>JAQMRL010000009.1:21516320-23938820 GCA_035578175.1 Catonia carolina
CTGTTCACACACAGACACACACACACACACACAGACACACACACAGACCAATCGCTAAAAACATGTTTTTTGGGTTCAGGGGGTCTGAAAACGTATAGATCCGGTGAAAACTCGATTTCGAAAAATCGACATGAAAACAATACTTTCCTTCCTATATATTCATATAGGCAAGAGAAAGTAAAAAGACGGTCCATGTATGATTACAATGAACTGTAATCTTACCAGCTAAGACTTTCACGTTTTATTTATGTGTCACTTTACCATGTCCTTCAGAAATACGCAAAAGAATATTGTTTTCATGTCGAACTTTTTTAAAATCACGTTTCACCTGAAATAGATTTTTTCAGGCTCCTTGGGATAAAAAACGTATATTTTTACTTTCTCTTGCCTATATGAATATACAGGGTGATTCATGAAGTTCTCCCCCACTTCTACAGCACATTGTACTAGTAAAAATAATGAAAAAATGTTATTTAAACATAGGTCCGAAAACGCTTCGTTAGCGAGTTACAGCTAGCGAAAGTTTCGCCTGGATTTCAGTTCACCAGGTGAAATGAGGTCTTCCTGGAATTGTGGTAAGGTAGATTAAGGGGCGAATTCAATCATTTCTTATGGTTTTTGATCTGATAAATTGAATAAAACAGGTCCCAGAACTGTAAGTTAAATAGTTTTTGAGAAAACCAGTGTCAAATGCAAAAAATGGAGTGAAAATCACATTTTTTCATCTTTGGGCAAGAATAACTTTGTTATTTCACCAAGAAACAGTTAAAATTTTTCAATAAAAAATGTAGAAAATTTTATTCTGAACAAACCGGTGTAAATAAAGTACACAGAAAGCGAATAGTTTTTGAGAAAACCAGTGTCAAATGCAAAAAAATGGAGTGAAAAAAACACATTTTTTCATTTTAGTTTTTCCGGTTAATTTTACTTTGTACTCTTATGAATAAAAACTCATTTAATCAAACATCTATTCGCTTTCTGTGTACTTAATTTACACCGGTTTGTTCAGAATAAAATTTTCTACATTTTTATTGAAAAATTTTAACTGTTTCTTGGTGAAATAACAAAGTTATCCTTGCCCAAAGATGAAAAAAATAAGTTTTTCACTCCATTTTTTGCATTTGACACTGGTTTTCTTAAAAACTATTTAACTTACAGTTCTGGGACCTGTTTTATTCAATTTATCAGATCAAAAACCATAAGAAATGATTGAATTCGCCCCTTAATCTACCTTACCACAATTCCAGGAAGACCTCATTTCACCTGGTGAACTGAAATCCAGGCGAAACTTTCGCTAGCTGTAACTCGCTAACGAAGCGTTTTCGGACCTATGTTTATATAACATTTTTTCATTATTTTTACTAGTACAATGTGCTGTAGAAGTGGGGGGAGAACTTCATGAATCACCCTGTATAGGAAGGAAAGTATTGTTTTCATGTCGATTTTTCGAAATCGAGTTTTCACCGGATCTATACGTTTTCAGACCCCCTGAACCCAAAAAACATGTTTTTAGGGATTGGTCTGTGTGTGTGTCTGTGTGTGTGTGTGTGTGTGTGTGTGTGTGTGTGTGTGTCTGTGTGTGAACAGAATATCTCAAGAACGGAACATCGTACGAACTTGAAACTTGAAACATAAGTTACATACCACTACCGGACGCGACACGAACATTTTCATCAAAATCGGTCAACCGGAAGTAGTAGTTTATTCGTATAATTTTTCACTTTTTTGCGATTTTCTCAAAAACTGGTCCTACAATTTTTTTTAAAATCGCCTCATTTACTCAATTTTTATTCTCTACAAGATAGGGTAGGCGCCATGTTTGCTGAAATTCTGGGTGAGGCTGTTTTCACGTAAAAACAAAGTTTTTTTAAGATTACGGCTTTAATATGCAATTTAGCGAAAAAATTTATATAATAAAAGTTGTAGAGAATTTAAAAACCTACAACTTTTATTTCAAACATTTTTTGGTATAACGCTTAGTTTAGCAGTAATTAGCAATTTTCTGTTTTTTTCTCACGAAAACGTGAGAAAAATCGATTTTTTTAAGATTTCGGCCTTAGTATGCATTTTATAATAAAAGTGTATATAATCAAATTTATAGAAAATTAAAAGATCTGCAACTTTTATTTAAAACATTTTTCTCTACAGAGCCTAGTTTAGCGTGAAAGAGTGATTTTCTGTATTTTGAAGCCAAACTGAGGTTGATTTTCATTTTGCGTCTTTCACTCATGATTAAAATTAGGTTATGTTTATTAAGGTTAGTTTTTTTTGTTTATGTCTAATGTTTTATTACTAATATTAGGTTTATTGTTAATTATTTATATTGGCAAGAGAAAGTTGTGTGAGTGTTTCACACCAGATTTTTACCGTTTAGTCTCCTTGTGTTTTATCTAGTGGGTGTGCCCGTGTAAAAAATAAAGCTTATATGACAGAAAAGAGTAAGACGTTTCCGATTTGTAACCGTGTGGGTTTGTCATGCGTATGTGTGAACAAAGCAGTGTATGAAAATAGCGTAAGAAGTTGAATCTTGGAATTTAATTTAGATACTATAACGGTTCACACGAACATTTTCATAAAAATCTGGTGTGAAACACTCACACAACTTTCTCTTGCCAATAGAAATAATTAAGAATAAACCTAATATTAATAATAAAACATTAGAAATAAACAAAAAACTAACCTCAATAAACATAACCTAATTTTAATCATGAGTGAAAGACGCAAAATGAAAATCAACCTCAGTTTGGCTTAGAAATACGGAAAATCACTCTTTCTCTCTAAACTAGGCTCTGTAGAGAAAAATGCTTTAAATAAAAGTTGTACATCTTTTAATTTCCTATAAAATTAATTATATACACTTTTGTCGTAAAATGCATTCTAATGCCGAAATCTTTAAAAAATCAATTTTTCACACGTTTTCGTGAGAAAAAAACAGAAAATCGCAAATTACCGCTAAACTAAGCGTTATACAAAAAACTATTTGAAACAGAAGTTGTAGGTTTTTAAATTCTCTACAACTTTTATTATATAAGTTTTTGCGCTACAATTTATATTAAAGCCGTAATCTTAAAAAAACAACGTTTTTACGTGAAAACAGCCTCACCGAGAATTTCAGCAAACATGGCGCCTACCCTATCTTGTAGAGAATGAAAAATTGAGTAAAATAGGCGATTTTAAAAAAAATCGTAGGACCAGTTTTTGAGAAAATCGCAAAAAAGTGAAAAATTATACGAATAAACTTCCGGTTGACCGATTTTGATGAAAATGTTCGTGTCGCGTCCGGTAGTGGTATGTAACTTAAGTTTCAAGTTTCAAGTTCGTACGATGTTCCGTTCTTGAGATATTCTGTTCACACACAGACACACACACACACAGACACACACACACACAGACACACACACAGACCAATCGCTAAAAACATGTTTTTTGGGTTCAGGGGGTCTGAAAACGTATAGATCCGGTGAAAACTCGATTTCGAAAAATCGACATGAAAACAATACTTTCCTTCCTATATATTCATATAGGCAAGAGAAAGTAAAAATTGTTCAACCAGAAAAAGTCGATTATTTATAAATTTTTTACTTGTTTGTGTAAATTTCTTTGGAGAGCCGAATAAAAAACCGACTGGTATGTTAAAATGCTAGCAGTACACTATTGCCGAATGATTCGACGAATATTCGGGCCAAGTCGCGACAACGAATCTCAGCGAATGTTCTACACGAACTAACCCAGTACATACTCGTCTATATTCGCGAAACCTCAGTTCGATCGTGTCATCACATAATTCAACGTAGATCAGAAAATGGATTTTGATGTAGGGGTTGCAGCGGCTTTTTATATGTACAGTTATGCGTACTACAAATACATTCATGCATTTTTAATTCTACCGTGGAACGGTTTAATTGTTCGCTCAAACGAACCCACGCGTCGTTTATGTGCTTCTTATCCTTGTGTTTTTTATGGCAAGGATCCCATAACACTCCCTCACTATGGTAAGCTTCCAAAAAAACTAAAGTATTTTCATTTGACCATTCCATAGCAAAATACACAGTTAAACAGTTATAAAAATTAATAATAAATAAATAAAAAGTACACAGTAAATAAATAAGTAAGTAGGTAATGAATAAAAAGTATGGTGTAGAGGCACGGAATAATGTAGCCCGAATGAAGGCGAGTGTGTACTGCTAGCAGTTTGGCCCACTTCGCACTCGTTATTCGTCTGTATTCGTCCCCTTTGATTCGTGCAAAGTACCGACTCCAGACCGAACTAAGGCCAATACGAACCATGGCGAGGCGAAGTGGAACGAATAACCACAAATACACCGAGTACACTATCGTATTCGCCTGACTTCGCCTACATTCGGCGATAGTGTACTGCTAGCATTACAGAAGCAGTTAAACGGCTCATTTAATGTTGATGGTTTTAAAAGACCCGTTCAAAAATAAAACGGATGTTCTACGTAGGAGCGTTTTATTCAATTACAATATAAAGGCTAACAGAACTTATCGAATTAAGCTTATTGACATATCAAATTTACATGTCTACAAAACAATCTTTGCTTACAACTATTTTATTTACACAATATACATTCATGCTAATACACTTTTTGTCCTTTTTTGGTCATAAAAATTGTTGATATTGATTGATTGATAACAATGGATGCAGTATTGATGGTATTAATGAAGAAAATTTTGTTGATTCATAACTTTTCAATTGAACACATCATTATAATTTGTTTTTTAAATTATAAATAAACATGTGGTTAAGTCTTTTAATTAAATGAAACAGTTGGCGGCAGATATTAGCACTTAATCGAATGTTCACTGTTTGTTTGCTTCGTATTGTGTGGGTAGCAAGTCTTGTAAAGTGATGATTAGAGTATAGAACGAATTCACCTTGGTATGCTAACCATTAATATTTGTGTGAAGTGGGGGAACCTACTACAGCTGTAGTTGTATTGCTAATAAAACTTTTATAAATCTACCTGCACTTGGTGTTAATTAATATTATTACTAGTCTTGTAGCTTTATTATTATTATTATTATTATTATTATTATTATTATTATTATTATTATTATTATTATTATTATTATTATTATTATTATTATTATTATTATTATTATTATTATTATTATTATTATTATTATTATTATTATTATTATTATTATTATTATCATTATTATTATTATTATTATTATTATTATTATTATTATTATTATTATTATTATTATTATTATTATTATTATTATTAGCGTATTCTCCCTTAAAGGAAGGCGATAAGCAAACTGAATCATTTTTTTCTTGTTCTTTTTGTCCACCCAGTACTCTCGCATCCGTTTTGAGAAAGCCTGTTTCCTTTCTTCTGACCACTTTGGCCTGTGCTGCTTCTGCTTTGCCTGCTCTGGCTCTATCTCCCATCTGTCCACCTTGTTCCTAAATATGTTCCTATCTGCGATGTCTTGTTCTGTTATTTTCGCTTTCCTGAGATCTTTATAGATTTCACTTATCCACGGTGGCATTTTTTTGAGAGACGTTGTATACTCCAATATTTTTCTTGTTAGCCTGTTTTCTGGTAACCGCTTTATGTGTCCAAAGAATTTCATACGTCTCTTTCTAATGTCAGCTTCTACATTTGAGAATTTTTCTACGGTCTGGTTTGGTTGTAATCTGAATCCGTTTTCCGTTTGCCTAGCACCAAGGATCTTTCGGATTATTTTCCTTTCTTCTTTTTTTATGTCTTCCAGCTCGTGTTTCTTATTTAATGTTAGTGTCTCACTTGCATACAGGAAAGCGGGTTTGATAACTGTGTTGTAGTGGCGGATCTTGGTGTTTCTTGACATCGACTTCTTGTAAATTATAATTCTTTATTATAATACTTTATATACTTTATTATACTTATATACTTTATTATACTTTATATACTTTCTTTATTATAATTATAATACTTCTTTATAATTATTATTATTTTTATTATTGTTTTTACTCATTTGCTTTGCCTCTGCTGTGTAGGCTATCCGTTATTCCTCTCAAGTTTTAGTTTAGTTTTCTCCCTCTATATTTATCTAATTTACTCCTCTTTATTTTCCTTTCAATTCGTTCGTACGACTTAAAAGTTGTACTATCATTTAGCGACATCGGGGCAAGCGTTCGCTGCTTGCTAATTTCATAATACTAGAGCTACCATAATTGTCAATAAGATTCCTGGAAATTCTAAATTTTCACTTGATATTTTATAGGATTATTGTCATACCTTTTAAGCGGTTATAAAACCGAGTCTTGTCTTGTCTGAAAAGCCGATGCGAGTGGACTTATTTAGTAGTAGCTCTGTCTGCTTTATTTTTACAGAGCGGTCTATATCAATTAAATAGAGTTCATGCGGGAAGTGTTTTAAAACAATTAATCGAGTTACTAAGGATAAAATACAGTGTTCTTCGTGTAGCATAAATCTTATTTCCATTCTGCATGTGTGGGGTTGACGGAAACCGAAATTAAAGTTTCTACCGGAGAGTAGTGATCAGTCATGGAAATGTGTAAATTGCATAGTAGAAGTAGAGCGTCGTAGATCCATGAGTTGTCCATCTGAAGAATCGGTTGTTGAACATGAATGATTTAAGGAAAATGTTCGGTGAACTAGAGAAGAAAATTTCACAGGGGCAAATTAATCTAGAACGAGATCTTGGAGCTAACCTAAATTTATGTCACGACAAATTGGACAATAATAAAAGTATACTGAATAATTAACAAGAAATTAATAAAAAAACAAATTGAAATCATTGAGCAGTTACGTGATGAAAACAATCGATTACGTAAAAAAGTGACCAATTAACTATTAGACTGGATGATAGTGAGCAGTATTCAACATTAACAGTATTTATCAGTACTCGGTTTCCAAGTTAAAGAGAGTATGATCGATATCAGTTACAGACTCAGAAAAACAAAAAACCGACCAATACCTGGGAATCATAGTGCGCCTTGTAAGACGGTTTTAGACAAAGAGAAGGTGTTAGAAAAAGACGGATAAAAAGAAATTGATCAACTCGAGATCTGGGGTTCAATACGGACACACCTGTTTATGTATATTAATCTCTGGCTCAGGATAGACGTATATTATTTGGCAAGAATAAGCTTGTCGAAAATGATTTTAATTATAAATATTTACATTCTCTTGCCTATATGAATATATAGGAAGGAAACTATTGTTTTCATGTCGATTTTTCGAAATCGAGTTTTCACCGGATCTACACGTTTTCAGACCCCCTGAACCCAAAAAAACATGTTTTTAGCGATTGGTCTCTGTGTGTGTGTGTGTGTGTGTGTGTGTGTGTGTGTGTGTGTGTGTGTGTGTGTGTGTGTGTGTGTGTGTGTGTGTACAAAATATCTCAAAAAGAAACATCGTAGGAACTTGAAACTTGAAACTTAAGTTACATACCACTACCGGACCCGACACGAACATTTTCATCAAAATCGGTCAACCGAAAGTAGTAGTTTATTCGTGTAATTTTCCACTTTTTTGCGATTTTTTCAAAAACTAGTCCTACGATTTTTTTTAAAATCGCCTCATTTACTTAATTTTTTCTACTCTACAAGATAGGGTAGGCGCCATGTTTGCTGAAATTCTTGGTGAGGCTGTTTTCACGTAAAAAAATGTTTTTATGGTGTGAATGTTCGTCTGCATACGCGAGCATAAGGATGACCAACGCGGGTTGAACTGAGGACAATAAAGATTCAACTACCTAAGAACAAAAACTTCAAATATTGCTTCTTATGAGATGTCAGCCTACTACTGGCTTTATCATTTTATTCTTGTATTACACATGGTTGGGTCTAAACTACGTTGTGGTAATCGCCCTACTGTCTTTTGTGTTCAGGAGAACACAGACCTGTCCTGCATCAGCATGCGTTCCACAAGATATTTTAACTATGTTCTCTCAGGCTATGTTCGTTCAGGATCTGGGTATAATAAATAATAATTAATCTTCATTTAAATTTAAATCGGTTTTTTGTTGACCCTATATTACGTAATAATTAGTACATTACTTCAGCCGGGAATCGCACAGATTGATCATTGTAAAAGAACGGTGGGTCTTCAAAAAGTACAGGGTGGGTACAGGGTGAGTTCCCCATATTCGTTTTCCTCTGGTTTTAATTTCAAGATCGTAATGATTCGATAGACTAGCTGTAACAGTACACATAACATTGACGGTTGTCATATTCATGAGGAGTTCACACCAGTGTCACGACGCCAAAATTGCTCGTATTGAGTGAGTGGCTGGCGTTTAGACGGCTAGCTTTTTAACTGCTCGTATAGGTAATGCAAAAAAAAAGACACTGAAACGTCGCGGTGCTTGAACTACCGCGTTCTAACTGTCCTTATAGAATTGAGGTGCTTGCTTGGAAGAAAAGTCTGAGCTCTCTTAGGAAATTAAAATTATACTTTATAAAGGTATACTTAATCCTGTTCGGATATATGTATTACAGTTATGGTGGAGAACAGCACACAGGTAAAAATGTTGACATTTTTCAAAGGTTCCTGTCAAAAATACGTAATTATGTAAATCATGGACATTCCTTGTTACATCAGTAACAAATACATACAACATGATGTTTTACATGTCAACACTATTAAAAAATACATTTCACTGTTCAGCAAACGATAAAACTAGAGGCTAAACAGTCATCCTAATTGTCTGGCTCTTACTTTACTAAATAATCAACACTCCATTTTTTTAGAGACTTAAATGTAGGCTAGACACGTGCATGGTCGTCCTTGCGTATTTTAATTTTCCCTGATCTGTCTATTCACAAAACTCTGGTGTGAAACACACAACTTTCTCTTGCCAATGCAAATAATTAACAGTAAACCTATTAACAGTTAATTATTAATTAACGAAAAGCCATTAACTGATAGTGTATGTATTTTATTTTGTTGAATGTATAAACATATATATTTATAATTTTGATGACTGGATACTTCTTCAAAAACACTAGGAAAACAAAAATCTCTGGTGTGAAAGAAATCACTTAGAATTAAACAATAAAAATTTCATCAAAATTAAGTCTAACAAACAAGTTTCAGTAAATGTTTACAACGGTTAAGTTTCTGCTGTGAAATATTTAACAGTAAAATTATAAATGGGTTTTGCGAGGCACACTGTTTTGAAGAATTTTTTGTTTTATGTGATATTCATAAAACTAAGAACGAACGGACGTCCAAAACAGTTTGCGATAAACTTACTAGACAAAAAAATGACTATAATTTTACCTGTCTTAACAGATACAATGTGTCAAAATTATGTACCAGATTGGAACACAATTAACTTTAGTTTTACAAACAAATATGCTTGTGTGTATATTTTTTATTTTCATTCTCAATCATTTCAAAATTAATTTATTTTAGTTAAATGATATGAAAACTTATTTTAAATGAACATGTACATTAGGACTTTAAGTACAACGAACTATTTTATAATTAATCACTGTGTTAGTTGTAATAGTGTTTTTCTTTGTTTATTTAACGTCGCATCAGCTACAGTGGTCATTAGCGACGACGTTGGGTTGTAACTGTGAAGGATGAAATGATTTCTTTTTGTAACGTATGAAAATATGCCTTGCAGTAGGATTCGAACCAAAGACCGCATGATGAGAGGCGAACGCGTTACCAACTACGTCAATGCGGCCAGCTGTAATATAATCTATCCCATGGCACCGTACAGCACGTCAAAACAATAGTGAATTAAAATTGTGATTGAACATAGCGCGATCCATTCGAATTACAAAAAATGTTCTTTCTTTTCAGATAAATCTAGCTATATACTTTGAAACACATACTAAATACAATATACGATAGTACCAGTAGAAAGAATTCATAGAGTAAGCCTATTGCAAAACACCCGGTCTGTGGCCTGTTGTTTTGGCTTGTTTTGGCGTTGGTAGAGTGGAACATCATTACGCATCCTTTTTACCAACTTTCTACTCGTAGTCTGCTTCTATCTGCTGCATGGTTCTGTGGAGTGTACTATAGTTTTATTTATCTATTATTTTAATGAAACATTGTACTTCACGACTTTTAATCAATAGTCAATTGACTGTAGAATATTATATTGCTTTTGGTAGAAACATTAATAGTTTTATACAAAGATTTATGATACAGAGTTCGAGGCTCGTTTTATACCTACTAATGTCTAAACATTTTCCTGACTACAATAAGTCTTCATTTATTCGTGGAAAAAAAATATTAACAAACTAATGAAAATTAATGCTATTTACTTATGGTTCAAATTTCGTGGGACACCCGGTGTACTTTTATCGTAAAATGCAAACTTAAGCCACAATTTTAAAAACTCATTTTTATTGATTTCAATAAGAAAATATGAAAAATCACTAATAGCCGCTTAACTAAGCACTGCAGAAAAAGTATTTGAAATAAAAATTGTAGGTTTTTTGTTTTCCTACAACTTTGATTATAAACGCATTTGCCCTAATATGCAAATTAGAATCGCAAACTTAAAAAAAACACTTGCCACTCCAGTGGCGCGCGCAACAGAGGCAAGGTGGATCAGAATTCATAAGTGGAACAGAACCTTGGAAGTGGGTGCGCAGCGCGCCCACACTTTGCCACAAGGTGAAGTTCGGTCGCCAGAGGGGTTGGGTGGATCACAATAATTTGAAGTTTGAAGATTTGAAAGTTTAAAGTTTTAATGTTATGTTTAAAATTTTAAATTTGAAAGTTTTGAAGTTTAAAGGTTTTAGGTTAATGTTTGAAGTACGAAGGTCTGAAGATTCTGACGAAATTTTAAACATTAACTACCACGAAGCACAGCCCCCTAAGAATTTCAGCAGACATGGCAAATGTTCTATCTTGAGAGCATAAAAAATTAAGTAAATGAAGCGATTTTTTTAAAAAATCGTTGGCGTTTTAAAAAAAATTGAGATATTTTGATCACCAACAGACCAATCGCTATTATATATTTTTCGGGCCTAAAAACGTGTACCTATTTTTGGTGAACACTCGATTTCAAAGTAGGAATTTGAAAAGAAAAATAGTGTCATTTAATTCCTCTTAAAGAGTAGATGCAGAAATCATTAATGGTGTTTGCAATAAATCAAAGGTAATTCTTTTTAAAAATTGCGACCAGCCATGAAAGGGATTTTTTTAGTTTAATTAAGGTCGCATCGACAGCTTGGACGTTAGCGACTACTTTGAGTTTTTGTACTGTAACGGAGGTTTTAAATGTGTAAAAATTTCCAGACCTTAGCCGAGAACCGAACCAGGGACCTATCGCTTCGTAGACTAGCGAGTTAGCCACTACGCCACGGTAGGGGACAAATATTTTGTTTTATTAAACATTATCTTCCTACTAAATACTTGATTTGAAATCAGTGTTACCAACGGCATATTTTTTTATAAGTTGCAATGTACAAGCTATTTCATGTTTCATTTAAATTAACTGTTTACATAACTTATGTAAATTAAAAATTTATTCTGATTTTCACTAATATTAGGGAGCTTTGATTTAAAATTTATGTTCATTACCTAAATGAAATCGTTCATTTAAAAAGAGAAACGTTTATTTGTCACAATCAATTTGTTTGATTTGCTATTTAAATTATAATTATGCTTATTGCATAAAATTAAAAGGATACAATCTAAACCTGTATGTAGTGTATTTACAAAGTATTTTTTTTTTTAGTTTATTTAAAGTTGCATTAACAGCTTGGTAATTAGTGACTATGGTAGGTTTTAAATTGTAAAAATTTTCACACCCTAGCCAAGAATCGAACGCGGTACCTCCGCGCTGAAGGCTAGTGAGCTACCGCTACGCTACGGAGGCGGCCACAATTGTTTTTTTTTTAATTCCTAATATGTGTACGGTGCAATCTGTTCAATTCTGAACAATAAGCAACCCCATGACCCAATGAGATGAGGATGATAATATCATCCTCATCTCATAACAACAGTTATAGCAAAGAATCACAGAAAAAATAACAAGTTTTTTTTCTAAGCAACCTCAAATGATCCCTGAGGATATTTGTCAACCCTCTACTTCAACAAGTGCCAAATAATCGGTACTAAGTACAGTGTTTTAATTAAATATCATTTTACACTGGAAATTTATTATTTAACAATATTTTTACTGCCGTAAATATTTTTATTTCTATACTTTTTAACTTTGTTGTTTTTCAATATACTGTACTGTAAATTCATTAAACATCGATATTTCAGACAAGTAACGTTTATTTTTTAATTTTAATTGCCTAAATTATTAAATTTTTAGATGTAAACAAATATTCGCGATATTCGGACTTTCAATAATTCGGACTTCACTTCCCCCCAATTCGTTTGAATTAGTGAGGTTTTACTGTACTTTCTCTTTCCATTTTATAGAATGCGAAAAGTAAAAATTTGCCAGGTATACATGTTTTCCATTACTACTGACTAATTACAACGCATTTGCGACAGTAAAAGCCAAAATTACAAAACAAATATTTATTCTCATTTCATTTATTAATATATCGTTAATTACTAATAACGAATTGGATGGAAATTTCGTATAAACAAAAACAACTATATTAATATCTAAAAAGATTTATTTAAAAAAAATGTTATAATAACTTAACGTTGTATAAATAGATAACAAATTATTTGAAATTTACATTTTGATCAAATAACCGTTATAGGATTTACAGAAAAGTGTTTTTTAATAGACAGATTTATCAAACGTACCTATAAGCGGAATTTAAAGTTCGGTTTACGAGATGAAATCGATTGTTTTCTTGTTCAATTGTTAAATTCTATTGTTTTCAATGAGTTTTATATTACAGATTGTTTATCCGATTTATGTGGATTTTAGATCTCCGATATTTTTTTCTAAATCAAACAAACGGTCAGCTGACCGAGACATTTTTTTTCACTAATCTTCAAACCAAACATTTTCCTCGTTCATTAACGCGTACATTTTCTCTACCTACAACAATTATTATTAACTTTTTTTTTTTATTCCTAATTTGTGTACGTTGCAATTTGTTCAATTTAGAACAATAAGCAACCCCATGAGCCAATGAGATGAGGATGATGTGTATGACGTGTTAATGAGGTGTAGTCTTGTACAGACCCAGGCCGACCATTCCTGAGAGAGTATGGTTAATTAAACCCCAACCATCAAAGTACACCGGTAACCACTGTCTAGTATTCAAATCCGTATAAAAGTAACTACCTTTACCAGGATTTGAACCTGGAACCTTCGTCTTCGAAAATCAGCTGTTAAACAGCTGATTTTGGCGACGACTTTACCTCTAGACCAACCCGGTGGGTTATATTATTAACTTGATTTGAAAATTTAGAGTTCATATTGGTTAATTTATTTTTCACCGAGTCTGTTATATAACATATAAATGAATCTTCAAAAATCTCGTGATTAAACTCACACGACTTTTTCTTTCCAATGCAAATAATAAACAATATAACCTGACATTTAAAATAAAACTTTTTTTTTCTTGTTTAACGTCCGACTGTTCTGCAATTACTGCTAATGCAGACGGTGAAAGATGAAATGATTTTTTGTAACGTATGAAAATATAACGTGCCTGGAACATCAGAACTAAAACATTAGAAATAAACAAAAATGCTAATCTCAATAAACATAACCTAATTTTAATCATGAGTGAATGATGCAAAATGAAAACCAACCTTAGTTTGGCTTAAAAACACGGAAATCACCCTTTCACGCTAAACAAGACTCTGTAGAGGAAAATGCTTAAACAAAATTTTCCGGCCGCATTGGCGTAGTTGGTAACGTGCTCGCCTCTCATCATGCGGTCCTGGGTTCGAATCCCACTCAGGCACGGTATATTTTCATGCGTTACAAAAAATCATTTCATCCACCATTGCACAAAAATTACACCCCAACGTCGTCGCTAATGATCGTTTAGTTGATGCGATGTTAAATAAATTAATATAAAAAAAAAATTTGTAGATCTTTTAATTTCCTATAAATTTGATTAGCCTATATAGCCTACGCTTTTAGGGAGATCTTTACTTTTTACTTTTACTTTTTACTTTTTACTTTCTCTTGCCTACATGAATATTTAATAGGAAGGAGAGTAGCTATTGTTGTCATGTCGATTTTTCGAATTCGAGTTTTCACCGGATCTACACATTTTCAGACCCCCTAAACAAAAAAAAAACATGTTTTTAGCGATTGGTCTGTGTATGTGTGAACAGAATATCTCAAGAACGGAACATCGTACGAACTTGAAACTTAAGTTAGATACCACCAGAGGACCCGACAAGAACATTTTCATCAAAATCGGTCAACTGGAAGTAGCAGTTTATTCATATCATTTTTTACTTTTTTGCGAGTTTCTCAAAAACGGCTATTACGATTTTTTAAAAAATCGCCTCATTTGCTACATTTTTATGCTCTACAAGATAGGGTAGGCGCCATATCTGCTGAAATTCTTGGTGAGGCTGTTTTCTCGTAAAACAATTGTTTTTTTAAGATTGCGACTTTAATATGCATTTTAGCGCAAAAATGTACGTAGTAAAAGTTGTAGAGAATTTAAAATCCTACAACTTTTATTCATACATTTTTTTTTGTATAACGCTTAGTTTAGCGGTAATTAGCGATTTTCTGTTTCTTTTCTAACGAAATCGTGTAAAAAATCTATTTTTTAAAGACTTCAGCCTTATTATGCATTTCACGACAAAAAAGTAAAATCAAATTTATAGGAAATTAAAAGATCTACAACTTTTATTTCAAGCATTTTTCTCTACAGAGCCTAGTTTAGCGTGAAAGAGTGATTTTCCGTATTTTTAAGCTAAACTGAAGTTGATTTTCACTTTACATCTTTCACTCATGATTAAAATAACATTATGTTTTTTGAGGTTAGTTTTTTTTGTTTATTTCTAATGTTTTATTACTAATGTTAAGTTATATTTTTAATTATTTTCATTGACAAGAGAAAGTTGTGTGAGTGTTTCACACCAGATTTTTAATAGGGATGTTTATGCAAACTGGTAACGTTAAGAAAATACCGTAAGGGTTCAACATATTTTAATTTTTTTTGGGGGGGGGGATAAAAACAGCAAAAATACCAACAAATTATGTATTATTGGATGCAGAAAATTCTGAATTTTAATAATATGCAAAACCCGGATATGTGTACATTTTCAATTTTCTCTGTTCCGGGTATCCTTAAAGTAAAACGCAGCAAGCGAGATGTTGGTAATGTAGTTTATTAAAAATATTAATGGTGTTGATAAAACCTCTAGAAAAGTTCTTATGTAACAACTGGGGAAATTAACAAAATATTGATATTTATGGCAGTAAAATAGGCTTCTGATAAAAATTACATGAAAGAGTATTATTGGAGAAGCGTAGGTGTGACGTATGAATCCTTGAATCCTTTGGGATAATCATGTCTATTTGAAATCCTGTGAGATATCCTACGGATTTACGAGTTTGAACAATTATATTATATATCCTTGTATTAATTCTGTACCATCAGAATAAAAATCTGGTATGAAATCTAGCCAAAAATGTAAAATAATAAAAATATAACCTACGGTTTAATCATTAATGAATACAGCTGAAAAAAATGAACCTTTGTTATATTTGGATATTTTGACGTTAAATTAAATCCTAAACAAAAATCTGGTGTGAAATAGTCACCCGATTTTCTCTTGCCAATTTAAATAATGACCAATATAACCTAACATTAGTAAACAACGTAAAAGAAAAAAGTCCGCCTCCGTGACGTTGTGGATAGCGCGCTAGCTAACGGAGGTCCCGGTTCGATTACCGGCTAGCGTCTGGAAATTATTGCACGCCAAAACCCATCAATATAGTTTCTTAATCCACCGTAGTCGCTAATGATCAAGCTGTTGATGCGACTTAAAAAAACTACAAAACAACCTAATTTTAATCATAAGTGAAAGATGCAAAATGAAAACCAACCTCATTTTGGCTTAATAATACGGAAAATCACTTTGATGCTCAACTAGAGTTTGTAGAAAAATACTTAAAATAAAAGATGTATTTTAATTTCCAGTAAATTTGATTATAATATAAACAATTTCGTCATAAAATGCATATGTTGTTGTTGTTTAGGTCAACAGCCGAAAGGCTGGTTTAAACCTCTAGAGGTTTTACTAAGTAAAACGAGGAGTGAGGTGGTTTACCATTGCCTTCCTCACTGAGTGGAAAAGTACTCTTATCAGCATGCCGGGCCCTCTGAAAAGCACATATTTTCCACTCTGTAAATGACACCTTCACTTCATTCACCACAGGGTCTGGCTGTACAATGAAATTCATTACTTTCAGAGAAGATAACTCTGATTAGTGTCTTTTACACCTCTACCTCTTCTGTTCTTAAATGATTCAGTCATTTAATTGACTGACCATGTGATAAGAAACAGAACTATTTATTTTAGCCCTGCAATGAACAGATTGAGTGTAAATAATTTGACACTCCACCTGTCTGTTATGGGCAGAAAATGCATAATAAGCCTGAAATCTTTAAAAAAATTCAAATTCTTCAACAGATTTTTACTTTCTCTTGCCTATACATAGGAAAGAAAATATTGTTTTCATGTCGATTTTTCGAAATCGAGTTTTCACCGGATCTACGCGTTTTCAGACCCGCTGAACCAAAAAATATGTTTTTAACGATTGGTCTGTGTGTGTATGTGTGTCAACAGAATATCTCAAGAACGTAACATCGTACGAACTTGAAACTTTAAACTTAAGTTAGATAGGCTTACTTCTACCGGACCCAACACGAACATATTCATCATAATCTGTCAACCGGAAGTAGTAGTTTATTCGTGTCATTTTTCACTTTTTTGCGATTTTCTCAAAAACTGGTCCTACAATTTTTTTAAAATCTCCATGTTTACTAAATTTTTTATGCTTTACAAGATAGGGTAGGCATCATGTCTCCTGAAATTCTTGGAAAGGCTGTTTTCACGTAAAAAATTGTTTTTTTAAGATTTCTGCTGTAATATGCATTTTAGCGCGAAAATGTATGTAATAAAAGTTGTAGACAATTTAAAATCCTACAACGTTTATTTGAAACTGTTTTTGTATCTGTATTACCGCTTAGTTCAGCGGTAATTAGCGATTTTCTGTTTTTTTTCTCAAGAAAAGTGTGAGAAATCGATTTTTTACGATTTCAGCCTTAGTATGCATTTTACGACAAAAGTGTATACAATCAAACTTATAGAAAATTAAAAGATCTACAACTTTTAATATAGCATGTTTCTCTACAGAGCCTAGTTTAGCGTAAAAGAGTGATTTTCCGTATTTTTAAGCCAAACTGAGGTTGATTTTCATTTTGCGTCTTTCACTCATGATTAAAATTAGGTTATGTTTATTGAGGTTAGTTTTTTTGTTTATTTCTAATGTTAGGTTTTATTGTTAATTATTTGCATTGGCAAGAGAAAGTTGTGTGAGTGTTTCACACCAGATTTTTATTAAACGCAATAATTAGGACCTATTAACTGAACTTCATTATTTCGTGATTTACCATAAAATTAACGTTCTATTTGCAAATTTACGACAGAAATCAATCCATAAACAAGCTCCCGTAAATTAACACAAATAATTATGTTCAACATTAATTTTATTACTATCCGTAAATTAATATTTTATAGACTAATAAAAATTGAATGAATAGTTATTATTAATGACATGTAGCTATTATTACAAAAATAAAACGTTGATGATCAGAGTTAGTTGTTTGATTTGCGTTTTAAATTATCGATATAGTCTACTTATTGTATAAAATTAAAAAGAATAACTATAAACTTTTTTAATTTCTCGGCTTTTTCATTTTTTTTGCGATTTTCTCAAAAACGGCTCCTACGATTTTTTTTTAAATCGCCCGGTTTACTAAATTTTTTATGCTCTATAAGATAGGGTAGGCGCCATGTCTGCTGAAATTCTTAGAGAGGCTGTTTTCACGTAATAAAAATTATTTTTTTAAGATTGCAGCTTTAATATGAATTTTAGCGTAAAAATGTATATAATAAAAGTTGTAGAGAATTTAAAATCATACAACTTTTATTTCAAACGTCTTATTTGTGTAACGCTTAGTTTAGCGGTAATTAGTGAAATGTTTTTCTCACAAAAACGTGTACAAAATCAATTTTTTTGAGATTTCAGCCTTAGTATCCATTTTACGAGAAAAGTGTATGTCATCAAATTTATAGGAAATTAAAAGATCTACAACTTTTAATATAGCATGTTTCTCTACAGAGCCTAGTTTTGCGTGAGAGTGATTTTCCGTATTTTTAAGCCAAACTGAGGTTGATTTTCATTTTTCGTCTTTCACTCATGTTTAAAATTAGGTTATGTTTATTGAGGTTAGTTTTTTGGTTTATTTCTAATGTTAGGTTATTTTGTTAATAATTTGGATTGGCAAGAGAAAGTTGGGTGAGTGTTTACACCAGATTTTTTCCATCGATAGTGTTTCGTATAATTGACGGTTTGGTTGACTGACGTTCGTATAATCGACGCTCCTGTGTATCTTGAGATTTTCCTAACATTCGAAATATTTTGCCATTTCGAACTTTTTGATACACCCAGTATATTACAGTAAATAAACATTTCGTACAAATCGATTCTATAAATAAATAAAAACAATGTAAGAAATTCACTACATGTATTTTCGAAGAGCATTACAACTACTTTCGCATACATTTTTAAATAGTAAACCTTTTACTGACAGGGTTTAGAAGAGATGACAGTTAACATAATTCAAAACAATTTCCGACACACGCGTTGTTTTGACTACCAATAAACTTTAGATGAATAAATATCCCGATAAAAGATTTACTGCGAATCGTGAATGTTTTTCAAACAAACGCAGTATCGTCGAGGAAAAATCCAAGACAAATATAGGAACTGCATCAATGTATTTGCAATTTTAGTGTACCAACTGTACCACTTAAACTAATGTCCTTTAGGGATCTGGGTATACAAATACAATTAAATTGTTGTTACGACATTAGCCGAAAGGCTGGTTTGAACCTCTCTAGAGTCTTTACTAAGTAAAATGAGGAATATGGTGATTTATATAGCCTTCCTCACTGAGTGGGAAAGTATCACCATTCTAGGTCCTCTGAAAAATATCTACTTTCCACACTGCAAATGATAACTTCACTTCATTCACCACAGGGTCTGGCTGTACAATGAAACTCATTATTTTGAGGAGATAACTCCAACTAGTGTACTTTACATCTATAGATGTCAGACCCAGATGTCAGAAACTACAAGAGATTTCAACAAACGCTTTCTGGTTTCGTAATCTACACAAAAAGTTAGTGGACCTGACTTGAGTTTGAAGTCAGAAAGTGGCCCAAAACCAGAAGTCAAGAAATCAAAGTTAGGATTTGGAAACAGAAACAGTGTTATTCGATTCCTCTAGTAGATATAGAAATCATTTGGTTTGAAGTTCTCGTTTCGACCGGAAGTGGCCTGAAACTGGAAGTCAAGAAATCAGTCAAAAACTGCAAGAGATAGGAAAAAAACGGTTTTCAGATTCGTAATCTGTACAATTTGCCCTTAACAGGCAGGTGGAGTGTTACATTGCACTCGATCTGTTGGTTCCAAGGCTACAAAAAAATAGTTCTGTTTCTAATCACGTGGTCAGCCAATTATATGACTTTATAATTATATGAATTATTTTAATTATATGAATTATATGAAGCATTTAAGAACAGAAGAGGTAAAGGTGTAAAAGACACTAGTTAGAATTATCTCCTCTGAAAGTAATGAATTTCATTATACAGCCAGACCCTGTGGTGAATGAAGTGAAGGTATCATTTGCAGGGTGCAAAGTAGATGCTTTTCGGAGGACCTAGCATGCTGATAAGCATAGGCGACTTTTGTACTCAGTGAGGAAGGCAATTGTAAACCATTTCACCTCTCGTTTTACTTAGTAAAACCTCGAGAGGTTCAAACCAGCTTTTCGGCTGTTGACCTAAACTGCAACAAACTACACAAAAAGTTAGTTGGCCTGGTTGGGTTTGTAGTTCCGGTTTCAACCGGAAGTCAAGAAATCAAAGTCGAAATTTGTAAACGAAAAATGTCATTCAATTCCTCTTATAAAGTTGATACAGGGAATCACTAATAGTTTTTGGTATAAGTCAAAAAAAATATTTTTAAAAATTTCCACCAGCAATAAAATAATATTATGTTTATTGAAGTTAGTTTTTTTTCTAATGTTTTATTACTGATGTTAGGTTATATTGTTAATTATTTGCACTGGCAAGAAAAAGTTGTGTGAGTGTTTCACACCATATTTTTTCGTTGTTATTTTATCCAACGTTTAGTTTAGTAAAAATTTACGATTATTGTCAAAAACACTTGATTGACTTAAAAATTAAACGATTACTAACCAAGGTAAGAAAATATACAAGAATCATGTACAATCTTATAAAAACTGTGTAAGATATATTTTTAATATTGACAAAAAGTCTAACTAAACATAAACAGAATATGCAACAACGTTTATTACTTTTTTAAAGACCTAAAAGCCACACACTAACCAATATAGATGCAAATAGGTAAAATAATTTTACTGAATTTTGCAATATTTTTGCACGGATTTTACCGTAAATTGTAAAAGACATTAAAATATTTCATATTAAAACCTTTCTGTACCAGATACAGAACGATATGGAAATTTTTACCTAGTCGTGACATTATCATCTATACAGGGTGTTTCATGAGGAACGAATCATAATTCAGAAACTGATTATACAGCTAAAAATCTGGTGTGAAACACTCACACAACTTTCTCTTGCCAATGCATACAATATAATTTTGTCGTAAAATGCATACAAAGGCTTAAATATTTTTAAAAAATCGATTTTTTACACGTTTTCGTGAGAAAAAAAACTGAAAATTGCTAATTACCGCTATACTAAGCGTTATAAAAAAAAAATTAAAATAAAAGTTGTAGGATTTTAAATTCTCTACAACTTTTATTATAAATTATACATTTTTGCGCTAAAATGCATGTTACAGTCGCAGTCTTAAAAAACAATATTTTTACGAGATAACAACCTTCCCAAGAATTTTAGCAGACATGGCGCCTACCCTAATCTTGTAGAGCACAAAAAAATTAGTAAACGAGGCGATTTTGAAAAAAAATAGCAGAGCCGTTTTTGAGAAAATTGCAAAAAAGTTAAAATTGACACGAATAAACTACCACTTCCAGTTGACTGATTTTGATGAAAATGTTCGTGTCGGGTCCCGGTAGTGGTGTCTAACTTAAGTTTTAAGTTTCAAGTTCGTACGGTGTTCCATTCTTGAGATATTCTGTTCACACACATCACACACGTGCGCGCGCGCATAAACACACAGAGACCAATCGCTGAAAACATGTCTTTTTGAGTTCAGGGGGTCTGGAAACGTGTATATCCGATGAAAGCTCGATTTCGAAAAATCGACATGAAAACAATACTTTCCTTCCTATATATTCATATAGGCAAGAGAAAGTAACAATATAATTAATTTAAGAAGACCTACCGGGATGGTCTAGAGATAAAGTCGTTGTCGCGAGTCAGCTGTTTAACTGCTGATTTTCGAAGACGAAGGTTCCTGGTTCAAATCCTAGTACAGGTAATTTTTATACTGTTTTGAATAATATACAATTTTTCAAAGCTTATAAGCTCTGAACGTACATTGTCCCCTATCCACTTCATAGCTATTCAATGACTTGCCAGCAACGTTGCCAATACTTGCTCTCGTAACACCGTTGTATATTTCGTCAGCCATTTTTTTTCTTTCAATAACAATATAACCGAGGAACATACAACCAGCTGATTATATTTTAAACTATTGCATGTTAACGCGCTCTAAAATCGACGTGTTCAGTACGAGATGCAAGACACGAGTGAACTACTGTGGCTCTTATACGCATGCGGGTGTAATGTTTGTCAAGTTTATACATTAGTACAATCTGACAACGCTGGCAAACGTTTTGATTGGTCTAAACGCGTGGAACAGCAGAGCTCATCAACCAAATATATAATAATAATAAATAAATAAATAATATGTAATAATAAATATATAATCAAAAGCATTATAGATAGTGGTTACCTGTGTAATTTGATGGTTGGGGTTCAATTAACTATACTCTCTAAGGAATGGTTGGCCTGGGTCTGAACTAGACTACACCTCATTCATACGTCATACACATCATCCTCATCTCATTGGATTATAGGGTTGTTTGTGTTGTTTAGGTCTTCAGCCGAAAGGCTGGTTTGAACCTGTAGAGGTTTTACAAAGTAAAACCGGTTGGCCGGCCCGTGGTGTAGTGGTCAGCGCAACTAGCTACTATGCTGGAGTCCCGGGTTCGATTCCCGGTCAGGTCTGGCATTTTTTTCATCTGTAAATCTCCGCATATCATTACCTACTCACAAGCCCAATGCTTATGTAGGCATCATCACTCAATAAATAAAAAAAATTAAAAAAAAGGAGATAAGTGGTTTACAATAGCCTTCCTTACTGCATGGAAAAGTACGCTTATCACCACGCCGGGCTCTCTGAAAAGCACATATTTTCCACTCTGCAAATGACACCTTCACTTCATTCACCACAGGGTCTTGCTAAATAATGAAATTCATTACTTTCAGGGGAGATAACTCTGATTAGTGTCTTTTAGACCTCTATCTTTTCTGTCTTAAATGATTCTTTCTTAAATGATTTGACGCCGGCCGCATTGGCGCAGTTGGTAACGTGCTCGCCTTTCATCATGCGGTCTTGGGTTCGAATCCCATTCAGGCACGGCATATTTTCATACGTTACAAAAATCATTTCATCCTTCACCGTCTGCATTAGCAGTAACTGCAGAACAGTCGGACGTTAAACAAAAAAAAAAAAAGAAAAAAAAATGATTCAATTGGCTGACCTCGTGATATGAAACAGAACTATTTATTTTAGCCCTGCAACGAACAGATGGAGTGTAAATAATTTGGTTGTTTATTTGTTGTTTATTTAAAAAATAGGGTTGTTTATTCTTCTGAATTAAACAGATTACAACGTACGCGCATTACGGTTTAAAAAATTAAAGAAATCCTTAAGTTTCTACTAAAATAAATATTTTACTAAAACGGGAGAAATAAAATTTAAGTAAAATAAAATTTAAGCCGGCCGCATTGGCACAGTTGGTAACGTGCTCGCCTCTCATCATGCGGTCCTGGGTTCGAATCCCATTCAGGCACGGCATATTTTCATACGTTACAAAAAATCATTTCATCCTCCATCGTACAAAAAGTTACACCCCAACGTCGTCTAATGACCATTGTAGTTGATGCGACGTTAAATAATTTTTTTTATTTCTAGACAAACTAGAAATAAAAAATGTACGTTGCAATCTGTTCAATTTAGAACAATAAGCAACCCCATGACCCAATGAGATGAGGATGATGTGTATGACGTGTAAATGAGGTTAAAAAAATGAATAAAAAAAGATTTAAGTAATTATTTATTAAAAAGTGAAGTGGTTGTGATGAATTTAGACATTCGGATGTTATAAAACATGTAGGATTCAAACAAATCTTTGTTCTTGAAACAAATCCTCACACAAGATAGGGATTTAAAAAAACGAAATGTTCAAACAATGACGCAGCCTACTTTTACGGAATGACATCTCAAATAATAAATATTTGGCATGAACATCTACAATCCCCAGTTTATGAAATGACAAACAGCATATTCTTTTTTAAAAACAAATGCAAATATAAAAAACCTAGGAGGCCATGCCTACAATCATCTTTATTAAACTCGACGGTTTTTTTTTAATGTTATATCGCACTAGTTAACCCCCGCTCGCTTCGCTTCACAGCAGCTAATGTAAGCCTCATTAAATTATTTAAAACCTCTCTATATACAATATTTGTTGTGTTGTTGACCTGTGGCAGCAAAATAAATTGTTTTTCTGCACTTCCAGCTCTAGAAAGTCCGATATAACATTGTCCATGAGTGAAGGAAGCATTCTTATCTCAAATCGATGCCCACCGTTTTAAATTTTTGTACCTGCAATTTAACAGAATTGAATAGAATGTATAAAAGAATACCGATGGAAAAGAAAGAGACAGTTTGATAATGGCTGAGATAAGAGACAGACGTGGGTGCGGTACGCAGAGTGATTGGAAATATCGACTCATTCACTACCTGTCGAATGGAAACAAATATATGATGAAATACAATACAAAAATAAAAATTTTGAAAATATCTGAATTTTTAATGTTTTTTGGAATAGAATTCTTCACGTTTTTCTATGATATATGAAAGTTGAATTGTGCTTCTAGCCCAAAAAATACTCCATCCAGAGGACTTAGAAAAAATAAAAGTGCTATGCACCCGATAAACTAAAACATGCGATATCGTCACAGTTTAAGTTGCTTAACTCACTTAATTAAAGTTACTTAAAGTTGCAAAATAGCCTATATTGATCAGGAAGCTCTAAGCTAAGTTTCAACTTCTTACAATATTCCATTCTTGAGATATTTTGTTCACAACACACACACACACACACACACACACACCAATCGCTGAAACAAGTTTTTTGAGTTTAGGGGTTCTGAAAACGTGTATATCCGGTGATAACTCGATTTCAAAAAATTTACATGAAACAATACTTTCCTTTCCTATATTACATTATTCATATGGTGCAAGAGAAAGTAAAAAGGAAAGTCCTAAATATTTCAATGAACAGTTTTGTGCGATCCATTAATAAAACTTATAATCTTTATAAATACGAAGCGAAGCGAGCAGAGTTGGCTAGTAAGTACTAATAAGATTAATTACATTTATTACACAATTGCACAATACGGTTCAGTGAACATTAATTTATAAGTTTATAGTCCAAATTTATAGTACAGTTACTTAAAACTAAGTATAAATACAGTTTATGTATTTAAGTTACTGAAAGTTTCAACTTGGTATAGTACAACTGATTATTTGTGTATTGTTTGTTAGAAATTGTTATTTCACTCTTTCTGTGTTAATTTCTATTCGGAAGCTTTTAAACCTAATTTATTTTAATGATTGATTCGTTTAAAACGTATTGTACAATGAATTAAGGCCACATTTCATGTGATAAGATTGAACAATCTTTTTAGAATGTCTATAAAAAAATCTGGTGTGAAATACTCACATAAATTACTCCTGCCAATCCAAACAATGAACAATATAGCCTAACATTAGTAATAAAATATTATACTCTGTTCACGGTAAGAAAGATATCTCAAGTAAATAAATAATGACGTTACTGAGCATGCGCATTATTTAAATATGTGTACACACTGATTAAAAAGTAACTACAAAATACTTTCAAAAGTATTTAGGTATAAAATACCTTTAAAAGTATTTTTATAAATGAAACTGTTAGGCGTGGATCAAATATCATGACTGATGTTTTCAGTATTGATCGAGTTTTCACCGGATTTACATGTTTTCAGACCCCCTGAACTCAAAAAACAAATGTTTTAGCTATTGGTCTGTGAGTGTGTAAACAGAATATCTCAAGACGGAAAGTCGTACGAACTTGAAACTTAAGTTCGATACCACTAGAGGACCAGACACGAACAATTTCATAAAAATCGTTCAACCAGAAGTAGTAGTTTATTCGTGTAATTTTTCACTTTTTTGCGATTTTCTCAAAAACTGGTCCTACGATTTTTTTAAAAATCGCCTCATGTACTTTATTTTTTATTTTTTACAAGATAGGGTAGGCGTTATGTCTGCTGAAATTCTTAGTGAGACTGTTTTTTCGTAAAAAAACTGTTTTTTAAAGATTACGGCTTCAATATGCATTTTACCGCAAAAATTTATATAATAAAAAATGTAGAGAATTAAAATTCCTACAACTTTTATTCATAACATTTTTTTTGTATAACGCTTAGTTTAGCGGTAATTAGCGATTTTCTCGTTTTTTTCACGAAAAGTGTGAAGAATCGATTTTATTAAGATTTCGGCCTTAGTATGCATTTTACGACAAAAAAGTGTATAATAAAATTTATAGTAAATTAAAAGATCTACAATTTTTTATTAAAGCATTTTTTTCTCCAGAGCCTAGTTTAGCGTGAAAGAGTGATTTTCCGTATTTTTAAGCCAAACTGAGGTCGATTTTCATTTTGCGTCTTTCACTCATGATTAAAATCAGGTTATGTTTATTGAGATTAGTTTTTTGTTTATTTCTAATGTTTTATTACTAATGGTAGGTCTATTGTTAGTTATTTATATTGGCAAGAGAAAGTTGTGTGAGTGTTTCACACCAGATTTTTACTTTTTTGTTCCTTCACGTATTTTCACTACGCCTAACGTGTTTCATTCACCGTGGTTTTGTGCTTCGCGGTTTCTCGGGGAACGTATTAACCGAGATCGGGAAAGTTTTGGTGTCGTGTTTTATTTGTAACGCAGTTATGAAAGTGAAAACAATCAATACAGCAATTATTTTCCAATAGTGTTTCAAACGTTGTGAAACCAAGAGGAACAAAAACAATAACTCTGAATTTATCAGTAAACAAACAGTTAAGTACAATTTATGGTAAAGGTCATTCTGAAACCATAGAACGAAACACCCACTACTAAGAATACAGACCAAATGTTTTTCTTATATTACGTGACCCGAAAGCACTCTTACGTTGAATTTTCAACCTAACACCAAATCAAAGGAATATACTCTTGAATGTCCTTTAACATTCCTTAACATTTAGAAAGTTACTTTAGAAAGATCCTTTATCAATCTAACCTACAAAACTGTTTGAAATTCGAATATTAACAATCACTTAAGTGTTTCTTAGTGATTCGACACCTTTTTCAAAATAACCTTTTAAGTTTATTATAATTTCCTATTGATTTATTCAAACCTTTTCAACAACTTTATTCCTTACAAGTGGTCGAATATTTGAAGTAATTTTTAAAATAAAATAAATCTGTTAAACTCTATAAGTTGGGTTATTTAAATTCAGTAATTTCTGCAATGTTAAAATAATTTTGAGTGGAATTTAACTTCTCTGTGTAAATTCTCTGTGCAACTAATGAAAACTTCTAACTTATCAACCATGAATTCTGTTAAACGGGAAAAGTAGAAGTCAAGTTTGACTTTCTAAGAAAAAGATTATTGAAATTATTGTTATTATTGTTATTTTATATTTGTAACACCTAAGCCTAGGTTCATTTGGGATCTCGTTAAAATAATTTTTTTGTTTTTTTTTTTGGTATAACTTCAGACTCTTCTGCAATTACTTATAATGCAGACGGTGAAGAATGAAATGATTATTTATTTTTTTGTAACGTATGAAAATATGCCATGCCTAATTGGGATTCGAACCCAAGACCGCATGATGAGTGGGGAGCACGTTACCAACTACGCCAATGCGGCCGGCGATATAATAAATAATGAACAGACGTTCTTAAACTTATTACAATTATTTATTTATACAATTATTTATTAAATTTAGCCTAATAAGAAATACAATTTGATTTGTTTAGGTCATCGGCTGATAGGCTGGTTTGAACCTCTAATAGCTTTACTAAATAAAGCTATTTAGAGGCCCGTGGTGTAGTGGTCAGCGCAACTGGCTACTGTGCCGGGGTCCCGGGTTCGATTCCCGGTCAGATCTGGCATGTTTTTCATCTATAAATCACCACATATCATTACCTACGCACAAGCCCAAGGCTTATGTAGGCATCATCACTCAATAAAAAAAAATAAAATAAAATAAAACGAGGAGTGAGGTGGTTTACAATTGCCTTTTTCAATAAGTGGAAAACTATGCGTATCAGCATACCAGGTCCTCTGAATAGCATCTATTTTCCACCCTGAAAATGACACCTTCACTGTATTTACCACAGGGTATAATAAAATTCATGACTCTCGGAGGAAATAACTTTGTCTAGTGTCTTATACATCTCTACCTCTTTTATTCTTAAATGTTTCAATCATATAATTCACTTACCATGTGACAAGAAACAGAACTATTTTTTGTAGCCATGGAACTAGCAAAAAATAATTTAACACTCCACCTGCCTGTTAAGGGCAAACAATTAGATTATTTTACTTATATTAAATACAAAAATTAAAGATTAAATTAACTTAACTAACAATCTGCCCGTAACAGACAGGTGGAGTGTCAAATTTTTACACTCAATCTGTTCGTTGCAGGGCTAAAATAATTAGTTCTGTTTCTTATCACATGGTCAGCCAATTAAATGACTAAATCATTTAAGAATAGAAGAGGTAGAGGTGTAAAAGACACTTATCAGAGTTATCTCCTCTGAAAGTAATGAATTTCATTATACAGCCAGACCCTGTGGTGAATGAAGTGAAGGTATCATTTGCAGAGTGGAAAATATCTGTTTTTCAGAGGGCCCGGCATGCTGATAAGCGTACTTTACCATTCAGTGAGGAATTCAATGGTAACCCATCTCACTCCCCGTTTTACTTAGTAAAACCTCTAAAGGTTCAAACCAGCCTTTCGGTTGATGACCTCAACAACAACAACTAACAATAACAGTGATTTTACATTTAATAATAGCCCCTTACCTACAACCAATTATAGTACATAGACCTTTTTATAACGTACTTGTTTCAATGTAAACAAACACTTGCACTCACTCATTCATAATCCAGACTTAAACTAAACTAAACTATAAAGGACCACCGCCTTTAAATATTGTGGTGGTTGTCGTTTATAGAAAAGACACAATAGAAGACCCATCTAATCTTTACCAGAAAAATTAAAAACACAGTAGAAATTATCAATAACAGAAACAACAAAAACTTTTTTGTAAGTATTTCCATTCAAAACATTTCATTCATCATAATAAAATATTATCCTTGTTTAATACACTCCACCCGTACAATATACAATTTCTAAAATAATCTATTCTTTTTTTGCTTGAGTTTTGTTCCCTCCCATTTTTTTCATTAATTTCAAAAATATTTTCTTTCTTTCATCTCTTTATTTTTATATTATTTTTTCTTAACTTTACTTTTTCTTCGGTAAATCCTTGTTCAATTGTTTTATCAAATTATATTTTCTATTACAAGTTTATCTGTGTTTAGTGTTATTGGGTATTTTTCTGTTTCTTTGAACCAACTTGGTTTCGGAAAAGTATGAATTTCAACCTCTTTCATTCTCACCTCAAAAAGTGTTGTCTGTTAAGTCACTACTACACTATTCAATGGGCTGTTGTCGAAAGTGTATAACAGACTGCCTTCGTGGCGTAGTGACTAGCGCGCTGGCCTACAAAGCGAAAAGTCCCGGGTTCGATTCCCGGCTAAGGTCAGAAAATTTTAAAGTGTTAAAACCCATCGTTATAGAACCAAAACCAACAGTAGTCGCCTAATGATCAAGCTGTCGATGCGACTTTAAATAAGCTAAAAAATATGCGTAACAGTCGGGCGTAAAACAAAAATGTTTAAAGTGGATTCCTTTAGTTCATGACGGGTTTTTTTTCTTTTTATAAGGCAAGGTGATTTTAGGATGGTTATTAATGTTTGCCAATTAAATAATATAACGTATTATATTATAATATAATATAATTAACGTCTGCCCATAACAGACAGGTGGAGTGTCAAATTATTTACACTCAATCTGTTCGTTGCAGGGCTAAAATAAATAGTTCTGTTTCTTATCACAAGGTCAGCCAATTAAATGACTGAATCATTTAAGAACAGAAGAGGTAGAGGTGTAAAAGACACTAATCAGAGTTACCTTCTCTGAAAGTAATGAATTTCATTATACAGCCAGACCCTGTGGTGAATGAAGTGAAGTTGTCATTTACAGAGTGGAAAATATGTCCTTTTCAGAGGGCCCGGCATGCTGATAAGCGTACTTTTTCACTCAGTGAAGAAGGCAATGGTAAACCACCTCACTCCTTGTTTTACTTAGTAAAACCTCTAGAGGTTCAAACCAGCCTTTCGGCTGTTGACCTAAACAACAACATTAATGTTTTGATGGAAATTTTTGCAGGATTTCAATATTTTATTTACTTACTGTCCCCACATTTATATCTCAAATGTCCACACAGGTTCTAATAATTATGATCTTGCATACTAATAATATTTTTCTACTGTGGTTATCAAATTTAAGTGAAAAATCAAATTTATTTTGTTTCAAATTTCAGATGATGATGGTGTATCAAGCAAGAGTAAAAGGGAAGCAGGTGGCCCATCAGGTTTATACCCATTCCCACGTGTTGGTCGAAGTGGACCCGATACTTGGTTCATGGATACAGCCGGTAAGCATCTGTTTCAAGGAATATTCAGTGAACAACCCGAAAATATTTACCAAACAAAACCAGTGTTTGCTCCCCAACAAGTTGAAACTGATGAAGAAAAGAAGACTGGTTTATTTTCCTTTCCAAGAGTTGGTCGATCAAGTATGAAAGTCGGTAAGGTATTAATTGAATCGATTCTGGTATCAAACTGAGTTGCTGAGACGAGACATTTGATACCGTTATAATTAATTACACTGACGATTCAGGACTTAAGTCGGTGGTTTATATATTATTAATAATTATCGTATTCTATCGCAGCTTATTCAGTTGCTGGTCGAATTTGTTTGCGGATTCATTCAGCTAATATTGCTGTTTTTCGATCCCAAACCATGCAAATAGCCTCCCGCAGTCCTCCACCAATCATCGCCTCTATTGCTTCGCTTATCCATTGATTTGCTGCGAATGCTTTTTTCCTTCGCTCCCTTGGTGTCCAACTCAAAATTCTGCTATATCCCCACTGAGTTGCTGAGACAAGACATTTGATACCGTTATAAGTACACCGACGATTCAGAACTTAACTCGGTGATTTATATATAATTACTCATTATCGTATTCTATCGCAGGTCATTCAGTAGCTGGTAGAATTTGTACGTGAATTCATTCAGCTAATATTGCTGTTTTTCGATCCCAAACCATCCAAATAACCTCCCGCAGTCCTCCATTGCTTCACTTGTACATTGATTTGCTGCGAATTCTCTTTTCCTGCGCTCCTTTGGTGTCCAGTTCCATATTCGTCTAGTCCTCTATCAGCAGTCATCCAATAAAGGAGTCCATATCACAACACTGTCCTATTTTTCATCTAACACAGTTTTACCTTCCTACTCTTTCCTACACTGTTTCATTCCTCAATGGTCCAACCTCAAGATTCGTTAACAGCTTTAACATCCCCGGTGAAAAGCCCGGGGTTTTATTTAGAAAATGTTGGGGAAGACGAGTAGCAACCCCGTTAAAAAAACCAGGGTCCTTCTGGCTATTTGGGTACAAGTGAAGATGATCAACGGTCTCGAAGGTGTAGTAAGAAAAAATTCCCAATAGTGGAGAGGGTGAAAGAACCTAATTGAGTAAACTCTGAATAAAAACAGAAGGCAGTTTGTCTACAGAGATGGGAAATCTATGAAAATTCTCTGGCCCTTCAGATTGGATGTTGGAGCAATTTGACGTGCATCCCATCATCTTTAAAAATTATACACCGTAAAAAATTCCAAAAAAATCCTTAGATGCGGACTGAAATTTTGGATAAACCAAATGGATTTTGAAAGAAAGGAAGAGGCAATGAACTATAAAGATGTCTTCATGGTAGGAAAATTGCTATTGATTAAATAGCATAAGTTATTCTTCTCAGAGTGCCTCTCCATTCCGAAAGTTGGCGACCATCATGGCAATGCTTTCCTTACTGGTAGCTATTCGAAAGAGTTCTTCTGAGCCTTGGTTAAACCATACCCTCAAGTTGACAAACAATGAAATTCTTCTACGTCTGGTCCCTTTCTACTGTCAATTTTTCTATGCAGAATACGTTGGACCAATTCATACCTGCTCTTATCTCGCATGACATGAGCGAGATATTGCAGCTTTCTTGCCTTCACTATGTTGACCAATTCCTAGCATAAGTTAGCCGAGAAAATTTGTAAAGTGGTTAGTTGGGTGACAAATTAACTATTAAACGCTTTCCCTTGTCGTTGCAACTACTTAAATCTCCTTCAGTAACCATTTTATTCATTTCTGTATAGTTATTACATATCTTCCATAAACATCTTACCTGAAAAATATTTACAGTGAAATATTTGTCTCTATTAATATGCCCGATCCATTTGTTTAAGCTTGCAATGTTCTCTTTTGCACCCTGTTCCCAGTAATTATTATTTGTTTATACTTGATTCACCTAATCTGCATTTACTTCAAGATTTTGACAAAATATGAAGATCTTTTAATAGAGAAATATTTAAAAAATCAATAGTTAGAAATTAAGTTTTGGGTGAACAATATTTTAAGTAAAGAAGTGAAATCCTTTACAGGAAATTCATCGAGTAATTTTTTTGTTTCTTAATTTTTTACAGCTCCCAATGAAATTCAAGGATTAATAAAACGTCAAGGTCTTGTGCCATTTCCAAGGATTGGTCGAAGTGGAATGAAACAAAATACAAATAATGGACCCAACAGTGCAAATGGTTTATGGTTTGGACCTCGATTAGGAAGGCTTCAGAAAAGAGATTCTTTTGAGTCACCGTGGGCATTGGTCACTCTTAGAGGTTTGGTTCTTTATCAGTCAATGTTTATAATTAATTATTTATTCTTTATCAGATTTTCCTAACGGATGAAGAATTTTTGGATAGCAGATTACTGAGAATTTACTGTACCGTTGAAACGACCAATTTTATACCTTTGTATTATACAATGAGAGAAATCTGACAACACCTCCCCCCCCCCAAAAAAAAGCGCTGAGCCGAACTTACTGAGACCTGTTCGAATTTTGTGATAATTAGATTATCCGAAAATTGTGAATAACAAAAAATCCAAAAGCTATCTTTTCACATTCCAACCTCACATATACTTCGTTTTATCAAACCTGACGTTAAGCTACCACATTAAACATTTTTCATACAACTTCCGAACCACAAAGAACGTCATACTCATCCTCATAATGACTTCATTAAAGGTTTCAAAACACGACAACCATTTTTTTTCTTTGTTTATTTAACGTCGCATCAACTACTGTGGTCATTAGCGACGACGTTGGGTTGCAACTGTGAATGATAAAATGATTTTTTGTAACGTATGAAAATGCCGTGCCTTAGTGGGATTTGAACCCAAGACCGCACGATGAGAGGCGAGCACGTTACCAACTACGCCAATGCGGCCGGCATGTGGATTTTTATTATACACAGAATTCAATGTGTTACATTCACAGCTGGTCTAATGCGAACTCAAAGTTTTAAAACAAAAAATATCGTACAATATAAAAATAAATTGCCGGCCGCATTGGCGTAGTTGGTAACGTGCTTGCCTCTCATCATGCGGTCCTGGGTTCGAGTACCACTCAGGTACGGCATATTTTCATACGTTACAAAAAATCATTTCATCCTCCATTGTACAAAGTTACACCCCAACGTCGTCGCTGACCGTTGCAGTTGATGCGACGTTAAATAAATAAATTTTTAAAAAAATTATGAATTTGTACACTGTCATTCAAAAAATAGAGATGTTTATGCAAACTGGTAACGTTCAGAAAATAACGTAAGGGTTCAATTTTTTTTTTGGGGATAAAAACTGCAAAAACACCAACTTGGATGCAAAAAAAAAATATCATTGGATGCAGAAAATTTTGAATTTCAATAATGTGCAAAAAACCGGATTTGTGAAAATTTTCAATTTTGTCCGTTCCGGGTACCTTTAATAACGTCTCCTCCCACAGAACAGTGTGCAGCCAGGTACGGAAGTCCGTCAGCAAGTAGAACGGCAAACAGCCTTAATATACTTGCTATAATGATTCATTATATTATAATTTCACCACTTATTTATTATTATCATTTCCAAATTTACCAAATCATATATCAACATAAGTATTCACGAAGAACGTCTGCAGACACGAAGACATGAACATAGACACACATAACACACAGGTACAAAGGGCTTGAACATAAAAACATAAATTATATCAACATTCTATCACAGTCAGTTATGTCAAATCACATTCTTCAGTAATTCCACATTAAAAATTTCAACTTTCGAGTTAAAAAAGTCTACTTCATTTCCAAAATCATTTGCAATACTAGCACAACGGGCCATAGGTGAGGCATCTTTAAACTCGTTAGATGTAACAAACAATCTATATCTCCTCACTCCTGCATGGGGAACCCTTAGACACAGTCTAGAAATATCGTTAGATGTAACAAACAATCTATATCTCCTCACTCCTGCATGGGGAACCCTTAGACACAGTCTAGAAATATCGTTAGATGTAACAAACAATCTATATCTCCTCACTCCTGCATGGGGAACCCTTAGACACAGTCTAGAAATATCGTTAGATGTAACAAACAATCTATATCTCCTCACTCCTGCATGGGGAACCCTTAGACACAGTCTAGAAATATCGTTAGATGTAACAAACAATCTATATCTCCTCACTCCTGCATGGGGAACCCTTAGACACAGTCTAGAAATATCGTTAGATGTAACAAACAATCTATATCTCCTCACTCCTGCATGGGGAACCCTTAGACACAGTCTAGAAATATCGCCATCAACATATCCATGCAGGACCTTGTAGAGGTACAACGCCGCCGCCAATCCACGACGCTTACTCAGAGGGTTTAATTTCCATGTTTTACATAAACCCTCATAAGTGTCTATGTCAGAAAAACTTTCTGTACACCAAGTAACTCAATTTAACATTACTTTGCTTAACTTTACATTGTATAAACATTTATACAAATAATTTTTTTTAATATTATTTCAGAATTCCCAAGTATAACAAGTCGGCGACAACCAGAACCATTTACACCAAGATTGGGACGTGAATCAAGCGAAGATGTTTGGGATGACTATGAACAAACTCAAAGAATCAGTAATGATCACGCATAAATCAAGTCGTAGTTCGTTCAATTCAAAATAAAAATTTTAAAAATATAATAGCCTACTTGAAGTAGTTAAATGTAATCTGGTAAATAAATTAGTCAAAAAGTAAAACATAAATTTTACAAAATTAATTTATTTACTACAATAATTTTATAGCTGTTTATAGTATTTTAATTACCATAATCATTAATTGTCATCTTACCATTAAAAAATATTAACTAAATGTAAAAACAGGCATTTAATGTTATACATAATATATAAATTTAAATAAAATAAGTTTGTCTTTTAAAAAATGGTCAAATATAATCCCATTTATATTCACTATTCCACCATTTATTTTGATTTTGCTAAAAAAAATAAACGGTCATCAATATAAAAACAATACCAATCCGAAGGCGCAGACCTTGGATCTGAACAGCGCAAACTGGGAAGGAACGTAGTACAATAAACCTTCGTTAATCCGGACTAATTGGGGCTCTAAGTAGTCCGGATTAGTGAAAGTCTGGATTAAATGAAATACGAACGGGTACCCAAAATTAACCGATATAGCATTGCCGTGGGCGGAGTTTGACGCGCTTCCGCCACGGAGCGTGTATTGCACAACTTATTACCAATTCAGTGCCGCCTGTGTTACCGGTCTAACTTGTACCATTAATCTGAAGTGACTTTTTTGCAATGAACAAAATAACGTTAACAAAAAAAATCACTGGAAAATAACGGTACAAGTTAGGCCAATAACTCAGGCGGCACTGAACTGGTAATGAGTTGCACAATACACGCCCCGCTGCGGAAACGCGTGCTACACAAGATCCACCCACGGCAATGCTATTCGGTTATTTTTGGGAAACCCTCACCTAACCTTAATATGAACAAAGGTACATAATGAAACACCCTTTATAGAAAACGAACGTGTATTTTGAGTTTAGTTATATATACAGACAATAACATGTTGGAAAATGTATTACACTGTGAATAAATGAAAGGTCCATTCTGTGCTTAAGACATTACGTTTTGAAACACAGAATATAAGACTGGTAATTTTTTTAACCTGGATATATACTAATATTCTCAATATTAAATAAATTTACAAACCGATATCTACTTGAAAATCAACTATGCAGTCAACTGGCTGTCCGGATTAAGCGAAGTCCGTGTTAAAGGGGTCCGGATTAACGAGGGTTTACTGTACTGTCTGTCTATAACTTGATGGCCTCCGGCAAAGAACAGCGATATGCAGATTGTAAAACCATTTCAGAAAATATATCTAATTTTTTTTAAGTAACTGAAACTAGTCGGCAATGACGTATTTTTATAAAACAAAGTATAGGTCATTTGTTCTAGCTTGAAGCTCTCCCTCCAACGCTCTGTGCCGCTGAGCTGTTTAGTGGTGGGGGAAGCACCTCGTAGTTTTAACAGTAGTATACAGTTAGAAAGAGAGGGATGATCATTAAGTGAGGAGACAACACTTGCCCCTTGAAACTATCCCTACTCTACCTACTCGCCCTCCCCTTATAAGCTTCTTCCTAAAACAAATGTACTATATTTTGTATGTTTTTCGTTTTAATGAGACACTCGCTTAATGAGATAACTTATAATACAAGGTGTGGCTATTAAATAACGAGACTGACGTCGTTAAAATTTTTTATTTTTATTTTATACATAATCACTTATTGTCACCTTCAATATACACTCCTTCTCTATCTCTACAACGCTCCATGCGAATTTTCCATTGTTGGAAACAGTTCTGGAAGTCATCTTCTGTCAGCTCCTTCAGGACACGTGCCACTCAAAAATGTTTGAAATGAAGCTCGAAAAAATGTTTGTACTGACACTTTGTACGCGATTGAAAATTACCCAAATTTTTTGGAAACGATAATAACATGTGATGAAATGTGGTTTTTTACTTATGATCTGGAAACGAAGTGTCAATCCATGCACTGGAAGAGCTGAACTTCACCGAGAGCCAAAAAAGCTCGAATGAGCAACTCAAAATTTAAAGCAATGATGATTGTTTTTTTTATATCCAAGGGATTGTGTACATGGGATTGTACCTTCACTGGGTTCGTCAAGGTCAAACAATTAATCAATATCACTACCTTGAGGTACTTCCTAAACTACGTCAAAGAGTAAGGAAAAAACGCCCCGAAATGTGGAAGGACAAATCATGGGTTCTCCACCAAGACAATGCGCCAGCTCATTCCACGTTACCTGTCAAGAGGTTTCTTAGCCAAGTACAGTATCTCAGTGTTAGAACATCCACCTTATTCACCAGATATTGCACCATGTGACATCTAACTGTTCCCTAAGGTTAAATCTGCATTAAAAGGGACCATATTTGAGTCTGTGGAAGCTGTAAAAGAGAAAGCGGCACATATCCTGAAGGAGCGGACAAAAGATGACTTCCAGCACTGTTTCCAACAATGGAAAATTCGCATGGAGCGTTGTAGGGATAGACAAGGAGAGTACATTGAAGGTGACAATAAGTGATTATGTATAAAATAAAAATAAAATTTTTATACAACGTCAGTCTCGTTATTTAATAGCCACACCTCGTATAGTATTATGTTACACATTCTGTTGTTTTACTTCATATTTTGATTGTTTTATTAAACGCTTTTATTTAACTTACTCATGGATCCATAAAATCTTGCAACTTAAAATTTTAATACTTCTACCGTATCAATATGAATCAAACTTTGCACACTTGTTTATCTTCGATGACAATACGCTGTCATAAAAAAAAATTTACAAAAAAAATTTTTTTAAACGCTTTTATTATTACAAAATAACTTACTCTTGGATCCATCAAATCTGGCAACTTAAAATTTTAATACTTCTACCGTATCAATATGAATCAAACTTTGCACACTTGTTTATCTTCGATGACAATAGGTGTTTGTAAAAAAAAATTACAAAAAAATTTCAAAAAAAATTTAAAAAATTTAAAAAACGCTTTAATTTAACAATTACTTAAAAAAAGTAACTAAAAATAAAAAAATAAAAAAAATTTACAAAAAAAATTAACAAAAAAAATCACAGAAAAAAAATTATAAAAAAAATAAAAAAAAATTAAAAAAATTTTTTTAAGAAACGCTATTATTTAACAATGATTCAAATAAAAAATGAACTAAAAAGAAAAAATAAAAAAAATTACAAAAAAAATTACAGACATTACTGTTACAAATAAAAGCGTGGCGCATTTTTATACAACGAATATTTTACAATAAAATGCGCCACGCTTTTATTTGTAACAGTAATGTCTGTAATTTTTTTTGTAATTTTTTTTATTTTTTCTTTTTAGTTCATTTTTTATTTGAATCATTGTTAAATAATAGCGTTTCTTAAAAAAATTTTTTTATTTTTTTTTTTGCTATTAGGCCTACTACATTACTATTGCGTTATATTTTTTAACTGAATTTTTTGCTACATTATACTATTACTTTATATTTTTTAATTATTTACATTGGGAAGAGAAAGTCGTGTGAGTGTTTTACACATACTTTTTTAGTTGTCACATCTTCTCGGATTATATAATAACTCCTTTTCCTAAAGGAACTCTCCTGCATCTTCCTCCGTCCGAATATTATTAAGTAACTCTACAAAATTTTGCAGACTGTGCAGTAACTAACTGTGAAATCGGAGTGCAGTTGACATTACGCAGGAATATTGCTGGTCAGATTGGCGCGCTAGAAGCAGGAGCGGGAGAAATTTTAACCTTCAGGGAATTCGGATTTGATAGTGGCATACAGAGAACGGAAAAGACCCGTTTTCGAACATTAAAATAGAACATTAAAATAGTTATAGAACAAAAAATATGTGAAATACTTTATTTTATAAAAATACGTCATTTTTGACAAGTTTCAATTACATAAAAAAAAATTAGATTATGTTTTCTGAAATGGTTTTACAATCTGCATATTGCTTCCCTTTACCGGAGGCCTTCCAATAAACAGACAGACAGTAAAGTCCAGCCTTTCTAGTTTGCTCCTAATGTAAACAAATAATGACGTCACTGAGCATGCGCATTATATAAAAATGAGTACACGTTGATTAAAAAGTAACTACAAAATACTTTTAAAAGTACTTTTATAAATGAAATTGTTATGCCTACATCATATCATGACTGATGTTTTAAGTACTTATAAATTAAAACATAGTAAACTTAATAGGAATACGACATCCATAAAGTCGCGGACTCTAGCGTGCACCTTGTAGTAGCTGGCTTTGGTTTGCTGACAGTAGGAGCAAACTAAGAACGGGTGAACTGTAGGTGTATTGTATTTACTGTCAGAGCTATCCTGTCAAGGTCGTTCTATCGTGGAACGTAGAGAATGTTTCAGAGTTTGTATCGATATTACAATAAGTTACTAGTTCATTAACCCACGTTTCATCTACTATCGGTTTCATAATCATAAAGAGTTTGAAACCTTGCATCTCCAAAACTATGAGTCGAATTTTAACATACTGTACATCAAAATTTAGCTCATTTTAGTTTGCGTTGACCGATAATAGTCCTATATTTTTAATGTAGTTTAAAAATTGCCATATCCAGATTGTAAGACAAAAAGACCCGGCTTTTTTGCTATGCAACAAATTTCATTCGTTTAGAGGCGTGTAACTCGATAATTATATGACCGAAAAGTTTGAAATTTTAACACAACATAGTTAATTACATTCTTACAGCATGTATGAAATTTCTAATTCGTACGTTATTTAAATTTTGATTTATTAACAATATTCTGAACCCTTGCTATCTCTGTAACCGCTCGATCGTTCGGCACGGGCAAACTATCGTTTTATTCAGCGTAAAAAACTTAGTACAAATATGATAATAACATGAAATATTGATTGGCCAATGTTATGGTAGAATTTTTTTAAATTTTTACTTTCTCTTGCCTATATGAATATATAGGAAGGAAAGTATTGTTTTCATGTCGATTTTTCGAAATCGAGTTTTCACCGGATCTATACGTTTTCAGACCCCCTGAACCCAAAAAACATGTTTTTAGCGATTGGTCTGTGTGTGTGTCTGTGTGTGTGTGTCTGTGTGTGTGTGTGTCTGTGTGTGTGTGTGTGTGTGTGTGTGTGTGTGTGTGTGTGTGTGTGTCTGTGTGTGTGTGTGTCTGTGTGTGAACAGAATATCTCAAGAACGGAACATCGTACGAACTTGAAACTTGAAACTTAAGTTACATACCACTACCGGACGCGACACGAACATTTTCATCAAAATCGGTCAACCGGAAGTAGTAGTTTATTGGGTCCATATGGTATATATTATATACCATATGGTTAGTTAAACCCACCGAACTCGTCTACTATATCACTTACTTTACCAGTAGGTAAAGTCGAAATCAGCTGTTCAACAGCTGATTCGCAGTGACGTCAATGACGAAGGTTCCTGGTTCAAATCCTTTTTTTAACTGTATAATTCTTTTGCAAAATCACCTGTTAAACAGCTGATTCGCAATGACGATTTTAGCTGTTTAACAGCTGATTGTCTGAGACGAAAGTTTCTTGTTCAAACCATTTTTTAACTGTATAATTCTTTTACAAAATATGCTCTTAAACAGTGATTCCCAGTGGCATGTTAGCTATTTAACAGCTGATTTTCGGAGACGAAGGTTCCTGGTTCAAATCTTGGTAAAGGTAGTTACTTTAATAGGATTTGAATACTAGACAATGGTTACCGGTGTACTTTGATGGTTGGGTTCAATGAACCATACTCTCTCAGGAATGGTCGTCCTGAGTCTGTACAAGACTACACGCTACACTTACAAGACTACCTCACTTACACGTCATACACATCATCCTCAGCTCATTGGGTCATGGGGTTGCTTAATGTCCTAAATTGTAAAGGTTACAACATACACACATTAAGGATTAAAAAAATATGATAAATGACTTCACTTTCATTCATTAAAACTTATCCATATATTTTGGTTAGCCAAAGCACTTCCTAAAGTACGTTGTTTACTTACAAAACACTTTAGATAATATTCTAAGCAATTAAATTTTAGGTTAGAATAAGAAATGAATTGTTGGTTAATGTGAAAAACAAAAGATATTTCTAAAATGTGATTTATTCAATTGTGTTTACAATATTTCTACTTGGTTTCGCACAAATCCTCACAGCAAACTTCACAGCAGTCGTCGTTATCCTCTGTTTCTTGAGTTGATTTGTTTCCATCTTTTTTCTGAACATCACAGACTATATATTCTGCAATGGATTTTCTTACTTGTTGAAAGATAGAAGTAGGTTTTTTATCCGACTGATTTTGTTCCCGACTTTTAGGTTTATTAACCTTGGATTTGTTTGAAACTGGTTTGTTATTTAAATCCTTAGAATTTGTTTTCTTTTGTATGAGGCAACATAATGTATCAGCACTTTTTAAGCCGGAAGATTTATTATTTTCTTTGCCATCTTTTTTTTCACAGCACACTATAGTACAAGAAGCATTACTTTCATCAGACACTTTGTTTTCATTATCACATTCATCAACAGATGGATTTGATACAACACTCTGTGGGCGTTTATTACAAACAGAATCTGAAGATTTCTTTTTAGCGTTACTTGAAGATTTTAAATTTTGAATATCATCAGTTTGGCAACATACTGTAACTTTGCTAGTTTGGCAACACACTGATTTTGATGTTTCTCGATTAATGTTAGAAGCTCTACTGGGTAGACGTCCTTGGGTATCTGAATTAGGAATTCTATCCGTACAATCCGTTTTATAACCCCTTCCATAACTATTTGATTCAATAATTCTTTCCCTCTGTGGCGGATCCCTTGGTCCTCTTCTTTTTAAATTTGAAGATTGTGCACCACGTGTTGAAACATTATAATCCTCCAAATCATCTTCTTGACAAGATCTTGACAATTCCCTATTTCTTTCTTGTGAAGTACTTAATGATCTTTGGCTGCTTGAAGGGGTTCCATTTCTTTTTGTACTTTGGATTTTGGAATTAGAATTTACTTTTTGATTTTCTCGTGAACTTGAACTTGTTGAAGATACACCAAAACATAATTTAATTATTTGATCATTTATTTTATTATTAGGACATATATATCTCTCGCCGGGTTTTTCACTTGATCTTCCCACGCAACAATCTTCATGTTTTTTAGCATAATTTGTGTTCCCAATTATGAATTCTGGAGGTATGTTATTACCCCACACTATTTCTCGTTTTTTCATAATGGTTTCATTAATGTCTTCAGCAGAACCAGCATGAGGTTGATCGTCATCAAATTTATTAACATTTTCATCATCACATTCGTCAGTAGTTTCATCAAATTCACCTTCACTAGATGAGCTGTTACACACGTCATTAACAGGACGTGATTGATTAGAAATTGAGTTAGTCATTTCTGGACGATGCATTGGACATATAATCTGAATTACCATTCCGGATTCTGTATCAATACAGCAACAAACAGGTGATGGTTTTCTTGTTGGATCTGTTCTTTTTTGATGTTCGCTACTTTGATAACTTTTCGATGCTGATCTAGATTTACTAAGAGGTGGTCCATTTCCTTTTTTGTTAGTCTCCTTACTTGATGACTGGCAGTCACAAAATTGCCTCTCAGATCTCGCGGAAGTTCGTGAATGGCTTTGAAAATCTTTTGATCGATTTACTCGATCTCTCGAATCATTTTCAAAATCCCTCGAACGACTTTCGGGATATCTGGATTGATTTTCAGGGAAACTTTCGTTACTCGTTACGCGAGTACATATTGCACAAGAATGTATTAGGACAGGTTGTAATTCCTTGTTACTTACATTGTCTGATGAAGACTTGTCTGTTTTATTACATGCAATTTCTTCGAAACAAATTTCACAAATAATTTTCTGAGGAGAACCTTTGCCTTTTATATTTTTACTATTATTATTATTATTATTATTATTATTATTATTATTAATTTGTTTTTTAGGTAAGCATGATTCTTGTGACGAAATCTTTTGGTTATTTTTTGTTCGATCTTGAGCTCTTGTATTGCTACATTTTACACAAATAATTTTTAATGTACTATCGTTACAGTCGTCTTCATCCTTACTATCATATTTATTTTGCTCATCAGAATGAAATGAATCTGTTGGTTCATTTTTTTCTTCGCACCCATTTCTTTGGTCCCCAAATCTTTTCCGTGGCTCTTTATGGCCATTTTTGTTCATTCGAGAACCACACACATTACAATGATTTTCATTACTGCCTGTACGATAATCATCATTTGATTCTTTTAGTGGATCTGAACTTCTTCGGCTTCGCCGTTTTTCGTGGTAATGTCCTGGATCTATTTCTGATTGATCATGTTCAGGCGAAGTACACCTATCTGCACAGTCTAGTAAGCATTGCTTACACGTAGAAAGAGATCCATTCAAACTAGGTGTTTTCTGTTTAAACCCTTGGTTTTGTTGATTGTACTTTGAATTGTTGTTATATTCCTCGCAATCATTCATCATTAGTTTTTTCATTTGTTCTTCACATTCATCAATTTCAGGATTGTTTCCGTTGTTAACAATTTTACTTTGTTTCCCTAATCTATTTGTCTTTGATGACTGCCTCGGCTCAATCTTTGGTTGATCAGAATCGAATGGTGGTTCATTTTGTTGAACATCCTGATCCCGAACAAATGGTTGATCATTTGGTTGAACATTCTGATTCTGAACAAATGGTTGATCAATTGGTTGAACATTCTGATTCTGAACTGGAACTGATTGACTATCGTCTTCTTCGCAGTCCGCACAAAATTCTCCGTCTTCACTCTCGAGTTCCTTTTTTTGATCCATACAAAAATCGTCTCTATTTACTTCATATCTGTACGACTTTTTACCATTACCTCTTTTATCACGGTTTTTTGAATCAGAAGGTATGAAATCATGAGATCTATCTTTATTCTGTTGGCGAGCAACTCTTTCATCTTTTATCAGTTTACAAATTCTACAACTCTTTGTGTACTTTATTTGTTTCAAGATCTCTGCAGAATTTTTCAAAAAAATCTTATGATCTTCACACATACATTTATCAGTCTCTTTGTCACATAATGGCAACAAATCATCACTTCCTTTAAATCTTTGTTTTTGTTCGAGCTCCTTATAGTGAGAATGCTTAAAACCATCTGAATTAAAAAATGAACAAACTTTATTGCCTCTTTCACGATAATCGCTTCCTGCTGATGAATTTGAATTGCTTGATGTTGGTGTCACGTTAAGTGAATCACCTAATGAATGCTTTGCTTGTTGTATTTTTTTAAAACATCTATAACATTCATTGGGTATGATTTGGTCATTGTCATCGTAATCAGAACACAGTGTGCTGTTATCAATTTTACCTAACGAAAACACATCATTAAAAATATAAAGCTAACATGTAATATAACATAAATTAGCTTACATATAACCTACATATAATTGGCGACATGATTTAAAATTGTCCTCTGTCATTTTGTTTTTTCCGTCCGTCACACCCAAATGTCAGAAACTACAAGAGATAGCAACAAACAGTTTCCGGATTTGTACCTATACAAAAAGTTAGAAGGCCAAATTGGGTTTGAAGCTCCGGTTTCCAATCGGAAGTGACCCAAAACTGGAAGTCAAGAATTCAAAGTCGGAATTTGTAAACAAAAATACTCATTCGATTCCCTTTAAGAGTAGATACATAAATCATTGTGTTTGAAGTTCCGGTTTCAACCGGAAGCCAAAACTGGAAGTAAAGAAATCAAAATCATAAACTAAAAAGATAGCAACAAATGGTTTTTGGATTCGTAACCTACACAAAAAGTTAGCGGGCCTGGATTAAATTAAAAGTTCCAGATTTGACCTGAAGTGATCCAAAACCGGAAGTCAAGAAATCAAAGTCGAAATTTGGAAACAGTAATAGTGTCATTCGATTTCAAATAAAAGAGCAAATACAGAAATCATTACGTTTGAGTTCCGGTTTAGATCGGAAGTTAAGAAATCAAAGTCAAAAACTATATGAGATAGCAACAAACGGTTTCGGATTCGTCATCTACACAAAAAGTTAGTGGGCCTGGATTGGGTTTAAAGTTCCAGTTTTGCCCTGAAGTCCCAAAACCGGAAGTCAAAAAATCAGAGTCGGAATTTTGAATCATAAATAGTATCATTCGATTCCGCTCAAAGAGTAGGCTACGTACAGAAATCATTGCGTTTGAAGTTCCGGTTTCAACCAGAGTGGCCCAAAATCGAAGTCAAGAAACCAAAGTCAGAAACTACAAGAGATAGCAACAAAAGGCTTCGGATTTGTAATCTACACAAAAAGGTAGTTGGGCTGGATTGGGTTTAAAGTTCTCGTTTTGACCTGAAGTGGCCTAAAACCGGAAGTAAAGAAATTAAATTCGGAATTTGGAGAAAGAAATAGTGTAAATCGATTCCTCTTAAAGAGTAGATACAGAAAACACTAATGGTTCTTGCCACAAGTCAAAGAAAAGCCTTTTTAAAAATTACGACCAGCCATGAGACGCATTACTCATGAAAGGGATTTTTCATTTTTATTTCATTTGGGATTTCAAAGGGATTATTTCATTTGGTTTCTCTGAAGGCGGTTTTATCCTAGGACTGAGCGATTGGCTGCGCCACCGGTTGCACATTTCGCTGACCGAGTCACCGGTGGTACAGTTGGTCCTAGTCTTGGAGTGGCTTTAGTTGACAGCTGGTGGACGACGATAGTTGACAAAGTTGTCAACTGATACCCTCCATTGGCAGGCTGTGCCAGAGGGAAAGAATGTGAGGATCCATTATTCTTGGTCTCTCTGCGCAGTAGAGTTCATTTTAACGAGGTTCTTTTGTTTGTCACGCATTAGAGTAAGCGCACAGTGAACGCTCGTCGCAGGTCGCTTACAAGCGTGAGCCTGCTAGTAGGAATAGGCCATTCTAATCGGACGTCTCACAGTAAACGCTGGTGGAGAAAGCTCTCCATAATTATGTAGTAAGTATACTAATCGAGCACAGAAGAAAGTATACATTTGACCAAAAAATTTATTTTTACTTTCTCTTGCCTATATGAATATATAGGAAGGAAAATATTGTTTTCATGTTGATTTTTCGAAATCGAGTTTTCACCGGATCTACACGTTTTCAGACCCCCTGAACCCAAAAATCATGTTTCTAGCGATTGGTTTTTACAAATTTTTATAAGTACATTTCTATATAAGTAATTTCTATATAAGTAAGTAAATTTCTATAATATAAGTTTCTATAAACAAGCTACTAATGTTTGTTTTATTACCAATATTAAATTATATTGGTCATTATTTGCATTGGCAAGAGAAAGTCGTGCGAGTGTTTCACATCAGATTTTTTTTTTTTTTTTTTTTTAATAGGTTATTGGTTGTTATATGCATTTGTAGGTGAAAAAATAATTTCATATTCGGATTCAGCACACGAAAAAAAAATCGTTACAATCGGTGACGGGCCGTGATTCTATACAGGCCTACTACCGGTTTCATAATCATAGACACCCGAGTTTGAACCCTTGCATCTCCAAAACTATGAGTTGGATTTCAACATATTTTCTATCAAAATTTAGCTCTGTATATTCTGCGTTGACCCACAATATTACTATATTTTTAATAATGTTTAAAAATTGCCATCTCAAGGTTGGAAGACAAAAAGACCCGGTTTTTTTGCTACCGCAACAAATTTCATGCGTTTAGAAGCGTGTAACTCAATAATCATTTGACTAAAAAGTTTGAAATTTTAATACAACATAGATAATTATATTCTTACTGCGTGTACGAAATTTCAAATTCGTACGTTATTTAAATTTTGATTCATTAACAATAATCTGAACCCTTGCTATCTCGGTAACCGCTCGATTGTTCGGCACGGGCAAACTATCGTTTTATTCAGCGTAAAAAACTTAGTACAAATATGTTAATAACATAAAATATTGATTGGCCAATGTTGTGGTAGAATTTTTAAAATTTTGAAAAATAGAATGGGTAATGCGGGGGGTGGACGCTACTATCCATGTTACCAAGTGTGTAAGTCTGAAGTGTGTAATCTGAATTGACAATGCAGTCTGTCTATTCAGGTAGACAGTCCGACAGGATTTCACGTACACAACCTGTCAACACGGTAGCGTCCACCCTCGCATTACCCATTCTACTTTTCAAAATTTTAAAAATTCTACCACAGCACTGGCACTGGCCAATCAATATTTCACGTTATAAACATATCTGTACTAAGTTTTTTACGCTGAATAAAACGATAGTTTGCCCGTGCCGAACGATCGAGCGGTTACCGAGATAGCAAGGGTTCAGATTATTGTTAATGAATCAAAATTTAAATAACGTACGAATTTGAAATTTCGTACACGCAGTAAGAATATAATTAATTATCTATATTGTATTAAAATTTCAAACTTTTTAGTCAAATGATTATTGAGTTACACGCTTCTAAACGCATGAAATTTGTTGCGGTAGCAAAAAAACCGGGTCTTTTTGTCTTCCAACCTTGAGATGGCAATTTTTAAACATTATTAAAAATATAGGAATATTGTGGGTCAACGCAGAATAAACAGAGCTAAATTTTGATAGAAAATATGTTGAAATCCAACTCATAGTTTTGGAGATGCAAGGGTTCAAACTCGGGTGTCTATGATTAAGAAACCGATAGTAATTACCTTTTCTATGATATATTACTAATAACAAACCTGAATTCACATTTCTTTTTGCCATATTTTGTCATCAGTCATAGAAGATGATCTGCAAGCACTTAGTAAGGTTAAAAACGCTATAAAAACATACTGAAGCCATATTTCCTTTCTTAACCCTTGTTTTGTAAAATAAAAACACCAAAAAATAATCACACTGCTTCAAAATTGGTATAACACTAAAATATCTTATCTCAGTAAATTAACATACACATGTGTTTGATGTGTAATAAGAAATGTGTGTTAATGTAGTGTTTATGTTTGTGTATGAACTTAAAAAATGTTTTAATTTCTTGTTTATGTGTATTTTAGTCAGCTGAAAAATACAACTGCTAACCTGTGCTAATTGTATCACAGTTTTGTATATAAACTTACGAAAAATTATTTTTTTCTTCAATGACTCGGCCATAGACAAAATATTTATATTATTAAAAGTTAACATTTATATTTGAATTATCGGCAACCTTAATTTTTACTTTCTCTTGCCTACATGAATATATAGGAAGGAAGGTATTGTTTTCATGTCGATTTTTTGAAATCGAGTTTTCACCGGATCTACACGTTTCCAGACCCCCTGAACCCGAAAAACAAGATTAAACGACTGTTCTGTGTGTGTGTGTGTGTGTGTGCGCGCGCGCGCACGTGTGAACAGAATATCTCAAGAACGGAACATCGTATGAACTTTAAACTTAAAGTTTAAACTTTAAACTTAAGTTAGATACCACTACCGGACCCGACACGAACATTTCATCAAAATCGATCGACCAGAAGTAGTAGTTTATTCGTGTCATTTTTCACTTTTATGCAATTTTTTCAAAAACTGCTCCTACGATTCTTTTTAAAAATTGCCTAATTTACTAATTTTTTAAACTCTACAAGATACGGTAGGCGCCATGTCTACTGAAATTCTTGGAAAAGCTGTTTTCTTGTAAAAAAATTGTTTTTTTTAAGATTAAGGATTTAATATGCATTTTAGCGCAAAAATGTATATAATAAAAGTTGTAGAAAATTTAAAATCCTACAACTTTTATTTAAAATTTTTTTGTGTAACGCTTAGTTTAGCGGTAATTAGCGATTTTCTGTTTTTTCTCACGAAAAAGTGTAAAAAATCGACCTTTTTAAGATTTCAGCCTTAGTATGCACTCAACGACAAAAGTGCATATTATAATCTAACTGAAAATTTAGGCATGTATCCTGTTGCTATGAAATTTGTCCCTCGTCTGTGGATCAGAAACAGCGTTGTTTAATGTGTGCAGTGAACTCATGAGAAGCATTTGGAAAAAACCAGGGTGTCTTTATGTCCAGGGTCATAACCGGTGACAAAAATTAGTTTTATGATTACGATCCCAAAACAAAACAGCAGTCGTCACAGTGGAAAAGTCCGCAATCACTGAGACCACATTCTGTAAAAATGCAGATGCTCGACAACCTTCAGGAAGAGTATTTTTTTTGACACTTTCCAGGCATAGAAAAACGCTGAATTCGTTGTATCAATTCACAGGGAAACTACTTTGATGAGGCGATTACGGGCTTAGATAAGCAAAAAAAAACTATTATATCTAGTCCGGGAACTTTTTGATAGAACTTCGTATGATGGTTTTAAAATAAAATTTCAAATATTTAAAATACGTATTTTCATGTTCTCTGTATAATAGATTTTTAAATTTTACAAACAAAAAATCTGGTGTGAAATACTCACACAACTTTATCTTGCCAATGCAAATAATTAACAATATAACCTAACATTAGTAATAAAACATTAGAAATAAACAAAAAACTAACATCAAAAAACATAACCTTATTTTAATCCTGAGTGAAAGACGTAAAGTGAAAATCAACCTCAGTTTAGCTTAAAAATACGGAAAATCACTCTTTCACGGTGATCTAGGGTCTGTAGAGAAAATGCTCTAAATAAAAATTGTAGATCTTTCAATTTCCTATAAATTTGATGATACTTTTTCGTCGTAAAATGCATAATAAGGCTGAAATCTTTAAAAATTCGATTTTTTACACGATTTCGGAAGTAAAAAACAGAAAATCGCTAATAATTGCTAACTAAGCGTTACACAAAAAATGTTTGATAAAAAAGTTATAGAATTTTAAATTCTCTACAATTTTTACTAGATACACTTTTGCGCTAAAATACATATTAAAGCCGCAATCTTAAAAAAAAAGCAATTTTTTACGAGAAAATAGCCTAACCAAGAATTTCAGCAAACATGGCGCCTACCCTATCTTGTAGAGCATTAAAAAATGTACTAAATGACCCGAATTTTTAAAAAATTGTAGGAGCGTTTTTGAGAAACTCGCAAAAAAGTGAAAAATGACACAAATAAACTATTACTTCCAGTTGATCATTTTGATGAAAATGTTTGTGTCGGGTCCTCTAGCGGTATCAAACTTTAGTTTCAAGTTTGTACAATGTTCCGTTCTTGAAATATTCTGCACACGCACGCACGCACGCACACACACACACACACACACACACACACACATACACACACGCGCGCGCGCGCGCGCGCACACACACACCAATCGCTAAAAACATGTTTTATGGGTTCAGGGGGTCTGAAAACGTGTAGATCCGGTGAAAACACGATTTTGAAAAATCGACATGAAAACAATACCTACTTTCCTTCCTATATATTCATATAGGCAAGAGAAAGTAAAAATACAAAAATATTTAATGAGGCTGAAATTTAATTCTAAAAAAATTGAATGAAAAAAGTATACATCCCGTGGAACCTGGGGAACCAGAACTAATTGGGACTGACCTCTATTTCGATTCCAGAAAATTTGGTAATATGCCTCTTTCAGGCACAAGATAAAGACCTACCTTAACTCATACAACAGATCCTTCGATGAGAAGAACCTGAGGAAAACAGCCTTCCGGAATGGATTACAAGTGAAAACGATTTTCAAGAATTCAGTCATAATGACATTGTTTCCATGGTCAAGATTCAAGATCAAGAAAATCCCAGGAAAGTGAAGAAAAGTACATTTTGACAGATCTTTTATCACATCAGATGTTAATAGTGCACTTTAATTTGTGCTATGCCATCTAGATTAACACAATGGTGCTACACCAAATGATATGACGTTTATTCATTACATCATCAAGTAAGTTTTATTCCACTGGGTTGGTCTAGAGGTAAAGTCGTCGCTGCGAGTCAGCTGTTCAACAGCTGATTTTTCGAGACGAAGGTTCTGGTTCAAATCCTCATAAAGGTAGTTACATTTATACGGATTTGAATACTAGACATTGGTTACCGGTGTACTTTGATGGTTGGTGTTCAATTAACCATACTCTCTCAGAAATGGTCGGCCTGGGTCTGTACAAGACAACATCTCATTTACACATCAGCCTCATCTCATTGGGTCATGGGGTTGCTTATTGTTCTAAATTGAACAGATTGCAATGTACACAAATCAGAAATAACAAAAAAAAGAGGTTTAGCTTCTTCTTCTCTTCGCAGGTTAGGCATTCCTACCTGTTCTAACACCCATCTTTTCTTCGGCCTGCCAGTATCTCTACTTCCCACTGGTTTGTATCTTCTCACTGCTCTAGGCTAGCGGCTTTCTGGCATTCTATTTAAATGATCGACCCATGGGCAAGACACAATTTTATTTTATTGTTGAATGGAAAAATTCCCAATTCTTCCCTATTTTAGTTTAATTAGCCTAGGTTTAGTTTCTTTACCTCAAAAAAGAAAACCGTATTTTTGGACTTAAATCAATGTGCTGTACTCATTATTAAATATCAATTACAATGTTCCTTGTAAGTTAGGAATAAACATTTGTTTTGTTTCTGATTCACAATAATTGTTCCTTTTTCTTAATTTTATTATGAAACCATATTTGAATTATCCAAAATTTTGGATTCTTGTGTTTAAATTACCGAGGTTCTACTATAATTGAGAAAGTTGTTTCCAAAAGGTACTATATCCATCAAAAAAAAAAAATTAAAAGATGATGGCTCTATATATTTTTACTTTCTCTTGCCTATATGAATATATAGGAAGGAAAGTATTGTTTTCATGTCGATTTTTCGAAATCGAGTTTTCACCGGATCTATACGTTTTCAGACCCCCTGAACCCAAAAAACATGTTTTTAGCGATTGGTCTGTGTGTGTGTCTGTGTGTGTGTGTGTGAACAGAATATCTCAAGAACGGAACATCGTACGAACTTGAAACTTGAAACTTAAGTTACATACCACTACCGGACGCGACACGAACATTTTCATCAAAATCGGTCAACCGGAAGTAGTAGTTTATTCGTATAATTTTTCAGTTTTTTGCGATTTTCTCAAAAACTGGTCCTACGATTTTTTTTAAAATCGCCTATTTTACTCAATTTTTTATTCTCTACAAGATAGGGTAGGCGCCATGTTTGCTGAAATTCTCGGTGAGGCTGTTTTCACGTAAAAACGTTGTTTTTTTAAGATTACGGCTTTAATATAAATTTTAGCGCAAAAACTTATATAATAAAAGTTGTAGAGAATTTAAAAACCTACAACTTTTATTTCAAACATTTTTTTGTATAACGCTTAGTTTAGCGGTAATTTGCGATTTTCTGTTTTTTTTCTCACGAAAACGTGAGAAAAATCGATTTTTTTAACATTTCGGTCTTAGTATGCATTTTACGACAAAAGTGTATATAATTAAATTTATAGAAAATTAGAAGATCTACAACTTTTATTTAAAGCATTTTTCTCTACAGAGCCTAGTTTAGCGTGAAAGCGTGATTTTCCGTATTTTTAAGCCAAACTGAGTTCGATTGTCATTTTGCGTCATTCACTCATGATTAAAATAAGGTTATGTTTTTGAGGTTAGTTTTTGTTCATTTCTAATGTTTTAATACTAATGTTAGGTTTATTGTTAATTATTTGCATTGGCAAGAGAAAGTTGTGTGAGTGTTTCACACCAGATTTTTCTATTACTTTTCACAATTATTGAAATTATTTTTAAGCCAAAATGTATTAAAACCGTAGTAAAATGCATTGTGAGATAGTTGTTTTACTTGTAAAAATTAGTTGTAAACATTTCACACTAATTTTCATAAGAATAAATTGCATTTCAATGAAATTTATTTACTATTCTATGTTTCTTTCCAAAAAAAAAAACTATTTTGTCAGTTTTTATTTTCTCCAAAAAAATTCTATATCCAAAGTCAAAAAGAACTATAACCATCTTTAAACTAATTTTTATTCTTTAACTGAAGTAGTTCGTAACGTGCTCGCCTCTCATCATGCGGTCTTGGGTTCGAATCCCATTCAGTCATGGCATATTTTCATTCATTATAAAAAATCATTTTCATCCTTCACTGTCTGCATTAGCAGTAATTGCAGAACAGTCGGACGTTAAACCGAAAAAAAGAAAAAAAATGTAATAAATAAAGAATGGGCCAGCCTGTTAAGTGTAGCGGTTAGCACAACTGGCTTCTGTGCCGGGATCCCAAGTTCGATTCCTGATCAGGTCTGGCATTTTTTCATCACTCATTTTCATTATCATCATTATCCACCATCTGCATTAGCAGAAATTGCAGAACTGTCAGATGTAAAACCAAAAAAAATTTAATAACTAAATTAAAAATTAAGTAATAAGCACAATATTAATGGCAATAAAAGTAATCCAATAGCAATTTAATTTCAAACAAATCGTTTTCCAAGAAAAACCATTTATAATATCTAAAAAAAATTTCAGTAATTAAAAAAAATTTTTTAAATAAATATCGTACTATTTGGAAACAACCTTCTCATCTTGGATACTGTTTTTTGATTGCAATTTTTTGTATTGCTCCAAAAAACTATTTTTTTCAAAAAATCTTCAATATTTAATCAAATTAACAGAATATAAAGCGAATATCAAAAATAAATTTGCAATATCAAAAATTATATATTTTTAAAATTACAGCATTATAAATAAATACAATACATACTTGAATTTTTAACACACTTTTAAATAATTTTAATATAAATTATTATACAATAATAATCATATTTAAAATACACTAAATAATAAAGGCACACAAATTTTATCACATTAAAATAATCTATTAGAGATTACATAATTTAAATTACATGTTTATGTTGTTGTTTAGGTCAACAGCCGAAAGGCTGGTTTGAACCTGTAGAGGTTTTACTAAGTAAAACGAGGAGTGAAGTGGTTTACCATTGCCTTCCTCACTGAGTGAAAAAGTACGCTTATCAGCATGCCGGGCCCTCTGAAAAGCACATATTTTCCACTCTGTAAATGACAACTTCACTTCATTCACCACAGGGTCTGGCTGTATAGTGAAATTCATTACTTTCAGAGAAGATAACTCTGACTAGTGTCTTTTACACCTCTACCTCTTCTGTTCTTAAACGATTCAGTCATTTAATTGGCTGACCATGTGATAAGAAACAGAACTATTTATTTTAGCCCTGCAACGAACAGATTGAGTGTAAATAATTTGACACTCCACCTGTCTGTTATGGGCAGTAACTGATAACTATAATATATAAAACATATAAATGATAACTAATAAAATATAAACATGTTTATACAAACATATTTAAAATAAAATTTGTGAATATTTTACACATTCCTGTGATATTTATTTTAACCCTTATAACGCTAAAAAGCCGATTGAGCCAAGTTGAATTTCTACGAAAACTGTCAAGAGCCGACGATATCGGCTCTTCATATATCGCACTGTATTTTAAATATTTTTCAAAAGTTCGCATTCATATTTTAAAAGATACCGGGTGATTTTTTAGCCCTGTTACCCAATTGTTAATGTCTGGTAATTTTTTTCTAAGAAAGGGATATTTTGTTTTGTGACACAAAGTTGGTAGCCCTACTCAACCGGTATAGATATGACAGTTTGAGTTGATTCTCCTTGAGTTGCGTAAAATTTTGTGCTGTTTCCAGTTGTGTTACGAACAGAATGTCTTTTACCCTAGAACAACGGGTTTTCATTCTTGAACAATATTTTGCTACAAAATCGTATGCGAGTGTAAAAGAATCATTTCAAATTAAATTTTTTGGTGTTCCTCCACTCTATTCTAGTCAATTTCTAGGCTAACTAACTGATTTTTAGAGGCAGGTATTGTTTGCAGCAGAAAACGTAGTGGTCAACCAACTCTCTTGTCAGATGACGTTAAGAGAATGTGAAAACAAGATTGCTCAATTCTCCATAGAAAAGTTTACAAAAACTTTCCTCGCATGTTGATTTGTCATGTTCGAGTGCTCAGAAAGCTGCTAAAAAATTGAAATTGTATCCGTATCACATACGATTAGTTCTAGAGCTTCAGCCTCCAGATTTAAACAAGAGATTGTTTTAGGATAAAAGACATTCTGTTCGTAGCACAACCGGAAATGGCACAAAATTTTACACAGCTCAAGGAGAATCAACTCACACTGCCATATCCATACTGGTTGAGTAGGGCTACCAACTTAGTGTCACAAAACAAAATGTATTTATTTTTAGAAAAATATTACCAGACATTAACAATAAAATTGGGTAACAGGACTAAAAAATTACTCTGTAGTATAGTCACTTGAGTCACGAGTTTGCCCTTGTTTGCAACAAGGGGTAAAGGGGGAAAAGCTCAGTGCGCATATGCGACTGCGTTAATTTTAGTACGACAAACATAACAACTTATACTACACCCAGAGCATATACAGTATATCGCGGAACCTTTTGTAAGTTAACTGTACGAATATAATTGTTTGTTACCGTAAACACTAATGTAGGTTTCTCGAAAACGTGGTCGAACTATTCACAGTGCTGAACGCAATGTAATAAAATGTTGTGAAGTTGAAGCTAAACAAAAATGCCTATCTGTGCTTCTTAACAAAAGCCGAGAGCGAGCGGATAACTACTGTGATGTTTCTCTTCGCACAATTCGAAAAATTAAGAAGGAAATTAAGGACATGAAGAAACTAATCTTTAACAGTTTTGTTGGCACCTGGTAAAAAAAAAAAACGGTTCGGTAGATACTACAGAGACTGATAATGAAAAAACGGATGACACCAATAGTAAAGAAGGTGATTCATTTGTAATTACAGTAAATCAAACATTTCTAGTCATGTAATTAAGCTATAGGCAATATTAAAGGTCATATTTATTTCTTATAAGGTTTATGAAGGAAATATTTTCTCGGAATAAACCACAGCTTACAAAATGTATCTAGAAACTGCACGGTAATGAGTAGTGTCTCACTGTTGAGGTTGGCAGCACTGCAGATATTTCACTTCCCTTCCTCACAGCCCATACATACGCAAAAGGCAATCTCGTGCCTTCAGTATCTTTAGTATATGCGTCCATCTAACGATGTACTGTGTATTAGCCAAACATATCAAATATTTCTATTTTTACAAACATTGACAGTTTTGAGCACGGTAAATAGAAGAGACGGTAGGGGTCACGTTAGGATGCGCAGTAACCAATGACGTCACCGGTGTTTAATAACACGGTCAGCTGTTTGTATTATTTCGGTATTTGTGAATGTTGTCAGTCCGTCTAATTAGCGACTAATGGTATTATGTGAATTCTTTGTGCAGTTAGTTTAAATATATTATTGAACATAACAAAAACTAATAAATATTTAAGCGTTCTAATAGTTATTATGTACGAGGGTCATTCGTAAAATAAGGTTCCCTAAGCTGCCGAGACAAAATGCGATGTGCTGGGAGAAATCTAGCAACACTGTCTTACTCATCAGCTCTCTCTCTCTTTTTCCGCACCACTCCCGCCTTGCTACGTCGATCTGTGCTGGCCTGGTAGCCTTCGAAGATGGAGCTCCCTATCGCTGTTACCGCCAGATGCGAAATTCACGTCGAAAAACGTCAAAGAAAGTCGAAAAACGGAATTCACCTATTGACATTCGTCAGTTAATCGAAGTTTATGGTGAAAACTGCATATCTGTTCAACATGTTCGGAAATGGTGTAGAGAATTCAGTGAAGGCAGCACAGAAAATCACAATGAAAATTGAAGCGGACGGCCTTCAGTTTCAGATGGAATTGTCGAAAACATTGAGACAATATTGCTTGAAGATCGGAGAATCACCATTAACGAACTTGCTTTGCGTATTCCTGAGACTTCCAACACCACAATCCATAAGATTTTAACATAAAAATTACGCTATCACAAAGTGTGTGCGCGGTGGGTACCGCGAATGCTCACAGAAAACCACAAACAGCAACGTGTCGCGTGTGCCCAGCAGTTTTTGCAACAATGTGAAGACAACAAGGAAAAATTCATGAGCGTTTCACTTTACCCCCAAAACCAAGCAGCAATCACGTGAATGGCGTCACTCAACTTCGCCTAAGCGGAAGAAGTTCAAGCAAACGCAGTCTGCTGGGAAAGTCATGGCAACCGTCTTTTGGGACAGGAAGGGCCTGCTTTTGATCGACTTTTTGCCTCATGGAACAACAGTAAATTCTGACAGATATTGCAACACATTAAGAAAACTGAGACGCGCAATCCAGAACCGCCGGAGAGGACGATTGTCCAGAGGTGTGAGGCTTCTCCATGACAACACTCGACCTCATGTCTCACATCAAACTCAAGAACTGCTGACAGATTTTGGCTGGACTGTTGTGCCCCACCTCCCCTACAGCCCAGACCTAGCCCTAAGTGATTATCACTTATTCCCAAAATTAAAGGAACACTTGGGTGGCACTTCAGTACCGATGATGAAGTCAAGAAAGAGGTTACTCGATTCCTCAAAGGATTGGTGGCAGAATTCTACAACATGGGGATAGAAAAGTTGGAGCATTGTCTGCAAAAGTGTTTGGACAGAAACGGCGATTATATAGAAAAATAGCGCAAGTTTTAAGCTTTAAATTAATGTATAACACTAAGATAAAAAATATAGCTGTCTTATTTTTCAAAATCATGGGAACCTTATTTTACAAATGACCCTCGTATTTAATTTTTTTTTGTTATTGCTAATATTTAGTATACCTTGGAAAATTTGAATTTTCGGCGTTTATCTACTCCACTCTTCGCCCCTCACCATACAACAACGGTACAGTCACAAAAGTATACAATCGCTACTGTAATGTGCGATTCACGCACGGTCACTACCCTTTGTTTTCACTGTTGTTATTAATAATCGTCACACATAATGATGTGACTAATTTGTTCTCATATGATTTTCTGTTCATTATTTATACTCAGACCAATTTATTTTGCGTGCGTCTGCAGAGTATAGTTTAGTGAGTTTTTGCAGTTTAATTCTTGTAATTTATAATTTAAATTTTTACTGGGGCGAATTAAATACGTATTTTAAAATGAAATTATTTGTCTGTTTGTAAATTGAAATAAGGTTGTTGTAAGCATTTGCGTACATTAAAATTTGTAGATCTTGTTGAAAGAATAGGTTATGGATACAGTTTATGTGAAACTGTTTGTACACGCAGAGTAAGAGTTGTGCCAGTTCGAATTGTCCACAGTATACGTGTTTATGTCCAGTGAGTTCTAATACAATTACATTGAAAATTGTTGCTCATTGTGCTAACAATGAAAAAAATATACATGACAGATTTTAATTTCATCGTTTTCCGAAAGACAGAACCTTAAGAAAATCATGATTGCATGCTTGTCGACGTGAAGGCAATTTTTCGGTTGATTCTGCTCGTGTTTGTGGTGCTCATGTTGAAGACTGTGACGTCGAATACGATTTAAAATCTGAACTTAATAACTTTAAAGCTACAAGATTAAAATCGTCTGCAGTTCCACATCATAAGATATCAACTAACGGAACTGTTTAAAATTTTAATGACTCCAAAAGAAATTTGAGACAAGAAAACAAGAGAAAAATAGCGGAATTTCTTGTTTCACAAGGAGAAAATTATGGTTGTTACGAACCTCCTATTTCTAATGAAAATAATCCTATTTCACACCAAACCTACAATACAAAAGAATCTAAAGATTTTATAGCGTCGAAAAACAAAAATTTGTGTCTGCGAGAAAAAATTACTGAACTTTTGCAGGAAATAACTTATATTAAAGCCGAAAACACAGATTTAAAAATAACTCACTGAAAGTTTAAAACATCCTTTTGCGGAAAAAATAACATATAACATTAGGCCTAACTCTTAAATATTCACAACCATTTTATTTACCAACAAGTAGGCTACCAAATATCATGTATATATTTATATTACAATTACAGACTTGTTTAAATATTTTTATTTCGTAATGTGAATATCTAAAGACAATCTGTTAACTTGAATCGCTAACGAAAAATGGCAGGTATTTTTTTATATTTTACTTAAATTACATTTCATTACAATTCTTTATTATCATTATTATTCTCGCTGTTATTATTATAGTAGACAAAATGTAATTATTATATTCCAATATTAGTCTTTAATGTAAAATAACGAAGTTAAAAAAACTGGTTCTTTCCGCACCGGTGACGTCATTTGCTAGTGACGGTATGTACTCATAACGTCCGGTCATGCGCGTCCCCTACTGTCTCTTCTATTTACCATGGTTTCGAGTGCCGGCCGTGTTGGCGATGTTGGTAACGTGCTCGCCTCTCATCATGCGGTCTTGGGTTCGAATCCCACTCGGGCATGGCATTTTTCATACATTACAAAAAATTCATTTCATCCTTCACCGTCTGCATTAGCAGCAATTTGCAAAACAGTCGGACGTTAAACAAAAAAAAAAAAAAAAAATGGTTTAGAGTACACTAACAGCAATTCTATTTTATATAATGAATTTATATAATAAATTTCACTAACCTTCTTTTTAAACTGGGTCAACTTTTATCATTACTTACACGTGTTTTGGTGAATCCTTCATCATCAGAGTAAATAACATAATTGAAACTAAAAACTTTTTTATTTATATAAAATTTATAGAAGATGATACATCTTCAGACATTTGTATAAAATTTTATACAAATTATTACTGTGCATTACATATACATTATTTACTCTGATGATGGTGGATACACCGAAACACGTGTAAGTAATGCTAAAAGTTGACGCAGTTTAAAAAGAAGGTTAGGGAAATTTATTACATAAATTCATTATATAAAATAGAATTAATTTTAAACTCCATGATGCATTATAAAGATTTATTTTTGAATGACCAACAGCAATGTTTGTTTTGGTAACAACTGTTCTCAGGGTGACTTTCATATGATTTTGTTACGGTGTGTTTGTACGGTACAGACAATTATTGTTATTTTGCAATTTTAAAAGAAAAGAAAGCCCTTTCTTTTGATATAAATGGAAAAAAAATCAAAAAATATTCAGACTTCTCCCAATACTTTCAAAACTAAAATTTTTTTATTTATAATACAATTTTGTTTTAACTTTAATTTGATTCCTCTTAAAGAGTAGATACAGAAATCACTAATGGTTTTCGTCATGAATCAAAGGTAAGCCTTTTTAAAAATTATCGCCAGCCGTGGGACTCATGTTTCATAAAAAGGATTTATTAATGTTAAAACATTTAACATTTTCCATACCTTTACAAATAATTTTTTTCTTATATAACATATTAAAAATTGTAAAGTAAAACAAAATAGTGCTTGCCTCTCATCATGCGGTCTTGGGTTCGAATCCCACTCAAGCACGGCATGTTTTCATACATTACGAAAAATCATTTCATCCTCTATTGTATATAGTTACACCCCAATGTCATCGCTATTAACTTTTGAAGTTGATGCGACGTTGAAAAAAAAACCAAAATTTTCAAGAAAAGTCGCATTATGACATACTTACGACAATGTTTATATTAATTGAATAACCTAAACTTATATAATTATAATAAATACTTAAATAAATAATTAACAACAACAATTACATAAATAAATAACAATAAATAAAAATACTTGCTACACATAATTTTTCCTTTACATTCTATAAAAAAATTAGAAGTGCCTTGAGGTCAACTAATTTATTTTTACTGTTTTTCATACTAAGACTTTATAAAAACTGAACTGACTTCCTCCATGGCGCAGTGGTCAGTATGTAATTCTACAAACAGGTTTCAGGTTCCATTCCCAGCTAGACAATTGTTACATGTTCAGACCAACAAATCCTTAAACCCAAAAAAATCCTTAACCCTGGAAGTGGCAGCTGTCCCAAAATTGACACATTTCACCATTGTAGAAGTGGCATAGTCGATTTTGCGATGTATTTTATATATCGCGAATTCTTTACTGTATAAGTCATACAACCATTGGTAGATGGCAGCACTAAAAAGAAGAAGTGGTGTAAATAGGCTAGTTGTTTGAAATATCCCAAAAATCTGGGTTAACTGTAATCAAGGCAAATGGGATTTAGTGTTATTTTATAATTCATAATCAAATCTTCACGCAAACCTAGCTCATTTTATCATAATATAAACTCTGAAATTTTAATCAGAATTTTTGATATTGTATTCAAGTTGTTAATTGTAACGTTTTGCAACACAACAATGAACCAAAAAATTGTGTAGAGTTTTGAACATGTAAATTAACATACCCTTTTGAAGAGTGCAATTTCATATTTTTTAATAATAAGACTTTAATTTTGTACTGATAATAATTGACTAACAATTCATGGAACAGAATTATCAAAAAAAAAACACTCCTCATTTTACTCTACCTCGACAATTTCTGAAATAATCTGCGAAAACATAAATCTGCAGAAAGCAGATTTTGCATAAAAATTGACAAATAAAATAGAAATAGACCCCATTTGAAAACAAGATACACCAAAAAAACTGAAACATAATCCATGTAACAAGAAAAAGGAATAAGAACAAAACGAAAGTTTGGTGCAGTAGCAAGAGCGATTGAGAAGAGATGGGAAATTTAAAAGTAGACAACGAAAACAAACAGGAAGTTGGAGAATTTTGCTATCTTACGAGTAAAATGACAAAGGATGGTAGAAGTACCAGTGACATCAAAAATAGGATTGCTCAAGCCAGAAGCGCCTTTGAAATGAAAAACAGCTTGTTGACTACAAAAATTGATTTACAGATAAGAAAAAAATTCTTAAAATACTATGCTTGGAGTGTAGCATTAAACTGGAGTGAAACGTGGGTGATAGGGGCTGTAGAAAGGAACAGGATAGAAGCTTTCGAAATGTGGTGCTATAAGAAAATGTTAATGATTAGGTAGGCGGACAAAATAAGTAATTCAGAGGTTGTTAGACGAGTGGGTGAAAAAAGAAGTATATGGAAACATCTTACCAGAAGAAAGGATAGGCTAGTGGGGCATATCTTAAAACATCCAGGTAATGTTCTATCAATAATTGAGTGTAATATTGAGGGAGTGAATTGTAGGTGGAAGAAAAGGTTAGAATATTTAGAACAAATAATAAAAGATGTAGGGTGTTACAGGTATATAGATATAAAACAACTTGCGCAAGATAGATAGATTGGAGAACTGCATCAATCCAATCAAGAGACTGATGATGAAAAAAAAAGACATTTGGTAAGAATAAATGATAGTAGATTGACAAAATAAATTTTCAATAAACTAATAAATCTCAAAATTAAATGACCATGGTTTACAATAACACTGAAGACCTTAAAAATACAAAAAAAATCGACAAAATAGGAAAGTTTTTAGAAAAAAAAAGACAGAGTGATCTTCTGAGGAGAAAATGAAAAGAGGAGACATGAACTCCACAACATTGAACAACTTAAGAAGGAAAGATCCGAAAGAATTAAAAAAATTATGGAAGAACAGGAAACGTGAGCAAAACATGAAGAAATAATTAAAATATTGATTTGGCATGCGCTCTCTAAAGGACTATTTGGGGGAAACTATTAAAGGAACACGCTCCAGGTAAAATTAAATCTTCACAGCAGAAAAATTATGTTCTAGCATTTACATAAACACATCTGGTATCGATTTCAGACAATCAAATTGAAACTTTATTTCTCTAAAAATATCAAATAATTACTCTATGTCTTTTATTTTATGAAATATACACATAATCTTATAATCTATACCTGATTTCCATTACAAATACTAAAAATATATTTAAAACAATTACATACAATAAAACATTTTACAATTAATTAATAAATATCAATTGATTCTATAATTTATCTTAAAAAATTAAGTCGGCAAATATTATTAGAATTATCTAAGTAGCAATCTACATAACTACCTTATCTATAACATTCTACAACTTATCTTTACACCCGTTCACAAATAATTGCTTTACAATAACTACCATTTCATGATAACAGTACTTTTGAAAGTTCTGTGTACCATTTTTTATAGTTTAATCTTCATTAATGAACTTCCATTTTATAAATGATTACATAGATCCACAGAAAACCTTTCGCATTATCGTAAAACCATTATCAAAATCTCACAATAAAGATCAATAAAATGGTCTAGTATAAAAAAAACACAACCTTTCAATTGTTAACTTAATTAGTGGCAATTTTTTAAATTCACATCTATTATATTCCTTTGTCCATATGTCTTGTCACACCCAGATGTCAGAAACTACAACAGATAGCTACAAATGGTTTTCGGATTCGTAATCTACACATAAAGTTACTGAGCCTGGATTGCGTTTCAAGTTCCGGTTTCGACTGAAAGTGGCTCAAAACCAGAAGTCAAAAAATCAGTCAGAAACTACACAAGACAGCAACAAACAGTTTTCGGATTCATAATCTACACAAAAAGTTAGTGGGCCAAAATTTGGTTTGAAGTTCTGGTTTCAACCAGAAGTGGCTCAAACAAAAACGGAAGCCAAGAAACTACAAGAGATAGCAACAAATGGTTTTCAGATTTGTAATCTACACAAAAAATTGGTGGGCCAAAATTGGGTTTAAAGTTCCGGTTTCGACCAGAATTGGCCCAAAACCGGAAGTCTAGAAACTACAAGAGCTAGCAACAAACGGTTTTCAGATTCGTAATCTATACAAAAAGTTAGTAGACCTGGATTGGGTTTCAAGTTCCGATTTTAATTAGAAGTAGCCCAAAACCGAAAGTCAAGAAATCAAATTTTGAATTTGTAAACAAAAATAGTGTCATTCGATTCCTCTTAAAAATTAGATACAGAAATCACTAATGGTTTTTGCCATAAGTCAAAGGTAAGCCTTTTAAAAAATTGCCACCATGAAAGGGTTTTTTATGTTGTTTTTATACTCTTTATGGCTGAAATATTAAAGTATACAACTTGTCCACTTGATTATTTTATTCTATGTAAATGTAATGGTAGGCCACACAACACACCCAATCTGCCTGTGACCCTGTTCAAATGTAATTAAATTTCTTTAATCTTTACGTAAATAAACTACCAACCGAGTTGGTCTAGAGGTAAAGACGTCGTCAAAATAAGCTGTTCAACACCTGATTTTCGGAGACGAAGGTTCCTGGTTCAAATCCTGGTAAAGGTAGTTACTTTTATACGGATTTAAATGCTTGACAGTGGTTACCGGTGTACTTTGATGGTTGGGGTTCAATTAACCATACTCTCTCAGGAATTGTCGGCCTGAGTCTGTACAAGACTACACCTCATTTACACGTCATACATATCATCCTCATTTCATTGCGTCATGGGGTTGCTTATTGTTCTGAATTGAACAGATTGCAACGTACACATATTAGGGATAAAAAAAAATAAAAAAAGTAAATAAACTTGACATGTGTTTAATACAATTAATTTTATCAGCTGATCAGCTGTTTCTGAATGTTATTGTTGGAACTGTTTTGTTTACAGTTTGTGATGATAATAAAAGCATTATGGAAGTGTAATATAATTGTGCAGTATTTATTAGTTGGCGACGAGCCAAATTATTATTTTTATTTATTTATTTATTTATTTTTGTTGTTTTTGTATATTTATTTACTTTGAACAAAATGAGTAACCACGATTGTGAAAGTATTTCTGATTTAAAAAAGTCCAGGTCAGTAGTAAAGCGGCAGTTGACTATGGCAGACAGATTATTGGAAAACCTACATACACTATCAAAAGACGTTATCAAAACAAGAATAAACACGTTAGAAGAATATTGGGAACGATTTAATTATGCACAAGGATTAATAGAAATCAAAACTAAAGAAGAGGAACTAGACAAGGAGTCGGATTACAGAATGGAAATGGAAGACAAGTACTATAATCTGATGGACCAGTTACAGGAGAGATTGGGACAGCTTACAGCAGAAACTCAAATGAACATACAGGACAAGGCCCATAGCAATATAGAATTGTCGACACGAGCACAGCATTCTCGAGCACTTACTTCAACAATTTCATTCATCCCTTTTCAAGAAGATGAAACTTTCAAAAACTTTATTCGACATCTTGAAGTATTTCTTCATCTACATGGTCAAGGAATGCAGCCAAAGGACCAAGTGTACACACTGCTCCATGCTCTGACACCCCAATTACACCAGAAGCTGTACGACCTTTGTGCTCCTGAAAGTCCTCTGAACCAAACATATACAGATTTAGTTCAGATTTTAATGAACTATGTTGACCCGAAACCTAGCATATGGGGTTTACAGCACCAATTTTTATCAAGAATGCAAGAAACTGAAGAAACAGTGAAAATGTATTCTGTTGAGCTTCAGAAGTTGACATCAGACTGTGATTTTAACTGTGAACACTGCAGTAAATCTATTGCAAATACACTACTGCGTATGCAATTTATTAGAGGCCTTAAAGACAGCGAGGTAAGAACCAGACTACTTCAAGAAAAACCTACAAAATGTTTTCAAGATGTAGTGAAAGTTGCTTCTACACTGGAACTGGCCAAGACCGAAAGTAACTTAGTTGAGGAATATAAGTTGAATAGGTCTACCAATACCAAAATCAATCAGGTGTTGAATACAAATCAAGTGAAACCAGGTTGTTATCAGCCTAATGCAAGCAAAATGTCACCCTTGGATCGATTGAAAGGTAAATGCTACCGTTGTGGATCACCTAACCACAGAGCTAGACAATGTAAATTGATCAAAGAAATGTGTAGAAAATGCAATAAGCAAGGACATATTGCAAGTGTATGTCTGGGCACAAGCAGTTCAAAAGTTCACTCCGCTGAAATTGATTTGGGAGATGTACACGAAGAACAACATGACATTTACAAGATACAGACTCAAGCAAGTGACAAGTTTCTTGTCAACATACTAATAGAAGGTCAGCCTGTCCACATGGAGTTGGATACTGGAGCAGCAATCAGCATTTTACCTTACAGTACTTTTAAAAGGCTTAACATAAATAAGAAAATCTTCCACACCAACGTAGAACTACGAACCTATACAAATGAATTGTAAAATGTTCCTACAAAAACCAAATGTTCGTAGGTAAACTGTACATCGTAAACCAAGACCTAGATGCAATATTTGGAAGAGACTGGATGAGAGAAGTACAGTTAGATTGGGTCGAACTGAAGAAGATCAACAACACCACTACAACTTCTGAACTTGATGAATTTTTAAATGAGTTCAAGGATTTGTTTGAACCTGGAATCGGAAAAATACCAGATACAAAAGGACATCTCCAATTTATTGAGGAAGCTAGACCAATATTCATCAAGGCTCGCCCTATACCATTTGCCCTAAAGGAAAAGGTTGAAAAAGAACTGGACCGTCTGGAGGAAGCTGGTATCATTTCAAAGACAGAGAAATCTGAATGGGGTACTCCAATTGTCCCTGTTGTAAAGCCAAACGGTGACGTAAGGATATGCGCTGATTTTAAGGTCACAGTTTATAAGCAAATTAAGGATGAACATCACCCTATACCACGAATTGAAGACATATTTGCCCAGATGAACGGAGGCAAATTGTTTTGTACGCTAGATTTAAGTAATGCATATCTTCACTTGGAAATGGACAATAAAAGTGCAGAAATCCAGACTTTAAGCACTCACAAAGGACAATATAATGTAAACAGGCTTATATTTGGTGTTAAAGTTGCTCCAGCAATCTGGCAGAAAGTGATGGATGGAGTCCTTCAAGGTTTTGAAGGGGTTCAGTGCTTTTTTGATGATATTATTTTGCAAGGAAGATCCGAAGATGAACTACTCACTCGACTCAGAAAAGTGTTTGAAGGTCTGAGAAGAAAGAATTTAAGGTTGAATCGGGACAAATGTAAATTCTTTCAAAAGAAAATACAATACCTAGGACATGTGATTGATGAGCATGGAATACACAAAAGCAAAGTAAAGGTAACAGCGATTACAGATGCAAGAAGACCTCAAAACATAAATGAGCTTCGTTCATTTTTAGGACTTGTGAACTACTACAACCGGTTTATTAAGGATCTAGCAACCGTGCTTCACCCACTGCATCACTTACTGCAGAAAGGAAAACCATACAGATGGAACAGTAACTGTGAACAGAGTTTTCAAACTATCAAGGAGGTAATAACAGGTGACACAGTACTTAGTCACTTTAAACCAGAGTATCCACTAATTCTTGCTACAGACACATCTCCAGTAGGACTTGGAGCCGTAATATCACACCGCTATCCAGATGGGAGTGAAAGGCCAATAGCTTTTGCATCCCGGACTTTAACAAAAGCTGAAAGACATTACAGCCAGATCGATAAAGAAGCGACTGGAATATACTGGGGTCTGAAGAAATTTTTCTCATATTGTTACGGACGACAATTTACACTCGTAACAAACCATAAGCCACTGGTTGCTATCTTCGACCCTCAAAAAGGCCTCCCTTCTATGTCAGCAACACGGCTTTTCAATTACTCTCATTTCTTATCCGGATTTAACTACAAAATTGAATTCAAACGAACAAGTGAACATGGGAACGCAGATTTTCTCTCAAGATTTCCAATGGAAGACATGAACAATGGATGTATGGATCAGCACAACATTTTTCAAACAAACTAGATCAACACACTGACAATTGATCACAAGGTACTAGCTGCAGAGACAATGAAGGACCCAGAACTTGGTTTAATTGTAAAGTATCTTCAAGAAGGTAAATCACTTGAAGCTTTAGGATATCACGACAATGAAATTACAATTCATGAAGGATGTCTTTTTAGAGGGTGGAAGGTAATCATTCCGACCTCCCTTAAGAAGCAAGTTCTCATTGAATTACACTTTGGACATGTGGGGATCTTAAAAACTAAGGCCTTAGCAAGGAGTTACTGCTGTTGGAGAGGGATGGACAAAGATATTGAAAATATGATTTCTACCTGTAGACCATGTCGAGAAAAACAAAACGCACCAGCCAAAGAAATAAACCACCCTTAGGAACCAGCAACAAAACCATGGGAAAGAATTCATGTGGATTTCATGGGCCCAACAAATGGTCAACAATTTATGATTGTTGTAGATGCTTTCTCAAAATGGGTAGACGTGATTCCTACCAGGACAACAACTGCAGAATGGACTGTGAAGGAGTTGAGGAAACTGTTTAGTACTTTTGGTCTGCCTAATCTCCTGATATCTGACAATGGAAGAAATTTCACATCTACTACATTTCAAGAGTTCCTAAATAAATGTGGAACAAAACACAAAACTACAGCTCCATTCCACCCGTCATCTAATGGTCAAGCAGAACGGTTTGTCCAAACTGTTAAAAAGTCTTTGAAAAGCATGCTAGAAGAACCAGGATCTCTTGAAACAAAGCTCCATCGAATACTCATGCAACTCCGTCAAGTTCCAAACTCAACTGGAAACTCGGCATACTTCCTCATGTTTAATAGGAAAGTAAGAACTTACATTAGTTTACTAGTGCCACCTCAAGGAGAACAGATAAAACAACGCCCAAGGGGCATAGTATGCCAATTTATGGTTGGGGATCGTGTGCAAGTAAGAAATTACAGTGGCCAAGGGAAATGGAGTCTTGGGCAAGTTCAATCTAGAGACGGTAATTTAAACTACTATATAAAGCTAGACAGTGGTCAAGTTTGCAGGCGACACGTCGATCAGATGCTACGGTCAAGACTTTAAAGGGGGAGAATTGACATGTGTTTAATACAATTAATTTTATCAGCTGATCAGCTGTTTCTGAATGTTATTGTTGGAACTGTTTTGTTTACAGTTTGTGATGATAATAAAAGCATTATGGAAGTGCAATATAATTGTGCAGTATTTATTAAAACTAATTACTATATAAATAAACAAACTTAATACCAACATAAAAGTCTATAATATGATGGTTACACTACTGTACAAAATGCACATAGGAGACTAACCAGGCATTCACTTGGAGTGGCCAAAGAAAACCATGTAGAAACATTGAATAGGACAACCAAACATTATTCTAAAACTAATTTTGATTAAAATTTATTCCTGATAGTTTCCAGGGTTCATTTAGGCAAGTTAATTTAATAATTTATCCACTAAACAGTTTGCACTTTTATTAACAAAAAAAAAACAGATAATTACTGGGCAGTGCTACAGCTGCCTCTGTGGTAGCGCGTTAGCCTACAACATGGAGAGTCCCAAGTTCGATTCCCAGCTCGGTTCTGGAAATTATTTTGTCAAAAACCACTGTTCCAATTAGACAACTCACCGTAGTCACTAATAATGAGCTATTAATGTGACTTTAAAAAACTAAAATAGATAAATAATTATATGAAAGAGCAATACAAAATAATGGGCATTTAAAAAAGACCGCAACTGAAACACCAAGATGTTAGAAGTCACGCAGAGGTAAATTTAATGTCTCTTTACATATCAGTTGGCAACAATGTATTCAAGATTAACAGTCTGTAATAATTGAAATCTCTCTACTGTGTCAACAATGTTGTTTTCTACAGACAAAGACTTATTTCACTTTTAAATCTTATGAACAAATAAAAGACAAATTTCCTTTAACATTTCCCAATTCTAATGTTCTGAATCATTTGAAAATCTTGAGTTTGTAAAATAAATTTCATGAGAATGGAGGTGAACAAGATCACAAAAGATGATGGTTGACTATCAGTGATAACCGTGGAACTTCTGGATGATGTAAAAGAACGTTTGATTTGCTTTTCTAGAAAATCACTTAATCTATCAGTTTATTGTAATGTTGGATTTACATCAACGAGAATGTTGCTTCCAACAGGATAACACAACTTGCCTTACTGCTGATGACACGTTAGAGATATTACAGAATGTTTTCGACCATCGTTTGATTTCGAACAGGTTGTGGCTTCCAAGATCCCCAAATCTTCCAACAGCAGACTTTTTCTTGTAAGGGTATTTAAAAAGTGTCGTTTATGAATACAATTTAAAACAATATTTAATACAATTCTCAAACATTAATGAGCAGTAAACACTACGGAAACTGGCTACAAACGTTACAAAACATGTATGAACCTGCATTCGAGTCACAGGGAATTATTTCTAACATCTATTATAAAGTTATTAACGGTAAGTTTTATTGTAATTCGAATATTTTATAAGAGATTATAATAAACATTTTTTATTAATTTAATTTTTTGTACTATATTCATGTTCATCTATAAAAGAACTGTGTCCTTTTTGAAACTTTTGTTATTTAGGGTGGTGAGGTTTTAAAATGTTTTCGCAATATAATTAAATACAAACAACCCGTTTAAAACTAAAAATAATTTGACACTCATTTTTTAACATGAATGATAGATTTTTGATATTAAATAATTTAAATAAAAATCTAAAAATCATTTTTCTTCTCACAATTAAGGATTAGGCTCTCGCCTGTTTTGACTCACAACAGTGACAAAACTATTGAATTATTGCCATCTCATGCGTGGCCTCCCAATAACTCTCCTCCTCTTTGGTATTTAATGCAAAACATTCAGGAGGAATCTTCCTGCAAGTATTCTCTCTACGTGCTCCCTCCATCGATTTCAATATTCTGCAATCTTCCCATTCCGGTATTATTTCCAAATCTAACGATATAATAAAAAATATTCATAAGGAAATTTCACTTTTTTATTCTATTACAAGGAAAATATTTGACTTCCACAAACTAACTCAAAGAACATGCCCAATCAAACGAACCAGTTAAATCAAGTTTTTCGGAAATTAATAATTTAATAGAAAATGTTGTTTAGGTCAACAGCCGAAAGGCTGGTTTGAACCTCTAGAGGTTTTACTACGTAAAAACGAGGAGTAAGGTGGTTTACCATTGCCTTCCTCACTGAGTTGAAAGAGTATGCTTATCAGCATGCCAGGCCCTCCGAAAAGCACTCACTTTCCACCCTGCAAATGACACCTTCACTTCATTCACCACAAAGTCTGGCTGCATAGTGAAATTCATTACTCTCAGAGGAGATAACTCTGACTAGTGTCTTTTACACCTCTACCTCTTCTGTTCTTAAATAGTTCAGTCATATAAGTGGCTGACTATGTGATAAGAAACAGAACTATTTTTTTAGCCCTGGGCCAAACAGATAGAGTGCAATTAAAATAACACTCCACCTGCCCGTTTTGGGCATTAATAGAAAATACACACACATAATTCTTAACAATGACAAGCAGATTATTTGTGTTTCCTGGTTATAACTTTACATTCAATTAGCATAAATAATCAAATACACAGCGTACTCCAACATTACAGCGAAAAAAATAATAAAAAAAAATACTGAATACTAGTAATAATTGAAATAGTACGTTTAAAATGTAATTTTAAAGTTTCAACTTTCCATTTAAATTTCTACTATTAAATTCTTAAGCAATAGCACTACATAATTGTTAACTATTTGATACAGAAGCATATATTTTCGAAAAAATGCAGACTAATAATCAAAAAATGTATTGTAAAATACTGAAAATACAAAATGGACAGTTTAAAAATAGTTATATATCTATAATTAAAAGATATTAAAGTGTAAAACGGCAGACAGCAAAATCACAGTTGAATAATAGTTTTAAGCGATTTAAAAGACATGTAATTTAACTGTAAAGTTAAATAATTAACATCGTGTGACAATAAGAAGTGGTGCCCTGTAACATTATTAGAATTAGTGGCTTTTAAAAAAAGGATCATTCGACAGTTGCTCTGCCAGTATAAGTGGCATGAGAGCAGTGAACTGCTGCAAAAAAAGGAAGTTAACTTTTAGTCAAAACATTAATAGAAACACCATTTCATTGTCCAGCGAAAACATTACTTCTTCTCTTATGGAAGTAATTGATCAAGTTATCGATAAATACTTTTAGTACAGCACCTTTAAATTAAACGAGGGCGCTAGTTTAGCTGACGGTACCCATTCAATACATGGGCGTCAATGTGTTTCCCCATATCATAAACAATTTTCATCTTTTTTACAATGTAGTTTAACCCTTCTGCTACGGCGTGCTTTTCATCTTATAGTGAATGTTCAAATGTCAACACACGCTCCCAAATAAATTCATTTATCTAAGGCCATTACCAATAGAAAATTGTGAAAAAATTACAGGCATTTTAAACAACACCTACGGTTATTTTTTATTTTAAAAACATAAAAATCGGTTGCGTTATTTGTTAGCTACAGCAAGTGGAACCCTTTCGCGCGTAAGAATTTGTAGGTTACTTTATATTTTTGGCTGTAATGTGCTGAAATTTAAGTTTAACATATAATTGTACAAAACATAATTTGTAAAAGACATTTTCATGAATAAAACTATGTTTTACAATATATTTTGAGTAACATTAGCCCTAATAATTGCAGTTTGATGCAAAGTTTTTCTGCAATTTCATATTGTTTTATAGAAAAATTGCAACGAAAAAATATTTTCATTTAAGTTATTTACTGAATAAAAATTGTGAAAAAATTACAGACATTTTATAAAACACATATGGTTATTTTTATTGTAAAAACATGAAAATCAGTTTTGTTTTCGCTAGCTACAGCGGGCGAAACCCTTTCACGTGTAAAATTTGTAGGTTTCTTATAATTTTGACTACGGCGTGCTAAAATTAATAGGTTACTTCATATTATTCTGCACCCTCTAGTTCACAATACGTATGTGAATAGTATTGACATTGAACACATATATAGATACAAATACACATACAAAATTATATAGTAGTGGTAAAAGAATAGGGTTTGTAATAGGCCATGAAAAAGGTCGAGGAAGCTTTGACAAAGAAAGACAATGTTTACTCTCAGAATTTCCGCAAACCACACCAACTGTTGCACGTAGGATAAAAAGTTTGATTTTATAGTATCTATACATTATTCTGATTTAGTAGGTAGTTAGTTCTACGAACCTTATAGATGGAATATTCCATAAGTTACATAGTCTTGAAGATAGGATGACTTCAAAAGTAACTTGGCAACTTACAACCATCGTTTCAACCTTGCTATCAATACATTTGCATTGTGTTTTATAGGAAATTATAGAGCCATTCAATGCGCGTAATTTGATATATGAACCGAACAAATCGCTTCATAAATACGTTTGCTATAGGCTATAAAAGCTGGTAACTACCAGGGCAACTGAGATTGCCTCCTGTAGCAGAAGGGTTAACCCTCTAGCGCCTGGCGAACCGTTACATATGGCAACCCAAAATATATAAGTTAACATGTCTTTTTAATCGCCTTAAAAATTCTTAAACCCATAATACAGTACATATAAAAATATATATAATATTTAAAAAACTTACGTAATAACTCTGTTAAAATATGCGATAAATATATGAATAGATTCACTTAAATTATGGTAACATTAAGGCAAAAATCTTACTGTAATGATAAAATTACGATACTGTGCAATAACTGACGTAGTAAATGTGTTGAAATATTAAATGCACTTGGTTGTAGATTCATTTATAGATGATTATACATTACGAAAGTGAACACCGATCACGTGAAAATCTTGATGGTTGTGATCCGTTTGATTGCGATTGTGATAAAGCCCACGCTAACGCTTGATCTTGTTCTGTTGAAGGACTACTTCCATTTGTATCTTGCATCGATAGTTGTAATGCTCTTGCTAACGCTTCATCTTCACTCTGTTTAACAAATAATGAAAGTACAGTAGGTGCTCACTATAACGGACTCCAATACAACGGACTTCAAATTCAAAAAAACCCATAAAAATGATAAGAATGAGCCATTAGCACAGAAACCAAAATTTTCTAGCATATGCAATGCCGTTGATACAGTGTTTTCGTACATAGATTTATCAGGCAAGCAAGACATCCAAAACTTTTATGAACATTTTAGGCAATTAAAAGAAGGTATTATTAAAAAGTAACTTCAGTCCCTGCACTCAGTTAAAAATAAACAATTTTTCCCATCACTTCAATCTTTTTCTTATCAGTGATTAACCCCTTAACGGTTTATGATGAGATATCTCGCAACGTAAATGTCATAGAAAAGTGCCCCTGACGAGATAACTCGCAACTGAATTTGTCTCGATTTATTCTGTTTTCTGTCGAAATATCTCGCCGTAACATTAAAAGTAGTTTATCTTATATCCATAACTTTAATATTAGCACTAGTAAAGGTTCCTTTCTATAGGTTAGATGACTCTATGTTATTTGTTTACGTCGTACTCTCCAATGTTGCGTAAAAGGTTATGTTTCGGTTAGTTCAGTGCGTTTCGTTGTAAAGTTGAAAGTTCGTTATAATAAAAAAAAAAGTGTTTACGAAAAGAAATTGTAAGCTATTCGATATTGTTTATAGTTTTTTAGTCGTAGGTTTCATTTCATACATAGTATTTAGTCCGGTATTTCAATTCCGTTTATTGTAGTAGGATTGTTTAGTATTTATTCGTAAGTGATGGCCGGTACCTCTTTTTTTTAAAAAAATAATGTTTTTGAGCATGGAAATTGATTTATATGTCTTTATTCAGTCATATTATACAAAATTATGAAAAAAAAAATTGAGCAGGATATGAACATTTTTGGCTAAAAAAAAGGAACCGTTAAGGGGTTAACCCGGTTCAAACGGTTGATCTTATTTTAGGCCATGCACAATTGATGGTGGGGGAGGCGACAAACGTGCTACAGCTAGATCAGTATAAGTCGGAAAATGGTAAATATTGTACTTTACTAGCAGGGAATTCTTTAATGCATCTAATAGTTTTTACAGAAATAGCATATCATAAAAGGGAAAGTTTTTATTCCCTCTATAGTGTGTAGGTAAAATTGATTGTTTGTGAATTGTTTGTTTTGAATGGAAGTCTGTCCAGCTCGTGTGTAAGTCAACGTACATGCATGTTCTTTAGTTTTTGTGTTGAAGCTACAACGATTCTGTTACATAATTTCCCCTTGGTGTTGTTAGACGAGTTTATTTTACTGTTCAGGAGGGGGTTTACCCATCACCCACGGACTTAGTATGATAGGGACGGAGCGTACGTATCTTAATACACGCAACGAAACTGTGTCCAACTCCGGCCACTTGGAGAAAAGAGAAGGTTGTATAAATTTAAAAATCGAGCTAGGGTCGCCTCCCACTCATTACACTCTCTATCTCTATCTGCATATATAGTATATACCTGCTGCGCGCATCTTATTAAATATAGCTCAGTCTTTGCTTTGGAGTGGGAGTTGGGCCTAGCTCACTTTTCTCTGTTTCTCTTTTTTCCGTATCCCCTCTCTAGACACAGATTTTTGAATTTACGCTCCGTCCCTATCATACTAAGTCCGTGCCATCACCCAGTCAAAAAATTTAACACTTGACAAGGTTGCAAAAAAATTGTAACGGCTTCCATCTTACCGCTTGTACAGAATTGTTCAAAAACCGTCGTTGTAGAGAAAAGAATTTCCTACATTACAGTTGCTTACACCTGTAACTGAGATATAATAGAGACTCTGTGACGTCACCGTAAAGAATGTAAAATACCATCTCTTCACCTTCCAAAATGGACTCATTTTGAACATTTTGTACTTCATCAAATATTTACGGAAATTTAAATGAAAAATATACATTTATTCAGTGAACTCTTTTCTACAAAACATGTTTTATAAATTTTTTTGCTAAACTGAAATTTAAGCCCGTTATAGTAAAAATCTAAAGCAAACAAACAAATTTTCGCGGATGAAAATTTCACGTCTCTAACACAAAGAATTATGACGCGATTTTCATGTTATTATATTCAAAAGGGGCATACGTACTATATGAATCAGCAGTATTTTTTTCAGAATTTTTCATCAGTAATGACGTTAGATAAAACAATTGTTTTGAGAGCGCGTATTGATTTTTGCAATTCTTCTGTTTTATGAGAAACAGTCCGTTTTGTAAGGGTTAATATGCCTTAATATTATTAAGACCGCAATCTTAAAAAAAAAAACAATTTTTACCATGAGAGCACAGGTCCCCTCCCCAAGAATTACAGCTTGCCCTATCTTGTAGAGCATAAAAATATAGTAAATGAGGCAATTTTTATAAAAATTTTAGAACCGTTTTTAAAAAAAATTGCACAAAAGTGAAAAATCACATGAATAAACTACTACTTCCGATTAACCAATTTTGATGAAAATATTCGTGTCGGGTCCTGTAGTGGTACCTAACTGAAGTTTCGCATTTCAACTTTGTATGCTTTTCCATTCTTGATGTATTTTGTTCACACACACACACACACACACACACACATAAACACCCAGACCAATTGCTAAAAAACACGTTTTATTGGTTCTGGGGGCCTCAAAATGTGTATTTCTAGTGAAAACTCGATTTCCAAAAATCTACAGGAAAACAATACTTTTCTTTCCTAAATATAGGGTGATTCAAAAAGAGCGCCGGTTTTGATATATCAAATTAAGAGATTTATTTTATTGAAAAACTGAAAATAAATACATCAACAAGTTCATCTTACCTTCCGATTTCATGTATGAAAAATGATGTCATGCATGTGTCCTCCTCTACTGCGCTGGCACGCATTAACTCTGTCCATGAAATTGGATATTACTGCACGACAAGTTTCGACTTCCATTTGCCCGATAACCCGTCGAATTTCCTCCTTCAAGTCATTGATGTTTCGGGGTTTATTGGCATACACCAATGACTTCAGATGACCCCAAAGATGAAAGTCACAAGGCGTCAAGTCACACGACCTTGGTGGCCATTGATGGTCGGAATTACGAGAAATGATGCGATCCTGGAACCGTTCACGGAGCAACAACATTGTTTCTCGTGCAGCAACTGAATTTTATACGGGTGATATTGGAGATCGTACCGAAGAATTCTCCGTACAGAAGAACATCGTAAACCCAATTGTTGAGAACGGCAACGTATTGATTTTGCTGGGCTAACAGCCACACTTTCACGAACCAACGCAACGTTCTGCTCAGTTCGGCCAGAACGACGACGTCCAGAACTTTTAAGGTCGACTGTTGAACCCGTCTCAAAAAACTTTTTCATGAGCCTGCGAACTGTTGATTCATTCGGTGCTTCATTACGTCCTAGAGTACCGTGAAGTCGCCTGACAGTAGCCGCATAACTCTCTCCACTCTGGTAAAATGTTTTGACGATTAACACTCGTTGTGCAATAGTAAACTTCTCCATGGTTAGACACAGACTGCGAGAGTACTACACTGCGAACAAGAGAAACTACAACTGAATCGTCAATCGGAATGTTCTCCGAAATAGAAATGAGGTCTAACAATGTTGCCAACCGATAAACAAAAATTTACCAGCCGTTTAAAAACCGGCGCTCTTTTTGAATCACCCGTTACATATAGGGCAACAGAAAGTAAAAGTCAAATTGAATTAATAAATGAACATGGGTTACAACAGAAAGTTCTTACATACAAAACTACAACTTACACATAAATCACTTTTCTGTTTTTATTCATCATTTTCGAAAAAAATCACTAATTTTAGTCTGTTGCGATTTCACAATTTTCTTTCGTACAGGTTGCTTTTGTAACTGTAACAATAACAAAAGCTATACATATGATTTCTGATTAGGACATGACCATTTTCAGTGTAAATTATAAAGGCAATAATGTTTCTTTTCATCGACAAACAAAAATTATTTAAATCTATTTAAAATTTCTCAACTATTTCTTTTCAAGCTAAATATTATGTACACCCCCGATTTTAATCATATTTATAAAATGCTTACTATATAAAAAGTTAATTAAATTTTTTTTTGTCATCAGTCTCTCGACTGGTTTTAAACAGTTCTCCAAGCTGTTCCATCTTGCGCAAGTCGTTTCATATCTACAAAACCTGTAATACCCTACATCTTTTGTAATTTGCTTTAAATATTCTAATCTTTGCTCCCCTACAATTCCTTCCCTCAATATTAACCTCCATTATTGACACTACCCTATCCTTTCTTTTGGTAAGATGCTTCCATATACTTCTTGTTTCATCCACTCACCTAAGAACCTCTAAATTACTTATCTTGTCCACCCACCTAATCTTTAACATTTTCCTATAACATCACATTTCAAAAAATTTCTTTTTTTTCTACAGCCCCTATCACCCACGTTTCACTTCCGTATAATGCTACACTCCTAACATTAAAAAAAAAAATCTTGTGTGAAACCCTCACAGGACTTTCTCTTGCCAATGCAAATAATGACAAACATAACCTAATATTAGTAATAAAACATTAGAAATAAACAAAAAAAAATTAACCTCAAAAAAACATAACATAATTTTAATCATGAGTGAAAGACGCAAAATGAAAATCAACCTCAGTTTGGCTTAATAACACAGAAAATCACTTTTTCATGCTAAACTAGGCTCTGTAAAGAAAAATGCTTGAAATAAAAGTTATAGATCTTCTAATTTCCTATAAATGTTATTACATAACTTTTGTCATAGAATGCTATACTAAGGCTAAAATCTTTAAAAAATTCATATTTTTACACATTTTCGAGAAAAAAACAGAAAATCACAAATTACCGCTAAACTAAGCGCTATACAAAAAAAGTTTGAAATAAAAGTTATCGATTTTTTTAATTTTCTACAACTTTTATTACACACTTTGGCCCTAAAATTCATTTTAATCTTTAAAAAACAATGTTTTTACGAGAAAACAGCCTTTCCAAGAACTTCAGCACACATGACCTATCTTGTAGAGCATAAAAAATTTAGTAAATGAGGCGTTTTTAAAAAAAATCGTAGGAGCAGTTTTTGAGAAAATCGCAAAAATGTGAAAAATGATACTAATAAAATACTACTTCCGGTTGACCAATTTTGATGAAAATGTTCCGTGTCGGGTCCTCTAGTGATACCTAACTTAAGTTTAAAATTTCAAGTTCATACAATGTTCCGTTGTTGAGATATTTTGTTCACACACAAACCAATCGCTAAAAACATGTTTTTTGAGTTCAGGGGGTCTGAAAACATGTAGATCTGGTGAAAACTCCATTTCAAAAAATCGACATGAAAACAATACTTTCCTTCCTATATATTCATATAGGCAAGAAAAAGTAAAAAAAAAAATCAGTTCATCCTTTCGGAAACTACAGTGCCACAGACAAACAGTTCAAATTTTGCTATTTTAGTATTTTTATAGGTGTACTTCTTTTTATTTTTAAACATAGCTAAAAACACTATCTATCAAATCCACCTTTCAAACAAAAAAAAGCTAAATTAAAATAAGTTCATCCGTTTGGGAGCTACATTGCCGCAGACACACACGTTAAACTTAAAAGGGCCAAAAATAAGGGTTTGTAATTTACTTTTTACATTTTTTTGTGTCGGGGGGGGGGGGCTTTAATTTAACCCTTGCTAACCGAGAAGCCAGAAATCATGCGTCATCACCTTGCTTTAAACTCAATTTTCTCCACAACTATTCATTATTTTCCAACAAGTTTAACTTTATTGGATAGAGAATTTTCTCCTCTTTCATTTGATGTATCATGCATAATTTGTTCGATGAAAATTGACGACATGGTGTTACACGAAAGAAACACATTTTTTTGACCAGCCAGTATTAAAATTTGAACGTTTTCATCCATAACATTTCAACAAAAACCGGTATTTGTTTGGGAATGACATTATCAGTTAGCTTTAAAGGTTACGATCGAAATCAATAAATTAAAAGTGCCGGCAACAAATTTTATGACACTAAAATCAAACAACGAAAGTTAACACTACCCGTCTCGCTTATCCCTCGGTTAAACCTTACAATTAGCGTCAAAATAAACGATAACATATTTTGATTTAGGCTATCCTGTTTAGAAAAGGATAATACACAAAACAACATGCAGAAAAGAGATAGAAACTTTCATAGATAAGAAGTAAATAAAAAATGAAAAGAGACAACATTATTTTGAGGCAATTTTTTTCATCCAGCACGTTACTTTGTTGAACAAAAATTGTGATATTTTTTGAACGCGTCTATAATAAGAATAACTGCGTCTATCAATTTGCAATATCTAAACGTTATTATTTTTACAATGAATTGCTTTATTTATATATATATAGCTTAACATATATTTTTTATTTTTTAGTCATTTAGTGACACTTTTTCATATGTAAAGTGATATTTTTAAAAAAAAATATTTTATTTAATTTTCAATTTTTACTCTGATCGTAACTGAAAACGGAAAAATTTGGTTCAAACGTAGTTTTAATAACAAATTCTTTATAAATAAATGGTAATTTTTTGAAATTTTTAGGAATGAAACTGAATGAAATAAAACAGTTTTTATTAGACGTAAAATGACAGTCCGCGTGAACGTTAAAATCACCGTTCTCGAGTTAAGTTTTATTTCATGCTTTTTTTAAAATATATAGGCCTATGCATTTTTTTTTTGATTGAATCATACATAGCTAAGAACACTATCGATAAGTCATCTAACAAACAAACAAAAAATCAAAAACGATTCGTCTATTTGGGAACTACGATAACACAGACAGATTAAACTTATAACACCGTTATTTTTCTGTTAGATGTTAAAAACAAGCAAGTTCAAACAACTGAGGTTAGATTGAATGAATTAAGATTATTAGATAAACTCACCATACTTCCTTGTATCGCAGCAGCTGAAGTAGTATTTGTAACAGGTCTATTATTCGGTTTATTTTCCATACGATTTAATGCAGCGTTCCTGTTTCAAAAAAAATAATGCTTTAGAAATAAACAATATATTAAAAATTTTTTAAAAATCTGGTGTGAAACACTCACACAACTTTCTCTAGCCAATGCAAATAATTAACAATATAATCTAACATTAGTAATAAAATATTAGAAATAAACAAAAACCTAACCTCAATAAACATAACCTAATTTTAATCATGAGTGAAAGATGTAAAATGAAAATCAATATGTTTAGCTTAAAAATACGGAAAATCACTCTTTCACGCTAAACTAGGCTCTATAGAAAAAAAGGCTTTAACGAAAAGTTGTAGATCTTTAATTTCCTATAAATTTATTTACATATACTTTTGTCATAAAATGCATAATAAGGATGAAATCTTTAAAAAATCTATTTTTTTACATGTTTTCGTGAGAAAAAAACAGAAAATCTCTAATTACCGCTAAACTAAGCGTTACACAAAAAAAATGTTTGAAACAAAAGTTATAGGATTTTAAACTGTCTACAATTTTTATTATATACATTTTTGTGATAAAATGCATATTAAAGCCGCAATCTTAAAAACCAAGTTTTTTAAGTGAAAACAGCCTCTTCAAGAATTTCAGCAGACATGACACCTAACCTATCTTGTAAAGCATAAAAAATTTAGTAAAGAAGGCTAGTTAAAACAAATCGTAGGAGCCGTTTTTGAGAAAATCGCAAAAAAATGAAAAATTACATGAATAAACTACTACTTCCCGTACGCACGCACTCGTACACAAAAAAATGTTTGAAATAAAAGTTGTAGGGTTTTAAATTGTCTACAATTTTTATTACATACATTTTTGCGCTAAAATGCATATTAAAGCCACAATCTTAAAAACCAAGTTTTTTACGTGAAAACAGCCCCTGCAAGAATTTTAGCAGACATGACACCTACCCTATCTTGTAAACCATAAAAAATTTAGTAAACGAGGCGATTTTTAAAAGAAATCGTAGGACCCGTTTTTGACAAAATCGCAAAAAAGTGAAAAATTACACGAATAAACTACTACTTCCGATTTTGACCGATTTTGATGAAAATGTTCGTGACAGGTCCAGTAGTGATATCTAACTTAATTTTCAAGTTTGTACGGTGTTCCATTCTTGAGATATTTTGTTCACACACACACACACACACACACACACACACACCGATCGCTAAAAACATGTTTTTTGGGTTCAGGAGGTCTGAAAACATGTAGATCAGGTGAAAACTCGATTTCGAAAAATCGACATGAAAACAATACTTTTCTTCCTATATATTCATATAGGCAAAAAAGAAAGTTAAAATCTGAATTCATTAAAAACACCTCTGAATTTATTGACTTGCGTATAACTACAGCAAAATCTCAGCATGAAGATCATCATGTATGTTCAAATAATTTATATTCCAATATCCTATCACTGGCTATAATGTAGCACATTCCAATTAATGAAGAGACAAAAGAACAGTCACTGTGAACGAGTCACAGTTACTTACAATTCACGATGACCATAGTTCTTCAGATTGACGAGTAACCATTTCCCAGTCACTGTTACAAAAATGTTTTATTCGTACTAAGTTCACTGTTAAGACAGAACGACACGGTAACCTAATTCTTTAGATAGACGAGTAACAGTTCTTCTGTTCCTCCAATCACTGTTTCAAAAATTACTCATTCTCATTCATCATTCACTACCACTGTTGAGACAAAATGAATGCTTTACTTTAGAAACTAGTGAAAAATTTCACTTTTTCATTCACTGTTCACAGTTAATAGACAAACCGTATGCTGAATCAGTACTTTTGTTATACAATACTCGTATATTTACTCTTTAACCACTGTACAGTATTCAGATGAACTAATGTCCCCTAGCCGTGGGACAGAGAGAATGCATAACGTTCTCACTCGCACAAGCCATACACGCCATTCCAATAACATTGTCTTTAATTTTACTCGATATTGTGAGCAAGCGTTTATCCATGTAGTAAACTAATAAGCAAGATAACGTCTGTAGTATGTTTCCAGATTTGGATTATAACGGTAAAGACCTTTGAGCGCATGCGTAGTTATGCCACATCACTCCCTCTCACTCGCTCGGCTATGGGACATTAGTTCGTCTGATACCTATAACAGCTATGTAAGACATGGTTGGTCTGTTCCCTGGGCCATAAGTGCTAGCCTTCTCTTTTAATAACCGACGCATTCATTCTCTTTTACTTTAGGTTATGGTTTTTTACTTTCTCTTGCCTATATGAATACATAGGAAGGAAAGTATTGTTTTCATGTCGATTTTTAGAAATCGAGTTTTCACCGGATCTATACGTTTTCAGACCCCCTGAACCCAAAAAACATGTTTTTAGCGATTGGTCTGTGTGTGTGTCTGTGTGTGTACACAAAATATCTCAAGAACGGAACGTCGTACGAACTTCAAACTTGAATGTTCAGTTACATACCACTACCGGACCCGAAACGAACACTTTCATCAAAATCGGTCAACCGGAAGTAGTAGTTTATTCGTATAATTTTTCACTTTTTTGCGATTTTCTCAAAAACTGGTCCTACGATTTTTTTTTAAATCGCCTGGTTTACTCAATTTCTTATGCTCTACAAGATAGGGTAGGCGCAATCTTGCCTGAAATTCTTGGTAAGGGTGTTTTCACGTAAAAACATAGCTTTTTTAATATTACAGCTTTATTATGCATTTTACCGCAAAAATGTATATAATAAAAGTTGTAGAGAATTTAAAATTCTACAACTTTTATTTCAAACATTTTTTGTGCAATGCTTAGTTTAGTAGTGATTAGCGATTTTCTGATTTTTTTTCTCACGAAAACGTGTGAAAAATCGATTTTTTTAAGATTTCGGCCTTAGAATGCATTTTACGACAAAAGTGCATATAATTAATTTTATAGTTAATTAAAAGATCTATAACTTTTATTTAAAGCATTTTTCTCTACAGAGCCTAGTTTAGCGTGAAAGAGTGATTTTCCGTATTTTTAAGCCAAACTGAGTTCAATTTTCATTTTGCGTCTTTCACTTATGATTAAAATAAGGCTATGTTTCTGAGGTTAGTTTTTTTTTATTTCTAATGTTTTATTACTAATGTTAGGTTTATTGTTAATTATTTTCACTGGCAAGAGAAAGTTGTGTGAGTGTTTCACACCAGAGTTTTTTATTTCTTATGTTTTTTTTACAACATTAGGTTATATTGTTCATTATTTTCATTGGCAAGAGAAAGTTGTGTGAGCGTTTCACACCAGATTTTTAATTTTTATACTCGGTACCATTATATTACACTTTGTTTTATAGATGTATTTTTTGTTACAGAAATACTACAGTTAATTTATTTATATGTAGATTTAAATACTGTAAGTGTAATATTAGAATGCCTTGTTGAAAAATTTTATCATAAATTTTTTGTCTGTGTTATTAACTTTTGCAATAGATAGATAATTATTTTAAGTTTATCAATGAATGAAGCCATATCCTGTTTATACAAATAGGATTGTAAATTAAATTATTGGGTTTGTTATTCGTAATTATTTACTATCATGTTTTTTAATAGCAGCAACTCACATTAAATTATTTTTCTTCTATTATGATTTAAACAATCGGTTTAGTATTTGAATTATTGATTTATAGAACGGCAAGGTAAGGGTAATGAAGATTTATTATTTTAAAGCCTGTGAATTTGTTCCTAATATTTCCAAAAATTTTGTTCTTTCGTTGGAAATAAATAACAGAGAAATGTATAAATTTTTTACCTTTTCTTGATAGGTTGTACAGGACTAAAAAGAAATTTTTTATTTTATTTAATCATTTCTAATAAGTTACCTATCATAATAAATGCTGTTTCTTTAAATAGTAAGTAAAGATGTTTACTTTTTTAGTTATATAGTATTTTGGAAATTTCGTATGATAATATAGTTTGTAATTAAATTATTTATTATTATTTGTAAACAGGAAAGAAACAAAAAAATTAAATTAATTAAAAAAGAATGTTATGGACAGTGCTACAATTCGATAAGAAAGGAAAACATTCCTAATCGATCTTCTAAAAAAGTTACGATAATGAATGGTAAAAATCTGGTGTGAAACACTCACAACTTTCTCTTGCCAATACAAATAATTAACAATATAATCTCACATTAGTAATAAAACATTAGAAATAAACAAAAAAACTAACCTCAATAAACATAACCTAATTTTAATCACGAATGAGACGCAAAATGAAAATCAATCTCAGTTTGGCTTAAAAATACAGAAAATCACTCTTTCACGCTAAACTAGGCTCTGTACAGAAAAATGCTCTAAATAAAAGTAGTAAATCTTTTAATTTCCTATAAATTTGATTATATACATTTTTGTCGTACAATGCATCATACTAAGGCTGAAATCATTTAAAAATCGATTTTTTTACATGTTTCCGAGAGAGAAAAACCAGAAAATCGCTAATTATCGCTAAACTACGAGTTATACAAAAAATATTTCAAATAAAAGTTGTAGGATTTTAAATTCTCTACAACTTTTATTACATACATTTTTGCGTTAAAATACATATTAAAGCCGCGATCTTACTTAAAACAATTATTTTATGTAAAAATAGCCTCTCCAAGAATTTCAGCAGACATGGCGTCTACCCTACCTTGTAAAGCATAAAATTAAAAAATCGTAGGAGCCATTTTTGAGAAAATCGCAAAAAAGTGAAAAATTACACGAATAAACTACTACTTCCGGTTGACCGATTTAAATGAAAATGTTCGTGTTGGGTCCTCTAGTAGTATCTAACTTAAGTTTCAAGTTCGTACGATATTTGTTCTTGAGATATTCTGTTCACACACGCACACACACGCACACACACACCAATCGCTAAAAACATGTTTTTTTGGTTCAGGGGGTCTGAAAACGTGTAGATCCGGTGTTAACTCAATTTTGAAAAATCTATATAAAAACACTACTTTCCTTCCTATATATTCATATAGGCAAGAGAAAGTAAACATTTAACAGAAAATTAACTTACATTGCTTTCTGGCGAACTGCATTATCTTTTCCAATACATCGATGATCACTAGTGTGCCTGTGTTTTAAACAGAAATTTTGCCTACATTCATTGCATATGCATGGTATTAATTCCTTCACTTTACATCCCTTCATCGAGCATTTGTTCGTATAAGTCTGGAAAAGAAAAGAAATTAACGTAACGAAAGCTATAATTAGGAATATGAATTTTCTTACAAATTAGTGTAAGAGGGGTATACTGTTCGCCAATTATGGTGGCATGTAGGAGGGTAGCGAGACAGAAAGAGAACGTGTTGCGTCCGCCGTTCCCCTCAACGTATTTCAATCAGTGCACAGTGTTCAAGCGCAAGTGACAATACGCGATACGGTAGGGCACTCTGCCGGCCAGTTTTGTTCACAACAAGCTCATTTTTCATTAAAAAATTCTGAAAAATTACTTTTCCTTCCTAATGAATCTTATTTTATTACACTATAAATGTTATTATTATACTCTGATATTTAGATAAGACGCTCGTAGAAAGTTAGACGTTTAAATCTCATCGCATTTTTTGCGTATCATGTAGGTCAATATAACTTCTTTTCAAGGACTACGTAATACGCGTTTTATTATTTTGTTATAAAATATAAAATTTTATCTGTAATTTAATATTTGTTGGGAAGAAACGAGCTAGAAAAAAATCACTTTTTGAATGGAAGTCAAAGATAGATCATCGTTTCTGGTGTCTTCCTGTTAGTGTTCCAAGAAGCTGAATAATTTTTTTAGTTGTGAACTGTACATCAAACATACGTCAATTTTTAGAAATCAACTTCACACGCACAATATGAGTTGTATGAAATTTTATCAAATAAAAACCCCATGTAGTAAATATAACAGAAAGAGGGTATGACGTCCCTCTCTTTCAGGCCTGTCAAAATGATGGTAGGTACATCATTTTGAAAAAAATTTATTGCCTATAACCCCAAATTGAATCGAAGACATTTTTCGTCGTATTTTGTGCCCGCGCAACTAATTTCGACGACGTGCAGCTTTCGACAGCGACACAAATGTCAAAACGATAACCACACGAACAGAACACAACGAGTAGTGAGTACTACTTTAGAGGCAGCCTGTATCAGGCTACAACGCTGTGGTGGGGGAGCTACTTACTGCGTATGTGCAACCCGCACGCCACCGTAGTTGGTTATATTTATACATTAAATACCCTTGTTTTATTGCTTTTACATGTTTTACTTTATATTAGAGTACACAAAACACTATAGTTCTTAGACCATTTTTTACATTTTATAAAATGTCATACGAATTTAATGCACCTAAAATATACAACTGTCTTCCACATGATTTAAACATAATACAGTAAATTTATAAAATATATAATTAAATACATATTTACCATAAATACTGTAAAGCCAATGATAAATATTTGATTTTTTTCAATTAAACTGGATGATTACAATTTCAGTTATCTAAAAATAGTACTGCATTTATTGATCTTTTTAAACTTGACCCTTCTGCTATGTATAGTGAATATTCAAATGTCAAAATATGTTCCCAAATAAATTCATTTATCTTAGGCCGTTACCAATAGAAAATTGTGGAAAAATTATAGACATTTTATACAGCACGTATGGTTATTTTTATTATGAAAACAAAAAAATCGGTTATGTTTTTCGCTAGTTACAGCGGGCGAAACACTTTCGCTCGTAAAAATTTGTTAAGTTACTTTATATTTTTGGGTGTAATGTGCTAAAATTAAAGTTTATCATGAAATTGTACATACATAATTTGTAAAAGAAATTTTTGTGAATAAAACCATGTTTTACAATATAATTTAGAGTAACATTAGCTCTAATAATTGCAGTTTGAAATTTGTAATGCGCAAAGTGGGAACAGAATCTGTGATATTTGAACAGTGTTGCATTGTCAAATTCCTGCCATTCCCACCCTCTTGTTCACAATACGAATGTGAATAGTATTGACATTGAACACATATACAGTTTTAAATACACATATACAAAATTATCAATACATTAGCATTGTGTTTTATATGAAATTATTGAGCCATTCAAGGCGCGTAATTTGATATATGAACTGAACAAATCGCTTCATAAATACATTTTCAATAGGCTATTAAAGCTGGTAACTACCAGAGCAACTGAGATTGCCTCCCGTAGCAGAAGGGTTAAAAGGCAACCTAAGATAAGGTGATAAATTTCATTTACAAGGGGGCACCCAAAAGTTACCGGAATAGCTCTGCCATGGGCGGAGCTTGTGTAGTACAAATTCCTGCCGCTAGGCTGCTTGTAGCGCTACTCATTGCCAGTTCAGTGCCACCTTGTTCGTTGATCTGGCTTGTTCTGTTCCCATGCAGTGATAGTTTATGCTAGTGCTGTTTTGTGCTCGTCTCGTTTTTCACGATGGCAAGTTTGAGTGAACAACGTGCGGCTGTGAAATTTTGCTTCCTGCTCAGTAAAAACACCAGTGAAATAGTTGTAATGATGAAAACAGCTTATAAAGACGGCGCTATGGGAAAAACCAAGTGGTTTTCTCGCTTTAAAAATGGTGACATGTCAATTGAGGACAAACCTTGTTCCGGACGACCGTCGACTTCCCGAACAGACGAAAATGTTGTGAAAGTGAAAGAAATTGTACTTGCAGACCAATGAAAGACCGTTGACCAAATATCACAGGTTAGTGGGTTATCTTGGAGCTCAGTCCAATGCATTTTAACAGAAGACTTGACAATGAAAAGAATCACTGACAAGTTTGTGCTTCGAGTTCTGACAGACACTTAAAAGGAATGTTGAATTGAAACCTGTCGTGATTTGAAACAACAGCTTGAAAATGATCCAGATTTCATGTCAAAGATCATTACGGGTGATGAGTCTTGGTGCTATGGGTACAACCCAGAAACCAAACAACAATTCAGCCAATGGAAGACGTCATTGTCACCCCGACCAAAAAACTGTCGTCAAGTCAGATTGAACATTAAAGCAATGCTGCTTTATTTTTTTGATGTGAGGGGGATTGTCCATTCAGAGTTCATTCCACCAGGCCAGATGGTAAATCAAGCTTTTTATCTTGAAGTGACGGAACAGAAGACTATGGAACAGCATTCGTCAAAAAAGACGTGATTTGTGGCAGACAAGGGCTGGTAATTCCACCACGACAGCACGCCTGCACACACAGCACTTTCAGTTACCCAGTTTATGGCCAAAAATGCCATGGTTTTGCTACCACATGCACCTGATCTGGCTCCATGTGATTTTTTTCTTGTTTCCACGCATAAAAAGGGGCATGAAAGGTCTCCGATTTGACAACATTGATGATGTCAAGAAAAAATGATGGAAGAGCTGGCAGCCATCACTGAAGAGTACAAAAAATGTTTCAAACAATGGAAGCACTGGTGGGACAAAAGTTTTAGTTGTAATGGAGAGTATGTTGAAGGGGATAAGGTTGTTTTGTTAAAAATTAAAAAATAATTCCTGTTTTTTCGGGTACCCCCTCGTATACTGTAATTTATAATAATGGTTGGTAGAATGTATTTCAAAAATGTATTTGTGAATGAATGATAAATATAAAAACATTACATACCTTCCTTCTATCTTTGGCTGGATCAGACTGACACTGCGTATCAATATGAGCAGAGACAGCAATGTCAGGTGGCTGACCTCTGGCAACTGGTATTGGAATATTACACAAAGGGCACACTGGTACTTGAACATCCTTCTTATACGATGACTCACACTTGTGACTCGCATATTTCATGTGTTCATGACTGGAATAAAATATTTTGTTCATCGTTAACACATAAAAATTATTAAAGCAGCTTATATACTATGATGGTACAAATTTAATCTTAAACTAGGTGAACGTGCGCGGAAAATTTGTTTTTATAGAAGTTCTCTGTAAACCACATTTTTACTTTCTCTTGCCTATATGAATATATAGGAAGGAAAGTATTGTTTTCATGTCGATTTTTCGAAATCGAGTTTTCACCGGATCTATACGTTTTCAGACCCCCTGAACCCAAAAAAACATGTTTTTAGCGATTGGTCTGTGTGTGTGTCTGTGTGTGTGTGTGTGTGTGTGTGTGTCTGTGTGTGAACCGAATATCTCAAGAACGGAACATCATACGAACTTGAAACTTGAAACTTAAGTTACATACCACTACCGGACGCGACACGAACATTTTCATCAAAATCGGTCAACCGGAAGTAGTAGTTTATTCGTATAATTTTTCAGTTTTTTGTGATTTTCTCAAAAACTGGTCCTACGATTTTTTTTAAAATCGCCTATTTTACTCAATTTTTTATTCTCTACAAGATAGGGTAGGCGCCATGTTTGCTGAAATTCTCGGTGAGGCTGTTTTCACGTAAAAACGTTGTTTTCTTAAGATTACGGCTTTAATATAAATTTTAGCGCAAAAAATTATATAATAAAAGTTGTAGAGAATTTAAAAACCTACAACTTCTGTTTCAAACATTTTTTTGTATAACGCTTAGTTTAGCGGTAATTTGCGATTTTCTGGTTTTTTTTCTCACGAAAACGTGAGAAAAATCGATTTTTTTAACATTTCGGTCTTAGTATGCATTTTACGACAAAAGTGTGTATAATTAAATGTGGGATTTGAATGGATGAAAATAAAACTCGTCACACGTCAATTTAACAAATTATTATTTAAACATGAAAATGAACATTATTACATCAGAATAAAAAGAATACAACATAAGAAAACAGTCTCTCGTCACTCGACACTTTTTTACACACACACTCACTGGTTTCTTCTTCTGGCGTCGACCGTTATCCAGCTGTTGCGAGCTCACGTGCCATCTGAATCTCACCGGCGGGAAAACCAGCAAATTCGGTTTCCGATTCCTACACTCGGCCGTCCTGAAGTTCATCCGACTCGGATGAGGAATACCCGTCCAGCCAGGGCTTCATGTACTCAGCACAAGTACTTGTCAGCCGTGGTCCATCTTGGTCTTCGCCTTCCTTGTAGACATCGTAGGTGTTATTCAGCTTGGCCTTCATCACTCGGTATGGTCCTAAGTACTTTGTCTTCAACTTAAGGTTCGGTCCCAGCTGGGTGCGTTTGATGGCAACCAGATCACCGACCTTATACTTTGCAGCTTCCTTTCGTCGTCGATTGAAGTTGCTCCGATTTTCAGCTTGCACCTTCTGGATCTGCAACTTGGCATCTTCTCTCATCTGGTCACGTTTCTCGTCGAATGAGGTAACCAACTCTTCTTCGATGAGTTCGACGATGTGAAGATCGTCCTTGTTGCGCATCTTGGTTCCCATCAACAATTCAAACGGTGATCTTCCGATGCTCCTCTGGAACGCGGAGTTGATCGCTCGTTGCACGGCAGGTACCACCTTGTACCACTTCGTCGGGTCGTCGATGCTCAGCTTGGAGATGATCGTTCCAACAGTTGCGTTGACTCTTTCAACTTGACCATTTGCTCTGGGTAGTCCTGTCGTCACCGCGATGTGTTTGATGCCTTCTGCTTCACAGTAGTCCTCAAACTCTCGGGAAGTGAACGATGTCCCCTTGTCGGTGATCACTTGCACCGGGTTTCCAAAGTTCGTCTTTTGCAATTCCATCTTTCCAATCGTCTCAGCCGTTTTCGTCGTTTTCACTGGATATAACCAGACAAACTTCGTGAAGGCGTCAACTACACAAAGGATGTGGTTATACCCCTTGTTGGTAGATGCGAGTGGTCCAATGTGATCCATGTGGTAGGTGTGCAACGGTTCACTCTCCTTGAACAGAGGGTGAAGAAGGCCTTCCTTCTTGCCCACATTCCTGTTTACCACCAGACATTTCACACAGTTGGCGATCACTCGTTTCACCTTGTTGGCCAGGTCAGGAATGTAGTATTCCTGCTTCACGTCTTCTTCCGTCCTCTTGACAGCATAGTGTCCTCTCTCGTGTGCCGCTCGGATGATCTCCTGGTGCATCGCTCGTGGAACCACCAAGACCTCCTGACCGTCGACAAATTTGAACAGAAGTCCATCTCTCACTATGAAGTCCTCGTATGGTTTCTCTTCCAAGATCTTTTTAATCGCTACCAGTCCGTCATCTTTTTCCTGTGCGATCTTGATCCTCGATGTTAGACCATCAGGGAAGCCAAACATCACTGCTAAACATCTGCTTAGAGCGTCGACGTGTTTCATTCTGCTACCAGCTCGGTGTTGGATAGTATAGTCAAACTCTTCCAAGCTCATCGCCCATCTGGCCACACGCGCTGCTAGGTCTGTCTTCTGCATCGTCTTTTGGAACGCCTCACAGTCAGTTACGATCTTGAATGCCAGTCCAAGCAAGTACACTCTGTACTTCTTCAGTGCTTTTACTACAGCCAAGATCTCCAGCTCGTAACTGCTGTATTTTTCTTCCTGAACGGTCGTCTTTTTGCTCATATATGAGACCGGATATAGCTTCTCGTCGTCTGGACACTTCTGCAACAACACTGCTCCATATCCATACTTGCTGGCGTCGGTGTGAAGCTCCGTCTCAAATTTCGGGTTGTAAATTCTCAAAACTGGTTCTGAAGAAAGGATATCCTTGAGCTCGTTAAATGCACGTCGCTGCTCATCGTCAAATTTGAACTCAGGTTTTCCTCTCAACAGGTCACTCAGCGGTTTAGCCACGACAGAGAAGTTTGGAATGAACTTCCTGAAGTAGCTTGCCAGTCCCAAAAAGCTCTGCACCGCTGCAATCGTCTTCGGCTCTGGAAAGTCACGAACGGCTAGAACCTTCTCTTCAGATGGTTGGATCTGTCCACCTTGGATAGTGTATCCCAGGAACTGTACCTTCGTCTTCAGGAATTGGCACTTCGCAAAGTTGATTTCTAACCCGTACTCTGCAGCTATCCCCAAGACACGTCCCAATCGTTGAATCGCTTCAACAAAGTTCTTCGCTGGGATGATTAGGTCGTCCATATAGATGAACACCAGGTTCTCCCTGATCAACACCCAGAACACGGCGTTGATATAACGTTGGAACACTGCAGGTGAATTGGTAAATCCGAAAGGTACTCGTTTGAACTGGTACTGTCCCGTGTGCGTCACAAAAGCCAGGTATCGTCGGCTGTCCTCTTCAACTTCTACGTGAAAGAATCCATCCTTGAGGTCCAATGTACAAAATACAGCTGCATCCTGTAGTTTGTCCAAGACATCCTCGATCAGCGGCATGGGATAGCGATCCTTGACCACTATTCGATTTACTCTTCGATAGTCCACGCAAACTCGATGTGCACCGTTCTTCTTTTTGACCACTACCACCTGACTCGAATACTCCGACGAACTTGGTTCGATGACATCCTTCTCTAGCCACTCCTCGACTTGATCATCAACGACCTTCTTCTCCTTTGGTGATAGTCGTCTAGGTTTGCAAAACGTTGGTTGCTCTTCCTTCACTGCGATCCTCATCTTCACGTCAGTTGACTTCGTTTTTGCTGGAACATAACCTTCCACTAGGTCTTCTACCTGCTTCTTCGTCTCTTTGTCAACACAATTCTCGATGTCCAACTCTGGTTCATTGGTTACCTGGATGCACATGATCGATACTTCCTGTTTCCTGATGGTTACTCCCTTCTTGCTCAAGAATACCTCACCCTGGTCCAGAAGATCGTTACCTATCACCATGTCTATCTTCATAGCATCTCCAGACACTATATAGACGTTCGTCACAAACTCATCCTCATCGACCTCAATGACTGTTTGGAAATAACCTTGAGGAGACACCTTGCTTCCTCCGAACCCTGACAGAACAACACTCGTCTCTCGCAATCCTGGAGCTTCCATCGTCTCGTATATATTCTGTCTCAAAAGGTTGTAGTGACTTCCACAGTCAATAAGGGCGTTGATTTCCTGATCGCACAGCTTGACTTCCTTGAATTTCAGGTTGCTATTCGAAGTCGCCAGGTTGTGCATGTTTGAACCATCCCTTGCAGTACCTCTTCTGTCTCGCTTCCTCTCTTTTGTGCACTCACTGGAGATGTGCCCAAAGTCGTTACAGTTGAAGCATCTTCTACCCTTGTCCTTGTGCATACAGTTTCTCGAATTATGTCCAGCATCACCACAATTATAGCACTTCTTTTCTCCTTCGCCGCTTCTGTCCTTCTTCCTTGCACCGTCGTTGCGTCTTCCATCCTTCTCGTTGTTGTGCTTGGAACCTCCTTGCGAATTGCCGTTGTTAGAGTTCTTGGAGCTCTTCTTTGGCATCGACTTCACTGCCAACTCGTAGCTCTTCATCTTGTCCTTGAACTCCCTAGAACTCGTCGCCCCGTACAAAAGAAGTTTTGCTCCTGTCTCGTCGTCGATACCATCAATCACATATTGAAACACTGAAACTAATTCAATGTCACCACGGCTGGCTATCTCCTTCATCACTAGGAAATATTCCTGGAGGGATTCGTCCTGCTTCTTCCGTCGTTGAGTTAGCAGCTTATGAATTTCCACACTGCTCGTCGCTGTATCGAACTCGTCCCTCAGTGCTTTCTTCAAAGCTGACCAAGACGTCAATCCTCGCTCACCTTGAACAAAAAGCTTAGCCAAACCTTCAAGTGATTTTTTTGCAAACACAAACTTTTGCAGCTCACTCCATCCCATCAAGACTGCTGTTTCTTCGAAATCAGTGATCCACTTCTTCACCGGATATCCGTCCTTGCCATTGAATGTTTTCAAAGCGCCCTCTATGTCACGAAACGTCAACGAAAATTTATGCTGCTCTTCATACCTCCTATTTTGTAACTCCATCGCAGCCAAATTTCGCCTTATTTCCTCCGACACATCTTTGTCCTGCTCCTCATCAGAACTGTTGCCTTTCTTCTCGTCCTTTTTTATCTTCACTTTCTTTTTATCGTCCTCATCATCCTCCTCTTCTTCGTCGTCTTCTTCTTCCTGTTTGATATCGTCGTTTATTTTTGCTTGAAGTGCGTCCAAATTTGTCAGGTAATAACAAATGTCATCAATCATCTCCCCTTTAGTGCCAGCGTCAACACACAAAATTCCTATCACAACACACAACTCCGACACCGAAAACGTCTCCTCCATAAATTTCTTTTGCTGTTCTTCCTCAATCGAACCTGCTGTAAACTCGAATCCTGTAAACTCCCGCAGTCGTTTTCTATTTTTCCTGTCAGTTGGAATTGTACCAAAAATAAGGTGATGTAAAACCTTGATTGCTTTCGTTGGTGAGTTGTTTATGTTGTTCAGAATTGAGGTTATGTCACCTAGTGTCGCCATCTCGTCGTTTTATTCAAAAGTCGGTAAAGTAGTTTCCAGTTTTATCGACCGTCGGTAACTGTGTAATCTTCTTTTCGTCGCACCGGTTTATAGGTTAGGTTGTCGATACCTTTTCGTCGTTTCCTTTATTTTTCTGATGAGCCTTCGTCCTTTTCTCACCACATCCAAAATCCCTCGTCGTCGTCACTTGTACCACCAAAAAATGCTGCAGCCAAAATGCCCAAAATCCAAAAAGCACGTTTTGTTAATCAAATGAATCCTCGTCTTAGATCCAAACGTCGTCGATTCACAAAACTGCACGTCGTTTCATCGTCAGCGTCGTAAGCAACAGCAAAGAAGATGGTTCGTTCTAAGCGTCGTAAAAATGGCGTCCTAAATTGCGTCGTGTGTTTCATGTCGAAACTCGTTACTCAGTTCATCCCGGACGGGCCCCCAATTTGTGGGATTTGAATGGATGAAAATAAAACTCGTCACACGTCAATTTAACAAATTATTATTTAAACATGAAAATGAACATTATTACATCAGAATAAAAAGAATACAACATAAGAAAACAGTCTCTCGTCACTCGACACTTTTTTACACACACACTCACTGGTTTCTTCTTCTGGCGTCGACCGTTATCCAGCTGTTGCGAGCTCACGTGCCATCTGAATCTCACCGGCGGGAAAACCAGCAAATTCGGTTTCCGATTCCTACATAAATTTATAGAAAATTAAAAGATCTACAACTTTTGTTTAGAGCATTTTTCTCTACAGAGCCTAGTTTAGCGTGAAAGCGTGATTTTCCGTATTTTTAAGCCAAACTGAGTTCGATTGTCATTTTGCGTCATTCACTCATGATTAAAATAAGGTTATGTTTTTGAGGTTAGTTTTTGTTCATTTCTAATGTTTTAATACTAATGTTAGGTTTATTGTTAATTATTTGCATTGGCAAGAGAAAGTTGTGTGAGTGTTTCACACCAGATTTTTTGTTTTATTGTTGCGTAGTATTATTTGAATTGGTAGGCTATCAAATGATCTGGAAAATTAGAATACCTCTGAAAAGAGCTGTTAAAAACAAAAGCAATGCAGAACTCACCGTACACTACTCAAAGTAGCAAAAACCACGTTGGAACTACTCAAACAGACGATTTATTTGAGCCCACTTTGGGGAAAATCGGTGAAGGTTTAGGTGGTTAAAATCGTGTTGAAAAAACCTGCTATAAATAATATAATATATATAAAAAAATCTGGTGTGAAACACTCACACAGCTTTCTCTTGCCAGTGCAAATAATTAACAATAAACCTAACATTAGTAATAAAACATTAGAAATAAACAAAAAACTAACCTCAATAAACCTAACCTAATTTTAACCATATATGAAAGAAGCAAACTGAAAATCGATCTCAGTTTGCCTTAAAAATACGGAAAATCACTCTTTCACGCTAAACTAGGCTCTGTAGAGAAAAATGCTTTAAATAAAAGTTGTAGATCTTTTTATTTTCTATAAATTCGGTTATATACACTTTTGTCATAAAATGCATACTAAGGCTGAAATGTTAAAAAAATCGATTTTTCACACGTTTTCGTGAGAAAAAAACAGAAAATTGCTAATTACCGTGAAACTAAGCGTTATACTAAAAAAAACGTTTTAAATAAAAGTTGTAGAATTTTAAATTCTCTACATTTTTTATTATATAAATTTTTGCGCTACAATACATATTAAAGCTGTAATCTTAAAAAACATTTTTTTTATGTAAAAACAGCCTCAACAAGAATTTCAGCACACATGGCGCCTACCCTATCTTGTAGAGAATAAAAAATTGAGTAAACCAGGCGATTTTAAAAAATATCATAGGACCAATTTTTGAGAAAATCGCAAAAAAATGAATCATTATACGAATAAACTACTACTTTCGGTTGACCGATTTAGATAAAAATGTTCGTGTCGGGTCCGGTAGTGGTATGTAACTTAAGTTTAAAGTTTCAAGTTCGTACGATTTTCCGTTATTGAGATATTTTGTATACACACGCACGCACACACGCACACACACACACAGACCAATCGCTAAAAACATGTTTTTTGGGTTCAGGGGGTCTGAAAACATGTAGATATGGTGAAAACTCGATTTCTTAAAATCTACATGAAAACAATACTTTCCTTCCTATATATACATATAGGCAAGAGAAAGTAATAATTCTATTTCATATAATGAATTAATATAATAATTTCACTAACCTTCTTTTTAAACTGCGTCACCTTTATTTTATTCCTACTTACACGTGTTTCGGTGGATCCACCATCATCAGAGTAAATGAAAAATTGAAACTAAAAATTATTTTCATTTATTTAAAATTTACAGAAGATGATACATCTTCAGTCACTTGTATAAAACTTGTGTGTAATTTTTAGTTTCAATTTTTCATTTACTAAAAAAAATTGAAACTAAAAATTATTTTCATTTATTTAAAATTTACAGAAGATGATACATCTTCAGTCACTTGTATAAAACTTGTGTGTAATTTTTAGTTTCAATTTTTCATTTACTCTGATGATGGTGGATCCACCAAAACACGTGTAAGTAGGAATAAAATAAAGGTGACGCAGTTTAAAAAGAAGGTTAGTGAAATTATTATATTAATTCATTATATGAAATAGAAATATTTCAAACTGCAGGATGCATTATAAAGATTTATTTTTGAATGAAGAAAGTAATAATATATCATCATCATCATCATCATCATCATCACCCAAACACGGATAGGCCTAAAGCCTGTTCCGGCACCCATCTTCGTAGCGGTCTTCCTCTATCACGTCTACCCCGTGGGGCATAACTTAATAGTTGGACTGGTAGTCTTTCCTCTCGCATTCGATTCACATGTTCGCACCACCTGGAATTGTAGCGCGCAATGCCGTCTAATAGTGGTTGGACCTGTAATTCTGCTCGAATACTTTCATTACGTTTCATGTCCAGTCTATTATAGCCTGCCGTCGCCCTTAAAAACTTAATTTCTGCACTTTGTATTAGAGATCTCTCTCGTTGCGTCATGGTCCAACTTTCACTGCCATACAGCAAAACCGGGACTGCCATAGTTTTGTACAGTTTAATTCTTGTATCCTTTCTTGTCTTATTTTTCAAAGTTCGATGTATTGTCCCGCAAATTGTTCTAAACTTATTCAGTTTATTCATAATATTCATAATAGTTTATTCATAATTATTCATAATAATATATAGATTTTCTAAATATGGTCATGCCCTAATAGTTACAGAATTCTACTTTTTCATGAAAATTTTGAATCTTTAATAGTAGTAATGGTTTTCCGCATACTCCTTTTAACACATTCAATGCTAAGAAATTATGACGTATCTCTCCTGCAAGGTTAATTACCCATGCCGAGTATTCTCCGTCTGCTATATTTACAACTGTTATGTTATGTTTTTTTATGGATTTTTACTTTCTCTAGCCTATATGAATATATAATAAAGGAAGTAAACTTTTCATATCAATTTTTCACACGATATACACGTTTTCAGACCTCCTGAACCCAAAAAACATTTTTTTAGCAATTGGTCTGTATGTGTGCGAACAAAATATCTTAAGAACGGAGCATCATCAAGTCAAAACTTGAAACTTAAGTTAAATACCACTGCAGGACCCAACAAACATTTTCATCAAAATCGGTCAACCAGAAGAAGTAATTTATTTGTGTCGTTATTCACTTTTGCGATATTCTCAAAAACGGTTCCTAAAACATTTTTTATAAATCGCCTCATTAACTACATTTTTATGCTCTACAAGATAGGGTAGGTGCCATATTAGCTAAAATTCTAGGGGAGGCTGTTCTCTCATAGATAGAAATAGTTTTTTCTAAGATCGTGGCCTTAATATCATTTTAGACCAAAAGTGTATACAATCAAAGTTGTAGAAAATTTAAAAACCTACAACTTTTATCCTAAACATTTCTTTGTATAACCCTTAGTTTAGCAGTAATTAGTGATTTTCTGTTATTTCATCTGTAAAAATAATGGATTTTTTAAGATTTCAGCCTTGGTATACATTTTACGACAAAAGTGTATATAACCAAATTTATAGGAAATTAAAAGATCTACAACTTTTATTTATAGCATTTTTCTCTACAGAGCCTAGTTTAGCATGAAAGAGTGATTTTCCGTATTTTTAAACAAAACAGGTGGATTTTCATTTTGCATCCATTCACTCATGATTAAAATAAGGTTATGTTTTTTGAGGTTAGTTTTTTTTGTTTATTTCTAATGTTTTATTACTAATGTCAGGTTATATTGTTAATTATTCGGATTGGCAAGAGAAAGTTGTGTGAGTGTTTCACACCAGATTTTTTTTAAATATTTTGAATAAAATAATTACATTTTGTGACTTAATATACAAGTAAACGTGAAATAAAAGTTGATTAACATTTTATTAAAACAGCTTGTCACATCATGGCATTTAATTACAAACACTTTGGTAAAAAAAAATATGACAAATTATAATAATTATAAGTAAAAGTGAAATAAAAGTTGATTAACATTTTATTAAAACAGCTTATCACATTATTGCATTTAATTACAAACACTTTAGTAAAAAAATATGACTGAAATTATGATTTTTCTTGACTTTCAAAACAAGTAAAATATTGTAATTTACAGGTTATATAAAGTCAAAAGGTGTCGTCTACATTGCCATGATAATTTAATTGTTATTTTTATGAAATAATATTCCCGGATACCGTAGGAACAACGTAATTATCCCATTTTATTCAAAACAATTTGGCAAAATATTTTAGCAAAAAAAACAAAATTCGCTAAAAACAAATTTTTTCTGTTTTCAAGGTAAAATCCCCACTAAAGGTTGAAAAGTGGTATTAAAATTTATTACTGAAAACTGATGTATTGTATACTCGGTTCAGATAAACTACAAATTTTTTCATAATTTTAAATGAAAATAAAAATGTCTCAGTTAGTAAGTTAGTTTTACCAGGCAGTCAACTTTATCACTTTCATTTTGCAAATTAGGAGCACATAAAACCATTTTTTATTACAGACAAGATCACAGACTCCAATCTCATTACATTACTACCCACTTTTCAGTTTTTTACTACATGTTGCATCATAAATAACCCAATTCTGGAAGTTTAATCAGTCTGCAAGTCACAACAGCAAGTTTACTTCAGTCTAACTCTCAAATTTGGACTTCTCAACGTTCTAATTCTGGCTCGTCCCAAAAAATAAAAACCTTGCTGGAAGGTAAATGTTTTGACACCATTCCTAATGCTAGCAGTACACTATTGCCGAATGATTCGACGAATATTCGGGCCAAGTGGGGACAACGAATCTCAGCGAATGTTCTACACGAACTAACCCAGTACATACTCGTCTATATTCGCGAAACCTCAGTTCGATCGTGTCATCACATAATTCAACGTAGATCAGAAAATGGATTTTGATGTAGGGGTTGCAGCGGCTTTTTATATGTACAGTTATGCGTACTACAAATACATTCATGCATTTTTAATTCTACCGTGGAACGGTTTAATTGTTCGCTCAAACGAACCCACGCGTCGTTTATGTGCTTCTTATCCTTGTGTTTTTTATGGCAAGGATCCCATAACACTCCCTCACTATGGTAAGCTTCCAAAAAAACTAAAGTATTTTCATTTGACCATTCCATAGCAAAATACACAGTTAAACAGTTATAAAAATTAATAATAAATAAATAAAAAGTACACAGTAAATAAATAAGTAAGTAGGTAATGAATAAAAAGTATGGTGTAGAGGCACGGAATAATGTAGCCCGAATGAAGGCGAGTGTGTACTGCTAGCAGTTTGGCCCACTTCGCTCTCGTTATTCGTCTGTATTCGTCCCCTTTGATTCGTGCAAAGTACCGACTCCAGACCGAACTAAGGCCAATACGAACCATGGCGAGGCGAAGTGGAACGAATAACCACAAATACACCGAGTACACTATCGTATTCGCCTGACTTCGCCTACATTCGGCGATAGTGTACTGCTAGCATAACATCAAGAGGGCCATGACAGAGCGCTGAAGGCCATTCCAGGAATGCTTTCAATCATGGAATCAACTTAGGTATAATTGCATCCCTAGCCAAAGAGAGTACTTCGATGGATCAATTAAAATTATTTGAAAGCTTATTGCTTTGTTTGTAAGAAAATTATTCACAACATTTTTTTCATTGTTCCTTGTATTCTAATATAATTACTTATTGTACTAAAAGAAACCTAGATACTTAAAATAAAACCAAAATAACATTAAAACAAGATGCAAAACAACAGTGGAATAACCTGCACTACAACACGTTTCTAATGCTTTCAGCAAAAGATTAGTTTTTATTCAATATTTCTCAAAAATATCCTATAGATATCTCTGAATTCTGTACTTTCAATCTATATGAAACATGTTTAATTTACAATTATCATTTTCATTTTGAGATTTTATAATAATAAGTCACAGAACTGGTTTCATACATGGTATTTAAACTAGATAATGTTTAATAACATACCAAATTATAGAGAAATTTATGAACACGTCAGATAAAATTTTTACTCACCAAAATATTTTCTCACAAGCATCACATTTGACTGGCAGAAAATCTGTAACAAAAAATTTTAATTAAATTAGAATATTACAAAACGTAAAACCAATGAATACGGAAATAGAATTTCAAAATTATGATTAAAATGTAAATATTTTATGAAAATAATATTTTCTTACCTAACTTTTTGCACGAAGGTTCGGAACAATGTTTTCCTAATTCTGGAAATTCCATTATTTAATATTAATAGTTCTAATAAACAAATTTTATGTAAACTACTTATGTTCCAACAAAAATCCTTAACCTTTATCAAATTTAACTTCCTCAAGACAAAAACCCTACTACTTTAGAGGTTATAAGCAGCAAAAACAACCTGTCAACGGTAACTGAATGAAATACGAATAACAACTACGTACGCCAAACAAATGTTTATATACTTCAAGGATTTTCACAACACTACTTTATTCAAAACAGCAATATGTAAAGAACTTTCTAGACTGAAAAATAATAATGTTTAAAAGTTCTGAAATAAATTTTATCCTGTATTTCTTGTAAAAGAAATACAAAAATTTATTAATTTCATTACCTAAAGAGCATGTCGTTGCGCTTTATGTAAAAGCCTGCATTTTATAATCGAGCTGGTGTGAAAGTTAAAATTTTCAATTTTGCTTCAGTCATCCAATATTTTATACAAAATTCGTAAATTTTTAATGAGTCAACTTTGCATCAATACCATTAAGAGGCCAAGCATTAATTACGTACTCAATATTGCGCCATAAATTATCATTATTTGTTTTTACTTCAACGTTCATTGTTTGTTTATTCTTTGAATTCTACCTTGCTTCCACATCGAAATTTAAAACATGATAAATTATTATTCTAAATCAGCCGAAATAAGTTTATTTGCATGAAGTTAAATATTTAAAATAAGATTATCTTAATTACTACCAATTTTTAGTGACATCGTGAATGTGATATTAAATAAATAAAATTTAGTTTTCTCATAGAGTTTACACAAGACAATGTACTTTATTTAGCTCTTTATTTTGGAAATAGCAAGTAATAATAAAATTACCGTACTTTTTGAATTAATTTTTCAAAAATTATAGTAGAAATTGACATACTGTTTTATTTTTATTCCGTATGTCTGTCTAGTTTAATAAATCTATGTTGAAGCTTGTTGTTGTGTTGTTTAGGTCATCAGCCGAAAGGCTGGTTTGAACCTGTAGAGGCTTTACTAAGTAAAACGAGGAGTGAGGTGGTTTACCATTGCCTTCCTTACTGAGTGGGAAAGTACACTTATCAGCATGCCGGGCCCTCTGAAAAGCACGTATTTTCCACTCTGCAAATGACACCTTCTCACTTCATTCACCACAGGGTCTGGCTGTATAATGAAATTCATTACTTTCAGAGGAGATAACTCTGATTAGTGTCTTTTACACCTCTACCTCTTCTGTTCTTAAATGATTCAGTCATTTAATTGGCTGACCATGGGTTAAGAAACAGAACTATTTATTTTAGCCCTGCAACGAACAGATTGAGTGTAAAAATTTGACACTCCACCTGTCTGTTATGGGCAGTGTTGAAGCTTGTCAATCATTTTTAGAAAAGTATTACCTATGTTCTTTTAAAAAGTATACCTAACCTACTATAACAAAATGTAGTTCCATAGCTTAAAAGTCCAAATATTCTGAGAAAATTAAAAAAGAATTAATTTTATTGAAAGAATTTGTTGCGTCAAAATTTTTTAAATTTATAACTTTCAGATAATTTTTTAATTAAAGTTTCGTGATACTGTAGTTAGTACATAACCAGTGTGTAGATTGAATTAGGCAGATTTACTCTTTGAATTTATCAAACAAAATAAAAATATTATGAGTTCTTCCATTACTTAATTTACCACAGTTATTTGTCATTTACCGAAAATCTGCTAAAGTGGGCTTAAGTGAGTTTTGATTCTGATCTACTTAATTTTGAAACAAAATTGATGAGAAAACACAAAAGTAAAAAACAAAAATCTCTTTCATGAGATGACGCGTCTCATGGCTGGTGGCAATTTTTGAAAAGGCTTACCTTTGACTTATAGTTTTTGTATCTATTCATAGGCTGGGCGTATAGCCTACTGGAGCGCAGGTGGCACAGGCCGTTTGAGACGGACACGAGCAGGGCAGGGCAGGCAGAGCAGATATTTCTCTCAGCGTATACTGGAGACGCAGGACAGGCAAATATTTTTTTCAGCTTCAGAAATTAGCTCATGTTTGCCCATTTAGCGTGTTGGATCGTTTTAGTGAGAGTGTTACGTTAGTATCGGATTCGTCCGATTCCGGTACAGAAAAATTAATTTTACTTCTAATGTATTTCAAAGCAAAGGAAGAAAATTTTATGGCAAAGTGACTTTATACGAGGCGTGTTCAGAAAGTAAGTACCGTTTTTAAAAAAAAAACAAGTAAAACAATTTTTTTCAACACAATTTTATTTCTACATGAAAGCCCAAACCTTAAACTATTTTTCGACATAGTTTCCACCGATGTTCAAACACTTGTCGTAGCGGGTGATCAATTTGTCTATACCCTCTTCGTAGAAGGTTCCCGCCACTGACGTGCACAAAACCAAGAGACTCGGAAGTGCTTTGACTTTTCTCACACGATACAGTGATGATGGTGAGGATTTTTTAAACAAAATTGTGACAGGTGATGAAACTTGGGTCCGTCATGTCACACCGGAATCTAAACAGTCAATGGAGTGGCGACACACGCAATCCCCGAAAAAACAAAAATTCAAGACGACAATGTCTGCAAAAAAATCATGTGCACTGTCTTTTGGGTTCGGAAAGGTGTTTTGCTGATTGATTTTCTCCCAAGAGGTGAAACCATTAATGCGGCAAGGTATTGCGAAACCTTTAGAAAACTAAGGCGGGCAATTCAAAACAAACGGAGAGGAATGCTCAGAAACAGAATTGTGGTGCTCCATGACAATGCTCGGCCCCATACCGCTGTTGACACTTAAACATTGGTTCGACAATTTTGTTGGGAGCAGTTCGATTACCCGCCCTACAGCCCGGACTTGGGACTTGGGACCGCTACGACAAGTGTTTGAACATCGGTGGAAACTATGTTGAAAAATAGTTTAAGGTTTGGGCTTTCATGTAGAAATAAAACTGTGTTGAAAAAAATTGTTTTACTTGGTTTTTTTAAAAACGGTACTTACTTTCTGAACACGCCTCGTAAAAAAACGTAAAACGTTTAGTAAGTTCAAGTTAACACAAGTTTGACGATACTACATTCAAGAATTATACTAGGTTTACAACTGAAGAGTTTTTCATGTAATCAGCACAAATTTTATTAGCTTCTCTTAGACCAACATGTTTCCTGCTCAATGCGTGTACTAAAACTGTGCCTCGACTACAAACTGTGGCTGCTCAGCACAGACACGTTGCTGTGCCACACATATCTGCCTCCCAATAAACGGTACGCTACTGGCAACAATGGGTGCACAGTTTTCGCTCCTGCCCTGCCTGTCCTGAACTGCGCTCCAGTATATGCCCGACCTTAAAGAGCAATCCAAATGACACTATTTTTGTTCCTAAATTCTGTTTTGGGCCACTTCCAGTTGAAACTAGAACTTCAAACTCAATCCAGACCCAATAACTTTTTGTGTAGATTACGAATCCGGAAACCGTTTGTTGCTATCTCTTGTAGTTTCTGACATCTGGGTATGATGGACAGATAGACGGACTGACAAAGGAAAATACAACAGTAAATCTATACTGATATAATAAAGAAGAAACGACTGTTTGTTTGTATGAGGTAATCTCAGAAACTACTGAACTGATTTTAAAAAATCTTTCATTGTTGCATAGCTTAGAGCTTCCTGATTAATATAGCCTATTTTGCAACTTTAAGTAACTTTAATTAAGTGAGTTAAGCAACTTAAACTGTGATGATGTCGCATAATTTAGTTTTCAGGTGCACAACACTTTTTTTTTTCTAAGTGTTCTGGATGGTGTATTTTTTTGCTAGAAGCACAATTCAACTTTTATATTTCACAGAAAATGTGAAGAATAACATTCGATTCCAAGATACGGAATTTCAAGTACTTGGGGGAGGTATTGAACATGAGTTGCAATGACAGGGAAGCATGGGCGGAAAGGACCAAAAAGTTAATGAGAGCTCAGTTCATCACCCACACCACATACAACAAGAAGTCAATGTCGGTAAATACAAAGGTAAGACATTACAAAACGGTAATACAACCTGCAGTGACTTACTGTGGAGAGACCCTAACAAAACTGTCACAAAAAACTAAAACCCACAGAATCCTGACGTTAGAACGAAGAATCCTTAGAACCTGTATTGGTAAGAGAATATACAAAGATAATAGTTGGAGACTGCTACCAAATAATGAAGTCTATAAAATTTCGGAGCCAATACTAGACACAATTAGGAAAAAACGAATCTCCTTTTTGGGCCATATCCTTAGAACACCGGAGAACAGAGTACTTAGACGACTTATTGAAAGTGTCTGGGATTTTAAAATCGGTTTGAACTGGACGAAGGAGGTCAAGGAGGACTTGGAAAGGTTTGGGTTGACGCTGGAGGATGTGAGGTTCAAGTCTGAGAGTTATAGAAAGTTGAAGGATCTGGCTTTGGAACCGGAAACCAAGACTAGAAGAGTGCAGAGGGTGACGGAAGAACTCCGGGCTCAGAGATCACAAAGAATGAGGGAATACTGGGTAAAGATCAAGGCTCAGAGATCGAAGTAGAGTCTTTCATGTTGTGGCTGAAGTGGTCCATTGTGGCCTCACAAGTAAAAAAAAAAAAAAAAAAAATTATATTAAATTGAAATATATATTTCTAACCACCAGAATACGGTAACATATAACACTTACCATTGTTTAGTTATATTATATTAATATAATTATTATTTCCAAGTGCTCTGCGTACTGCACCTTATCTCAGCCACATACAACTGTCTCTTTCTTTTTCATCAGTATTCTTATGCATTCTATTCAATTCTGTTAAATCGGAGGGACAAACATTTAAAACGGTGGGCATCGATTTGAGACAAGAGTGCTTCCTTCACTCATGGACAACTTTATGTCGAACTTTCTAGAGCTGGAAGTGCAAAAAAATAATTTATTTTGCTGCCACAGGGCAACAAAACCACAAATATTGTATATAGAGAGGTTTTAAAATAATTTAATCAGGCCTACATTAGCTGCTGTGAAGCAAAGCGAGCAGGGGTTGCTAGTAAATAATATAACAAAATAATTTTATTTTAAAAATTACTACTAGCACTAAAATCTTAAAAAATATTAATGAATTAAGTAATTTTTAAAACAATTCTGTAAAATACTAATGCTAACAGCACTTTAGAATTCAGCTGGCATAGGCAAGTGGAACACGCACTATAGTCATTGAAGACATTATTTATTGTTATATAACAGAGCAAATAGTGAGTCCATGGATGATACAATCAGACCTTTAAAAATCATTTATTGATTTAGTAGTACAAGAAGAAATTGTTGATCGACCTGGTGTTAGCGTTGCACCCCTCAATTGACTTTCTGGGAACCACTTACAGAAAATTTTCAGTTCCTAAAGGTAAAAAAAAAAAACTGCAAAGGAGATGCAAAGTGTGCTCAGAAAAAGGGAAGATCTCTGGAAAATGTGCAAGAAGAGACACTTCATATCAGTGCAATAAGTGCAAAATTCCTTTGTGTATGAACACATGTTTTTTCAGTTGTTTCATTTCAAAAAAAAATATGTGAATTTTTTAATATTTGTTTTTTAGTGTAAATAGTTTTATGTAAATATTTGATTTGTTAGTGAATGTATATAGTTCTATCATTGTAGTTGTTTATTATGGTTAATTTTTTTTTCTTCAAAAAGCCCTATTTCATTAGGGTCAAAATCAATATAAGTAATGTTAAAACAACTACAAAAAAAATAGTACTTTGAAGAGGAAAAATTGGTGCTTCAATTTGAGGTAAGATACATTAAATTTTATCAAAAAATAGTTTTTTATAAAATATCAAAAATGTTTAAAAATGGCCAGCACACTAGGTAGTTTTTAATAAAAATGTCCAGTACTGAAAGTGTTAAAATATTGTATGTCTAATATATGTCATGATTATACAGTTGAACCCGATTTTAACGGCCTCAGACTTTACTTCATTTTTTTTGGCGTTGCGTCAAACTTCTATCTGAAAAACCCCTGTTTTAACGTCATTAACTCTGTTGTTGCGTCAAAATGTTTTCGATGAAAACAGTTTTGGGACTGCACCCTCTATGTGACATTTGACACCTAGTAGGTAGTACTGTACCAAACTTTCACATCAGACTATCCACATTCAGAAAATTCTCTATAAAATTCACTAATACTGATTAAGCGACTCAGCAAGAGGAAGATGAAGAGGACACCGTTACGCCAACATTGCAGGAGGCAATGCTAGTGGGTGAAACTTTGTTAAGATTTCACCGACATTGAGAGATATCTGCCGGTACAATGCATAAAGTGCAACAAGTGTACAACATTACGGAGAGGATTTATTTTGCAGAACGAGGTGTTAAAAAAAAATCACTGATTTTGTCCAATAAAGTAAGTAACGTACCATTATGTAGTTCATTTACATACAAATAGGTATTTTGGTTTCCGTATTTTAATACATAATAAAACTTAATCTACCTGTGTAACAGAAAACAAACAACGCATAAAACCAATAAGGGGATGAAAACATTTCAATGATATTAAAAATTAAAATTTTAATGAAAGCAGAATAAATCTGATAAGTAGTCTACCTACATACACAAAGTGGTTATTAGTCTATTTTATTAGGGTATTACGATTTAAAAATCGCAAATAAAAAACGTTTAGCACATTACGTAAATTAGTAGTAATGTATACGAAATATTCTTAGTTTAGTTAGATTTACCTTGACGCAAGTGTTACCTTTGTTATAACATCACTCGGATATAACGGTAAAATTTAACCAGTCCCTTCAATGACGCTAAAACCGAGTTTGACTGTAATACAAAGTTTATCCAGAAAGTAAAGTTAAAGGCACGTAGCTGTCCAGGGGAATTTTTGTGGGGGAAGTAGGTACCACTATCGTGTAGCAGGAAGCCAGCGAAAGCAAAGAAGCAGTTCCAATTGTCAGTAGCTCATTGACTGCCATTGTGGTGAAGGTTGGAGATGAGTATCCTCATTCCGTTTCCCATCAAGCATGAAATGCGCGGTAATACTAATAGTAAATGGTTATCATACCAAAGCTGTAACCCGTATTGGATATCAAGCCCCTAGATTGAATAAAACCATTAACAGCACTGCAGCACATTATATAGCCTCAACCACATACCTTAATTTACCAGAGGCTATTCAAAATAATGATGTAACTCCTCAAATATACAAAAGAAACATAACCAACTGGCTGATTAATTTAGGGAGAGAGCAGTCTGAGGATTTAATTAGTTCTGTATATTCAAACTAATTGCTCTTCCTCTTGTTTCAGCTAAAGATTTTTTGTTAACATTGTCATCGAAAGTCTGCTTCATCCTTTGCCACTACATGACATTATATTTTTTATTTATTTTTTTTTTCGTATATTTACGTTAGGTATTTATTTTTTTGTTTCTTTTCTTTTATGTAAATTTAGTGCAGATATAAAAAGCTATTATTATTATAATAATAGAATAAATAACAAAATAAACCAACTCATAGCTGCGCACAGGCTAGACCTATGCGAGTATTAAGAAATAAGATAGGATAAGATTCATTGTACTTGTTTTTAGCAATAATAATAATAATAATAATAATAATAACAATAATACACTACCTAAATGCTATGGGCATGAACGCTGCTGAGATTCATAGCAAAATTGTAGCTATTTGTAGAAAGGACATATTGTCAAGATAGTATTTGACAAAATGGGTACGGAATTTCAATGTCGGAAGGACAGAAATTCATGATGAAGGCAGAAGTGGACAGTTGTCCACTGTGACTGATGATATGATACAGAAAATTGAAGAAAATCTCTTCTCTGATTACCGTTCAAAAATTGACGACTTGCATGAACTTTGTCCGAACATTTCATGAACATTCATGAAATTGTAACTAAAATATTGCACGTTGTGCGCGTGATGGGTGCCCAAGATACATACTAAAGCAGTCAAAACCAACAGAATCAGTGCTGCTCAAAAATTTCTCGACTGTTTTGAGACTGACGGCAAGGCTTTTCACAACTCTACAGTGACAGGAGATAAAACTTGAGCTTATTACCAAACTCTATAAAGCAAACGTCAATATAGTGGTGCCATACACATTCTCCTTTACCCAAAAAATCAAAAGAGAGCAATCACTGAGAAAAATCATAACGTCGTGTTTTGGGGCAGAAAATAGATTCTGCTCGTTTTTTTTTGAAAGAGATGAAACAATCAATGCTGTAAGAAAATATGAGAACATGAAGAAAATTTGTAGAGTCATACAAAACAAACGTAGTAGGATCCTGACGATGTGAGTCTGTCTCCTTCATGACAATGTTTGTCCAGACACCACTTGTGCAACAAAAGAGTTGTTGACTTTATTTGATTGTGATGTTTTAAGCCAATCCTCTCTCGCAACTCATGATTATCATCTGTTCAATAAACTAAAAGAACACCATGGTGGAAAACACTTCCGCCAACGAGGTGAAAAACTAGCTGAAAAAGAGACTTCAATGACCCCGAAATAATAATCTCATCCCACTGACAAAACATATTGAACAAAATGGTGATTATATGGAAAAATAATGTAATACCTATATTATAATCCAAGTAAATTTTATTAAAAATAATCATTTTTTTTTTTAAAAAATCTTATAGACGTACAGGATGGTTTATTAGTTCGGAACAGGCTTATGCCTAATCCTTGATAGTAAGAAGAAGAAGAGAAAAATCTTATAATCTTACTTTCTAGATAACCCTCGTACATCAAACATGAAATAGAGCAAGTACAAAATGAGATGAAGCTTTGCCCCGCTGCTTAAAATCATTTTATAGTTCATTAAACCATAGGGCAAGAGAAGGTAAATATTAACCAATTTTGGTGCACATCACGGTTTTTCTACACATTAAAAATATAATGTAAAAAATCTGGTGTGAAACACTCACACAACTTTCTCTTGCCAATGCAAATAATTAATAATAAACCTAACATTATTAATAAAATATTAGAACTAAACAAAAACTAACCTCAAAAACATAACCTTATTTTAATCATGAGTGAATGACGCAAAATGAAAATCTAACTCAATTTGGCTTAAAAAAAAAACGGAAAATCACACTTTCACGCTAAACTAGGCTCTGTAGAGAAAAATTCTCTAAATAAAAGTTGTAGATCTCTTAATTTTCTATAAATTTTATTTTATACACTTTTGTTGTAAAGTGCATACTAAGGCCAAAATCTTAAAAAAATCGATTTTTCACAAGTTTTCGTGAGAAAAAAAAAGAAAATCGCTAATTACCGCTAAACTAAGCGTTATATAAAAAAATGCTTGAAATAAAAGTTGTAGGTTTTTAAATTCTCTACAACTTTTATTATATACATTTTTGCTCTAAAATTAATATTAAAGCTGTAATCTTAAAAAAACACTTTTTTTACGTAAAAACACCCTCACCAAGAATTTCAGCAAACATGGCACCTACCCTATCTTTTAGAGAATAAAAAAATTGAGTAAATGAGGCGATTTTTAAAAAAATTGTAAGACCAGTTTTTAAGAAAATCGCAAAAAAGTGAAAAATTATATGAATAAACTACTACTTCCAATTGACCGATTTTGATGAAAATGTTCGTGTCGGGTCCGGTAGTGGTATGTAACTTAAGTTTCAAATTTCAAGTTCGTACGATGTTCCGTTCTTGAGATATTTTGTATACACACACACAGACACACACACACACACACACACTGACCAATCACTAAAAATATGTTTTTTGGGTTCAGGGGGTCTGAAAATGTATAGATCCGGTGAAAACTCGATTTGGAAAAATCGACATGCAAACAATACTTTCCTTCCTATATATTCATATAGGCAAGAGACAGTAATAAAAAAAAAAACATAAAATCTGTCATTATAGTTTTAATAAAGTGAATGTACCACACTGAATGGATTTCAGAAAATAGTACCGAGGGATTGTGAGTGCAGAGGGCAGACTACAAAGTAAGTTAGAGGTTATGTTTTAAAATGAAATAGTAGCAAATCTGCTTCCTTCTAGCATTACCATTCTTCTCTCGTAAGCTTCACCTCAATTCATATCAACTCTACTTACACCATAAACAAACACTTTAAAAATTGGTTTAAATTATCAAAGATCTGAGGTAATCAATAATAAAATAATAATAATAATTACCAAATTTATCAGAAAGCTTTGATTTACAAAACAGTACTTATACGACTAATATTACAAAATGTAACATCTTCCAACACAATGAAAATGTTTGTAATATTCCAAAATGTCATTACATCACTAAAAATTTATTAAAAAAATTATAATTCAATATATTAATAAAATACTAATTATTATATATTGTTAGTAGAGATATATTCTTATAAAAATAACAAAACCAAAACCTTAAACTAGTTTAAAACTAATATTTTTGTAAATACTGACCACACTGTGTTAATACACATACAATTGTGATACAATGTCAGTTTAACATTACAAAAATAATTTGTACAATAATATAGTTATCAGTAACATTAAACTAGCTAACAAAATTAATGATTCGTTATAATTTATAATTCTGGGTTTTGAATATTAGTTTTTAACTAATGTAGTCAATGCTTGATGTAATGGATGGATTGAAAATTTTTAATAAAAATCACTATTAATTGTAACTTTTTTTTATATTTGATGTTTTCTTCAAGGTTAATGTCATCATCCCAACAGGTTGTGATGATGCGTAAAGTTTTACATTGTAATATCTGATGTGTTATGTTTTAAACTGATCTGAAGATCATTGAACTGTGAATACCGGTAGGAAAAAATAGGTTAACATAACAGTTCAGTTTCTGACCCACCGGGTTCGTCTGGAGGTAAACTCGTCGTTAGTCAGCTGTTCAACAGCTGATTTTCGGAGATGATGGTTCCTGGTTCAAATCCTTGTAAAGGTAGGTATAGTCACTTGAGTCACGCATTGAGTTTGCCCATGTTTGCAACGAGGGGTAAAGGGGGAACACCATCAGTGCGCATGCCCGACTGCTTTAATTTCAGTACAACAAACATAACAGTTTATACTATACCCAGAGCATATACAGTATATTGTTGTTGTTGTTTAGGTCAACAGCCGAAAGGCTGGTTTGAACCTCTAGAGGTTTTACTAAGTAAAACGAGGAGTGAGGTGGGTTACCATTGCCTTCCTCACTGAATGGAAAAGTATGCTTATCAGCATGCCGGGCCCTCTGAAAAGCACATATTTTCCACTCTGTAAATGACACCTTTACTTCATTTACCACAGGGTCTGACTGTACAATGAAATTCATTACTTTCAGAGGAGATAACTCTGATTAGTGTCTTTTACACCTCTACCTCTTCTGTTCTTAAATGATTCAGTCATTTAATTGGCTGACCATGTGATAAGAAACAGAACTATTTATTTTAGCCCTGCAACGAACAAATTGAGTGTAAATAATTTGACGCTCCATCTGTCTGTTATGGGCAAATACAGTATATTGCGAAACCTATTGTAGATTAACTGTTTGTCACAGAAATGTCGGTTTCTAGAAAATGTGGTCGAACTATTCACAGTGTTGAACGAAATCTAATATGCAATGTAATAAAATGTTATGAAGTTGAAGCTAAACAAAAATGTCTACCCGTGTCTCTTAACAAAAGCCATGAGCGAGCGGCTAACTACTATGACTTTTCTCTTTCCACAATTCAAAAAATAAAGAATAAAAATTAAGGACGTGAAGAAGCTATTCTTTAACAGTTTTGTTGACACCTGATAAAAAAAAGAAAACGATTAAGTAGATATTAGAGAGACTGATAATGAAAATTTCGGTGACAGCAATTGTAAAGAAGGTGATTCATTCGTAATAACAGTAAATCTAACATTTCTAGTCATGTAATTAAGCTGTAGGCAATATTACATGTAATATTTATTTCTTATTAGGTTTATGAAGAAACCATTTTCTTTGAATAAACCACAGCTTACAAAATGTATGTAGAAACTGCAAGGTAGTGAAATGTATGAGTAGTGTCTCACTGTTGAGGTTGGCAGCACTGGAAATATTTCACTTCCCTTCCTCACAGCCCATACATACGCAAAAGGCAATCTCGTGACTTCAGTATCTATACTTTTATTTGGATTTGAATACTAGACATTGGTTACCACTTTGAAGATTGGGGTTCAATTAACCATACTCTCTCACGAATGGTAGGCCTGGGTCTGTACAAGACTACACCTCATTTACATGTCATACACATCATCCTCATCTTATCGAGTCATGGGGTTGCTTATTGTTCTGAATTGAACACATTGCAACTAACACAAATTAGAAAGAAGTTTAGTTTCTGTAATTTTGACTTTTGAAAATTTCCAGAGACTAGCTGGGAATCGAACCCAGGACCTTAGCGTTGCAGGTAAGTGCACTAACCACTACGCTGCAGTGGCAGACAAACCATCAGCGATATCTCGGATTCAGAAGTTTCAATTGAAGATGTTACAAATATAATCATGCACCCTCTTACGCTCCTAACATTACTAACGACCTCAAAATTCCTCTATCATCAGACTTTCATTCCAACTTTTCGAAACTTCCACAACAGACTTTTCATTCACCAAAACTAACTGTTACATCAAACTTCTTCTCTGTATCTACCAAACAACGTTTAAAAGTGATTAAGGAGGAAGTACAGGGAAGAACAGGGAACTGCTGTTTTAAGAACTTGTTATATATCATTAATTAATTAATCAATGAATTATTAAGAAATAAATAAATAAAATCCCAGAGACGTGTCAGTGAATGGTGCTCCATGTACGTCACTCATTCTTTCATTAACTATCATACTCACTGGTTTTTTTTAAATTTATTTAGTCACATCAACAGCTCAGTTATTAGTGACTACGGTGGGTTTTAACTCGTAAAAATTTCCAGACCCTAGCCAGGAATCGAACCCAGGACCTCCAGCAGTAGGGTAGCGCGTTTTTGCAACTATTGCGAATTTCACTAATAAAATTTTTAAAAAAATTTTGGTTTCTAAGTAATTGGAAGAGGAATTTTACAGTGAATAACACACAATTGAGATTTTAGTCGCAGTTAAGGAGATTGTCTTTTAAGCCAGGTATGTGGGTTCCTCAAATTTCTATTTTTTTTTTGTCGAATCAGTTTATTGATAAACTAAGGGGGCAAATAAATGTAACATGTTGAGATTTTTTTGTAGCTTATTCAATTTAATTTTACAATTTTTTTATTTTTTGGTTTTATGTCCAACTATTTTGCAATTTCTGCTAATGCAGACATTTTTTTTTTTTTTTGGTTTAATGTTTGACTGTTCTGCAATTACTGCTAATGCAGTCGGAGAAGGAGGATGAAATGATTTTTTTTGTAACGTATGAAAATATGCCGTGCCTGAATGGGATTCGAACCCAAGACCACATGATGAGAGGCGAGCATGTTACCAACTACGCCAATGCGGCCAACAGATGGTGGAGAATGATGATTATGAAAATGGGTATGAAAAAATGCCAGACCAGGAATTGAACCTGGGACCCCGCCGTAGAAGCCAGTTGACAAGCTTACTGAAGTAAGCAGTAGCAAAAACAATTTTCTGGTGGTAAGTGATAAATTTATCATTGGTGATAAACTTTCAGTTTATCAGTTTTATCTTGACATGTCCTATACTCCCTTTGGAGTCTCCTGGATCAAGTAGAAAAAAAAAGTTCTTCTAACCACTACGCCAACTGGCTGGCCTTAATTTCACAAACAGTAGACCAATGTTGTATGGCGTTGAAAACTTATTTAAATACATTATTTAAATAAATATTGAATTTTCCCCGAATTTTTAACCTGAATATCCCCTAATTAATCCATTAAATTGAGCATTGACTGTAGTTATAAAGTTAAAGAGTTGATAATTAGATACACTATTCTTAGAGTTTAATAGTTTCTTAATTTGCTACAGGAAATATCATGAAAAGTAAATATTAATTTCAAATAATTAACCAACTAAATAAAAAAATTATTTTGAATCCCTCAAAAATAAAGAGGAAGACACATCACTAATAATACTGTAAACGTGAAGATCCTGGGAAAGCCCAACATTCAAAGCTATGATGTGGAATAACCCATTATCATTACATCCTTGATGCAACGCCTTCACAATCCATAAATATCTATTACAATCTAAAAAAAAAATAATACTTAACTGTTTAATTAAATCTCTAAACTTCTTTAAAAGTTTGACACTCAAAAACCCATAGAAAATATAAAATTATATAAATCGTATTATTTGTTAGCTATAAATTTGTTACAAGTTACCGATTACTTTCATGATAAAAAGTAATTTGAAAATTACCAATGAATTAATTAATATTATATACTCATTCGAATTACTTAACAATAAAAATAAAAATGAGATAATAAAAAGTTACAAAAGATTGCAGTTTCCATTAATAATGTATTTGAATATACAAAACAAATGTTTTGTATTAATTCAAACTATAATATCATGTTGGTTACAAACTGAAAAGTCAAAAAACTTTCCTAAAGCCTAAACGAGGGATATCCTTTTCTGTTCAAGAAACCGAATGATAATTATCTAATTCTAATAGAATGTTTGATAATCTTCCTTAACCCTAACAGTGCCAGTGTCCTAACATTAGGACGCCAGCAGTTCAACCAAAAAATGTCGTCATCCTTTTATTAGTACGTCGACTAAAAAATTCATCAAATTTTTATTTTTCACTCAATTTTTACAAACTACATATGAGGTGTTCTGGACCAGAAGGGCGAACTCAACATAGGGTCATTTTTTGTTTTTATTTTATTTGGTATCTTTGGGTTACAAACTTCAATGTTATAGGTATATTTTGTTGAGTTCGTCTTTTAAATTATATTAAAAGAGAAGTAAAAAAAATCAGGGAGTTTACTTTGAACGATAGTTGCGCGGACCAGAAAGGCGAACTCAACAGCAAGGCGTCAGTCTTGTCTACTCTGCACTACTGATCCCACCCCACTTCTACCCTTTCCCCTTACTATCGCTATGGATCATACATTGTACACTCCACACGTGTTATATCTGTCCTTGTTTCTCTAGTATTAGTCTGTCTTTTGCTAAGTTATTTAAGCGTGTATACTCTGTTAGTCTGCTACTGAACATTTAGTCATGGAACGTGATACAGGTGACAATAGGGATGACGAAGAAGTTGGGTATTCCCGAAAAAGATGATCGAACCCACAAAATTGGAAGAAGAATTTAGCAAAAAAGCAACGGAATACTGGTCAACAGTATGTATCTCGTTGTAACAATAGTGTTGTGGTTTCCAGGAAAATTGGTGAGCGTTGTTCTTGCGGCTGCTTCGAAAATGTTGGTGTTAATAATATTACTTCTGTTTTTAACAATTTTGGGCCATTGAAAATTACGATTTGCAAAATGCCTACCTCTACAAACTTCTTCATAGTACTGATTGTAAGAGAAGTTATGTAAAAGGTAGGCCTAGTCGAACTTTGCGAAGAATACGATATATGATTATTATAGGCACAGTTATCTACGATGTTTGCCGGACAGCGTTGTATGGGATTCATGGGATTAGTGAGAAACGTGTCCGTATATTCTTAGATAAGATAAAAGTTACTGGTAGTGTAGACACTGACCGACGAGGAAAACACGGGGAGTGTAATAAAAATTTATTACAAATAATTAAAACATGAATTTTTGTTGGGTTCGCCCTAGGATCAAAAAGTTTAATTTGTGTTTTTTTCAAAACTACCCTTTGTTGAGTTCGCCCTTCTGGTCCGCAATGCCTCATATGAAAATAATCAGTAAGAAATGTAGATTGAAAAAATACATTACTTTTTTATGAATGTAATTGATAAATATTGATTAAAAAACCTAAAAATTGGATTTTTAAAATTTTTATCGCAGTATTTAAATTTTTTACAATACATAAATGATTTTTTGTGATTTTGCATAATTAAATTGTCTTTAAAGTGATACAAGTGAAATCGAGTAACATAATTTTTTAGGGTGATTTTTTTTTTTAATTAAAAAGAAAATTTCCACAAAAAAAGGACTACGTATGATTTTATTTCTAAATTGTGAGAAATGTGTTCCAAGTTGAATGTAATAAAACATCAATTCATTGTGAAAAAAATGTCGATAATATACCTTAAAAAATAGCCATGTTATGGATAGATATATAAAATGCTACAAATCGCATAAAGGTAGGGTGGCATTTTTCGGTAGGAACTCACAATTTTCTCCTGGGATTGTAAGGGTTAATATTAACCTGGGTATAAAAACCTAGCTCAATGGGCTATGCATTTCTCCTGAGTTCTTTCTGGAATTGGTATGGGTTATGAATACGATATTCTGTTGGATACTACAAGGTTTTCGATATTGACCTTGTCAAGGTCTGAAGAACAATAAATAATTGACATACCATTAAACTTTTTAACACATACAGCATTTTAAATACCTGGGATGTGATTTAACTTGTGCTACAAGTGCAGACATGATTGATAAACTGAATCATTTTCAGAATAAAAAGATGGACAATAATGCGATTACTACGTAAAAGAGTTTAGAAAAATACCCAGTTAAAAGTTTTACAAAACTCTTGCTGTTCCAGTATAGCTATACAGTAGCGAGTCCAGAGTACTAAAAGGAAAGATGAACGTCAGATCCTGGTGGCGGAAATGAGGTTCTTGAGAAGAGTTTACGGGTGTAGTTAGATATCGCATAACAATGAGGAAATCCGAGCCCATTTATACCTCCCCTCTCTTAGAAACAGTCAACAAATACAGAGAAAAATGGGAGGAACATTTAACCCATTGGCATGTAATGACGGCGAAAAGCCGTCCACCATATTTTTGCCGTTGTATACAATGACGATGATTCAACGTCCTCGTACTTTATTTAGTCCTGTCTACGTAGTTTTTAAAAACTTCTTGATGTAGCAGCACTAACGAAAACTACATAATTTTTGCTTTATTTACATATATCTACCACAATAGTGTGTGCAAGTGTTCAGTTATAATTTCGGATCAAAATAACGTATACCATATGTTGACAAATGGCGTTTGTTTACGTTCTGTAAGTGCATGTTTGGGCCACCAATAGTACAAAACAATTCATAGGTCAATGGGTTAATACGAATGAGTGAAGAGATGTAGAAAGACCACGAAAAAGACGAGCAAATAAGACAGAACAGGTTGGAAGGGCTAATCTATGACAGGAAGAATAAAAAGAAGATTAAGCTTTTGTGAGACTTGAAATACCCCGTAAAATTTTTTTTATGGTCTCCTTATCTCCTCTTATAACCATCCCACTCCATCATGAAGAAATAGGAAATATCTACTCTACATAGGGAAGTAGATAACCTACTCTAGTTTGTTGATGCAAATGCAGCACGATGGTATTGGAAACTTACTATACTGCACTTGACCTAACAGGGAAGGTACATCAATCCTACAGGTCATCAAAACTATTGAGAAATATTAAAACTAACCTAATTATCTCAATAATAATAATAATAATAATAATAACAATGACCTTAACAGGGAATGCTGTGGTAATGCTAAGTGGTCCTAACCTAAGAAAGAACCTAAACTTTTAGATTTAACTCCTATCCAATAGCTTTTGCTTTTGCCCATAACGGGCAGGCGGAGTGTTAAATTAATTGCACTCGATCTGCTGGTTCCAGGGCTACAAAAAAAAGTAGTTTCTTAGCACACAGTCAGCCAATTATAAGACTGAACTACTTAAAAACAGAAGAGGTACAGGTGCAAAAGACACTAATCAGAGTTATTTCCTCTGAGAGTAATGAATTTCACTACAGAGCCAGACCCTATGGTGAATGAAGTGAAGGTGTCATTTGCAGGGTGGAAAGTGGGAGCTTTTCGGAAGGCCTGGCATGCTAATAATCATACTCTTTCAACTCGGTGAGGAAGGCAATATTAAACCACCTCACTCCTTGTCTTTACTTAGTAAAACTTTTAGAGGTTCAAACCCAGCCTTTTGGCTGTTGACCTAACCAACAGTTTTTGCTTAAGAATGAATAACACACCCAAATGTACAAGAGCACACACTTTTATGAAATTCTGGACTATTGCAATACCACAGACACCACAAACCCAACCTTCAGAAACTTCACATTTCGTATAACGTGACACGGCGTCAGTCGTAGGTTGTGTTTAGCACATTAATTCAGGCGATGAAGTAATCCCAGACCTGATCGGGAATGAACTAGATATAGAATAAGAGGAAAACATCTTAACAGTAGTAAAATAAACTCATAGAGACAGCCTAAATGCAATTGAGTCTACATATTGATATTTTAAAGAACAAAGGGCATCAGCTAGAGAAATATGGTTTGTCCTTCAGCTTCAAGATCATGGAATAGTGAACTGCAACAAAGGTGAAAATAACCTATCTTCTTCTTAAAAAATTTGTAAGATATTTTATTTTTGATTACAATTAGGCTATTGTGTACATTGTGTACTTTTTTTTAGCTTTTATTTGTTATCAAAAACTGTTCTTTAATGACAACCACCCAATTTGATCAGTGCTTTTTTTGTTGTGATCCAGTATGAATTTTTGTAATAGTTTCATTTTTAGTAATAGTCGGCATTATACTTTTTTTTTTTTTGGTTTTACGTCCGACTGTTTGGCAATTACTGCTAATGCATATAGTATAGTCATGGGACGGCACAGTAAAATAGGGTGAGCTAGCTAATCCCGCTCCGCACACTTGAGTGAACAGCACAAAGCGTGCCGTACAATTGAACGATGAGACAGGGTGAACTGTGGCAATGAGCTAGTAGATTCTAATACATACAGCACTGAGCTGAGCTATGTGAATAAACAGACAGTGAGTCGAGCTGAGGGTGACCTTCCCACACAGCACGTTGCGTTTGCGTCAACCTGAACGTTCATGCATCCCTTTCCACAAACAAATACTTGTCATGTGTCTATATCTTTGTTTCGTACGCACGTGGTAAAAAATTGTTACAGTACAGTACAATGGTATTTTACAACCACTTGTCTCAGGGTTGTTGTAGTATAGTATGAAAGAATAATGACCCCCCCCCTCTCCGCACCCTTAAAAACAGAGGCAGAGTTTGATACGATATGTCTGTTTTCCATGCAGCGTTTAGGTAGCCCTTTCTATGATGCGACTAGAGAAAAGTGGTTTAGTTGTGGAAGGGATGTACAAGTAAAGTCTAAGCGGAGAGCGTGCTGCGGGGGGAGAAACACTCGGTCGTTCAAAATAAAAAGAGGTGGTAGCTCACAGCTCAGTTATAAGAGCTAGCTCTTTTGTGCGACTAGCTCATGAGTGGCACATCACTAATACAGTATAAGAAGACGAGACTGTACTTTGGTCTCACGGCAACTAACTGGACGAGGAATACGGCCTGGTCTGGTATATAGACGAATCTAATATGGGAGATGGAACAGATGCTGGAATACATGGGCTTACTCTACAAGAAACATCTTTGTTTCTGTAAGAGGATGTACCAATGTGTTTCAAACATAAGTACTAGTCATTGACATCAGTGTTGTGATAATTTGAGGAGATGCTACAAAAGTAGCAACATCACAATTTCTCTCTCAGAAAACCATATATTTGGCTTCAAGAGGTTGTGATTGAAATCCTTTACTATCGCAATACTTTCTCCCTCACACAAAACTTGAACATAAAAATACAATACAGATAAATTTCCTTTGAATTATTAACCCCAAAACCAACACTTACATTATAATGTAACTGCAATTTTATACCTTAATATCACCTTACGACCTAAGACATAACCTCAAAATAAAATAAAGAAGAGAGGGATCAAGAAGGTTAAGAGCTTCACAGATCAGTCTAAGGCACATGCAAGGTGATAACGGTTTTAAATCCAAATTCAATTTTGAAAATTATTTTTCAAAATAAAAATGGATAAACCTATCACTGGGCGAAATCATTAAATAATTATAAAATCATAAACACAGTAAAAAATTTTAGATTTAAATTAAATAATGATCTCAAGCGTATTATTCTAATACTCTTAACTATTAAATAAACCAGTGATTAAATACATTTAGATTAATAATTAATCTAAATATACATGAAAAGAAATATTCATAAAGTCATTCTTTATGAATATTCAAAAAGAAAAATCACAAGAACCAAAAAAAAAACAAATAAAAGAAGACAATGAGAAAAAAAACCATAAAGAGATGGTTAGAAAATTCGTAAAAATAATTTTAGAAAAATATGTGCAAAAAATTTCACAAATGAGTAATAAATTTAACAGATCCAGAGCTTTGAAGGCTCTGAGTCCCCAATAACCTTTCCGCCGGCATACAGACTGATTAACACATCGTATTTAAATAATTAATTTATGACTTATTTTCCAGGCGACAGGTATGTAATAAATAGATTACAATTACAGCATCACCTCAATTATCCGGATCAATTTGGTTCGGAAACACAAAATATCCGTTGAATAATTTTCCAAACTAAATACAGTATGCATTGTATATAACTCATATAGAATTTTACACTAATTAAAGTTTAAATACAGTTAAACTTCTATAACTCGAACTAAATTTGGTTTCCCTAGAATTTACTCGTTAATTTACGTTAAAATTACCATCCATAACTCGAATATTTGTAACTCAAATTTCTTGTTTTTTTTTTAACTCAAGATATTTTTAAAATTTAATTTCTTTATTGTTTTTAACGCAAATGTGTATGAAAATGTTTTCATAGCCTGGAATAGAAGGTGCATTAAATTGGCTATAAAAACTACTCAGGAAAACCGATGTCAGGTGTTATGCTCTGAGAAAAATCAGATCAATTTTATCGATGCAAAATGGTCATGCCAAATTTAAAGCTAGCAGTAAAAGACTTTAAAAGATTCAAAATCGTCATGGAATCTCATTCAAAAGGTGATTTATGATGAAGTGCCTCAGTTTCTAACGAGGACTGCAAAAATTACAAGCAATCAGTAGTCTATTATTTCCCCTAATTAGAAATTACAGCGCAGAAAATTCGGTTAATGCCATATTATTTTTTTTTAACGTCCGACTGTTCTGCAATTACTGCTAATCCAGATGGTGAAGGATGAAATGTGTTTTTTTAACGTACGAAAATATGCCGTGCCTGAATGGGATTAGAATCCAAGACCGTTTTAATGCCATTAAAACAGAATTATTTTTTAAATATTTAACATCTTTAAAAATTGATCAAAATTCTATAGTTTTGTTGTTCTGTATTTAAAATTTCCTTTAACTCGAATTAGTACCATATTCCCTACTTGGTTCAAGTTATAGAGATCCAACTGTATTCAAATATTATATAGTTACAGTATACGAGGTAGGGTCAAAAAGTTCCCGGAATGGTCACATGCAGTCAAGCATTTGTTTGCTGGAAGGGAAATTTTTGTTTGGAAGGTTGGTATCACTCTAGAGAGGTCCTGTGCCTTCAGCAGGCAGTTAGAGTTGGTTTTCTACGTGCGGTGTATGAAATTTTAGACGTAGTTTTTTTCCTTTCGTCGTATTGTGAAATGCCATCATCAGAGTAGCGTGCCAATATCAAATTCTATGTGTGGCTAGAGAAATCACCCTCGGAGACTCTTGAGATGCTGAAGAAAGCATACAAAAATGATGCAATGAAAAAAACGGCAGTTTACGAGTGGCACAAGCATTTTCGTGACAGTCGCACAACAATAAAGATGATGTTCGGACTGAGTAGCCTTCCACTTCTACCACAGATGAGAATGTTGAGCTCGTTCGACAACTTGCCAGTGCAAACAGGGAAAACAATCAACAAAGAATTGCACACAGAGATCTTAAAACGGTTACTAGATACAATTCGACGAAAACGGCGTGAAAAATGGGAAAATGGGCAGGGAATGATTTGTTTTTGTTGCATGATAATGCCTTGTCACATCGCTCCCTAATGGCGAAACAATGCCTTGCAAAGAACAATGTCACCACTCTGGAACACCCTCCAATATTCTTCCGATCTTGCACCACCGGATTTTTACCTGTTTCCACAAGTCCACAACTGAAAATGATATTGAAGTGACATCGTTTTGCTGATTCATCAGAGGTGATGGAAAATGCGACGAAACAGCTGATAGAACTTTCGAAAAATGGCTTTCAAGAGTGTTTTCAACGATTGTATGAATGGTGTAATAAGTGCTTAGATGCAGGAAGAGAGTATTTTGAAGGAAAATAGGATTAAAATGTTATACATACTTTCAATCAATTTCTATTAACCGATTCCGGGAACTTTTTGACCCTACCTCGTATGCTCTATTATTAAAGCAGTAATGCCCCCAGTTAAAGATCTCACACATGTTACTGTATTTTCTTGGTGAATCATTGCTGGACTTCATACAAAACAAAAAAGAATAAATTATCTATTTGTAAGTAAAAACTAAACACTTGTAATCTGTTTCTGCCCATAGTAATATAAACAAACCGTAAAAAGTTTTCGTATTACATTATATTTTTATAAATTTCCTATTGTTTCTGGAATTCAATTTGCCGGATCACTTCCAGTTCCAATTAATCTGGATTAATAGAAAAACCGAGGGCTGCATTCAATCAGATGGCAAAACTGTTCAAGAGTCACAACCTTAATATGTGCATCAAAATCAAACTCCTCCACTGCTACATATTCTCAATACTCTTCTACGGGATGGAGTCATGGACATTGACCAAATCAACTGAAAAAAGACTCGAGGCTTTTGAGATGTGGTTGTATAGGAGAGTGTTGAGAATTTCATGGATGGACAAAGTGACCAACAGGGCTGTATTGGAGCGAATGAATAAGGATTTGGAAGTGATGAACACCATCAAGAGCAGGAAGCTTGCATATTTCGGCCATATCATGAGGAATGAAGAAAAATACGGCCTGCTGAAATCCGTTCTCCAAGGAAAGATCTATGGCAGAAGAGGACCAGGAAGAAAAAGAATATCATGGCTGAAGAACCTGCGTACCTGGTTCTCCAAGACTACAACAGAACTTTTCAGGATGGCTGTAAATAGGATAGCCATAGTCAGACTGATCGCCAATATTCGGAACGAATAGCCACTAACAGAAGAAGATACAACGTAGTACTGAAAACTTAATGTTTGAAATAAAATAATAAACCAGAAAAATGCTAACATGTAGTACATATATATATATAAATATCAGTTCATAAAAATATATGAATATCAACTTTCAATAAATGCAGTCATTAAAAATACAATCTATAAAATTTATCACCAGTGTAACAGAAGGCACAATTGAACTCTCATATTTATAAAAATGTGTTACCAGTGTTTAATATTTGTTATAACAACAGCAGGAAATACTTCCATAAACAAATACAAATATATAAATATAAATATATTAATAATATATAGGCCTGTATATAATATATAAATATATAAACAAACAATGTCCCTTTACCTGAATTCCAGATAATCTGAACAAACTGCACATCAGTTTACTTAACATATTATAAATGTGAAGTTTGTTCAAAAAGTATCAGACTTTATTTTGCCATAATCACGCAAACATAAGGTCATGAGACCATGACATTGAATCATTCTATTACAGACAACTCCATATTTTTTTTTTTTTTTTTTTATTTATTTATTTAACATTGCATCAACTGCAACGGTCATTAGCGACGACGTTGGGGTGTAACTTTATGCAATGTAGGATGAAATGATTTTGGTAACGTATGAAAATATGCCATGCCTGAGTGGGATTCGAACCTATGATCGCATGGTGAGAGGCGAGCACGTTACCAACTACGCCAATGCGGCCGGCCAGCTGAATATTGTTTCGTGCAGTACAGCAGGACATGTTGAACAACAATATTACATCAAATTTCGCCAAAACCTTAATTACTCAAGTTGAAACCGTTAAAAAAATCCAATTGGAACTTGAAAAGGACACATTTAGTATCAAACAGATAAAACAGGTTTAAAGTTGACCGTAAATGAGTGGATAAACATTATTGAAAGTCAAAATGACAAATTATCAGACAAGTTTTAGCGATGGATAATCTATGTATTGCCAAACGTGAGCTAGTTGCAGACATAAATCAGAATTAGTTCGGTTCTTTCAATTTTGTCGAAAAACTTAGCTAAGCAAAGAGTTGCACCAAAGAACTTAACAACGGAACAAAAGGAACTATAATCAGAAATCACTCAGAACATGTACGACAGCACAAAAATTAATTTTAACTTTTTTAAAACTATTGTAACAACTTCTGGCTATTCCCTCAATAGAAAATTAAAAGAAACGGAATTGAGTCCAGAAACGACAATATGCGAAACTTGACGACTCAACTAAAGTCCATTCTAAAAGACTTGCTTCCAAAAGTGACAGGAACATTTTACTACATGAGTGAAATACCCTACTAGTTAAAACATGCTGATGAATAAATCAGCTTATTCAAGATAAAGGTTGGATACTTTTTGAACAAACGTTTTTTAGTATTTATAACTAGTAAAAAGTATTCAATATAATTACTGTAAATCCAAAATACAAAAATAGTATTGTTTGCACTGGAAATGTGCATTACAAATCACAGTTATATGAGTAATACAGAGCAGATCTATAGTCATATGGAAGGACAGCTAGCTCTAAACCTATTCTACCGCTCATTATTTCCCCTACTGTCAAAAAAAGGCATGTGATTACGTACATTAAGAGATATCTCATCAGAGAGCAATGAATTTAATTATATATCCAGACCCTGTGGTGAAAGAAGTGAAAGTGTAATTTACAGGGTAGAAAATAAACGCTTTTCGGAGGGCCTGGCATACTTATAAACATACTTTTCCACTCGGTGACGAACTTGATGGTAAACCAACTCACTCCACGGTTTACTTAGTAAAATCTCTAGAGTTTCAAACCAATCTTTCAGTTAATGACCTAAACAAGAAAAACATAATACGGTAGTCTCCGTTTTAACCGACTCCTCTTCAACCGTCCGTCGAATTAACTGACCCTTTCCAGGAAGACATGATTAGACTTGACGAGGGACCGTTAATAAAAACAGACAAGGCAAAGAGTATTACGCCTACACAAACCAATAAATCTGCTATTCAATATAGTTATTTCTTATCAGTATTACTAGGCACTTTTTTCAAGTGTTTTTACAAAAAACATTTATAAAAAAATCAAGAGATAACATCTTCCATAAATGTTACCAAAATCAATAATACAGTGAAATCTTGGCAATTCAAAATTTTCGTTAATTCAAAGAAATCATTCGTCATTTTGTTAAATGTAACTTTGTAATCGAAATAAAAATGTTATTAATTCAAAGTTTTTATTCCAAATTTAACGAACGGAATGAACAAAAAGGAATGTTAGTAAATGTATCTGATGAAACTGAACCCAAACAATGGAATAAACTCGCTACAGTACCATTTTCCATGTTTCACGGACAAAAACCATGGCTGTTTCCAGCCATGTTAGTACCATCTTAATACTCCTTATAATGTTATTTTTACAATATTTCAAATATAGACACAAATGGCCAGCATTCTATAAACTTCCACTTTTTTGTCCCTAGCACTCAAAGTGTTAAGTATGTATACAATTGATTAATACATATACTCTCTATTGTATGAATGTATGTATTTGATTTCAGGGTTAAAAGCGTGTAGTAAATGCTTTTGTAACTATGTATAATTTTTAGTAGAGTCCAAGTAATTCAAAATATTTTCACCAGTCTCTTTGGCTTTGAATTACCGAAATTTCACTGTAGAATTATATATAAACGACAAACAACACATTTAGAGCTAAATACAAGCTACCACAGATTAACATACAAGCATTTAAAATTAATACATACCACAACATTTTTATATTCTATAATATAATATTATGAGACAAACTGCAGATATGCAATTATTTTTGATTGATTGTGATCAATGATTTATATCATTAAATTTAATTACAAATTGATAAATAATTAGACAATATATATCTCGATTGAGAAGTACAGTAGAATCTGATTAAATGGATGCAGTTTTATGGGATAACCATTAAAACAGGACAAATTTTCTGCAATGAAAACAAAACATAAGGGACAATGGAAATGAACTTCGCTTATTCGGGACAGGTACTTGCATGATGTGTAAAGAAAATGTAACTCACCCTCTTCCATGTGTGGTTAATTGGCAACAATAGGTAATTTAAATCTTACAAACCAGTTGTAAGAGCACTGCGTAGCAATCTATTCACTTTCAAGGGTTGTCAAATAATTTTCTACTTACAAGCATTATTTTTGTTATTTTACTTGTTGAAAGTTATTTTCTTCTAATTCATGAAAGTAATTTTTGTTTTTAATCCCTAATGAGTGTTACATTACAATCTGTACACTTCACAACAATAAGCAACCTCATGACCCAATGAGATGAGGATGATGTGTAACTGAGGTATAGTCTTGTACAGACCCAGGCCGACCATTACTGAGAATGTATGGTTAATTGAAACCCAACCATCGAAGTACACCGGTAACCACTGTTTAGTATCCAGATCCATATAAAAGGAACGAACTATACTAGGATTTGAACCAGGAACTTTCGTCTCCTAAAATCAGCTGTCAAACAGCTGACTCATGGCAACGACTTTACCTCTAGACCAAACCGGTGGGTTTTCATGAAAGTGCGAACAAAATCATTTGTTACATAATGTGAAATAAAAAGTTAAGAGCCAACAGTTTTAAAAAGATCCGAAAGAGATGTTAAATACTAAAGATTTTGAAAAAATCTGAAAGGAAGAAATAAATTCAACAAAATTTACTTGAACGAAAACAGAGAGAACTAAAAATACATTTAAAATGAAAGGGTAGAATGAAGTCATGTCAGCGGAGTAAAAATGTACGTAACAAAACTGAAGTTTACCACTGCTTTTTTGAAACCACTGAAACCAACACTTGAAGTAATACATTAATTTTTTTTAGTTTATTTAAATCCACATCAACAGCTTAATCATTAGTGACTACTGTGATTTTTGTACTATAACCATGGGTTTAAATGTGTTAAAATTTCCAGACCCTAGCTGGGAGTCGAACCCGGGACCTTTCCCTTTGAAGGCTAGCGCACTAGTCACTACGCCATAAAGGCAGTACATTAATTTTACTTATTCAATTTTTTTTTATTCATATTTGTCCAACTTAAACATAAATCTTGATCTATAAATAGCTTAGATTATGTTTTTTTAATTCCCATACTAGAAAACTTTACACGTTTTATTTTGTGTAACATTTCACTTTGTTTTATCATGACAGTTTGTACTACGGCTCAAGTATTCCAAAAAACCGGATTCGACTGTACCATAACACTCAAATTCAGGATTTAAATTTTCAGCTAAAAACAGATAACGATGAAATTCTTAATATTAATAAGAAAAAAACCATGAAATTTTTAGATAGATATAATGATAAATTAAACGAGGAAAATTCATTGTCTTCTTTTAAAAAATCTTCCTGAAGCTGCACTTATTACTTCATGGCGATCATTTTTGCGTTGGGATACTTTGAATGAAAAACGATCATATCACTAACAGTGTAAGCTTTCTCAGAATGAATGTCACCATCAATGTCAGCAACCATAAGAATATTTTTCACTTTATCTGTCATCTGGAAAAAATTAAGTCAATTAAACATGATTTCAAATAAGTACACCATCCAAATTCTTGATTAACTCTTTCGGAATATTGATGGATATACCAGGTGGTTCATAACTACACAGCAATGTTTCGGTAGCTCGTTCTATAGCTAAAAATTAAAAAAATCTGGTGTGAAACACTCACAGGACTTTCTCTTGCCAATGCAAATAATTAACAATATAATCTAACATTAGAAATAAACAAAAAACTAACCTCAATAAACAACCTAATTTTAATCATGAGTGAAAGACGCAAAGTGAACCTCAACCTCGGTTTGGCTTAAAAATACGGAAAATCACTCTTTCACGCTAAACTAGGCTCTGTAGAGAAAAATCCTTTAAATAACAGTAAATATATAAATTTAGTATTATAAATAAATTTGATTATATACACTTTTGTCGTAAAATCCTTACTAAGGCTGAAATCTTTAAAAAATTCATTTTTTACTCATTTTCGTGAGAAAAAACCAGAAAAATCGCTAATAACTGCTAAATTAAGCATTATACAAAAAAAAATGTTTGAAATAAAAGTTGTAGGATTTAAAATTCTCTACAACTTTTACTAGCTACATTTTTGCGCTAAAATGCATATTAAAGCCGCAATCTAAAAAAAACCGATTTTTTTTACGAGAAAACAGCCTCACCAAGAATTTCAGCAGACATGGCGCTTACCCTATCTTGTGAGCATAAAAAATTTAGTAAGAGTCGATTTTTAAAAACATCATAGGAGCCATTTTTAAGAAAATTGCAAAAAAGTGAAAAATGACACGAATAAACAATTTCTTCTGGTTGACCGATTTAGATGAAAATGTTTGTGTCGGATCCGATAGTAGTATCTAACTTAAGTTTCAAGTCCGTATGATGTTCCGTTCTTGAGATATTCTGTTCACACATGCGCGCTCACACACACGCGCGCGCAGCGCACGCACACGCACACACAGACCAATTGCTAAAAACATATTTTTGGGGTTCAGGGGGACTGAAAACGAGTAGATCTGGTGAAAACTCAATTTCAAAAAATCAACATGAAAACAATACTTCCTTCCTATATATTCATACAGGCAAGAGAAAGTGAAAAGTGCATATAAACACACGCCCAAAATTTCTTCGATTTGCCAAGAACTCAGTACCCTCAGTGAAATGACACAATATAGACATTTTTAAGGCTGTAATAAAAAGACAAATATGATGGTTTCTCGTGTATTTTTACCTAATTAATTGAGTAAAATTGGTCCCAGTAATGTACCTTCATCAGTCTTAAAGATATCTTACGTAAAACACTAGAATTGGAGCTAAAAAAATAACAAATTTTTGTCTTTAACATGAAATTACTTTGGTAAGTGGTAAATTAAGGTGTATTTTTGTAATTAGATTTGAAGAAAATTTAATTCTAAAAATATTCGAATCTTTTCAGAATTAAATTTTCTTCAAAAATTTAATTAATAAAAATTACACCTTAATTTACCATATCAAAGTAATTTCATGTTAAAGACCAAAATGTGTAATTTTTGTAGCTCCAATTCTAGTGTTTTACGTTAATATATCTTTAAAACAGATGAAGGTATATTACTGGGACCGATATTCAATTTATCAGGTAAAAATACATAAGAAGCCATCAAATTTGTCTCTTTATTATAGCATTAAAAATGTCAACATGATCTCAATTCACCAAGGATACAGAGTCTCGGCGAAATCTTTGACCCTGTAAAACTCGCTAACGAAGCATTTTTGAGCCTATGTTTATATAAACTTTTTTTCTTATTTTTAGTTATAGAATGAGCTACTGAGACATGGTATACTAACCGCCAAAAAAAATCTTTCCCACAAGTAGTTTTTTGGATATATATACACATACAAATTTGAAAGATTATGGTCATTTAGCAGATATATCCGCACATTAATCTATACTAATATTATAAAGACAAAGCGTGTTTTTTTGCAAGGTAATTTCCAAAAATACTGAACAGATTTTCATGAAATTTTGGCAACATATTTGTATTTATATTTACATTTTATTTTTAAATTTTCAAAAATGATAACCCTAAAGGCCCTAATGAAGATTTTCATAAATATGTGTGTGTGTGTGTGTGTGTGTGCGCGCGCGCGCATGCGTGCGTGCGTACATGTATGTATTGCTGTTAAAATAGATGAAGGGGTTTGATGATGGTAAAAGACATACGAGGGTGAAACTATCAAAACATTGTTTTGTGTGTGTGTTGTGTATACTATTGTTGAATACAGTACGTAGTATGTATAAAGACTAGCGAGAGAAGTACGCGGGGAATTTGTCAAAACTTTGTGTGTGTGTGCATGTGCATGTGTGTACGTTGGGAGTATACAGTCGACTAGCAGCTACACAATTTCTGTTACATTTATTTAAAAAAAATTTTACACATGATTCGTATGCAAAGCCGCGTGGAGTATGCTAGTATATTATAAAAAAAATTTGTCTTATAGTCAACAAAATTATGCCAAAATATCTAAATAGTCCAGGAAATTTACACCTACAGAAGCTGGTTGACAGTACTGCTTCCCAGTCTTTCCTGGCTGCAAAGAGATTGGTGTCATATCAGTTATGCTTCCTCAATTCATTAAAATTCACATGTGTGAGTTCGTCTAATTTAAATCATAATATTTCTTTAAACAATTTTTGTATTTGTAGACAAGTATTAGTGGACAGAATTAGTTTCATGTCAAAGACGGTTGTGAGAAAAAAATATTTTATCAAATTCAGAAATAAAAATTTAATTACAAATTTTCAGCCAACTGGATTTGAGATTTTCTTCTACTTTCTTTCACAGCAAAACCGTATTTCAGTGCTACTGCCTACGACATTCACGATGGCATTGAACCATTACAGCAGTGAAAAAAAACTGAAGAACAAATCCTCAATCCTACAGTACAAATTTGTTCGCCGGCGCAGCGTCCTGCTGGAACAAATCTTTCACTGGGTTTCTCGAATTAGCAGGAGCACCTGTTACAGGGTACGTGCTGGAGTTATGGTGCGAGAAGCTAAAAAAAATCTCTTCAATGAAAAAAATTGGTAGAAACAATGTAAAATTAATTAAAAAATAACAAAATGTTAACGAGTTGAATTCAGACTGCAGTTCACAACTAACGTAAACCTATCGTCTGTATCAAAAATAATAACAGTGTACACCTGCGTACAGCAATGAATTTAGGAATATATTATTCCAAAGCTGAGTGCCTGAGTCAACTAATTGACTCTCAAATTCTTAAAATTTTACCAACGTAAATATTAAATAACGTCGGAGACATTGGACAGGCTCCAATATGGTATTTATAAGTTGCACAACATTAGCGCAGTTTGACATGAGAATATCAGCACAAATATCAAAGGTTATGGCATTCAAGGGAAGATGGCTGGTTCACTCAAAAATTATTCTTTGCAACCGAACTATAGAACAAGTTCGATATTTTAAATATTTAGTATGCAAGATTTCCTATGACAAAGAAGATGACGTGAGAGAAAAACCAGCAAAATTCAGCGCTTGCGGCTCTATTCACAGGACAATAGGAAAGAAAATGAGAAAGGACACCCAAATGAAATTTCATAGAGCAATGGCTGTACCACTCATAACATATGGGTGTCATTACAGAGGAATGAATCTCGTATCCAGCCTGCTGAAATGAGATTTCTGCAGGGAGTCACAGGTTGTACCTGATTAGATCGAGTACATAAAGAAGCTATCCGCGCCGAATTAAAGTTTCAGTCACTGTTGGAAATGTTAAGAATATATAAATGAAATTGGTCCAACCATTTACTTCGTATGCCAGCTCACAGGCTTCCTCTGCGAGCATGGAAATATAAACCTAAAGGGAAGTGAGGCTTGGGAAGACCTAAAAAGAGATGGATGCTGTAACAGGCCATTGAGCCTAATCCTTGACAGATGATGATGCATTAACAAATCCGTAGGCCAGCGGACGAGTTAGACTCGTATACACATCAGTAGCGCTGAAAATCTTAAATTTGAGTAACAAAAGAGACAAATTTAATCATACAAACCTTTAATCGCCCACTAGTAACATCACCCATAGTTGGAAATTTTTCACCAACAAAAAAATTAACATCAGATTTGGAATTACTTTGTTGAGTTGGGTTCTGTCCGTTACCGTTAGCATTCTGATTCGGATTCTTGTTCTTATTCTTTCTTGGAGGAACCGGTTGGACACCTATAATGAACCAAAATGTTAACACAAAAGAAATTTTACATTGATAATAACATCCTTAACAAAAATAAAAAATCTAGTGTGAAACACTCACAAGACTTTCTCTCTTGCAAATGTAAATAGTGGAATATACAGAGAGCAACAGAAGTAACTCCCGAATCAGTCACCACCGTGGGCTTGGCGCTAGTGGTGGTAGGCGGACCCAGGTTGTTTCATTGTACAGAAACACAGCTTCCATGTCATTTGCTACCATAAATCGGTGAACTTCGCGTGTTCGTTATTGAAACTTATTTTAAAAATAGCGATTCTGTTATCACAATGCACAGATTATTTTGTATGCACTTCGGGATAAATTGGCATGTTGCATTTCCTGACAGGAAAACCATTCTAACATGGATAAAAAAATTTAGTCACAGTTTGGCTTTAAAAAAACTACACCGCCAGGTAGACCTTGCAATGGTCGAACTCCATAGAACATTTAATTATTCCAGCAAGTAGTTACCCAATCTCTGAGACATCCAGCCTGTAGGCACGCAGCCAGGTTGGGAATATCTGATCGTAGAAGAATTTCACACCAAGACCTAAACTTTCATCCATACAAAATCATCGTTGAGCAGAAACATAGTGAACATAATCAGGGCAACCATTTTGCATCTTGTCAAGCTATCCTGGAAAATGTTCCAAGAGACGCTGTTGTGCTCTCAAGTGACGAAGCACATTTTCGTTTATCAGGATTAAAAATTAAAATAAATTAAACTAATTATCAACAATAATTCTTCAGATGGTTTAATAAAATTTTGACTAAAATCTTTTAAGTATTTTTTATAAGCGTTTCAAATTATGGAGCTATTTCTGCCGCTCCCCATATAACCAATGTTTAATTATGAGTGAATGACGCTAAATGAAAATCAACCTCTGTTAAACTTAAAAATAAGTAAAATTATTACTTATTTATTACTTATTATCACTAATTGGCGCTAAAATAACCTCAGTAGAAACAAATGCATCAAATAAATGTTTTACATATTTTAATTATCCACAACTTTAATTACATACAGTTTTGTTGTTAGATATAGATTTGTACCTTCAGCAGTTTGTGCAGGTTGGGGATTATTCTTCTTTTTAGCTCCACCTGCATTTGGTGTTGCATTACTCGGTGGGTTATTTTGCTGCTTTGGTTGAGGTGTATTAGGACCTGAAAATAAGAAAATTAAATTAAAATACAGACCAATCATTATTATAAATGAAAATGTTCGTGTCGAGTCCTCTAGTGATACCTAACTTAAGTTCCACGTTTCAACTTCATACAATATTCCGTTCTTATATTTTGTTCACGCACAAAGACAGACCAATCGCTAAAAACATGTTTACTGGGTTCAGGTGGTCTGTAAACGTGTAAATCAGGAGAACACTCGATTTCAAAAAATCAACATGAAAACAATACTTTCCTTCTTACATATTCATATAGGACAAGAGAAAGTAAGAGTTCACTAATTTATTTCAGCTTTATTTATCATTACATTGCCCATAACAGACAGGTGTCAAATTATTTACACTCAATCTGTTAGTTGCAGGGCTAAAATAAACAGTTCTATTTCTTATCACATGGTCAGCCAATTAAATGACTGAATCATTTCATAAATAATCATAAATAAGAATAGAGGTGTAGTTAGCAACAAAGGTTTTACTGACATACCTATTATTGTTAACAAAAACAATGAACCTATACAGAATGGTGTAGAAATTTGTAATTATTTTAACAAATATTACCAGGAAGTAGCTTTAAAACTTAAACAACAGATTGGGGAAACAGTGGGATGTTATGATCCAAAAGGGAACAAGGTAGTAAATCAATTCTTATTTAGACTAGTTTCAAGTGAGGAATTAGAATCAGTTATTGATAGTTTGAAAAGTAAGAAAACATGTGGGTTAGATGGGATTTCTAGTATAATTGTTAAAGAATGTAAACATCTTTTAATTACTCCTCTCCTTCATTTGATTAACTTCTCACTCGAAGCAGGTGTATTTCCAAACAAACTGAAGGAGGCTAAAATATTGCCTATATTTAAGAATGGAGATAGCCAGTTAGTTGAAAATTATAGGCCCATAAGTATTTTAAACACAATCAGTAAAATTTTTGAAAAGGTAGTATTTATTAGGTTAATCAGTTTCTTGACTGAAAGCCTAATCATCTCAGAGGATCAGCATGGTTTCCAAAAAGGTAGATCAACTAAAACTGCAATTGTTTCACTTGTGGAGCAAGTAGTTGATATATTGGATGCCGGGGAGAAAGCATTGGCACTGTTTCTGGATCTGAGTAAAGCTTTCGATTGTGTTGATCATGAAATTTTATTGAAAACACTAGTCATTAGGCGTTAGGGATGTAGAATTGAAATGGTTTCAATCTTACCTTATTAATAGATTACAGTGTGTGGAGTTAACTAGGGTTGTTAGAGGGAAACTTACAAAGGTTGTATCTGGAAAGCTTGAAGTCAAAGCAGGCGTTCCACAAGGGTCAGTTTTAGGTTCAATTCTGTTTCTATTGTATATTAATAGGTTACCAGAAGTCATACCTAGTGGCAGAGCTTTGTTGTTTGCTGATGATACTTCAGTAATCAGTAACAGTTTACTGGTAGATGCTCTTGAAGTAAATACACATGTTAACATAGAGTCCGTGGTACAGTTCTTGAATCAAATGTTATTAACAGTTACTGGGAAAAAGTGTCAGTACTTGCAGTTTAAAAATAAACATAACGTTAAAGAAAGTAGAGAAGTGGATGTATTTATTCATAATAATAGTTTAGAGCATGTAGAAACAGTGAAGTTCCTGGGCGTATCTCTAGATAGATCTTTGTCTTGGGACTTCTATATCAATCAAGTTTGTAGTAAAATATCATCTGGGGTATTTGCACTAAAACAAATCGCCAGGTTAAATGATAAAAAATTACTAATGGCAGCTTATCATGGCCTCATTCTGTCTCATATCCGTTATGGTATTTTAGTATGGGGTAATTCTAGCATGGGTAATATGAATAGGGTTTTTAAAATTCAAAAGAAAGCTATTAGGTGTATGGTGGGAGCTAACCAGCTAACCTCATGCAGGCCACTATTTAAGGAGCTTAAATTGCTTACAGTTCCCTCCCTCTACATTTTTGAGGTGATTATGTATGTTAGGCAAAATAAATTTATGCAGAATTTCAATGTTCACAATCACAACACGAGAAACAGGAATAATTATCATGTGGCTAATCACTCCACAAAATTGTTTGAACAAAAACCTACTTATGCAGGGAGAAAATTCATGAATAAATTACCCCAATCTTTAAAGTGTTGTGAGGATTTGAATTCCTTTAAAAAAAATCTGAAAAATTACTTGATCAGTGAAACTTTTTATAGCGTACAAGAATTTCTTTCTTGATAGTAGTGATACATTGTGTGATTCTTATATGTATTTCAGGTGTTATATCTGACGACATGTCCTATACTCCTCCTGGAGTCTCCAGGGCGCAAAAAAAAAAAAAAAAAAAAAAAAAAAAATTTAAGAACAGAATAGGCAGAGGTGTAAAAGACACTAATCATAGTCATCTCCTCTGAAAGTAATGAATTTCATTATACAGCCAGACCCTGTGGTGAATGAAATGAAGGTATCATTTGCAGAGTGGAAAATATGTGCTTTTTAGAGGGCCTGGCATGCTAATAAGCGTACTTTTCCACTTAGTGAAGAAGGCATGGTAAAAACCTCACTCCTCGTTTTACTTAGTAAAACCTCTAAAGATTCAAACCAGCCTTTTGGCTGATGACCTAAACAACAACATTATTACATAACTAACAGTTTACTTGTATTTTACATATTTAAACCTCTTAAAATTATTTGTATATACTGTTACCGACTGCCCCACCAATATCGTCGCCTAAAAATGGTCCCGGAGCCTGCCACAGGGAGCGCTTCCTACGCGCAGCAAGCAGTGCTCCCTCCAACATGAAGTGGACTCTTCGGAGGGGTATAAAAACAGCTGCACTGAATCGCGAGAGTTACTCACTATCCAGCCTCCAACCAGAAAAGAACAACAGAAGAAAAGAAAAGCCCAGCCGAGACCGAACGCAGCCATCTCTGGTTGTTGCTACCGGCGGCGGACACCACATTCGCGCACCGGTCAGCCGAAGAAAGCGCACGCGTGCCTGCTGGCACCACGATGAAGAGTGAGTCCAGCGCAGGCCCGGAGGGAACCGCCTCGGTTGCACTATTGGCCTTCGGCCTACGCTGAACTGACACTGCGGGGCTCTGGGGGCCACCACTGCCACGATGCAGTGGGGATCCAACTGCCACTGAGGGAAGGCTAGGCCTGAACCCAGTAGCCGAGCCATCACCCTTTGGATACCACGCTGCACACGTCAACTCGACACGTCCGACCCTTTTCAGGGCCACCCATTTTGCAAGGCGAAGGTTCGGCCGCGTGTCATTGGCCCCAGTCTGCGACAATATACATATTTACAACACATTTACAGTTCTAGAAGTTTTTTTTTTTGTATGGTACAAATATCGGGTTTTCATTACATGAACTGGTAGTACGTGAATCTAACCAAGTAGAAGGATGCACCATTTTGAATGCACAATGAAATGGAGCCACAGGTTTTGTTTATTATGTTTGTAGTGTCGTAAAAGCAAAGCAGTGCTAGTTGCTTTATATGATCAAAATAGGAAAAACATTTCCCAGTTTTATTCATAATATGAAAGGGATTGGTCCAACTGATGATGAGTTCAACGGCACCAAAATTTAAATGACATACTGCACGTTTACGCATCCATAGTACATGAGCAATTATTTTTACTGTGCATTAACGCATCCATGTGAGTTAACGAGTTACAAGTTAGTCTGTTTTGTAGGTATTTAAATTATACGTTTGTACCTTCAGCATTTTGTGCATTGTTTTTCTTTTTCGCTCCACCTGCATTTGGTGTTGCATTACTAGGTGGGTTATTTTGCTGCTTTGGTTGAGGCGTACTAGGTCCTGAAAATAAGAAAATCAAATTAAAACGCCGACCAATCATTACCAATCGAATGTTTTATTTAAATTGTTCACTAACAGGTAGATTTTCTACACAAAGGTTATTGACTTCTTTGTTGTTTAGGTCAACAGCCGAAAGGCTGGTTTGAACCTCTAGAGGTTTTACCGAGTAAAAACGAGGAGAGAGTTGGTTTACAATTGCCTTCCTCACTGAGTTGAAAGAGTATGTTTATCAGCATGTCAGTCCCTCCGAAAAGCGCCAACTTTCTACCCTGCAAGTGACAAATTCACTTCATTCACCACAGAGTCTGGCTGTATAGTGAAATTCATTAATCTCAGAGGAGATAACTCTGACTAGTGTCTTTTACACCTATACCTCTTCTGTTCTTAAATAGTTCAGTCATACAATTAGCTGACTACATGATAAGAAACTGAGCTATTTTTTGTAGCCCTGGAACCAACAGATCGAGTACAATTAATTTAACACTCCATCTGCCCGTTATGGGTAGATGAAAATGGTAGTCAAAACAAATTGTCCGGCAGCAACAAACATCATGACTCGCTGGATGGTTTGTTTTGAGTATTGACTTGCTTTAATCCGGCCGTCGCCTCTATAAAGGCATGGCTGCTGACTTCTCGACTCGGTGTGACAAAGTGTAGTACAGTATTCAGATGAACTAATATCCCTTAGCCGTGGGAGTGAGAGAATGCATAATGCTCTCACTCGCACAAGCCATACGCGCCATTCCAATAACATTGTCTTTAATTTTACTCATTGTTGTGAGCAAGCGTTTATGCATGCAGTAAACTAACAAGCAAGATAACGACTGTAGTATGTTTTCAGATTTGGATTATTACAGTAAAGACGTTTGAGCGCATGCGTAGTTATGCCACATATCTCCCTCTCACTCGCTCGGCTATGGAACATTAGTTCGTCTGATACCTATATATCTGTAGTACCTTGCTGTGTTTTTAGTAACCTGAATCACAATAACTGGGTTAACCCTTTCGCTGATATGGACGAGATATCTGGCGAACGCTGTATTGATATGGACAAGATATCTCGCAAAAGTACACTTTGAATTCGGCGCCGCGCAGTTTTGTACTCGTAGTTCTAAACTATATAATATATATTTGTACCTGTCGGTTAGTAGCTTGTAAACATAACCCAATATTCGGAGTTTATGCCAGGTAAACATGTGGTTTAGTTATTTTTTAACAGCGTTGTTTTTATTCAAAAACGTGATATTGCTCGTTAGTTTTTATTTGTTGTTTTTAATTATCATATTTAGTAGTTTGTTAATGTGTAAGGGTGTCCGATTTTTCGTTTTTTATAGTGATTTTATATGTTCAATACAATTAGTATTAGGTACAATATGTTAGGTTAGGCCAGTTTCAAAGTGGTTTTTCTTGTTTAATTTAGTGCTAGTTTTGTTTTATTTCAGATTATTTTTATTAGTTGCTTTTATTAGTATAAATGTACGCATTTAGGTAGGTTTATTATTTACATTTTCTACAATGGACCGACCTGGTACTAGTGGAGTAAGAAACTCCTATGTTTGGGTATCCTGGTGATACCATACAAGGTATGGTACCTTGGTCAAGGTATGGTGATACCATACCTTGTATGGTATCACCAGGATACCCAAATCAGCGAGGTGGGTATACTGTTCGCCAACTACGGTGGCATGTAGGGAGGGTAGCGGGACAGAGAGAGAATGTGTTGTGTCCGCCGTTCCCCTCAACTCATTTCAATCAGCGCACGGTGTTCAAGCGCAATAGTGACAATACGCGGTACGGTAGGGCACTCTGCCGGCCAGTTTCGTTCACTACACTCTAACAAGCTCATTTTTCATCAAAAAATTCTGAAAATATTACTTTCGCTTCCTAATGGATCTTATTTCATTACCCTATAAATGTTATTATATAATATTATAATAAACGAGCTTGAAAAATCACTTTTTGAAGGGAAGTCAAAGATAGATCCTCGTGTCTGGTGTCTCCTTCCTGTTAATATTCCAAGAAGCTGAATCAATTTTATTGGTTATGAATTTTATACGAAACATACGTCAAATTTTACAAATCAACTGCACACGCACAATATCAGTTGTTTGACATTTTAACAAAAAGAACCGTATAGTAGATATAACAGAATGAGGTTATGTCGTACCTTTCTTTTGGGCCTGTCAAAACGTATGGTAGGTACATCATTTAGAAAAAAAAACTTATTGCCTAATATTCGTGCGCAACTAATTTTGACGGGGTGTGGCTTTCAACAGCGACACCAATGTCAAAACGATTACCGCATGAATACAATGCAATGAGTAATGAGTACTACTTTAGAAGCAGCCGGTATCAGGCTACGATGCTGTGGTGGGGGAGCTACTTACTGCGCATGTGCGGCTCGCATGCCATCGTAGCTGGTAATATTTATATCAGCAAAGGGGTTAATTCAGTAACCATATTATTAATCCTATTATGTTAACAAACGCCCATCACTACTTTCTACTGATATTTTTAACAGTTTTAATTTCATGACAAAAGAGAAATGATATAACAACATACCTTGTGGATTAGCTTTCTTTTTGGCACCTCCTTCATTTGGTTTAGGTGGATTGTTCACGTTTCTAGGTGGCAGAGGAGGCGCAGATGGAGTAGGTACTAAAGAACAATTTTTAATAAGTTAAACAATTAAAAACATACTGATTGTTTAAGAAAGATAATACTATAACTAATTTATACTATTTTATATAATAAATTTCACTTATCTTTTTTAAGCTGCCTTTATTTTATATTTATCACTTACACGTGTTTCGGTGGATAAACCATCATCAGAGTTTATTATAATGTCTGAAACTAAATTTTTTTAAAATCTATATTTTTAAGATGAAATATATATTAAGAAGATGTAACATTTTCAGTCATGTGTATTAGGTAATTTTATACACATGACTGAAGATGTAACATCTTCTATAGATTTTAAAAAATTTTAGTTTCAAACGATATAATAAACTCTGATGATAGTGGATCCACCGAAATTGTATAAGTAATAAATAAAAATCTGGTGTGAAACACTCACAATATTCTCTTCCCAAAGCAAATAATAACCAATATAACCTAACATTAGCAATAAAACATTAGAACTAAACAAAAAACTAACCTCAACAAACATAACCTTATTTTAACCATGAGTGAAAGATGTAAAATGAACCTCGACCGTAGTTTGGCTTAAAAATATGGAAAATCCCTCTTTCACGCAAAACTAGGCTCTGTAGAGAAAAATGCTTTAAATAATAGTTGTAGATCTTTTAATTTCCTATAAATTTGATTATATACACTTTTGTTGTAAAATGCATACTAAGGCTGAAATCTTAAAAAAATTGATTTTTTTACTCATTTTCATAAGAAAAAAACAGAAAATCGCTAATTACCGCTAAACTAAGTGTTATACAAAAAAATGTTTGAAATAAAAGTTGTAGGATTTTAAATTCTGTACATATTTATTATATACATTTTTGCACTAAAATGCATATTAAAGTCACAATCTTAAAAAAAACAATTTTTTTACGAGAAAACAACCTCCCCAAGAATTTCAGCAGGCATGGGGCCTACCTTATCTTGTAGAGCATAAAAAATTTAGTAAATGAGGTGATTTTTAAAAAAATCGTAGGAGCCATTTTTGAGAAAAACGCAAAAAATTACAAAATGGCTTGAATAAACTATTACTTCTGGTCGACCGATTTTAATGAAAATGTTCATGTCGCGTCCTCTAAAGGTATCTAACTTAAGTTTCAAGTTTCAACTTCATATGATATTCCATTCTTGATATATTCTGTTCACACATACACACACACAAACGCGCGCGCACACACACAGACACAGACCAATCGCTAAAAACATGGGTTCAGGGGGTCTGAAATGTGTAGTGTAGATCTGATGAAAACTCTATTTCGAAAAATCGACATGAAAACAATACTTTACTTCCTATATACTCATATAGGCAAGAAAAAGTAAAATTTCAATCAAGAATTTAAAAATGATCTAATCAAAAATATCATACGTACACAAAGTATACTAAAAGAATATTTTTTACAGGACAATTTTATGTATGATAAGCTGCGACTTTACCGAAAACATTTAGAAAAAGTCCTTACTTCCGAACACAACTCACGTTACTTTCTAAAAGCGCATAAAATTAACAAATTTTACTGATTGTTAAAGAACAAACCTGCAGTAGCATTTGAGTTTCCATTGTCAGAATCATCGTCTTCATTACCTTCGCTAAAATAACAAAGATAATATACAATGAATATTAAAAAAAAATACAAGACTAAGAAGTTAAATAAATTTAACACTTCAACACTTTTGACCACCATTCACTATTGGATGAAACCAGAGTATTTTCAGGCATTCATACTAGACTTGATGTAAAATCAAGAATAATTCAATGGTGAAAATTCAATTGTCAACAATACAGTGTATTCTTAAGTCTTCTTTAAAAATATCTAAAAAAAATACCGGAACTCAATTGCACAGTTACATGTAAGAGGGTCACCTCTAAAGTAAAGACCGTTGGGAAATTTCTCGCCTAGAGGTTGGCTAACCTGTGTGGTGGAAGGCCAGAGTTGTAATATACACACTGCATTGTTGTTAGTCAGTTTTCACATTGTTTTTTTTACCTAATTTGTGTACGTTGCAATCTGTTCAACTTAGAACAATAAGCAACCCCATGACCCAATGAGATGAGGATGATGTGTATGACGTGTAAATGAGGTGTAGTCTTGTACAGACCCAGGCCGACCATTCCTGAGAGAGTATGGTTAATTAAACCCCAACCATCAAAGTACAAAGTATTCTAGTATTCAAATCCGTATAAAAGTAACTACCTTTACTAGGATTTGAACCAGGAACCTTCATCTCCGAAAATCAGCTGTTAAACAGCTGATTTTGGCGACAACTTTACCTCTAGACCAACCCGGTGGGTTTCGCATTATTATATCTTTATTTAAGTTTGGTATTACTATGTTTTGAAATGAATCAGATAATTAATGTTGCCGTCGATTGTGAAATATGTGGAGTGATACATTTTATAAACCACCAAAATGTTAAACCGGTCGAAATTTACAGGCAGTTGGTTGCTGTGTACGGTGATAATGTAATGAATGAAAGAAACGTTCGAAAAATGGTGTGAAAGGTTTAGAAATACGAGAGTTAATGAGCATGATAAAGAACGTTCGGGGAGGCCCTCAATAATCAAGAACTTGTTGAAAAAGATCGATGAAAAAATCAAATACAATCATCCCGTGACAATATCTGAATTGGCTCTTAGTTTCCCTGATGTTGCAAAAGCTATTATTGGTCACATTGTGCGTGACCATTTAGGCTTCAGAAAAGTTTGTGCGTGTTGGGTGCCGTACATGTTATCGGAACGTCACAAACAAATCCGAATGGGATCTGCATTGGAATTTCTGATATGCTACAGAGAAAATGGGGATGAGTTCCTTAATTCAATAGTTATCGGTGATGAAACGTGGATTTCTTGGACACAAAAAATAGTGTCATTTAATCCCTCTTAAAGAATAGATACAAAAATAATTGGGGTTGAAATTCCAGTTTCAAGTGTAAGTGGCCTAAAACCGGTAAAAGAAATCTGTTGGAATTTGGATACAAAAATAATATCATTCGATTCCTCTTAAAGAGTAGATACAGAAATAATAATTGACTCTAACGTTCCAGTTTCGATTGGAAGTGGCCCAAAACTGGAAGTCAAGAAATCAAAGTCGGAATTTGTTAACTAAAATTACCAAGGCCAGAGATGTCACTCAATTTCTCTTAAAGAGTAGATAAAAAAAAACACTAAGGTTTTTGCCATAAAATTAAGTTAAGCCTTTTTAAAAATTGCCACTAGCCATGAGAGACATGTCATCTCATGAAATGGATTTTTTAAATTTAATTTAATAAACTGAAACAAAGAAGAAATATATTTAAAACATACCCATTCATCAGTTGATTAGTTTTTCGCTTGTTTTTCTTTTTAAAGGCAGTTTTGTTACCTTGAGGATTAGCGCAATCGTTTACCCTGCAAAAAATAAACACATCATTTAAAAACAAAATTTTTAATTGGTTTATCCAAAATTTTTACCTATAAGCATCCTAGACTCGAGATGCAATATTGGCTCTGAGACTGATTATTGAGAAAAGGATACAGAAAAATAAAACTACTTTTATGGCATTTGTAGATTTAGAGAAAGCATTTGACAATCTGGACTGGAGTAAAATGTTTAAAACTTTGAAAAGGCTAGGAATTAAATACAAAGAAAGGAAAGTTATCTACAGTCTGTATAAGAATCAAACGGCTGTTTTGAGAATCGAGGGGTACGAAAAAGAGGCTGCTGTAAGAAAAGGTGTACGACAAGGTTGTTCTTTGTCACCACTACTTTTTAACTTGTATATAGAAGAGGCTATAAATGAAGTGACGGAGAAATTTGACGTAGGAATAAAAATTCAAGGAGAAACAATAAAAATGTTGAGATTCGCCCATGATATAGTAGTATTAGCCGAGGCAAAGAATGAACTAGAGGATGCCTTAAATGGAATGGATGAGATCTTGAGGAAGGATTACTTCATGAAAATTAATATGAACAAAACGAAAGTGTTGTGCAGCAGCAAGAGTGGTTTAGAAGAGATGGGAAATTTAAAAGGAGGCAACGAGAACATACAGGAAGTTGGGGAATTCTGCTATCTAGGGAGTAAAATAGCAAAGGATGGTAGAAGCACGAGTGATATCAAGAGTAGAATTGCTCAAGCTAGAAAAGTCTTTGAAATGAAAAACAGCTTACTGACTACAAACATTGATTTACAGATTAGGAAAAATTTCTTAAAACATTATGTTTGGAGTGTAGCATTATACGGAAGAGAAACGTGGGTGATAGGGGCTGTAGAACGGAAGAGGATAGAAGCTTTTGAAATGTGGTGTTATAGGAAAATGTTAAAGATTAGGTGGGTGGACAAAATAAGTAATTTAGAGGTTCTTAGGCGAGTGGATGAAAAAAGAAGTATATGGAAGCATCTTACCAAAAGAAGGGATAGGCTAGTGGGGCATATCCTAAGACATCCAGGTATTGGGCTATCAATAATGGAGGGTAACATTGAGGGAGTAAATTGTAGAGGGAGGCAAAGATTAGAATATATAAAGCAAATTACAAAAGATGTAGGGTGTTACAGGTATGTAGATATGAAACGACTTGCGCAAGATAGAACAGGTTGGAGAACTGCATCAAACCAGTCGAGAGACTGATGACAAAAAAAAAAAAAAAAGCATCCTAGAGTAAAATTACTATTTTCCTTAAGACATTCAGTGCTATGCTCTCACCTAGTGAGTATTGGTTAGGTGTTACCACCAGGCTGCTGTCTCTTTTTTTTTTTTTTGGTTTAACGTCCGACTGTTTTGCAAATTGCTGCTAATGCAGACGGTGAAGGATGAAATGAATTTTTTGTAACGTATGAAAAAATGCCATGCCCGAGTGGGATTCGAACCCAAGACCGCGTGATGAGAGGCGAGGTGGCTGCTGTCTCACCCATCTATATTATATAAAGCCCCAGCCAAAATGACTGACTGACATAAATTCTAACCCCTTAGCAGGTCTCTAAAAGCAAAAACCCTGGAGACCTTTTTTATCGGGTGTCGGCTAAATGGACCCCGGGAAAAATGCAAAATTTAAAGTATCTCTTTTCGAAAGCTCAGGAAAGGCACGCGAATATTTCGAACTTTTTAACGAAGTCTCGTTGCGCAAAGGCCACGGCGACCATTTTTGTTCCCCTCCCGAAATACGTTAAGACCATATATATAAAGTTGCCCTTAACCCGCCGGTTCGCTGGAAAAACTCAAAAAACAAAAATTCGGCTTTTTCGGGGTTGCAGTTTTTAGGTTTTTCTTTGTAACACCACGAAGACGGGTTTCATTGACAAATTTTTATTTGGACCACATTACGCTAACTCCCGGAATCACGGGTGACTTTTCAAATTTTAGACCGGGGTCCTACGGGGTTTGGTACCCTTATTTAAAAATTATGAAATTTTTAAGTTTTTAGAATACAAAAAGTTTGATAACGCCATGTCGTTTGGCGTTAAAAACTACATAAAAATGTGATAAACTGAAAATTTTAAAGTTGCACCCTCTTTTTTGCAGTAGGGTTTGTATTTTTTTATCTCATAAACGGTGCATCGTAAAAATAAATTGTATAGAATATTTTTTGTACCCCTTTTAATGTACTTCAAAATCATATAGCTGTCGTTGTCCTCAACTCGCCGGTTCGGTAAAAAAACTCAAAAAACAAAATTTCGGCTTTTTTGGGGTTGCATTTTTCAAGTTTTCTTTTGTAACACCATCAAAATGGGTTTCTTTGGCAAACTTTTGCTAGGACCACATTACACGTACCCTCCGCATTATGGGAAATTTTTCAAATTTTAAATCAAGGTCCTACGGGGGTTGCTACCCTCATCTAAAAATAATTAAAATTAAAAATTTTTAGAATACAAAAAATCTATTAACCGTATGTTGTTTGGCGTTAAAAATCACACAAAAATTTGATAACCCGAAAATTCTCAATTGGCACCCTCTAGCCTGCGGTAGGGGTTATATTCTTTTATCTCCTAAACGGTGCATCGTGGAGAAATATTGTATAGAATATTTTTTGTACCCCTTGCTAAGTACTTTAAAACCATATAGCTATCGTATCCTTCACTAGCCGGTTTGGTAAGAAAACTCAAAAAACAAAATTTCGGCTTTTTGGGGTTTGCCGTTTTCATATTGTTCTTTCTTTACACCTTCAAAATGGGTTATTTCGTAAAATTTATACTTATAAACAGTTACACGCACCTGCAGGATCACGGGTAATGTTTCAAATTTTAAATCGGTGTCCTACGGGGGTCGCTACCCTTATCCAAAAGATATGAAATATTTCAAATTTTAGAATACAAAAAGTCTTTTAACGGCATGTTTTTTGGCGTTAAAGTTACATAAAAATTTGGTAACCCGAAAATGTTCAGGTCGCACCCTCTTCCCTGGGGTTGGGGTTGTATTTCTTTATCTCTTAAACGGTGAATAAAGGGACAAAATGCATCAACCTGTTTTGTGCCCTACAAAAAGTAATTCAAGATTATATCACCAAAGTTGCCCTTAACACACTGGTTCGCTGAGTAAACCAGAAAAACCAAATTTCGGTTTTTTGGGGCTTGCAGTTTTCAGGTTTTCCTATCTTTACACCTTCAAAACGGTGTTTTATGGCAAATTTTTATTAGCACAATGTACAGGTACTTATAGCATCACGGGTAATTTTTTAAATTTCAGATCGGGGTCCTGGGGGGGTTACTACCCCTATACAAAAATTATGAAATTTCTAAATTTTTAGAATACAAAATATATGTTAACGGCATGTTTTTACGTTCAAATTAAATAAAAATTTTGTAACGCGAAAACTTTGAGGTTCAACCCCCTTACGTCTGGTAGGGGGTAGTAATTTTTACCTCCTGAACAGTGCTTCGTAGAGAAAAAGTGTATAGAATCTTTTTTGTGCCTCTCCCAAAGTACTTCAAGACCATGTAGCTAAAGTTTCTCTTAACCTACCTCTTCGCTGAGAAAACTCAAAACACTAGCATTCCGGCTTTTAGGGCTTGCCGTTTTCACGTTTTTCTGTTTTTACACTTCACAACGGTTTTTTCACAAACGTTTATTAATAAAACGTTACACATACCCCTAGAGTCACGAAGAATTTAGGTCGGGGTCCTATGGTGATTCATATCTTGAAATTTCTAAATATTGTGATCCACCCAGCCCCACTGGCGGCCGAACTTCATCTTGTGGCAAATGATTCTGATCCACTTATGAATTCTGATCCACCTACCCCTCTGAGGTCGAGACACGGAAGCGGCGCGAAGCGCCGCTGGAGTGGCGAGTCGATGTGTATAAAGACTGGATAACATGCTCTGTAGTATCGACAATGGTCCGATCGGTGGTGGGATTCCCCCCCACCACTGGCGGGACAGAGAGCCAGCTCAGAGCATTGCAACCATGTTACTCTCGCCAATAACTTATTTTGTATTGTCGCAGACTCCCCTACCAACTTTAGCGCCTGCAGACGGCCCCACTACCTGCCTACAGCGCCTCCCCTCCACCTTGAAGTGGACTCACCGGAGGGAGATTTAAGTGACGGCCCTGCCCCGCGAGAGTCACACTTTAATCAACTCTCAACCAGAGAAGACCAAGAAAGAAGAACTCCAGACAGAAGAAGAAGAGCCAAACTGAGACTAGACGCACCATCCCTGGTCTATGCTACCGGTGATGGACGCTACATTCCCGCACTGGTCAGCCTTCGCCGACCCAGAGAGAACCGCCTCGGCTGCACTATCAGCAGACAGCCTACACTGACCCGACACTGCAGGGCTCTGGGGGTCACCATTGCCATGCTGCAGTGGGGACCCAACTGCCACTAAGGGAAGGCTAGGCCTGAACCCGGTAGCTGAGCTGTCACTCTTCGGGCTCCTCTTCCACAAGCCGGCTCGCCTCTTCCAACCGCCAACAACAGCCCTTTTCAGGGCCACCAATTTTCTAAACAAGGTTTTGCCACATGTCGTCAGCCCTGGCCGGCGACAGTATTTACAATTACTTCAAGAATATGAATAAAATATTACTTCAAAAACAACGTTTGACAATTGACAAACTTTGAAAACAAAGTTTCCGAATGACCCCCACATTAAAATTAAAATAAAGTACGACACAAAAATCAATACTTACTTTTTAGCGTGCAATGCATCCTTAACATTTTGCATATCTTGCTCCGTTAAATTAAGAGAATCTAAGTCTTTAGTACACTTTACATCTTCACTCAAATTACTGAAACAAAAAAAAAACATTTCAATATGTCAAGATTACAGTTTCTATAAAAATGCTAAGGATATATGAAGCCTATATACCACCAAATGAACTTTTCTACGTGACAGATAGTGCCTCTAGAGTATCCATCATGGTTCATTTATATTTTTACTTTCTCTTGCCTGTATGAATATATAGGAAGGAAAGTATTGTTTTCATGTTGATTTTTTGAAATCGAGTTTTCACCGGATCTATACGTTTTCAGACCCCCTGAACCCAAAAAACATGTTTTTAGCGATTGGTCTGTGTGTGTGTCTGTGTGTGTGTGTGTGTGTGTGAACAGAATATCTCAAGAACGGAACATCGTACGAACTAGAAACTTGAAACTTAAGTTACATACCACTACCGGACGCGACACGAACATTTTCATCAAAATCGGTCAACCGGAAGTAGTAGTTTATTCGTATAATTTTTCAGTTTTTTGCGATTTTCTCAAAAACTGGTCCTACGATTTTTTTTAAAATCGCCTATTTTACTCAATTTTTTATTCTCTACAAGATAGGGTAGGCGCCATGTTTGCTGAAATTCTCGGTGAGGCTGTTTTCACGTAAAAACGTTGTTTTTTTAAGATTACGGCTTTAATATAAATTTCAGCGCAAAAACTTATATAATAAAAGTTGTAAAGAATTTAAAAACCTACAACTTTTATTTCAAACATTTTTTTGTATAACGCTTAGTTTAGCGGTAATTTGCGATTTTCTGTTTTTTTCTCACGAAAACGTGTGAAAAATTGATTTTTTAAAGATTTCGGCCTTAGAATGCATTTTACGACAAAAGTGTATATAATAAAAGTTATAGAAAATTAAAAGATCTACAACTTTTGTTTAGAGCATTTTTCTCTACAGAGCCTAGTTTAGCGTGAAAGCGTGATTTTCCGTATTTTTAAGCCAAACTGAGTTCGATTGTCATTTTGCGTCATTCACTCATGATTAAAATAAGGTTATGTTTTTGAGGTTAGTTTTTGTTTATTTCTAATATTTTATTACTAATGTTAAATTATATTGTAAATTATTTGCATTGGCAAGAGAAAGTTGTGTGAGTGTTTCACACCAGATTTTTTGCTAGTAGCTTGGCAGCGTTTCATTTTACCATACAGTGCTTTAAAACCATTTAATCAATAATGAAGTTAATAAAGATAGGCAGATATTGCTCGAGTCCCAGCTCTGTGTAGTTGGAAGGAAGGCAGTGCGTTGTTACAGTAGTGGGAAATGAATAAGTTAGAAGTTTTACAGCTGATGCATTTGTAGTGGTAGTGTATACTAACTAGACTAAAAAAAATCTGGTGTGAAACACTCACACAACTTTCTCTTGCCAATGCAAATAATTTACAATATAATTTAACATTAGTAATAAAATATTAGAAATAAACAAAAAACTAACCTCAATAAACATAACCTTATTTTAATCATGAGTGAAACACTCAAAATGAAAATCAACCTCAGTCTGGCTTAAAAATACGGAAAATCACTATTTCACGCTAAACTAGGCTCTGTAGAGAAAAATGCTCTAAACAAAAGTTGTAGATCTTTTAATTTTCTATAACTTTTATTATATACACTTTTGTCATAAAATGCATACTAAGACCGAAATTTTAAAAAAATCGATTTTTCTCACGTTTTCGTGAGAAAAAAAACAGAAAATCGCAAATTACCGCTAAACTAAGCGTTATACAAAAAAATGTTTGAAACAGAAGTTGTAGGTTTTTAAATTCTCTACAACTTTTATTATATAAGTTTTTGCGCTGAAATTTATATTAAAGCCGTAATCTTAAAAAAACAACGTTTTTACGTGAAAACAGCCTCACCGAGAATTTCAGCAAACATGGCGCCTACCCTATCTTGTAGAGAATAAAAAATTGAATAAAATAGGCGATTTTAAAAAAAATCGTAGGACCAGTTTTTGAGAAAATCGCAAAAAACTGAAAAATTATACGAATAAACTACTACTTCCGGTTGACTGAGTTTGATGAAAATGATCGTGTCGCGTCCGGTAGTGGTATGTAACTTAAGTTTCAAGTTTCAAGTTCGTACGATGTTCCGTTCTTGAGATATTCTGTTCACACACACACACACACAGACACACAGACACACACACTGACCAATCGCTAAAAACATGTTTTTTGGGTTCAGGGGGTCTGAAAACGTATAGATCCGGTGAAAACTCGATTTCGAAAAATCGACATGAAAACAATACTTTCCTTCCTATATATTCATATAGGCAAGAGAAAGTAAAAATATTTTATCATCTGGCACATTAATTTAACAAATACCTACGAGGTTATTAACTTGGTCGGATTCATAATATTTAACTTACCAATTTATATCAAAATATGTAAATAAATAAATGTAATAAATACAAACAAATATTTGCACGCTCCCGAATAAATTCATTTATCTACTTCATTATTGATAAAAAATTACAGCTGTTTTTTATAAAGTACGGATATTTTGATACACAAACATAAAAATTGGTTTCACGTTCCGTTTGCTAGATGACACAAAATATTCGCGAGCACAAAAAAGTTCATATTTTTTACTGTAACAAGCTGAAATTGTAATGTATCATAAAATTGTACATACTACATTTCATAGAAGACAATTTAATGAATAAAATTATGTATCACATTACTATTTTGGGTAAAATTTAATCGAGATATAGTAGTTTGTAATGTACGGTGTAACATTTTTTCTGCGCGGCTAGGAGACTGGACCAGTTGTCTTGTCTTGCGCGTTCTCCCTCCATATCCCAATGTCAATGTTGGTTATTAACCCGTAACCCTCTCATTGAAGTGAGCGACAGACGCTAGCAACATCCGTAGCATTGAAGCCGCCGTTTGAATTGTTTTTTTTATCCATCTTTTATCCAAAAAATTTGAAATTTTTATGACACGTTCACAAATTGTTGGCTGTTGTTTTAAAAAAAAAACCATGCAAATCCGTTTTTATTTACGCCTTATAAAGCTAACTTACGAAAAACATGTTGCAATTCGTGTACATTTTCAGCTTTGAAGCTAAAATTTCAAGCCTACATATATTTTTTTCCTGTTTTTTTTAGTTGGTATTATAGAAAAATGTCTAACAAAAAATTTGATGTAACGTACGTGTATTAAACAAACTCACCACTATATGCCACGGCTAATAAAAACGAAGTGGAATATGCAGTCAGAGTAAAGGAAAGTGAAAAATCCCGCGTCTTTCAACTCAGTTCATTGAACCATTCGTACAGATATTACATATATAAAAGCAACATATAAAAGAGCGTGATTTTGTGAACAAATACATATATAACAATCGTAGTATATTTTTGAAGGGTGGCCATAAATCTTATGGAAAGGGGAACGTAAACATATTACAAAATAAAGACATAGAGATGTTTCGATCTCTCTCTTTTACCCAATGAGCTATGCTTGACCTTGCAAAGACCATTATTCTACGTAAAACGATCCCCTCTACAATTCTAGCTTTCAACTGCACTTGTAACTGAATTTTTACATGTCCTGTAGCCTCGCACAAGGTCTTTTAGGAATATGTACAAAATCAGTTTTACCACAACATTTAGAAATCAATAGAAAATTTCCCACGTATCGTATTTTGTTTCTGAAAAGCGTAGCTTGTACCTCGTTTCATTGGCTACATTTAAACTACACATGTTACTAGGGTACGCCTTGAATGACCTCCACAAACTAACAGACTGTTGAATGCTTACACACCTTATCAGAGACACATAATTTTACGCTTACCGCTGCAGATGGGTTAAACTCATAAGAGGAAGTACCCAAAAGTAACCGGAATAGCATTGCCGTGGGCAGTGCTTGTGTAGTACGCATTTCTGCCGCACAGACGCTTATAGCGCAACTCATTGCGAGTTCAATATTCATCTGCAGTGATTGTTTCTGCTAGCGCTGTTTTGTTCTTGTTTCGTTTTTACTTTCTCTTGCCTATATGAATATATAGGAAGGAAAGTATTGTTTTCATGTCGATTTTTCGAAATCGAGTTTTCACCGGATCTATACGTTTTCAGACCCCCTGAACCCAAAAAACATGTTTTTAGCGATTGGTCTGTGTGTGTGTGTCTGCGTGTGTGTCTGTGTGTGAACAGAATATCTCAAGAACGGAACATCGTACGAACTTGAAACTTGAAACTTAAGTTACATACCACTACCGGACACGACACGAACATTTTCATCAAAATTGGTCAACCGGAAGTAGTAGTTTATTCGTATAATTTTTCAGTTTTTTGCGATTTTCTCAAAAACTGGTCCTACGATTTTTTTTAAAATCGCCTATTTTACTCAATTTTTTATTCTCTACAAGATAGGGTAGGCGCCATGTTTGCTGAAATTCTCGGTGAGGCTGTTTTCACGTAAAAACGTTGTTTTTTTAAGATTACGGCTTTAATATGCATTTTAGCGCAAAAACTTATATAATAAAAGTTGTAGAGAATTAAAAAACCTACAACTTCTGTTTCAAACATTTTTTTGTATGACGCTTAGTTTAGCGGTAATTTGCGATTTTCTGTTTTTTTTCTCACGAAAACGTGAGAAAAATCGATTTTTTTAACATTTCGGTCTTAGTATGCATTTTACGACAAAAGTGTATATAATTAAATTTATAGAAAATTAAAAGATCTACAACTTTTGTTTAGAGCATTTTTCTCTACAGAGCCTAGTTTAGCGTGAAAGCGTGATTTTCCGTATTTTTAAGCCAAACTGAGTTAGATTGTCATTTTGCGTCATTCACTCATGATTAAAATAAGGTTATGTTTTTGAGGTTAGTTTTTGTTCATTTCTAATGTTTTAATACTAATGTTAGGTTTATTAAACTTTCTCTTGTTAGGTTTGTTAGGTTTATATGATTAATCTTTGAAATGTAAAGTAATATCTAATTATTTGCATTGGCAAGAGAAAGTTGTGTGAGTGTTTCACACCAGATTTTTTATTATGGCAAGTTTAAGTGAATAACGTGTGGCAGTGAAATTTGGTTTTCTACTCGGTAAAAGTAAAAGATGCAAAATGAAAATCAACCTCAGTTTAGCTTAAAAATAAGGAAAATCACTATTTCACGATAAACTAGGCTCTGTAGAGAAAAATGCTATAAATAAAAGTTGTAGATCTTTTAATTTCCTTTAAGTTTGATTATACACTTTTCTAGTAAAATGCATACTAAGGCCGAAATCTTAAAAAAAATTGATTTTTCACACATTTTCGTGAGAAAACAACAGAAAATCGCTAAGGACCGCTAAACAAAGCGTTATACAAAAAAATGTTAGAATTAAAAGTTGTAACATTTATTATACATGTTTTTGCACTAAAATGTATATTAAAGTCGCAATCTTAAAAAAACAATTTTTTTTACGTGAAAACAGCCTCACCAAGAATTTCAGCAAACATGGCATCTACCCTATTTTGTAGTAGGCGATGTTTAAAAAAATCGTAGGACCAGTTTTTGAGAAAATTGTAAAAAAGTGAAAAATTACACAAATAAACTACTACTTCCGGTTGACAGATTTTGATGCAAGTGTTCGTGTCGGGTCCGGTAGTGGTATTAAACTTAAGTTTTAAGTTTCAAGTCCGTACGAGAAAATAAAAAAGGAGTATTTAGAATGGTGTAAAAGGTTGGTCTGGATGATCATTAAAATTTTTAAAGTGGCAGTAACCGAGTAAATAGCTAAATTAATTTTAAATCTACACATAAAGTATAAACTTACTTGATATTATTATCCGTATTATTCTGAGAGCTTTTATTTTTATTTTTACTTCTAGTTTTTTTCTTTTCTCCTTGCGCTTGAGGTGGTTGATTAACAGGTTGAGTTTCATTTGGTTTTTGAGTATTTTTTGGCTTTGGAAATTTCTGTTGATTGTTTACTTTCGGACGTGGTGGTTGTTGTTGTTGTCGAAAATTAGTACCTTGTTGTGGCCGACCAGTTGCATTTTGTTGCAAGTGAGGTGGGAATATATTGTTGGCATTAAATGGAAATTGAGGTTGTTGTTGAAATTGAAAAGGGTTGTTCATAGGTGGCGGATGTTGTTGCGGTGGGAAGTGGCCAGGTTTACCATGAAAAGGTTGAGGTGGAAATGGTGCCGATGGACTATTTGTGAATGGTACCGAATGACTAGGATATGGTCCCATCTGACCAGGAACCGGTCCTGAATAACCGGGGAACGATTGATAATTCATATTTCCTGAAGGATACTGATTATTATGAACTGCTCCCGGATTAAAGCAATCTTTATTAAAATTTTTTTCTTTTACTGATTCCGAGGAATGATTTAAACTGTCTCCCGATTTACTTGAACCGGGAAACCAAGCGGGATCTGCGTAACATTTTCCTTTTTCATTCGATGAACTCTGCGTCAAATTCTCTTTTCCTGCTTCACTGCAAAAGAAAAAAATACATAAAAACAAAGTTCCTCATAACAGGCAGGTGGAGTATTAAATTGTTTGCACTCGATCTGCTAATTCCAGAGCTACAAAAAATAGTTCTATTTATTATCATGTGTTGTTGTTTGGGTCAACAGCCAAAAGGCTGGTTTGAACCTCTAGAGGTTTTACTAAGTAAAGAGGAGTGAGGTGGTTTACCTATGCCTTCCTCACCAAAAACAAAAGTAGCCTATACTTATCAGCATGCCAGGCCCTCTGAAAAGCATCTACTCTACACCCTACAAATGACAACTTCACTTCATTTACCACAGAGTCTGGCTGTATAATGAAATTCATTACTTTCAGAGGAGATAACTCTGACTAGTGTCTTTTACACCTCTACCTCTTTTGTTCTTAAATAGTTCAGTCATATAGTTGGCTGACCTCATGATAAGACAGAACTGTTTTTTGTAGCCCAGGAATTAGCAGATCGAGTGCAAATAACTCTCCACCAGCCTGTTATGGGCATTTCCTATCATTGGTCAGCCAATAGTACGACTGAAACATTTACAAACAGAAGAGGTAGAGATGTAAAAGACACTAGAGTTATCTCGTCTGAGAATAATGAATTTCATTATACAACCAGACCCTGTAGTAAATGAAATAAAGGTGTCATTTTCAGGGTGGAAAGTAGATGCTTTTCAGAGTGCCGGCCATGCTGATAAGCATACATTCCTACTCAGTGAAGAAGACAATGATAAACCCCCTCACTCATCGTTTTACTTAGTAAAACCTCTAGAGGTTCAAACCAGCCTTTCGGCTGATGACCTAAACAACACACATAAAAGTAAAACCATGACAAGTTTACTTCAAAATTTTCAGAGTATTCAAACACAGATTAAAGTTAACAGTGAAACATTTATTAACCACCTCCGCAGCAAGCTAGCCTTCAAAGAGGTCCCGGGTTCGATTCCCGGCAAGGTTCTAGAAAATTTAACACATTAAAACCCACCATTACAGTACCGATACCCACAGTCACTAATAACCAAGCTCTTGATGCAACTTTAAATTTAAAAAAAACTGAACTAAAAAAACTTATTAACTGACCTATAGCAGCAGAAACTGTTTTGTTTGAACAACTTATATCTTTGGCCTTTGGAAATTTGGCTAACACTCTATCTTTATTTTATTATCACAACTGCCCCACACAGGGCACGGTTGGTTTTTCTCATACCAGTAACATTAGCTAACTAGCAACCCCTGCTCGCTTCACTTCACAGCAGCTAATGTAGGCCTCATTAAATTATTTTAAAACCTCTCTATATACAACATTTGTGATTTTGTTGCCCAGTGGCAGCAAAATAAATTGTTTTCCTGCACTTCAAGCTCTAGAAAGTTCGACATAAAGTTGTCAATGAGTGAAGGAAGCACTCTATAGCCACAAATCGATGCCCACCGTTTCAAATGTTTGTCCCTGAAATTTAACAGAATTGAATAGAATGCATAGAAGAATACTGATGGAAAACAAAGAGATAGTTGATATATGGCTGAGATAAGAGATACGTGGGTGCGGTTCGCAGAGTAATTGGAAATATATGAGTCATGAATGAAATACTGAATAAAAATATATGAAATACAGCACAAAAATTAAAATTTTGAAAATTTCTGAATTTTTAATGTTTTTGGAATCTAATGTTATTCTTCACGTTTTTCTATGAAGTATAAAAGTTGAATCATGCTTTTAGCCCCAAAAATACACCATCCAGAGAACTTAGAAAAAATAAATGTGCTATGCACCCGATAAACTAAAACATGCGACATCGTCACAGTTTAAGTTGCTTAACTCACTTAATTAGTTACTTAAAGTTGCAAAATAGCCTATATTGATCAGAAAGCTCTAAGCTTTGCAACAATGAAAGATTTTTTTAAATCAGTTTAGTAGTTTCTGAGATTACCTCATACAAACAAACAGATGTTCCTTCTTTATTATATAAGTATAGATTCAATTCAGTTTGACTTTTAAATAGTAAAGACAAGTAATTTTTAAAGAAGTAAATGTTTTCTAAAACATCTGAAGCAGAAATCTAGAACAGACCGCCTCATATTCTTAATGTCGGCGACTTACAGCTGTTTTGTTGCAGTTACATCGGATGTGACAGGTTGTAATTTATTTTAATGACTACAATAAAAAAATGCCAGACCAGATCCTGGGTTCGATTCCCAGTGAGATCTAGAATGTTTTCATCACTCATTTTCATAAATCATCGCTGCATAATCTGTATTACAAGCCTTACAAGAAGACAAAAAACAAAAATAAAAAACTAAATTACCTTTTCAATGAGGATAGCAAACGTACTAATTCTTGTATGTCATCTTCTAAAAACAAACAAAAATAAAAAAAGGTAAAAAAAAATTCGTTATCAAAATAAAATACATAGAATTTTTCTGAAGACCCTAATAGTATCATTTTTAGTACAACCAAAAATTCAAAATCTTATACAAAAATCTGGTGTGAAAAACTCACACGACTTTCTCTTGTCAATTCAACACAACAATGCAAATAATGAACAAAAACCTAACATTAGTAATAAAACGTTAGAAATAAACAAAAAAACTACCCTCAACAAAAACACCTAATTTTAATCATGAGTTAATGATGCAAAATGAAAATCAACCTCAGTTTGGCTTAACCTTTTCAATGCCATGGACGCGTTTATGCGCGGCATTGTCATTTGAATTTCAGCGCCGTGTAACATAGCATTCGTTCTACCAATCCCCTTAATATTGCATATCAAACTGTTCAGAATGAAAAGGGAATTTTTTCCTTCTTAAATATCAAGCTGCTATCAACGACAAATCTCCTATAACGTTCTAAACGAGGAATTTTCTATCTCCCTGTTTGCAACACATCTTGCATACCACATTGCTCATCATCATATGTTATTGTTTTGTTAGCCGTGTAAAACTAACCAAATTATTATTTTGTTTCAGTTCAGTGTTTTTAACCTTTTAGTAAAATTTTAGTTAACTTTTAGTTCAGTTTTTTGTAGTTATTATTTAATAAACATGTTATTTTATTAGCTGTGTGATCATAACCAAATTATTATTAACTTTTAGTTCAGTATTTATAAACTGCACATTTCATACAGTTTTTTTTAAATGAGAGAGTATTCATATTTCCTGCCCTTTACAGACAGGTGGAGTGTCAAATTATTTACACTCAATCTGTTCGTTGCAGGGCTAAAATAAATAGTTCTGATTTTTATCACAAGGTCAGCCAATTAAATGACTAAATCATTTAAGAACAAAAGATAGAGGTGCAATAGAGGTGTCTTTTCAGAGTGTCTAATCGGAGTTCTCTCCTCTGAAAGTAATGAATTTTATTATTTTTGTTCATTTAAGCATGAAATAAAAAACTATTTTTACTTTTAAAAAATTACTGGTTTATTCGTTTACTGGCTGGCACAGAGTGAAACTCAAGTTTTTTTTTGCTGGGATTGAAAGGGTTGATAATATGAAAAATCACTATGACGCTAAACTAGGCACTATAAAGAAAACTGTTTAAAGTAAAAGTTGTAGATCTTTTAATTTTCTATAAATTTGATTACATACACTTTTGTCGTAAAATGCATACTAAGGCCGAAATCTTAAAAAAACCATTTTTTTACACATTTACATGAAAAAAAAAACAGAAAATCACTTATTACCGCTAAACTAAGCGTTAAGCAAAAAAAATGTTTGAAATAATAGTTAAAAATTTTTAAATTATCTACAACTTCTATTATATACACTTTGAAAATGTATATTAAGGCCACAATCGTAAAAAAACATTTTTTTCTACAAGAGATCAGCCTCCCCACAAATTTCAGCAGACATGGCATCTACCCTATCTTGTAGAGCATAAAAAATGTAGTAAATGAGGCAATTTTAAAAAAATTGTAGAAGCCATTTTTTGAAAAAAAAATGGCAAAAAAGTGAAAAATTTAACGAATAAACTACTACTTTCGGTTGATAGATTCTGATGAAAATGTTTGTGTCAGGTCCTTCAAACCAATCTACGTAAAATCATACATTATTTACTCACCTTTCTCTGGTTTAGTTGGGGGAGCACTGTTATCATTCTTTGAGGCATTATTTTGTAACTGCCGCCTTAATTCTTCCACTGCAAAATAAATCACAAAAATTTTACAACTCAGGGATAAACAAACATAATTTTTTATTACTGACAGTTTATGTTTAGTGGTTTAAAAATTTTCCTTTTCTCACAAGGATTAGGCTTGCGCCTGTTCTAACTCACAACAGCAATGAAAAAAAATTATATTGAATTATTACCATCTCTTGCATGGGTTTCCAACATCTCTCCTTCCTTCTGGCCTATATTTCCAGACATGGGGATCCTCCCCTCAGGCATTCTCTCTATATAATCCCTCCATCAATTCTGATATTCTGTTAACTTCTCATTCAAGTTGTAAACGTCCCGTTCCGTTCTTATATCTTATTTCTCAATTGGTTCCTACAATTATTGCAACCCTTTCCCCTCCGAAGTAAATGCATCTCTGCCACCTATACTCTACTCTCTTGTGGTTCTGTATAACCCATGATTCACTTGCCAGCCGCATTGGCGTAGTTGGTAACGTGCTCACCTCTCATCATGCGGTCTTGGGTTCGAATCCCATTCAGGCACGGCATATTTTCATACGTTACAAAAAATCATTTCATCCTTCACTGTATGCATTAGCAGTAATTGCAGAACAGTCGGACGTTAAACAAAAAAAAAACCATGATTCACTTCTATAGAAAGTGATGATTGAGGTAACAATCACCTTGTAAACTTTTATTTTAGTTTCTTTCCTTGTTTTCCTGCCTACATTCTGTTAATATTTCCGCACGCAGCATGAAATTTTCCAACTTTCTTCTCTATATCCAGATCTTGATCAAACCCGATATCTCAACCCATATATAGTTGGGAGCTGACTTGTTTGCTAGTGCGGGATGAACTGCAAGGGGGCCTGGTACTACAGTAGCTATTCGAAATGGTTTGTAAGTAATATTTTTAGAAGAGCGTGTACTAATGGTATTACTACTACTAGGTTATAGGAGGAGAGGAATCGTACAAACAATCCTCCTCCACTCGAATTCCTTACGCTAGCAATCAAGTGAGCTCCCATCTATAATTGCACTGTGATACTTGTTCGAGCATCATATCATCCACCCCAATTTTAGACCAAGTAGCATATTTACCAGTAAACGCCATTCTCTTTTTACTTTGTTATTGAAACTTTGAAAAAATTATATTTCTAGCATAATTCATTCAAAACATATGAGGTGTGGCAATTAAGTTCCGGGAATTTAGTTATAACTCGGGAATCGACAACAATGCGTCATTCGAAAACACATGACTGAAAATAGGGGACCTCCGTTTGTTAGTCAATACTAAGTTTGTTTGTTAGTCAATACTAAGTTTGGTTTGAGTTTTACGCGGTTTTTGAAAGTTATTTTTTTTAGTGGCATCATAAAAGAGTGAATCATATTACAAGCAAGGTTAGCGAGGATTTGTTGTCCCACATTCAGACTGTTGGCAGGATTGGATTAGTCGGGTAGACACTGGAGATGAGACCTGGATATTTGAGTATGACCCCAAGACCCATAAACAAAGTCAGCAGTGGGTGGGGAACGGCCAACGAAAGGAAGAATGTCCAAGTTGCATCTCAAGGCAATGTTAATTAATTTTTCGATATATGCGGCATCAACCATCGGCAATGTGTTCCTGCTGGCTAGACAGTGACTAGGCAGTTCTTTGTTGGCATCCTGGAGCGGCTATAGCCACGCATTTCGGCTCGAACTTGCGGCTCGCACTTGAACTTGAACAAGTTCGGCTCGAACTTGCCGAGAACGGCTGGCACCATGACAACGCGCCAGCCTAATTGTTGTTCATTGTGCAAGAGTTCTTGGCAAAAAAGGCATTCCAACGTTGCCGCACCCACCCTACAGCCCTGACATCACCCCCTACGACTTCACATTCCCCAGTATGAAGTCGTACCTCAAGGGAACTCATCATGGCAGCGTACAGGAGACCAAGGAAGCTGTAACTGCGGTGCTGAATAGAGTACCTTCAGAGGATTGCCAAGGGTGCTTTCAATCATGGAAGGAGCATTAGAATCGTTGTGTACAATTAGAGGAAAATTATTGTGAAGGTCGATAATAAAATTTGCTTGTATTTATAGACAAATTCATGGAACTTAATTGCCACAACCCACACCTCGTTTACAGATTTATGAAGCTTTTTTCCTATTCTCTCTCACAATCCACAAACAGTAAAGCATTAAGGTAAATGTCATTGTTCAGCCTAAAAATGTCCTTAGATTGCCTCCTTAATAGTCCAGACCTAAATCCTATTGAATTAATATAGAGTTCCGTGAGAAGTAAAAGAAGTTACATTTTACATTGATGAGGCTGTGCGTTTAGTGGAGAAAAACTTAAATTCTATGATTAAGGATGAATGGGCTTCCTGTTATGAACACGTAAAAAAATTTGAGCAATATTATTTGTCAACGGAACCAGCTATTAACAACATGACAGAAGAATTTATAATTAATGTCAATAACAGTACTGATAAAGATATCAACAGCGACAATGGAATGAATAAGTTGAGAGATAGTGAATTAAGTGATGTTAACACCTTGTGAATTATTTGGTGCATACTCTTCTGTTCCATATTAGTTTTTAGTCTAGCATACTAATAAAACAGCAATACATACGAGGGGGTACCCAAAAGTAACGGTAAAGATAAGGTCGTTTTGAAAAAAAAAATTGAAAATAAATAGCTTTTGAAAAATAACTCCGGTTTCTTTTGGGTACTCCCTCATAAACAGTAAAATCTCTATAGTGGAATTGAAGGGACCATGAGGTTTCACCGCTATAAACAGAGTTCCGTTATAGAGAGAACGAGTAATTAATGGTGGGAGGGAAGTTGGAGTACTAATTTTTCTGTACTAAAAACTCATATACATTATTGTGAATAGTGCATGCAATAAGTTTACTTTGAAAAGCTACTGTATAGATTACTTTATGACGAATGTTTAATACAGTAGATTACTTCAATACAGTGAGATATTTAAATTACTTACCTAAAATGTAGGTTATTAAGTTAACAGGAAATTTGCATACAAACAGCTGGTTTTATTAGATGTTGTGTCACTACTTTTGAACAATAGAATTTCACTTTTCATATTGAACTTTTTCAATAATCATTCATACAGTACATACCGTAATAGATAGCCTAAAATTAATTAGCACTGAAACTCGTTTTTCACTGAACAGTAATAGACATACAATACAATTAAAATCTCATAAAAAAAGGCTACACAAACACAAAAAAACAATACAGTATAAATTTTTTCATTATTAAGGAAACAATAACTGTAAAGTACATTTCATTTCGTAAAATAAGTTGTAATTTTTGTTTGTTTGGTTTTCAATTTGTAAAACATGTCTTCAATCTTATTTTCAATGTTTAAAACTTGTTGTAAATTTTCATCTACATTGTGGCAATGACAGCAAGTGGAAACGATATGAATAGCATCTAGTGCCTATTTACTTGAAGGGGCACTATTTCTGTTTCCATTTCATCGTCATCTTCACTTTCTTCCTTGTTGTTTTGGGCTAAGACATTTTCGACTATTTCATCATCGTCCACATCTGCTGAAGTGGCTAAGTCATTGTCTGCCCCAACATAGGTGTCTGAATCCATATCCTGAAGATATTGTTTAGCCACAAAAGAGAGATTTTTTGTGCTGCTATAAAGAGAGTTAAATACATTACCATATTATACGAAAGGTTTGGGGTCAGCAAATGATGCCGCTAAAGCAAGATTTCCCCAATAGAGAGATTTTACTGTATATACGAGGGCCATCCGGAAAGTAGTACCCGTTTGTGAAATAAAGACACAGAAGTAAATATTAACAAATGTAAACATTTTTATTGAAAAGAGCATACCTTAAACTACTTCTCCACATAATCTCCAAGCAAATTTAAGCTTTTGTCATAACGTGTGACGAGTTTTTGTATTCCAGCATCATATTCCTCCGCCGCCAGCCGATCGAAATACGTAGTCACACCTTCTTTAAGTTCTTCATCGCTGTCAAATCATTTTCCCCCCAAAAACTCTTTTGTTTTGTAAAGAGTTTTGTAAATAGATGAAAATCTGAAGGGGCCAAGTCCGGGCTATACGGTGGATGGTCGAAAATTTCCCAATTGAATTGCTGGAGAAGTTGTTGTGTTATCCCCGCTGCATGAGGCCTGGCATTGTCATGGAGGAGAATGACGCCATCAGACAATAGACCTCTCCGTCGATTTTGTATTGCCCGCTGTAATTTCTTTAATGTTTCACAATACGCATTAGCGTTAATAGTGTCTCCACGGGCCATAAAATCAATAAGCAGTATACCACGTCGATCCCAGAAAATGGTTGCCATAAGTTTCCTGGTGGACAGAACAGTCTTGAATTTTTTTGGTTTCTTTGGTGAATGAGGATGATGCCACTCCATTGACTGTCGTTTACTCTCAGGTGAAGCATAACAAACCCACGTTTCATCACCAGTAACTATGCGATTCAAGAACGCGTCTGCTTCATCAGAATAACGTTCCAAAAATGTTAATGCAGCAGCCATACGCTTGGTTTTGTGCTCATCTGTAAGCATGCGAGGGACCCACCTTGCGCAAATTTTTGAATAATGCAGATGGTCTTTGACAATTTCATGAAGAATTGTGCGAGAAACATTAGGGAAATGTTCACAGATGTCATCAATTGTAACGCGCCGATCGTGCCTCACGAATTCGTCTACTGACCTCAGCAGTTGATCTGTAATGACAGATGGTCTCCCTGAACGCTCATCGTCGTGTGTGTTCCCCCTCCCCAAGTTAAAATTACGACACCAGCGCCGAACAGATGACTCATCCATCACATCGTCTCCATACACTTCCTTTAATTGGCGATGAATATCACAAGGTCGAACGTTTCTTGCATTGAGAAATTTTATTACAGCCCTCACTTCACAACTGGCGGCGTTCTCAATTTTTTTAAACATTATGAACGGTCACAGAAACAAGACAGGCAATGCTAGCGTCGCGGAACTTGCAACAGAGAAGGCAGACAAGCCACTGAAGCGATCTGACCTTGACCGGCGGCTGCTAGCCTCGTCAGCGCCTCATGCGGCGGAAACGGGTACTACTTTCCGGATGGCCCTCGTAGTATTATAACACCTACTCTACTGTCTCAACCTCCCCTTACAAATTCTTCCAAAAAAAAATTACCTACATAAGGATCTAGAGCTTTCTCGTGAGACTAACTAAAAAACTAACCTTCTCGTTCTGCTTGTAAACGTTTTAATTTTTCAGTTTCCAATTCGGTTTTCTCAGAAATGGCATGATCAACTTGAAAATTCAAAACTTTTAACAAATTTTCCATAACATCAGCTGAAAAACAAAAAAACAAAATATTTAATTAAATTTATAGGAAATTAAAAGATCTACAACATTTCTTTGAAGCATTTTTCTCTACATTAGCGTGAAAGAGTGATTTTCCGTATTTTTAAGCCAAACTGAAGTTGATTTTCATATTGCGTCTTTCACTCATGATTAAAAACTAGGTTGTTTCTTGGGGTTAGTTTTTTGTTTATTTTTAATACTTTATTACTAATGTTAGGTTATTTTGTTAATTATTTGCATTGACAAGAGAAAGTTGTGTGAGTGTTTCACACCAGATTTTTACCTATAGAAACATCTCTGTAGAGATTGATATGCAATTTCGAATCACCCTTTATAGGCAACTTCCCATGAACTTCCACTTACTTATCATCTTGAGCCCGGGGTTAACATTCATTAAAACTTTTGTTAACATCAATATCCAGACCATATTGTTAGCGGTGGTGAACTATTTTGTCCATCAGAAATTTCAGGTCTTCTAAAGCTGTCGTTTAAAATAATGGTATCATCTGCGTATCTAATATTGTTCAGATGAAATTTGTTAATCAGAATACAATCAATGTTCGATTTAACGGACTAATTGGGGGATACCGATGTCCGTTGTGAAAGCCCGATAAATTGAAACTCATTCAGTAATAAAAATCAATTACATTTATGTTTCTACAGAGCGTTTCATAATGTCCTTCGAGGTTACAAAAATACAGTACAAAACACGTGTTTCACTAAGAATGAAACAAGTACTGTATGAAAGAGCACTTCAAATAGTTGTTTCCACATATTCTGGGCAGTTAGTTAACCGTTTGCCCACTAGGCGTAGACAGTAGAGAAAATGGCCGCCATGGGAAGTCGTTTCAAGACAAGTCGTTTTGTGTGTTTGAAATTTCACATGTCAAAGTCAGTATTACTGTGCCACATGCGTTTCAGTTGAAATTTAATAAGGATCCACTAAGTGACAATTCAATAGAAAATAAATTTAAAATAAAAAATTGATAAAAAATTACGATAAAAAATAGCTAATAGCAGCTTATCATGGTTTAATTTTATCTCATATCAGGTATGCCATATTAATATGGGGTAATTCATCACAGTGTAACATGGAAAGAGTTTTTAATTATTTTTTTTTATTCCTAATTTGTGTACGTTGCAATCTGTTCAATTTAGAACAATAAGCAACCCCATGACCCAATGAGATGAGGATGATGCGTATGACGTGTAAATGAGGTGTAGTCTTGTACAGACCCAGGCCGACCATTCCTGAGAGTATGGTTAATTAAACCCCAATCAGCTGTTAAACAGCTGATTTTGGCGACGACTTTATCTCTAGACCAACCTGGTGGGTCAGTTTTTAAAATACAGAAAAAAGCTGTTAGGTGTATGATGGGAGTCAACCACCTTACCTCATGCAGATCACTATTTAAAGAGCTGCAATTGCTTACAGTTCCTTCTTTGTACATTTTTGAAGTGATAATGTACGTAAAGTAAAATACCTTTTTACAGAATTTAGATGTTCACAACCACTTTACAAGAAACAGAATCGATTATTATGTTGCTAATCACAACATTAAATTGTTTGAACAAAAACCAACTTATGCAGGTAGAAAATACATCAATAAATTGCCACAAGGTTTAAAAAGTTGTGACAATTTAAGTCATTTTAAAAAAAAGTTAAAATAATACTTGATTGATGTAACATTTTACAGTGTGCACGAATTCCTTTCTAAATAGTTTTTGGTTGAAAAGTATTTAACTTCTAATAAAACAAATATTGTGTACTATTTGATACAAAGGGGTTCATGACAAGCCTACTGAGTTGAGCAGTAGCGGTAACAAATTATTGGCAAGTGATGAATTTATCATTGTGTTTAACTTTTTAATTTTGTGTGCTATTTGATACAAAGGGGTTCCTGACAAGCCTACTGAGTTAAGCAGTAGCGGTAACAAATTATTGGCAAGTGATGAATTTATCATTGTGTTTAACTTTTTAATTTTGTGTGCTATTTGATACAAAGGGGTTTATGACAAGCCTACTGAAGTAAGCAGTGGCAGAAACAAATTTTTGGTGGTAAGTGATGAATTTATCATTGTGATTGACTTTTTGTTTATCAGTTTTATCTAGACATGTCCTATACTCCCTTTTGGAGTCTCCTGGATGCAAAAAAAATTAATGCATGGTATAAACAATTCAGTGAAAATGGTTGCTTGTTCAAGCAGATATCAACTGGTCGCCCATCAACCTCAGATGCCGATGACGAATGAGTCTGTTAAATCGACCATTGACAGTACTTCTGTCTACCCCATTTAAGGGTGCACTAAAAATTCATTCATATAGATACTGAAGTCAAAAGATTGCCTTTTGCGTATGTATGGGCTGTGACGAAAAGAAGTGGAATATTTATAGTGCCGCCAACCTCAACAGCGAGACACTACTCGTACATTTCACTACCATGCAGTTTCTAGATACATTTTGTAAGCTGTGGTTTATTCCGAGAAAATGTTTTCTTCATAAACCTTATAAGAAATAAATGTGATCTGTAATATTGCCTATAGCATAATTACATGACCAGAAATGTTAGATTTACTGTAATTACGAATGAATCGCCTTCTTTACTTTTGCTGTCATTGACATTTTCATTATCAGTCTCCCTAGTATCTACCTAACCATTTCCTTTTGTTTACCAGGTGTCAACAAAACTGTTAAGAAATAGCTTCTTCACGTGCTTAATTTCCTTCTTTATTTTTCGAATTGTGGAAAGAGAAACATCACAGTAGTTAGTCACTCGCTCACTTTTGTTAAGAGGCACGGACAGGCACTGATGCTTTTCCCCTTTTACCCCTTGTTGCAAACAAGGGCAAACTTACTATTTGTATAGGTACTATTTTACTTACTATTTGTTGAACTGGAAGCTGGAACAGTAGGACGAACAGCTGCTGCAACAGCACCATGGGATGACAATTGATTCTGAACTGCTTCATTAACAAGTCTTTTCAATGCATCCTCTTGGGTTTCTAGATGAATAAAACAAGGTATTAGTAACCGGCAGACAAAGAGAGACAATATACAGTAAGAAGTCGATTATCCGAACGTCTATCAACCGGACAACCGGTTATCCGGATGTCCTTCAGGAAAAATTTGTAAAATACTGTACATATGTACTATGTACATTTATGGATGTACTAATTTATTTCTGAATTTCGTAGACATACAAATTTAAAATACCGTTATCGTATTAAAACGTCATATGTGATAATGTATAAATGCTTTGTTTAATACGCAAAAAAAGGAATGAAATGGCTGGAACAGCAACCAGAATGTGATGCCGCTACAGTTTTAATTTTAAAACTACTTCGAGATTTGGCCGCTAGCAAGCTAATTTATTTTGAGCAGGTTTTGTTTTTTACAGTTAGGTTTTTGTTTATTTCCAATGTTTTATCAGATTTTTTTATAATTATACAGAATATGTAGGCTACGTATTAAAAAATAATACAATAAATCTGGTGTGAAACACTCACACAACTTTCTTTTGCCAATGCAAAAACAGCCAATACAACCTAACATAGTAATAAAACATTAGAACATAAATAGAAAAACCTAACCTCAAAAAACATAACCTTATTTCAATCAAGAAAGATTGATGCAAAATAAAAATCAACCTCAGTTTGGCTTAATAATACAGAAAATCACTCTTTCACGCTAAACTAAGCTCTCTAGAGAAAAATTCTCTGAATAAAAGATGTAGATCTTTTAATTTCCTATAAATTTGATTATATACATTTTTGTCTTAAATTCATACTAAGGCTGAAATCTTAAAATAAAACATTTACAGATTTTCATGAAAAAAGCAGAAAATTACTAAGTATCGCTAAACTAAACGTTACAGAAAAAAATGTTTTGAATTAAAAGTTTTTGGTTTTTAAAGTTTCTACCACTTTTATTATATACATTTTTGCCCTAAAATGCAAATTAAGGCTGCAATCTTAAAAAATTTCTTTTTACGAAAAAACAGCCTCCCCAAGAATTTTAGAGACATGGCCCCTACCCTACCTTGTAGAACATAAAAAATATAGAAAATAACGCAATTTTTAAAAAAATCGTAGAAGCCATTTTTAAGAAAAAATAAACGAATAAACTACTACTTCCAGTTGACCGATTTTGATAATAATGTTCATGACGGGTCCCCTAGTAGTACCTAACTAAAGTTTCAAGTTTCAGCTTCGTATGATGTTCCATTCTTGAAATATTTTGTTCACATACACACAGACCAATCGCTTAAAAACATGTTTTTTGGGTTCGGGGGTCTGAAAACTCAAATTTGAAAAATCTACATGAAAAAAATACTTTCCTTCATGTATATATTCATATACGCAAGAGAAAGTAAAAACATCAGTCAGTTACACAGAATTGTATAAATTCAAATTCATTTTCAACAATTAATTGTATAAACAAATTAAGAGTCTGTCTACGCTAAGAGTACTCCGACATATGCAACCAGCAATACAAGTGAGCATGCGTATTAATTAAAAATACGCATACCATGATCAAAAACAAAATTCCATACACAACAATAATAAATTATTCGCTCTAAGCTTAATATAATAAAAACACGTTCAACTCATTTGTTAAAAAAATGTTTTATAAATCGTACATTAGTTTACCATAATAACTAAAATTTTACTATTGTTACTCTTATATTGTTATTTTTCGTTACATTATTTACTATTATTACATTATTATTTATGATTTGTGGGTTTTTATTATACTCAGTTTTATTTTTGGTCACAAGTAATATAAGACTAATGCAGTTGAATTATAACAGGAAAGTAAACAATTCCAGTGAGTCATTGTTTATCATTTCAGATTGTTTATTTTGTATCATTAAAATTAATGTCTGTGACTAGTTTAATACAACTGTTTGCAATTGCCCGTGTTTAACTCATTTTTAATGCCATCAGTTATCTTTTAGTATTGTATCTGTTCGTTTTGATTTTCTTCGTAGACTGAAGTTGAAAAGTTTTGTAAGCTGTGTTTTGTTAACATGCGTGATAGTAAAGTGTTGAGTTTTTGAAACATAAAACGGTAGACATTAAAACGTTGACAAAAATTGTTTTGTTAAATGTGCCAGAGGCACTATATGGTAGCGTAACCTTAATACGAATTAAAAACGAAAGGAAAAGTGATCAGACAATTAAAACAAAACGTAGAATTGTTAGAACTTGCATTAATAAGAACTACAAAAAGGATGGTGTGTGGAGAATCCCCACTAATGAAACAGTGTATGAAGTCGTGGAACCGATTATCAGTCTAATGAAGAAGCGCAGAATTTTTTATTTCTTTCACATATTAAGAATGCCAGAGAATAGGTTATTAAAACAACTTATAACCAGAAGAATCAGTGTGAAATCTGGTGGAAGATACATCTAAGCAATTAAAGAGGATCTTGACGAAGTTGGACTGAGGATTGAAGATGCGACAAATAAACCAAAGATAAGGGCGTTTCTAAATGCAAAATGTTTTAATGTGGACAAGGTGGCTAGAGTTGTGCAGGTAACTGACAAACAACGAAAAGCAAGATCTGAAAACATGAGGAGGTATTGGCAAAAACGGCGAGCCAATGAAGTACATGAGAAGCGAACCAGAAAGTTGACTAGAGTGATCCATTGAGGTCAAACAAGCTAAAAAAAAAAAAAAAAAAAATGGTTGAAATAATTAATTAAGTAGTCTCTTTATGAAACTACAATAATTACAAGTAATCTGAATGGTATAATTGAAAACGCTTAAAGGATAATGTTTATTTTAGCTGGATGTAGATACTTTAACCCTTTTAGTGCCAGCCCTCCTAGTACTAGTTGTGCTAAGATTGCCAAGCCATTTTTCGCTGTTGTGACATGCAAAAGTATTAAATTACATTATAAAAAAACCATGCACTGTGGAGATATGAAAATTTACACTTACCATAAAAAGATATGCAGAATTTAGTATCTATAGTTGAATATTTATTTTGATATATACAAATATTAAAAATAAAATGTTTTTTTTAATCACAAACTACCACATATAATTATTTTTTTCACTTTCACTCAAGTTTTTGACACTAAAATTACTTAAAAATAGTTTTATTTTATTTCTACCAGAAAGCACATTTAATTTTGATTAATTTGATATAATTTGTATTTACATATGTTAACAATTAGTTTATTTACAAAAAAAAAACAGTTCAGAACCGACACGGTGAAAACTTGGTGGGTTGACTTTATGAGTTCCTAAAATTACTTTTTACGCAAATTACTATTTATAATAATAATAATAATGTAACATTTATTTATTTTTAATAATTTATTTATTTGTAATAATAATGTAATAACTATTTATAATGCGTAAATTACTTATTTACGCACAAGCGGCAGACGCATGGGTAACATAAACAAACAAAATGGAAGTACACAGCACCGGCCTATTGAATCGCCAACAACTTCGTCGCTGTATATGCTAAGAGGTTAAAATTATATTCATTTTGTACACAAAAAACCACTCTTTCAATCAGTGTTAATACCAACGCTATCTGTTAGAAATTACGAGAACTAGAACCATTCAAACTTTGCGGCCGATTGGATCGGCCATAGCAATCTTCGCAGTAGTACGAATGGCCGATCATATCGGCCGCTGGCACTCTAAGGGTTAATGATGGAAGGTAGTGCAAGATAATTTATTGTCAGGCGGAGAGGTAGATACGCGCTAACTAGTGTAAAACTTTTGTTTACAACCTATAGCCGCTTGCCTCGCACGGAGTACTCTCATTGTAGATAGACTATAATAGAATGCACAAAGCATTAGAAGGAAATACATAATATGTTATTCAATTTATATGTTAAACAAGCAATTAAAGAAATTGATAAGAGGTCATTTAACGAGCATTTGATAAGATTTATTATTGCATCAAAATACAAACCGACTTTCAACAACTAATTAAGAAATAAAAACAAAGTTCGTTATGAATGATTTATTTATGGAGAAGAAAGAATAACAATCGCCACGTTCTACATTATAAGCAGTTTTATAGTTAATGAGATGATTTCATAATTATAGCATAACATTTAAAAAGAATATCTGTTGTGAAACAATCACACGATTATGTCTTGCCAATGTACATAATGACAAATATAACCTATAAATTACAGTATAAATGAAATTTATCACCTCACCCTTGGTGGTTGCTTTTACTTTCTCTTGCCTATATGAATATATAGGAAGGAAAGTATTGTTTTCATGTCGATTTTTCAAAATTGAGTTTTCACTGGATCTACTCGTTTTCAGACCCCCGAACCCAAAAAACATGTTTTTAAGCAATTGGTCTGTGTGTATGTGTACAAAATATCTCAAGAATGGAACATCATACGAACTTGAAACTTGAAACTTAAGTTAGACACCACTACCGAACCCGACACAAACATTTTCATTAACATCGGTCAACCGGAAGTAGTAGTTTATTCGTGTAATTTTTCACTATTTTGCGATTTTCTCACAAACTGTTCCTACGATTTTTTTGAAAATCGCCTTCTTTCCTAAAATTTTTATGCTCTACAAGATAAGGTAGGCATCATGTCTGCTGAAATTCTTGGAGAGGCTGTTTTCACGTAAAAAAGATTTTCCCCAAGATTGCGGCTTTAATGTGCATTTAATTATTTATCGCAAATATACATATATCATAAAAGTTGTAGACAATTCAAAATCCTATAACTTTTATTTCAAACATTTTTTTGGTATAACGCTTCGTTAAGTGTAATTAGCGATTTTCTGTTTTTTTCTCACGAAAACGTGAAAAATCAATTTTTTAAAGATTTCAGCCTTATACATTTACGACAAAAAATATTTAGCATTTACGACTTTAATTTAATATTTAAATATTTAAAATATATTTCGAATTTAATATTTAGATTTAGCATTTTACGACAAAAAAATAAATATAAAATTCATAGGAAATTAAAATATCTACAACTTTTATTTAGAGTGTTTTTCTCTACAGTCTAGTTTAGCGTGAAAGAGTGATTTTCTGTATTTTTAAGCCAAACTAAGGTTGATTTTCATTTTGCATCTTTCAGTCATGATTAAAATTTGATTATGTTTATTGGGGTTAGTTTTTTTTGTTTATTTCTAATGTTTTATTACTAATGTTGGGTTATATTGTTAATTACTTGCATTGTCAAGAGAAAGTTGTGTGAGTGTTTCACACCAGATTTTTAAGTTCAGGAGGCCAAGGAAATAAAACTTTTAATAAGTGCTTTCGTGGTGTATTTTATAACTAAAAATTTAAAATAGTGTTTGACAAGAAATGTCATCCGTAGATTTTCAGTCGCTTAATACAACGTGGGGAATTCAAAGATGTCAAATGACAGGATCTGCAAAACAGAAATGTTTCATGACGATGTCAATTGACAGGCTCAGCAGTGAATGTGTTAAGTTAACAGCAAACTTGATCATTCTTAGAAGAACAGTGAATAACTACTAAAGCAGTACGATAATTTTGCCCTGGAAAGAACAATTTTAACACGTTCAGCACGGATGCCGCCTTAAGGCGTCAAATCGAGGTTCATTCCAGAGACGAATGACGCCTTAAGGCGTCATATACAATACCACATTTTTATAGCTTTTTATAAATCGCCGGTGTACTGGCAGTGTTAGTAAAGGTTGTTCAGGGGTTCAGATCTATTCTACGAGCCCCACTGTGAAGATCGTCTTTCGTTACCAACTGCCGGGAATTTTTGACGAATTTTTTAAATTGTAGTCTATTCGAACGTCCTAGTGCCGTGTAATTTTATTGTTTTATTTAATTATATCAATTATTCTACGAATTTCTTCGTTTCCAGTGACTTCTTTTTACAAATAAAAAGGTAAGAATAATACATTTTTACGTAAAAATAGTTTAATTATTACTCAAAAGAAAAATTTCTGTTACTTTCTGAACTCGCGATTTCTATGGACTGTGTTTCTTTTGCAGGTTTTTGTGTTTTTATAAAGTAATAAGCTTTATTACTACTGTATTACTTAATTATTTAATGTATTTTATTTATTTAAATTTTTTGAATTAAATATTATTCATTATCAAACATAATTGTATTTTTCTATTTTACACACGACAATAATTTTCATTTATTTAATAATTTATACGTATTAATTTTTCTAATAACTAAAAAATGAATTTCAAATATAAATTTCGTAAAAACAACAAACAAGTATAATACCGTACTATATTTAGCCGGTGAGTAGATGAGCAAATAAGTAAGATCGTTCCGGGGACGAATGACGCCTTAAGGCGGCATGGTATTTTTTCACTGCAATGGCGGGTCGGCACAGCGAAGCATCCGTGATTCCAGCCGCCGTGCTGAACGTGTTAAACTAAAACAATGTTAACACAATGTCTAATATCGACTGCATGTGTGTGAGATGACACATATTCTGTATGCTTATGTAATATGGCTATGGAGGGGATAAATATAAAGAAATGCATTTTATGACGCTGTATTATCGCTACGTTGTAAACAGAATTTACTCTTTTTGATTTCGTAAAATGAAGCTCATATTAGCATGAATTTTTAGTTTAGAACTTACAGGCAAATCAGGAAAGAATACTCTTTAAAACCAAGTAAAAAAATCTGGTGTGAAACACTCACACAACTTTCTCTTTCCAATGCAAATAATTAACAATATAACTTAACATATGTAATAAAACATTAGAAATAAACAAAAAACTAACCTCAACAAAGAACATAAACTAATTTTAATCATATATGAAAAATGCAATGAAAATCAACCTCAGTTTGGTTTAAAAATACTGAAAAATCACTATTTCACGCTAAACTAGGCTCTGTAGAGAAAAAGGCTTTAAATAAAAGTTGTAGATCATTTAACTTCCTATAAATTTTATTATATACACTTTTGTCGTAAAATGCATACCAAAGCCAAAATCTTAAAAAATTGATTTTTCACACATTTTCGTGAGAAAAAAACAGAAAATCGCTAATTACCGCTAAGTGTTATAAAAAAAAAGTTTCATATAAAAGTTGTAGGATTTTAAATTCTCCACAACTTTTACTGGATACATTTTTGCGCTAAAATGCATATTAAAGCCGCAATCTTAAAAAAACAATTGTTTTACGTGAAAACAGCCTCACCAAGAATTTCAGCAAACATGGTGCCTACTCTATCTTGTAGAGCATAAAAAAATTTAGTAATCCAGGCGATTTTTAAAAAAATTGTAGGAATCTTTTCTGAGAAAATTGCAAAAAAGTGAAAAATTACCCAAAAAACTACTACTTCCGGTTGACCAATTATGATGAAAATATTCGTGTCAGGTCCTCTAGTGGTACCTAACTTAAGTTTTAAGTTTCAAGTTCGTACAATGTTCCGTTCTTGAGATATTTTGTTCACACACACAAACACACAGATTAACCGCTAAAAACATGTTTTTTGGGTTCATGGGGTCTGAAAACGTGTAGATCCGGTGAAAACTCAATTTTGAAAAATCAACAAGAAAACAATACTTTCCTTCCTATATATTCATAAAGGCAAGAGAAAGTAATTATCAAAATCCATTTGGTAGAACTCTGTATTTAGGAGTTAATAGAATTTCCAATATAGATTTACGTACATTGGAAACGATTTTGCATTTTAAATACATAGATTGTCTTTTGTTGAATAAAAAGTGTAAAAAAACTTACCAGTCTTATGCTTTGATGATGAAACTGCAGAAAGAAGTTTCCTTAAAAAATTATCATCTTCCATTTTTAAATATGTTAACTGTAAAAGAAAAATCAAAAATAATACCAAAATTTTATTACATTAAAAACAATGTATTCTAAATTTCACTCAGATTATTGTAAACAATAATTTCTGAATAGAGCTTACTGTGTGAAGCAATTTATGAATATTACTTAAAAAATGATATACCATGATCAATTTACTTCATTTTTATTTTGCACAGGCTTACAACAGAAATACAACTGTAAATATTTTCGTTGATCTAACAATGCCTACGTCAGTGCTAACATAAAGTACTTAACAATGCTGATATAAAAGTAATTTAAATATATATTTTTTAATATTTTGATTACGATTTATTTAATGCTGTAAGGAGGACATTAACATATTTGATACCTTTGACCGGCTACGCTGCATAGCCGAATCCAGTTATGTACAAAAATAATGCCGACTTATTAATAACTTTTGTTCATAGTGCGTTTCAGACGTCAGCGTTGTACAAAAGGTGTGGTTAACACGGAAAATCATACAGAAAACCTATTTAATAGCAGTAACAAATTTAACGGAAATAACTGCAAGTAAAGCACTAAAAATTTACATATAATTCCAGCTACTTTTCACAAATCTTCAAATGAGTTCTTCACGTTAAGGCATCGGTGGAATTACAATTGCGTAAAATAAAGTACCTTTAAATGCTTTGCAACATAAATTATTTATTAATATTATTAATAAATTATTAAATCGGTAATAATATGTTACTTTTAATAACACCTAATTATTATACGCTAGAGCAGTATTGAACTTTGTATAGTACACAAAAGTTTCGAATGATACACCCCGATTCTTAACGTTATCAAAAAGCTAATTATAATTAGGAAGTTACTGGACAGAGTAGATGAAATAACATTTGCACTGTAAAATACTAGCAACACTATACTTACGTAAAAATAAAAATTTCTAAACGAATATTATACCAACAAAATAAAAACAATTGATAACACAAGAACGTAATTTCAACGTAGAACTTCTACGGGGAAGAACAGCCCATGCAGATGTCGTTTAGTGTCAAGTTAGCCAACTTAACAGAACAAATGTATCATAACAGATAACGGGGTGTAACATAAAAAGTGAAAAAATACATAAACTACTTAGGTACAAAAAGTAATTTAAATATATATTTTTTTATATTTTGATTACGACTGATTTAAAACTTATTTACATGAATATTACAAACAGAACTAGCATCCATAGTGTATCCTATGCACCGTAAATTACCACGATTTTATAGACACCTGTTGATTACCGCGCGCTTAGATTAAACCTAAAAACATACAGTTTGATTTAACTCCGTTTTAAAAAAACAAACTATTTATTAAAACATTTTATCAAAAATATAATAGGTAATAAAATTTTTACTTTAATCTTTGTTACTGTTTTATCACTTATTTCTGTTTAATTCATTAAAAATCCCATCCCTTATTGAGTTAAAAGCGACCTTAGAAAACACTTCACAATTTAGTAAACTCTGGTTATATTATCTCGTATTTGGAGCTCTACGCTACATTGAAAACTGCCTAATTTTATAGTTGGTTTTCTTTTTATATTGTCTTGCCCTATGTAAATGTATAGGGAAAGAAAATATTGTTTCCAAAATAGAGATTTCACGTAATTAAAACTTATCTACTAACTAAAACGTAACTAACACTCGTAAAACTTATGGGAAATTAAAAAATCTACAACTTTTATTTATAATGAATTTCTAAGATTTTATCTCCAAAATCTTCTCAATTCATTTACAATTCCGTTTTAAGATCTTTGTGCCACATTTATATTTATTTAAGGGTTACATTTTTTTTCTTCTTTGAATCTAATTATTTTATTCATTTTATTTTCAGTTGGTTTTGTTTCACGAAATTTCATTCCGTATTGTAATTTACGCTTTTAATTCTTAGGCTTACGTCCGGTGTCCGATTTCGTTTCGTCTTTACTTCATTATTGTTCAATTACTCGCACGTGTAATTTTTATCTCCCTCTCTTTCTATCTTATATGATTGAATTTTTCTCTCACTCTCACTGTAACCGTCCTTTCATTTTTTTCCATATAATTTTTCCTCGTTAAATTCTTAGTATTTTTGATGTATTGTCATTTTTCGACGCCTCGGACGCTCCCATTCGTGATTGTTAGGGGAGTAACCTTCTCTTGCCTTTGTGTGCGTTGAGGTTTTACGCTTTCTTAGACAGCTTTTCTTGCTTTTTCTTGGACAGGATGCCGTACAGATAACATCAAATTTTACAGGTAAATTATTTTTTTTCCCATATGGTTTTTTACCATGTGTAATAAATTTTTCAGATTATAACTTACGTAATTTTTTTAATTTATTTTATTTTAAAATTATATTATGGTATTTTAAATATCCTATTTATAAATATTTTTTTTAAATTTTTAATTAATTTTAAGTATCAAAACATTATTTAATTCGGTATTTTTTTCTTCTAAATTTTTTTTTAATAAATGATTGGAATTTCTTTTAAACTCCTGTTCAACGACCACTGAATTACTTAAATTTTTTCTAAATAATTCTTTTACTAAATTTTATTTTAAATAGTTTATTCTTTTATAATCTAATTTTATTCAGTTTTTTTTCGGAAAAATAAATACATCACTATATTTATTTTTCTTCACCTTAATTATTTATTAAACTCTGCTTAAGAGATTTTTCTGTTTTAGTCCAAGGACTTAAAAACTAGTTTTAATATACCTATTAATTAAGTATTGAGGAAGGCAATGGTAAACCACCTCACTCCTCGTTTTACTTAGTAAAGCCTCTAGAGGTTCAAACCAGCCTTTCAGCTGATGACCTGAACAACAACAATTAAGTATATACCTAGCATACTCCATTGTTTAATTAAGTTTTTTTTTTGGTCATGATAAAAGTTTAATTCATTGTGACCCATTAATAAAATTATTATCCTTAATATAGAATAAATTCAATTATTCCGATTTCATTTAGTTAACTAGTTTGCTAATTAACTAATTTTTTTTAACTAATTATTTCAATGAATAATATGTTTAAAAATTATATTTGTTTTACTCAAATACATAAGATTATTTCTATTATTTAGTATTTTAGTTATTTTTTAATAAATTATTTTAGTCAGCAATTATTTTTCATTATTTTTCTGTGTCAAATGTCATTGTGTCTAGACCTGTGTGGTTCTTTAACCAAACCTCAGCAATAATAAAAGCAAGGATTTGATCTACCATCATCTGAGCTATTTTATGTGAATTGCTGGGTTGCCAATAAATTCCTGAATCCAATTTCAGTTTCTGGTTGGATTCAAAAATTGGATAGTGGAGCCCATGAAAAGCAATGTTTCAATGTTTTGTGGTTTGGACTGCTTTTCTCTTCATCTAATGGTTTGGTGTGGACCGCCCTTGGGGTTACCTGGTGGCAACTACAATGGTGCTCTTCCACTCCGAATTTCGGTGAAGGGAAAACGCTGTCTACCCTACAGAACTTTGCAACTGCAAATTTATTCATTACAAAATTGGTCGTGTCGTGTGACAATTTTTTTATTACATATTTCAAGCAATTTTTTCTACAGATCTTACTTAAGTGTCAATTATTGGATTCTCCTAATTTTTATGTCCTACTGAGGTTGATTTTATTTTGCATCATTCACTCATGATTAAAATTAGGTTATGTTTTTCATTTAACATTATTTACTCATGATTAAACATGGGTTTTATATTTCATTACTGAAATTATTAATTAATTTCTCATACACTAAAAATGGTTAATATTCAAGTTTTTAAAGCACTGGCATAAATAAAACACATCTATTTAGTTAATTGGTTTATTTTAATAGATAGTACAAAATAACTTAAAAAATTTTTTTTTCTAGAAAAAATAGAGAAAGAAAATTTCTAAGTAAACTATGATAACAAATCTGCTTTACATTCAGTCTTCTATATTACATAATGTACAATTATGTAATGCGGCCTCCAATGCCAGCTGCATTGGCGCAGTTGGTAACGTGCTCGCCTATCATCATGCAGTCCTGGGTTCGAATCCCACTCATGCACGGCATATTTTCATATGTTACAAAAAATCATTTCATCCTCATTACAGTTACACCCCAACGTCGCCGCTAATGACTTCGCAGTTGATGCGACGTTAAATAAATGAATTTAAAAAAAAGAAAAATGTACAATTCTGGAGTAAGGTATTACTTTAACATACACTAATAAGAGTTGGTTGTAGTGGTGTAAAGGATAACAAAGAGAAGGAAAAGGGAGGATATCATTAACACAGAGTAAATAGGTATGACAACACTCGTGCGCTTTCTTCTTCAACTTGCGATTTGACATGCGATATCGCATGCGTTTAGAGGCAAACCACCTTCCTGCACTCGTTTAAAGAGCTTTATCACAAAAAAAACATAACGAATATTTTTGAACACTACACTAAATTAAAGCCTGTTCTTTCCTGCATTGATTGGTTTCATTTAGATTGTTTTATTTAGAAATTAATCGGAGATAACTCCAGCAATTTACGCAAAAAAGTACTCAGTTTTTAGCCGGTTTTCCGTTAATGTGGTTTTTAAACATTCGTTACTCCGTCCAGACTTTTCATAAAACTCGGCGTTTAAGTACGTTGAAGATCAGAGTTTTTTCTATAATATGAATATTTTAAAAGTTAAATCTCAGGTTCCATTTTACTATGCCGGCCATTTTTTTAAAAAATGCTTTTTTCGCTCCACGTAATGGTAGGGAAATGATTTTTGGACTAAACCATGCATTTTCTCAACAGTATTATGTCAAGTAAAGCGTTAATTTTTTATAAATAAAAACATCGTTAAATAATTCAAAAGAGCTACGGAATGGGTTGCAGCAGGAAAAACACAGAAATTTGTTTTTCTAAACAACTATACTTGGAGCGGATACCGCTTTAGAGCTCAGTTTCCTCTCAAGAAGTTTAGAGGCTAATAGAATTTTCTATTGACACCACTTATCTATTTCTAAATACAAATGCAAAGTACGATACATGGCACAATTTAATCATAATAATAGTTTAGAGCATACAGAAACAATGAAGTTCCTAGGAGTATCTCTAGATAGATTTTTGTCTTGGGACTTCTATACCAATCAAGTTTGTAGTAAAATATCATCTGGGCCGCTGCCGAACTCCAGTGAGGACTAATCGATGACCCCGCAAGAGAGAAGATGATGCTTCCGCTCGCCGACCCGTCACCATAAGCCGTCGACTGGACCGTCATCGCCCGCTGACGCGAGCGATGCCCATAGCAGTCCCTCGATCGAGCCTTATGCCCACCGGACCCGACGAAGCAGCCATCGATGTACTACTGCGAGGGAAGAAGATAATGTCTCCTCTGAACGACGACACGTGTCGTCCAGCTCCTCGACCGCCACGACGACTACAACCGACTACTCTCCAAGATGACCACTGCTTAAACTGCCCTTTTCAGGGCCACCAAACAGAAAAGGTTAGCCACTTAATGTCGCCATCCTGTGACATTAAAAATTTTTTTTTTAAATTTTTGTGTGTTTCCATTTAGTCATTTGGAATAAAACTTTGCTGAAACCGATGAAAGGTACCACTAAAACGTGCTTAAGTTTTTTAACTTAAAAAGCAACCACAGGTAAGGTAATCAATTTTATTTATACTGTAATTTATATTAATGGTTGGCAGGATACATTTCAAAAATGTATTAGAGAATGAAAAGGTTCTTACCTATGCCATCAAGGGAACTCTGTAAGGCGTATTTCATAAAGGGCTATTTGGTCATAAAAAATTTATAGAAAATTCTTTATTGGTGGTTTTAATTTCTTACAAACCTACTTCATTTTTCTACAATACTGGATACCATTATTAGCAAATTGCATTACATTAGCAGAAATTGCAAAACAGTCAGACGTAAACCCAAAAAAAAAAAATTTGGCAGATGAATCAACCTCAAAACTTCTTCGAAGAAGAAATCTTCAAGTTTCCAAAACCCTGGGAAAACTGTAGAGCGTAAAGGAGACTTTGTTGAAAAATATTATTAAAAAATTGTAATTTCTTATCATAAATAAATTTATATAACAAAAGTTCGGTTTATATCTAACTCACTCTTGTATTTGTGAATACGCCTCAGACTAACTTTATTCCTACGCTATTTCTCACTACTTGACTGAAACGTTTGATTTATCTTACCACTTTTTTCTTTCCCATACGACTGAATTTGTTACATTTAATTATTTCATCTTCTTTGACTTACTTTATCAACAAATATTGTTTCCTATTTGTGTTTTTGTTTATTTCCGCTTTACTATGCAAATAATAGATTTTTTTTTTTTTTTAACTTTCATCCAGGAGACTCCAAAGGGAGTATAGGACATGTCAAATAAAACTGATAAACTGAAAGTTTATCACCAATGATAAATTCATCACTTACCACCAGAAAATTGTTTTTGCTACTGCTTACTTCAGTAGGCTTGTCATGAACCCCATTGAATCAAATATCACACAAAATTAAAAATAAAAAAATTAAACACAATGATAAATTCATCACTTACCAATAATTTTTTCCTGCTACTGCTTAACTCAGTAGGTTTGTCATGAACCCCTTTGTATCAAATAGTACACAATATTTGTTTAATTACAAGTTAAATACTTTTCAACCAAAACTATTTAGAAAGGAATTCGTGCACACTGTAAAATGTTTCATCAATCAAATACTGTTTTTTTTTAAATGCTTTTTTTTAAAATGACTTAAATTGTCACAACTTTTTAAACCTTGTGGCAATTTATTGATGTATTTTCTACCTGCATAAGTTGGTTTTTGTTCAAACAATTTAGTGTTGTGATTAGAAACATAAAAATTGATTCTGTTTCTTGTGTAGTGGTTGTGAACATCTAAATTCTGTAAAAAGGTATTTTTCTTTACATACATTATCACTTCAAAAATGTACAAAGAAGGAACTGTGAGCAATTGCAGCTCTTTAAATAGTGATCTGCATGAGGTAAGGTGGTTGACTCCCATCATACACCTAACAGCTTTTTTCTGTATTTTAAAAACTCTTTCCATGTTACCCTGTGATAAATTACCTCATATTAGTAATGCATACCTGATATGAGATAAAATTAAACCATGATAAGCTGCTACAAGCAATTTTTTATCATTTAATGTGGCAATTTGTTTTAATGCAAATACCCCAGATGATATTTTACCACAAATTTGATCGGTGTAATAATCCCATGATAGGGTCCTATCTAGTGACACTCCTAGAAACTTCACTGTTTGCACATGATCTAAGATATTATTCTGTATAAAGACATCCACTTCTCTGTTTTCCCTTACATTGTGTTTGTTTTTGAACTGTAAGTACTGACACTTTTTCCCATTAACTGTTAACCTTAATTCATTCAGAAATTGGACTACAGATACATTTACTAGCTCATGCTAAAGTGATAATATTGCCATTAGTAATTTACAATTTTTCAACTATAAATACCACAATTTTTTACACAGTACTGCAATACTTTCTTTTATTCTTCATGAGCAGTGTACAGCAACGTTCTTGTAAGAACCTGAAACAAGAAATTAACATTTTAATATTTTTTACTCTTTTACTATCATATGTTTAGTATAGACCAAAAATTTATTGGAATGGAGCAAAATTCTTAATACCCAAATTTCAAACACGAGGTGTGGCTTAAATAACGAACTGACGTAAATTTTTTATTTATTTTATACATAATCACTTATTGTCGCCTTCAATAGAAACTCCTTCACTATCCCTACAACGCTCCATGTGAATTTTCCATTGTTGGAAACAGTGCTGGAAGTCATCTTCTGTCAGCTCTTTCAGGACACGTGCCACTTTCTCTTTTACAGCTTCCACAGACTCAAATCTTCTCCCTTTTAATGCAGATTTCCATGGTATTGTGTTCAGCCAACTAGCTTCTACACCGGGGCCACGGTTCGATGACTGGTCAGATCTGGCATTTTCTAACGGCTTATTTTCTCCTATCACCATTCTCATTGTCTGCGTTAGTAGTAATTGTAAAACAGTCTGACATAAAAAAAACTTATTCTCAGGTTGTACTTCTCTCCCATTGGTGATTCATGCTAATGTCAACAAAATGTCTGTTTCCAGTACTATAATAGTACAGGTATATAATAGTATAGGTATTTTATAATAGTATAGGTAGAAAACTATCAAAAGAGCCTTCGCGCAAGTGTAATAATCCTTCACACTGTGAGTGTACACAACAGACAAACTGTTTTCAACTGATCCCCTCTACTGGCAGGCTGTGCGAGAGAGATAGAATGTGACAGATCCATCACTTTTGCTCTCTCTGCGCATAAGAGTTTATTTTTAGGAGATTCTTTTGTTTGTGCACGCATTATAGCAAAAGAGCTACTTCAATGCTTGAAGTTAAGCTAAAAGTACGTAATTTGTGTATCAATAAATTTGAAATAAAAAAAAAAAATATATTAATTAATAAGCATGAGGCATGTCCAGAAGGTAAATACGGTTTCGTTCTAACAACGCGCTACTGTTGGCACTTTGCACATGCACTCTACTCCGCACTGACGCCATTACGGTTGATTAGTCTTAAGTTTTATGTTTACTGGTCATTTACAATGTTTAAAACAATTGATGAACCCACCAACTGTGAGATTCGTTCTGGTATTCACTTTTTGAATGCAAGGAACATTAAGGCAGCCAAAATTCATCAGCAAATTACAGAGATTTGCGATGAAAGTGCAATGAGTGATTGAATGGTGCGAAGTGGGTCAGGCAATTCTATGAAAGACGAACAGATGACAACGACAAATCACAAAATGGATGGCCTTCTGTTATCAATGATGACTTGGTCAAAAGAACGGATGAAAAAATTAAAGAGAACAGACGATTCACAATGACAATACTTTCAGATAAATTTCCACACGTTTTGATAACTGTTTGAATGAGATTGTAGCCGACCCCGTTGGATATTCATAAGCTGTGTTCTGAAAATACTCAGAGATGTGTACAAAACACAGCAACATGACATTTCTTACCCATGCGAGCTTGGTGGTAAGAATTTTGAATATGATGACGACACAAAAGAAGCTGTAACGTTATTGATGTTTTTACTGATGGGATGTTTCATTGAGGAACGTTTAGATAAGTCAGTCACCTGCTACAACAAGTGCCTGAACTTATGTAGAAAAGTAATTTAAGGAATGATATTTCACGAAAAAATAAAATTATCATGAAAAAATATTTAAATTCTTTTTTCAACCTGTACTTACTTTCTGGAATGCCTTGTATTTTTTATTACTTACATGTTCAGACTAGAAGAGTTGTTCCACACATTCATAAAGGCTATTTCACGTAAACACCCAATTCCATTCTTCAATGCACTGTGGGTAACCATGGACAATAACCTCTCTCTCTCTATTAAACGATCTTTCAATAATTAATACTTTTCCATGGTTTGAAGATCTTTCCCTAATTATTTCACCGAATTTACACAAGGAACGAATATAAATATTTTAAAATACTTATTTATTTATTACGCTCCTGAGATTAGTATTTTTCTATTTCCAAGTATGATGATAAAACACAGAAATATATAAACATTACAAAACTTAATTTTTTCAATATTGTTAACAAATACAATATAATCTTTTTGTTTGTATCATATAAAAAATATTTTAGCAGTTTTAAAATATGTTTTTAAATTTAAAAAGATTAAACTCTAAATTGATAAAATTTGAAAGTTACATGAATTAAATTACAATAAATACTGTGATGCGAGAAATGTTCAACAGTAATATGCTACTTTATTTAAAATATTTATTTGATGTGAAATGTAAAAATGAATAAAGTAAATGAAATTACATATTTCTTTAATTTTCTATGTAACTTATGTATAAATATATTAAATTTGTCTAAATGGCAGTCTGAGGAATGTCAAACAACTCTTACTCTTTAAAGCCATTTTACTGTAAATAAAATTTACTAATAGTTTGACTGGTAGTAAATAAAATTATTAACGTCTGCCTCCGTAGCAAAGTGGTTAGCACCATGTGAGCCTACAATGTGGAGGTCCTGTGTTTGATTCCCGGTTATGGTCTGGAAATTTTAACAAGTCTAAACCCACTGATTTTAATACATAAGCCACAGCAATCGCTAATAACCAAGCAGATGACTTTAAATAAGAAAAATCTGGTGTGAAACACACGATTTTCTCTTACTAATATAAATAATAAAATATATAACCTGTGTTGAATCTTAGTAAACAATATAAAATGAAAAACATAACCTAATTTTAATCATGAGTGAATGACGCAAAATGAAAATTAACCTCCGTAGAGCTTAAAAATATGGAACATCACTAATTGATGTTACTAGGGCTCTAGAAGAAATGTTTGAAATAAAAGTTTAGATTTGTTCATTTCCTATGTCTTTGATTATATTCAATTTTGTCATAAAATGCATACTAAGGCTAGAGTACTAAAATATCCCATTTTTTAACAAAAAAATATAAATTGTAAAAAAAAATTATTAACAATAAAAAGAAAATGTTTGTACAAATGACAGAAGATATAACTTTTTTAAGATTTTAATAAATTAGTTTAAATTTTTACGTTACTTTATACATTCTGATGGTGAATCCACTGAAAAATGTATGCGTAGAAATTTAAACGAACAAAAATCCGAAGCAGTAAAAAAAATTAGTGTAAACTTTATAATATTTATACATTTTGAACAGTCAAGTTAAATAACTTATTATTAGTGAATCATCTGCATTAGCAGAAATTGCAAAACCAAACGTAAAACCAAAAAAATAAAATAAAAATAATATTATTTATGAACAGACTAAAAGTCTCTTGAATTTTTCACAGTAAATCAATAATTTATTTTTTGTTTTGTAATGTTGGTACTTCCAGTTTTATCATCACTTTAAAATTGACTAAAGCGGTTTTGATACTGCTTTCATTGAATCTAAAAATAATTTTATAGGTTTACAATGATCTTGTATAGTTCTAAGTTCCTGATAATTAGTAATATTTTCACTTAACATCTGTGAGATATCTTGAATAAATTTTTCTTTAGCAGTTTCAAAATCATCTTCCCTATCATTATTTACTTCAGTTACATTTAAAACTGTATATTCGACTCCTACTTCTGATACTTCAGACACTTGAGGTATATCAAGAATTATATCACTTTCTCCGAGACCGATTTCATGAACATCATCCTCAACATCATCTCTTGTAGGTGCAGTTTCCTGATCTCTAACAAGCCTTGCAATTACATGTATATGTTTACACATGTTATTTTTTAAACCATTATCGATACAAGAGCATATATATTGATGGAAACATGATTTGCAATGATGGCATTGAATAGCGCAAGCATCACACACATGAGATCTGATTTTTCTGACCGTACAACTTTGGTTATCTGTTGAAAAAACTTGCCACCATCCTTCAGACTGTGCAACAATATTACAGGTATCTAATTTGAAACTTTCTTTATGATATTTCCGAAGATTTTGTAGTTTAGAAACAACTGTTGCCTTGTGCATATTTACCAAAATATTAAATAAATTTTCACGTAAGATTTTCAAAACTGAACAAAGCGTTTTATCTAATCTCTTTGCATTATTTCTACGAAGATAACAGTATTTTAATAATTTATTAAAATTTTCGATCGATACATTTGTATTAATATTTCCATACGTTCGATAACAACACGCCCAATTTTTATATACATCTTTTTCAATATATGTACTTAAAAAAAACGATGAAAATTCTTTAGTATCATTATTTTCATTCCATTTTTCTAAAGCAACTTTAATTTTCATATGGAAAATATTTTCATCAAGTTCACATAAGATAATTTGTAACGATTTATAAACTTCATCTCTATTTATTTTTAATTTGATTTTCTGATTAATATTCATTCGCCATGCTTTTAATATATGCCACATGCAATAATATTGCATTCCAGTTTCCCCCATTACTTTCCTCCATGCATTATAAAATATTACATCCATATCTGATATAAATACTTGAGATTTTATTTCCCCAACGTATTCCTTAATTTTTTCGAAAAACACTTTTAAAATATCTTCATCTTGTCTACTACTGAACATAAATGCGATTGGTATCGCTTCTCTTGTATCATCCAATACTAGGATTACAAATAATTGTATTGAACTGGTTTGAACTGGTGGATAAAATGTATTCGCTCCACTTGTTCCATCAATAAAAACAACATCTGCTCCATATTTTCTTAAAATTTCTTTTTGAGCATCGGTCATGAATATCAATAAAAAATCTTCACTTTTAAGATCTGGAATATTCTCATCGATAGCACCTACCGGTTTAAAAAACAAAAATGAATTTTCTTCCAAACCTCTATACTCGCTCACCCACATTTCTACATTTACAGGATTAAACGGTTGTCTAGCTGCATCATTATCTAAATTAAAACTTTTTTCAATATTTTGAATTTCTTTCCGAGTAGTTAAATAAATTTTTTGAAGTTCACAATCAGTTAATGATCCTCTAATCTCCTCAAGGATTTCCTCGACAGGTACTTTTGCGGCGAGTTTAACTGTCATAGTAGTACGTTCAGATTCGGTTAAATATAAATTACTCAATTCATTTTTATGTCCAACATGTACACTTTCGTACGAAACCTTTACTTTTCCGTTATTTCCCACTTTAGTTGTAATAAGTGCCGGGCAATATCCATTTATTTTACAAGAAACCATTCTTTTCCAACGTTTTCCGCTTCCTTTCGACTTATAAATTCCACTTCTGTGACATATAAATGTAACACAATTATTATTAATATCACTTCTATCACCTCTACGAGATTTAATAAATTTAGATGCAGTATTACTTTCGATTTCATATTTCCAAGCGTAAAAATCTGATAAGTTGTTGAATTGATGAGTCTCCCATTTCATTGGAATCGAGTGTTCATTTTCAAAATGATCGTACATAACCTCACGTCCTTTATACGATGCAATCTCAGTAGAAAAACTACAAAGTGGACAGATTTTCTTATGAGATAATGCAATTGTGCCAACAGAAGTATGTTTCTTTCTTTCATGATAACTTAAATTACTTTTGTGACTAAATTGTCTTGGACATAATGAACATTGAAAAGGTAAACAGACTTGAACCTTATCTGGTTTCGTAGTTTTTCTACGATATTTCGCTTTTTCACCTTCATGAACCATTTTTATATGTCGCAACAAATTAGATTTTCGAACCGTTGTAAATTTACATATTGAGCACTCCACCTTATCACCAAGACTATGAACACTTTGAATATGCACTTTAAGGCCTTCTCCTCGTTTAAATAATTTACCGCACAAGAAACATAAATACTTTCCATCTTCCTTAATTTCTTCATGTTTTTCTTTGTGATGTCGTTTGTAGTTACTATTGTTAGTGAATTCCTTGTTACATTCAGGACAAGTCACAGCCATGTTTTATGGTATTTATATGAACTTCCAACAATCTAAAATCAAAACAACCATGCACAAATCATTCTACAGTTCAACGGAGATGAAATCCTTAATTCTATTTATATCTAGTTAACTAGACTCACAAAAATGACTTTGATTTTAACAAGAGGTAAAGGGGGAAAATCATTAGTGCGCATCCACAACTGCTTTGGTATCAGTTCAGTCAACACAACGTACACTATACCCAAAGTGCATACAATACAACCCAGAACCTTATGTAAGTTAACTGTACAAACGTAACTATTTGTTACTGCACACAGAAATGTTTGTCGGTTTCTCGAAAACATGGTCGGACTATTCACAGTCCTAAACGAATTTTAATATGCAGTGTAATGAAATGATGTGAAGTTGAAGCTAAATAAAAATGCCTTACCATGCTTCTTAAAAAAAGCCATGAGCGATCGGCTAACTACTATGTTTTTCTTTCCACGATTGAAAATAGAATAAAGAAGGAAGTTAAAAACAATAAAGAAGGTAATAATGTGCTTTGGAATTTATTATGAAGCAATGGATCACTCAGAATCCTGGAGGTATAAAGATCAGACTAGAATCAGACAACATCAAGACAAACTGCTTAGGCTTCGCTGATGTCTTAGTCTTCCTTGCAAACACTGTAGAAAAAGCCAGACACCAGATCGAAACTCTGGAAGACTTAGCAACAAAAATTGACTTGAACATCTCATATGAAAAACCAAGTTTATGATCATGGATCCACTCTGTATACATGAAATAGACCTACGAGGACACAATGTAGGAATAGTTGAAAAATTTAAATACCTAGGTGAATACATTCATCACAGACTTCATGAAAAGATATCCTGGGATGACCAGATCGTTAAACTTAGAAGTGGACAAGTATTAACACGGAATACATACAATAAAAAATCACCATCAGTAAACACAAAAATTAAACACTATAAAACGACTTTAAGAACCAAAATCTACCTGTTGGAGATATGGGCAAAGTATTCATTGAGTGAACAGAATTTAGTGAATATTTTAGGATAAATCAGATGATACAAGCCCATTATTGTTTATCCTTTTCTTTTTCTGTTGTCTTTTTTGGTTTACATTAGCATTTGGCTTGTGATATGAGGTGATACAAAGACCACACCAAAAATCTGTTCTAGGTTGCAAGTTAAAATTCATTCATACCTTCATAATTAATGGGTATAGATACTTGACTCATAAGAATACCTTTTTGTATGGTTGGGCTATGAGGAAGGAAAGAGAAAATCTTAACAGTACTTACTTGCATGAGAGACATTAGACATGTCCGACTAAAAACAGTATATTGTCAATACATAACTGTTAGTTTAAAAATCCTATTAACTTAGTTTAAAAGAACCATGAGTGAATATTAATAAAACTAAAAACTATTTAAAAAATTTAATATTTTTTACTAAAAACAAATTCATGTGTTTGGTTTCAGTGTGTCACTAAATGCAGTACATTAACCCAACATATTATTAATGTTTTTACTAAAAGGGGTGCAGTTATAAACTGCAAGGAGAACATACAGCAATATAAAACTCATAAACTTAGAATAGGATAGTATATGTACTCGCAAAATTAATTCATTAGTCTCCAAATTAACTTTTTATATTCTATTTATTTAATTATTTACTGTAAAGAACAGAATACTTGAAAATAACTACAAAAACAATATAAATAATAATTTGTACAATAATTATTACCTTGATTAATAATTAATCACCACACAATTAAATATATCAAAATATTCATAAATATAAATTTACACTTCGCTACATGATAAACATAACCTACAACTTTTAATGTTTACATCATCTGATCCTGAGCAAAGAGGTTGCAGCACGGCTCTAACCGATGTTTAAAAAATGGGGACTGAAATATGAACGAGGTAGCGAATTGCATTTTCTGCGCTCTTTTATTGCACGTTTCCGTATTGTAAATGACATAGTATTACTGCTGTGGATACAATAATAATAATTATTATTATTATCCTAAGATACTGATGAAAAAATTCTATGGTAAATAAATCAGGATTATAATAGGCCGAGAAACGACCTCAGATATTTATTAATTTAAAAACTAATGTTCTACTTATGTGTGAAATGAAGAGGGCCGTTTAGTAACTCAATTCCATTAAATTCAAGGACATTATCAGAAGGCGAATGTAATTATAATACACTAATAGCAAAATTAATTATCCAAAGTCTTTTCTTGTCTCAAACCACTTGGAGAAAAACTCCAGTGTATTTTTTCCATTAAGAATAGTGGTAATAAGTTAATGTTAACTTTCAGTAGAGAAAAATATGTACATTGAGATAAGGAACTGCTATTTATGTGGGGATTAAAACTTTAAAATTGATAAACACAGAACACGTGCCTTCTCTATGTGAGGTTAACTTACGGGAATGCCCTTGAGAAACAGGCGCTGCCGTTTTTTCTTGATTAGTCGGCTCGTTTAAAAACATAACCTATAATTTGACAGACTACGTACTGTAATAAACCAATGAAAATAACAGATAAAAAAAATTGTGAAATAGAATCGTTTGCATTCGCAGATGTACAGTATCGCGTAGAAGTTAGTCCTGTGTTTACATTTGTGTATAACGTACTGTGAAAGATATTCTTATTTCAAATTTAACCGGGATGTATTTAAACAAAATCCCTAAGATTTACAATTTTAATAAGGGTAATATTCCTTTTAATGTAATTATCTGCAGTTGTCGAACAATTCGAAATTTTCCTAACAGTTTTGTTGATGAAAATCAAAATTACCACAGGCCTAAACTTCGAAAGTGTAATAAATGGAATGCATTGGAGCAATTAAACCGTGGCTTACATGTGAAATTCCGAAATCCTACCGATTATCGTCAGAAAAATATTTTGAATTTACCATTAGGAAATCGTCGACAAATCGGAAGTTTAGCGGCAAATTTGGTAAATAATGCACCTTCTCAATTTCAGCCGTATTTAAAATTAATGAGATTTGACAGGCCAATAGGTAAGTTGTAAAAATTAAAATTTTTTCAGTTTCATTATCAGATAAAAAATTTTGGAATAGGTTAGGTTAACTTTTGTGTAAAATTATAAGGTACTTTTCTATTATCGGGGACTCCAATATTATATTAATTCTTTATTCATTGGTTGTTATTTTTAACGAAATAATTGTATTTTATTTGATAGTTCTATTGTATTACTTTTTGTTACAATGCTGATGTTATTGCTGGAATAATATTAACGTTTGTCAGTTTCTGTTAGTATTTTAACTTATATCTTTATAATGTACAGAACTGTTTATTAATTTTTGTTTATTCTCTGGTTTGGCAAGTCATGTATATGAAATGAAATTGTGAGACTTATCGATGACTGAAGAAGCTTTATTACAGTAACACAGCGTTTTACCACAAATTTGATGTCAGGCCAGGCATGAGAAGGAAGTTGAATTTTGGCAAATGTATATGGTGAAGTTGTAATAAGAGGAGTTGTTGAATGAAAGTTAATATGTGCGTTGGGAACTGGTTTGAGAATTCTCCGTTAACCTTTGGTAACGGTGAATCATTTTATTTACAGTTGGAGTGAGAAAATTAAATTGATTTTGTGATGTCAATGATAGCTGATATTGTGTACTGGATTAGTTACATGAGAGAGAGAGAGAGAGAGAGAGAGAGAGAGAGAGGTGTGTGTTGATGTGTTATTAAAATAACCAGTAAAGAAAATAGGGGCAACGAGTTAGTTGTCGAAGTAGACAAATGTATGTTCTTCAGGTGAAAGAATAATACAGGACATGTGTTGTCGCAACAGAGTTTCTTTGATGGGATATATAGAAATAAAGCAAATATTACTGGGGCTAATTCAGATAGAACTATAAAACAGTCACTGATGTAATTGTCAATAACATCTGCTAAAGTTTGATGATTTATTTTGATTCATGGAGCAATTGTAATTTGGATGAGTAATTCAGCACTTTTAAGATGTACCACAAATTTAATGTTGTTAATCCAGAAACTGGTACATGTACTCAAATTATTGAGCGATTATGGGGAAATGCAAAGTTGCGTAACAAAAGGCATCACAGTACTGCTACGCAGCATTTGGAGTATAATACCTTGTCAAGTTTTATTGGTGTTTTATGGCTCTGAAAATTAGCTTGTTATGTAAATTAAAGCATTAAAAGTATTTTTCGATAATATTTAAATGAAATACAATAAACAATAATAAAGAATCGAGATAAAATTAGATTGGTCTCCCGATATTAAAAAAATTACCAATTTATTAACCACAAAGAAGTCAATTCGTGAGTGATTGTTATTGGAATACCTGTCAAGTCCCCACATAATTGGTAAATTATATTTTTAACTCTTTCTTTTTTTAAATTGAAGTTTTTGTTGTAAAAGGTTAATGATTCTGAAGTATTGACTGAAATTTAAAGGTTGATTGATAGATTTATGTGTTGTTTGACAATATTTAATGTTTTGTTTTTTTAGGTTCTTGGTTGTTATTTTGGCCATGCGGTTGGAGTATAGCATTAGCAGCCGAAGCTGGTCATTTACCAGATTTAAAGATGTTAGCGTTATTTGGAACAGGTGCTTTTATAATGCGAGGTGCTGGTTGTACTATTAATGATATGTGGGATAAAGATATTGATAAAAAGGTAAACATTATAAATATTTTTACTTTCTCTTGCCTATATGAATATATAGGAAGGAAAGTATTGTTTTCATGTCGATTTTTCGAAATCGAGTTTTCACCGGATCTATACGTTTTCAGACCCCCTGAACCCAAAAAACATGTTTTTAGCGATTGGTCTGTGTGTCTGTGTGTGTGTGTGTGTGTGTGTGAACAGAATATCTCAAGAACGGAACATCGTACGAACTTGAAACTTGAAACTTAAGTTACATACCACTACCGGACGCGACACGAACATTTTCATCAAAATCGGTCAACCGGAAGTAGTAGTTTATTCGTATAATTTTTCAGTTTTTTGCGATTTTCTCAAAAACTGGTCCTACGATTTTTTTAAAAATCGCCTATTTTATTCAATTTTTTATTCTCTACAAGATAGGGTAGGCGCCATGTTTGCTGAAATTCTCGGTGAGGCTGTTTTCACGTAAAAACGTTGTTTTTTTAAGATTACGGCTTTAATATAAATTTCAGCGCAAAAACTTATATAATAAAAGTTGTAGAGAATTTAAAAACCTACAACTTCTGTTTCAAACATTTTTTTGTATAACGCTTAGTTTAGCGGTAATTTGCGATTTTCTGTTTTTTTCTCACGAAAACGTGAGAAAAATCGATTTTTTTAACATTTCAGTCTTAGTATGCATTTTACGACAAAAGTATATATAATAAAAGTTATAGAAAATTAAAAGATCTACAACTTTTGTTTAGAGCATTTTTCTCTACAGAGCCTAGTTTAGCGTGAAAGCGTGATTTTCCGTATTTTTAAGCCAAACTGAGTTCGATTGTCATTTTGCGTCATTCACTCGTGATTAAAATAAGGTTATGTTTTTGAGGTTAGTTTTTGTTTATTTCTAATATTTTATTAATAATGTTAGGTATATTATTAATCATTTGCATTGGCAAGAGAAAGTTGTGTGAGTGTTTCACACCAGATTTTTTGTTTAATATAACAGATTATAGTTCTATTATCTGCAAATTCCTTACGTATATTTATTTAGGAAGAAGCCAACACATGGTATAAAACTACCTTCAGCAAAATGAAGATGTAATTAAAGTTGATACTTCAAGTACCTTGAGGATATAATACAAGCAAACATCTGCGAAAAGGAACCGAACAACAACAGATGAAGAAAGACTGCCAGTACACTTCGAGAAACTCACCACTTGTATGAGAAGAAAGCATTCTCAAGATAAGCCAAGATTAGACATTTTAATATTGTGTTAAAGCCTGTGTGTCTGAATGTGAATGTATGTATGTGTGTGTACAAGGGGGTACCCAAAAGTAACCAGAATACCATTGCCGTGGGCGGTGCTTGTGCAGCATGAATTTCTGCCGCACAGACGTATAGCGCAAATCATTGTGAGTTCAGTGTAGTGATTGCAACTCATTGCGAGTTCAATATTCTTCTGCCGTGATTGTTTTTGCTAGCGCTGTTTTGTTCTTGTTTCGTTTTTTATGATAGCAAGTTTAAGTGAACAACGTGTTACTGTGAAATTTTGTTTTCTATTTAGTAAAAGTGCTGCTGAAACTGTTTTAACGTTGTAAACAGCTTACAAAGATGACGCTACGGGAAAATCTCATGTGTACATGTGGTTTTCTTGGTTTAAAAATGGCGACATGTCGATTGATGACAAACCTCATTCTGGAAGTCCATAAACTGCCCGAATCGACGAAAATGTTTAAAAAATTCAAGAGCATGTGCTCTCAGACCGTCAACTGACAATTTGGAAATTTTAAGAAGATTAAGCAACAGTGTTCATCAAAAAAGATCCAATATGTGGCAGACAGGAGACTGGTTCTTCCACCATGACAATGGACAATGCACCTGCACACATAGCCATCTCGGTAAAAGATTTTTTGACTAAAAATGGCATGGTTCTGCTGCCCCACGCACCTTGCTCGCATGACCTGGCTCGGTGCGACTTTTTCTTATTTCCACGCATGAAAAGTGACATTAAAGGACACTGATTTGACAACATTGAAGCAATCAAGAAAAAAAACGAGGGTGAAGCTATCAGCCATTTCTAAAGATAACTACAAAAAATGTTTCGAACAGTGGAAGCACCAGCGGGATAAATGTATTAGTTATTATGGAGAGTATTTTGAAGGGGAAAGGTTCTTTTGAAAAATAATTCCGGTTTCTTTTGGGTACCCCCTCGTATGTGTGCCTTAGAATGACCAAGAAGGCTGGTCTAAGAAAAGCAAAGAAATTTGAGAGAAAAACCTCCGCAAGATAATGGATCGTTTAAAATGTTCAGAGTAATCACAAATTTTTCTTCCGGTAATATTGGTTGCTTGAGCAAGGTGCACCATTGTTTTTGAAAACTAGTTCTGCTTCAGACAATATAAAATTAAATGTTTCCAGAGTCATTATCATGCATTTAAAAAAACCTGTATCTTTTTTTAATTGCGGAAAAAGATGATAATGCCGGACAATTTTCTGTTCTTATTAATGTCACTAATAGTGTTGTCTTTAAATGATAATAATTTCGTGGAAATGTTTTCCATTAGAAATTATTCATCACTGCTGCTACTGGAACTCGTGTTGAATACCGACAACTGAATGAAGGTTAAGCGCATAGTTACATGCTCCCACTATGCGCGTTCACCACCGTGAATCAGTACCTGCGACCAGTGTTCACTGTGCGCCTACCCTTAGGTGGGATAGTAACTTGTTCCATGTCAAGTTAAACAGTTCAGTTTATTTGAAAAATAAACGTTTAACTATGCCTGCTGTGAACTCAATTATATTGGGAAAGTCATAATATATCTAGCTTGAGAATATTATTTTTGTTTAATAATAATTTTTGATATTTTGGTACTGGTTTCAGGTAGAACGAACGAAAATGAGACCATTAGCAAGTGGACAATTATCACAATTTGACGCATTAGTATTTTTAGGCGGTCAACTTAGTTTAGGTTTATGTATTCTGTTGCAGCTCAATTGGTATAGTGTTTTCTTAGGTGCTAGTTCCTTATGTAAGTATTTTTTTTCTTCTTTTTTTAATCCCTAATGTGTGTACGTTGCAATCTGTTCAATTCAGAATAATAAGCAATCCTATGAACTAATGAGATGAGGATGATATATATATGATATGTAAATGAGGTGTAGTCTTGTACAGACCCAGGCCAACCATTCCTGAGAGAGTATTGTTAACACATTCCGTGCGGATGTGGTATACCTACCATGTAAGGATTTTTGTGAGTGACGGGTGTGGTAGGGATACCACGGCAGTCCTTTTCATAAATTCTCTGTCCTTTCTAACCAATTCAATGTATCAAGTGTTGTCGATGGTGGATGTCTTGTCTGCTGTCTGGATTGGAATTGAATCCCCTCGGCTCAGTGTAGCGCTCTTTGTATAGTTGCCGAGAGCGCTGTGGTAGAGGGCGACTACTCACTCAACCTTGGCAACAAAGCCCTCTGTCGGTACGCAGCCGAAAGGTTTGTCGGTACGCTGCCAAAGGGCCTACCATGCCGACAAGGGCCGGGAGAAGTATTGAAGGCCGGCAACACAGTAATTGATTAATTAGAAGGGGTGGCGGTGACAATATCATTATTAATTTTGTTTTTTATGGCTTGGATGATGAATTAAGGATTTCTCATTCTATCATTTCTCCTCGAATGTCTTTACATAGGATGTTTCTCAACCATTAAACAGTAGAAAACAACCATTAGCCCTTGTTTAAATATGTTGTTTAGGTCATCAGCTGAAAGGCTGGTTTGAACCTCGAGGCTTTACTAAGTAAAACGAGGAGTGAAGTGATTTGCAAATTGCCTTCTCACTGAGGAAAAATATGCTTATCAGCATGCAGACCCTCTGAAAAGCATCTGCTTTCCACCCTGCAAATGACACTTTCAATTCATTCACCTCAGGGTCTGGTTATGTAATGAAATTAATTATTCTTAGAGGAGAAACTGTAGTGTCTTTTGCACCTCTACCTCTTCTGTTCGTAAATGCTTCAGTCATTTAATTGACTGACCATGTGACAAGAAATAGAACTATTTTTTGTACCCCCTGGAACTTAAAAGTTCGAATGCAAATAATTTAACATTCCACCTCCCTGGTATGGATAATTCAAGTAAGTATAGTTACTCTAGTCACGAGTTTACCGTAGGTCTTAAAGAGGGGTAAAGGGGGGAAAGCATCAGTGCGCATGCGCAACTGCTTTGGTATCAGTTCGCCACCACAACAACGTAAACTATATTTAGAAGACATCCAGTATATTGTGGAACCTTTTGTAAGTTAACTGTACTAATACAACAGTTTGTTACCGATAATGGAAATGTCGGTTTCTCAAAAATGTGGTGGAACTGTTCACAGTGCTGAAAAAAATCTAATATGCAATGTAACAAAATGCTGAGAAGTTGTTGAAACTAAATAACAATACCTTTCCATGCTTTTTAACAAAAGTCATGAGCAACAAAATGCTGAGAAGTTGTTGAAGCTAAACAAAAATACCTTTCCTTTTTTGGCTTTTTAACAAAAGCCATGAGCAAGCGGCCAACTACTGTGATGTTTCTCTTTCCACAATTTAAAGTATAAAGAAGGAAGTTAAAGGCTGTAAAGAAAATAATTCTTCATTAACAGTTCTTTTTGACACGTGGTAAAAAAGGGAACCTGTTATATCAATAAGAAAGTAATGCCGTCATGTGAAAAGTTATTACCAGCTTTGAAAGAAAGGCTAAACTTTAGTTGGAAACTGTACGTAAAGAAAACTGGGTTATGTGGGAAAATATCAGTCACAATAAAGTATACTAATTCAAAGGCAACATGTGGTTAATTAATGGTGCAATTGCTCGGTAGTAAAATATAGTGTCTCACTGTTGAGGCTGGCAGCACTGTCTGATTTCTCTGCCCTTCCTCACAGCCCATCCATATGCAAAAGGCATTCTTGTGTCTCACGAGGTGTGGCTATTGAATAACGAGATTGACGTTGTAAAAAATTTAATTTTATACATAATCACTTATTGTCACCTTCAATATACACTCCTTCTCTATCCCTACAACGCTCCATGCGAATTTTCCATTGTTGGAAACAGTGCTGGAAGTCATCTTCTGTCAGCTCCTTGAGGACACGTGCCGCTTTCTTTTTTACAGCTTCCACAGACTCAAATCTTGTCCCTTTTAATGTAGATTTCACCTTAGGGAACAGGTAGAAGATAATAACATGTGATGAAACATGGTTTTTTACTTATGATCCGGAAACGAAGCGCCAATCCATGCACTGGAAGAGCCAAATAGCTTGAATGAGCAAGTCAAAATTTAAAGCAATGATTGGTTTTTTGATATCCATGGGATTGTGTACCTTTACTGGGTTCCTGAAGGTCAAACAATTAATCAATATTACTACCTTGAGGTAATTTCTAAACTACATCAAAGAGTAAGGAAAAACCGCCCCGAAATGTGGATGGACAAATCATGGCTTCTCCACGAAGACAATGCACCAGCTCATTCCACGTTATCTGTCAAGAGGTTCCTAGCCAAGTACAGCATCTCAGTGTTAGAACATCCACCTTATTCACCAGATCTTGCACCATGTGACTTCTACCTGTTCCCTAAGGTGAAATTTGAATTAAAAGGGACAAGATTTGAGTCTGTGGAAGCTGTAAAAGAGAAAGCGGCACGTGTCCTGAAGGAGCTGACATCCAACACTGTTTCCAAAAAATGTAAAATTCGCATGGAGCATTGTAGGGATAGAGAAGGAGTGTATATTGAAGGGTGACAATAAGTGATTATGTATAAAATTCTTTTTTTTATTCCTTATTTGTGTACGTTGCAATCTGTTCAATTTAGAACAATAAGCAACCCCATGACCCAATGAGATGAGGATGATGTGTATGACGTGTAAATGAGGTGTAGTCTTGTACAGACCCAGGCCGACAATTCCTGAGAGAGTATGGTTAATTAAACCCCAACCATCAAAGTACACCGGTAACCACTGTTTAGTATTCAAATCCGTATAAAAGTAACTACCTTTACTAGGATTTGAACCAGGAACCTTCGTCTCCGAAAATCAGCTGCTAAACAGCTGATTTTGGCGACGACTTTACCTCTAGACCAACCCGGTGGGTCAATGTATAAAATTAAAATAAATTTTTTTACGTCAGTCTCGTTATTTAATAGCCACACTTCGTATGTTCTTAAATATTCATTATTTGTATACATTTTAACCTTGTTATTTAATTTCAGTTTTAGTTGTGATCTACCCTCTAATGAAACGAATCACATACTGGCCACAGTTTGTATTAGGCATGACATTTAATTGGGGTGCATTATTAGGGTGGAGTGCCATTCAAGGGACTTGTGATTGGTCAATATGTTTACCGTTGTATGTATCTGGTGTTTGTTGGACTATTATCTATGATACAATTTATGCACATCAGGTAATATTTATATTATTCCATTATTCATTTATTGTTTAGCACTTAACATCATATCATGTATTATTATCTCAGTAAAGTCATTTAGTTCATCAAAGTTTAGAAAATATTTACATAAACTGATGTGTCGTCAGCTCCACGTGTCTGGGAGGAATATGTGTACAGAAAATATAATTATATGTCCGCCTCCGTAGCATAATGGTAGCGTGTTAGCCTATTACGTAAAGGTGTTGTTCATTGTGAACAACAAAACTAATTTTCTTATTGAAACATTTCATTAAGGCACAGACATTTCTCTGTTAAAAATATCGCACCATGACCTTATTAGGATTGTGTCAGGCACGAAAAAAACTCTCCAATAACTATAGGTCAGGTCCCAGCTCCGTGTAGTTGCGGGGTGAAGGGTACGGGTGAGTTATAATGAATGAGTGATGCATGCTGGGAATACGATTGTTGTATTACTCTAATACAAAAAATTTTTATGTCAGTCTCGTTATTTAATAGCCACACTTTGTATGTTCTTAAATATTCATTATTTGTATACATTTTAACCTTGTTATTTAATTTCAGTTTTAGTTGTGATCTATCCTCTAATGAAACGAATCACATACTGGCCACAGTTTGTATTAGGCATGACATTTAATTGGGGTGCATTATTAGGGTGGAGTGCCATTCAAGGGTCTTGTGATTGGTAAAAAAAAATAGAAAAAATAGCAAACTTTCCGTATTTAAAATATTTGTTTGTATTTATTACATTTATTTATTTACATATTTTGATATAAATTAGCAAGTTAAATATTATGAATCCGACCTAGTTAATAACCCGGTAGATAATTGTTAAATTAATGCGCTGGATGATAAGAATATTTTTTTAGTCTAGTTAGTACACGCTACCACCACAAATGCATCAGCTGTAAAATACTACTACTTTTTACTTACTTTACTTTACAACCAGGGCGTTCAGGCTTCTGCAGCCCCTCCTCACCGCGACCTAAAAGATCTTTTGTGATTGCCCCTATTCCTTATTTATGCAAGACCCACACTTTCAATAAAGCGCAGGATCTGCCTAGGATCTAGTGCACTTACCTGAGAAGGTGTTAACACGTCCTTACCCATCAGCGCTCTTCTTTTGCAGCCAACCACTTTGCAACTGCATAAAATATGCTCAGCCTTCTCCTCTGCCTCATGACAGAATCTACACAGGCTCTCTTCAGCAACTCCTATCTTGGATAAATGATACCCAAGATTACAGTGACCAGTCATCAGGCCCACTACCCTCCTCAAGTCCTGTCTTCCTAGTCTATTATATATCCCAGCCTTTCTGCTGGAATAGGCAATGAATTTCTTTGCCTGTTCACAGCCTGGCACCTTCTCCCAATAGGAGGTTTTAGCCTCCTCTTCCCAGGCCCTAACTATACCTCTATAATAGCCTTCACCAATTCCACAGAATGGCTCTAGGCCTATGAAGTGAGAGGCTGCACCTTTCTTTGCTAAGTCATCCGCTCTCTCATTTCCAGGCACTCCCTGGTGCCCCGGCACCCAACGCAGCGTCACCACGTTACGCTTGGCAAAATACTACTAACTCATTCATTCTCCCACTACTATAACAATGCCTTGCATTCCTTCCAACTACACGGAGCTGGGATTCAAGCTATACTATATCCACTACAACGAATAAACATTTCTATACCCATGTGATAACCTTACCGTACCCGTTTTGTTGTCATTCAATCCTGTTTTTCTATCGGCAAGCAAATAAACTATGTACAGTAGTCTTGCGTCAGATCGGGATAACAATACGGAGCATATATGGCAGTGATACGTATCATACATGGAGTGTGCCGTCACCTACAAAATATTCTGCCTGGCAAATTGTTGATTGAACGGGCACGGCACGCTACGTTGTTGGCTGGTGACGGAACAATCTAATGGATAATCTCCAATGCTAATCTTTACAAAGAATATTTATTTGCATTTGTTGGTATGGTTGCAGTCCTAATACGATACATTCTAATGGGCAAAGACCTTTATTGATGAAAACTATTTTATAGTAATGTAATTTCTTTTGGATTTATAGTCAATTTTTTTAAAACAAATGAAACACACTACTAGATGATATAAGGCATGAAGCATTTCCCTCATCCTTTGTCCTACAAACACATGGAGTTGGCAGCTAGGCAGCAGTTATGCATTAGTCCAATCTTGGATAATGTCATTGTTAGAAAAAAAAATAGCAGTGTGGTAGTATGGTGGCTGGAATAAAGGGATGGGTAGTTGTGTACCAAGCTGATAGTTTTAGATTTTGTTTTGTTTAGGTCATCAGCCAAAAAGCTGGTTTGAACCTGTAGAGGTTTTACTAAGTAAAACGAGGAGTGAGGTGGTTTACCATTGCCTTCCTCACAGAGTGGAAAAGTATGCTGATCAGCATACCGGGCCCTCTGAAAAGCACATATTTTCCGCTCTGCAAATGACACTTTTACTTCATTCACCACAGGGTCTGGCTGTATAATGAAATTCATTACTTTCAGAGGAGATAACTCTTATTAGTGTCTTTTACACCTCTACCTCTTCTGTTCTTAAATGATTCAGTCATTTAATTGGCTGACCATGTGATAAGAAACAGAACTATTTATTTTAGCCCTGCAATGAACAGTTTGAGTGTAAATAATTTGACACTCCGCCTGTCTGTTATAGGCAAAGTTTTAGATAAAGAAACCAAATTGCTCTTCACCATTGACTGTATCCATAAACAATCAGGGTGCGAGTCCCAATATATCTCATGCATGTTAAATGTTTTGAATGCACTGAATTTAAAACTTAATTTATTTTGTTCTGGGGATGGACTGAACTTGTTATATTTAATGCAAAATTAAAGGTAAAAAAATTTTAATATTTTTTTTGTATTTTCAGGATAAGACTGATGATTTATTATTAGGTATTAAATCGACTGCTTTAAAATTTGGTGAAAATACGAAACTGTACCTGTCATTGTTTGGTTCCGCTATGATTGGAGGGTTAACTATGAGTGGTATACAGTGCTCTCAGACGTGGCCATATTATACAGCATTAAGTGTTGTTACTGCTCACATTGTTAATCAGGTAAATATTGTAGCATTATAATACCGAGTGATTTGTTAGTCCTGTTAACCCAATTATTAATGTCTGGTAATTTTTTCTAGGAAAGGGAAATTTCGTTTTGTGACACAAACTTGGTAGCCCTACTCAACTGGTATAGATACAGCAGTGTAAGTTGATTCTTCTTGAGCTATATAAAATTTTGTGCCGTTTCCAGTCGTTTTACAAACAGAATGTCTTTTACCCTAGAACAACAGGTTTTCATTCTTGAACAATATTTTGCTACGAAATCATACATGAGTGTAAAAGAATCATTTCAAATTAAATTTGTTGGTGTTCCTCCACCAGAAAAAAATGTCAATATCTAGGCTAACAAACCGATTTCGAGAGACAGGTAGTGTTTGCGACAGAAAACGTAGTTGACTCTTGACAGATGACGTTTTAGAGAATGTGAAAACAAGATTACTCAATTTTCCATGGAAAAGTTTGCGAAAACTTTTTTCGCAAGTTGGTTTGTCATATTCGAGTGTTCTGAAAGCTGTTAAAAAGTTGAAATTGTATCCGTATCACGTACGATTAGTCAAAGAGCTTCAGCCTCCATATTTAATCAAGCAATTGTTCTAGGAAAAGACATTCTGTTCGTAACACAACCGGAAATGGCACAAAATTTTACACAGCTCAAGGAGAATCAACTCACACTACCATATCTATACCGGTTGAGTAGGGCTACCAACTTCGTGTCACAAAACAAAATTTCCCTTTCTTAGAAAACAATTACCAGACATTAACAATTGGGTAACAGGACTAAAACATATATCTGTAGAAAACTCGTTGGCCCATTTGAATAAATTTCTTCCTGAACGACATCATTATCCCAAGAACTGATTCTTTTTATAAACTTGATGGACTTTTATTTTCTGATTCATCCATAACTACAGTAATACCCTGATTAACCAAAATATAGGGGGACGGACCCGATTGTGGATAAGCAAAATTCCGGATATCACGCAAAGATATACTTTTAGGTTTAAAAACAGCTTAAATGAATATACAGTAGTTCTTATTGATTCTTATTAGTATGTACAAGCAAAAATACAGTAATTTCAAGAGAATAAAATTTAATAATAGGCCGCCTCCGTAGCGTAGTGATTAGCGCATTGGCCTGCCACACGAAGGTCCCGGGTTCGATTCCTGGCCAGGGTCTGGAAATTTTCATGTGTCAAATACCACAGTTAATGTTACATAATCCACCATAGTCGCTAATGACCAAGCAGTTGATGGAACTTTAAATAAATACATTTTAAAAAATATTTAATATTGTACAGTAATTGATATTTACTGTATTTGATTTCAATTATTTACAGTCTTTAAAAAAGTCTGAAGTTTTTGATGAAAATGTTACGATGTACAATGAAATACAATTCGTACCACATCTTCAGTAAGAATTTTGATACAACAATTTCTCTCCACTCATTTACTAAAATTTATCTTCTTTTTATTTTTCAGCTGTACACTCTAGACATAAATAATCCATCTGACTGTGGAAAGAAATTCATCTCGAACCATCATATAGGTTTAATATTATTTTTAGGTATAGTTATTAGTAATTTATTAAAAACTGAAAAAGAAAATAAGAAAAATGAAATTGGTGATAAACCTGTTGTGTTAAATACACAATAATTACGTTTTGTACCAAAGATGATTACCAAATAGAATGTATTTTTTTTCTTCTTATATATAAATCAAACTTTCATAACATGGATCTATATAAATAAACCTGTCCAGAAAATTAAAAATGTAAGTAATCAGTTGTATATTAGACTAAAAAAAAGGAAAGGTCCTGAATTTGATTCCTGGCTAATATCGGGAAAAAACCCACTGTTCCGTACTATATTTAGGTTGGTAATAACTAAGCACTTAATATAACTTCAAAAAAAAATAAAAAATTTTAAAAACAAACAGGTAGTCTGCTATTTTCTTCATATATATAGTGTGACTTTTATAAATTTAAAGTAATAAAATATAATCTATGTGATATTATTATTTTTATCTATTAAGTATTTCATAACTGAAGTAAATTTAAAAACGTAGGATTTGAAAAACATTCTCATGACCTCGATTTCTTATCATAACCTCACGTTATCTTCTGTACCGTTTCATTATTTTTTTAATATTTCCATTTAATCTAAAAATAGAAAAAAGTTGTGTACTATCACATAGTAGTTTTATATGACAGTGTAAAGATCTTTTCATAAATATGTTAATTATATTAAAAAAATACTACTACTGATTACAAATATATTTTCGTAAAAAAAATGAAAAGATCAATCTGTGATAAAATAAATAAATAATTTATGAAATTTATATTATACACAATTACATCTAATAATAATAATAGTATAATCCGCTGAATACGATTTTCATGGGTCTGACACAAATTAGCGTCTTAGGCGGAAAATTTTCTTAGCCGAAAAGTGGCTAAGACAATCTTAGGAGAATGCTATTTAAAGAAATCATTATTGAAGACAAAAATGTTTTAACATTCTGCGTTATGTGAGAAAATATTAATAACAATAATTACATATAGGTTATATGCAAATAAATATTGAAATTGGAATATATATTTCTAACCACCAGAATTTTTTTAATCTACTGAAGATGTGATACACGAAAGCACTATAAACATTGGTAAGTGTTTTCTGTTACCGTATTCTGGTGGTTAGAAATATATATTTCAATTTTAAATAATATGGCTGTTTAAATCCTATATAGGATGTTTGATAAAATAATAGCAAACAAATATATAGGTTATATTATGTAGTACATAAATAAACAGATATTATACCTTTTTATGAATATCACGTTAATTTAAAAAAAAACAAAACAAATAACACCACTAATACATATGTACATATTACTGTGTAACTAATAATGGAATTTCCATAACTTATTTTTAAAATAATTAATTTTGAGCACGTATTAGGCAGGATTGAATATGTATTAAGGGGAAAAATATAAATGTGTTTTACTTTATTAATCAAGGGACTTCACGAAAATTGTGTTTTAAGCAGAAAATCGTTTTAGCCGTGACCGTATTAAACGGATACTACTGTAGTACTGTACAAAAAGTATGCACGTATTTAAAGTTGGAACTTACCTCATTAGTATGCGTAATAGTTTCAGATGTCTGCGTTAGGTAATTGGTTTCTAGTAATCCCGTTCCTTTATTGTAAAGGCTGACTGTGCCTGTAGAATACCTGTTTTTTAAATCAACAAGTTAAATAAAAATAACCTGTCATTCTTGTATATAGTAAAAAATACTTTGTAAATTTACGGAAATCACAAGAATGTACCTTAAAAGCTCACAGAGAAGTCCAAAATATAGTACTAAATTTAAGGTTACTATAATTTGCGGTCACTATTTCGTTATATCAAGGTACGGGTTCGTTAAATTGAGGTAAATTTACAGGTAGCTTTAATAAAGTTTCACAGTGCAGTAAAAAAAATTTGTGATATCAAGGTTCAAATGTATTTTATTCCAGAGGTAAAAAAAAATCATTTTATACAAGTGACTGAAGATGTATCATCTTCTATAGATTTTTAATAAATAATATTTTTAGTTTCAATTATATGTTATTTACTCTGATGATGGTGGATCCACCGAAACACGTGTAAGTAAAATAAAAATAAAGGTGACGCAGTTTAAAAAGAAGGTTAGTGAAATTATTGTATTAATTCATTATATGAAATAGAAATATTTAAAACTGCAGGATGCATTATAAAGATTTATTTTTGAAAAAAAACCAGTAAAAATGGGGTTAGAGAGAAAACTTTCTTTTGATAATAGATAATGTATCTTGTCATCCTTCAACTAGAAAGAGAGGATGGAAAATTCCAAGTTATTTTTCTATCACGAAATGTGATTCTGATGGATCAATGTGTTATTGTTACTCTGAAATAGGTTCTCCAACAACAGTTGACGAAAAAAATATTTATTAGAAAATGAAGACTTAATTGGTTTACTGGGGACAATTCGAACTGGCACAACTCTTGCTCTATGATGTACACACAGTTCCGCATAAAGTGTATCCATGACCTATTCTTTCAACAAGGTCTACAAATTTTAATGTATGCAAATGCCTACAACCTTATTTCAATGTATAAACATACAAATAATTATTTTATTTTAAAATTGTATTTAATTTCTCCTAGTAAAAATTTTAATTAGCCTATAAATTACACGAAATAAACTGCAAAAACTCACAAAACTATACTCTACAGACGCATGCAACTAACTAAACAAATTAGTCTGAATATAAAATTAACAGAAAATCATATATATGAAAAAAAATTAGCCACATCATGATGTCTGACAAATTATTAATAACAGTGAAAACAAAGCATAGTGACCGTGTGGGAGTCGCACATTACAGTAGCGATTGTATACTTCTGTGAGTGTACCGTTGTTGGATGGCGGGGGCGAAGAGTGGACTAGATAAACACCAAAGCTGTTTGTGCCAATTCGAATTGTCCAAGGTATACAATCTCCATCTTTTATTACATTAGGAGACACTGTGTACATATTATTTTTTGTTGATCTTAGATATTATTGAAATTAAGTTTTAAGTCAATTTGGATAATCGACGTTCTACTGTACAATTTATTTTCCCGTTACGGTGATCGTATAAATCTATGTTATGAAAGTTTGAAATTGATTTAAAAAAAGTGATCTAGTTTTTAGAGAATTTCAGTGTAAATATTACTATTATTATTATTAAACCACCATGATAAATGGCTATTTATTAATAAATAATAAGTCAATTATATTGGTCTAGTCAAGTTATATGATTATTTTAGATTCAAATAATTTTACAGTTTTTTACAACACCATTAAGGGTTTTGTAGGTACATAGTTCATTAATTTTTAATTGGAGTGATAATTGTGTAAGTGTTTAGTAGATGTAGAACACAGTTAGGCTGATTGGGGATTAGAGTTGGCTGCCAAAAATATACACTACTAAACTGTTAGTCAAAAAACAAAATTTTTAAGTTTTCTTTAGACTCTTCATTACATTTTTAAAAAGTAGTGAGTTGTAGAAAAACCATGATGTATGCTTTTATTGGTTTTATTTTCTTTCAAAATGTGCTGAACACTAATTAGCGAAAACACTTAACTTTACTTTAAGCTGCTGCTTCTCTCACCTCAATCTGTTCCACTAATCCTCCTTGACGGCCGCATTGGCATAGTTGGTAATGTGCTTGCCTCTCATCATGCGGTCTTGGGTTCGAATCCCATTCAGGCACGGCATATTTTCATACGTTACAAAAAATCATTTCATCCTTCACCATCTGCATTAGCAGTAATTCCATAACAGTCAGACGTTAAACAAAAGAAAAAATTAATCCTCCTTCTTCAACTCTCTGCTGCATAGCCTCTCTCACTCCTCAAGTTCCACAGGGTCTGCCCCACTTCCTCCGAACGGCTGGCTGGTATTTCCAGATCCTTTTTGGCAACCTTTCCTCTTCTATTCGACCTACGTGACCATACCAAACCAATTGTCTTTATGTAGTGACTACTTCTTTTGGCGTTCCTACACTGTGTATTTTTGCACGAAAATTAAGTATTCACTTCTATCAGTCAGTCCCGCAACCAATTTTTTAAAAATTTTGCTTCCAATCTTTCTTAGATTTGTCGTTTAGTTTTCAGGTTAACCACTGAATATGAAAAGTCAAAAAGTGTACAAATTAATGAACTACTACGCACATATATGCTATATTAAAATTACTTAAATTATCATGTATAGATGAATAATTTAAGTCGATGAACTTATAATTAAGTAATCGACATATATTCACAATACGGTACAGCTGAGTTAGTCCTAACTTCTGTACCATTAAACATACCATCTTGTTGGCAAAAAGCCAACATTTGCCATTGTTGGCAAAAAAAGGCCAAAAATAAAATTGTAGTGTCAGCTGACCAAAATTTTAAAGATTATTTCAGATTTTTTTTTACATAGATTCCAATAAAACTCATCGAAGAAAATGAAATTGTAAATCACTGTATGAAGAATTAGCTCTTAAGTTTATTTATTCATGCGATAGCATTCTTCAGTATTACCCTTGCCAATAACTATTAAGAATAGATTAATTTTTTTAATATACTGAATCTGTGTTATTAGCATTGTGGTTTTGTACCCTAATCTTGTTATTTCCTTGATCTTATTAACATAATCCTTATAAGATGGATCTAAAGTTGCATTTTCCCAAAGCAAGCTCAGGATCAGTTTTTCCTGTATGAGTCTTGCCTTTATGTGTTTAACGCAGTTCGCCCTCCACCGATTCCTTGCCAGCACGGAAGCGTCCAAACTATCGTACACACATTTTCTACTCACAGAATCCTGCGTGTAAACTTGCACCAACATTTCATTGGTTTTCATCGCCCAACTCGATTTAAAGCAGAATGTAATATTATGTCATTACTCCTTGAATTTTTGACACACTGTTAAAATGAAAGCAGCAATATGATACAAGGAGCCTCATGCAATCCTGGATGGAGAACAGGTCAATGCATGCCTACACATGCCCATAACCTTGTTTCGCTTGTTGAATTCTGATATATTTATAATTTTGGGCCTGGAACTTTGAACATGGATTAACACCCACATCCTAGACGTTTTTAGCTAATTTTACAGATAAATTACAACGACCTGAATAGTCTTACCTTGAATGTATTTTATCCATATTGTAAATCAGTTTCTTCTTTCTAGTGAAGTATTACACTTTTATATTGTACACTGTTTATAACTGAATAAATTTTTACAAAGCAGACCCTATTTGGTGAAAAAAAATCTTCATTCAACATTTCTAATTATTCAAAGTCTGTACATGTTTCATGCGACATGGTTTCGAAATATAAACAAAGAAATATATCAACACAAATACTACACAACATGTTATAACTTATAAATGCGGACGCACTGCTAGTAAATGGAGTCTCCAGGGCGCAAAAAAAATAAAAAAATAAACCACGCTCATAACCTAATAGGAAACAACAACATAAACACGCTGCCATTACAATTTGGTTAGCTACAAAAGTTTTTGTAATGTGGTGCTATCTGTGATAGGAATTGTTACTAAAATGTCAAAGGAACATGTAGTTTATCCTATAGACGTATTAGTTACGTCATTTTCATATAAAACCCATAGAAACGAAAGGACATATGACATACGTCGTACGGACTGACATATCACGTATGTCCGTAGGCCCGGATGTGTTAAAACACTTCACCAAACGTTTTAGACACACCTCGTAAGAACAATCATGCAAGAAATTTTAATTATCCACAATTCTTTTACCATTTTACTACCACTGTATTCTAGGAACTCGGCATAAAATAAAAATTATAGAAGTTCAAATTACCCAAGATTGATATATTTACAAAACATAGTTGTATCTAATGTAAAAACAAACTTGATCACCTACAAAACCCTTAAATAAAAACATGACTTTGGTAAACTTGCCATTTTATTTAAGTGTTAAGGTATTTATTTGTTATCAGTTACCATAATTACTTTTACAATTATTATTTGTTGATAAGTAATTATATTGAATATGATTCATTACCATTTCACATTTATTGTCAAATATTGTTTTACAAAAAAATTCATTGTTATATCATTGTACATTGTAAATATTGTTAGTTAAATTAATAAATAATTCACTTAAATAAAAATGTAGTGTTTTATTAATCCCAATTCTATTACTGAAAGTTTACATATTAAAAGGAATTTTAATTGTCTGTCTACTTAAAAATTTGGTGCGAAACACTCACATGACTTTCTCTTGCCGATGCAAATAATGATAAAGTAACCTAACATTAATAATAAAGAAAAAACATAACCTTATTTTAACCATGAGTGAATAATGTAAAATAAAAACAAACTTTACTTTTGCTTAATAATATAGAAAATCATGCTTTGATGCTAAAAAATAATAATGGTTTTATCCCTTACGGTGTGCGTTGCAATCTGTTCAATTTAAGAACATTAAGCAACTTCATGATCCAATAAGATGCGAATGATACGAAAATGGACATACGAGGTCCGTTCAATAAATACGTGAACTTGTGGAAGCTAGCGGCCATGACGCAAACTATAGTCCCACCCATTGGCAGCGCTAGTTGCCTGAGACCCAATGAGCCGTCACTGCTTGGAGGATCGTCGAACTGTGCATATGGTGCTAGTTATGTTACAGTATTGTGCGAATTAATGTGAACAAACAGAAATAATTTGTAAATATGATTTATTTAGGACAAAGATACATTTAGGTACACTTACATGAGATAATTTCCATTAACTAGTAGTATTTAATGTGTCCCCCTTTTACTTTTATGACTTCCTGGAGTCTTCTTGGCATGGAATCCACAAGTTTTTTGCAATTGTTTGTGATGGCTTCATCTCTAAACCAAACCTGAATCACTGCTTCCACCAGTTTTGTTTTTGTCGTACAGTCCAATTTTTGTAGCCTAGCCTTACATATTGCCCACAAATTTTCTATAGGATTAAGATCAGGTGAATTCCCAGGCCAATCAAGAAGGGTAATATTATTATCTGGCACGGAGCCGAGTCTTGTTGAAAAATTGCGGTCCCTTCGGCCTGTACTTTATTAAGTTCTATAGCTAAGCGTTGCCCTAGCAATGCTTTGTATTTTTCACTATTCATCATACCTTCAATTGGAATAAGTGTGCCAGTACCTGAGTACGAAAACCAGCCCCAGAACATTTTTTTGGGGGGATGTTTAACTGTTTGGTTAACCAACTTATGAAAACTGAAATTTTGTCTCTGTTCACATTAATTCGCACAATACTGTAGTTTCTGTTGTCCTTTTTTTCACTGTTTGTTGAAAATGGAAATTGATGAAATCACAGAGCAACAAATCAATATCCAAGTTTTTAGTGAAGTGCGGAAAAAGTTATCAAGAAATTACTGAAATGTTGACAGCTGTTTAGGGTGATAATGCTCTGAAGAAAACATCCTTTTTCAATTGAATTAGGCGTTTTATAGATGGCCGACAAGACGCCACGGTTGATGCAAGGCCAGGACGACCTTCAACCACCTGAGTTGACGACAACACATTGTACTTATATGACAATAGGTTAATTTAAAAAATATGAAAAAATACTCTAGAAATATGTTTTATTAAAAAATTAACATATTAATCAACACAAAATATGTTATTCAACATTTTCAACAGCATTTGTATTATTACTAATCACATTTAATCTTTTTTCATTGTACTGTTCAGGAGTAAGAAGTTCGTTTTTGAAACGTTCACAATTAGGTATTGTAGGTAAAATTATTGCAATAAAACCTTTACCGTTTGGATCACGAATCAAAAGGTTTGGATCGTCAATTACAGCGGCATTAATTTCAACTAATTTCCCAGTTATACCAGGACATAATTTATAAATACTTCCATCAGAACATTCGACGAAAAATAATGTAGTAGACGGATGTTGCAAAATCTGAGCTCCCCGTTTTAATTTTCCCGAAACGCGATTGTTTTGCCGGTTGACATTTTGAGAGATTTGAAAATCAAATTTAACGATCGTTTTATTCGTGGTTAATAACGGATGAGTTGGCGCTAACGTAATAATACAAATTCTGTTCGAATGAAATAATACACAGTAATCGCCGAATGGCATTCCAAGGTCTATACAATAACGTAACGTAAAATATCTTTCAATAACACTTTGATATTTTTCATCTTTGTCAAAACTGTTTTCAATTGGAACAACTTTATTACCTAATATATAATCTACATTACCAACATCAAAATCCATTTTTAAAACTATAATTCGTCGTCACTCCTCTGTTTAATCTTCTCACGTCTTAATGCATTTTCCTTAGATGCAGTTTCATTATGTAATTTTTGTCTAGCAATTCTCTGGAACAAAGACACTATCATTTAATCTCTTAACAAATTAAATACTTTTTAAATTTCCAAATTTACCCGGTGTATAGACGGACTTTTTTTCCTTCAGTAACTCGTCAAAAAACAGGGCGCATCTTATACAAGGTATGTTCAGAAAATAAGGTCACAAGATGCTTGGAGCTGCCTCTGTGCTTCCTTCAGTTGGTCACTAAGTGTAGTTTGAGTCAGGTATTTGCTAGCTATCATTATTTTTATTTAAGTTTGTAGAAATTTTAAAAAATAACAAAGTATCGTGTAATTATCTAATGTTATATTCGTGTTTGTTGGATATCACGTTGATATTTTGAATTTGCGTGCAGTCATCTGTTTCATAGAATTTTCTAGAACAGATCTAATTTATTGTGCTTAAGGCGAAGGAAAATTTAGTCAGTCTCTTCGCACCTTACCGATCTCGTGATCTCGTTATTAACCAATTAAAATCGATTAATGGTTGCTTGCGCATGTCAATTAGCCTTTTTCTCCAATTGTAATTCGCTCGTACCCTAACATGTCTCATCTTACTATGGCTTAGCGTCGGTTTCAACACAGTTGAGCTTTGCATTCAGTACGAGTTAGTCGTGTTCACCTCATTCAGTATTGTTATTCGTACGGTATGTGCATTTACCGCTTTAATTGTGTTTAGAGCATTACGAACGTTAGTGTCTTGTCAAATCATGTTCAGTCATTCATATTCAATTGGTTTGTACATTCAAATATGTTTGATATGCGCATATTCAATCAACGTGTTAAGTCGTGTACTACCTCGGTCCTAAACGCTTTCCCGCCTTTGCTTTCACTGTATTGGCCTGGTTTCGTTAATGAAAATAAACTGCGTGTGTGTTATTCAAGTGTGTTGTACAAAGTGAATATAATTTTCACGTGTTACTTCTCAAGTTCAACGTGTTTAGTGATTTCTACAGTTCTACTGCAATTTGCTTCAACTGCTGCAACGAGGCTTTCAGTAATGTATACAACGAGTGAGCTCTGCTTATGTGTTGAATGTCAAACCGAGTAAGTGTGTACTTCATTATTTACAGTTCTAGGCTTAATACAGAGAAATTCCTTTGTTTCCTACACTCAAACCCCTTTTGTTTATTTTCAATACGCATGATGGCTGCGCCGAATGCTCCATCTGGTGTTGTAACGTAATGGAATAGTTCTGCTGCTATTCCCCCCTGTAAACCCCACGTAGACGAAACCCCTGTACCATCACTTAGATGTGTTAATCCATAGTATTTCTGGGCAATAAATAAATAAAGCCCTGTTCCAGTGATATTTTCGAAACAAAAACTACATATTGTATTGTGAATGTTTCATGTCATTTCTAAAAAAATAGTTTTTTGGAGTGAGAATTCTAGATCAACTGAGTCCAAACAAACGGATCACCAAGTTGGGTAAGTTATGGAGTTAATCTTATGTTTTCAATCACAATTTAAAGTCAAATAACTATTTTTTCCCCTCTGTAACCTATGACAAAATATAATATATTAAGTTAAAGCTAAACTTCTGTATTTTATATCAAAATAATTAAAATTTATGTCGTCGATTACAAAATAAAGTTATTCATTCTCAAACGCAAAAAATGTAGCATAATTTTGGTTGCCTACCTTTGTGTGCACGCAACTGACCTAAAGGTCACACCATAATAATAACATTTATATAGTAATAAAATAGAATTCATTACAAACCCACAGTATTTTTTCCGGACTTTTTTAATTAAAAAAAAGCTTTTTGATCAAAAGATGGCTAGTTAGGGAGACATCTAAAAATTCTTGCAGACTGGAATAAATGTGCGAACAGCGATCAGGCAACAATGCTTTAACTACCATCGGACCATTTTCGTGTGTTCTGTTATAACTTACTCCCACAGTTCACCCCATCACATTGGTCAATTGTATAGCACACTCTGTGCCGTTCACTCGTGTGCCAAGCTGGGTGTGCTAACTCACCTATTTTACAGTGCCATTCCATGACTATAGTCCATGTAATTTCAATAGAAGCTTCCGTAATAAGTATTTTCACTCCCACACATGTAAAGTGGTTGCAGCAGTTTGTATAGTGTGCTGCAAAACGTACTACTACTTCCATACTCTTGATTATAAACAAATGAGTAATAAGCGAGTAATTGAATACATGATGAGAAACCTGGCTGAGACTTATGAGCAAAATGGGATGAAGATTAACTACCAAAAAACCAAATATTTAGTGGTAGCAGGGCAGGCAAGAAATCTGCAGATATATGGACACACTATTCATGTATGTGATCAATATAAATACCTGGGAAGTGTAATAACGTCGGAAGGAAACTCTAGGAAAGAAATAACAAACAGGATTGGACAGGCTAGACAGGCAACACAAAAATTAAACCCGGTACTCTGGTCAAAAAGTATCAGGAATAGCACAAAAGTTTGTCTATATAATACTGTTGTGCAAAGTATTTTGACATATGGATCAGAAACCTGGGAGATGACCAAGAGAGATCAGCAGAAAATAAATGTGGTAGAAATGGACTTCTTACGCAGAAGTTGTCTGGTTTCTAGGGTAGACCGGGTTAGAAACACCGAAATTAGAGCTCGTACACAAAAACAAGACACCACAATGGAGGAAATCGAAAAACGACGTCTGGTATGGCTGGGACATGTGCAAAGAATGGGAGATGAGAGATGGCCAAAGAAAATAATAAACTGGACCCCTTGGGGACGAAATAAGCGTGGTAGACCACCTGAAGCATGGATAAAGCAAGTATCGAAAGATATGCATGCTAGACAATTGGAGGGAGGAGACTGGATGGATAGAGAGGGGTGGCGTATGGGATGCGAGAGACGGCCAGAGCTGTAGAATAACTCGCTTGATATATATATAGTAATAAGCACAAATCACCATCTATTTTCAATTTTTACTTTTATTGGTATATTACTTTAATGTCAAAAAAATACTTTATAAATCAGAATGTCAAATTCTTTTAGTTAATTAATTACAAATTGTATTATACTCTGCAGTATTAGCTTTTATAACTGTCAAAACAAAATGTAAGGCTGTTTCTATTTTAAAGACATAAATAAAAATATACGTAGTCTTTTATAAATGTATATGACAATATTATAGTACAAATAAATTCACCAGTTCAGTTTGAGTTTCCGTTCAGTGAACAAGAGATTAAAGTGTACGCAGTACCGATCAACGATGAGTGAAAAATGAAGAACAACCCGTGTCATTTACATCTCCTCATAAGAAGATACCTCACAAAAAATGGGTCACCGGTGTGGACAGTTTCGATGAGCAATGCAATCCCAGAACAATAACTGAGTTTTTTGAACGTGGGGAAAAGTTAGAAACTGCATGCGAAAAAGTTAGAAAAATTTTAGAAGAAAAAATTGGGTACACGGGGTTTGTTAAGTCTTCAGGGAGAATAATTAAAAATTTGGAGTACAGTTACAAGAAAGGTAATGACGGTAGAAGGTTTTTCATGATTAAATTTCTTCGGAAGATGCAATCGATACTAAAATAGGATTATACAATTAAACACAATGAATTACTTAAAAAGAATTAAATTCATACAAAAGTATCAAACACTGGTAACAATTTAGAAGCATACTTTTCTAACAACCAGTACATATGCTGACTACTTGGACTAAACATAGGAGGCAAGTAGAGGGAACGTGTACAGTGCAAGCTTCTATTGAAATTACATGGACTATAATATCATAATCCAGTATCAGATGACAAGGTTTTATCTGTTGACAATAAGTCAACAATCAAGTACCGTATACAAAATTATAAAAATATTATTATTAAATTGTTGTTGTTGTTTAGGTCATCAGCCGAAAGGCTGGTTTGAACCTGTAGAGGTTTTACTAAGTAAAACGAGGAGTGAGGTGGTTTACCATTGCCTTCCTCACTGAATGGAAAAGTATGCTTATCAGCATCCCGGGCCCTCTGAAAAGCACATATTTTCCACTCTGCAAATGACACCTTCACTTCATTCACCACAGGGTCTGGCTGTATAATGAAATTCATTACTTTCAGAGGAGATAACTCTGATTAGTGTCTTTTACACCTCTACCTCTTCTGTTCTTAAATGATTCAGTCATTTAATTGGCTGACCATATGATAAGAAACAGAACTATTTATTTTAGCCCTGCAACGAACAGAGTGAGTGTAAATAATTTGACACTCCACCTGTCCGTTATGGGCAGATTATTAAATTATAAAATATTTACTCTCAATCTGTTCATTGCTGGGCTAAAATAAATAGTTCTGTTTCTAATCACATGGTCAGCCAATTAAATGACTGAATCATTTAAGAACAGAAGAGGTAGAGGTGTAAAAGACAATAGTCAGAGTTATCTCCTCTGAAAGTAATGGATTTCATTATACAGCCAGACCCTGTGGTGAATGAAGTGAAGGTGTCATTTACAGAGTGGAAAATATGTGCTTTTCAGAGGGCCCGGCATGCTGATAAGCGTACTTTTCTATTCAGTGAGGAAGGCATGGTAAACCACCTCACTCTTCGTTTTACTTAGTAAAACCTCTATAGGTTCAAACCAGCTTTTCGGCTGATGACCTAAACAACCTAAACAACAACATACAAAATTAGTGATTATCTTTTCGCTGACTGGTTATTCATTTATTTTGAAATGCCGTTAAATGGAAATTTTATTAGCTTCCTGCGTCTCGGAAAGGTACTAAATGTTTTGCCCTTTTCACGAATGGAATAAATGAATAATGTCATTGAAATAAGAAATGATACTGAGGACGAAACTTAAACATCCTTTAGTTTAAACTACAGTCTTGTTAAAATACACAGCACCCCATTTTAAAGTATGACTGAAATACACCTTGACAAACACCCAGTAAATTTGGTAAAACAATGAATGAATCCAAAAACACTCACCTCTCTTCGTAAACACTTTTCAACCTTTATTTCAAACTCATCACACACCAAAAAAAATTTCATAAATTTGTTCTGAAAAAAACAAACAAACAAGTGATACCAAACCATTCATGAAAAATTACAAATACAATAAATTTAAAATTAACACTCTTATTGACAGGTGGAGAGTTAAATTATTTGAACCCAATCTGCAAGTTCCAGGGCTACAAAAAATAGTTCTGTTTCTTATCATGTTGTCAGCTAATTATATGACTGAACTAGTTAAGAACAGAAAAGGTACAGGTGTAAATGATACTATAGTCACTTGAGTCACGAGTTTGCCCTTGTTCGCAACGAGGGGTAAAGGGGGAACAGCATCAGTGCGCATGTGCGACTGCTTAAATTTCAGTACACAAACATAACAACTTATACTATACCCAGAGTATAGCCTATACAGTATATCGCGGAATGTTTTTTAGGTTAACGATACGAATATAACTGTTTGTTACCGTAAACAGAAATGTTAGTTTCTCAAAAATGTGTGCAGACTATTCACAGTGCTGAATGAAACGTAAAATGCAGTCTAATAAAATGCTGAGAAGTTGAAACTAAACAAAAATGCCTTTCAATGCCTCAACAAAAGCGATGAGCGAGTGGTTAACTACTGTGATGTTTCTCTTTTCACAATTCGAAAAATAAAGAAATAAATTAAAGACGTGAAGAAGCTATTCTTCAACATTTTTGTTAACACGTGGTAAAAAAACGAAGCAGTTAGGTAGACTAGTGAGACTGATAGTGAAGACGCCGTTGACAGAGATCATAAAGAAGGCGATTCATTCGTACAAAATTTGTTCCAATGGAATAAGATAGCTGGTAATTACAGTAAATCAAACATTTTTAGTCGTGTAATTAAGCTATAAGCAGTATTACAGGTCAGATTTATTTCTTATAAGGTTTATGAAGAAAACTTTCTCGGATTAAATCACAGCTTACGAAATGTATGCAGAAACTGCACGGTAGTGAAATGTATGAGTAGTGTCTTACTGTTGAGGTTAGCAGGACTGTCATATTTTCAGTTCCCTTCCTCACAGCCCATCCATACGCAAAAGGCAATCTCGTGACTTCAGTATCTATAATATGCTTTTCACGGTTGTTGAGCTCAGCTGTTCCACATGTTTAGACCAATCAGAACGTTCGCCAGCGTTGTCAGATTGTACCAGACAAACATTATGCACGCATGTGTATAAGAGCCGCAATAGTTCATTCTCGTCTTGCATCTCGTACTGAACACATCGATTATAGAGCGCGTTAAAATGCAGTACTTTATAATATAATCAGCTGATTGTATGTTTATAGGTTATAATTGTTATTGAAAGACCAAACAATGACTGACAAAATATTTAACAGAGCTACTTAAGAGCAAGTATTAGCAATGTTGCTGGCAAGTCATTGGCTAGCTATGAAGTGGGTAGGGGGCAATGCACACGCTCATAGCTCATCAGCCTTGAAAAATAGTATAGTCAAGAGTTATCTCCTCTGAAAGTAATGAATTTCATTATACAGCCAGACCCTGTGGTGAATGAAGTGAAGGTGTCATTTACAGGGTGCAAAGTAGATGCTTTTCAGAGGGCCAGGCATGCTGATAAGCATCTGTTCAACTTGGTGAGGAAGGCTTAGGTAAACCATCTTACTCCTCGTTTTACTTAGTAAAACCTCTACAGGTTCAAACCAGCTTTTCAGCTGTTGACTTAAACAACACTCTTATTGAAACTACTCTGCAATCAAAACCTCTACAGTTCAGCCGTTCTTAATTTGCTCCTACGTCAACAAACAAAAGCCACCTACTACAGGGTGCACGCTAGAGTCTGTGACTTTACTGATGTCGTATTCCTATAAAGTTAACTATGTTTTAAATTATAAGTACTTAAAACATCAGTCATAATATGATGTAGGCCTAACAATTTCATTTAGAAAAATACTTTTATAAGTATTTTGTATTTAAATACTTTTGAAAGTATTTTGTTGTTACTTTTTAATAAGCGTGTACACATTTTGATATAATGCGCATGCTCAGTGACGTCATTATTTGTTTACATTAGGAGCAAACTAAGAGAGGCTGGACTGTAGATAAATTAGCTTAAAAACAATAATTTTACAATCTTAGACCCAAGAAGTTTAAATTCCTTACTTGGATAACTTAACCTCCAAGTAAGACAAACTATATTTTCATCAGTTTTAAAGCTTTCTTTCAATTTAATGAATTTATGTAGGCCTATATGAAATAGACATAAATGTTTTAATAAATACAGCAGCCTGCTTAAATACAGTATAGTTTTCCTTCAATAGCAATATTCAAATAGCTGTAACATATAAAGGAATAAAAAGTTGCAGTAATTTTCTACCATTTTAGATCGTTTATTTCTTCAAACAAAAAGAAAAAATTAGAACAGTTAATGTCCAAGAATCATTTCCCAACAACTACACTAGCATGCCTGGACAAAAATATTTAAAAACCTTTTGAAACTATAGTCTATTCCAGTTAAGTTGGCAGTGCCTGCAAAATAAATTCCGATTCACAGGCGGTGCATGAAGGAACAGTCCAAACCGCATTCTGATAGAGATCTACCCATAAGTAGAAGTAAAACTTGAAGTAACTTTATAAGAAACTTTAAAAATGATAATTAAATGAAATTTTTGTTGCTTTGTCCAGCGAGTTGCTAATCCTGTTAACTCTGTTTCGCTTTTTAGTTGGAGATGTGACTCGACCAGTAATTTTCTTTTCCTTAATTATTCTGTAAACTGATCGTCCAGAGACAACTAGCATTGCTGAAGTTTTTGCTACAGTTTCACTAATTGTTATATTAGCATGTTCAGTTTTAAAAGATTTCAAAGTATTTATAATTAATAGTTTTTGTTTAGAATTAATGCCTTCTTGTCCGCGCTTGTTTCGTTTAACCGGAGAATCCATTATTATTGATTTAAGAGAATATAACTACCAACTAATAGTACTACTTATTAAAATAATTAAAACAACACAATAACAACAAATATTAGTCTCATACGTTTAAAAATATCACAAACACTATTATAATATGAATAAACACTAATATTAACACGACTCTGTATGTGTAGCAGGTACTACACTATTCGTCGAATGCAGAAGCAAAACTGATATAATTGCATGTATAGGCCTACAAGTGAAACGGTTGTTGTGTTAAACACAAACAACCAATGAGCAGTTGCCGTCCCACATTCCACAGAATGAATCTACTGACAACTAACTTGAATGAACTATAGTATGTTTTCTGTTGAAATAGGTGTGAACAGACCACCAAAATGAAAGCCAAGGAACAACACTTTTTAGAATTATTGAAAAATAAATCCTTAAAATAAACCGCATTTAATTAAAAAATTTATTATTAAAAAAGTTAAATTTCAGCCATGTTCTGTGCTATATTTTATAGTGGTTTGAAACTAAACGACTCGCCGGCAACCTAAAATGGTGTGTTGAGGTTATGTTGTTAATTTTTCCATACAAACCGCTATTGGGTCATTAGATTAGATGTCCTTACTGTATTTAACTAAATTTCAACCTAAAATATATTTAATTTTAATAAAAGTTTTATTTTAATAAATACATCTTAGGAGAAATAAAATATATAGTATTTAACTTACATCATTAAAACAAGTCTTTAGTTCACTTATTAATACATTACATTCATCTGTGTGTAGATGAGGTGATAAATCAACGTGCATAATTAACTATATGGTTATTCTACAATTACTTAAATTAAGCTAACGCAAAATTACAGTACCTCACAGCGATATTATTACATAAATCATAGCCATATAGCATACAAGAGTCGCAGCAATCAGTAATATCAACAGCTGATCCGCAATAACCCAAAACCGAAATGTATAAATTTATTTTATGATAAATAAATAAAATTAATAAAAACAAATTTATCTCGGAAATATAAAAAAAACAAATTATTTTTCTCTAACAAAAAACCTGCGACTTCAAATCAATTTAAATTAATAAAAAAGATATATCAAATAAATTGATTACGTAATATTTTATTCGAGATAAGATTATTGATCTAGAAAGATAACGCATTTAAAGTTAATTTCAGTCTTAATGGGATAGTATTTTTAAATTAATGATAACTTGGGAATAATTTATGGTCCAAATTGCCTTATTGTTAATGATTTTGTACCTAATATTGATATTATTATGATTTTTTTATAATAATAAATAATTTGGGGCTTAAAATTATTGACAATTTACTGAATTTAATTAATATTAACAGTAAATTCGTTTGATATTACTTTTTTATTATAGTTAAGTAATTCTGATGTAATTCTTTTTCAGACACAATCATACGTTCTCAGGTAATACAAAGTGGCAAACCTGCTAATCAAAGTATTTTCCTCGAGTGCGGTTTTATGTTTTTATAGGTTAAAACTTGTTGTGATGTTAATATAAAAAGTATTTGAACCCGTCTATCAAGTCATTATTTATGAATAACTTTAGACATTATGCTACAAAATTAACGGGATTTATAACATGTATTGTTCAATATGGGTGTGTTGCACATTGTGCCCTAGAATATGGAGGTGACTTCGTCGTGGTAAAGTAACATTTTAAAAAAAATGGATATTGTTATTTGTTATATAGTATGCGTTTTAGTGATTAATGAATAACAGTTAAATTTTAAGTAAAAATGTTATTTATGTTTTTAACAAACAAATTTTGCCTGTCCTGTATTATTTACTTGTAATATTTTTTTATTTATTCAAAAATTTTGTCACTTCTAATTTAGATGAAATCTGTACTAAGAATTACATTTATGAGACTCTCAACTTATGTATTTATAATTTTTTTGCAAAATTGTACAGTGAATGGTAAAAATTTTTAACTTGATCCATTTATGGATTGTAGAGATTATGTAACTTCTTGTATGGCTGTGTTTACATATTTGATAGGTCATCCCATTTTAGTAAAATTGGTAGATGTCATGTTTTAAAATTGTGTGTGCAAATGTGCAGTTTTAATTATAAATGGGAAATGAAAATATTTTTTGATTTGTTACCGATATAGAACAGCCTGGTCTATAACAGGATTCTACAATCTGTTAACACTTTCAAGCCTGAGCTATAAGAACATGGTATCCTGGGGGTTTTAGAGTAAACTTCAAAAAATTCTAAAAGAATTCTAAAAAATTTCTATCCTGCCTTAATGATTTTTGCATCAAATTGATTAAAAATCAAAAAGTTTATTACTATTTATTTACATTGAAATTATTATACTTACTAAATTTAAAAAAGAAATTGTTACGTGGTACACACTACCTACCGTGTGATTTTTTTAGTCCTGTTACCCAATTGTTAATGTCTGGTAATTTTTTTCTAAGAAAGGGATATTTTGTTTTGTGACACAAAGTTGGTAGCCCTACTCAACCGGTATAGATACGACAGTTTGAGTTGATTCTCCTTGAGTTGCGTAAAATTTTGAGTCGTTTCCTGTTGTGTTACGAACAGAATGTCTTTTACCCTAGAACAACAAGTTTTCATTCTTGAACAATATTTTGCTACAAAATCGTATGCGAGTGTAAAAGAATCATTTCAAATTAAATTTTTTGGTGTTCCTCCACTCTATTCTAGTCAATTTCTAGGCTAACTAACTGATTTTTAGAGGCAGGTATTGTTTGCAGCAGAAAACGTAGTGGTCGACCAACTCTCTTGACAGATGACGTTAAGTGAATGTGAAAACAAGATTGCTCAATTCTCCATGGAAAAGTTTACAAAAACATTCCTCGCATGTTGATTTGTCATGTTCGAGTGCTCAGAAAGCTGCTAAAAAATTGAAATTGTATCCGTATCACATACGATTAGTTCTAGAGCTTCAGCCTCCAGATTTAACACAACCCTGATTATAAGAAGATAGAAGTAATACATCGGTAAATTTTCTGTCCCCCAATCGGTATTTTGGTAACAGTGTACTCAAGACCAACTACCTATGACAGTTAAAATGTTCCAGTCAAGCATTAGTGTGGTGGGAGCAGTCGTTTCGTTATATTATGTCAGCAATGGTTTTTTCCAAGGAAGAACGCGTGTTTTTATTGTTGAGACTTACATAGCGAGTAAATCTTACAAATTAGAGCAAGATAAGTTTCACTACATATTCGACAGTTCTCACTATTCACATAGCCATCTAAATGAAACCAAGCCTCATCACTAAAATAAAAATGATCTAACAATTGAATACCATTTTCTTCAACCAAAGATCAAAACCACCGACAATATTGTAATCGTTTCTGATGGTCTGTAGCTTTCAGTTCATGAGTTACGCCAACATGATAAGGATGCAAATGTAACTTTTTCATAGCTCTGAAAACAGTAGTTAATGTTAGCCCAGCTTGCGATGATAATCTTCTAAACAATTTTTTAGGTGATTGAGTAAAACGATTTTTCAAATCTTCAAGAACTTCCGCGGTTAACTTTATTGGCTGGTGAGATGGTTTCTCATCGAGTACACTCCCAGCTCTAAGGAATTTATTTATCAAACGCAATATTGACGATTTATTCGGAACGGCAGAACGGGGAAATTTCAACTGAAACTTATCTTGCACACATTTATAAGATTTACACGCTATGTAAGTCTCAACAATAAACACGCATTCTTCCTTGGAAAAAACCATTGCCGACACAATATAACAAAACGACTACTGTCACCACACTAATGCTGGAACATTTTAACTGTCTTAGGTAGTTGGCCTTGAGTACACTGTTGCCAATATACCGATTGGGGGACTGAAAATTTACCGATATATTACTTTCTATCTTCTTATAATCAGGGTTGTGTCCTTAATAAAACACCCGTAATAATCACCTTCTGTTTATATTGTAACGTCTCTTCTAAAAAAAATGTCGTGGAACTTTTGGAGATGTAAGAAGTATCCAAACTTTACTTTTTGCTAGCAAGGAAACTACAGCACACAGTATGTGAACTCTAAAAAATCAAAAGATTATAACTTAATTATTTCTAGTAGAAAATTTGAATTGTGTTTGCATTTTATCCGGAATTTGGAATATTCGAAAGTGGGTCTGCCCCTCATATTTCAGTTGAAGTAGGATTTTGCTGTTTATTAAAATTGTTTATTTTTTGTTTACAGTGCAGTGGTCCGTCTATGGAACCGACAATTTTAACAAATAATGTAATTTTAAGTGAACATATTAGTCCTAGATTAAGAAGAATAAAACATGGTGATATTGTTATAGCCAAATCTCCTGTAAATCCGTCTCAGTTTATATGTAAAAGAGTTACTGGACTTCCAGGAGATAAAATGAATTGTGGATTCTCATTTTACACAGTAAGTCGATTTTGAATGTTATTATAGTACGTGGCCTACCTCACTATGTTTAGTGAATTTGTATTTCTTGATGTGGTAGTACTGTCCACTAGTACTTTGGCAAGTAAATATTCACATATTTTACAGGTTATTATTATTATTATTATTAATATTTTATGGCCTACAAAGGACCACTTTAGTCATTTTACATTTAAAGTCTTTCCTTCTTTCTTCCTTTTCTTTTCCGCCCAATATTTTTTCATCCTTTCCGAGCGCAATTTTCTTTCCTCCTCTGGAACCACTCTTCCCAATCGTTGCTTGTTCCTTCCCGGCTGTAGTATAACGCGTTCGTCCTTCAATATCTTCAATGCATCTGTTTTGTGTTTTAAATCTTCTATTGTAATTTGTAACCTTCCAATATCTTCCTTTAATTCTGTGATCCATTTAATATCACTTTTACTATACCACAGTTTTTCTATTATTTTCCTGCTAGTTCTATTTTCAGGTGTTCTTAAAAGATGTCCCAGGAATGATATTCGTTTCTTTTTAATTATACTTGTAATAGGTTCTATGTTTTTGTAGACCATTTCGTTGTAAGCTAGTCTCCAAACTCCGTCTACTTGATAGTTTTTGTTCAAGCAAGTTCTGACTATTCTTCTCTCAATCCTGAGGACCTTATCTATTGCAATGGTATTTGTGGTTTTAAATATTGTTTCACTTGCATATGTAATTTTACAGGTTATGAGAACTACATTAGATTATGGTTGTGAACAATAGGTTTTAAAAAATATTTACATATTTTACAGGTTATTTTTTATCAAAAATCCTATGTAGGATTTTAAACAGCCGTTTTATTTAAAATTGAAATATATATTTCTAACCACCAGAATACGGTAACATAAAACACTTACAAATGTTTATAGCGCTTTCGTGTATCTTGTACACATTTTCAGTTAATTAAAATTTTTATATTCCTTATTTCCCTTTTGATTCCTTATCTACCATGGTAGGAGTAGGAAGTTTTAAATTTTGACGTAAAAAATTTTTAATTTACTGAAAATGTGTACAAGATACATGAAAGCACTATAAACATTGGTAAGTGTTTTATGTTACTGTATTCTGGTGGTTAGAAATATATATTTCAATTTTACAGGTTATGTGAACATACGGTTACCTGCATTCAACGGTTAACCATCAGCGAAATTAAGTAGATCCATTAACAGGAGGAGCCAATACCCAAGCAATTGAGAGATCATGGTTGGACGCAAAAATAAACATTCTTTAACAAAAAATCAGGTGTGAAACACTCACACAACTTTCTCTTGCCAATGCAAATAATTAACAATAAACCTAACATTAATAATAAAATATTAGAAATAAACAAAAAACTAACCTCAAAAACATAACCTTATTTTAATCATGAGTGAATGATGCAAAATGAAAATCAACCTCAGTTTGGCTTCAAAATACAGAAAATCACTCTTTCTCTCTAAACTAGGCTCTGTAGAGAAAAATGCTTTAAATAAAAGTTGTAGATCTTTTAATTTTCTATAAATTAAATTATATACACTTTTGTCGTAAAATGCATACTAAGGCCGAAATCTTAAAAAAATCAATTTTTCACACATTTTCGTGAGAAAAAAAACAGAAAATCGCAAATTACCGCTAAACTAAGCGTTATACAAAAAATTGTTTGAAATAAAAGTTGTAGAATTTTCAATTCTCTACAACTTTTATTATATATAGTTTTGCGCTAAAATGCATATTAAAGCTGTAATCTTAAAAAAACAACGTTTTTACGTGAAAACAGCCTCACCCAGAATTTCAGCAAACATGACGCCTACCCTATCTTGTAGAGAATAAAAAATTGAGTAAACCAGGTGATTTTAAAAAAAATCGTAGGACCAGTTTTTGAGAAAATCGCAAAAAAGTGAAAAATTACACGAATAAACTACCACTTCCGGTTGACCGATTTTGATGAAAATGTTCGTGTCGAGTCCGGTAGTGGTACTTAACTTAAGTTTCAAGTTCGTACGATGTTCCGTTCTTGAGATATTCTGTTCACACACACACACACACACACACACAGACCAATCGCTAAAAACATGTTTTTGGGGTTCAGGGGGTCTGAAAACGTATAGATCCGGTGAAAACTCGATTTCGAAAAATCGACATGAAAACAATACTTTCCTTCCTATATATTCATATAGGCAAGAGAAAGTAAAAAGGCGTTCCGAAAGAATTATTTCATTCGCACCTTGACCATATATCATGGAAAATTATGAGAAAAGTAGAACCTAATATGTTTGTTGCTTTTCTCAATGACATTCACAGTGTGTACCATGTGCAGACTGACTAAAAACAACTGGGTGAATCCTTATCGTATTATTAGTTGTAATATTATTTGCCATAGTAAATTATTGTATGTAATTTGTCCTTTTTTCTTAATATCACATAGCCTGTAAAAAATGTGAATATTTACGCGTCAAAAGTGTTAGGGGACAGTGCTACCACATCAAGAAAAACAAATTTCATTAAACATAACGCGGTAGACCATGTACTATAGTCGCACCCGATTTTGTTTGTAGGTTCTTAAAACAAATAATTTGCTCTTATCTAATCTCATGTCATCACATTGTAGTCTTTTGAAATTTTAAGTAGTATTAGAATTGAATAACAAAACTTTACTTTCATGAAATGACATATCTCATGGCTTGTGGCAATTTTTTAAAAGGCTCACCTTTGACTTATGGCATAAACCATTTGTAATTTCTGTGCCTACTCTTTAAAAGGAATCATGACACTATTTTTGTTTCTAAATACCGACTTTGATTTCTTCACTTTGGGTTTTGGGCCACTTCCAATCGTAACCGGAACTTCAAACCCAATGATTTCTGTATCTATTCTTTAAGAGGAATTGAATAATGGTATTTTTGTTTCCGAATTCAATTTCTTGACCTCTGGTTTTGGGCCATTTCTGTCCAAAACCGAAAATTCAGGCCCACTATCTTTTTCGGTAGATTATGAATCCAAAAACTGTTTATTGTTATCTCTTGCAGTTTTTGACGTCCGGTTTTGGGCCACTTCCAGTCGAAACTGGAACTTCAAACCCAGTGATTTCTGTATCTACTCTTTAAAAGTAATCAAATAACGCTATTTTGTTTCCAAAATTCAAATTTAATTTCTTGACTCCTGGTTTTGGGCACTTCCGGTCAAAAGCCGAACTTCAAACCCAATCATTTCTGTATCTACTCTTTAAAGGGAATTAAATAATGCTATTTTTATTTCCAAAATCCAAATTTGATTCTTGACTTCTGGTTTTGGGCCACTTCCGGTTGAAACCGGAACTTCAACCCCAATCCAGGCCCACTAACTTTTTATATTGATTACAAATCTGTTATGGCCTTCATTGGGAAAGACCTAGTGAGATCAAAGATAGAGCTGAATGGGAGCATTCTGGAACAAGTTTCTTCCTTTAATTATTTGGGGTACGAGGTTTCTCCCATAGGTAGTTTTGATGTGGAGAATAAAGTAAACAAATTTAAGCATATTTACGGGACAATCCACAGAACTTTAAAGAATAAGACAAGGAAGGAAACAAGACTGAAGTTCTATAAGACAATGGCAGTTCCAGTGGTGTTGTATGGGTGTGAGACCTGGGCGCTTACTAGGCGACAACAGAGTAGTTTGAGAGCTGCGGAGATGAGATTTCTCAGGGCTACAAAGGGATGCACATTAGAGGATAGGTTGAGAAGTGAGGATATACGACAGGAGTTAGGTATATACAGCTTGGAAGATAAGATGAGAGCCTACAGGAGTAATTGGTGCATTCATTTGGAGCGCATGGGGGATCAGCGGTTTCCTCGCTTGGCTAGGTACTACAGACCCAAGGGAAAAAGAAGTGTGGGACGTCCGAGAAGAAGATGGTTTCCGGAACGGGCAGACGTGCCTAATCCTTGAAGTGAAGAAGAAGAAGAAGAAGAAGACAAATCTGAAAAATGTTTGTTGCTATCTCTTGTAGTTTCTGACATCTGGGTGTGACAGATGGACAAAACAAAATGATCTATGAAAATTTTAAAAATTACCACCCACAAATTACAATTCACATAACCTACGAATGCCAGTATTCATTTTACTCAAGTGTACTACCACAGGAGAAACTTCATTCTGTACCCACTTTCTATGTAAAGGTCCTGACTTAAATTCCCAGGCAGGGCCATGCAGTAGATTTTCTCAGTATGATGTAAAAGTTTGAAATCAAGCCCCTATTGTTATAACCTGCCCATAACAGACAGGTGGAAATCAATTTGTTCGTTGCAGGGCTAAAATAAATAGTTCTGTTTCTTATCACATGGTCAGCCAGGTAAATGACTGAATCATTTAAGAACAGAAGAGGTAGAGGTGTAAAAGACACTAATCAGAGTTATCTCTTCTGAAAGTAATGAATTTCATTATACAGCCAGACCCTGTGGTGAATGAAGTGAAGGTGTCATTTACTGAGTGGAAAATATGTGCTTTTCAGAGGGCCCGGCATGCTGATAAGCGTACTTTTCCACTCAGTGAGAAAGGCAAGGGTAAACCACCTCACTCCTCGTTTTACTTAGTAAAACCTCTAGAGGTTCAAACCAGCTTTTTGGCTGATGACCTAAACAACAACAACATTGTTATAACAATCATTTTCAATAAGTAATTACAATTGCTGTAAAAAAATCTGGTCTGAAACACTCACACGACTTTTCTCTTGCCAATGTAAATTATGAAAAATATTATCTAATTTTAATGAGTGAATGACACTGTGTAGAAAAAATCCTTAAAATAAAACGTTTAAGTTATTTTCTATATCCGTAGCTTTGACTTTGTATTTTTTTTGTCATAAAATTCTCACTAAGGGCACAACCTTTAAAAATACCATTTTTATGGGATTTTTTTGGGCACACAGAAAGGGACAGACCGCTTTCTGTGTGCCCCAAGCCTTTAAAAGTAACTGATACCATTTTTATCTGATTGACCCTCTAAATAAATCTCATTTGATCTGTAAAAATCTGGTGTGAAACATTCACACAACTTTCTCTTGCCAATGCAAATAATTAACAATAAACCTAACATTAGTATTAAAACATTAGAAATGAACAAAAACTAACCTCAAAAACATAACCTTATTTTAATCATGAGTGAATGACGCAAAATGACAATCGAACTCAGTTTGGCTTAAAAATACGGAAAATCACGCTTTCACGCTAAACTAGGCTCTGTAGAGAAAAATGCTCTAAACAAAAGTTGTAGATCTTTTAATTTTCTATAAATTTAATTATATACACTTTTGTCGTAAAATGCATACTAAGACCGAAATGTTAAAAAAATCGATTTTTCTCACGTTTTCGTGAGAAAAAAAAAAGAAAATCGCAAATTACCGCTAAACTAAGCGTTATACAAAAAAATGTTTGAAACAGAAGTTGTAGGTTTTTAAATTCTCTACAACTTTTATTATATAAGTTTTTGCGCTAAAATTTATATTAAAGCCGTAATCTTAAAAAAACAACGTTTTTACGTGAAAACAGCCTCACCGAGAATTTCAGCAAACATGGCGCCTACCCTATCTTGTAGAGAATAAAAAATTGAATAAAATAGGCGATTTAAAAAAAAATCGTAGGACCAGTTTTTGAGAAAATCGCAAAAAACTGAAAAATTATACGAATAAACTACTACTTCCGGTTGACCGATTTTGATGAAAATGTTCGTATCGCGTCCGGTAGTGGTATGTAACTTAAGTTTCAAGTTTCAAGTTCGTACGATGTTCCGTTCTTGAGATATTCTGTTCGCACACAGACACACACACACATAGACCAATCGCTAAAAACATGTTTTTTGGGTTCAGGGGGTCTGAAAACGTATAGATCCGGTGAAAACTCGATTTCGAAAAATCGACATGAAAACAATACTTTCCTTCCTATATATTCATATAGGCAAGAGAAAGTAAAAATACTCTCTATATTCAACAAGTAATTATAACTTGTTAAATATTGATGCGTAATGTTTTGTTCAGAAAGTCTAAAGTATTTTAACAAGAGCTGTATTATTTTTATAGGTACCAATTGGTCATGTGTGGTTAGAAGGTGATAACCGAGAAAATTCTTCAGATTCTAGATCGTACGGGCCCGTACCTCAAGCCTTAATCAGAGGAAGAGTTGTCTGCAGGGTTTGGCCACCGAAAGATATACAATTTTTTACGACAGATTACAGAAGAAAACGTATTTAACTTCTCCGAATAAAATAATTACTACTGTTTTTCGAAATGTATTATTATAAATAGTTCCAAATCCATATGTGTTTCAATCTATTAAACTTGTATACAATTAATTATTTAAAGTTTTAATAAATATTGTCATTGTTATACCGTTTATCTGCTGTTATTTTTGTAGACAACTGATTAATTTGGCAATAATGAAATCTTTCTTATACAGTCAGTGCTCAATTAAACAAATTTTCAATTTTACGAACTACCCTCTTCAATAAATAAAAATTTTGTGTGAAACACTCACATGACTTTCTCTTGTCAATGCAAATAATGAACAATATAACCTAACATTAGAAATAAACAAAAAAAATTAAAACCAACCTGTTTGGCTTAATAATACGGGAAATCAGTCTTTCACGCTAAACTAGGCTCTGTAGAGAAAAATGCTTAAATAAAAGTTGTATCCTTTAATTTTCTATAAATTTGGTTATATATATTTTTGTTAAATGCTTACTAAGGCTGAAATCTTTAAAAATTCATTTTTTTACAGATTTTCATGAAAAAAACAAAATCACTAATTACCGCTAACTAAGCATTGTACAAAGAATTGTTAGAAATAAAAGTTGTAGAAATTTGATTGTATACACTTTTGCTCTAAAATGCATATTAAAGCCACAATCTTAAAAAAAAAAAATTCTACCAAAGCACAGCCTCTTCAAGAATTTCAGCAGACATGGCATCTACCCTATCTTGTAGAGCATAAATAATGAAGTAAGGCGATTTTTAAAAAAAAAATTGTAGGAACCATTTTAGAGAAAATCGCAAAAAAGTGAAAAATAAACTACTACTTCCAGGTGACCGATTTTGATGAAAATGTTTGTGTCGGGTCCTCTAATGGTACCCAACTTAAGTTTCAAGTTTTTATGATGTTCCATTCTTGAGATATTTTATTCATACACGCACAGACCAATTGCTAAAATCATGTTTTTTGGGTTCAGTGGGTCTGAAAACATATATATTCGGTGAAAAATCGACATAAAAATAATACTGTCCTTCCTATACATTCATAAAGGCAAGAAAAAGTAAAAATAGTTTGAAAATTACAAAAATCTATGGAACATTAACACATTTTAGAAACATATATGTGAACAATTTTGTTGTAACTGAATGACTTTCAATTTTACGGACTTTCTCAGTGGACTTCAGTATGCTCCAATTACTCCATTAAATTGAGCGTTGAGTATTAAAATTAATCATAAAATCCACTTACCCCATCTCTCTCACTCACTCGGTTTCAATCATCAAGCTGACATCAATGGGCACTAGCACTTCTAAAAATACTCACTTTTCTATTGATAATCACATTTATTATCATTATTATAAATTTGACCCTGTGAGAATAACGTCCAAAAATGAATGAAATTGAATCGATAAACCAGGAATTCCAAAGGACTACAACTGTTTTCTAAAGTCCAGTGGAACCTTGGGGAATGAAGGAAACAAGAATTAAAGCCACGGCCACAACATGTACCTCACCACGCATAACCCCTAGCATTGCACATCTTCCAGAATACAGGTATAGTACATTTGTTTTTGGAAGAAGCTTGTAAGGGGAGGGCGAGTAGGTAGAGTAGGAATAGTTTCAACGGGGCAAGTGTTGTCTCCTCATTTAATGATCATTCGCTCTCATTCTAATTGTATACTACTGTTACAACTACGAGGTGCTTCCCCCACTACTAAACAGAACAGCTCAGCAGCACAGAGCGTTGGAGGGAAAGCTTCTAGCTAGAACAAATGACCTGTATGTATTTACATTATCGTGGCCTATCGCCACGCAACTTCACCCCTTCCATTGCACCGCACCTAGGAATTGAGCTTGGTATATTTTTGCTTAGCAACCTCACACCCAGCGTTTAATATTCAATCTTGTGTCAATAAATATCCCATTTATTCCTAGTGCTATAGTATTTTGTGAGGTTTTAATTATGGAACAAGTTAACAAAGAAAAACTGATTAACACGTTCAGCACGGCACCTACAATCACGGGGGCTTCGCTACGCCGACCCGCCATTACAGTGAAAATATTCCATGCCGCCTTAAGGCGGCATCAGGCCACGGAAACGATTTTACTTATTTGCTCATCTACTCACCGGCTCAATATAGTACAGTTTTATATGTGTTTGTTGTTTCTACGAAATTTCTATTTGAAACTAACTTTTTAATTATTAGAAAAATTTATAATTATATATAAGTTATTAAATAATTGAAAATTATTTTTATGTATAAAATAAAAAAATACAATAATTACTACTACTTTATTCACTTATGACATGACCTAGAGGCCGTCTGCCAGGTTGAAGACACAAAAACAAAAACCCCTATATTAATTAAAACATATAAGTAAATTTTAACCCTCTTTTTATAAATTTATTAAAATTAAACAAAAAAAAAAAAACAACTGATTATTTCTTATCAATAGGTAAGCCTTATTACCCACACCACGAAGCCCCCCTATATTCACAAAGGAGAAATGCACACCCTGTAAACCAAAATTTATTAATCTGCACTAAAAAGAAAATAGTAACTACTTTCAATAATTAAATAATTAAATTCTATACTTGATTGCAGCCCTCACGTATCCTACTAGACTGTACCAATTTTCACCGTTTAAGTAGCTCACCACCCTTCCCTCTTCAAGAGTTGTAGCCCCCAACCATACCAATCTAATATCTTTCAAAACAAGACACCTACCGATAAAATGGTATATGTCTTCTACCTCACGGGCATTGCACATTGAACATAATTTTGCATCCCCCTCCCTACCTGGACTATCATTAAGACCCAACACCCCAACTCTTGTTCTAAATATAGTACTGATAAAATGCCCATCATATTCATCAGCTATGTATGTTTTTTCCCCCAAATCCCACTCAAGTTTACCATACCTACTATGTCTTGCCCTTTCCATCCATTTACCTCTCGCGGACTCCCTCATACTAGTCAAAATATTTTCTAACTGCAATGGCCAATTGTCACATCCCTCAATATTATTTTGTAGCTCACAATTGTACTTTGCTGCCAAATTTAGCCATGTCTTAAACCACCCAACTTTATACTTAATTACCAGCCTTGCCAATTTAAGAGGCAGCCTGCTCTCCGGCATCCTTAAAACTTTCATAATATAACTGAAATGTATTTTTAAAGCATACTGTCTTAACAAATCCACCCCAGTCTCCAAGTAAATTGCATAACTCGGAGTGTACCTTGGTAACCAAAAGATCCTCTTTAAAACATACCGCTGAAACTTTTCCAGCTCTTCCACTCCTTCACATCCCCAGACCTGAGCTCCGTATGCTATTACTGCCCTACTAACTGAATTAAAAACCTCCCACTTACTAGATACTGAAACTTCAGTATTGGCTAAAAGGTTATTCCACACATTATTCAGAGCAAATTTAGCAGTCGTGGTTCTTTCTTTAAAATGCGCAGAAAGTGATAATAAAGGTGTAAGTGTTATCCCTAAATATTTATAGTTATTTACAACTTCTATCGGCGTTTGACCAAATGTCCATCTTTCCCTCTTCCCCAATTTCCCCCCTCTTCTAAAAACCATTACTTTAGATTTGTCCAAATTGACTTCGAGATTCCATTTAACACAATACAACACTAGCTTGTTAATCATACCTTGCAGTGCTTCTGGATCCGATGCCAACAGCACCAAGTCATCTGCATACAACAATAATCTAACGAATACCTCATCAATTTTTATCCCTCCTCCCAATTCATCATACAAATCATTTATAAACAAAGAAAATAACAGTGGCGATAGCAGACACCCTTGCTTGACACCTGCAACTGTTTCAAAACCCTCTGTTAACCCTCCACTACACCAAACAAACGACTCGGTATCAGTGTACAAACCTTTCAATATACTTATAAATTTACTACTTAACCCCAATGAATACAATTTATAGAAAAGCGCATGCCGACTCACATGGTCAAACGCTGCTCTAAAATCTACAAAGAAAACATACAATTTTTTACCTTTCTCCTTCAAGCTGAGATTAATCGTACATAGCAAATTGAAGATGTTATCTGTGGTAGAATAACCTCGCCTAAAACCTGCCTGACATTCATTTAATAATCCATTCTTATCCACCCAATTAACTAACCTACTCAACAAAATACCCGTAAATAGTTTTGCAATCACATTTATGAATGATATACCTCTGTAATTATTCACCAAATTAACATCCCCCTTCTTATGGATCGGAAAGATAATGGATTTTGTAAAACTTACTGGTACCTCTTCTGTGTTTAATATGTTGTTATATAATTTCACCACACGTCCTAAAAACACTTCTGGTGCATATTTAAAAAATTCATAGGGTACTCTATCCATCCCTGGAGCTTTCCCATTTTTAGCTTTCTTTAATACTACAAGTAACTCTGGTAACCCTATCTCTTGATCCAGCAACTCATCTACACAAAATGGTGCTGCGTACATAATTTTACTTGTTGCTGTTTGCCCCGTTAGCAAATTTTTAAAATAACTAACCCATTCATCCGCTTTTATTCCTGGATCGCATTTGAATACTCTCTTTTTAAAATATCTCACACATTCCCAGAAAACCCTAGCATCCCTAGCTCCTTTAAATTTCTCTATTACCCCAGAAACAAAAGCAGCCTTTTTCTTTCTACAAATATCTCTGTAATAGTACCTAGCACTCAAATATTCATTTTTGACTTCTACCGCGTTACTTTTTCTATACAAATTTAATAGACAAAAAACCTGAATTCTAGCTTTTTCACACTCCTTATCGAACCACTCCTGCTTTGCCTTCCTCTTACCACCACTCAATACATAATTTGAGTTCCCCGCAGCGCTAGAAATCATCTTTATTAAATAATTCACCCCCTCACCCCCCTTCAACGGCACATCACATTCCTGTACACATGCCAACATTAACTTTTTTCTATATCCATTTATCTCTCTGTCTGACCACAACAGTTTCGGCAGAAGCGGTAAGATATCCTTCTCTCCACCCACCGGTCCACAATACACCTCCACCACCACCGGCATGTGGTCTGAGAAATACTCCAAACCAACGCGAAATGACTTAATTATACCCAAACAATCCAATCCCACCGCACACAGATCTATCACAGAAGAGCCTTGCCCCCCAAGGTATGTGAATTCCCCACCATCATCCCCATGCACGCGACCATTTAAAATTATCAAATTTTTGTTCTCAAAGAATTCCAGCATATATCTCCCCTTTACATTTAATATACTATCCTTAGACCTTCTAACAGCACTCAAACCACAGTCTCGAAATAATTCCTCGTCTACAGTCTGTTCCATCCCTACGCGCCCGTTGCAGTCCCCTAACAATATACAATTTTTATTGCATAAATAGCCATCAAACAATAATTCCAGGTTTTTAAAATCACTTTCCCAGTCTGCCAAATTCCCCCCACTTAAATAAACCGGTATCAAAAAGTATTCCTTACCTTTACTATACATTTTTATTATTTCCTCTTCTCCAAAGTTTTCAAAGCATAAGACGCCCTCCAATTGATAACTGTAACCTAAAACCATACCCGATTTTACCCTTCCACGTTCTGAACATCTATATGCTGGTTTCCATGATAATTTATAACCCTGGAAGTATTTACCCCAAACTGCTACGTCTTTTTCCTCCACAAAAGTTTCCGTGAGACAGAAGACATCATAATTACTAACAAAACTGAAAAAATCTAAATTAAACCTTTTACTCTTAAGACCACCAACATTATAATACATCATGCTGAGTACAAAACCCTCTGAAATACTATTTACATTTACCACAAAATATTCCTTTGGAATATTATCTACATTTACCCAATTTTTTAAACTATTTACCTTCCTACACCCACTCTGGCAGACAAGCCCTTGCTAATCTCTCTCCTGCACCACCTTCAACAATTCTGAGACATCTGTCACCCCCAGCAACCCTGCCAACCTACTGCGCCCATCCAAACCCTGTGATACCAAATTCATGTCCTCCGTCAACGTAAATGTACAACCCTCAACTATCAAACGATCCACATTTATAAACACTCTCTTATTCTTATCCATCCTAATTATTTCCTTCTTTAAATTAAACAATTTTGCCCTTTTATTTCGCGTATCAATGGAAAAATCTCTGTGCACATAGTAATTTGACCCCTTTAACTTCTTTGTTTTACTTAATATATTGTTAATATCTTCGTCATTGGGCAGATGCACTATGATAGGCCTGATGTTTGAACCACCAACCTGCCTTCCCAGAAAGTGAGCTCGGTTAATCCCAATGTTATCCTTAATACCCAAAAAATTGACACAGAAATCCTTAACACATTTTTTTATATAATTTTGGGGACCACATTTTAAATTTCTAAAAATTAAATTATTCCGACGCGATCTATTCTCTAAATCATTCAACCTATCATTCAAAAATTCATTCCTACACATAACTTTATTCAAGTCTTGCTTTAATTTATTATTTTCTTCCCTAAGACTGTTTAGTAACACTTCAACAGCAGCTAAGTCCTCCTTAGTAGCTAAGATCTTCAATTTTTCATCTAACACCTTGGACATTACTTTTTCCATGGCCAGCAGTGATTACTCGTCCTGTGCCATTACTAAACTTCTTTCACGCAATAAATCTAAATCTTCTGGTGAACTATTTGATCTCTGTCTCTTAGCGCACGTTCTATGTGGTGTAAAATATTTTTCAATGCCACCCGACATCAATTACCTATTCACAACTTATTTTTTTACTTTCCCTGTTGTTTATTTACTGTTTATATTTTATTCTAATTATATTGTTTGTTTAATATCAATCTGTTATATTTTATTTAACAAATCCTATCAGTTCATTATTACTGTGATAAGCACTATTTATGTCCACAAAATACTGTAGCCTGCATACTTTCCAGTACAAACCAGTCACAATTTCAAATATAATCGCTTAACATGAAAACAAAATTACAATTGTATTTTTCCTCCTAACAATTGATTAGGCCACTAAATAATACTCAATGACAATCACAGTTCAAAGTTCAAAAATTAAATACCACTGTCTTTAATCCTTAGCCAAGAAAAAAAATATTATTTTTACAAATAAAAAAGGAACTACAGTCTCTATCACCATACTGTTCACATAGTCGTATTCACCAAATTCTCCCACACAACTTGATACCACATTTATTTTCACTTTTACTTTTATTCCAACAGAATTTACACAAAAGGCTAGAGCACAACTTTACAACCAATTCAACAACGTTATCTTCCCCCTCCAACCTACAATAATTATGTTTCATAATAAAAAAATATTTAATATGTAAAATTAAAATTTTTAAAATGTAAATATTGCATTTTAATATAACATTACATTACATATAATGCATATATGTGCATAGAAATCGCGAATTCAGAAAGTAACAGAAATTTCTTTTGAGTAATAATTAAACTATTTTTACATAAAAATATATTATTCTTACCTTTTATTAGTAAAAAGAAGTCACTGGGAACAAAGAAATTCATCGAATAAATGATTTATTAAATAAACAATAAAATTACACGGCACTAGGACGTCCAAATAAGACTACTTTTAAAATTTGTTCAAAAATTTCCGGCAGTTTGTAACGAAAGATGATCTTCACAGTGGCGCTCGTAGAATAGATCTGAACCCCTGAACAACCTTTACTAACAGTGCCAGTACACCGGCGATTTAACAAAAGCTATAGAAATGTGGTATTGTATATGCCGCGTTAAGGCGAACCTCGATTTGCCGCCTTAAGGCGGCATCCGTCCTGAACGTGTTGATTAACATTTTGTGAATACCAAATCGTTTCATTTTTTGTCCCAAATAAACTTAAACCTGTTAAAAAAAAAATCTGGTGTGAAACACTCACACGACTTTCTCTTGCCAATGCAAATAATTAACAATAGTAATAAAACATTAGAAATAAACAAAAAACTAACCTCAATAAACATAACCTAATTTTAATCATTTTTAAAAAGACGCAAAATGAAAATCAACCTGTTTGGCTTAAAAATATGGAAAATCACTCTTTCACACTAAACTACTCTCTGTAGAGAAAAATGCTCTAAATAAAAGTTGTAGATCTTTTAATTTTCTATAATTTTGATTATAAACACTTTTGTCATAAAATGAATACTAAGGCCGAAATCTTAAATTTTTCACACGTTTTCGTGAGAAAAAACAGAAAATTGCTAATTACCGCTAAATTAAGCATTATACAAAAAAATGTTTGAAATAAAAGTTGTAGAATTTTAAATTCTCTACATTTTTTATTATATAAATTTTTGTGCTATAATACATATTAAAGCTGTAATCTTAAAAAAACACTTTTTTTACGTAAAAACACCCTTACCAAGAATTTCAGCAAACATGGCGCCTACCCTATCTTATAGAGAATAAAAAATTGAGTAAATGAGGCGATTTTTAAAAAAATCGTAGGACCAGTTTTTGAGAAAATCACAAAAAAGTGAAAAATTATATGAATAACTACTACTTCCGGTTGACCGATTTTGATGAAAATGTTCATGTCGGGTCCAGTAAGGGTATGTAACTTAAGTTTCAAGTTCGTACGATGTTCCGTTCTTGAGATATTTTGTATACACACACACACAGACCAATCGCTAAAAACATGTTTTTTGGGTTCAAGGGGTCTGAAAACGTATAGATTCAGTGAAAACTCGATTTCGATAAATCGAAATGAAAACAATACTTTCCTTCCTATATATTCATCTAGACAAGAGAAAGTAATAAAAGCGATACAGTTCTGGAACTTTTTTAGTTTCCCAGGTTAAAAACCGTATAACTGAAATATATCTTATGCGATAATAAAATTGAATAAAATTAAAATATACAAATCTGTTAATTATGAACAAAAATACTTCCTTACAAAAAAAATCTTGACCGTAGTCAGGGAACCATACTCTTTAATTAACATTTTGTGAATACCAAATGGTTTCATTTTTTTGTCCCAAATAAACTTAAACGTGTTAAAAAATCTGGTGTGAAACACTCACACAACTTTCTCTTGCCAATGCAAATAATTAATAATAAACCTAACATTATTAATAAAATATTAGAAATAAACAAAAACTAACCTCAAAAACATAACCTTATTTTAATCATGAGTGAATGACGCAAAATGACAATCGAACTCAGTTTGGCTTAAAAATACGGAAAATCACGCTTTCACGCTAAACTAGGCTCTGTAGAGAAAAATGCTCTAAACAAAAGTTGTAGATCTTTTAATTTTCTATAAATTTAATTTTATACACTTTTGTCGTAAAATGCATACTAAGACCGAAATGTTAAAAAAATCGATTTTTCTCACGTTTTCGTGAGAAAAAAAAACAGAAAATCGCAAATTACCGCTAAACTAAGCGTTATACAAAAAAATGTTTGAAATAAAAGTTGTAGAATTTTACATTCTTTACTACTTTTATTATATAACGTTTTGCGCTAAAATGCATATTAAAGCCGCAATCTTAAAAAGAAAATGTTTTTACGTAAAAACAGCCTCACGCAAAATTTCAGCAAACATGGCGCCTACCCTATCTTGAAGAGAATAAAAAATTGAGTAACCCAGGCGATTTTAAAAAAAATCGTAGGACTAGTTTTTGAGAAAATCGCAAAAAAGTGAAAAATTATACGAATAAACTACTACTTCCGGTTGACCGATTTTGATGAAAATGTTCGTGTCGCGTCCGGTAGTGGTATGTAACTTAAGTTTCAAGTTTCAAGTTCTTACGATGTTCCGTTCTTGAGATATTCTGTTCACACACACAGACCAATCGCTAAAAACATGTTTTTTGGGTTCAGGGGGTCTGAAAACGTATAGTTCCGGTGAAAACTCGATTTCGAAAAATCGACATGAAAACAATACTTTCCTTCCTATATATTCATATAGGCAAGAGAAAGTAAAAAATGATAAGCAGTTTTTCTGAGCTGAATTTTTATTTTTATTGGGTAAACGATACCTACATTAAATGTAGAATATTTTTTTAACAACAATCGAATCAGCTTGCATTGGGAATAGAAAATAACCAATGAATATGTGTGCTGTATAAAATATTTATTATTAATAAAAATATCTACATTGGTAACAAGAATATAAAGCTCAATAAAAGTTACGTAACGCTGTATAAAGTCTTCTTGGAGTTGAATAACAAGAATTTTAATGTAGAACGTGAGGTAATTTAATGTGTACATTGCTAGCTGTATACTTAAAAGCTATAGGAGTTGCAAGTTGAGGTACTTCATCTGAAGAAAATGCGAAGTCAGTCTCTTTAAGTTCATTATTCTTATAAAAACATTTACCACCAATCCAGGTTTGTAAAACCTGTAAGCCTTTGTTCAGCATAATAAAATCTGCATCTGATCCATAATTTAACGTACCTTTTTGTCGTTCTAATCGCATAACTTGTGCTGGATGTAAAGAAGCTGCTTCTAATGCGTCCACTAATTTACAACCTGAACAAAATACAATCATTTTTAATTCTTTAAAACATTACTATTTATCGAAAACTATTTAAAGCCTCATACAGACTAGTGAAGTGCGTTCACTGTTTCAACCAGCCACCGTGATCACGGTGACAGTAATTTTGCGTTCACCATTACTTTTAATAGTTACTAGTGATTTAGTAATAACTGTGTATTTTATTAGTACATTTTTCAGCTGTTACCATGAAATAATAATAATGTTTTCAGTTGTTATTTCATGATAACTGAAGTTTTGATAAATTAAAAAAATGGGCTACATACATAACTAAAATAAAAATTTAGCCTAAAACTGATTAACACAAGGTATCCTAAATTAGTAATAAAAATAACATTTTGTATAAAAAAGAGAAAGTACAAGAAACAATATTTACAACTGAAAAATAACAACGCACTTTATAAATAAAATAGCTAGGTAGAACGCGGCGTGCAATAAAAATAATACTGTAATGTAATTGTGTTACCGCGATCAGAGATGTAAAGGAACTACCCTTGTTTTGTTTAGTCTAGTAGATCAAAAACATAACATGGGGAAGAGACTCAGAGAGGGAGAGAGAAGAGTGCGTAGAAATTGAAGTAAAAAAGAATGGACGTGCCAGTTATCAAAGGAGAGCACTAAGCCCAGCGAACAGACCAACATATCTTACGTAGCTATCATAGGGGCCTTGAAGAAGAGTATTTTGTCGGTAATTGTTTTTGTTCAGTAAATCATTCGGTTGTATACTTCGTACTGTTTTGTATTCCAGATCACTTTGTTTGTGTGGTTATATGGCAGTAATATTTATAATTTCTTTTTCATTTGATGTTTTGTGTGTTTTGCTGTAAAGTTTTCTCTGAAAATAGAAAAGCTGCAACTGGAAAGTCTGAAGGAAAGAAACAACCTGGTACTGCCCTGACTGTAATGTTGCATTGTGCTTACCAGTGTGTTACCGAGTGTTTCATACAAAGGCTAATTATGTGTAAAATATTTTAAATTTCAGTACTCAAACATTTTTAATGTGTAGTTTTTTTCATTGCCATTCTGTAGAATGTATATAGGGTGATTCAAAAAGAGCGCCGGTTTTGATATATCAAATTAAGAGATTTATTTTATTGAAAAACTGAAAATAAATACATCAACAAGTTCATCTTTCCTTCCGATTTTATGTATGAAAAATGATGTCATGCATGTGTCCTCCTCTACTGCGCTGGCACGCATCAACTCTGTCCATGAAACTGGATATTACTGCACGACAAGTTTCGACTTCCATTTGCCCGATAACCCGTCGAATTTCCTCCTTCAAGTCATTGATGTTTCGGGGTTTATTGGCATACACCAATGACTTCAGATGACCCCAAAGAGGAAAGTCACAAGGCGTCAAGTCACACGACCTTGGTAGCCATTGATGGTCGGAATTACGAGAAATGATGCGATCCTGGAACCGTTCACGGAGCAACAACATTGTTTCTCGTGCAGCGTGACAGGTGGCACCATCCTGCTGAAACCACAACTCGTCAATGTCCATTCCATCCAAATGACGCCACAAAAACTCCCTAATCATCGTACGGTATCGGTCTCCATTTACTGTCACGGCTTGTCCTTCTTGATTTTCAAAAAAGTAAGGGCCGATGACACCACCCGACCAAAAGCCGCACCAAACTGTCACTTGCTGTGCATACATTTCCCTTTCATTAACCACGCGAGGGTTTTCTAAACCCCACCTACGGCAGTTCTGTTTATTAACAAAACCATTTAAGTGGAAGTGCGCCTCATCATTGAAAATGATTTTGTTTGCGAAGGTGTCATCATCCTGCCGTTTTCTCAATACCCAGTCAACAAACTGCCGTCTCTTCTGGTGGTCTGCCACTTTCAAATGTTGCGTCAACTGAATTTTATATGGGTGATATTGGAGATCGTACCGAAGAATTCTCCGTACAGAAGAACATCTTAAACCCAATTGTTGAGAACGGCGACGTATTGATTTTGCTGGGCTAACAGCCACACTGTCACGAACCAACGCAACGTTCTGCTCAGTTCGGCCAGAACGACGACGTCCAGAACTTTTAAGGTCGACTGTTGAACCCGTCTCAAAAAACTTTTTCATGAGCCTGCGAACTGTTGATTCATTCGGTGCTTCATTACGTCCTAGAGTACCGCGAAGTCGCCATACAGTAGCCGCATAACTCTCCACTCTGGTAAAATGTTTTGACGATTAACACTCTTTGCGCAATAGTAAACTTCTCCATGGTTAGACACAGACTGCGAGAGTACTACACTGCGAACAAGAGAAACTACAACTGAATCGTCAATCGGAATGTTCTCCAAAATAGAAATGTGGTCAAACAATATTGCCAACCGATAAACAAAAATTTACCAGCCGTTTAAAAACTGGCTCTCTTTTTGAATCACCCTTTATAAACTGTTAAGGAATGTAAAACTCAAAAACTACGTAGTGTGTAGCATGTAACAATTTATTTTTTCATAATTTTTTTGTGTATAATTAGATAACACTCATAAATTTAGAAAGTATAATAATTTGAATGTAAATTAATAGTAATAAACTTTCTGATTTTTAATCAATTTGATGCAAAAATCATTAAGATATGATAGAAATTAAATCTTTTAGAATTTTTTGAAGTTTACTCTAAAACCCCCAGGATACCGTGACATACCATGTTCTTATAGCTCAGGCTTCAAAGTGTTAAGGAAATTTACATTTATATTGTAATGATATTTTCTTGTAAGTAATGGGAAAATAAATAAATAAATACATCACCAGAGATTACTTATATACAGGGTTTGTATAAAAAGTAACCGGACTGAACTTAGAAAACATATTTATTGGCAAAATTTTTACACTTTTTTCTAGAAATCTTCGAAGTAGTTCCCATTGAAGTCGATAACCCTTTGGTATCGGATTTTCCAGTCCCTGAACGCCCCTCCGTAAAGCTTCTACAGGCCTCGTCGTAGCGAGTTGAACAGCTTCTAGAGTCCTGAACCGCGTCCCCTTTAGTACTCTCTTGATCTTGGGGAATAGGAAGAAGTCCGGTGGTGCCGTATTCAGACTGTAGGGAGGCTGTGGCAACATCGCCCTCGAGTGTTTGGCCAATTCCTCAGTAACAAGCAGACAGGTGTGCGATGGCGCATTGTCGTGGTGGAGGATCCAGGAATCGGCAATCTCCGGATGGACTCGGCGAACCCGGGCGGTCAGTCTTATCGATCCCGACCTCTTCTGCGATTGCTCGGATGCTCAGACGACTGTCAGTGTTCAACACATCACGCACTTTTTGCACATTTGGGTCCGTGTGACTGGTTGATGGACGTCCGGCGCGCTGTTCGTCGTGGACGTCATCGTAGCCCTCTCGGAAATTCTTGAGTTCTGGATATAGCTTCCTCACCGTAAACCTCATTGATCATTTTAAGAGTTTCCGTAGGCGTTTTTTTGAGTTTGACACAAAATTTGATGTTAACACGTTGCTCGATGGTACGCTCCATTTTCACTCCGACGAGATCACTGAACATGCACTGCGCTCTCGCACGATGCTAACCCTCCAAGCGTCTAGAAGCAACTGACTCGGGCCTGCTCCCCCACCACCACTAGAGCACCAACAACCGGTTTACAAACGTTTTACCTGGGCATCACTAGCTCAGTCCGGTTACTTTTTATACAAACCCTGTATCCTAAAGATTTCTTAAACAGTTACCTGTTGATTCCTTAAAGATTTTAACACAATCAATCATTCCCACAACGCTTCCGCTTAATGTTTCCGTGTTCATAATATATGCAACACCACCTTTAACATCAACACTCTGTCTTCCTATATGATATTTTCCATCTCTTAACCCATACGCAGCCACAGCATCTGTTACTAAAACACAACCTGAAATACCAAAATTAAAATATAAAGTATGCAAAATCCACTCGCTTATTAATTACAATTTTTTTTAAGGCGAAAAACCAGAGCTGTTATCATTGCCTGTCATTCTACACAAGAGTGTAGGGAGCCAAAGTGAAAAACGAACTTTTCTTATAATAACATTCAAATCTTATTAATAAATATATCACGGGCAAAATAATTTAAAAATATTATAAATTTATATACAAATGTCATATAACAGCCAAAGGACAAAAAAGGCTGCAAAGGACCCTTTTTTTCTTGTAAGGCTCATTGGACCACTCTTGGGGCATTGGAGCCCATTGGACTACATTGGATATTATTTGACTTTAGTCAAATAATATCAGTTCCTCAATTTCCTCCTAATCCTCACCCAGTAGTTCATTCTCTGGGATCTAGCAGCCTGTTCAGCATCTGACAAAACTCTAGGGTTCTGTATTTTCCTAACCGTTTCTTTGAACCTGATATTTGTGTGTTTGATCGCTTTCAGATATCGGATTTTTTTTCAAGGTCCTCCAATGTTAGGTTCAGCTCCACTAAGTCCTTCTTCACTTCACGAATTCAAGCCGGCCCTGACTTAAGATCCCACACATATTCTATTAGTTGTCTGAGAATTCTTGTTTGTGGAGTTCTTATGATGTGTCCAAGGAAAAAGATCCGTTTTTTGCATATTGTGTCTGTGACAAGTTCAATGTCTCTGTAAACTTCTCTGGTTGGTAAAACCAGCCAGATACCATCTCTGAACATAAACTTAAACTTAAAGCCACGGTTACTATACTAGACGGTAGCGGTAACTCGCAGCTGCTGTGAGATATAAGATGACATAATCTGGTCCCCAACAACTCAGCCGGAGCGTAGTGACGGTAAGATTTTTGTATTGTTTTTACAAACATAGCAGTTTAGGTATGTTTACATGGGAAGTCGATTGCAATTTCAATAATTCTTCATTTGAGGCCTGAAGTTTTTCTCTAAATAACTTGTTTTTTCTTTTAATTCGGCATTTTCACATTTCAAGAGATCAGTTTCCTCTGACTGTGCAACATTCAAATTTGCCAGTTCTTCATTAAAACAAGGCCTACCTTTCTCTCCCGCTATCCCTTCATTTTGTGAACTGCCCGTGTTGTAATTGGATGATGAGTTTAAAATATCATAAACATCCTTACAAGTGTATCGTTTCTCTGCTCGATTTTTATGTTAACTACAAGTTGTGTTTCCAGACATAGAACGGCAATACAAATAGGCAAATTTAAATGTGGGACTAAATTTATCTTTAAGACACGTTTTAATGGAAGATGTAGCAACTCGTACTTTAAATCGCATACATAATCTGATTCGTCGAAATGTATTAAACACACACGACCACTATCAGCAGAAAAGTAATGAGCTCACTTGTAAGCATTTATCCACTTCAATCTAGTTTCAATGGCTTTTGGAAAACGGTAAAACTTATAATGCCCAACCTTTTGGTGTCTATCGTGATTAGAACACCCGGCAATCGCACAACACCATTATTAAAGACTAGTAAAGTATTGTTGTTGTTTAGGTGATCAACCGAAAGGCTGGTTTGAACCTGTAGAGGTTTTACTAAGTAAAACGAGGAGTGAGGTGGTTTACCATTGCCTTCCTCACTGAGTGAAAAAGTACACTTATCAGCATGCCAGGCCCTCCGAAAAGCACCCACTTTTCTCTCTGCAAATGACACCTTTACTTCATTCACCACAGGGTCTGGCTGTATAATGAAATTCATTATGTTCAGAGGAGATAACTCTGATTGGTGTCTTTTACACCTCTACCTCTTCGGTTCTTAAATGATTCAGTCATTTAATTGGCTGACCATGTAATAAGAAACAGAACTATTTATTTTAGTCCTGCAACAAACAGATTGAGTGTGAATAATCTGACACTCCACCTGTCTGTTATGGGCAGAGTAAAGTAAAGGGTGGTTTTTTAGAGGTATAGAACTTTAAAATGAAATAAAACAGAGAATAATTGAACAATTGACATGGAATTGGTTTTATTTTAAAATTATTTGCCACTTTTATTTTAAAATGCTTTCCGGCGTGTGGCTGGCTCAGACGCGGTCCAATCGAAACGTCCAATTTATGACCACTTTTTGCAGCATTTGGGGCCGTATATTGGTAATAACGCGGTGAATGTTGCCTTCCAAGTCCTCAATTGTCTGTGGCTTATTGGCATAGACTAGGGACTTCACACACCCCCACAGAAAAAAGTCCAGCGGTGTTAGATCGCACAACCTTGGAGGCCAATTTACAGGTCCAGAACGTGAAATTATGCGTTCACCAAATGTTTCCTTCAGTAAATTGATTGTGGCACGCACTGTGTGACATGTTGCACCATCTTGTTGAAACCACAGCTCTCCAACATTAAGGCGATTCAATTCAGGAACAAAAAAGTCATTGATCATGGCTCTGTAGCGGCCACCATTGACTGTAACATTCTGCTCGGCATCATTTTTGAAGAAGTAAGGACCAATGACTCCACCAGCCCATAAAGCACACCAAACAGTCACTTTTTCTGGATGTAAATGGTTCTCAGCAATATATCGAGGATTACCTTCACTCCAAATGGGGCAGTTTTGTTTATTCACGTAGCCATTCAACCAAAAATGGGCTTCATCACTGAACAAAATGCTCTGATGGACGATTATGTCGATCATAAAATGGATGTAGTGCGCGATAAGTTTCACGAACCGAATAATGATTTTCAAAATAAATCTGCACAATTTGCAAGCGTTGTTCAGGCATCAGTGTATTCATTATAAAATGGCAAACCAAACTGAACATAAATTACAAAACAGTTTTCAGAATGGCCGCCATGGAAATCAGTACTGCCAACTTAAAGTTCTATACTACCTCTAAAAAAAAAACACCCGTAATTACAGACTAGTAAATATCACAGACCGACACGGTACACATAGTGCGTCGGCTGTCACTGGTGACCAGGGACATCAGAGGGCGGGGCTTGTTACTGCGCAAATTTTTCATGATCCCTACCATCTAGTAAAGTAACCAAGCTTAAACCTAATATCACAGTTGCATAAATAACACTTACAATACTGACAACTTATGAAATTAAAATCTTACAAACTACAAAGTTTAAAAGATGGTACATGCCGTAGACAGTCGGTCCACCCGCTTTATTAATTGCATCGCCTTTACGCGCACCCAGAAAATACCATACAACAATGGCTCCGGTAAAGAAATCACTCCTTGGAAGAAGACAGCAGTGTAGTTGGTATACCTACCCCTCATTCCTGTCTTTACCCTTTTAACCCCACACTCATCACGAATACTATTCACAATGGAAAAAGAAGTAAGAGGCTGCTTCATTTCATATTTCTTTATATTCCATTCCAGGTATGCCAACCAAATAAAAATCTGGTGTGAAACACTCGCACAACTTTTTCTTGCCAATAAAAATAATTAACAATAATGCTAACATTAGTAATAAAACATTAGAAATAAACAAAAAACTAACCTCAATAAACATAACCTAATTTTAATCATGAGTGAAAGATGCAAAATGAAAATCGACCCCAGTTTGGCTTAAAAATACGGAAAATCACTTTTTTACGCTAAACTCGGCTCTGTAGAGAAAAATGCTATTAATAAAATTTGTAGATCTTTTAATTTCCTATAAATTTAATTATGTACACTTTTGTCATAAAATGCATACTAAGGCCGAAATCTTAAAAAAATTAATTTTTTACACGTTTTTGTGAGAAAAAACAGAAAGCGTTATACAAAAAAATGTTAGAAATAAAAGTTGTAGGATTTTAAATTCTCTACATTTTTTATTACATAAATTTTGCGCTAAAATGCATATTAAAGCCGTAATCTTAAAAAACCAATTTTTTTACGTGAAAACAGCCTCACCAAGAATTTCAGCAAACATGGCTCCTACCCTATCTTGTAGAGCATGAAAAATTTAACAAACCAGGGGATTTAAAAAAAAAATCGTAGGACCAGTTTTTGAGAAAATTGAAAAAAAGTGAAAAATTACACGAATAAACTACTACTTCCGGTTGACCGATTTTGATGAAAATGTTCGTGTCGGGTTCGGTAGTGGTATGAAACTTAAGTTTCAAGTTCGTACGATGTTTGGTTCTTGAGATATTCTGTTCACACACACACACACACACACACACACACACACAACCAATCGCTAAAAACATGTTTTTTGGGTTCAGGGGGTCTGAAAACATGTAGATTCGGTGAAAACTCGATTTCGAAAAATCAAAATGAAAACAATACTTTCCTTCCTATATATTCATATAGGCAAGAGAAAGTAAAAAGTAGACTCCCTTCATGTTAGCTTATAAACTCTTGACATTTCCTACCTAATTTTCAGTCTCCTGGATACAATTAACATTAAAAATTTAAATTTTCTTTCATACCTCTTGGGTTTGTCCTGTAAGCCATCTTTATTGAAGCTGGGTGAGTGTGTACTCCATCACAGATTATACCGTAAAATACAGATTTAACCTCATGAGAAACCAACCCAACAAGTCCGGGATCTCGATGATGAAACTAAAAAAATAAATTAATTAATGCAGTATACTATGTGATAAGGGATGTGAGTGAAGGACATAAACTGAATTTTTGTTCTTATACATGAAAAATCTGGTGTGAAACACTCACACAACTTTCTCTTGCCAATGCAAATACACACCCTTACTCATCTTACTCGTTGATTTTATGGAACGGGGAACGACCATCACTTCTGCTGTCTATTGTGAAACTTTAAACAGACTAAGAAGAGCGATCCAAAACAAGCGTCGTGGCCTTCTGACACGTGGTGTTGTGTTTGTGCATGACAACGCTCGCCCTCATACAGCTCGAAGAACAAATGAACTTTTGGCCAAGTTTAAATGGGACATTTTCGATCATCCTTCATACAGCCCGGACTAGGCTCCTAGTGACTTTCACCTGTTCCCGAACATGAAGCGGTGGCTTGCATCTCAGCGGTTCGCCAATGACAAAGAGCTTCAAAGTGCCGTGAATGGTTGGCTACATTCACAGGCAGCAGATTTGTATGCAGAGGGTATTTCAAAGACTGTTCCAAGATACGACAAGTGCTTGAATCTGTTTGGCGACTATGTCGAAAAATAGAGAAAAACTGTAGTTTTAATATGTATATAATAAAGTTTTTATTATTTTATTAAACATCCTATGTAGGATTTTTAAACAGCCGTATTATTTAAAATTGAAATATATATTTTCTAACCACCAGAATACGGTAACATAAAACACTTACCATTTACAGAAACCACTTAACAGAAAAAACACATCTATTACCATTAAACAATAAAGAAGAAATAAACAAAAATGGTAATAAATACATTACATATAATTACATAAATCATAGAATACATAAAATTACCAATATATACGATAAAAATAAATACAAAATAGCATATAAACCCCAGTTTCCTATAAAATTTATTTTACAAAAACATAATATTAAGGCAAAAAATGTAAATGATAAAGAAAAAGAAAATAATCAATTTAATTCATGTGGAATTTATAAAATTAAATGTAATGAATGTAATGAAATATATATAGGTAAAACCACCAGATCTTTTAAAAAACGGTTTACAGAACACTATTCTAACTATAAAAAAGGAAATCGAAAATTCTCCAATGTAACTGAACACATGATTAAAAATAAACATAATACGTCGAATATAAAAAATAATCTAGAAATATTGGAAATAAATAACAAACAAAATGAAATTGAAATTTTGGAAAAATATTATATTTATAAATACAATAACAGGGACAAATTAATGAACACACAGATTGAATACGACAATCAACTGATTAAGTTGGCAAGACTGTTTTAAATATAAGAATCGACTATTCCTTATCTACCATGGTAGGAGCAGGAAGTTTTAAATTGTGACTTGTAATAAATTTTAATTTACTGAAGATGTGTACAAGATACACGAAAGCGCTATAAACATTGGTAAGTGTTTTATGTTACTGTATTCTGGTGGTTAGAAAATATATATTTCAATAAAGTTTTTGTATCTTCACTCGTTAACTTTTTATTTCAAAATGGAGGTTATTTTCTGGATAACCCTCGTAATTAACAATAAACCTAACATTAGTAATAAAACATTAGAAATAAACAAAAAACTAACCTCAATAAACATAACCTAATTTTAATTATATATGAAAGACGCAAAATGAAAATCAACCTCAGTTTGGCTTAAAATACGGAAAATCGCTCTTTCACGCTAAACTTGGCTCTGTACAAAAAAATGCTGTAAATAAAAGACTGGTGTTAGAAGAATGCATAATGACCTTGGTTATGCATACAACAGCTATCACATGATCCATTTGTTTAATCCGTGTCTCCAGACTCGATGAATAGACTATAGGTGTTTAGGACCAGTTGATGTAGTTTTTTAGAAACCAGTATGACCAGTTGTAGTTTTATTTATGGCAAAAACCATTAGTGATATTTGCACCTACTCTTTAAGAGGAATTAAATGACACAATTTTTGTTTCCAAATTTCGGCTTTGATTACGTGATTTCCTCTTTTGGGCCACTTCCAGTCAAAACCAGAACTTCAAACCCAATGAATTCTGCATCTACTCTTTAAGAATAATTGAATGGAACTTTATTTGTTTCCAAATTCAGACTGATTTCTTGACTTGTTAGCAGGCTGTAGCCCTCGTCGGTTGATTTGATGGTGTTCTTCTTCTGACTGGAGCGGCAGGGCATACGGCTGCATAGCTGCTTTTTGAAGAGGGGGAGAAACTAGAGGTAAACTTCGCTGCTGAATCGAAGAGGAGTGGCCACTGACTAGATGAGTACCATCTCTAACGCTACCAAAGAATAGGAGCAGTCACCAATGTGGCATACACCTTTCGCTGCTGCCTGTAGTAGGAGCAGCCGCTGGTTAGGCAAGTATGTCTACAGCGCTACCTAAAGAATAGGAGCAGTCGCCAACGTAGGTGACACCTGTTACCGCTGCCTCAAGGACAAACTGTTGCTGGTGAAGCAAAGGAAACAAGAAGGGTTGGTTGTGGAGAGCAAAAAAAAGACTCATGATGAGTCTTTTAATCTATCTCCACGTCGACTTTCTCGTGAAGATTAAAACCAAACCGACTCAACCAGCCAAGTCCGCTATATGCCTTACCCATTCGTAGTCATACAAGGGCTGTGAGAAGTTTTCTGTCTGTCCTATCTTGTACTCAGTGGCCAAAACACTAATAACGGACCGGTATAGTAATAGTATGGTATCAGACTTCCAGTTTTGGGCCACTTCTGGTCAAAACCGGAACTTCAAACCCAATCTAAGCCCAATAACTTTTTGTTAGGTTACGAATCCGAAAACTGTCATTGCTATTATCTTGTAGTTACTGACTTTGGATTTCTTGACTTCTGGTTTTGGGCCACTTCCGGTCAAAACCAGAACTTTAAACCCAAATTAGACCTACTAAATTTGTGTGTAGATTACGAATCTGTAAACCATTTGTTGCTATCTCTTGTAGTTTTTGACATCTAGGTGTGACAAACGGACGAAGGAAATTGATAGATGACAATTTTAAAAATTGCCATCAATTAGCTAATATGAAGGTGGTCATGAATTAACATGAGCGAAAAATTAAGACAGCAGAGATGAGGTTTTGAACATGAAAACTCACATTCAGTCTATTACACCACAACTGAAATTGACACGATGAACACGCTCAGATCTTGTTCTCAAGTGAAATTTTTAGCTGGCCACTTTTACAACCCACACAATACATTCCCACCTAGAAACTGATGGGAGAACAAGTTGAAAAGAAATATAATCATCAAATTATACTCAAACAAAAAAAACTGCAATCAAATCCTCGCTGTGCAAGTCCCCGCAGGTTAACATTTTGACCACTGTGGACCCACTCATTCAATAAAATTCTTGTAATGTTGAAGAAGACAAGTAACATTGCCTAGAATTTTGACATGTTAAATTTTTATGGTCTTAGTTATTTAGGGCATTTCCACTGTATTAACTGGTGCTTATTTTCAGGATCCCAGTTAAGGAAAGTTTGTTCACAAGAAAATTGATGTAATTCTTCGTTCACTTTTCAAAGTGGACAGTTTTTTGGATAGAACACAGTTGCACTAGTTTACTTGTTCATCCAATTATCCCAACAGGGCGACTTTTTGAGCCCAAACTCGCAGTGTAGATTGACAAGTGTGGCTTGATGTCATTAAAATAGTTGTTGCCAACTCAATTTTTTTTTCAAAGTTAAACCATTTTTCAAGGCCACTTTTTGTGTCACCTCATATTATATTTTAAAATAATGAAAAGTATTTTACTTACGTGTGACATGGCATTAAATAAATGTGTAATCATAGTGGCGCCATGATCCAGAGCTCTTTCTGCTTCCGATAAACTACACATGGTATGACCTAAAAATAAAGTTAGATCAATTACATATTTTTATATACGTAGTAGTAACGCCATCCCAATCGCGTGCTACAATTCATGGCTTCTAACTAAATTAACTTAAGATTTAATTTAAAACTTCTTCATAAACAATTAAAGTGTTTAACTTCTCACACAATCTAGTACATTGAAAAGCCAAATCATGTTGTACAAATAAAACCAATTATTATCAAAACAGGAATTTAGTTGACATCAGTATAAACTACCAGTAGAAGGTTGTTTGGCATTTAACGAATCTTGTTCGGCGTTGAAAATTATATAAAAACCGAAAAATTTTCAGGTCACACCGCCTTTCTTAAAGTAGAGGGTAATAATTTTTATCTCTTAAACGGTGCATTGTAGTGAAAAAGAATATAGAACCTTTCTGGTGTCCCACCCAAAGAACTTCAAGACCATGTAGTTAAAGTTCGCCTTAACCAACTACTTCTCTGAGAAAACTAAATTTTGATGATTTGCACCCCTGGGTTTCATGTCATTCATTTCTTCTACTTTAAAAAATTTTTGTCTGGTTTTTTCAAAATGATTTTATTGTCCGTTATTCTGGAATACTTATTCAGAACAAATTTTTTTGGACGGAAATTTTCAGACAAAATTTCTTTAAAACGAAAATTTTTTGGAAATTTAAACTACAGACAATCACCAAACCTACACAGGCGCGCAGCCCCATGAAGTTTTCTCGTACTACAATATTATTTTCCACATAGCTCCGTTGGCAGCCTAACTTCACCTTATGGCAAAGTGCGTGCGCTGGGTGCCCGTACTTCTATGGTTCTGATAAACTTATTAATTCTGATCCTAACCACACTGATGCGAGACATGTAAGTGGCGCGCACGCCATGGGAGTGGCGAGTAACTGAATATGTGTTGAAAGAAAAAGTAGGTTAAATTTTATTTCTTAAAAAAAGGATATTATCTATTTTGAAAGGTTTATAGTATAACTATCTATGGAGAAATTGGATGAGATCCTTTTTTTAGACATCTATCCTGTAAATAATTTTAAATTTTGAGAAAATTAGTGAAATTTGTGCTCAAAGACTAACGCCAGACCATTGAGCAATTATTGAGAGAATTTAAGAAATTTTACAACAGTGTTTATAAAAAACGACCCAATTTGTGGCAGATAGGGGACTTGTTTTTGACTGGAAGCAGCCCAAAACCAGAAGTCAAAAACTCAAAGTTGGATTTTGAAAAAATTCAAAGTGTCATTCGATTCCTCTTAAAGAGTAGATACAGAAATCATTGTGTTTGAAGTTCTGGTTTCGACCGGAAGTGGCCCAAAACCGGAAGTCAAGAAATCAAAGCCAAAATTTAGAAACAAAAATAGTGTCTCTACTTTATATAATAATTTCACTAACCTTCTTTTTAAACTGCGTCACCTTTATTTTTATTCTTACTTACATGTGTTTCGGTGGATCCACCATCATCAGAGTAAATAAAATAATTGAAACTAAAAAAATTTTGATCTTACTTATTTAAAATTTATAGAAAATGATACATCTTCAGTCATTTGTATAAAATTTATACAAAAAATAAATAAAATATAAAAAAAATAAAAGTAAATAAATAAATATAATATAACTAATAAATATAAATAAATAAATAAAAAATAATTTGTATAAAATTTATACAAATGACTGAAGATATATAATCTTCTATAAATTTTAAATAAGTGAGATCAAAATGTTTTTAGTTTCAATTATTTTATTTACTCTGATGATGGTGGATCTACCGAAACACGTGTAAGTAAGAATAAAAAAAAGGTGACGCAGTTTAAAAAGAAGGTTAGTAAAATTATTATATAAATTCATTATATAAAATAGAAATAATTTCAAACTGCAGGATGCATTATAAAGATTTATTTTTAAATAAAAATAGTGTAATTCAATTTGTCTAAAGGAGTAGATACAGAAATAATCACTAATGGTTTTTGCCATAAGTCAAAGTTAAACCTTTTTAAAAACTGCCACCAGCTATGAGACTTATAAAAGGGATTTTTTCACTTCAGAATACGGAGGCCCCGGATAAGGGAAGAAAGACAGCAATAGATGGAGATATCTTATTTATAAAAATCCCTTTCATGAGATGATGCGTCTCATGGCTGGTGGCAACTTTTACTTTCTCTTGCATATATGAATATGCAAGAGAAAGGAAGGAAAGCATTATTTTCATGTTGATTTTTTGAAATCGAGTTTTCACTGGATCTACACATTTTCAGATCCCCTGATCCCAAAATACATGTTTTTAGCGATTGGTGTGTGTGTGTGAGTGTGAACAGAATATCTCAAGAACGGAACATTGTACAAACTTGAAACTTAAGTCAGATACTATTACCGCGGACCCGACACAAACATTTTTATCAAGAGCGGTCAAGCGGCAGTAGTAGTTTATTAGTCTCATTTTTCACTTTTTTGCGATTTTCTCATTAACGGCTCTTACAGTTTTTTTAAAACTGCCTCATTAACAACATTTTTTATGCTCTACAAGATAGGGTAGGAGCCATGTCTGCTGAAATACTTGGGGATGCTGTTTTCTCATAAAAAAAATATTTTTTTTTAAGATTGTGGCTTTAGGCATTTTAGGGCAAGAATATAGGGCAAGATTGTGGCATTTTAGGGCAAAAATGTATCATGTAAAAGTTGTAGAGAATTTAAAATACTACAACTTTTATTTCAAACTTTTTTTGTATAACGCTTAGTTTAGCGGTAATTAGCGATTTTCTGTTTTTTTACGCACGAAAACTTGTAAAAAATTGATTTTTTAAAGATTTCAGCCTTATTATGGATTTTACGACAAAAAAGTATAATCAAATTTAAAAGATCTACAACTTTTATTTTGGGCATTTGTCTCTACAGAGACTAGTTTAGCGTGAAAGAGTGATTTTCCGTATTTTTAAGCCAAACTGAGGTTGATTTTCATTGCGTCTTTCACTCATGATAAAAATTAGGTTATGTTTATTTTTTTTTTTTTTTTTTTTTTTTTTATTGACATTCTGCAAAATTACAATCTATTCAATCATGAACAATAAGTAATTACGATAAGTAGAAAGAAACAGTTATTCACATCAGCAATCCAGTGATTACTGTTGTAGCCACTAACTTAAATGTATACTATCATTAACAATAATATTAGAAATGTTAACAATGATATTAATCTTAGTAAACAAGAACATTTATACTCACGTACATCAAAAAACACGCGCACACACACACACTCACGCAACCACTCTTAATACGTACATTTTACATGTTTTACACACTAAATCTATGTACAAGGTCTAAAACGTTAAATCTTTTCAGTCTCACAAAATTATTTACACTATTGTCTAATAAGTTCACTGATAAATAATTTGGATGGACCTCAAGCCGTCTTTGATACCGAACACTGAAGTTTTTAATTTCTTGTTGAATAGAATTCATCTTTAAATCTTTGTATATGTATTTATTAGAAATATACCAAGGTATATTGAGTAACTGCCGCAACGTTTTTGTCTGAAATCGCTCTATTATATTTAAATTGGTTCTCTTCGCAGATCCCCAGAGCTGAATGCCGTATGTCCATACGGGCTTCAAAATCGTTTTATACATGAGAATTTTATTGGAAGTGGACAATTTCGATTTACGGCCAAGCAGCCAGTACATTTTTTTAACTTTCAAATCTAGCTGTTTTCGTTTTGTGGAAATATGTTTCCTCCATGACAAACGACGATCAAGATAGAGCCCTAAATATTTAACTTCATCAACCCTAGGAATAAGTTGATGGTTTAGCGTTACTGGAGCACATTCTATACGTTCTATATAGAACTACGTCGGCGTGACACAACATCCTTCACTGTCCATCCGGTCCATTTGTGGTGGAGGGGCGTAAATTTTTACTTCTAAACGGAGCACAGTAGCTTTTAATATATAGGAACTGTTTTGAGTCCCTTCTGGAGTAACGAAGAATATGTAGAATATGTTCACCACATGGTAAAGTGTGTGCGCGCAGCGCACGCACTTCTATGTTTCTGATCCACTTATAAATTCTGATCCACCTAAACCCTTTGGCGGCTGAACTTCACCCTATGGCAAAGTGCGGGCGCGCAGCGCCCGCACTTTTATGGCTCTGATCCGCTTATGGATTCTGAACCACCTACCCCTCTGATGCGAGGCACGGAAGCGGCGCGAAGCACCGCTGGCGTGGCGAGTTATAATTAAAGCCCTTTGCGCCAAATCGGACTGTGTAGTTAATGTTATGTAGGTCAAACCAAACACAATGAAAAAAAAATTATGCACAACCGACCATTCTAAAAATATTTAGATGTTTTTCACATTCTCGACTGGACTACAAAGGATTTATGTTTATTGAGGTTATTTTATTGTTTATTTCTAATATTTTATTACTAATGTTAGATTATATGGCTCATTATTTGCATTGGCAAGAGAAAGTTGTGTGAGTGTTTCACACTAGATTTTTTTCTAAAGAAAAGAAGTCACATTCCATGTTCATTTAACTCGGGATTATCCTTCCACATAATGGTATCAAGCCCACTTAGCTTTCAAAAGAAAGCTTTTTACTTTAAAAGAAATCGAATGCCACAATTTTTTCCTAATTCCAACTTTAATTTCTTGACTTCCGGTTTCGGGCCACTTACGGTCGAAACCAGAACTTCAAACCCAATCCAGGCCCACTAACTTTTTGTATAGATTACAAATCCGAAAACCGTTTGTTGCTGTCTTATAGTTTCTGACAACTGGATGTGACAAATGGACATCAGAAAATGATAGACAGTGTAAGAGGCTGGCCGGGTGAAATAACTACACGTTATTAACCAATATTCAGTTTAATTAAGGAACTAATTACATTACTAATACTTAACTGCTTACAGATTAATCTTATTACTAGCCTATAAATACCCCTTAAAACTACGTTGGTTGGCCGGTCCCCGCCTATATCAGCCCAAAAACCTTTGCCCTCAGTTCGGAACTTTCCCGAACTTTTGCAAGCCAGGTAGCGCTTCTCGAACGGGCTCTGTATCTGTTGGAGCTGGCAGACCATGGAGAGGATCATACAACCAATCACTAAATCTAATTTATATACTACTTTTAGCCTAAGCGGTTTCTGTTCCTTACTAAATTTAAACACTAAGTTATAATATAGTAAGTACCTCGATATGGTCCTGTCCACCGGTCTTTAATTACGCACTACACACTTAATCTAAACCTTATCACTAAATAAGTCACACACCCGTACACACGACTGTTCTAAAAACTACCCGATTAACTGACTGTTCACCCACTTGACCGCCCAACGCTTGTCCACTCCCGTACTATTCAACTGTCCGTTACCCACTCCACACTCGGTAGGGCTACTACACAACTGCAAGGGTTGAATAGCAGACCCGTTATAATTGTTCTCGTTTTTTTGCCTGCTATCAACCCTCACAACCACATTCCACAGAGTCCACTGACTCGTCCACCCCTCACTTCGCTTATATCCTAAAAGTAAACCTATTTTAACTATAACTATTACTAACCTAATGTACCGTATTAATCGGTACCTTACAACAGCATTAAAAATTCCCACCAACAATGAATACAAACTTACCAATTGATACAATAATTCTCTGCTGAGTCAATTGCTCTATCACAGATAGACAATTCGGAATCTCAGGAGCAATAGTAACAATACAAACATTACTCATAGGTCCATAAGTTTCGTTTACAGTACCCATCCCCTGAAACAAATTTTTAAAATTTTTTAACCCTTCCTAACCTGGAAGTCAGAAATCAGGCATGCGTCATCACCTTTCTTCAAACTTAATTTTCTACGCAACTATTCATTTTTTCTAACAGGTTTATTAGTTTTATTGGATAGAGAATTTTCTCCTCTTTAATTTGATGTTGTTGTTGTTTAGGTCAACAGCCGAAAGGCTGGTTTGAACCTGTAGAGGTTTTACTAAGTAAAACGAGGAGTGAGGTGGTTTACCATTGCCTTCCTCACTGAGTGGAAAAGTACGCTTATCAGCATGCCGGGCCCTCTGAAAAGCACATATTTTCCACTCTGTAAATGACACCTTCACTTCATTCACCACAGGGTCTGGCTGTACAATGAAATTCATTACTTTCAGAGAAGATAACTCTGACTAGTGTCTTTTACACCTCTACCTCTTCTGTTCTTAAATGATTGTCATTTAATTGACTGGCCATGTGATAAGAAACAGAACTATTTATTTTAGCCCTGCAACGAACAGATTAAGTGTAAATAATTTGACACTCCACCTGTCTGTTATGGGCAGATGTATCTTGCAAATTTGATGTATCTTGCAAATTTGTACAATGAAAATTGATGACGTGGTGTTACCCGAAATAAAGAGATTTTTTTGACAAGCCAGTACTAAAATTTGAGCGTTTTCATCCATAAATTTTTCAAGAGAAAAAGGTATTTGTTTCAGAATGACATCATCTGTTAGCTTTTGTTTCGGTCGAAATCAATAAATTAGAAGTGCCGGTGACAAATTTTATGACTCTAAAACCTAACAAAGAACGTTAACGCTAACTATCTCGCCTATCCCTCGGTTAAACCTTACAATTAGCGTCAAAATAAACGATAACATATTTTAATTTATGCTATCATGTTTAGAAAAGGATAATACACAAAAAAAACGTACGGAAAAGAGATAGAAACTTTCATACAAAACGAGTAAATAAAAATTGAAAAGAGACAACATTATTTTGAGGTGATTTTTTTCATCCAGCACGTTACTTTGTTGAACAAAAAATGTGATATCTTTTGAACGCGTCAATCAATTTGCAGTATCTAAACGTTATTACTTTTACAATCAATTGCTTTATATATGACATATAGCTAAACATATTTTTTTCTATTTTTTAGTGATTTAGTGACACTTTTTCGGACGTAAATTAATATTTCTTAAAAGAAAATATTTTTTTTTAATTATCAATTTTTATTCTGGTCGTAAATCAAAACAGAAAAATTTGGTTCAAATGTTGTTCTAATAACAAATTCTTTATAAATAAATGGTAATTTTTTAAAATTTTTAGGAATGAAATTGAATATAATAGAAGAGTTTTTATTAAGCATAAAATGACAGTCTGCATGATCGTTAAAATCGCAGTTCTAGTCAGGGTAAGGCCTCAGCACCATCCTATAGTATTAATAACGGGCGTTTCATAATGTAGTTTGGGGTTACGAAAATGCAGTACAAAAAAAGTATTTCACTTATAAGAATGAAACAGGTACTGTACAAAAAAGCACTTTAAATAGTTTTTCCGCATATTCTGGACAGTTAGTTAACCGTCTGCCCGCTAGGCATAGACAGTAGAGAAAATGGCTGCCACGGGAAGCGAGAAGTCATTTTGAGTGTTACAATTTCACGTGTCAAAGTCAGTAATTACTGTGCAACATGCGTTTCAGTTGAAATTTAATAAGGATCTACCAAAAGACAATTCAATTTGTACATGGTATAAACAATTCAGTGAAACTGGTGGCTTGAGCAAGCGGAAATCAACTGGTCATCCATCAACCTCAGATACCCATGTTGAACGTGTGCATGTAAGTTTTATTCGCAGCCCGTCAAAATCGACTGCGTCTTGTGTGGCTTAAAGGATGTGGACCGACTTCAGACCTAGAAGAATGGATGAGTCATCTTGACTCATCCATTCTTCAATATCACAAACTGAAGTTCGTTCACAGTTTGGAATTTTCTCTATCAAAACGGCAAGTTCGTTAGTGCTGGGCTCTTCTTCGACAGAGCCTAGTTTGGCGTCAATTGATGATTTCCTGTATTTTTAATTGAATGGAGGTTGATTTTTTATTTTGCAACATCCACTCATTATTAAAATTACGTTATGTTTTTCATTTTACATAATTGCTTACTCATAATTGAATATAGGTTACATTGTCCATTATTTACACTGCAAGAAAAAGTCATTTGAATGTTTTTTACACCAGATTTTTATTGATTACCAAACTCTTTTGATTCCCGGTAAGTCTAGGCTCAGGCAGGATAATACTGCGATTTACCGATAACTATCCAACGTTAGGTCTTCTTACCTTAGAAGTACCAGAACAGTAATATTTTTCACAGTATTGATATACGTATCGGAAAACTGTTTATTTCTCATTTCCATAAGAATATATTTTTCTATAATTATTATTACTACTATTTCAAAGAAGGTGATTCATTCGTTACAGCTGGATTCCATTTATGTTACATCCAACTTTACAATATGTTAACCCTCTTGCGCTGCTCCGCATTTCACAGTGATGATAAACTGACAAAAAATTTTGTCAGTTCATTACTGACAAAAAATTATGAAAAAATTACATCTGCTTTTTTTTTTTTTTTGTTGTTTAACGTCGGACTGTTTTGCAATTATTGCTAATGCAGACGGTGAAGGGTGAAATGATTTTTTGTAACAAATGAAAATATGCCGTGCCTCAATGGGATTCAAACCCAAGACCATATGATGAGAGGCGAGCACATTACCAACTACGCCAATGCGGCCGGCCTGCTTTTTATAACATCTACAGATTTTGAGAATATAAAAACATGAAAATCGGTTACACTTTACAATCGCTATGAAATATTTAAAAAGTTACGTTATCTGAAGGCTAATGAAAAGGATCAGTTAGGCTAACTGTTATAGAACTAACTAACTAACTATTATAGAATAGCTAACTGTTATAGAATAAAGGCATGACGTTGCTTCTTATGGGAATAGTTTACTACACAAATATAAAAATACACCTGTAAAATGAGTAAAGGCAGGGAATGGGAAAAGAGGGGGTTCATGTGTCACAGCAAAGAAAGAAAGAACAAATTTACGCTCTCATAAACATCCGCATAACTTAGCTCAGCGATGGTAACAAACATCCCCTAAAATAGATCTACAGTTTTACCAACCCTAAAGATAAAGTATTCCCAAAGTTACATTATCTGAAAGATTAGTAAAGCCAAACGTTAGGTTGGCAAACTTCACCAGCACTATCATAAGTACATAGATAGTGTTTAATATCATATTTGACTACATTTCAGCGCATGCAATTTGAGATATCATACACCCTGATAGCTTTATAAATACGCCTTCTATGGCCGCTCAAAGCTCGCAACTAACTGGACCTTGAATATGCGGTTCCCTGCGCTCAAGGGTTAATAACATATAAAACCAAATTTTTCTATTTTCATACGTTATTATCAGATCTTCATTATAACCAAATTTTATTGTAGTTATAATCTTTCCTCACCTTGTCCAATGTTTTTAAAACTTTTGCATCATGAGCTCCTTTTCTCTCTGGGTTAATAAAAGGTCCTTCCAGATGAATACCAAGTACTGCTGCTCCTTCTTTACCACCCATTCGCTTTCTTAACTTTGGAAGAATCTGAAAGTATAAAATACAGTAATATTATTAAATAAATCTTTAAAATCCATCCTGCAGTTTATATTCAATTATCATCATCACCATCATCATCTGTCAAGGATTAGGGGTACAATGGCCTGTTTTGGTATCCATCACTTTTTAGGTCTTCTCAAGCCTCGCTTCCCTCTAGGTTTATAATTCCATGCTCACAGAGGAAGTCTATGTGCTGGCATGTGAAGTAAATGGTTGGAACAGTTTCTCTTAGATATTCACACAGTGACTGAACATTTAACTCAATGCGTACAGCTTTGCTACATACTCTATCTAACCAGGTACAACTTTTGAATGATGAAACAAGTACTGTACGAAAGAGCACTTAAATAGTTTTTTCCACATATTCTGAGCAGTTATTTAACCGTTCGCCCACTAAGCATAGATAGTAGGGAAAATGGCTATCACAGGAAGCAAGAAGTCGTTTTGTGTATTAGAATTTCACGTCTCAAAGTCAGTAATTACTGTGCAACATGCGTTTTAGTTAAATTTAATAAGGATCCACCAATGACAATTCAATTTGTGCATGGTAAACAATTCAGTGAACTGGTTGCTTGTGCAAGCGGAAATCAACTGGTCGTCCAACAACTTCAGATGCCAATGTCGAACGCGTGCATGCAAGTTTCACAGCCTGTCAAAAATCAACTGCGTCTACAGGCAGAGTCAGGAATTCTGAAAACAACGGTGTGGAGAGTTCTCCGTAAACGTTTATTATTCAAACCATACCATCTTTAATTAATGCAGCATCTATCTGATGGACATAAAACACGTCGGTGCATCAGAAGAAGACCAACACATTATGCTGTGGCCATCAAGATCACCAGACTTCACACCATGCGACTTCTTTCTGTGGGGTCATGTGAAAGACAAGGTGTTTATCCCACCAATGCCGAACAATATCGCTGAGCTTAAGTATTGCATAATCAATGCAATCAACTTTATTGAAAGGAACATGTTAGAACGTGTTTGGCAAGAGCTAGACTTTCATGTTGGTGTACGCAGTATCACCAAAGGAGCACATATTGAACATTTATAGATGTTTAAAAATAACTGAGTCCCTGCATCAGCCCGTACAACTTTCATTTAAGTAAGTGAAATAGTTTTTTATACTGAATTTTCATAACCATGAAGAACATTATGAAACGCCCTGTACATCAATGCATGCACCCTTTCATCAGATTTTTATGACAAGCATGGTATCTGAAAGGACCAATTGACTTTTTTAATCAGGTGAGAGTAATCTATTATATATTTGGTGGTGTTTTTAATATATTATATTATTATTATAGTTTAATGTCGCAAATACTTATACAACGAAAGCCCTACTTCTGCCTCATTTAATATTAATCTAGTCGTTGAATAACTACTTGTCCTAAATTTTAAAGTAATTGTGATTAGATAATACATTTAGAGAAATATGTGGACTTAAAAACATTTTCTGTTAATTATAATTTTCATTGTTATAATTTTTGATTATTTTTTCTGTTAATTGGTAGGTTAAGCTGGGTTTATCAGTAATTTTAAGTATTTTTAAATAGTATTAGAAAGTAAGAATTAAACTGGCATTACATTAACAAAATTACAGTATTTTCGATAATGTGTACTCGTTTCAATTTTTATAATTAGATATTTATTTGAAGTTTTAAGCACTCAGGTTTATTGCTTGGCTGAGAAGAGATCGATAAATAAACTGATTGTAAAACTAGCAACTGTTCTCATGCTTTGCACAAACTTATTGCTAGTATGAGAAGGGTTGGTAACACCACAGTAATAGTTAATAACCGACAAATAGCGTTGCTGGATATTCAGATTTAAAAAGTTTGAACGTCCACCATTATGAAATTTAGCGTATTAAAAGCAATTACATAAATTTCATCTTTGCAACATAAGTACTTCTACATGCATACCAAATTTGAGTAAAATATTTTCAACTGTTCCTAAGAAAATAATTTTTCTTTAAAAAACAAAAAATGGCAGACACCCTGTAAATGAAGCGAGATAAGAGGTTAGTAGTAAAAGTTCATGTAAAACTTTTTGTTTATTTTAAGGTACTGAATAATCGCCTGAAGTTTGGCACATTACTCATTGGACACCTTGTATATTTATATAGGGGAAAAGAAAGCAAAAAATTTGGTGTGAAACACTCACACAACTTTCTCTTGCCAATGCAATTAATTAACTATATAACCTAACATTAGTAATAAAACATTAGAAATAAACAATACCTAACCACAAAAAACATAACCTCATTTTATTTATGAGTGAAAGATGCTAAATGAAAATCAACCTGTTTGGCTTAAAAATACGGAAAATCACTCTTTCACGCTAAGCTAGGCTCTGTAGAGAAAAATGCTTTAAATAAAAGTAGTAGATCTTTTAATTTCCTATAAATTTTATTATATAGGTACACTTTTGTTGTAAAATGCATACTAAGGCCGAAATCTTAAAAAATTCGATTTTTCACACGATTTCGTGAGAAATAAAACTGAAAATCGCTAATTACTGCTAAACTAAAGGTTATACAAAAAAATGTTTGAAATAAAAGTTGTAGGATTTTAAATTCTCTACAACTTTTATTATATAAATGGTTGCGCTAAAATGCATATTAAAGACGCAATCTTAAAAAAACAATTTTTTTACGTGAAAACAGCCTCACCAAGAATTTCAGCAAACATGGCGCCTACCCTACCATGTAGAGCATAAAAAATTTAGTAAACCAGGCGATTTTTAAAAAAATCGTAAAACCAGTTTTTGAGAAAATCGCAAAAAAGTGAAAAATTACACGAATAAACTACTACTTCCGGTTGACCGATTTTGATGAAAATGTTCGTGTCGGGTCCGGTAGTAGTGTCTAACTTAAATTTCAAGTTTCAAGTTTGTACAATGTTCCGTTCTTGAAATATTCTGTTTACACAGACCAATCGCTTAAAACATGTTTTTTTTGGGTTCAGGGGATCTGAAAACGTGTAGATCCGGTGAAAACTCGATTTCAAAAAAATCGACATGAAAATAATACTTTCCTCCTATAGATTTATATACGCAAGAAAAAGTAAAAATGAATGGCCAGAATTCATCTAGTGGGAGCTGGAACCAAATTCTACAAAAAAAACCACTTATCCATATAAATATATTGAAAGTGTCACCTTGCTATATACAGAACTATCTGACGAAACTATAGTAGGGCACAATGCAGTTACACCATGTTGAGGAACATTTGTAGCTACTTTTGTTACGCCTTCATCAACCTTGTCTACCTCATAAGTAAAGTCAATCCCAAAACCACCTGTGGAAAGAAAACAAAAATTTTTTAAATTTCAAATAAAAATTTTTTCAGTAAAATAATAAATTATAATGCCCATAACCGGCAGGTGGAGTGTTAAATTATTATCACTCAATCTGCTTGTTCCAGGGCTACAAAAAAAGTTCTGTTTCTTATTACATAGTCAGCCAATTGTATGACTGAGCTATTTAAGAACAGAAGAGGTAGAGGTGCAAAAGACACTAATCAGAGTTATCTCCTCTGAGAGTAATGAATTTCACTATACAGCCAGACCCTGTGGTGAATGAAGTGAAGGTGTCATTTGCAGGATGGAAAGTAAGTGCTTTTCAGAGGGCCTGGCATGCTGATAAGCATACTCTTTCAACTCAGTGAGGAAGGCAATAGTAAACCACCTCACTCCTCGTTTTTACTTAGTAAACCTCTGGAGGTTCAAACCAGCCTTCCGGCTGTTGACCTAAACAACAATAAATTATAAAAACCCACATTCATGCTGATTGTCAAATATTAATATTAAAATAATTGTACAAGGTGAAACATCATGTTATAGTTAAAGGGGAACAACTTACTACATTTGACAAACGCGATAATACAATAAATTGTTTAGTACAAGAGTCTGCACAAATAACATCTTCTGGAAAGGATTTTAGCAAAAATAGTTTTAATTTTTACTTTCTCTTCCCAACACTGACATATGGCAGTGAGGCCTGGGTGTGAAAGAAGAAATACGTATGAAAATTCCATTAACTATGTCCACAATTGTGAGCTTTCAACACATGCCTCATTGCATGCCATTTTACCTGTCCGCACTTGTTTGAAGAAGTTTATCTCAAAAAAAAAAACATAACGAATATTTTTGAACACTAAACTAAATTAAAGCCTGTTTTTTCCTGTGTTGATTGGTTTGACTTAGATTATTTTATTTAGAAACTAGTCAGAGATGCAGCAATTTACGCATATAGAGTACTCAGATTTTAGCCGGTTTTCCGTTTGTGTGGTTTTTAAACTTCCGTTACTCTGTCCAGGCTTTCCACAAAAGAACAGCTTTTAAGTACATTGAAGATCAGAGTTTTCTCTATATGAACATTCTAAAATAAAAGTCTGATGTTCCATTTTAAAAAGCTGACCATATTTTTTTTTAAAAAAAAGTGTATTTTGGCTTCACGTAAAGATAGGGAAATAAATTTGGACTGAACCATGCATTTTTACAGCAGTATTGATTGTGCCATCTATCATATTTTGCATTTGTAATTAGAAAAAGATATGTGGTGTTAATAGAAAATTCTATTAGCCTGTAAACATCTTGAGGGGAAACTGAGCTCTATAGCAGTATCCGCTCCGAGTATAGTCATTTAGAAAAACAAACTGCTGCGTTTTTCCTGCTCAAGTGTCCGACATTTAAAAACCACATTAACGGAAAACCGGCTAAAAACTGAGTGCTTTTTTTGCGTAAATTGCTAGAGTTATCTTCGATTAATTTCTAAATAAAACAATCTAAATCAAAGCAACCAATGCAAGAAAGAACAGGCTTTAATTTAGTGTAGTGTTAAAATATATTTGTAATGTCTTTTTTTTAAATAAAGCTCTACAAACAAGTGCAGGCAGGTGAATGGCATGCAACAACGCACACCTTATTACATGTCGAAATGCAAGTTGAAAAAGAAAGCGCACAAGTGTGGACATACCTAATCAGTTGGCAGAGATGTGCTTCTTGAGATGTGTTAGGGGCTGCAATTTACGGGATCGGTTCAGAAATCAGTATAAACAGCGAGCGTTAGATGTGTGTTCTCTTAAGGAGACATTATGGATCTTTTTTGTTTTTTTTTTGTTTTAGGTTTGACTGTTTAGCAATTTTTGTTATTGCAGACAAGCATTAGCCGAGCATGTATAGTGAACAGTTAATATTTTACTTTTGCTAATGGCCACGACTCGTTGAATACACTGGTTCTCATCCCATCACCAAAGTTAAACAACGTCGGGTGCGGTTAGTACTTGGATAGGTGACAATTATGGAGTACCACTGGAAATGGACCCATCATCTTGAAAGAATGTTTCTACACAGGATTTCTAGACTAGTCTGAAGTTACAGGCCGATTGGACAGCACGATCCAGGGCGACCAGTGGCTAGATGGATCCCCGAACATGTCCTGAGACCTAATCCTTGATTGGTGAAGAAGAAGACGAAGACTTTTTCTTCCTTAAATTCAAATTCAAGTGAACTGAAAAATCCCAGCCTGACCAGGAATCAAACCCTGGGCCCCAACATAGAAGCCAGTTGTGCTAACCCTTAAGCCAACGGGGCAATCCATAATTATGGATTAAAGAAGTGTCAGATGAAGTGGTGTGATCGTGTTATCTGGTTTAAAAATTACAAGCTATTGAAAGATAACAAATACAAAAACACCAGTTTTCACTTAACATAAACTTTTTTTATCAGCAATAAACAAAAATATGGTGTAAAACAATCACAAGACTTTCTCTTACCGATTTAAATAATTAACTAAACAACTTATGTTTAATCATGAGTAAACAAAGTAAAATTAAAAAAACCATTTTTAATCGTGAATTAATGGTGCTAAATGAAAATCAAACTTTTTTCGACTTAAAAATATGAAAAATCACTAATTGACGCTAAACTAGGGTCTCTGTAGAAAAAATAAAAATTGTAGGTTTTTAATTTTCTATTTACTATAGTTATAAAATCACATTATATTTCTATAAAAATAAAATTGTGATTTTGTCTGTACAATTAATATACCCTATCGAGTTCCATACTAAATATTATGTTACAAGGTTACATAAGGCTTAGGAAAAACTGGAAAACCAATACAATTCTGGAATCTTAAATTTTGCATGATCCCAATTACTTTCTAATTACTTAATTAATTAATGATGCATTACTTTCTAATTCTTTACTAAATATACTAAAAAAAATCTGGAGTGAAACATTCACATAACTTTCTCTTGCCAATGTAGATAATAAACAATATAACCTATGTTTAATCATGAGTACACAATGTAAAATGAAAAAACCTAATTTTAATCATGAGTGAGACACAAAATGAAAATCGACCTCTGTAGAACTTAAAAATACGGAAAATCAGCAATTGCTTCTAAATTAGATTCTGTAGAGAATAATGCTCGAGATAAAAGTTGTAGGTTTTTTTAATTTACTATAAATTTCATTATATACACTTTTGTCGCAAAATGCTAAGACGGAAATCTTAAAAAAATTCCAAGCTTTTACCAATTTTGATGAGAAAAAACCAGAAAATCACTAATTGTCGTTATACTAAGCTTTGTACGAAAATGTTTGAAATAAATGTTGTAGGTTTTTAAATGTTCTACAACTTTGATTATATAGACTTTTGCTCTAAAATCATAATTAGGCCTCATCTTAAAAAAACATTTTTTCTATGAGCTAACAGCCTCCCCAAGAATTTCAGCAGACATGGCACTTACCCTATCTTGTACGGCATGAAAAAAGTATTAAACAAGGCGATTTTTAAAAAAATTGTAGGAGCCATTTTTGAGAAAATGGTAAAAAAGTGAAAAATTACACAAATAAACTACTACTCCCAGTAGACCGATTTTGATAAAAATGTTCGTGTCAAGTCTTCTAGTGGTACCTAAAATAAGTTTCAAGTTTTAACATGGTACAATCTTCCGTTCTTGAGATATTTCGTTCACATACACACAACAGACCAATCGCTAAAAACAAGTATTTTGGGTTCTGAAGGTCTGACAATGTGTATATCCAGTAAAAACTCAATTTTGAAAAGTCTACAAGAAAACAATACTTTCCTTCCTACATATTCATATACAGCAAGAACGTAAAAAAACAAGTAGAGAAAGTAAAACAACAAGTAAATTTAAGTTCCAGGAAAAGAGAAAATAAATCATTTCAGAATTTAGTTTAATATATTCAAAACTTAACACGTACAGCATAAGTAAATTTTTTTATAAAAATAACAAATTTCATACTCTGATTCATTCTAAATAACTAAATAAAAATTAATTACCTTCCAATGCATAAATTACTATTAAAATATTCAATAAATTATAATAGAAAACTAATTAAAATGTACAGAAAGTAATCAGTAGTTAACCTTGTATAAAAATCTATTACAACCATTCAATATACCTTGGCATAATTGCAAATATCTATTAAAGACAACAGCCTAACGCATACTGCATAAAATTTGTGAATTATAAAATTCAACACACTTCAAAAAAATTTAATAAATTGTTTGTAAACAGTACGTTCGTTTTAACTTTATATGCTAAACTCATATAAGTTAATTTTTTTAAAAGTCACATCAACTGCTAGGTTATTAGTGCTGCGATGTCCATCGAAAACAGTGTGTTTTTGTCAGGTGAAAATTTTCAGACTGGTCGGGAATCAAACTCAAGACCTCCACATTGTAGGTTAGCGTGCTAACCACTGCGCCACGAAGGCAGCCAATTATATACCATCAATTATTTACTTTTTTTAGTTTATTTAAAGTTGCATTAACAGGTCAGTTATTAGCGACAACGGTGGGTTTTAACTTGTGTAAAAATTTCCTGACCCTAGCCGGGAATCAAACCTGGGAACTCCAGGTTGTAAGCTAATACGCTACCACTACACTACGAAGGTTACCAATTTTAATTTTAATTAGGTTTTTTCACATCGAATGTTACGCAAAAGTTAGTTTTATAAAATTTGTAATTTTTTTATTGTATGGTAAAAAAACTACTATAATAAAAACTTATACTTTTTGGTGGCATTTTTAAAATTGTCATCTATTTTTGATTTGCCCATCTGTCACACTCAGATGTCAGAAACTACAAGAGATAGCAACAAATGGTTTTTGGATTTGTAACCTACATGAAAAGTTAATGAGCTGAAATTGGGTTTGAAGTTCTGGTTTCATTAGGTAATAGCCCAAAACCAGAAACTACAAGAAGACCAACAAAAAGTTTTCGGATTTGCAATCTACACAAAAAGTTAGTGGGCCTAAATTTGGTTTGAATTTCCAGTTTCGACCGGAAGTGGCCCAAAACCAGAAGTCAAGAAATCAAAATCGGGAATTTGGAAACAAAAATAGTGTAATTTGATTCCTCTTAAAGAGTAGATACAGAAGAAATCACCAATGGTTTTTGTCATGTCATTTTTTTTTTTTTTTTTGGTTTAACGTCCGACTGTTTTGCAATTACTGCTAATGCAGACGGTGAAGTATGAAATGATTTTTGTAACGTATAAAAATATGCCATGCCTGAATGGGATTTGAACCCAAGACCGCATGATGAGAAGTGAGCACGTTACCCACTACGCCAATGCGGCCGGCCATAAGTAAAACATAAGCCTTTTTGAAAATTGCCAACAGCCATAAAATGCGTCGTCTTATGACAGGATTTTTAATTCAATAGCAAATTACCTTTGATAACAATTTCCAAAATAAAATTATGAATAAAAGCTAAAATAATCATCAAATATTTTGCCCAGGCTTTAATTTTGAAAAGCTGATTTCCTGATTAAGAAACAAGCCTTTATCGTTTATATCACGGGATACTTAATTTCCTAGTCTGTAATGTGCAGTAGGTCGGACATTGTCCAATTCTAACTAATCACAAACATCATTGACATCAACTTCTAAGTAAGCATCAATATTTTGAATCATATTCCATTTACTACTGAGACTAGATTTCTTCAACGTCCTTTTCAACATCACATTTTACTTCCGATTCTAACAAAATTTCTTACAATTTTATAAATTATTTATGACCTAAATCGGTCAAGGTTATCCGGAGATCTAGGATTTAGAAGTTTAAACTAACAGGGTTGTAATGTACCCTTGATTTTTGGGGTTAAATGATTAATTTTAAAAATCCCTCTTGAGAAAAAATTTGAGAAAACTTAACATATCAAGTACACGACTGATTTTGGTACATTATTTTTGACTCTAGAATGAATCAAACATGGATATATATGTGTAACATTTTAAAACCCAACTTGTCCAGAAGGGAGGAACTTTTTTCTTTTTATCAGAAAATATCTGAACTTCTCCACTGGTTTTAATATACCTCTGCTCAAAATGTTTTACATTTTTTGCCGATTATTTAACAATCAATGTTCTCTGTACTGACTTCAAATTACTACTACCTCAGTAATAGAGCTTTGTGTAGCAATACAATAGAATATTAATGACAAAGTCGTGACTTAGTAAAAATTTTTATAATTTTCCTTATTGTACATGTGTTAATGTGGAAAAAATAATTTCATCGTACAAAATTATACAATACTCCATATGACAATAAAACATAAAGAATTGTATTTTCTTTAAGGCTGAATTATTCTTTTATTTTAAGCATTTTTCTCTACAGAGCCTATATTAGGATTAAAGATTTTCCGTGTAATTAAGCCAAACCAAGATTGATTTTAATTTTGCATCTTTCACTCATGATTAAAATTAGGTTACATTTTTTGAAATTAGTTTTTTTGTTTAATTCTAAAGTTTTATTATTAACGTTAGGTATATTGTTCATTATTTGCATTGGCAAGAGAAAGTCGTGTGAGTGTTTCACTCCAAATTTTATCCTTATTAAATTTCTAAGGTTAATTTCTTTAATTGACAAATCTCTTACATGTTGCTAAAAATATTTAATCCATTATTCTGAAATAATTTTTAGATTCACGCCAATTTTGATTGCCAAATTTTTGAGTTTACCAGAAACCAAAGTTACGAACCCTGCGCAAAGCAAGACCAGAGGTGAGAATGCTCTGAACATCTGGATGTACCCTGGGTTTCACTCCGAGACCCACTTCCTAGGTTCTTCCGCCCTCTTCACGGTGAGAAAAATTTCCTTCTCTGTTGCCGAGGCCATGGATAACTTTACTTAAAAGTTGTTGGAAGGAAGGGAAAAACGATGATATAAGTAGGACGAAAAGTAAAGGACATGAGATTTTTGCGATGGAAGGGTGTACTCAGTTGGATAGACTAAAAAATGAAGATTTACGGTTAGTACTGGGTATTTTTAACCCATTAGAATATCGTGAAGGTTGAAGGCAACACACGGAATAGATGTCCGCTCAATAAATACGCCTACAAGTCTAATACTCCAAAAGGGAAAGAGAGACATTGGCAGACCAAAGAAGCCAGATGAATTTAAATGCAGTTGGTAGTTCAGAACAAGCATATGCCTACCCTTTCCAAGAAGAAGAAGAAGACCAAAAAATTATGAATACAGATTATAACTATGTAATTTTCATTAATTAAAAATAAGAATAAATGTCAAAAGTCAAGTAATTTTTTTCACCTTCCACTTAAAATTGCAATATTATTCAAAATCAACATTACTGTTTAATGGTAACCAATTCATCTAAATAACTCGGTAAATAAACAAAAAAAAAATTTTTTTAATTAAAAAAAGTTACGAAAGTTGACGAATTGAATATTATTTTCGATTTGCCTTCAATTTTTTTTAGGCACACAAACATTATGCAATACATCAAAACAAAGAAATTAACGATCATAATTTGTGTTGTGCAATAAAACTGGCATTTTAGTACCTCATGATCAATGTATTAATTATATTCCAGTTCATTGACTCTAAGAGTAGAACATATAACATAACTCTTCAAAAAAATTTCAGTTTGGTACTTCATTATATCTAATTAATATAAAAGTTACAAACTTACGCGAAATTATATTGTTCTTACCGTTGATCTGTAAATCTATAAAACCAGGAGCTATTAACGAACCACAACAATCAATCGTTACATCAGGATTTCTTTTTTCACCAAAGAATACATGAAATGGGTTGAGAATTTTTCGGTGGCGAACCCATAAATCGTCTTTTACGATACTATGGTCTCTAGCCAAATAACAATTTGTAAACTTCAAGATTGTATTTTCCAATGTGAAATCTACTACAATACTGCCACCGGACGATTTGCCTGCCATTATGAATAAAACAGAATGATTATGTTAATATTAAACACTTGTTACCGCTTTCTCGACGCAGTGATTTCTTATCACTTCAGCAACACACTAAACCGCTGCTAATACGAACACTTGCTTGTTATGCTAGCAGTTTATAAACAGATCAGCTGTTTAAGTGAAACGTCATAATAATGTCATGTGATTGGTTAACTGAAAACCGCCATAAAAAGTTTCACGTATAATTTTGAAATGATTACTGATTGTTAATAATGATTTATACATAACACACATTTAATTTTCAAATATTGTATAAACACTGGCTGTGTTTGTTCTGAAATGAAATTCTATCTACGTCTGCAATTTAATGAATTTGGCCTAAAAATGTTGTGTTGTTTCATTGAAGCGTTATTTAAAGTTTGTTGTATTCAAACAGACTTCCAAATTCTTCTTATTCTTTACTGTTTATCAATTTAGTCAACCTGAAACTATGTCATACCAATCAAAAATGTAAGTTTCTTTTTCCTCTTCATAATAAAGAATATATATTTTTAGATTATTTAAAGTCGCTACAATAACTTTGTAATAAGCGATTACGGTGGGTCATGCAACCGGAATGACGGTCTTGCCTTGTAATGCCTGGCGGTAGACCCGAGGGGCGAATGGCAGGGCGGAGCGGAGGTTTAGCCGGTAGGCCCTAGGGCAACGTCACATAGCGCCTGTTAAAAGATTCTTTCGCCTCTAAAAATAAGACCCTAGCCGGGAATCGAACCCGGGACTTCCGCTAGCGCGCTACCCAAGCCCCTAATAACTGAGCAGTTAATGTTTAAATAAACTAAAAAAAAGATATTTCTCTTGCCAACGTAAATAATGAACAATAACCTGTGTTTAATAATGATTACACAATGTAAAAATTAAAAATTTAATCTAATTTTAATCATAAATAATTTTTTTTATTCCTAATGTTTGTACGTTACAATTTTTTCAATTCAGGACAATAAACAACCCCATGACCCAATGATATGAGGATGATATGTATGACGTATAAATGAGGTGTAGTCTTGTACAAACTCAGGCCGACTAGGTATTCCTGAGAGAGTATGGTTAATTAAACCCCAGCCATCAAAGTACACCGGTAACCAATGTTTAGTATTCAAATCCATATAAAAGTAACTACCTTTACTAGGATTTGAACCAGGAACCTTCATCTCCAAAAATCAGCTGTTACAGAGCTGACTTGCGGTGACGACTTTACCTTTAGACCAACCCGGTGGATCAATTTTAATCATGAGTGAAAAACGTTAAATGAAAATCAAGTTCTGCAGAACATAACGATACAGAAAAGCACTAATTGACGCTAAATAAGCTCTGTAAAAGAAAATGCTTTATAAAAAAGTTGTAGGTTTTTTAATTTCCTATAACTTTAATTATGTACACTTTTGTTACAAAATGTTAAGGTTGCAATATTTAAAAAATACCATTTTTTACTTATTTTGATGAAAAAAAAACGGAAATTCAGTAATTGCCTTTAAACTAGGCTCTGCAGAGAAAAATTTTTACAGTAGATTTTTTAATTTCCTATAATTTTTATTACATCCATTTTTTTTATTAAATGCATACTAAGGCCCCAGCCTAACAAAATCACATATTTTACAAATTTTCATGAAAAAAGAAAATCATTAATTTCCGTTAAACTAAGCGTTGTACAAAAAAATGTTTGAAATAAAAGTTTTATCGATTTTAAATGTTGTACAACTTTGATTACTTATATACTTTTGCCCCAGAATGCAAATTAAGGCCAGAATCTTAAAAATACTATTTTTTTAAACAAGACCACAGCCTTCCCAAGAATTTCAACAGACATGTGCTTATCCTATTTTGTCGAGCATGAAAAAAATTTAGTAAATGAGGCGATTTTTAAAAAAGTTGTACTGGTTGTTTTTGAGGAAATCTTAAAATAGTGAAAAATTTCACGAATAAACTACTATTTCCCATTGACTGATTCTGACGAAAATGTTTGTGTAGGGTTCTCTTATGGTACCTAACCTAAATTTAAATTACGACATTTGGTTCTTGAGATACTTTGTTCACAAACACACACAGACGAATCGCTAAAAATATGTTTTTTGACTTCAGGGTGCCTAAAAACGTGTGGCCTATATCCAGTGAAAACTTGATTCAAAAATTTGACATTAAAAATATACTTTCCTTCCTTACATTTTCAAATAAGGTAAGATAAAGTAAAAATGTAGTATATGAGGCGATTTTTAAAAAAATTGTACGGGCCATTTTTGAGGAAATCTCAAAATAGTGAAAAATTTCACGAATAAACTACTATTTCTGACTGACCAATTTTGATGAAAAAGTTTGTATCGGTTCCTCTTATGGTAAGTACCTAACTTAAATTCAAGTTATGATATTCTGTTCTCGAGATATTTTGTTCACACACATACAGACCAATCGCTAAAAATATGTTTTTTGACTTCAGGGTGCCTAAAAACGTGTAGTCTGTATCCAGTGAAAACTTGATTCAAAAAATTGACATGAAAACAATACTTTCCTTCCCTATATTTTCATATAAGGTAAGAGAAAGTAAAAAGTAGGATATTCAGTATAACGTGTCACATCTGGATCCTCCCATATCCTGACATATCTCCGAACTAATTTTTCAATTTTGGTTAGCGAAATGGTTAGGGATGAAAAAGTAAAAGTTACAGCTGGAATGTTGTTTCCTTGCACCTTGAAGAAGAGTCAGACTGCAGAATTTGTAAAAAAACCTGCCTGGATGTAAAGAAATTAATGATCATAAAGTCAGGTGGAGTGTCAAATTATTTACACTCAATCTGTTTGTTGCAGGGCTAAAATAAATATTTCTGTTTCTTATCACATGGTCAGCCAATTTAATGACTGAATCATTTAAGAACAGAAGAGGTAGAGGTGTAAAAGACACTAATCAGAGTTATCTCCTCTCTAAGTAATGAATTTCATTATACAGGCAGGTGAATGAAGTGAAGGTGTCATTTGCAGAGTGGAAAATATGTGCTTTTAGAGGGGCTGGCATGCTGATAAGCGTACTTCTTCATTCAGTGAGGAAGGCAATGGTAAACCACCTCACTCCTTGTTTTACTTAGTAAAACCTCTACAGGTTCAAACCAGCCTTTCGGCTGATGACAAAAACAACACAAAGTCAGGAAGTGAAGATGAAGCCAACAAAATTACAAACAGAGATATCATAGCAATGGTATGTAATAGTATTGAGAAAATATTTGAACCCGAAGAGGATGACAACAAGCATATAATGAGTCACTGTGAGGCATTAAAAACCATCGAATATCTGATTATCAGTTATCCATAACTGAAACAAGTTATCAAGCTGAAACAAGTAAAACTGAAATGATGCTTTTAAGAAGGTTGAGAGACATGGTATCCAAAAAATGTGTGCAGAAGTAGACGAAAATCACAAACTTTTTCAAGTACAGTACGTCTATGTACAGATATAGGTATAGTGTAAGTAAAAGTTTTAACCAATTTTACTTTTTGTATTTTAAAAAGTTGTTGTTTAGGTCATCAACCGAAAAGCTGGTTTGAACCTCTAGAGGTTTTACTAAGTAAAACAAGGAGTGAGGTGGTTTACCATTGCCTTCCTCACTGAGTAAAAAAGATTGCTTATCAGCATACCAGGCCCTCTGAAAAGCATTTACTTTACACCCTTCAAATGAAACCTTCACTTCAATCACCACTGACTGTATAATAAAATTCATTACTCTCAGAGGAGATAACTCTGATTAGTGTCTTTTACAACTCTACCTCTTTGTTCTTAAATCCTTCAATCATATAATTGACTGACTATGTGATAAGAAACAGAACTATTTTTTGTAGCCCTGAAACTAGCAGATCGAGTACAAATAATTTAACACTATTACATTATTTTAAAGAGTACAGTGTACAAATGTTAAACCAATAGAAACGTCTAAAATAATATTCAACAACAATGTTCATTATTTTTGGCCCTCTAGCGATTTATAAATGATCTTGTGATATCCGGATTTGTCCATATCCGTCATATTAGTCCGGATACGACAGGTTTTACACTATTACATTATTTTAAAGAGTACAAATGTTAAACCAATAGAAACATCTAAAATTATATTCAACAACAATGTTCATTATTTTTGGCCCTTTAGCGATTTATAAATGATCTTATGATATCCGGATTTGTCCATATCCGTCATATTAGTCCGGATACGACAGGTTTTACACTATTACATTATTTTAAAGAGTACAAATGTTAAACCAATAAAAACATCTAAAATTATATTCAACAACAATGTTCATTATTTTTGGCCCTCTAGCGATTTATAAATGATCTTGTGATATCCGGATTTGTCCATATCCGTCATATTAGTCCGGATACGACAATTTTACTGTTCTGTTAAAACATTAATAGTTGCATAAAGAGCAATGAACTTATTTATTTGTATGACCCAATTATATTAATAGATTTTTTTTTTTAGATAGTTACTTTTATTTTTTTGTTAATGAATCAAAATTTAATATAAATATTATAATTGTACAGTAAGTCTACTATTAAAAAATTGGAGATGTTTCAATAGAATATAAAAATGCTTTATCATAACAAAGTGATAAAATTAATATTGTATTAGAAAAAAGACATATCAAATGATAACAAATAATAATGATTTATCATCGTACATATTTATTACAAGTTTTATGGATTTGTAGGATACAATTTAATCGTATTAAAACTGTATTATTTTTTTAATAACTTTTTATACTTAATGTAATGAAGATTTTTATTATGTAACAATTTCATATCAGAATTAATGAATTTAATAAAGTTTTTGTTTAAAATAACATTATTATATTTTAACTGCACTACAGTAGCTACATTATTAATTGCTTGAGATCTCAAAACAAAAATTTTGAGTAATATAAGCTATTTTGTAGTTTTTATATCTGTATCTAAATAGTAAATGAAGTTACGGATTAAGATGGGAAATTTCAAAGTAGGCAACGAAAACATACAGGAAGTTCGGGAATTCTGCTATCTAGGGAGTAAAATAACAAAGGATGGTAGAAGCACAAGTGATAAGAGTAGAATTGCTCAAGCTAGAAAAGCCTTTGAAATGAAAAAAAGCTTATTGACTACAAACATTGATTTACAGATTAGGAAAAATTTCTTAAAACATTATGTTTGGAGTGTAGCGTTATATGGAAGTGAAACGTGGGTGATAGGGGCTCTAGAAAAGAAGAGGATAGAAGCTTTTGAAATGTGGTGTTATAGGAAAATGTTAAAGATTAGGTGGGTGGACAAAATAAGTAATTTAGAGGTTCTTAGGCGAGTGAATGAAAAAAGAAGTATATGGAAGCATCTTACCAAAAGAAGGGATAGGCTAGCGGGGTACATCCTAAGACATCCAGGTATTGGGCTATTAATAATGGAGGGTAATATTGAGGGAGTAAATTGTAGAGGGAGGCAAAGATTAGAATATATAATGCAAATTACAAAAGATGTAGGGTGTTACAGGTATGTAGATATGAAACAACTTGCGCAAGATAGAACAGGGTGGAGAACTCCATCAAACCAGTCGAGAGACTGATGACAAAAAAAAAATGAAGTTAACTCCATTTTTGTATTTTTCCAGAAGAACCAAAAACATGAAGTCTTTTCTCTTTTAAAAAGTTTCTGAAAGTGTTTTTGTACCAAAGCTTCTGAAGGTGAATTTTTAAAAATACTACTCGGTAATGAGGGAACTAATTTGAGCGTTGACCGGGACGCGGTGACAAGTATAAATACTTCAGAATGCTCAATATCTTTTTTTTCTTGTAACCCCTAATGTGTGTGCGTTGCAATCTGTTCAATTCAGAACAATAAGCAACCCCATGACCCAATGAGATGAGGATGATGTGTATGACGTGTAATGAGGTGTAGTTTTGTACACACTCAGGTCAACCATTCCTGAGTGAGTATGGTTAATTGAACCCCAACCATCAAAGAACACCGGTAACCACTGTCTAGTATTCAAATCCGTATAAAAGTAACTACCTCTACTAGGATTTGAACCAGGAACCTTCATCTCCAAAAATCAGCTGATTTTGGCGACGACTTTACCTCTAGACCAACCCGGTAGGTTAAGCTCATTATCTATATAATTTTTCAAAGTTGATGAGCTCTGAATGTACGCATTGCCTCCTACCCACTTCATAGCTAGCCAATGACTTGCCAGCAACATTGCCAATGCTTGCTCTAGTTATGTACTTTGTCAGCAATTTTTTTGGTCTTTCAGTTACAATTATAACCTACTAGCATATCCTGGGCAGCTTCGCCCACGAAAAATGTGTAAGCCTAATCAATTTTTTAAAATAAATATGTAACATAAATTGTTTAGCTGGTAGTCGACTGGATACTCCAACGCGCGCACACACACACACACACACACACACACACACACACACACACACACACACACACACACACACACACACACACACACACACACGCACACGCACACACGCGCGCGCACACACACGCGCGCGCGCACACACACGCGCGCGCGCGCACACACACGCGCGCGCGCACACACACACACACACACACACACACACGCACACACGCACGCACGCACACACAACGTTTTGATAATTTCCCCCGCGTATGTCTCTCGTAGTCATCAAATCCCTTCATGTACTTTAACAGCAATACGTACTCACATATATACACACACACACACACACACATATACATATTTATGAAAATCTTCATTCAGGCTCTTAAGGTTATCATTTTTGAAATTTTTAAAGTAAAATGTTGTGAATATAAAAACAAATATGCCGTCAAAATTTCATGAAAATCCATTCAGTAGTTTTGAAAATTAGCCTGCACAAAAAAAACACGCTTTGTCTTTATAATATTAGTAGGCCTATAGATAAACATACAACCAGCAGAGTATATTATAAAGTATTGTATGTTAACGCGCTCTATAATCGATGTGTTCAGTACGAGATGAAAGACACGAGTGAATTACTGCTACTCTTATACGCATGCACGCGTAATGTTTGTCAAGATGATACATTCATACTATTTGACAATGCTATCAAATCTTCTGATTGGTCCTAACGTGTGGAAAAGCAGAGCTCATCAACTGTGAAAAGCATTATAAGGTAGATATCAGGACTAGAACTGCTCAAGGCAGAGTGGTTATCAGTGATAATAATCAATGTTTACATCACCGAAATTTATAAACCACATGGTTTGCAGTTATCAGTTGATAATAATGAATAAGAACATTCCTTATAAAAACACAAAACATCCCAGCAAAGAAGATAAAAAATTCTCTCAGTCAAACACAAAATATCCCTCAAAGTGCCAATTTAAAAATCTGGTGTGAAAAACTCACACGACTTTCTCTTACCACTGCAAGTAATGAACAATATAACCTAACATTAGTGATAAAACTTTAGAAATAAACAAAAAACCTAACCTCAGTAAATATAACGTAATTTTAATCATGAGTGAAAGACGCAAAATGAAAATCAACCCATTTGGCTTAAAAATACGGAAAATCACTATTTCACGCAAAACTAGGCTCTTTAGAGAAAAATTCTCTAAATAAAAGTTGTAGATCATTTAATTTCCTATAAATTTGATTGTATGCACTTTTGTCATAAAATGCATACTAAGGCTGAAATCTTAAAAAAAACATTTTTTACTGATTTTCATGAAAAAATCAGAAAATTACTAATTACCACTAAACTAAACGTTATACAAAAATGTTTGAATTAAAATTTGTAGTTTTAAAGTTTCTACAAATTTTATTATGTACATTTTTGCCCTAAAATGCATATTAAGGCCGCAATCTTAAAAAACCATTTTTTCTATGAGAGCACAGCCTTCCCAAGAATTTCAGCAGACATGGCCCCTACCCTATCTTGTAGAACATAAAAAATGTAGAAAATGAGGAGATTTTTAAAAAAATCGTAGGAGCCGTTTTTAAGAAAATCGCCAAAAAGTGAAAAATGACACAAATAAACTTCCGGTTGACCGATTTTGATGAAAATGTTCATATCCGGTCCACTAGTACTACAGAACTTAAGTTTCAAGTTTCAACTTCGTACGATGTTCCGTTCTTGATATATTCTGTTACACACACGCACGCACGCATACACACACACACACACACATACATAAACCAATCGCTAAAAACATGTTTTTTTTGGGTTCAGGGGGTCTGAAAACGTATAGATCCGGTGAAAACTCGATTTCGAAAAATCAACATGAAAACACTAGGTACTTTCCTTCCATACATTCATATAAGCAAGAGAAAGTAAAAAAAAATAATGGCAAAGTCATACATGTCTTTAGACTGAAAGTGGTATGAAAATATAATGCATTTAAGCAATATTTGAGCAAAAATAATTGTTTTAAGTACTTTTCCAATAGGTTATTTTTTTTTAAAGTTTATTATCCATATTATAAGTGAAATATGCTAAAAACTAAAACTAAAAATTTTCCCTTCCCTTATTCAGATAAATGGATGTTTCTTTCGTGTACTGAACAAAGATGCAGTGAATGTAATTGTTACATAAGCAGGCCTTTCTCTAGCAACTGACAAGACCTACTTAAAGAAGATTTAATCAAATCAACAGGGCAAAGTATATACAGAGGAACTGAATTAATCAATCATAATTTGACTTAAGTGGCCAGTTTTATATTCATGTCTTCCTTATATAATTGAACCATCTTTCAAATCATTCTTCTTCTTCTTAAAGTTCCATCTCCTATCGGAGGTTGGATATCATAATGGCTATGGTCACTTTGCTGGCTGCTGCTCTGAATAGTTGCAATGAACTACAGTAGAACCACTCTCCAAGATTCCTCAGCCAGGAGATGCGTCTCTTCTTCCTACGCCTCTTCTTCCTCGGATCCTTCCCTGCACAATAATTCTCAGCAACTCATATTTTTCTCCTCTGGTTATGTGACCCAAATATTCTAGTTTTCTTGTTTTTATACTCTTCATAACTTCCAACTCCTTATTTAAACGTCGTAGCACCTCAACATTGGTAACCTTTTGGTCCCATTGAATTTTCAACATTCTCCTGTAACACCACATTTCGAACGCTTCTATCTTCTTTATGTGTTGTCTCTTCAATGTCCAAGCTTCCATTCCATATAGTACGATGGAAAATACGTAACATCTTAGAGCCCTCAATCTGAGAGGCATGTGAAGGTCTTTGTTTGTTAGCATTGTCTTCAATTTTAAGAATGCTTGCCTTGCAGTTTCAATTCTTACTTTAATTTCTTTGCTTTGGTCATTCTTGTCATCAACCCAGGTTCCCAGATATTTGTATGCCTCTACTTTTTCTATTTGGGTTTGCTCTATTGTTAATGTTTATACAGAGTGAAATCATTACAAATCATTACAACTGGCTTAATATAATACACATCTACTTTCTGACACAGTCTTTAAAATTATGTAAGAAAGTACTGAGATGAATCAAAATTTTTGGTAACTTAATTTCGATCAGTTAAATGATCCCTTGAAGCCAAAAAGTGTATGTTTTTCTAACGATATCTACCTGAATGTGTATGTTATTTATAAAAATTAAAAAACTATGAAACTTTAAATAATATATACAGTGATTCAAAATTGACCAGAAATTTCTTGAGAGCTAAAAATAAGAAAAAAACATGGTGTTGAATATTCACACAACTTTCTCTTGCCAACAATACAAATATTGATAAATATAACCTATATTTAATCTTGAGTGAATAATGTAAAATGAGAAACATAATCTTATTTTATTCCTGTATGAATGATGGTAGATGAAAATCAACCTCTGTTCGACTTAAAAATATGGAAATTTAGCAATTGATGCTAAGCTCTTTAGCAAAAATGCTTGAATTTTAAATAGTGGGTTCTTTAATTTTTCTATAACTGTAGTTATAGAAAAACTATCTGCCGCTAAGTCAAAGACTATGGCCTTTAAGGGCAAGTATCCAGTCAGAACGAAAATCGTTATAAATGATAAAGTTTTAGAACAAGTCTCGCATTTTAAATATTTAGGATGTGACGTAAGCTTTTTAAAAGATGACGATGTTATGAATAAACTGAATAAGTTTAGAACAATTTGCGGGACAATACATCGAACTTTGGAAAATAAGACAAGAAAGGATACAAGAATTAAACTGTACAAAACTATGGCAGTCCCGGTTTTGCTGTATGGCAGTGAAAGTTGGACCATGACGCAACGAGAGAGAACTCTAATACAAAGTGCAGAAATGAAGTTTTTAAGGGCGACGGCAGGCTATAACAGACTGGACATGAAACGTAATGAAAGTATTAGAGCAGAATTACAGGTCCAACCACTATTAGACGGCATTGCGCGCTACAATTCCAGGTGGTGTGAACATGTGAATAGAATGCGAGAGGAAAGACTACCAGTCCAAATATTAAGTTATGCCCCACGGGGTAGACGTGATAGAGGAAGACCGCTACGAAGATGGGTGCCGGAACAGGCTTTAGGCCTATCCGTGTTTGGGTGATGATGATGATGTAGTTAAAGAAAGTGTTTGCAATAAAATGCATATAAATGCCACAATTCAACGATAACAAGCATGTGGAGTGTTTTAAATTATTTACACTCAAATCTACTAGCTCCAGGGCTACAAAAAATAGTTCTGTTGTTTATCACATGTACAGCCAATTATACGACTGAAGCATTTCAAAACAGAAATGGGAGAGATGTAAGACACTAATGTCCGCGTCAAAAATAACGGGAACTTGAGTTAGAAACTCAATTAATTGTTAAAAGAATATGGCATAGATTGTATCGTACTATATATATATATATATATATATATATATATATATATATATATATATATATCAAATTAATGGCTTTAATTCTCTGTTGAACGGTGAAAACTTAAAATTTTTATAAATTTTTTAGTGATAGACATAATAAAATAATCTGGTGTGAAACACTCATACAACTTTCCCTTGCCAATGCAAATAATTAACAATATAACCTAACATTAGTAATAAAACATTAGAAATAAACAAAAAACTAACCTCAATAAACATAACCTAATTTTAATCATGAGTGAAAGAAGCGCTGGCTTAAAAATACGGTAAATCACTCTTTCAAGCTAAACTAGGGTCTTGTAGAGAAAAATGCTGTAAATAAAGTTGTAAATTATTTAATTTCCTATAAATTTGATTATATTCTTTTTTGTCGTAAAATGCATTCTAATGATGAAATCTTTAAAAAAATTGATCTTTTTACACGTTTTTGTGAAAAACAATAACAGAAAACTGCTTATTACCAATAAACTAAGCGTTATACAAAAAAATGTTTCAAATAAAACTTGTAGGTTTTTAAATTCTCTACAACTTCAATTTTATACATTTTTGCGCTAAAATGCATATTAAAGCTGCAATCTTAAAAATAAACATTTTTTTACGAGAAAACAGCCTCGCCAAAAATTTCAGCAGACATGGCACCTATCCTACCTTAAAGAGCATAAAAAATACAGTAACTAAGCAGATTTTATAAAAATTGTAGGAGCCGTTTTTGAGAAATCCAAAATAGAGAAAAATGACATGAATAAACTACTACTTGTGGTTGACAGATTTTGATGAAAATTTTCGTGGGTCCTATAGTTTTTTGGGTTCAGGGGGTCTGAAAACGTTTAGTTCCGGTGAAAACTTGATTTCGAAAAATCGACATGATAACAATACTTTCCTCCCTAATATATTCATAGAGGCAAGAGGAAGTAAAAAGTGTTTTTGAAGACACTGTATGAAATAACACACACTGAAAGACCTGAAACTCAGAAAATACTCATCCGACTTAAGTAAAATTTTATCAGAGTATAGATAAGAGAGTATTTCTATTGTGTGCACTGAATCCCAGAACGATTCTTTTTCACTTTTTGCAACAACCCCTTCTTATCTCAGCAATCTGTAACTTTTTATACTCATGATTGTTGGATCCATTGTAGATTCAATACCGTATTTTACTGATTTCAATGAGTGTAATATGAAAAATCACCGATTGAGCTCCGTAGATAAAAATTCTTGGAATAAAAAATTTTAGGTTTTTCTAAATTTTCTATAACTTTAATCTATACAGTACACTTATGCCCCAAAATGCCCATTAAAGCCACTATCCTAAAAACGATTTTTACCTCTAGAACACAGCCCCACCCTTCAGGTTATGGTAAACTGATGAATATTTCATCAGTTTTTATTACTTATTATACACATTTTGTTCGGTTAAGCTGATCAGGTCTCGGTCCCAAAGTACTGGTGAACTTTTACTGTCCAGTAATACACACGCTTATGAACTAATGACAGCTGTATTTGGCACAAAAATGAAATATTTTCCTTTAGTGCAATAAAATAACCATGCAGTTACTTTCTTTCATTCTAAACTTCTTATAAGACCCATTAATAAACAACGCAAGTGAATTCAGAGTAAACTGATTAGTAACTTCAGTCATTTACAGCATTCTTATATGAGGTGTGGCTATTAAATAACGAGACTGATGTAAAAAATTTTATTTTAAACATAATCACTTATTGTCAACTTCAATATACACTCCTTCTCTATCCCTACAACGCTCCATGCGAATTTTCCATTGTTGGAAACAGTGCTGGAAGTCATCTTCTGTCAGATCCTTCGGGACATGAGCCGCTTTCTCGTTTACAGCTTCCAGACTTAAATCTTGTCCCTTTTAATACGGATTTCAACATACGGAACAGGTAGAAGTCACATAGTACAAAATCTGGTGGATAAGGTGGTTGTTCTAACACTGAGATGGTGTACTTGGCTAGGAACCTCTTGACAGATAACATGGAATGAGCTGGCGCATTGTCTTGGTGGAGAACCCATGATTTGTCCTTCCACATTTCAGGGCGTTTTTTCCTTACTCTTTGACATAGTTTAGAAAGTACCTTAAGGTAGTAATACTGATTAATTGTTTGAGCTTCAGGAACCCAGTGAAGGTACACAATCCCATGGGTATCAAAAAAAAACTATCATTGCTTTAAATTTTGACTTGCTTATTCGAGCTTTTTTGGCTCTCAGTGAAGTTCGGCTCTTCCAGTGCATGGATTGGCCCTTCGTTTCCGGATCATAAGTAAAAAATCTAGTGTGAAACACTCACACAACTTTCTCTTGCCAATGCAAATAATTTACAATATAATTTAACATTAGTAATAAAATATTAGAAATAAACAAAAAACTAACCTCAATAAACATAACCTTATTTTAATCATGAGTGAAACACTCAAAATGAAAATCAACCTCAGTCTGGCTTAAAAATACGGAAAATCACTATTTTACGCTAAACTAGGCTCTGTAGAGAAAAATACGTTAAATAAAAGTTGTAGATCTTTAAATTTCCAATAAATTTGGTTATATACACTTTTGTCGTAAAATGCATACTAAGGCCAAAATCTTAAAAAAATCGATTTTTCACACGTTTTCGTGAGAAAAAATCAGAAAATCACTAATTACTGCTAAACTAAGCGTCATACAAAAAAATGTTTGAAACAGAAGTTGTAGGTTTTTAAATTCTCTACAACTTTTATTATATAAGTTTTTGCGCTAAAATTTATATTAAAGCCGTAATCTTAAAAGAACAACGTTTTTACGTGAAAACAGCCTCACCGAGAATTTCAGCAAACATGGCGCCTACCCTATCTTGTAGAGAATAAAAAATTGAGTAAAATAGGCGATTTTAAAAAAAATCGTAGGACCAGTTTTTGAGAAAATCGCAAAAAACTGAAAAATTATACGAATAAACTACTACTTCCGGTTGACCGATTTTGATGAAAATGTTCGTGTCGCGTCCGGTAGTGGTATGTAACTTAAGTTTCAAGTTCTTACGATGTTCCGTTCTTGAGATATTCTGTTCACACACACACAGACCAATCGCTAAAAACATGTTTTTTGGGTTCAGGGGGTCTGAAAACGTATAGATCCGGTGAAAACTCGATTTCGAAAAATCGACATGAAAACAATACTTTCCTTCCTATATATTCATATAGGCAAGAGAAAGTAAAAACCACGTTTCATCACGTATTATATTTTTCAAAAAATTGGGTCATTTTCAATCGAGTACAAAGTGTCAGGACTAACATTTTTGTGCAGCACGTGTCCTGAAGGAGCTGACAGAAGATGACTTCCAGCACTTTGTTTCCAACTATTGAAAATTCGCATGGAGCGTTGTAGGGATAGAGAAGAAGTGTATATTGAAGGTGACAATAAGTAATTATGTATAAAATAAAAATAAATTTTTTTTACAATGTCAGTCTAGTTAATTAATAGCCATACCTCATACATGAAGTTAATGCAAGTGTTTATGAAGGAACACAGCTGTTAAATAATATCTATTCTTGTACAGTGAATATCGCAATGTCAAACTATGACGATAATACGCTTATTGCTAACCTCAGCGCATTAAACAAATTGGTTAATTAATTTTCCCAATTTCACTCCACGCTTTACTTTTTCAAAATTGTGTGAGGGCCATGTAATAAATCAACAAAACTAACTGATTTAAAGAAAGTGCAATTTATTCAATTTTCTACTAACATTTAAGAGATTAATCCTACTATTCAATGAGTTTTTTGATTATCACAGCTTGAAGTCTTTACCTTGTTTGAACTATTAGTATACCACTTTTGTCATTCATTAAACTTCTTCCCATGTGTCTGACTGATCTGAACAATGAAAAACAATTGGTGCAAGGTCTGGGCTGTAACAAGTATGTGGTGATACCTCCATGCAAGTTCTTGTGTGGGGAGTATGCATTGCCATACAAGAGAATCACACTTTTCGAGAGAGTGCCCGTGTTTTCCCCTTATCGCAGCTCTCACTGTCTTGGAGAAATACATTGTTCTTTTAAAGTTAGAAAAATTTGGACCTTGCAACTTTCAGAAGACTGAGAAAATTGTAAAATACCAGCTGATATGTAAGTTTTGAATTTGTTTTTTGAGGGTGAATCCTGATGTTTCTACTCAAAACTTGTCGTCTGGATTTGGGCTCAAAATTGTAAATCTACATTTTATAAAAGATATTGTACAATTTTGAAAGTTATTACCTTACACTTCTAACTGTTGTTTGAGCTCAGAACAAACAAAGAACTGAGTATCTTTATGGGCTCAGTGAACTGTTTTAGAACCCATCTTAAAAATTTATTGTAAAAATGCAGCACTTCATGAATGAATACACAGTTCCAACACTGATATTACACCAAATTAGTAATCTGGTAAATTTTGACTCTCTATCTTCACAAATATCATTTTTATGCAATTTTGGAGCACAGTAGTCGAAACTTCAACTGGTCTTCCAGTGATTTTTTTTTTTTGTTTAACGTCAGACTGTTCTGCAATTACTGCTAATGCAGACTGTGAAGGATGAAATGATTTTTTGTAACGTATGAAAATATGCCGTGCCTGAATGGGATTCGAACCCAAGACCGCATGATGAGAGGCGAGCACGTGATAAGAGATCAGTGAAATTTGTTCTGCTCAAATTAAACTGTTTCATAAACTTATACCCATTACTGTGGTTTTAACAATCCACCATATTGTTCCAATATTCATGAGTAAATTCCACCAGTTTCACACATTCGTACAGCAAAAGTTTTATCACTGAACATTGCTCTTACAACATTCATATTTAAACCAAAGCTAACATTTTGGAATGGTAGCAACAAATTGATGTATAACAGGCAGTCTCCCTCCAGTCTGGTAAACACCTACCTTTTTAATGTTCTAAATTAGTGTTGACTCCAATGTACAATAAGTTAAAAAATCTGGTGCGAAACACACACAACTTTCTCTTGCCAATGCAAATAATGACCAATATAACCTAACATTAGTAATAAATAAACAACAAACCTCAAAAATCATAACCTTATTTTAATCATGAGTGAAAGACGCAAAATGAAAATCAACCTCAGTTTGGCTTAAAAATACGGAAAATCACTCTTTCATGCTAAACTAGGCTCTGTAGAGAAACATGCTTCAAATAAAAGTTGTAGATCTTTTTATTTGCTATAAAATAGATTATATACACTTTTGTTGTAAAATGCATTCTAAGGCTGAAATCTTGAAAAAATCAATTTTTCACACGTTTTCGTGAGAAAAAAAACATAAAATCGCTAATTACCGCTAAACTAAGAGTTATACAAAAAAATGTTTGAAATAAAAGATATAGGATTTTAAATTTTCTACAACTTTTATTATACATTTTTGCGCTAAAATGCATATTGAAGCCGTAATCTTAAAATAACAATTTTTGTACGTGAAAACAGCCTCACCAAGAATTTAAGCAAACATGGCGCCACCCCTAACTTGTAAGCATAAAAAATTTAGTAAACCAGACGATTTTAAAAAAAATCGTACGACCAGTTATTGAGAAAATATCAAAAAGTGAAAAATTACAAGAATAAACTACTACTTCCGGTTGACAGATTTTGATGAAAATGTTCGTGTAGGGTCCGGTAGTGGTATGTAACTAAAGTTTCAAGTTTGTACGATGTTCCGTTCTTGATATTCTGTTCACACACACACAGACCTATCGCTAAAAACGTTTTTTGGGTTCAGGGGGTCTGAAGAAAATGTGTAATTTAGTGAAAACGACATGAAAACAATACTTTCCTTCCTATATAGTCATATCGGCAAGAGAAAGTAAAAAAACTCAAGTGAAATACCTAGTACTAACACTACTTTTATAAAGTAGCAGGATTTTATAAAAGTTTGAAAAAAAAATCAAATGGTATCAGCATCAAATTCAAGCAAATTTACTTATCAGTAAAACACATTCAATAACGATTTTACAAAAAAATCTTGTTCATCAACTAACAATTGGAGTACACACTCTTTACCTCTTCGGTACAGCACTGTATAAATTGCTGACAGGTACAACATTTCCTGTTCATTAAAAAAAAAAAAATGATTTAGAATGTAAAATTCTAATTTAGACAAAAAAATTATACGTTTTCACTGCTGTTTAGTAAGCTAAACCACTATGACACTTCAGAAGTCTAATGTGAAACTTTGAAAAGACTAAGAGCAATCCAAAACAAGCGTAATTATCTTCGGCCATCTGGTGTTGTGTTTATGCATGACACACTCGTCCTCACACAGCTTGATAAACAAATGAACTTTCGGCCAAGTTCAAATGGTATGTTTTTGACAATCCCCAAACTTAACTTTTAGTTGTTCACATGCATGACGTGGTTTGAAACCCAGGCAGTAGATTTTTATGCCGAAGGTATTTCAAAAATCATGGTAACAGTATGAAAAAGTGCCTAAATTTGTTTTGAAACGATGAGGAAAAGTAAATATGTTTAGTTTTAAGTTGTCTATAATAATATCATTGTATCTACTACTTGGAATTTTTTACTTCGAAATTCCAGTTATTTTTTGAATGGCCATTATAGTTCCCATCATCTTAGGGCTAGGTGCTGATTGGGAAGAATAGATATACAGGTATATATTTTAACATCCAACAATTTTGCTGCTAATACAGACCATGAAAAAATGCCACACCTGACCAGAAATTGAACCCATGGTAGAAGCAAATAGTGCGTGTAAGGAGACATGATGCGCCCACATAGCATGCTTTCTGACAGATGTACTTATTTAGTGTATTATATTTCACTAAGGAATACAACAAACTTCAGTTACAATATTTGATTCTGATACAACAGTATTTTTTCGACAAGAGACACTTGGAAACTGTGTCTCAGCACACTAAGAGTAGTGACACACATGTGAGTTTCAGATGCTTAACGCCACCAAGATTCTGAAAAATCTCATTGCATCAATTTTTCCTTCCAAGACACACGACTGTATCAAAAAACCTGCGACATCGATCAGTCCGTTATCTGCTGCTCAAAAAAAGAATGGGTCCTATTTGTTGAGCAAACAAGCATGAGGCCCACAGATTAAAAAAATGTTTGTGTATTTTGTTTGAATTTTCAAATATAGAAAAGAAATAAAGTTTTTGGTGAATCCCTTCACTGTGGATAAGAGTATTGAAAGGTGCTTTCATGTCAAAGATTGTGGACTTAAGAAGTGATGAAATCAAGTTTTTCAGTATGAGTTTGATGTCCAGGACAGGCGATGAAAAAATGACAAATGGCAAGTACGCAATAAACAAAACGAGTGGAGTCTCACCACAGTGAGCTCGCGTGGCTGGTAGCAGAAAACAGCGTCGAAACGCCCGCTCCTGTTTTAACAAGGTGGGTAAAAATTCCACCTGCCATTTTGCACGTAACATGTGTATCAACAAATTATTAAATTATTTAAGTAATCCCCAATTCTGAAACTCACAGGAACGTTACTACAGTAAATATGTGACACAAGTGTGTCTAGTCTACTACAGGTGAAATTTTTAACAGATATCTATACAAATATAAGGTGCTTACCTACACAACTCATTGCAGAAAGAAACTTAAATAAAAGAGAAAATCTAAAAGGATAATACAAAATAAAAAATAAAATTATTGAATAATAATGAAAATTTATTCTGTTCATTTCTTTTAAAATCAATTAATAATTAGTCTATAAAAAAATAATGCCAATAATAAACAGTCTTGGTATGAGACAGCCATTATTATAATATTAAACAACAAATATTCAATTTTAATAATAATAAAAAAAAACACAACAAAAATAAAATTGAATTAATTTAGACAAAAAAATATCAACTAACATTTGTTATGTACTTACTGAATAATGAAAATCGTAAAAAAATAATGTAGCACTAATAATAATAATAATAATAATAAAAAAATTACAGTATCTTAACACAAATATTACTTTTTATACTGTATACACACTTACACAATTATAATAAATAACTTCAACATGTTATTACAAATTATATAAAAAAAGGCTGTCGAACAACTTAAAAAAAATCCAATGCAGATCACGAATATTCAAATTTTATATTTTTTTTGTTTACTAATACGAAATATTTACTTACGAACAAATAAAAGTTAAGTTATCTATTAACACCACGTACATATTTTTGTTTAAAACTTCAAATACAAAAATAAAACAAAAATTTAAATTCATTTCATCTTTCCTTTATTTTAAATGAAATTTATCGTTTAAAGATATATATACGATATCTAATTTTGCAATGTGAATAATGGAAATATTCAAAATTTTTAATGATAAATTTATTGATTTTGTTATTTAAAAAAAAATGTATTATTTACCTAAATTAACCAAATTTCATTAAAGTAAATTTGTAAATGATCAAGATTGTGTTCGTAACTTGAACATACTTTATTGATCATTTTTTTACTATTAAAAAATCTCATAATTATTTCAATTTCAATTTAAACATTTTATAGTATTTATAAATATTAAACACTTTTAAAATGATGACCATACATGATTTGCCATATCTTTACGTACACTGAATTTTTAATTTTCTGAAAATTCGCTGAATAGCGTTAAAATTTTTTACAAAAATTAATAAAACTAGTTTAATTTTATATATTTGTATTACATTCATTGGTGGTACACCATGAACAGTTCTGAAATTAATTTTTTTTGTTAAATATATTGCTGTAAAGTTTTATATCAACATTATAAAATACTTAAAAGTGTGGAAAAACTATTTCTAAATTTGAAATCTTTCAGTGTAGGCCTACTATTTATTTAGTTTTGATAAGAGTTATAAAAAATCTGGTTAAACAGGATAAAACTACAATTAAAAATATATTTTTGAAAATTTTAATACAATAAATACAAATAATTTAACCATGCCAAATCGTTCATATAATTATACAAAAAAAATCACATTGCAAAAAATAATTATAAAATTGAAAACAATCTTTTTTTTACTTAACATTTCGAACAAACTTTAATGTAATATTTATTAATTAACTAGTTTACACATATCTTCTCAACAAACTAATTTTTTTTTTAATTTGTCAAATTTTTAAGCCCTGACTTGTATGATAATAATTAATAAAAAGTGAGAATTTTATTAAATTTACTATTATAATACAAATTTATTTGATAAGTAATAAAACAATAAAACTAATTAATAATTATAATTATAATAATAAACTGTATGCTATAAAAAAAATTAATAAGAAAAGAACTTATAAAACAAAAGTACTGATGATTTATAATAAGGCATAGTGGTGAGTTCTGCGTGGTCGCAATTTTTTTTTTACTATTGTTAAATATATTATAACATTAAAAAATGAAAGAAACAAAAAAAATTATTTAGAAAATTAATAGAATGATAGTAATATATTAATGGAGGAGCACAGTTAAGACCCGTACAAAAAATATAATAACAAAAAAAATTGTGGTATCCATAAGAAACGTATGAAATAAATTGTACAAATATTTAAAACTACAGTTCTTATATTGTACAGGTGAATGTAAAACTACATATTCTTCAAGTAACGGCACGAGGCACACCCCAGAGCAAATATAATATTTATAAACAATATCAATGTAAAATTCTATTTGCTTGACAATAAACACACATCCTCATCAGTTTTGTCAAAAAAAAAACATTACAAAGATAAAAAAAATTAATTTCTAAACAGCCTGACAATTTCTAACATAAAAAAAAATATCGAACAACACAATTTAATTTGCTTTGTTTTTTATTATATTTTCTCACAAACATTCACACATACATATTTTTATGTTACATAACCACACACATTGTTACGAGTGTTCCAAAAATTTCTTTTTATTCTTATTTATATATTTATATATATATGTACGGTATTTATTATTAAAAAGTTCACTAAAAAACAAAACAAAAAATACCACTAAAAAACCGCCGTTATCCTTCTTTCACAGTGTTAAAAAATTCCCCTCATTCATTATATCCTCACGACTCACATGAACATCTTCACATTCCATCGTAAATCAAGTGACCAAATTGCAATCGACGTAACACAATGTACTACACGACGTTAATGAGATCAAATGATCGTATGAGAGACGCATCCCTTGAAAAATCTTGAGTGTTACTCCGCTACTGCAAAAAAAGTCACGCGTTTTCGCTTGTTCACTAATTATCGTCAGGCTTTGGTTAAGTACTGTTTTGTTTATTTTTTTTTTTACTTATTTAACTTTTCAATATTATACTGTACAAGTTAAACAGATTGTATATGTACTAATATTTAATATATAAAGGACTTTTTTAATATGTACATGGGCAGAGAGAAAAAATATAAATAATAATTATTTATAGACATTTTTTCCTCCTATTTTTAATTTTTTTTTTTTAGTTTTTGTTTATATTTTATTCATCATCCTCATCGTCCTCATCTTCATCGCCTTCATCATCGTTTTCATTTTCACCTTTCTTGGCCATTTGAGGTGGCAACTGCGTTGGCAATCCTTTCGGTTTCTTCTTGTATTCTGACATTTCCTGCAGAACAAAACAAAATATATGTATAAAATACCAATTAAAAAATCTTTTTAAATATTTTGAAAACCGTTAAGATTAATAAAACAATATACAGTCGGCCCTCACATCACGATTGTAATTCGTTCCGGAAGAACGATCGTAAAACAAAAATATCGTATTGTGAAACCGCATTCTTGCACAAGCATTAGACCATATATACAATTCCACAAGAAATTTACATTAGCCTGTGCATACAAATAACCCTATACATTCTTCACAAAGTACCAATTTCAGTACAAATGATTTGATAATAAGTATAAAATTATAAAAAAAAATGCCTTTTTAAATTGTGTTTGATCTATAAGACACTGTAACGTCTTTTGAAAATGATGAACCAATTTATTTATCCTAGCCCCATTATCTGCCCATGACGGACAGGTGGAGTGTCAAATTATTTACACTCAATCTGTTCGTTGCAGGGCTAAAATAAATAGTTCCGTTTCTTATCACATGGTCAGCCAATTAACTGACTGAATCATTTAAGAACAGAAGAGGTAGAGGTGCAAAAGACACTAATCAGAGTTATCTCCTCTGAAAGTAATGAATTTCATTATACAGCCAGACCCTGTGGTGAATGAAGTGAAGGTGTCGTTTGCAGAGTGGAAAATATGTGTTTTTCAGAGGGCCCGGCATGCTGATAAGCGTACTTTTCCACTCAGTGAGGAAGGCACCGGTAAACCACCTCACTCCTAGTTTTACTTAGTAAAACCTCTACAGGTTCAAACCAGCCTTTTGGCTGATGACCTAAACAACAACCCCATTATGTTCATCATGTTTTTTTTATAATTTCTTGCTTGTTTTAATAGAAGTTTCACTTTTAATGCGCGATTTAGGACCCATTTTCACTATAACTATAGTAACGTACACAGGAAACATGGTACCAAAACTACAAAAAATACGCACAGATGCTAAACCGATAACAAAGGCGATACGTTATGTGTAACACTACTAAATAGTATGGGTGCTGTGACAAAAACCTTAAACTGAGAAACCTTGAGCTGATGATGGGAGGGTGTGGGTAGCATGGGTCGAGGGTACCTTGACAAGAGGGAAGGAGTACATTCGATCAGAATTTCTTATTGTAGAGGTTAACGATTTCAAGTCGTCATTTCTGAACAAAATACAGAAGTGACAGAAATACAAAATAGGCTAAATCTTGCAAACAGATGTTTCCACGCATGCAACAAACTTATGTCTTCAAAATTGTTATCACGTACAACAAAAATTAAAATTTATAGAACAATTATCACTCCAATATTGCTCTACGGAGCGGAGACATGGAAATTAGATAAAAGAGAGGAAAGGAAATTGATTGTATTTGAAAACAAGATCCTTAGAAAAATTTACGGACCTGTAAACGAGGGAGGAGAGTGGAGGAAAAGACACAACAGAGAACTTTATAGGGAGCCAGATGTGGTGTGTGAGTTCAAGTGTAGAAGAATTAGATGGGCTGGGCATGTTTTAAGAAGGAATGAGGACAGTAATCTTAACCAAGTGTTAAGAAGAAATCCTGAAGGACGACGACCGAGAGAAAGACCACGACGTAAATGGTGGAGTCAAGTGAGGGCCGATATGGAGAGAATTGGAGCGACCGAGGAAGACACGGGGCATCGAGAGAGGTGGAGGGGCTGTGTTGGTGCGGCTAAATATCTACTTAGATATGTGTGGCCATGGCAGTAAGTAAGTAAGTAAGTAAGAGGTTAACGATTGGTGGGTCAGGTGCACGAGCGACTTTGGGAATCTGATGACTAATTTGATGATACATCGTTAAGTGAGTGCATCATAAAGTGAGGGTCCACTGTATTAAAACATCCAGGAATCAGGTTCCTAGTCATGAAACGAATAATTACATTCATCTCTCGAAAACACACCACCATATTAATTTTCAATATGCTTATTGAAAATAAGCATATTTGTATTCGGAAATATTTAATTATTAAAAAACCTTTCATGATTAGTTAACCCTCCTTACAACATCAACATATGTATAGCCTCCTTACAACATGTGTATAGAGAATAATTTACATTCAGCCGTTTTTCTTCAAAAAAATTGTTTCATTGTAATGTTGTATAGAATGGGAAAAAACAATGAAATTTCATTAACATTGACAATAAGAATTAAACTTTCAATTATCTTCTCAAAAAAAATTTGTAATTTAAAAATACAGTAGAACTTTTATAATAACTTGAATCATCAACGTATGGGGGGGGGGGGGAGAGAAAATTTGAATTGTGGAAAAATAACAAAAATAGAACATGCGTGATTTTGTAGTAGAGTACACATTGCATTAACGCATTCAATGCTGAGCAATTACAAGGTAGCTCTCCTGTTGGGCTGATTACTCGTGCAAGCGTGTTCTCCGCTTGTTTTACATAGGGCCTACAACTTCTGTTACTAACAATTTTTAAAATTTATTTTATTTGCAACCAATACATGGATTTACGTTTGCTAATAACATCAAAGGTTGAAGGGCACTGAAATTCAATTAAAATATATAAACAAATTGACTATTTTGTATTTACCATTTAGAGGATTTTTAAAAAATGTAAAATTATCTTTTTGGGACGGGCACACAGATAAAAATTTCGATTCCAAAACAATCCACCTAAACCCATTTTATATTTGCTAATATTTGCTAATACAGCGCAGAATATGTTCAAAGATATAAATTTGTTTAGATAAGATGTATATACCATACGTAAATCAGATACGTAGAATAATTTGTCAGGCCAAAAAGTGAGAAAAATTATATTTAGACCTTTATAATTATAATTAGACTACAGATTTTTAGAATATTATTTTAAAAACACCAAATTTCTACCTCTAAAAAATCTATACACATTTTAGGGGTAAAACGCACCTTTCAGGTATCATTTTTAAGGGACTGATTTTACAGGAGTTATCGCAGCAAAACGTCACAAATAATTGACGCTAGGACCTTAGATGAAAAATATAACAAACACAAGTTGGAGCTCTGTAAAATCTCTAAAAAATAGTTTTATGTGTGAGAGACAATTATTTCTAATTATTTAAATCTTGTTAAAACAATATATTACCCTCATACGAAGTAATCAACCCTGTTTAAACAAAATAAAACAAAATGAACGAAAAATACTTTTAATATTTGTTATTTTTACGATTCAACTAAACTAGCAGTAAAATTTCATATTGCTTGACAGATTTCATTAATACAATTTTTTAAATGTATTGTAGAAATATATATTTTCTGCTAGTTTCTGGGGGGATATAGAAATATATTTGTTCACATAAGTCAATTGCTGCTGAAAGTAATGAATTTTAATTATACAACCGGCCATCAATAGTGAACGAAATAAAAGTATAATTTCCAGATGGAAGAAACTTTTTTATATTTTGGAAGCGTGGTACAATCAAACTACTAGACTAAGCAAAGTACTCAATTGTTGGCAGCACAGTTGTGTTTTGTTGCATGGGCGACAGAAACATAAAAAAATATATATAACAATAGTGTACAATTGACACTTATTGATACTAATCGCATACCTAGCGAGGTATAGTGTTGTGGCCAACATACCAAATGCGATAAAAAAAACCATTGAATAATTTTATAACAAACAGAAACTGCTGATGATACAATCATTTGACGTAACAAGTTCAACCATTGAATAATTTTATAATGAACGAAAACTACTGATGCTACATCCATTTGACGTAACAAAGTTTAACAGCCTGATTCTTTTGAGATATTCAGCGTCAAAAATTTGAACTAACTGCGATTTATCAGTTAGCTTTCACAGCCGAAAGAGGAGAGGAGGTTATGCTTACCATTAAATTATGTATTAACATAAGTTTTAAGTTGCAAAACCATGCCAAAGAAATTCATGAAAGGTTTCTTTTCATTCATGAATTCATGAAATGAAATGATCAGTGTAACATTAAGTTTTAGAAAGTAACTGGCTTTCATCAAATACCCTTACATTTACAAATTTCTTAATACGTGTGTTCATTTTGGAACCACAAACACTGAACACAAATAGCATAGAGCAACTGTTGCAGTATCATTATAACAAGACTGTACTGAATTCCGCCAACCTCAATAATTCCTTTGATTTATCATTAATTATCAACAAAATTAGAAAAGCAATTACAAACTACTCCATCATAATTTTACTTTGCACGACTATTTAGGGGGTAGAAACCAGAGTCTCTTAAAACTACATCTTGCTACCAAAAAATATCATAGATTAACATTCGGCAGCTTTCTTACAAGCTCTTAAAAATATTACTTTCAACCCAGAAAAAAGCAACTTCTAAAAACATACAAACTGAACTGTTCTTGATTAATTTAAAATTTGCAAAACAACTACAGTGGAAACCCTCTTATCCGGATCAATTCGGTTACGGAAAATACAAAAAAGGATGTTTGATTTCTGAAATACAGTACAGTATATACGTGTACACAATTGAAAAACACCAAGTTGTCAATTACAATTTACTTATATGTAGGCCATATTTGTTTACAAAATGTACTAAAATATACAGTACGTAAAAAAAGATAAAAATATGTATGTACTGTACAGTATTAGGTTTTACAGCACACAATATAGTATTCAGATGAACTAATGTCCCCTAGCCGTTGGACAGAGAGAATGCATAATGCTCTCACTCGCACAAGCCATACGCGCCGTTCCAATAACATTGTCGTATAATTTTTACTCATTGTTGTGAGCAAGCGTTTATGGATGCAGTAAACTAACAAGCAAGATAAGGACTGTTGTATGTTTTCAGATTTGGATTATAACGGTAAAGACCTTTGAGCGCATGCGTAGTTATGCCACATATCTCCCTCTCACTCGCTCGGCTATGGGACATTAGTTTGTCTGATACCTAATACATATGTTATCATAATATGACAGTAATGTTCGTCGTATTCTTTTAACTCCTTCAACAATTTGATCCAACCGTATTAATTTAGGTCTTTTTTCATTGAGTTAGGATATGGGAGGATTCGAATAAGGGGGGGTCCCACTGTATATAACAAAAATTTTACTGCAACAAATTACAAGATTTTTTGGGTAAACTGGACGAGGCCATCTACCTGAGGGACCGGAGGTTTAAGGAAATCTGCGTTTTATTCGTGTAGAAAGGGTCGCCTATTGTGTTTTATTACTGGTGAAAGGGTCGCTTGTTGTTATGATCCGATGGACTCGTCTAGTTGTCTAAAGGCACTTTTACAGTTAACCTGTTTTAAACCTATGCCATGCATATGAACATGCAAAGATCTGTGACTGTTTTTGGTAAATGAGGAGGTTATTGTGAAAAAAACTTATACTTTTCCATATTATCTAAAGTGGCTGCATGAATAGTGAAAACGAAGAACTCAAGAAATAAAATCTTCTCTTGTTGCACTACTGCACTATTTATATTTTTACTTTTTAAGTTTTATTTGTTAATTTAAAATACATTATAATTATGTTTTATAAAATTTATGTACAATAAAGTGCATTATCTTTGCATATTCATTTGCATGGCATAGGTTTAAAATAGGTTAACTGTAAAAGTGCCTTTAGACAACTAGACCAGTCCATCGCATCATAACAACAGGCGACCCTTTCTACAGGAATAAAACGCAGATTTCCTTAAACCTCTGGTCCCTCAGGTAGATGGCATCGTCCAGTTTACTTTACCAGATTTTTTTTACAGATTATAACAAGTAAGCGAGCCTGTAATCACTATATAAAATGATAAAAAAAGACATACCGCATTAATTAACAAAAATATTGAACCTTGGTTTGAATAAATATTTAAAATTTTAAACAACAAATTTGTTTGCCCAAAAATTTTGACACTTTTAGCAAAAAAAACCATTAAAATCTTCTGTTCATCAAATTATAAGCTGCATATGTAAATTGTTACATCATCTTTAAAGATAACAAACTAAAAAAAATCTAACACGGTAAAAGAACAATTTTCTGTTAGCTACAATGCTACAAATTTATTGGAAACTTTCTCTATATATATCACAAGTATAGAAGAACATACTTCATAACATTTTCATTATCTCTTAATATTAATTTAAACATTTTAAAAAATTCACAAACCAAGGAACAATATAAACAAGTTGCTTACAATTTTTAAAAGCAATTAAACATAAATTTTAAATTAAAATTTTTGAAAATATTACGATACCTTCAATGAAGCATGCTTTTTCCTACAAAATAAAAAATAAAAATGAGTTATTGAAAAATTCTGTGGCCAAAATAATAAAAATTATGATAAATTTAATAAAATAAATAAAAATCCGTTACTCATATTTCATAACTACAGAAATTTGCTAATTCATCATAAACATTTCTACCAACACAAAACACCTGAATTTTTTTAGAATACAAAAAAAGTAGGTAATTTGACATATGATACGAAAAACCTAGGGACGACGTTAAAACAAATTTCAAATGGTATAAATGAAAGTGAAGGAAATTACACAAAGAAAATTTATTTAAAAATAGAAATAATGTACAATCTAAACATTTCTTTATCCTATACTGTATTTACATTGGACTTAAGGTGGGACTGAGGTGAAATATCAACTTTCATAACAGTCCTACAAAATCTATACTTTTTTTCTGTAATGTCACAACCCAATAAAAACTTTAATTCCTAAAAATGTCAACTTTCTATTTTAATTATTTGGGTCAATCAAAAATTTGTGAGATTTTTTACAAGATTATTAATTTCTTGCCATTCATTTCTCTCGAGGGGAGGGGGATTATTTTATAAAAATAAATTTATTTATGCTATACTAAATTCACGCTCAGGCTGATGGAACAATAATATAAGAAAAACTTAAAAAATAGAAAAAAACCACACAATACAATTTTTATTACATTTCATAATACTAATATAATGGAATGAAAAACAGGTTTAAATTATATTTTTATCTGTGAATCACATAATAAATTGCAAAAATTTCTATATTTTTACCTCAGTGCGCCTTAATATAACAATTTCTTTTTTATGAAACTGGAATACTTGATTCAAATGTAAATTGAATAACGTTCCAAAATATCGATCCTTTTGGTTTCTGGATTATTAAAAATTAAATCACCAGTCTAAGGTTGGAACATTATAAATCGACTCAGGCCGACCATTTCTGAGAGAATACGGTTAACTAAATCTTAATCATTAAAGTACATTGGTAACGACTATCTAGTCAAATCCATATAAAAATACCTTTAATACGATTCGAACCAAGGAACATTAGTCTCCGAAATCAGTTGTCAAACAGCTGACTCACGGTAACTTTACCATAAGACCAACCCGACATTTATGAATCACTAGAATTGATGAATTAGCAAGGTTTCTAATGCATTTTAATTTAGCAAGATTAAACTAATTAAAAATTTATTAAAAAACACAACATGCTGGTCTAGTTTTATTTTTTATTCTTAATTTCTTCAATGTTTAAATTACATCAGAACAGAGAAATTATGCGCAAATTGTTAATTTTACGAATACTTTTCAAAATTAGTGCGTTTAATTTATCTTACAGTTGCACGCAATCTTCAAAATAAAACTGTTGAACCTAATGAAAATGTAATGTATTGCCTTACATTTATTTATGAACCCTGTCTAAAAAAAAACTGGCAATTCTTTAAAGTAAATAATTGAAACGCTGGAAAAAATATGTTGACATGATTTGGGAATGACATATACATGCAGGAGAATATTTACAATCAATCACAACACAAATTTTACATTTAACTATTTACAAAACTGTTATTAAAAACTCAATTTACCCTTTCATAACGAGCCTTATCCTTTTCAGCCATGGCTTCGTACTTTAACTTTGTCTGGCTATCAGCGTTGGCCCATCGACGACCTAATTCCTTAGCGATATCACCAACACCGAATTCAGGATTCGCTGCCTTCACCTTACCACGTTCATCATTACAAAACCAGAAGAAGGCTGACCTGTTAAAAAAAATAAAAAAAATATTAACCCAGTTCAAACTGTTGATCTAATTTTAGGCAATCCACAAAATTGGAGGTGGGGGAGGCGACAAAACAAGCTACAGCTAGATCAATATATTTCGGAAACCAAAAAATATTGTACTTTTCTAGTAGGGAATTCATTATCGCATCTAATAGTGTTTACAGATATAGAATATCATAAAAGGGAAAGTTTTTATTCCCTTTATAGTGTGTAGGTAGCATTGATTGTTTGTGAATTGTTTGCTTTGAATGGAAGTCCGTCCACAGCTTGTGTGCGAGTCCAACGTACATGCATGTTCTTTAGATTGTGTTAAAGCTATGACGATTCTGTTACCAGAATTTGCCCTTGGTGGTGTTGAGGCGAGTTTATTTTACTGTTCAGGAGAGGGTTTACAATCACCCAGTCAAAAAATTCAACACTTTGTAAGGGAATTGTATGTAACGACTTCCCTCTTACCACAAGTACAGTATTGTTAAAAAACTTCGTTTTAGAGAATAGAATTTCCTTATTTGGGCTGCTTAACAGCTGTAACCGAAATATAATATTGGCTCTGTGACGTCACCGTAAAGAATGTAAAATACCATCCCTTCACCTTCCAAAATGGATTAATTTTTAACATTTTGTAACTTCCGTCAAATATTTACGGATATTTAAATGAAAAATATACATTTATTCAGTAAACTCTTTTCTACAAAACAGTTTTCATAATTATTTTCGCTAAACTGAAATTGAAGCCCGTATAGTATAAATCTAAAGTAAGACAAAAATTTTCTCGAATGAAAATTTTGCGCCCCTAAGGCAAAATATGATGCGATTTTCATGTTATTATATTCAAAAGGGGCGTACGTATTACACCCCTACCCACTTCATAGACAACGACATTAACTATACTTGCTCTCATAGCTCTGCTATATATTTAGTCAGCCATGTTTTTGGTCTTTCAATACAATTATAACCTATGAACATACAACCAGCTGGTTATAAAATATTGCATGTCAACGCGCTCTATGATCGATGTGTTCAGTAAGACGTGCAAGACACGAGTGCGGCTCTTACCACATGTGCGCGCAAAATGTTTGTCAGGCTGAAACATTCGTACAATCTGACAACGCTGGCAAATATTCTGATTGGCCTTAACATATCGAACAGGAGAGCTTATTAACCATGAAAAGTAATAGTCCTAGTAAAGTTCTGCTGCAAAGATGAATCATGAGTGAACTGTTTGCTGTCAGTGTACCACAGGATGTCATCAAGCGATGACTATAGCTGGGCAGGCAACTTTTGTATAAAGTGGTCTTTTAACAGTTCTGTGATTTTTATTATTACTCCGGCCGAAGAGCAGAATTTGCATTTCGTGATCTATCTTATAGTCGTCCTCCACCCACCATACTCATCAGGACTATAGTACTGAACGACTTGTTCATATTTCCAAAGATGAAATCCAAGTGAAATTGTAGGAGGTTCTGAAGGCGCTAACTACACTTGACTTCCTGTCATAGGAAAATTGTTGAAAACATAATTTTGATGAGAAAGGTGACTAACTTTTGTGAATAGTAATGTTGTTACTATCGCCAACCTGAGATACAAGAAGGGACTTAAAAGAAGCATTTGCTAGTATACATAACACCAATACAACTTTCTCTTACTACTGTAACTAATGAAAAATACAACTTAATTATAATCATGAATGAATGACACTAAAGTTTTGTATAAGAAAATGTTGAAAATAAAAGTTGTACATTCTTTTATTTCCTATAACTTCGATTATGTTATTTACTTTCGCCGTAAAATGCATACAACGACCACAATATTAAAAATAATCCCAATTTTTTTTACTGATTTTGATGAACAAAATACAGAAATTGCAACCTAATTGAAGCTAAACTGAGCATTGTACAAAACACTTGAAATAAAAGTTGTAGGTTTTAGAATATTCTACTAAGACAAATTGCTAAAAACCTTTAGTCCGGTTCAGAGGGTCTGAAGAAAACATGTACATTCTATGAACTCTTTTTGAAAAATTTATATGTAAACAATACTTTCATTCCCTATATATACGAGGGGGTACCCAAAAGTATCCGGAATAGCTCTGCTGTGGGCGGAGCTTGTGCAGTACAAATTCCCGCAACTAGGCTGCTTGTAGCGCTACTCATTGCCAGTTCAATGCCATTTTGTTCGTTGATCTAGCTTGTTCTGTTCTTGTGCAGTGATTGTTCTCGCTAGTGCTGTTTTGTGCTCGTGTCGTTTTTCATGATGGCAAGTTTTAATGAACAACGTGCGGCTGTGAAAGTTTGCTTCTTGCTCGGTCAAAACGCCGCGGAAACAGTTGTAATGTTGAACACAGCTTACAAAGACGACGCTATTGGAAAAACCCAAGTGTACGAGTGGTTTTTGCGCTTTAAAAATGGCGACATGTCGATTGAGAACAAACCTCGTTCTGGACGACCGTCGACTTCCCGAACAGACGAAAATGTTGTGTAAGTGAAAGAAATTGTACGAACAGACCATTGACCAAATATCACAGGTTAGTGGGTTATCTTGGAGCTCAGTCCAATGCATTTTAACAGAAGACGTTGACAATAAAAAGAGTCGCTGCCAAGTTTGTGCCTCGGGTTCTGACAGACACTCAAAAGGAACGTCGAATTGAAACGTGTAGTGATTTGAAACAACAGCTTGAAACTGATCCAGATTTCATGTCAAAGATCATTACGGGTGACGAGTCTTGGTGCTATGGGTACGACCCAGAAATCAAACAACAATCCAGTCAATGGAAGACTTCATTATCACCCCGACCAAAAAAAAGTCGTCAAGTCAGATCGAACATCAAAACAATACTGATTTGTTTTTTTGATGTGAGGGGAATTGTCCATTCAGAGTTCGTTCTACCAGGCCAGACGGTAAATCAAGCTTTTTATCTTGAAGTGTTAAGAAGACTGCGAAACAGCATTCGTCGTAAAAGACCTAATTTGTGGCAGACAGGGGACTGGTTTTTCCACCACGACAACGCGCCTGCACACACGGCAATCTCGGTTACCCAGTTTTTGGCGAAAAACGGCATGGTTTTGCTACCACACGCACCGTACTCACCCGATCTGGCTCCGTGTGATTTTTTCTTGTTCTCACGCATGAAAAGGGGCATGAAAGGTCTCCGATTTAACAACGTTGATGATGTCAAGAAAAAAACGACGGATAAGCTGGCAGCCATCACTGAAGAGGAGTACAAAAATGTTTTGAACAGTGGAAGCACCGGTGGGACAAATGTATTAGTTGTAATGGAGAGTATTTTGAAGGGGATAAGGTTCTTTTGTAAAAAAATTAAAAATAAATAGTTTTAAAAAATAATTCCGGTTTCTTTTGGGTACCCCCTCGTATATACAGGACAAGAGAAAATAAAAACAGATTCAAACAGATCACAAAATTAACTACTTTATCATAAAATAACCTAATCTCCGCATGGTATAATTAACCATTCTTCCATCTTAAACTAAACAAACAATGTTTTATGCATTTAACTTCATCAATTCCAAAAGATTTTTAAAACGTAATACCTTTAACTCTTTCAAATAAAACACAACAAAACAATCAGAAAAAAAGTGTTTACACATCAGACTGATCTACCAACAGCTTTTAGCGCTTACTGGCCTTGAAATTTACCAATAGCCTTCAAGAGAAATAATACACACTGAATTTAATATAACAGGATCAACAGTTGCCAAAACAACCGTTCCTGTAAATATTACCAATAACGTATTTAAACATTGACATTAAGCCAAAAATAAAACTAATAATAATAAAAAACATTTTCCTATTAAAATCAATTTTACCAGACAAACTTTCTTTCCTGAAGAATAAAAATCATTCTCAAATCATACAAATGAATACTAATAACAAACAAAGAACATAACATTACTAACCAAATCGATTAACACAAATTAAAAAAATATTACACAACTTTTCAGCAGTTGGTGAAATAAAAAAAAATTGAACTAGTTATTTTCTTGCTAATTTTCACACTTTTACAATAAATTGGGCTGCCTCTGGGGCCCAGTGATTACGTGCTACGCTGCAAAACGAAAGTCCTGGCTTTGATTCAGACCAGAAAAATTATTACACGTTCAAACCGAACATTTCTTAATTATTATCACAAAAACGTATTGAAATATATGAAACTTTTCAAACATCGTTGTCAATCTGTAAGTGTAACAGTCACTTTGTTAAAAGGAATGATGGATTTAAACATGTAATAGTTTTCCACACCCTGGGGCTGGGAACTGAACCAAGGACCTCTGCTTTGAATCATGGCACACTTAACTACAGGGCCCACAGAGGCGACCATCTTTAATTTTTTTATTATAAAATGCACTGTATATCTGGAGCTTTGGAACACCTAATTTCTCGATTATTATCGAGCCTTGAAAATATTTCCACGGATATCTCCCATGACAGAAAGACAACATTTATGTATTTTACATGCTGCTTAATGTGGTTAGATTTGATCTGTGCAACTACATCACTCATTAAACAAAGTTGTGCACACTCTGCTTGCCTGCTTCAGAAAATGGTTGTAACAAGAAAATAATGCAGAGGCAGCCAAATTTTAGGTTAGTTTTAGTGACCCATACATAATATAACTTCATCTACGGTTGAAACCGCAGTTTTTAAAGACTGCAAATTTAAGTTTAAGAACACACCAACAACAAAAATCGCTTCGATACAACAAATCACACTAGGGGATGTCCCTAAGCTGTAATCAGCCAATGTAGTAAGCAAGGGAAATTTAAAACAATTGAATTTTTGTATTTTAACATGACCCTAGAAAATTATCTGGGGTCAGATTAGAAAATTTCACCCTAATCTGTTCATCATTTTAGCTTTGTAACAAATAAGCTCACTGATGATTACGTCCACAGACAGACATGCTTTAGAAACAAATATATTCGCATCAGGGAGCAATAAATGAAGAAATCAAAATAATGCAGGTACAAAAAATTCACAACACTACCACTAAACAAATACTACAATGGAATGATAAAGTCAAAGACAATCTATATCCATGAAGAAAACAAAGACTCAAAACAGCACTTTTTCAAAGACTGTAAATTGTAAAAAAAATTTCATTATTTTAAAAACCAAATTGAAAAAACTTAATTATTTTGAACACAATACAACAGTTGATCGAAAACCAAAAATTAAAAACAACATCAACAACTAAATTCAAAACGAAAAGACCGTACTACTAGATCACGACAAATTCATTTTAACAGAAATATAACTTTAAAATCGATTATCCTATACAGTGGATGAACTCTTCCAACAATAAATGTAATGTGAAGCAATACATCCATTAAATGGTCAAACTGGTACACGACACAGTTTGTCAAATTCCATTATCTCAACACATCCATTAATTTACATTAAATATCAACATTTGAACATTAACGCGCATCCCACAATAATATTGATTTCAAGATGGTAGATAAACATTTCATAAATTGGTGGCATTAACAACAGACGATAAGTGTTTCTGAAAAATATAGATTTAACGGGGAAAGGGCTAAAGTGAAAACCAACTAGACTTCCATAAAAATAGTTCTTTAACTATTTATTGTTCATGTGATGTGCCTAATGATGTTTGCAATCCTGAAAATTTTTATCAATTATTTGGATCGTTCATCAGAAATTTGAAATTTTTTTGCCTAACTTATTGCCAAAATTTAAAATGAATCTATACTCCAATTACCAATGTAAAAATTAAAAAAATATCCCTGTTTACTGTATGTACAGTAAAACCTCACTAATTCGGACTAATTGAGGGTGGGGGGAAGTGAAGTCCGAATTATCGCGAGTATTTGTTTACATCTAACAATTGAATAATTTAGGCAATTAAAATTAAAAAATAAACGTTACTTGTCTGAAATATCGATGTTTAATAAATTTACAGTACAGTATATTGAAAAACAACTAAGTTAAACGTATAGAAATAATAATAAATGTCCAGTGTAAAATGATATTTAATTTAAACACCGTACTTACGTACCGATTATTTGTCACTTGTTGAAGTAGAGGGTTGACAAATATCCTCAGGGATCATTTGAGGTTGCTTAGAAAAAAAACTTGTTATTTTTTTTCTGTGATTCTTTGCTACACTGTTTTCTTATATAACTTGTTAGCGCATCTCTCTTAGGACAAGATAATAGTCATTGAAGTCTGCAAATTCAATAAGTCGTCTATGTGGTTTCTCACTTTATTGAGTAACCAATAATGAATTACAGGATGTAACAATTTTTATTAGACAGTCAAAAACTATTATTTTTTGAAGTAGCACTATTAATTTTTAACTAAAAATCTTCTAAAAAAATTTAAAAAGCTGCTCTTCTTGGAGTAGTCCGAAATATCGCGAATTCCGAATTAGTGAGGTTTTACTGTATATTTAAGAACAGAATAGATAGGGATGCAAGAAAGACTAGTCAAGAAGGAGTCATTTACAGGGTGGAAGAAAGTGGATGCTTTTCGTAGGGCCTAGCATGCTTGATTAATACACTCTTTCAACTCCGTGAGGAAAGCAATAGTAAACTACCTCACTCCTCGTTTTTACTTAGTAAAACCTCTAGAGCTCCAAACCACCAGCCTTTCGACTGTTGACCAAAACACACAAACATAACTAACATAGAATAATTATACTAAATTTCACGCTGAGTTTCAATAACTCCATTTTTATGAACTTACAGAAAAAATGTAATGCCCGATTAACAATATTTCTGGAAGTAGATGCATTTTGAAATATGAAATCTTGAAAAATGCGGAACAAAGTTAACAACAAAGCAATGTTTAAAGTTACAATGAATGTAATTTAATTAAAAAATAATTTTTCCAAAAAAACATGGCACATTGTCCCCTTCAACATACTGTACCAAAATATCAACAAACATCTACCGGTATGAATTTTCCCGATTTTACGATTAGAAAATTTCAATACTGTAGTTACAAAATTTACTTACAAAGATCTTTTTGGTGCGTTAGGATCCTTAATATGCTTCCTCTTTTTACCACGTTGCTTCTCACCTTTCGGAGGTACGTAACTTTGCATTTCTGTGTCATATCGTTTCTTATCTTTATCAGCCATTTCGTGAAATCGCTTCTTTTCTTTATCTGACATCGTCTGGAAAAAAATAAAAAAATATAAATTTAACCAAATCAGAGATACAAAAATAATCTTACAGGAAAAAACTTATATTAATTTTCTCTGTTAGTAATAATCAACAATCTAAATTATCTAGAAAAAACATTGCTTAATACAAAACAACTTTTGAAAACTCAATTTTAACTAAGCAAACAAAACGTTAATATAGTGGGACAAAATCACGTTTTAAAAATCTGCAACCTCTGAATTTAATTGTTTTTCATCCTAATTAAGTGGTAATTTAAATTACAGAAAAATCATGAAATTTGAATAACCAAAATTCAGAAAAAGTGCCCAGATTTTGCATTTTTAATGTTCCATATGCCTTTAAACTGATGAATCTTCCTTAAAGAAGTACAACAATTTGCTATAGAGGATCAACTACTGTGACACAATGTATATTATTTCAAAACCTTCTTCAACAATACAAAAACAGCTGTCTAAAAAATTTCAAAGCACAAAGGTTACCAGTTTAAAATCCTAGTAAAAGTAATTATTTTTACACAAATTCGAATACTTAACAGTGGATACTAGTGTACTTTGATACTTGGGGTTCAATTAACCTTACTCTCTCAAAAAAGGTCAGCCTGAGTTTGTACAAGACTACATTTCATACACATTAACTTTATCAACGCAAACATTAGGGTTAAAAAAATTTATTATAGAAAATATTAGAAAAGCAGTGCCATAGTGAAAACCCAAGTTTTTTTTATTACAAACCTACTCTGAGACTAGCAAAATAAGCCACTTGCAGGCAAGATTGCAATTTATCTTACTTAGAGCAAAAATTTATAATAAAACGGACAGCACTACTCAAAAACATTTCAATAAAAACGAACAAGAAATAAAATAAAGCGCAACAATTTTCTTCATTTTAGGGGTTTTGAAATTACATAAAAAAATTGTATATGGGATTAGAAATAACAGTGAAATTATCAGATGAAAATACAACCATAAAAATTTCCTTACATCAAAGAATTACTACAATAAAAATAACAATAATAATACCATTATTATAAATCTATATTTATAAAACTTTTTAATGTTCATTTAAATTGAAACAACATTATAATAAAAGTCCACCCATTTCATTTTGGCGGCATATTGCTTTCTTATTCACTCTCGAAACAACTGCACGGAAATAATTATTATATAAACGATTAAGTAGTCTTGCCAACATTTTTGAATCTATTTATAACCGGGCACAATATAAATAAAACATAATTTCTTCTTCTCCTTCTTCATCATCATCATCATCATCCATACAGAATCATAACTATATGCCATGGTACATTCATTCTCTATTCTGTGATGAATTAACAACATCATTAATAAAACATAAATCAATCATTCATCGATGTAAAAATGACATTAACTTTATATATAATTTCTTTTAATGACGTTCAACTCTACAATATCAATACAATATATTATTTCAAGCGTACACATGGAAAAACTACGAATAATAATATAACAAAGAGTCAAAATTAAAAATACATCAAAAATCCCTCCCTGAAAACCCTAACCTTTTAGAAATTAATAGCTACCATAATATTTGAATTGTACCATTTAAACAAATAGTTACTGTGGAAAAATTAATGGCTATAGCATCAGGGCAAAAAGCTTTAAAAAAAATCTAGCGTAAAACACAAAACTTTCACTCAATTGTTAATAATGAAAAATATAACCTAACTTAAGTTGAACTTTAAATAAGGACAATCATTAACTGATTGCTAAACTAAACTGCATAAAAAAAGCTTGAAATATAACAGTTGTAGTTTTCATGTTCTATAATTTTAGTTTAGTTATAAATACTTTTACTATATGAAAAGCATATCCCAAATCTTAAGAAACCCTATTTTTTCAACAATTTTCATCAACAGCAAAATAAGAAAAAAATCACCGAACTAAAACTAAGTTCAGTCGCAAGAAACTTGAAATAAAAGTTGAATGGTTTCTAAATTTCTATTACTTTGATTTTACATGAAATACAATTTACCCAGAAATCCATATTAAGCTTCTTTATCTTAAAATCTTTTAAAATAAATTTACCATGAGAGCAGAAAATTTTTAATAAATGATTTTAAACAAAATCGTAAAAACAATTTTACAAAAAAATTGTGCGAATAAACTAACTCCTTGGGTTGATCAATCCATGTGAGTTTCTATTCGCATGATTTTCTACTTCATTTCGTTCTCGCACACAAATAATTGGTAAAAAAACCATTACTTTTGGGCCAAGAAAACTTGAAATTTGGATATGAAGATTGTGTTTACTAAGTGAAGCATAACTACTAGGGAAATGATTTTGAAAATATTTATAATTCTAATAAAGAAAATGTGAAAAACATTTTTTGAAATCACACAATTTTGGCCAAAAAAATAAACAACAATAACTAGAAATGCTTTCTACTTTCATAGCTGGACCAAAGATCAGACTGGCTGCCTTCGAAGAGTCATAACCACCGAGATAGCCTACAAAAAGTAGAAGAGTCCTGAGTTCGATTTCAGGTTAGGGTCTGGAAATTTTAACATGTTAAAACCTATCATTACAGTACTGAAACCCACAATATTCGCTAATGACAAAGCTGTTGATGTGACTCCAAAAAACTGAAGTTATTTTTCAACTCAAAAAAATATATATCAGATTTTTGATTACTACAACGAAAAAAATAAGCACAAGCTGTTCAGTTAATCAAAAAAAGAAAAAAACCACCTTTTTTATGTAAAATTATTTTCAGAATGATTCTAAACGATAATAAAGAAATTCATGTAAAAACTACAACCCGTTATACTGATACACAAACGAATGTAACAATGGCATATAGTACAATAAATATTGTAACAAAAATACTAACAGCAATAAACTCAAAAATAAAAACCAACAGAAAACCAAAATACCAAGTATTAAGAATTATACGAGCACTTATTATTTAGTGTTGGAATTAGTTAAGGAACTTAAGTGAGAAAACTAACCATAACTGGAATAACTCTTTACAAGAATTATGTTAATTAAGTAGACATTAAATAATTTATAGCGAAATTATACGCCCGAGTATTTTTACAGTACATAACTAAACTGGTTATTGCAATAAATTTTCAATCTTTAATGAAAGCTAACCTTTAAATATTGTTTCATTCAACCAATAAATAACACCTTCCAGACTACAATTACCAGGCCATTGGAAAATCAATCACTTAGAGGTAACACATTTTGTTTACTAATCACAAGTAAATAAAAATAAAATACACATTTATTTTTTAAAAAAGCTAGACGTTAACACATTTTTATATTGTTCAAAATCTATGAAAGAAAACTTGATTACACTAATAAAATTTTTAAATCCTAATGATTATTTTCATACCCAGATATATACATAATGTTTACCAAATTTGATCGGCAAGCACGTAATTCCTATTTTCAAATAATTGGTCAAAAATGCCAGTGAAGTTTACTTTGAACACTTTTTATTACATAAACATTTTTCCACTCACAACAAGAGTGCTCCTAAAATTTCAGCACATCATCACAGCCTGTTCCCACGGAGCTAGTTAATTATTGTCAGTGCCCTGAAAACATATGCGAGTTACGTTGTGTACTGCTATATAAAGTACAGCTTACTAGCAACGTTTCCAAACGTTCACACCAAGCTAGTTTACTAGCGTCGTGGGAAAAGACCTTAAGTGAAAAGTGATTTGAAAAGCGAACTTTTAAAGAATTTATATTATGAACACTATTGGTACAAGAACAGCCCCTTGAAGAACTCCAAATTTAACAAAAAATGTAAGGCATTTGAAAATCCACAACTTAATTACTGAGGCGGTCATTGGATTTTAAAAGTACTTTGGAAATTACTACAACTCAAAAACTCAAGTTCCATAACCTAAATTTCTCACTTAATGAATTTCGGATGTTAAAACACCTTCGAATAAACTTCATGTTAAAAGTCGTTGATTTTATTGAGAAAGCATAAAACAAAGACTTTTACATGATCAATAAAATAATTGACCCAAAAACGCCAGCAACATACTTGTCGACGAATTTTAATTGTAATTTCAGTACAAAATCAACTCACATACGTAAGGTAAAATATAGTTACAAGTAGTTATCCTATACACATGTTAGTAGTGTTGAAAACTTTTCCGAATCGTAAATAAAAATGTATTCAGATTAGTTTAAAATTTGATTATAATAAATTGATATAAATGCTTAGTCATGAAGAGATTATGCGTGGATACTATGTATAAAAAAACGGAATGGAGATAGAATAATTGAACTTGCCGGCAATTAAAAACTATGGAGGGCGAAGGGAAAATATTTTTAATTTTTCTCTCGTGTATGTGTGTCTGTGTGTTTATAAAGAAGTGAGAGATTTAGGAATGAATTTCGTTGGCTAAAATGAGACGGAGAAACATAGCAGGAAAAAGTATAGGCATAATTTTGTTGGGTTAAATGTACGTGCGTGTATGATGCCTACGTCATGGAGAAGCAGAAGAGATGGAAAGAGTACGGCGGAAAAGTTTTTAGAGAGAGGTAATTTGGTGTACAACGGGCGTCGCGGCGCAACGTTAAATTTTGCCAGCTTTGAAGTAATTGGTGTCCTCCTCCCCGCTACGCCCTTAAACAATATTACGTACAATCTACCTACCCCACTCGTCGTCCTCTACAGTAGATTTTCTCTGTACTCTTTATACCCCCAAAAATAATATTCTAAATGAGTGCGAGAGAATCCAGAAAGAGTGAGCGAGTGAGAGAGAGATTTGCTTAGCACCAAAGAGAGGCCTTTAATATATATAGTAATATTGCGCGCGCGCGTTTTATCGCTCACAGTTTTCCACCGTCAGCCAGGGGTCCTTCTTCCCGGACCGACACCATCGGTGGAAAGAGCTTTGGAAAAGCACACGGGGGCTGCTTGTGCTCCGGCTGGAGAAAGGTTTGCGGCCCTCTTTCAAAAATCAATGGCGCCAACGTTCGTTCGCTCATTCGTTTCTGTGTATATACACGCTGGTCGCTGCTCTGCCACCGTAGTACCAGGATAGAATAGGAAAGCGGGTAAAAACAAGAGACGAAACGAGAAGGGCCACTAAAAGGAGAACCGTAGAGAAAGAGGCAACACCGAACACGTTTTCATAATGCGCTCTCCTTCCCGCAATCTCCCCCCAAAAACCAAACTCCCCTACCACCTTCCAACTACCGCTTCTGCTGCCACACTCATTTCCCCACTCTATATGACAACTGGTTGAAAATAAATTATCCTTCTTCCCCTCCTAAATAACGAAAAAGCAACACGAACTAACTCCATCCGTCCTTTTCTGCGTTCGTTTTTTTATCTCCCTCTCGCACACTGCCTCTCCCTATATCAGACAAACCGAACCAAACCAACGAGAGGAACGTAGACGGGTAACAGCGGGCAATGAAGCTTGCTTGTTTTCCCTCTCGTAACGACTGTCTTTCTCTATTGCCAGCTTATACCATTCGCTTATACACACGGTGTACAGAAAAGAGAGGAAAGATCCGCCGTATAAGCACGTCAATAATACAATTTCGGCGGCGCGCTGGCGGGAGGCCGGACTGAAAAAACTTCCCGATCCCAAAACTCTCTTCACCTCTCACCACCCTCCAAAGTAATACCTATAAAAACACTGCTGTATTTTATCTTTTTCTTCCTCCCCGAATCTATAATAATTTCCTACAATTAACCAGATCTCTTTCACAGTATTTCCTTCCTTTTCCCGACCGGAATCCATCCTCTCCTTGTAATCCTTTGTTATGCGATAAGATTTTTCTGTTGTCCTAATTCCTTTACACCCGGCTTTACAATTTACAATACATACACAATTTTATAACATCATTAAGAGCACCTTTAACATAACTGAACTGAAGTTTCCTCAACAGAAATCGCAACGCAAAAATTAATAAAATAAATTAATTTTCAAATTACCATTATTCCAAATATACGTTGTTATTGAAATGTACACTTTCCAACTGTACCAAATTCACATATTTCTACACCTTTTCCATTTTGTGTAATCGATGCTTTTAATTTTAACAGTATTCCCCCCCCACCATAACTTGTTTTCGTAATATTTAGAGTTGTAGAATCCAATACAGTAAGACCTCGTCTTACACGAGTTCACGTTAGCGCGATTTTGTTGAAGATAATTTTTATATTAGCCTTATATTATGCACAGTAGTTAATTCGTATCTTACGGATGTTTACATTAAATGACCACTGTTTTGCTAATTCCTCTCTGAACCGGTATTGTCGTTCCCCTCCCCATTTTTTACACTAAAATTTTATTTTATCTTTATTTGCTTTTGATCTAAACATTAGTTATTATTATAAAAATAAAAAGTTTCCAACCCATCCTAGTACATAGTTTTGTCCATAGTTGAAAGGGATAATTTCCACCATCCTAGCGTAATAGAATAATAATAGTTTACTGTAAGAAATTTTGTATTATGGTCATTTCTTTATTATGCAAAGTTGTAATATCATTGGAATAAATAAATTATTAGTACTGTTTAAGTGTGTTAAAAATATCGATCGTGTTATAGTTGCGTAGATTTAATCGTGCTACAATATTTGCAGGTCTTTTATTTTCTTTTTTTGTTATTACTCTGCGTACAGTATGAATTTGAATAAAAGTTATAAAAACTGTAGAGATTACTTTAAAGAAAAAGTTAGGTGTCATTAAAATTTGCGAAAGGGGTGAAGAAACGAGAACGTCTGACTATTTTGCAATATTTACTAATGCAGACTGTAACAACATAAAAGGAACGACTGGTTTACTGAATCAACACTACGGACAAAATTATTAGCGAATGTTTTAAGGCTAAACCAAAACAATCCAAGTTACGCGAATTTCACTTTACGCGATATTTTGCGGAACGCATCCCTCACGCAAGTCGAGGTCTTACTGTGCTGTTTAAAATACAACCTAGTACAATTTTTTTTCAGCTTTTGTAATTGGGAATTGTACATTATTGACAACTACCCAATTCGATCGCTGTAATTTTTAAGTGAATTAGACATGAGTTTGAACAGGAACTTCCAGTAGTTTTTGTTCATGGATGGCCGCCAGCTGGTGACCATACAAAGTCGCTCGCCCAACCGGTGTAACTTAACAAATAATAAATACTTTCTACCGGCTGACCAACTGACTGGGCTGGCCCACCTTATTTAAAAATATAAAATTTGACAATACTCAAAAACATAACGCGGAAGACATGACAAAAAGCCGGTCATATTTTATGAATAAAACTTCATTTTAGGTTAAGTTATGACGGCAAAAAGTAAAGATATCTTCTAAAAAATAAAAATAAATTAATACACCTTTTAAAAATCTCAATATAGATACATTTTAAGGTGTATTTCAGCTTAGAAACATTACAAAAAAAAATGCGTAAATATACCGGTGTTTATTTAAATACTTTAAGTTTTACATCATATTTCTGTGATCTCTATGGAGTGATTTGTTAGCGTACTGGTTCAATGTTGAAAGAAACCAGGTTCAAAAATCTGTACTGTAATGGTGTTTTTTGTATTGAATCATATTCTTTTTATTTGTAACTTAAAAATAAATAAAAAATAATTATCATATCTCCACACTATAACCCCATTACTCCGCACACGAAAGCTAATTTTTTTTTTAAATAACATTATTTGCAATAGTTTTTCAAAAATACACTATAAACAAATCTTTTGAATTTACAACAAATCACAAGTTGAGGCCAAATTACCCTGAACACCTCTCTCATTATATTAATAATTCATTTGTGTTAAAAGAAAAAATGACTATGTACAAGGATATATACATTTTACAATCGCAATACTTTTCACTATAATTTTATGGTGAAATTTTAGGGCAAGCTAAATAACTCATATAATTTACAACACTTAGAAAACGGATAATAGATTTATGTGTTTTAATCTAAAATATTTGTGAAGGTCTTTATTTATCAAGTCTTCATTTTATTCGTACCACTATAGTTTTCGCGAGTAATTTCCATTAATTTTTTTTATTTTGATGTGTTATCAACTTAGAATTTTCAGTGCCTATTATTCTCGCTAAAATCTAATTCAGTACATAAATGCGGTTACGCTAAAATTTAATGATTTAAAAAAACACCCCAAAAAACACACAAATAAAAACATTTAGAAATAAATTTAAATTTTGGTGAAAGTCCTTAACTTATTTTAACGATTACGTTTATGTCGATATAAACATTACATTATTATCAGCGCTCAAAGGACTAACAAAAACACCTGCATATGCTACAAATGTTTCCTGCCCAAGCAATGTGTAATGGGGTAGGGAAACAGAAGGCTACTAACTAACATTACATCACACACGCACAAATACATGAGACAGCTGCGCTGTCTCAAATACACCTGCCGTCGTAAACGATGTTTTTTTTCCCAAGTACTACCACATAAATTTTAGTCACTTCTAGGGAAAAAATGTCTACCACTATAGTTTTCGCGAGTACTTTACAAATTCTCTTATAGAAATTTAGAATTTAATCAGAGTGAACACTATATATAAAAAAATCTAGGGTGAAACACTCACACGCCTTTCTCCTGCCAATGCAGATAATGAACAATATAAATTAACATTAGTAAATAAAGCTTTTCTTTGTTTTACGTCCGACTGTTTTGCAATTTCTGCTAACGCAGAGGGTGAGAAGGATGATATATGAAAATGTGTAATAAAAAGATGCCAAAACCTGACCGTGAATCGAACCCGGGACCCTGGCGTAGAAGCCAGTTGCACTAAACACTACGCTAACGGGCCGGCCAGTAAATAAAACATTCGAAATAAACAAAAAAAAACCTAATTTTGATCATGAGTGAATGATGCAAAATGAAAACCACACTCAGTTTGAGTTAATGATACGGAAAATCACTCTGACGCTTAAAATTATGCTCAATAGAGAAAAATGCTTAAACAATAAAAAGTTGTAGATGTTTTAATTTCCTATAATTTTGATTATATACACTTAAGCCGTTAAATGCATACTAAGGCCGAAAAAAGAATTTTTTTTACAGATTTTGTTGAAAATATACAGAACAAAAACACTACTAATTACCGTTAAACAAAGATTTAAATACGAAGAAATGTTTAGAATAAGCTGTAAGTTGTTAAATTTTTTACACTTTTGCCCTAAAATGCATATCACAGTTCTAAGGCCGCAATCTTAAATAAAAAAACATTCTTTTCTACGAGAGCATAGCCTCCCCAAGAATTTCAAAGACATGGCACTACCCTCATGTAGAGTATAAAAAATGTAGTAAATGAGGCGATTTTGACAAAAATCGTAAAAAAGTGAAAAATTATTCACTATTTTCGGTTGACCGATTTTGATGAAACATGTTCATGTCGCGTCCTCTCGTGGTACTTAATTTAAATTTCACGTTCTAACGATGTACAATGATATATTTTCGTTCACGCACACAACCAATCGCTAAAACACGTTTTTGGGGTTCAGGAGATCTGAATAAACGTGTATATCCGGTGAAAACTCGACGAAACAATAATTTTCTTCCTTAATTGCAAGGGAAAATAATAATAGTTTAAAAATCATTAAATCATAAATAAATCTATTAAAACAAACAATGGAAAAAAACAATGCATTAAAAAACAGTTTTAATAATTTCTTTTTAACTGTTTAACACTTCAGTCTTTACTACAACAACTTACAATAGACAATGATAGCTCTTTTTATACGGTTCGAATTTTTTCATCCTCGTTCTTCTTCTTTTTTTAAAGGGAAAAGTTTTCCTTTCAGCACAAAACAACTTTGAAACACTTTGAAATTCAACATTGATCTTTCACAAAGTATAAAATCACATTCTTCACTACTTCTTGTTTTTGTTATCTTATGTAAATATTACACGGAATAAAATAACAAAATAAACCGATAAAAATATGTCAAACAAATTCCCTGATTAAATATTATAATAAAAAGTTACCATTTATGATTTACAACACAATCCAGTAAATCCAATATAAAAAAGAAATTAATCTGTAAATATTTTGTTTAACATTTTCTGCTAATTAATTAATATACAAGTAATTCTTTAAGACCTCATACGCGGATAATACAGTTTTGTTGGCATCCAATCATGAAGATTTGCAGAACATGTTCGACAGTCTTTTAAGCCCGGTCCCGACGCTACATTTTATCCAACCGTTTTAACTTAGTCAAAACGTTGCACGTAAGTAGTGTTAGGACAAAAAAATTACGCGACCGAAATGAAAACGGAGGGTGGTTCACAAAACGAAAGCATTGTTTTTATGTCGATTTTTCATCGGATCTACACGTTTTCAGAACCCCTGAACCCAAAAATTATGTTTTAGCGATTGGTCTGTGTGCGTGTGTGTGTGTGTGTGTGTGAACATAATACAACAAGAACAGAACATCGTACGAACTTAAAACTTAAGTTAAGATACCACTAGAGGACCCGACACGAACATTTTAATCAAAATCGGTCAACCGGAAGTAGTAGTTTATTCGCGTCATTTTTCACTTGTTTGTGATTTTATTACAAATAGCCTCATATACTGATTTTTTTTCTGCCCATAACAGACAGGTGGAGTGTCAAATTATTTACACTCAATCTGTTCGTTGCAGGGCTAAATAAATAGTTCTGTTTCTTATCACATGGTCAGTCAATTAAATGACTGAATAATTTAAGAGAGATAGAGGTGTAAAAGACACTAATCAGAGTTATCTTCTCTGAAAGTAATGAATTTCATTGTACAGCCAGACCCTGTGGTGAATGAAGTGAAGGTGTCAGTTACAGAGTGGAAAATATGTGCTTTTCAGAGGGCCCGGCATGCTGATAAGCGTACTTTTCCACTCAGTGAGGAAGGCAAGGGTAAACCACCTCACTCCTCGTTTTACTTAGTAAAACCTCTACAGGTTCAAACCAGCCTTTCGGCTGTTGACCTAAACAACAACAACAACAACAACAACTAATTTTTTATGCCCTACAAAATAGGGTAGGCACAATGTCTGCTGAAATTTTTAAGAAGGCAGTTTTCTCGTATAAACGTATACATAAAAGTTGTAGAGAATTTAAAATCCTACAATTTTTACTTTAATTTTTTTTAAGATTGCAGCCTTAGCATGCATTTTCCGACAAAAGTGTATAATCAAATTTATAGGAAATTAAATGGTTAAAATAAGGTTATGTTTATTGAGGTAAAGGATTTTTGTTTATTTATAATGGTTTTGTTATATTTTTCATTATTCGCATTGGCAAATAATGAAACCTCCTACTTTCCACCCTGAAAATGACACATTCACTTCATTCACCACAGAGGTTTGGATGTATAATAAAATTCCCTGCCTCAACACGATTTTCAATGAGGTACCTAACCACATTTTTTCGAAGTTAATATTAAAATAATGTTGTAAGTTTGGTTAATTATTGCGTCATAAAATATTAATTTCAGAAAATGTATTTTGGGCGCAGATAATATTTAACTTTTCCATTTTTTCAAAACCCATGTAAAAATTTGTAACTTGGAAATTATGTGAGTGAATAGAAAACATTTTTTACTCTCAGAGGAGATAATATCTCCTCTACTGTGTATCTCCGAGTACTGTGTCTTTTACACATCTAACTCTACTGTTCTTATACAGGTAGTGCAAATAATTTAACACTACCTGCCAGTTATAGGCAAAATAAATCTATCATCTGTCAAGGATTAGGCTCAATGGCCTATTCCGGCATCCATCTCTTTTTAGGTCTTCCCACTAGGTTTATATTTCCAACCCGCAGAGGAAGTCTGTGTGTTGGCATGCGAAAAAAAATGTTTTATCAGTTTCTCTTATATATTTAACATTTCACTCGGCGATAAAAATCCATAAGACTGCAAAATAAAAATTCTGGGGTGACATTACTTGTTTTAACCGCCACAGCGGATTACTCAGAATAACAATAAATCAATTTACAATAAATTTCAAATTCAGGCTACTCAATTTTACACAGAAATATTGCAACAGTAACCAAAACAAACAGTGGAACAAATAATCATCCATATTTACCGGAAAAATGATAAAATTAAACCAGTGAAGAACTATGTACAAGTTTATAAATCGGTTATCATATCACACGACACGATTACACGTAATACATCTGACCACAATGACTCATTCAATTCTTTAATTCGGATTAGACGAATCTTTTTAGACTTGCTATCAGCACAAACAAGGCACGCACTTAAAAAAAAAGAAAGAGTGACGAAGAAAGGAGGAACACGTCACTTATCTAATCGAATAAAATTACTACAAACATTTTCTTTTGAGTGGTTACCATTACTGTGTACTCGTCAATGAATGCACGTGTTTAATATTATATATAAAAAAATCTTGTGTAAAACACTCGCACGACTTTGTCCTTCCGATGAAAATAAAGAAAAATATCACTTATCTTTAATCCAGAGTAAATTATTCTAAATTAAAATCAACCTCTGTTAGAATTCAAATATATTTTTACTTTTTTCTTGCCAGCATGAATATATAGGAAGGAAAGTATTGTTTTCACGTCGATTTTTCGAAATCGAGTTTTCACCGGATCTACACGTTTTCAGACCCAATGAACCCAAAAAACATGTTTTTAGCGATTGGTCTGTGTGCGAGTTTGAACAAAATATCACAAAAACGGAACATTGTACAAAGTTAAAATTTAAGTTAGACACCACTAGAAGACCCGACACGAACATTTTCATCAAAATCGGACAAACTGAAGTAGTAGTTTATTCGAGTCATTTTTCACTTTTTTGCGATGTTCTCAAAAACGGCACCTACGATTTTTTTAAAAATCGTTTCATTTACTACATTCTTTATGCTGTACAAGATAGGGTAGGCGCCTTCTGCTGAAATTCTTAGGGAGGCTGAGCTCTAGTAGAAAAGTTTTTTTTATTAAAAATTGCGCCCATAATGCGTTTTAGGCCAAAAGCCTTTTATAATAAAAGTTGTAGAAAATTTAAAAATCTACAACGTTTATTTAAAACATTTTTTTTGTATAACACTTAGTTTCCTTAACGCGTAAACACTAAATTCCTACGTATGTACATAAATGTATTGGGTCCCCGCTATTACAACGGGCATTCAGCGTGGTCTCACTGATGTCCGCTATTCAGAGGTTTTACTGTTTGTTAAAAACACAGTGCTGTATTGTCCCGAGAAAAATCTGCTTACTACGCATGTAATAATACTTCAATTACATACATTCCTTTACACACAAAGTAACGTAAGGAATTGAAGATAAAAAAAAGAAAAATTACAACGAAGAGAAATAAGAGTTCATAAAAAGAAATATAAACTTACAACACACTGAATCAGCTAACAATGGCAGATGAGATTATTCCACTCAAATAGTGCGTTAAATTCTTTTACAAGATTTCCTTGTGAAAGTATTTCTTAAGAATCTTTGATATTTTGTTTCTAATTAAACAATTTTTAACGCACTTAATTTTTCTTCAATCAAAATTCTCAAACGTACCATTGTATCTACACAATATAATTCAGAAAAATTCATATAGAAAAGTCTATACAGTTCCGAAATCCTAGTAATATTTTTTTTTTAACAAAAAATTTCATTAAAAGAAAACCGCATGTTTTAGTTTATCAGGCGTATAGCACTTTTATTTTTCCTAAGTCCTCTGGACGGTGTATTTTTTGGGCTAGAAGCACGATTCAACTTCTATATTTAATAGAAAAACGTGAAGAACAACAATCGATTCCAAAAACATTAAAAATTCGGAAATATTCAAAATTTGTATTTTTGTACTGTATTTTATATATTTGTTTTCATTCGACAGGTAGCGAATGAGTCATATAATATTTCTAATTACTCAGCGTACCGCACCCACGTATTACTGTCTGTTATCTCAGCCGTATATCAACTGTCTTTCTTTTCCATCGGTTTTCTTCTATGACTCCTTTTCTTCTTCTTTCACTCCTGTACGTGACGCGAGACAGTCCAGTTTCGTTTACTGTTCAGAAAGAATGCAAGGTGCGCCTAAAGAAGATTTTACTTCAAAAATTTAGGGACAATTCTATAATTTTATCATATTAGAAATGATATGAAATCGACAAGAAACATTCCCTTGGACCATTCACTTCTTAGTGCAGTCGGTTGAGGGCAAACCGAACCGCCAAGGCAAGGCAAAGCAAGTAAAAAATTCTTACCACTAAAATATTATGCGATTCCCATTTCAATAAACTTTCCTTGGTAAATATACTTACTAGGGCTTAACTAGAGGATGCCTTAAATGGAATGGATGAGATCTTGAGGAAGGATTACTTCATGAAAATTAATAAGAACAAAACGAAAGTGTTGTGCAGCAGCAAGAGTGGTTTAGGAGATGGGAAATTTAAAAGTAGGCAACGAAAACATACAGGAAAAGTTGGAGAATTCTGCTATCTAGGGAGTAAAATAACAAAGGATGGTAGAAGCACAAGTGATATCAAGAGTAAAATTAATTGCTCAAGCTAGAAAAGCCTTTAAAAGGAAAAACAGCTTACTGACTACAAACATTGATTTACAGATTAGGAAAAATTTCTTAAAACATTATGTTTGGAGTGTAGCATTATACGGAAGTGAAATGTGGGTGATAGGGGCTGTAGACAGGAAGAGGATAGAAGCTTTTGAAATGTGGTGTTATAGGAAAATGTTAAAGATTAGGTGGGTGGACAAAATAAGTAATTTAGAGGTTCTTAGGCGAGTGGATGAAAAAAGTATATGGAAGCATCTTACCAAAAGAAGGGATAGGCTAGTGGGGCATATCGTAAGGCATCCAGGTATTGGGCTATCAATAATGGAGGGTAATATTGCGGGAGTAGATTGTAGAGGGAGGCAAAGATTAGAGTATATAAAGCAAATTACAAAATATGTAGGGTGTTACAGGTATGTAGACATGAAACGACTTGCGCAAGATAGAACAGGTTGGAGAACTGCATCAAACCAGTCGAGACTGATGACAAAAAAAGGGCTGAACATAAAAAAAAAAGAAATATCTTACTGTTCTGGGACTAGAAATACATAATTCAAGTCCCTATAGAACAAAATTTAATATTTTACAATATGTATACCGTATATAATATATAATATACAGTATGTAGGTATATTTCCCTCGTAGTACTGCCCTATAAAGGGTTAAAGAGTTGAATAAAAATAACCTTTCACTCCTGTACGTGACGCGTGACAGTCTAATTTCGTTTACTGTTCACAGAAAGAGTAAAAGGTGCGCCTGAAGAAGATTTCACTTTGATTTTCGGAGACGAAGATTCCTGATTCAAATCCTAGTAAAAGTAGTTACTTTCTTACGGATTTGAATGCTAGACAGTGGCTACCGGTGTATTTTGATGGTTGGGGTTCAATTAACCATACTCTCTCAGGAATGGTCGGCCTGCGTCTGTACAAGACTACACCTCATTTACATCATCCTCATCTTATTGGGGTCATTGGGTTGCATATTGTTCTGAATTGAACAGATTGCAACGTACACACATTAGGAATTACAAAAAAGAAGAAAGAAATGATATGAAATCGACAAGAAACATTCCCTTGACCATTCACTTCTTAGTGCAGTCGGTTGAGGGCAAACCGAACCGCCAAGGCAAGGCAAGGCAAGACAAGCAAGAGAGATATGATAGGCCGGGCCGGCCGGCGACTGCCACATCATGGGAAGTTGCCATTAACCTCTGTGACCCCCCAACAAACTGGCTTAGATAGTTGCTCTCAACTAACCACTACACAGTACGCCACTATTCCACCAACAGCAGCCTGTTGCTGCCTACAGCAGTCCTATACTAATAAATAAAAGTGGTGGTAGTAAAAAACACAAGATAAAAAAAATTAAGGAACCCGACATAAATTTCCTACGCAGCAAAAGCTAACACACAGTATATATATATATATATATATTTTAAAATGTTACGGAACAACATTTTTGACACAAAGGAAATCAATATACAGTTAACGTTCGTAATAAACTGTATACCGGGGGCAATTCTTTTTCAACGTTATTTCTCTTTTCCATTCAACTCCGTTAGTTTATTCATATACAACGAACGCTACGAAAAGATCAATCAAATGTCCGATCACGTACCCGCGACTTTAATTCTTATTATACGCCTAATTAAAATAAACCCTTCAGATAAATTCGGGTTACAATGTACATGTCTTGATAAATATTTCCCGAATTTTTGATACACTATTCATTGATGTTCAGTTAGGTCATCAGTTGAAAGGTTGGTTTACCATTGCCTTTCACACTGTGTGGAAAAATATGCTTATCGGGATTCCCGGCCTTCTGAAAAGCATCTTCTTTCCACCCTTCTAATAACACCTTCACCTTGCACCACCTTTAACTTAGACCAGTGGACACAATAAAAATTGTTGGGCTGTGTCAACAGAGCATGAGAAAATTAATAAAAAAGACTATCTCCTTACTAACAGTAAATATGTAATGAATAATAAACTACTAACTAAATCACCTAACTACTAACAAAACTATCCTAACCTATTTTAAAATATAGCCAACTTTTTTTTTTGCCGCGACGTTAATATAAAAATAAGAAATTAAAAACCCTTAATAAAATATAAGAATGAATTGCATCAAATTAAATGTCTCCCCTTTTTTCTTCTATGCGTTCTCCTGGTCACCCTCATACTCTACGTCCCCTTTTTCAAATTCTACTCCTTAACTAACCGCTTCATTTATTAGTCCCAAGGGAAGTGATTGCGAATTTCCTGGGTTCGAACCAAGAAACCTCCTTCTATCACTATTTAGTCAAAAATTTAAAGCAATGATGATTGTTTTGATATCCTAGGATTGTGTACCTTCACTGGGTTCCCGAAGGTCAAACAATTAATTAATATTACTACCTTCAGGTACTTTCTAAACTACGTCAAAGGGTAAGGAAAAAACGCCCCGAAATGTGGGAAGACCCGCATTTGTTTGATTTGCTCCACCAAGACAATGCACCAGCTCATTCCGCGTTATCTGTCAAGAGGTTCCTAGCCAAGTACAGCATCTCAGTGTTAGATCATATATCTTATTCACCAGATCTTGCACAATGTGACTTCTACCTGTTCCCTAAGGTGAAATCTGCATTAAAAGGGACAAGATTTGAGTCTGTGAAAACTGTAAACGAGAAAGCGGCACGTGTCCTGAAGGAGCTGACAGAAGATGACTTCCAGCACTGTTTCCGACAATGGAAAATTTGCTTGGAGCATTGTAGGGATAGAGGAGTGTATATTGAAGGTGACAATAAATGATTATGTAGAAAATTAAACTAATTTTTTTTTTTTTACGTCAGTCTCGTTATTTAATAGCCACACATCGTATAAACTATTTACTTGTCTTTGATTAAAGATGACAAAATTTATGATAGTTTACGAAAACAGACATGAAAAACATTACTAAAAAAAATATTTCATTCACATTTTAAAATAACTGCATAAGGAAAAAAGATAAAAAATTGATCAATCTTTAAAATACCTTCATCACTAACGAATTAATTTGAGATTTTCTTTTTAAAATTACAACAAAAAAACTACTGATCTTAACATAATGTACAACAGAGTATGATATTTAAAACAAGTCACGTCTCTGTCTGTACTGTATATATATAAATAAAGGTTAAAGGTCATTTTATAACCTCCTTAAAGGTTAAAGGTCATATTAATAAAATCTCTTGAACAATCCATTTACGGACAGTAAAAAGAAGGGAACGAAATTAAAGAGGACAAAAGCATTTCGGTACGTACGTGAGCGCTAACATAATAGCGTGACTACACGCCCAAAAAATACATTCCAAAATTGTCAGCATCAAGTTAATTAAACGTATAAATACAAAAAAAACCTGGATTAAAGTCATCGGAATGTTAAAGCATCAATTTACAACTTTAAATCCGTCGAGAAAGAAGTTGCTGATACTCTAATTTCATATCCCAAACCCATTCCAGTGAATATATAAAGAAATTGTAATAACTTATACATCCAAACGCCTAATGAACTTTAAAAACTAGAACCATCAAATGCTTTGAATCTACAATATATGCCTTACACTAATGAAAAATCCTTCAATTGGACCGGAATAACTATGTGTAACCCCACTAAAGCTTTTCAATTGTCATATCATTTTTACACTCTCTTACCTATATGAATTTATAGAAACGAAAGTATTGTTGAAATGTCGATTTTTCGAAATCGAAATTTCACCGGTTCTACACGTTTTCAGACCCCTGAACCCAAAACAAATGTTTTTAGCGATTGGTCTATGTGAGAACATAATATATCAAGAACGTAACATCGTAAAAAAATGAAACTTTTTAGAAGAACCCGACACGAACACTTTCATCAAAATAGGTCAACCAGAAGAGGTAATATTATTCGTGTCATTTTTCACTTTTTGCGATTTTCTAAAAAAGTGCTACGATTTTTTAAAAAATCGCCTAACTTACTAATTTTTAAATGCTCTACAAGATAGGGTAGGCGCCATGACGGCCGAAATTCTTGGGGAAGTTTTCTCGTAAAAAAATTGTTTTTTTAAGATTGCGACTTTAATATGCATTTTAGCGCAAAAACGTATATAATAAAAGTTGTAGAGAATTTAAAATCTCACAACTTTTATTTTAAACATTCTTTTGTAATAACGCTTAGTTTAGCGGCAATTAGCGATTTTGTTTTTTCTCACGAAGAAGTGTTAAAAAAAATCGATTTTTTAAATATTTCAGCCTTAGAATGCATTTTACGAAAAAAGTGTATGATATGCATTGGAAAGAGAAAGTTGTGCGAGTGTTTCACACCAGATTTTTCTGAAGTTATTGTTGACAATAATATTATATTTCTTGCCCGTACCAGGGAGGTGGACTGTTAAAATTATTTGCACTTGTTCTGCTAGTTCCAGGACTACAAAAATTGTTTTGTTTCATATCACATGGTCAACCAATTAAATGACTTATTTTAAAGAACAGAAGAAATTGAGGTGTTGTTAAATACACAAGTCACAATTATCACCTCTGAAACTAAGTAATGAATCTGATTATACAGCCAGGCACTTAAGTGAATAAAGTGAAGGTGTCATTTGCAGGGTGGAAAATATGTGCTTTTCAAAGGATCTGGCATGGTAAAACCACCTCACTCCTCGTTTTACTTAGTAAAGCCTCTAGAGCAGAGGTTCCCAAACTGTGTGCCGCGGAACTCAAGGAAAATAAATAAAATTAAATTTAAACGGTCCAACAAAATAATGGCCAGCCGATGACTAAAAGTAAGTATGTATAAGTATGATATAAGTACGTTTCTGTTGTTGTTTAGGTCATCAGCCGAAAGGCTGGTTTGAACCTGTAGAGGTTTTACTAAGTAAAACGAGGAGTAAGGTGGTTTACCATTGCCTTCCTCACCGAGTGGAAAAGTACGCTTATCAGCATGCCGGGCCCTCTGAAAAGCACATATTTTCCACTCTGCAAATGCCACCTTCACTTCATTCACCACAGGGTCTGGCTGTATAATGATATTCATTACTTTCAGAGGAGATAACTCTGATTAGTGTCTTTTACACCTCTACCTCTTCTGTTCTTAAATGATTCAGTCATTTAATTGGCTGACCATGTGTTAAGAAACAGAACTATTTATTTTAGCCCTGCAACGAACAGATTGAGTGTAAATAATTTGACACTCCACCTGTCTGTTATGGGCAGAAGTACGTTTATATAAAGTACTAAAGTTTAAAAAAAAAAACGGCCAATAGCCGCGGCACACCTATTACTTTATGCCATTGATTAAACTTTAGTACTTTTTCTAAGTACGTTTATATAAAGTACTAAAGTTTAATTAATGGCATAAAGTAATAGGTGTGCCGCGGCTATTGGCAGTTTTTTTTTGTAGTGTGCTGCGAGAAAAAAAATTTAGGGAACACTGCTCTAGAGGTTCAAACCACTCTTTTGGCTGATCACCTGAACAATATCAAAGTAGGGGTGGTAATTTACAATTCTTTTCGCACATTTTAAGGCTCAAAAACTCAAGTCTATAACGTCAAAGTTTGCCCATAACAGACAGGTGGAGTGTCAAATTATTTACACTCGATCTGTTAGTTGCAGGGCTAAAATAAATAGTTCTGTTTCTTATCACATGGTCCGCCAATTATAAATGACAATCATTTAAGAACAGAAGAGGTAGAGGTGTAAAAGACACTAATCATAGAGTTATCTCGTCTGAAAGTAATGGATTTCATTATACAGCCAGACCCTGTGGTGAATGAAGTGAAAGTGTCATTTGCAGAGTAGAAAATATGCTTTTCAGAGGGCCCGGCATGCTGATAAGTGTACTTTTCCACTCAGTGAGGAAGGCAATGGTAAACCACCTCACTCCTCGATTTACTTAGTAAAACCTCTACAGGTTCAAACTAGCCTTTTGGCTGATGACCTAAACAACAACAACGTCAAAGTATTGCATTTATTAATTTGTACAAATTTCAGCACCAAAATTCCTTTAGTAGTTCCACGAGTTAATGGAAACAAAATGAACACGTAACATCTAAACGGAATATGTAACGAAAAGATCTGGTTTTAAAAATGGTTCAAAGAATTATGCGTTTAAAATTTTAATTTTTATATAGCATAAACTATTATAAAAAAAACATTAAGAACAGAAGGATCATAACTTAAAAACGATAATGAAATACGATTACTGAATCAAACCTTCACAACAAAATAATATGAATGAATCAACAAATTTTCAAGAAATTCTTAACATTAATACGTTTTCACAACAATCACTAGAAACTAAATTACAGACAGATGAACGTAAACGAATTAACATTTCTACCGAGTACTTCAAGAAAAAGTTATAAAACAATAAACAACCTATAGATATTTTAATTAAATTTATACATTAAAAAATAAACGACAAAATATTTCAGAAAATATCGTTTAACATTTATTTATTGATAAAAATCTTTATACTGATATAGGATTTTATAGTGCTTTTACGACTTGGGTCTCAAGAGAAATTCTATTTAAAAAAAAACAATAATACAGACCCTCCCCCCCAACTACTTAACTACATGCTACGTCCAGTTTTATATTTTATTATACAGCGTACAGCACAACATAACGCGGCTGGCTTGATCGGAATGAAACTGGTTTTCGGTGTTTGTAACACATTTAATACAGACTGTATCGTAAGCGCCGAACTCGGACGTAATCTTGACAAACCTAATCTTTTTTTCTTCAACAATCAGTTTTTAATCATTAATGATTAATACTTAAATTTACTTCACAAAATTCATAGCTATAAATGCTAGAAAAGCAAACAACGGAAACTTTTGTTAAATGGATGTTAATTAGGTCATAATCAGAAAGGGTGGTTTAAACCTCTAGAGCAGGGGTGTCAAACTCAATTTTGCAGAGGGCCATATATTAAATTTAGAATGTGTAGGCGGGCCAGATTCAAATAACAAAAAATGTACTGAATTATTATAACATTTTATTTATTTAATATTGTATAATATACGGTTGTTAAAAATCATATCAAAGTTATAAAAGATGGTAATTATTTTGGGCTCGAGGATCCCGATACCTGACTTCTCTTGTTTTTGACAAGCTCATTGATGTCAGGTAGAGATGGTGTTACTGTCTATCTCTCTCGCTTGTCTAGGCACGCGCTGCCCTTAAAATTACTTATAAATGTAGTTTGCGCATTTTAAAACTTCCGTAGAGGAATCGAGTGAAGTCTTAAAGCTTTAAAAAAACATGATTCTTCTTTCTGTGACACATTCCAATCGCGGGCCGTATTAATACAACCCGGGGGCCGGATGCGGCCCGCGGGCCGTATCTTTGACATGACTGCTCTAGAGGCTTAACTAAATAAAAAGAAGAAAGATATGATTTACCATGCCTTCCTCACTGAGTAAAATGCATACTAAAGCTTAAAATCTTAAAAAAAATCAATTTTTTGTTACAGATTTTCATGAAAAAAAATAAACAACAGAAAATAATTACCGCTAAAATTAAGCGTCATACAAAAAAAGTTTCAAATAAAAGTTGTAGAAAAATTTAAATACTCTACAACTTTTCTTATACACATTTTTGCGCTAAAATGCATATTAAAGCAGCAAACTTAATAAAACGATTTTTATTGCGAGAAAACAGCTTTTCCAAGAATTTCAGCAGACATGGCGCCTACCCTATATTGTAGAGCATAACAAAATTAGTAAATGAGATAATTTTAAAAAATCGTAGGAGCCGTTTTTGAGAAAATCGTAAAAAAGTGAAAAATGACACGAATAAACTACTATTTGCGGTTGACCGATTTTGATGAAAATCTTTTTAGGGTCCTCTAGTGGTACCTAACTTAAGTTTCAACTTCGTACTATATTCTGCTCACACAAATATTAATCGTCGAAAATATGGTTTTTGGGTTCAAGGGGTCTGAAAAAACGTGTATTTCCGGTGAAAATTCGATTTAGAAAAATCGACATGAAAACAATACTTTCCTTCCTATTTATGTTCATATAGGCAGGATAATTTTTTTGTTTAACGTCTGACTGTTCTACAATTAATGCTAATGCAGACGGTGAAGGATAAAACGATTTTTTGTAACGTATGAAAATATACCGTGCCTGAATGGGATTCAAACCCAAGACCGCATGATTAGCGGCGAGCACGTTACCAACTACGCCAATGCGGCCGGCATTAGCGTAGTTTTTTCTATCCACAAACAATTTTGAACAACGGATGTGGCTGGTTTTGAAAATATCATTAAATTTTGGAGCTTCTAACACTTATTGTCGATGATCAAGTTAAGAGAGAGGCACCAAAAAGGAATGTCCATGGTTGACACTTAAATTTACGCAACCAAACAAAATTTTTAATAATCTAAAATCAATAAACTTGGAACCATTAATCAGAAAAGTACTATACGGCCCGAATTTATCTCTTTACAAAATAAAGACAATATTAAAAATAATTAAAACGCCAAGTAATTTTTCATTCAAGATTAGATCGGCCGGGAAATTAATATTTGTACATAAAAAATACATCTAAATCTAATTAAACAGTAGAAACATCTGGTGCACGGGGGTGTGTGTATATATATTGCAAAAAGAGGTGGGGGAGAATAACACAACAGGGATGAGTTGTTTGGTAGATGCGAGTGGGTAGTAGGATAGAGGAGGAGGTAAACTGTTGAGGGGAGGGGTTTGTTGGTTGCAAGAGAAAATAAGACTCCCGAGAGGAAAAACTAGTGTGGGAAAGGAGGGAAGAATGTGTTAGGAGAAAATGGATAGCGTGGGGTTTGCAAGAGAGACAGTTTCCCGTTATCAAACTGAGGCAGGTGTTCTGAACAACTAATTTTGTCGTAAAAAATGCATGATACGCCGGAGTACGAGAGAGGTTTTTAGTATTGATATCATAGAGAGTGGAGGAAATAATAAACGTGATAAGACAAGTTTGCCAGGGCGAAGGAGAAAGAGAGAATGTTATACGTAGAGGGCAGAGAGACAGGGTAAAAATTTTAAGGCCACGAGAAAAGGTAGGAGGGGGTTGTACGCGTATTGGGATGATGCTCACAGGCACAATATTATAAACGGACGTTTTTAACGGAAAACCTTGGGAAAGGGCTGACTTCGTCAACATTTTCCTCTTTCAAATTCATCTCTCCACCACGACCAAAATAAAAATCTGGTGTGAATATCATACGACTTTCTCTTGCCAATGCAAATAATTAACAATACAACCTAACATTAGTAATAAACAAAAAAATAACCTTATTCAATCATTAGTGAATGATTCAAAATGAAAACTGACAGTTTGGCTTCAAAATACGGAAAATCACTCTTTCAAGCTAAACGAGGCTCTGTAGAAAAAAATTCTTAAAACAGAAGTTGTAGTAGATCTTTCTATAATTATATAATTTTCTATAAATTCGATTATATAAGCTTATCGTAAAATGCATTTTGTTTCATATTTTCATGAAAAAAAACCGGAAAATTACTAATAACCGCTAAACTATGGGTTATACAAAGAAATGTTTGAAATAAACGTTGTAGATTTTAAAATTTTCTACAACTTTTATTAAATACTCTTTTGACCTAAAACGCAAATTATGGGCGCAATTTTCAAAAAACTTTTTTCTACTACAGCACATCCGCCTCCCTAAGAATTTCAGCAGATAAGGCGCCTACCCTACCTTGTAGAGCAATTAATGTAGTAAATAAAGCGATTTTTTAAAAAATCGCAGGAGCCGTTAGTGAGAAAATCGTAAAAAAGAAAAAATGCAACAAATAAACTACTACTTTCGGTTGACGGATTTTGATGAAAAGTTCGTGTCGGGTTCTCTAGTGGTGCCTAACTTAAGTTTCAAGTTTCAACTTCGTACGATGATGTTCCGTTCTAGAGATATTCTGTTCATACAGAATCCTATTGCTAAAAACATGTTTTTGGGGGGTTCAGGGGGTCTGAAAGTGTGAAAATATTTCAAAAAATCGACATGAAAACAATACTTTCTTCCTATATATTCATATAGGCAAGAGAAAGTTAAAAAGCTCGTTGTCCAAATTGCCACTTCATTCTTGTCGTCCTATATATTCAAATAGGCAAGAGAAAAGTAAAAAAAAAGCCTGTTGTCCGAATTGCCACCTAATGCCATCTCTAATTTAACCGTGTAATTGCCATCTCTAGTTTTACGTGGGTGATAACGGGCTGAAGAAAGTAAGAGGAGAAAAGCTTTTAAAATGTGGCGTTACAGGAACATTTTAAAGATTAGGTGGGTGGACAAAGAAAGTAATTTAGAGGTTCTTAGACGAGTGGATTAACGAAGAAGTATATGGAAACATCTTACAAAAAAAAAAGGATAGGCTAGTAGGGCATACCTTAAGACATCGTGGATAACTGAGGGTAATATTGACCAAGGTTAGAATATTTAAAGTAAAATTACAAAATATATAGTGTTACAGGTTATGTAGATACGAAATGACTTGCTCAAGATAGAACTGCATCAAACCAGTCGAAGAGACCGAGACAAAAAAAAATTTAAAAATAAGACAGACTTTCACATTTAATATGCCTCGAACATAAAATACATAATGACGTTACCATGTAAAAAATCTAATGAGAGAAGTTTATGGATAAACCAAGAAAAACTACGACCATACATTAAACAATTTTATTGAATTTAAATTTAATCAAAGCATTTAATCGGTTAAAATTTATATTGATATCAATCCGGTGGGGATATTTTATGGCGTTTAAATTACCTGAACAAATAAAATTTAATAAAAAAAATAATTAAAAAAAAATAGTTTTTCAGCCGTTTATATGTTCTTGTCCGATGTTACAGTGAAATTTACCGCGTGACCGTTCCTGCTAGACTGCACCCCATTCCTATGATAACCGCTACCGTTTCACTCGCACATTATACGTTCATCTCTTTTTAAAACGGCTATGTAAAATACAACGCTCTTTTTCTAACCTCCTTATTTATGGGCCTGGTGTTTTCACTCCTCCGAACGTCTCTCCCACTGGCTCGTTCACTGTATAGTTCGCCGCGTTATGTTGCCCTGGCATAGCGCCAGTTAAAAACGCGTATACCGATTCAAAGCCGGTCCGTGTATGTGTGTGTGTGTATATACGTATATACACACACACTGGCTATAGAGTCAGAGGCTTGCCATTGCCTGCCGGCTGGCCGCTCTGTATTCATTTCAGTTAATTTACTGTAATGTCCAATCTATAAGGTAGACTCTTTAATAAAAAAAAAACTTTCAACAATTCGGTCATAAATTTCATCGTCTACTATTATTATTACATTTTGTTCAGATGGTTCCGGTTTTACATTTTTTAATATTAAATACTTTTATCAAGTATCCACTTATAAGAGAGACTAGGCTAGTAATTATTATCGGTTTTTAATTTAATTTTGATAATTTTTAACGCGTTTTAAAATTACCATATAAAAGCGTTATTAAGAATATATTAAATAAAAACAATCTATGTTCGTATATTAAAAAAAAGTTTCATTAAAGAATAGAAGCTCGGGTTTCAACGGACGCAAAATTAACTAATTAACATTTTAAAAAAATACTTAACATATTAAAAAGAAAATATGATCACCGAAACAAATTTCATGATGACGGAAATCGGACTACCATTCGAAAAACAATGACTAGCCCTCTTGAGAGGCAAGTTATTTTGCAAAATAATCATAATCTCGCTCTGAACAGCACGCAAAAATATTTATGAATATAGCTGATAATGGAACAAAACACCACAGTGCAACAAACAACGGTTTATGTATGTACAAGTGCTTCAAGAAGTTAAGGAAGAGAAGATCGAGTTTCAACGGACACTAAACGAACAAATTAACTTTTAAAAAAAATACTATAAAGAAAATATGATGACTGAAATCGGACTGGATGACTACACAACAAATGCACCGAAAACGTATATAACACCGTATTCGAGTTTCAAAACTTTTTCGAAAAACTCCTCTATAACGTAGTGAGTAGCGTACTACCCTACAAAACGGAAAGCAACCCGGGTTCGATTCCCGACTACGGTCTGGCAATTTTAACACGTTAAACCCAACAGTTAGACTACATCAAAAACGACAGTAGTCCTTAACTTTGTAATCAGCCGAAATGCTTGTTTTAACTTAGGAGTGAGATGTTATACCACATTGCTTTCCTCACTGAATTGAAAAGTATGCTTACCAGCAAACCCTCCGAAAAGCACATATTTTCCACCCTGGAAATCATACACCTTCACTTCATTCATTTACCACTGGGTCTGTCTGTATGTATAATGAAATTAATTACTTTCACAGGCGATAACTCTTGATTAATCTCTTTTACCTTTTCTGTTCTTAAATCATTTTTTTTTGTAGCCCTAGAACTAGCAGATCGAGTGCAAATCATTAAACACTCAACCTGGCTGTTATGGGGATTGTTAAGACTTTTAAAAAAATCCACTGATAAGATTAAAGATCTAACTGCACATAAAATCCTTACTAGAGTTTATAAAAAAAATCTAATATTTTATGTTCTATTAAACAAACTCCAGGGAAAAACTTTTAACGACATTTTAGGAGTCAAAATTTAAATTAGCCAAAGAGATTTGAAACCCTAGAAATAATTGTAAAACAGTTCATAATTTATATAAAAAACCATTATTATCAGGTACAATGACTAATTTATAAAATTTTAAGAATAAAAGAAAATTCAATTAAATATTTTGTTATAACAGATCGAGAATCGGGAAAATCCTGATAATCTGTAATACATCTTTTTATAATAAAAACAGTGGTATTTTTGGGGTACCAGCATGATGACGATTTCAATTTTAATACAGTATTATATTTGTTACCAATAAACTTTGACGGTTGGTGTTCAATTAACCATACTATCTTATGAATGGCCGGCCTGGGTCTGTACAAGACTACGTCATACACATCATCCTCATCTCATTGGGTCATGGGATTGGCTTACAGTTCTAAATTGAGCATATTGCAATGTACACACATTTCAGTTTAAAAATAAAAATTAATTAACGCAAAAATGTACATTACTTTTAGCGTGACGTCCCACTGTTTTTTTGCACATTAGTGCTAAAGCAAGAGGGACTAAGGGTTGTGGTGATATAATATAAAACTATGCCAAAACCAGGAATCGAACGCGAACCTCTACTGTACAACTCATTAGTGCTAAAAACTACACCACGGATGTAGAACATTCTATGAATTAGGGTCATATTTATTTTCCAAAATTTGTAACGAAAACTTGGGAAGATCAGACTTGTCAGGAAAAATTTATCACAAGGACACAAAGAGCTATTTTTAATTTATTAATATCATCAATGTTTCCAGTGAATCAATATACTTACTTACACAGAGTATATATACCTATAATTAACAGTACAACAATCTAAAATTAGAAATTCTTGAACTGTATAACGATCAATACCAATTTGTTGTTCAATCACCACAAATATTTAATAGAAAACCAAGTTATCATCCAACAGTGTCATTAAATATTTCCTGTGATCGGAATTTCAGTTATTTTGCTTGTAACAGGCAAATGAAGCGTTAAATTATTTGCAAACGTTCTAGAGAGTGATTTTTTAGTCCTGTTACCCAATTGTTAATGTCTGGTAATATTTTTCTAAAAAAATTAATTTTGTTTTGTGACACTAAGTTGGTAGCCCTACTCAACCAGTATGGATATGGCAGTGTGAGTTGATTCTCCTTGAGCTGTGTAAAATTTTGTGCCATTTCCGGTCGTGCTACGAACAGAATGTCTTTTATCCTAAAACAATCTCTTGTTTAAATCTGGAGGCTGAAGCTCTAGAACTAATCGTATGTGATACGGATACAATTTCAATTTTTTAGCAGCTTTCTGAGCACTCGAACATGACAAATCAACATGCGAGGAAAGTTTTTGTAAACTTTTCCATGGAGAATTGAGCAATCTTGTTTCACATTCTCTTAACGTCATCTGTCAAGAGAGTTGGTCGACCACTACGTTTTCTGCTGCAAAAAATACCTGCCTCTAAAAATCAGTTAGTTAGCCTAGAAATTGACTATAATAGAGTGGAGGAACACCAAAAAATTTAATTTGAAATGATTCTTTTACACTCGCATACGATTTTGTAGCAAAATATTGTTCAAGAATGAAAACCCGTTCTAGGGTAAAAGACATTCTGTTCGTAACACAACTGGAAACAGCACAAAATTTTACGTAACTCAAGGAGAATCAACTCAAACTGTCGTATCTATACCGGTTGAGTAGGGCTACCAACTTTGTGTCACAGAACAAAATATCCCTTTCTTAGAAAAAAATTACCAGACATTAACAATTGGGTAACAGGACTAAAAAAATCACCCGGTACGTACTATGTCCAATGTGACTACAAAAAAATAGTTCCGTTTCTTATATCACATGATCAACCTACTATATGACTGACGCATTTAAATATGGAAGAGGTAGAGGTGTGTAAAAGCCACTAGTCAAGAGTTCTCATCTGAAGGCCTATTCCCATGACGCTAGTTTTTGAACAACTCGCATCTAGTTTAGTTAGTAAGTGCTAGTAACCGAACATGTTTGATTTTACTAGCGCTAGTGCAAGAGAAAGTCACATGATCGACTACCGCTAGTAATCTACTTTGTACAGAAATACTCTACACAACTCGCATGTTTTCAGAGCACTGGCAATAATTAACTAAACTCTTATTTAACTATGGTTTCATAAATTTTGTATTTGATTATTTATTTTAAACAGTATATATTGTTAATTATATAAAAATGGAGTAAATAATACAAAAAAATTAAAAAAATCTGATTTAGTCAGTAAGAATGTAAACAAACTCAATGAAAGAAGTTAAAAAATATAGTACTTTCAGTTGGGGTTTTCTAATGAAAAATGCCAAAATTTATACCTATAGAACACCTGTTTTTAATCAGATGCTTGGTTAACTTGGATGAAATTTACAATATTTTATACAAAATAAAATTCTTTAGCGATTTAATAATTATTTTATAAGTACCATAATCTTGAATTATTGTTGAAAATTTTTCTATTAGACCTTTTACTTTAACATAAATCTGTCACAATTCTTTAGGACCAACAAAAAATAAAAAAATTTGTGAAGAAAAACATTAATATTTTTTAAAATAATTATTCGACTAATTATAATTATTCAAAACTTTATTAAAAATAATTGATAAAAATTCCAATCAATTTTTTTTAAATTGAACATTATCTAATGATATTAAAAATGCAATGAACAAAAAGGAAGTACTATCCATGAGGCATTGAAAAGCAAACTATTTGAACAAATGTCAAAATCATAATGAACAAATATTGTACACATACCAATCTTGTTATCTGATAAACAATAGAAATTCTGAGAAACAAACTTCAAAAAAAAAACTGAACTTAGGACAACTACCACAATGAAAAAACAAGCTTAAAAACAAATAAAATTATTAATGGAATAAAAATAATAAAATAACGTTAAACACTCATGACTTACTCTTGGCAATTTAAATATTGATCATTTAAACTCTGTGTTAAATTATGTACAACTGAATTATGCTAAAACGAGGAACTGCAGAAAAAAATTCTTAAAATGCATTCTTATGCCGCAATCTTTAAAAAAAATCCATTATGTAACTAATTCTGATGAGCAAAATACAGAAAATTAAGCATAGTAAAAAGTTTTAAAGTGATATAAATGTTTTTATAATTTGCTCCAACTTTGATAATGTACAATTTTGCCATAAAATACACACTGAGGCAGCAATTTAAAAAAAAAAATTTCCCCTGAGAGGACAGCCCAAAATAATTTCAGACGACTTGTTTATTTTTTATCTTGCAGACCATAAATATTTTTTTATAAATTGAAGGATTTTTTTAAAAAATATAACTGTTTTAGAGAAAATCACAAAAATGAATTACTACTTCTAGTTGACCGATTTTGATAAAAATGATAGTCAAGTGCCGCCATGTGGTTTAAAGTTTTAACTTTGTACGTTATTCAGTTATCAATTTATATTTTGTTCACACACAGACCAGTCACTTAATTTTTTTTTTTTTTTGGATTCAAGAGGCCAGACTTGTATTTTCAGTAAATATTGTAATGAAAACAATAATTTCCTTCCCTATATATTTAAATAGAACAAGTAAAAGTAAAAAAAAAAAATAAACTGTCATTTACTTTCTCTGTTTAATTAATGATCTATATAATGGTATAAGACTTTAGAAGACAAGTATGGCAAAAGCAGCTTGGTGAAACAAAAGCAATGGTACAGTAATCCCACGGAACAATATAAGAGTAAAAACATAAGAAAAAGAAAGAACTAGACTACCGGAGTATTTAGAACAATCGTGCACAGCTAACAGACTTGAGGCAGCAGCAGGCAAAAGAAGAAAAACTTTCTCTTTATGTGTTGTCTATTCAGCATCGCAACAGAATACAGCTATCATTTAATCTGTATTACATTTTTAACTTGATTTTTCTTTCCTCTTTCTTCATTACTAATTTGTTTTATTTTTTACTTCCTTAATTTTATGAGGATATTTATTTGACATAATTAAAAATGTACCGTCAAACTAATATTACAAGTAATATTCATTAACATAGTTTTCTTTCCTCTAATAATATATAGGGAACAATAGTATTGTTCTCATGTCAATTTTTCAATAAGTGAATTTTCATTGGAAATACACATTTCCCAATCTCCTGAACCAAAAACATGGTTTTAGACTAATTGTCTGTGTGGACAAAATATTGTAAAAACAGAACATCACATAAAATTGAAACTTTGAATTTATAAGTTAGGTACCACTAGGGGACCTAACCGGATCATTTTCATCAAATCGGTCAACCGAAGAAGGTTTATTTATAGATTTTCTCAAAAATAATTGTACAATTATTAAAAAAAAAAACAATCCACTTTATATACTACAATTTTGATGTTCTACAAGATAGGTGTAAGCATACCATGTCTGCTGCAATTTGTGGTTCTCATAGTGAAAACAAAACGGTTATTTTTAAAGATTGCGACCTTAATATAGGGCAAAGGTGTATAAAATCAAAGTTATAGAACATTTAAAAAACCTGCAACTTTTATTTTAATTATTTTTCGCCGCAAAGCTTACTTTAGCAGCAATCAGCGACTTTTGCTCATAAAAATTTATAAAAAAAATTCATTGTGTCAAGATTGCAGCCCTAGTATATGCATTTTACAACAAAAGTGTATAAAATCAAAGCAACAAAAAATTAACAAACCTACTAGTCTTTATTTTTTCTACAGATCCTAGTTTAGCAAAAAATAAGTGATTTTTCTTATTCACGGTGAAAACCTACAGAAGCTGATTTTTTATAAACAACTCCATAATTCTCATCATCATCACCCAAACACGGATAGGCCTAAAGCCTGTTCCGGCACCCATCTTCGTAGCGGTCTTCCTCTATCACGTCTACCCCGTGGGGCGTAACTCAATATTTGGACTGGTAGTCTTTCCTCTCGCATTCTATTCACATGTTCGCACCACCTGGAATTGTAGCGCGCAATGCCGTCCAATAGTGGTTGGACCTGTAATTCTGCTCGAATACTCTCATTACGTTTCATGTCCAGTCTATTATAGCCTGCCGTCGCCCTTAAAAACCTCATTTCTGCACTTTGTATTAGAGATCTCTCTCGTTGCGTCATGGTCCAGCTTTCACTGCCATACAGCAAAACCGGGACTGCCATAGTTTTGTAGTTTAATTCTTGTATCCTTTCTTGTCTTATTTTTCAAAGTTTGATGTATTGTCCCGCATATTGTTCTAAACTTATTCAGTTTATTCATAACATCGTCATCTTTTAAAAAGCTTACGTCACATCCTAAATATTTAAAATGCGAGACTTGTTCTAAAACTTTATCATTTATAACGATTTTCGTTCTGACTGGATACTTGCCCTTAAAGGCCATAGTCTTTGACTTAGCAGCAGATAGCTTCACTCCATAACCCTCACAGATCTTTTGTAGTTCAAACACAGCTTTCTGCAAATCATTTAATTCTATATAGCTATATAGCTTTTTTTAAATGCACTGTTAAAAAATTATTAATTCTGATCAATATAAATTATGCTAGCAATACAACAGCTAGTATTACGATTAGGTTACTTTAGCAGCAATCAGTGACTTTTGCTCATGAAAATCTATATAAAAATTAATTGTTTCAAGATTGCAACCCTAGTATATGCATTTTACAACAAAAGTGTTTAAAATCAAAGCAATATGGTAACTTTTTTCTTATGCAACTATTTCAGAGATCATATCTCTTTATTATTAAGTTTCATCATAAATAGATTTTTCAGAAATTCCATTTTACTACAAGGATGCAATTTGTAAGGTGAGTGGAATGTATTTACCTACAAAGAAAAGTTGCAATGAATATGTACGAAATTAACAATAACAACGTGAATAATAGAGAAGTAGAAAAAAAATATTTGAAATTCCAGTTAAGGATTAAGATCGACTGATGAATTTAATTTTGTGTATGGATTAACCACTTTAAGACTAATTTGAGGATGTGATATCTTTTGAACCACTTCCATTTCCTCACTTTTGTCCAGCAAATTTAAAGCTAAGTGATTATTGTGATCGTTTAACCTTAGCTGGAACGAGAGGCTCAGCTTTCTTATCTCTTCTGTTATAATACATTTCAAAGATGGTCATGTATTTCCGAGTTTCCCAAATAAAAAAACACATCACATTAAAAGTATTGTTAATGGGGAAGGTTTTATTAAGAACGCTGAAAAAATTTTCATCTTCATGTTACTTAATATTATTATATTTGTACTATGTTTTCTGGTCGTTAAAAAATTTGAAAGAAAACATTGGTTTGTGAATTTTTAATATTCTTTACCTGTATATTAGTTTATAAGACTAGTTATTAACGTTATTTTATAAATTTTATTCAGTTAAAGTGACAGCATAAGGCTTGTCTACTTCACTCATGTCACTTTCGTTCTATTACAAAGATTTGCTTAAAGCAGATTGTAAATAAATAAAATTTCTTAAATTGACAATCCAAGTGACTAATACCTTTTCTTCTGCCTCATGAGAAAAAAAAGTCTCAAAAGAAAATAACTACAGACCTAACTGAAAAAATACATAAATTTTCTATGTGAAAACAAAAACTGAATCAATAATACATCAACTCGAAAAAAATTAACTAAGATTTATACATTTACATGGAAATTTATTTATTAACGTAAAAACTGTACAGTAATTAAACGAGAGCCAAACTTTTTATATAATTATAAATAAAAAATAAAATTTCCCTACATTTCTATTCCAAACAACAAAAACCGATTTCAACGATACGAATGTAAAATGAAATGCAACAATTAAAAACTGTACATAATAAAATACATGTACTCATGAACTCATAATATGCGTTGAATATTACCATTTCTTATATAACTACTCAATACAGGAGTTTATGTCACGTCCAATCAATAATCATTTAGTAATAAAAGGATTTAATGATTTCATTAGAAAAAAAATCACTATAGTATGATAATTTAATAGAAAATGTGTTAAATAATAACAGAAAACTTGCTACGATAATAAATGGACTAGTTAATGTAATGGTTTTTTATTTGCACCGGATGTCCCACAGAATTTGAACCGTAGGTAAATTGAATTAATTTTTAGTAGTTTGTCAGTATTTTCTTCTGACGAATAAATTAAGACTTGTTATGATCAGGAATTTTTAAAAAACCTTAAGAGCTCTTAAAAAATATTAACTTGAATAAATTTTAAAGCTATATTTTAACTTAAAATACATAAATTAGCTTGTTCTGTGTGTTTGGAATAATGGTAACTTAAAAATTTTACAATAAAAACCATTTGAACGTATAATGAATAAAATTGATCACTTACCTTCCACCTCTCTGCACATTTCTTTGAGAACTCCGAGAAAACTACATTCTCTTCGGGATGCTTTTTCTTGTGTTCTTCGCGACATATTTGTACGAAGAAGGCATAGGCGGTCATACGACCGCGAGGCTTCGCGTCTGACTTAGCGACGCGCGGCATTCTGCTTCTGCTCTGTCGGACAAAATGAAACAAAGTTGCGATCAGAAAACATGTAGTAAACAAACATAATGATTGAAAAAAAAACATAAAAAATTAACATAATAAGAACGTGATTTTCAACCATTTTATAAAATTTATATGTATATACTAAAAAAAAATTATAATAACCTTACTAAAAAAATAACAATAATTTGTTTCACAAATCTTACCCATTTAAATGAACAAAATATAATTAGGATGTAAATAAAACTAAAAATATTTTCTATTGCTCGCAAATAAATTAAATTTATTTTAGAATAGTAATAAACTCAATACAGGCTTGTACCCAGAAGGATGACAACCAATTGACAAAAAAAAAACTTACAAGATCTAATGTGACAGATAAATGATTTAAAGAAACTGAAAAATCCATTGATTTTTTTTTGGTTCAAGTCAGACTGTTCTGCAATTACTGTTAATGCAGATGGTGAAGGATGAAATTATTTTTTTATAACGTATGAAAATATGCCGTGCCTAAAAGGACTTCAAACCCAAGATAGCATGATGAGAGGCAAGCACGTTACAAACTACACCAATGAAAAAAAACCAAATTCAGACAACTAATTACAAACATTAAGGGCTTCCATGAAGAGCAAAAACACAACACCGGGTGGATAGAAGAAAGGATGAACAATACAGTTAGCGAATGATGAGAACAGTGCTGCAAGAAGAGCTTCCAGAAACATCTAAAATCGGTGATAAACGAGGAAAAATACATCTAAGCATGTGTTTTACTAGAATTGCCCCCTCGAAAAAATATGTTCGGATACATGACTGTAATAATTACAAAAATCAAAACACATATTTCTGCGATTACACAATTCAACAAACACCAAACAGACCCAATAGTCAAATAATTAAGAGGGCCACAGAAACAAGACCAACAATATTTTTTTTTTTAACCATCCACATTCCATAGTATCGTACAGTAGATTCATTCTAAAGCTGTTTACTACTACACAGCACTTTTGAATATGACTCCCAACATATCGAATACAATATTATTGTACCTAGAGCTCAGATATGATAAAATATACAAATTTATATTAAGACGAGGAATCGACTAACAGTGAACAATTAAAATGTATAAAATTCAACTCTTACAGTGCCAGCGTCCTTAATTCAAGTACGTTGACTAAATAAATTCATAGAATTTTTATTTATATTATTGCTGATTATTTCTTGTGTATATAGTGTTATATATACTATATATTTTTAATTTACAAACTTTTAGTGTAATTATTGGAAATTAGGATGTTCTACAGTAGATTTTGCCCATAACAGACAGGTGGAGTGTCAAATTATTTACACTCAATCTGTTTGTTGCAGGGCTAAAATAAATAGTTCTGTTTCTTATCACATGGTCAGCCAATTAAATGACTGAATCGTTTAAGAACAGAAGAGGTAGAGGTGTAAAAGACACTAGTCAGAGTTATCTTCTCTGAAAGTAATGAATTTCACTATACAGCCAGACCCTGTGGTGAATGAAGTGAAGGTGTCATTTGCAGAGTGGAAAATATGTGCTTTTCAGAGGGCCCGGCATGCTGTTAAGCGTACTTTTCCACTCAGTGAGGAAGGCAATGGTAAACCACCTCAATCCTCGTTTAACTTAGTAAAACCTCTACAGGTTCAAACCAGCCTTTCGGCTGTTGACCTAAACAACAACAACAGTAGATTAAGTTACGTACTTTCCAAAGTTAAAAAACTAAAAATAGGATTTTCAAAACAATTACCGCAGTATTTTTATATTTAACAATACTTAAACGAGTTTAGGTGACTTTGTACAAAATGAAATCATCTTAAAAATGATATAAATGAAGTTGGGTAACATACTTTTTAGTTGATTTTTTGAGTTATCTTTAAAAGTAGCCAAATTATGGATACACATATGAAATGCTACAATCGCAAAAAAATAGGCTGGCATTTTTCGGTAGGCTCTCACAATATTCTCCTGGCACTGTAAGGGTTAACAATAAATATCTTAACTTCAATTTTTAATTCCTAACTATGATCTCTAATATTGAACACATTTAAACCGTTGATTATACCTGATTATACCTGTTGATTATAACTGATAACATAATAAAATTTGGAGAATGCAAAACTACGTTTTTAATTTTAGACATAAACTAAGAAAGTTTAAGAAAAACTATTTACACAAATTAACTAGACCAAATATTATTAACAAATACTTCATTTTTAAATAAAAATTCAACCACATACTACTTAGAAAACACAAGAATACATTTTTACAAAAATCAATTTTTAAACAAGGGTGCGTCTATCTAAATTGACAAGACAAATTTATAAAGAATCAATATTTACATAAACTACGAACCAAAATATAGATACATTGTGCAATCAATATTACAACAGACTTTCAAAATAGATTAGATAAAAATAATAACAATACATGTAAATATGTGCTGCTGGAAATATCATTTGTAATACCTTACATATAAGCAAAGATACAACTAAAATATTCCTTAAACAGAAAACTTAAGATTTTTGACAAACACATCTTTAATGAAACAGTACTGTGTAGAGAAAACAATTAAAATTAAAACTCAGACCATAATAATGAACTACGCTTCATGCCTTCCAATGAAAAATTCAAAATTTCAATGATTCAATAGAAGACCAATTGCTGCAATCTACTTACACACCTCAAACGTAAAAAAATATCAATCAAACACAAAGTTAATTCTGAACATAACCAAACACTGTCTAATAAAAATCCTAATTGTATAATAGGAATAAATTTCTCAATGAAACTTTAAGACTACCAAGAAACAAATAATTTCATAAAATTACTATTATATCAACATTAACTGTGAAACATGTACTTCAATTTTTGTACACTTCACACATTTCTGATGTTCGATTTGAGATTAAATTATCAATCCATAACAGCTTTTCATTTGACACCCTAAAGTGCATTACATAACCACAAAATCAAGCCCACCAATTTTAACTAAAGCAATACCGCGGTGTTAAATACGTAGTAAATTGGTGTACCGGTGAGCAAAACTGGATTCTATCAGGAACCTGAGTCCAATGTAAGTCAGCTCTGGAATGTTTTTATTTCTATGTAACCTCGTGTCATCAAATACGCACAAGACAAAGCCTATGCAGATATCAATTCTCAATAAAATTGTTTAATTTTCTAATTAAAATTAATCAGTGACAACAGGCAGATGGAGTGTTAAATTATTTGCACTATCTGTTATTTCCTGGGCTACAAAAAAAAAAATGTTTCTTATCACGTGGTCTGCCAACTGGTATGACTGAAGCCTTTTTTAAGAACAAAAGAGGAAGAGGTAAGGCATGTCAAAAGGTATTTCCTTTTAAAGTAAAGAATTTCAACCAAAAACTGTGCTAAATGAAGTGAAAATGTCATTTGCAGGGTGGAAAATAATACTATTCAGAAGGCCTGGAATGCTGATAAGCATATTTTTGCATTCAGTGAGGAAGGCAAGGTAAATCACTTTACTTATAGTTACTTAATAAAGCTTTTAGAGGTTTAAACCAACCTTTCAGCTGATGAAGACATGACTCAATAAAATTGTTTAATTTTCAATTTTAAATTAACAAAAAACTTTATATTTCTAAAAATAATTTAAAACAAGAGAGTACAGAAAATGTTCTAATCACTCATTACCCTACTTTTTTTGGTCAATTTGTACTTATAAGTGACAACACATCTTTACTAGACCAAGAAATTAATGTACGACTTTCAGCCAATCCATTAAAAATACTAAACGAACAAAATCAGCCAACTAGTGAAAAGATTACTATAAAAAAAAGTATTACAGAAGTTAAACATTCTATTATGTAACAGAAATATGTTGAATAATTTATCTACACAATATACAAATTAAGACGGCTTGTCTTTTCATGAAACTAACTTGTACGTATTAGATAAGATTGTTAATATTATTAAATAAAAATAACACGAGAGCATTCTCTTGTCCATTCAACTCTGAACGTTAGTGATAAGAAATATATTTTTACTCACATATGCACACAAAAGTATTAAATTGCCTATTATTAATCCAATACGAAATTGGATTAATTTAAAAAATTCATCAACAAAAAATTATTTACAGACATCAATTAATAACTGACCAAATTTATAAAAAAAATTTCAGAATGATTTTGTCTACACACATCTTAAAAAATATACTGGTGCAAAATTTACGAATTAATATTTAAACATAATCTGTACACATTTGACTGACTAAGATTCATTTATAATCTTATTAATGCTTTAAAAATTAAATATAACAATTTATACTGAAATGGATCTATAAAGAGAAAATTCTACAAAGCGAGGAAGTGAAATTCCAGCACATCTACCACAAATTTACTTTAAAAAATTCTCTTTTTCTATTCCAACCAAGGATTAAGCCGCGCGCCTGTTCAAAACTCACATACTATATCATCTATCTCCATATTTTCTTAGGTCTACAGACATCCCTTTCGCCTTCTGAAGCATACCGTTGTGCCTGTTAAAGTATCCTGTTATCTGACTGACATCCTTGTACTTTTCGATTAACTTGTAAATACCCAATTCTGACCTTATTTCCTCGTTCCTTACTTTTTCCAAACTTGTACACCCCTCAATCCTTCGCAGAAATCTCATCTCCTTTCTCTTGGGTTTCCGTTGTCTATGCCTCACTTCCATACAGAATAACTAGAAGTTACTTAAGTTATCTAGGAAATATATATTTGCGGCGTTCAAAACAGGACATTTTTAACTATTTCATAAAATTAAAAACCAAAATATTTTAATTATTCCTATACAGACTCCCAATAAATTTAAAATGTGAAAGCCCACATTAACAATGAATTTATTGAATAATCACCAGTTCCGAAGTCACATATTATATTTCTATCTCCATATTTTCCTAGGTCTGCAGACATCCCTTTCGCCTTCTGAAGCATACCAGTGCGTTTGTTCAAGTATCCTGTAATCTGATGTCCTTGATCTTTTCGTTCAACTTGTAAATACCCAATTCTGACCTCATTTCCTCATTCCTTACTTTTTCTAAACTTGTACACCCCTTAATCCTTTGCAGAAATCTCATCTTTGCCGCCTAGATTCTCCGCTCTTGGGTTTTCATGGTTGTTTAAGCCTCACTTCCGTACAGAGTAACTAGAAGTTATCTCAGAAATATACATTGTGGCGTTTAAAACAGGACTTTTTAACTATTTAATAAGATTAAAAAAAATTGATATTTTCATTATTCTTGTACAGTCCCCTCCTTAAATTAAAAATGTGAAAGCCTACATTGACAAATGAATTTATTGAATAATCACTAGTTCCAAAATCACATACTATATCGTTTATCTCCATACTTTCCTAGGTCTACCGACAACTCTTTTCCCTTTAGAAGTATAAAAGTGCTCTTGTTTAAGTATTCTGTGATGTGACATCCTCGATCTTTTTGTTCAACTTGTAAATACACAATTCTAACCTTATTTTCTCATTCCTTATTCTTTCCAAGCGAGTACATCCCTTATTCCTTCGCAGATATCTCTTCTTTGCCACTGGAATTCTCTGCTCTTAGGTTTCTGTTGTTGTCTATGCTTCATTTTTGTATAAAATATCTACAGGTTATTTAAGTTATCTCGGAAATATAATTTTTGTGGTGTTCAAACAAGGATATTTTAAACAATTTATTATGATTACAATAAGAAAACTAAAACGCATCACAACTATGCTGTAAATCTTACCGCCACTCTTGCAGAAGACGTTAATTGAATGAACGATCCAAACGTAACCGAAACCATTATAAACCAAAAACACTGCATAACAAATAAATTTACTTATACAAAATAAATCGAATTAAACAAAATCCAAAGTTATTTTTAGGAAAAACAAAACCAATAGATTATACACCACTACTATTGAATCAATATAACAATGTATCAGTCGACATAAATTTTAAAAAATCACAGCATAACTAACTGTTATCAAGAAGCATTAAAGATTACCGAATTAAGATAATACACGACAGTTATGTCTTTAAATCAGAACGTATACAAATTAATAGTTTTATATTAAAAAAATATTTCAGTTATTATAATATAGAGTAATAAACCATAGATCAAAGAATATAATAAAAACAATTATTAAACACAAATTTAAACAAAATTTAATAGTACAAACATTCATTACAGGTTCAGGGAGGCAGAAAAAAATATTGAATAACCAACATTATATTTTATAATAAAAATTACGAAAACACTATCAATATTTCTGTAGATTTCAATTGAAACTTGTCGATCAATTTAGTTAAATGACAAGAAGCTATTGTAAATAAAATTATGGGAATATAGATACTGAAATTACGAGATTGCTATTTGCATATGGATGGGCTATGAGAAAGGGAAGTGAAAATTCACCAGTGCTTCCAACCTCAACACTGAGACTACTCATATATTTGACTACCGTTCAGTTTCTACATACATTTTGTAAGCTGTGGTTTATTCAGAGAAAATGTTTTCTTCATACACCTTCTATAAGATAAATGGACCTGTAATATTGCCTATAGCTTAATTACATAATAAGAAATGTTAGATTTACTGTTAATTACCAGAGCTACCTTGTTTTATTGGAACAAAATTTTCTACAAATGGATCGCCTACTTTACTATCGCTGTCACCGGCGTTTTCACTATCAGTTTCACAAGCATACATTTAATAATTTTCTTTTTTAAACCAGGTGTTAACAAACCATTGAAGAATAGCTTCCTTATGTCTTTTATTTCCTTCTTTATTTTTCAAATTGTGGTAAGACATCACAGTAGTTAGCCACTCGCTGATGGTTTTCATTAAGAGGCAAGGAAAAGCATTTTTGTTTAGCTTCAACGTCACATTTTATTACAATGCATATTAGATTTCGTTCAGCACTGTGAATAGTTGCCCCATATAATTAACAGTATTATTCGTACAGTTAACCGATAAAAGGGTTCTTTTATATTACCATCTTTATAAATCATCAGAAAACGTCTAGTAAATAATCAAAAATGGTGTGTTTACTAAAGAAAAACTTGGCAAATTCACCGGTAAACAACGAGATATACAAGAAAAGATTGTAAAAAAATTTCGCGGCACACTGGTAAAGTGACTATTTTGAAAATCACTTGTGAACTTGCACATAATAGATCTATAGCAGTACACAATTTAAAAATGCACTTTTTTCTAAAAAGATAATTAAGTTTTGAAAAAAAAACAAATTTAAAAGAAAATGTGTATCTTGGGCTGTAGAATGAAACTGAACAATAATGTCATTTTCTGAATTTTGATTCTAACACAATTTTTAAATAATTCATTACCACAAATTGAAAAGTTAAAATTACGGTAGTTTAATATTTCTACAAAAATATCAACTGAATTTTAAATACCAAAAATTTACCACTTCTCAGATTATCAAACAAAATGTGATTAAGTAACAAATAGATCATTGGGCCAATTAAAGTCAGCTGGTCGAAAGTCGCTATTATTTTTTGAGTAACATCGATTGGGTAAGTGACTGCATAGTGACCAGGAGCCTTATGTTTAAACGCATGCCTAATCAATGTCAAAAAATACAACGAAAAGCAACAATAAAATTGGGTGGATATCAACACTGTACAGTTTCCGATAATAAATTTAAAAAAAACAGGTAACAAAATGTATTAAAAATAACAACCCGATTTATGAATACAATTCCAAATTCCTGAACACACAACAAATTTCTAATTAGCCATAAATAAACAATTTGATAATTACCGACTTTACAAAAGCATACAAAATGTCCTGTATATAAATATGTATATATAATTTAGTTGTAATCAAAAGCTAGGCAAACCAAGAGGGGTCTTTCAATAAAATACACATATATAGCAAAGGGTATAATTGTTTATCATTAATTATACAGAACAGAGGGTAATGTACAAATTAAAGACAAACATTAAAGATAAAGGGGGGTTAAACTTACTCCCAACCCTAAATAAAATCATCAAACTACAAAAAAAAATTCTTTTCATATAGAATGTCTCAAAATAAAAAAGTATTTTTGTGAGAATCCACTGCATAACTACTGACAGAAAAAACCCGACGAAAACTTTTTATTTTAGAAAAAAATCAAACTAATTTTAAAAATTCGTTCATTGTAGGAGAAACTTTCCCTGAGCAACATCATGACATATATCGGGGTTACGTAATTATCCACACGAGTTTCTCTTCCCGATGTAATTAATGAAAAATCAAAAAACCAACATAATCACTTAAAGGAAAAAAATGCTTCAAATAAAAATATTAACCTTTTTTTAAATTTATACATTGATTTACATATTTTCTCCCTTAAAATGAATATTAACAAAAATATCTTACAAAAAAATTACAACGAAAGCATACACGCAGTTTTGGAGAAACTCCCAATGAATAAACAATTACGGTTGACCGATTTTGATGAACATATTCGAGGCAGGTCCACTTATAGTATCCTATTTCAATTTTAAGTTTCAACATCGCACAATATTCCGATCTTAAAATATTTTGTAATCAGAAAACGCATACATCCAATGAAAAATCCATTTGGAAAAATTAACACGTAAAAAATCTTTTTTCCTACATTTTATATTAGGGCAAGCGAAAATAATAAAAACTGAACTAAATTTAAGCCAAGCTTTATTATTTTGTTTTAAAACGTTAAAAACGCGTTAATACACATTTTTGAAATTACTTACAGGTAAATTATTCAAAAATAATATTATTATCTTCACAGGAAGTAAGGTGGAGCTACCAAATTTCACACTAAAATGTTACCACAACACAAAAATATGTATCACAGCGCCCTCTATTATAGTGAACAATGTATCAAACAATTAGGTACCGGTATTATATCAATAAATTACCGATACAATATGAAACATCAAGTGTGCTTCAAAAATTTGGTAATGAAAAAGAAATAATGTGGACCGTAAAAAGAAGAAAATTATAATCCTTAGAACACATCATTAGAAATGACGATAAATACAAATTTCTGAAATCCATTTTGCAAGGAAAGGTACAAGGTACCAGAGACGTCGGAAAACTATGAATATTCTGGCAAAAGAACTTGAGGACTTGGTTTGCAACTTCTACTATAGGACTCTTCAAAGCAGCAGGCGAATATAATTATCACATTAAATTAGGTCACCACAATCATAATTTACATATGTATTTAAAATTACATATTTAAACAATTAAAATACGGTATAATAAATGGGTTAAAAATATTTAACCGAAAAATTACATTGCTTTAGAAAATACATATACTATTGTAATGATTTAACCGAGAAAACTACTTAAAAAACAAAAAAAAAACACCGGAAATCATACTTCATTAAAATACCACGGAAAACAATTATTACGTGTTATTTTAGAAATACACACAGGGGATACTAGAGACAACTTACAGGCAAGAAAAATAACCCGATTATTAGAAATGACAATTTCTCGGAAATAATTATTAGCGGAGAGTACATTGCAAAAACACAATAATAATAATACGTAATACGAAAAATACGGCGGAAGGAAAACGAGTTGAAATATACGGCTGGTAAATGTAGAAAGTCCACGCATCGTCGGTTAAAGAAGAGTAAACAAGTATAGTATGGAAAATAATTAAGAAAATAAAAAAGGATAAATATATATAAGAACAAGAGAAACAAACGATAATGGAACAAGAATATAAGAAGGGATGGAAAATATAAAACGATCAGGAGTAAAACGGGGAACGTATGAAAGAGATGGAGAATGAGTCTCGAAGCAGTAAACGGAAAAGGAACGAAAAACATTCGATTTAAATTATTTTACACGAATATTAACGAACAAAGACGGAAACCTCCGATTAACAGAAACTCCGGTTATAGCAACCCGAGTAAAACATTTTAGATAACTACAACCAAATTATTCTAAAATATTTAATATTCAAATTCAATATCATTAAAATTAATCCTTAAAAACGAAATATATTTATATAATATGAAATTAAACATATTTAAACGGTGACATCATTATCATCAGTGTTGAAAACTTGAATTAAGAGACAACAAAAGCTTTTGTACAGTACACGTAACCGATGACGTCACGTATGACCTACTACAGAAGACCTTGACCTTTGTTACAACAGAAACTTTTCGAATCGACCTCAACATCAACCGAGGGTTAAGAAAAGAACCGGAGAGAAAAATTCCAACGTAAGTGAAGAGAGGTTAGGTTGCTGGCGCAGTCAGTCAGTCGTCTGAAGGGGAGAGAATAGTTAAGCCAATAAAAGGACGACGCCGGGAAGGAGGATTGTAAATAGAAAATAGAGAGAGGATTCACACAATTACATTACACATTGAAAAGGGGACAGGACCCACATCTTCTCTTTCATTCGATCAAGAAACTATTAAAACACAATATATTTTAAAACATGAAAATGTACCTAAAATAAAACACAGAACGAGCTAAAACCTGATCGCCTCCTAGGCATAGCGACTAACCTACAAACCGCACGATCCCGCGTTCGATTCCCGGCTAGGATCTAGAAAATTCAACACGTTAAAACCTACCATTACAATACCCAAAACCCACAGTAGTCGTACATAACTAATAAATTAACTAAAAACAAAATATCTTAATAGTACAAACGCCTAAATTACATTACATGATCTTTCCACCCGTAAACAATTAAATAAAAATCTGGTGTGAAACACTCACACGACTTTCGCTAGTCAATGAAAATAATAACCAATATATCCTAACATTAGTATTAAAAAATTAGAAACAAACAAAAAAAATTAATCTCAGAAAACATAACCTCATTTTAATCATGAGTGAATAATGCAGAATGAAACTAAACCTTAGTTTGGCTTAATAACACGGAAAATCACTCTTTTACGTTAAAGTAGGCTCCGTAGAGAAAAATGCGTAAAATAAAAGTTGTACATCTTTTAAATTCCTATAAATTTGATTATACACAATTTTGGCGAGAAATGCATACTAAGGCTGAGAACACTTTTTTTTGAACACGTTTTCGTGAGAACAACAGAAAATCGCTTAATTATCGCTAAACTAAGAGTTATACAAAAAAAAATTTTAAATAAAAGTTGTAGGATTTTAAATTCTCCACAACTATTAATTATATAGATTTTTGCGCTTAAAACACTCGATTTCGAAAAATCGACATGAAAACAATATTTCTCTCTTTCTATATTATATATTCATATTAGGCAAGGGAAAGTAAAAAATATTTTTCGTGCGGACACAATTTCAGAACAGGCGTGGGTCTGGTTGTATAATGAAATTTACTCTCAGAGGAGATAACTCTTGACTAGTGTCTTTTACACCTCTACCTCTTCTGTTCTTAAATGTTTCATTCATACAATTGGCTGACAATGTGATAAGATACAGAACATATTTTTTGTAGCCCTGCAATTAACAAATCGAGTGCAAATAATTTAACACTCCACCTGCCTGTTATGGACGCATTTATGAAATGGTTGAAGAACTACATACTTCAATGCGGAAGTTTCCGATATCAATTCCCAGCAAGAACAACGAACCATTCATTATACATTACTAAAAAATATATAATTTGATAATCCGAGGGGAAAATAACACCGCTCAGTACGAAGAATATTCAAGAAACGAAAATATTAAAAAATATCTACTTAACACCATCAATTTATCGTTCAAAATTGGCCAGAATTCTGATAAATCGCTTTACATAGTGAACACGCTTAAAATATTATTTTTATTTAATTCATAACCCCAGGAGTATTGCATATCCCGTCATTAAAAATTGAGATAATTTTTGCAAAATAAATAATAAATTAATATAATTACTTGGGCATAAAACAACACGGAATAAGGGATGAGAATGAGCGTTAAAGAATGACAGAGAAAGAGGGGAGGGATAAAATGAAAAAGGGGGATGGTGGAATAATGATTATGAAGAAATGAGGAGGGGACGATTAAAATTAGGGTGAGACGTAGCGGAGCAGGAGCATTGGTAAAGGGGAAGGAAAGAACATGTAGAGGGACAGGCGAGGGGGGTTAGTTACTCCCTCTGCTTTTATACACCACTGCTTGTCCTATTTTATTAAAAATCAATATACACGGCTTCTACTTACATCTGCTGCTGCTACATATACAGAGCCCCTGGCAGGCATGCAAGGGTGGTTAGAAAATAATATATGGATGTGTACAGATAGATACAGTATCAAACACATGCGGGTGGTCCTTGGTTACTTAAATATATCGTACACAAATTTCATCATTGTACCTCCTCGAATGGGATGAAATGGATTTCCTTTACCATTAAATCCAATAAAGAAGCAAGATACTATTATAACAATCCAATGAGAAAACGTTTTATAATCGCCTCGGTGCAGGGGAATTATTGCAAACATCCGCATAATAAATCGAGGAAAATTCGTCATGCGCTTAGAATTCCCTTTTAAAACGATTTAACAAAATACTAAATAATGTTAACAACAGCCGGTAATGGTACTTTTCATTATTAACAAGAATGTAGAAATAATTTTAAAAAACCTCCAGATTAAAAAAAAAATTAAAGGGGAAAGCAATCGTGAAAAATCGCTTCCCGACATGGAGTCGCCCATTAACCCTTTATAGAGCAGTGCGACGGGGAAATATATACTTTGTAAACGGTTAAATTTGCTTTAATGGACTTAAATAATGTATTTCTAACACCAGGAGGTGTTAAATTTTAGCACTATATTAGCTAGTTCCAGAGCTACAAAAAATAGTTCTGTTACTTATCACGTGGTCAGCCAATTAAATGACTGAATTATTTAAGAACTGAAGAGGTAAGACACTAGTCAGTTATCTCCTCTGAAGGTAATGAATTTTATTACATTACACAGCCAAACCATGTGGCGAATGAAGTGAAGGTGTCATTTGCAGGGTGCAGAGTAGATGCTTTTCGGAGGGCCTGGCATGCTGATAAGCATAGACTACTTTTGTACTCTGTGAGGGAGGCATTGGTAAACCACCGCACTCCTCGTTTCGCTTAGTGAAACCTCTATAGAGGTTCAAACCAGCCTTTCGGCTGTTGACCTAAACACAGTGCCAGAACAGCAAGATATTTCGTTATTGTTGATATTAAACCCTGGTAAGTATACTTACTTAGAAATTCAGAGAGGTGTTAGACAGGGGTGCATACTCAGTGACACACAATTTGGGTTTCGTAATGGCCTAGGAACAAGAGAAGCACTGTTTGCTCTCAATGTACAATCTCAACGGTGTCTGGACATGAACCAAGAACTACATGTGTGCTTCATAGACTATAACAAAGCCTTTGATAAAGTTAGGCATGATCAACTCATTGAAACATTAATAAAGAGAAGGATAGATCTCCGAGACATAAGAATAATATCGAACCTATACTATGGCCAAAAAGCAGCAATACGGATAGAAGACGTGACATCCGAGGAAATAGAAATACAGAGAGGTGTTAGACAGGGGTGCATACTTTCACCTATCCTTTTTAATGTATACTCGGAAGATATAGTAAATAAGGCACTTACTGAGTTGGACACAGGCATTAAAATCAATGGCATGACGATAAATAATTTGAGATATGCTGATGATACAGTTCTTATAGCTGGAACACATGAAGACCTTCAGATGCTAATAAACAGAGTGGCCACAGTTAGTGAAGAGTACGGTCTTTCACTTAACATTAATAAAACAAAGTATATGTTAATAGCTAAAGCATATCAGAACGTTGGTAGAATATATGTAGGGAACCAATGCATTGAAAGAGTCCATGCTTACAAGTACCTAGGCACAACTGTTAATGAAAACAATGACAGCTCTCAGGAAATTCGCATCAGAATAGAACAGGCCAGAAAAACATTTATAAAGATGAAGAAACTGTTCTGCTGCCGAGATTTAAGCCTTGAATTAAAAACACGTCTCCTAAGATGCTATGTCCTATCCGTACTGTACTATGGGATGGAGGCTTGGACAATGAAGAAGATTGATGAAAGGAGACTGGATGCATTTGAAATGTGGCTGTACCGGCGAATTCTGAGGATTTCTTGGGTGGAAAAGATGACGAATGTGGAGGTGTTGAGACGTATGCATAAAGAAAGAGAAGTACTATTTACGGTGAAGAAAATGAAATTATTGTATATGGGACATGTCATGAGGGGAGAAAAATATAAAATTTTACAAGTGATTGTCCAGGGGAAAATCCAAGGAAAGAGATCCTTGGGAAGAAGGCGAAAATCCTGGCTGAAAAACCTAAGAGATTGGTATGGTTGCAGCAACAACGAATTGTTTAGGGCTGTGACATCAAAGATAAAAATCGCTCTGATGATTGCCAACCTTCGAAGCGGAGATGGCACCTGAAGAAGAAGAAGAAGAAGTATACTTACCAAGAAACGTTTATTGAAATGGAAATCACATAATGATTAGTAGTATGAATGCGGATTAAAACGAACTTGTAGTAATATTTAACAAAAACATGTGTAGAATACCTTATCTTAACTTTATATTAGCATGAATGCTAACTTTCCGGTAGAATACTCAAATTTTTAAGCAAAACTAACAACGAAACAACACGGTAGCATGCGCTAGTATAAAAGCTCCGTCCTGCTGGAAAATGTAATCTCCTGAATCTTCATTCATTTGAGGAAATCCACCCCATTGGCATCGCAATGTTCGGCGTTTCCTAAATGAATTCATATGTCAACGATGGATAGGTCGCATGGCGAATGACGACTCTGCACTTCAGTTTTGGCCACCGAGGTCTCCAGATCTCACACCCTGTGACTTTTTCTTGTGGGGGTTCGTGAAAAGTGCAGTTTACATACTACCTCTTCCCACCAATTTGAATGAACTAAGGAATCGTATCACAGCTGCAGTCAACTCAGTGACCCAAGACATGCGTCAGAGAGTTTGGAATGAGTTCAGTTACCGTCTAGATGTTGTACGTGCAGCCGGAGGAGGACACATTGAACATCTATAAACTTTCATGTATGTAAATTAAAATTTAAAACTTTCTCTTTCAAATGTAATTTACAGAATTAAAATATAACATGTAGTTCAGGAAATACAGCTTATTGAAATTGTTTCCATCTTATTGAATCACTCTGTACTTATTGTAACAGCTCTACATTTTGCTGGTGCCTAAGCTTACAACAGTTCATCATTCGATTTTAAATAACTACGATGAAAACACTCAAATAAGTAATATTAATAGTAACGTTACATCATCAAATATTTTATGAAAACTTATATTATGATAAATATTTTAATAAAAGACCACACCAAATATCTGTTACATTAAAGCCAAAATACCTTGCTTAACACTTTTACAAAATAAACAATTAAATAATATTGTACAACGAAATTTGATCGATCCTAAAAAAAAAAAATTATTTATCCTGTCACACTTGAGGCCAAGTTACCAAAAACATTTTAAATAGAAAAAAGTGTAAACAAGCGCTCACCAGCAAATAAACCCCCTTACTACAACGAACAAAAAATTCAGTAGTACAAAATTAAAAATTTTACGTATGGTGAAATTCACCGGGTAATTCAGTTTGTAGCATGTACATCAATCAAATTACAGATAATATTTCTCTTACAGGGTATATCAAAACTGTATTAACAGCTTGATCATCGGGTTTGAACAATTAATACCCAGGCCCTACCAAACGAAATAAAATAATATAACATGGCATATCATTTAATTTAAGGTTTAAAATTAACTACCTATGCGGCCCAGGGAAAAACAAATCTGATTTTATTTTGTTCTACTATAAAAATAATATTAATCAACTATAATAGAAAAAAGATACCTGATATTGTGAAATTGACCGATTTCATAAAATATTTCTAATGACATTTACTAAACACACTAATAACCTATGAAGCAATTAAAAATCCTGACTATTAATTAATAATTTTATGCTAATTTTTCCCATAACAAGCAGGTGAAGTATAAAATTACTTTCACACGATCTGCTAGTCCAGGGTTACAAAAAATAGTTGTTTTTATCGGATGGTCAGCTAATTATATGACAAACATTTAAGAACAGAAGAGGTAGAAGAGTAAAAAGACGCTAATCAATAGTTAATTTTCTCTGAAAAGTAATGAAATTCAAACTGCCAGACTCGGTGGTGAATGAAATGAAGGTGTCTTAGGGTGGAGAGAAAATGCTCCTCTGAGGGCCTAACATGCTGATAAGCATAATTTTCCACTCTGTGAAGAAGAATTGTAAACCATTTAACTACTCTAGTTTACTAGCGTCATGGTAACAAACAACTAGCAGCGAATTTAAAACAAATTATACCACCTTATTAAAAAACGAATAGAGAATAATTTGGAACAAAAATTTTTTTTGGTGTAAAATAAAGATAGATTCCCCTTTTAAGACGTTCAAACTAGCCTTTAGGATGACGACCTAAAAAAACCAACACGGATAAATTCTGTTAGCCCTTATATTTTGTAAATAAATAAAAAAACTGAAAAAGAATCGAACTTGGAATCTTGAATTTAAAAAGAAAAACCAATTAATTAAAATATAATGCATAGAATTGATGCTTTTAGATAAAAATTATGTAACAATACATTAATTACCTGCCCATAACAGACAGGTGGAGTGTCAAATTATTTACACTCAATCTGTTAGTTGCAGGGCTAAAATAAATAGTTCTGTTTTTCGTCACATGGTCAGCCAATTAAATGACTGAATCATTTAAGAACAGAAGAGGTAGAAATATAAAAGGCACTAATCAGAGTTATCTCCTCTGAAAGTAATGAATTTCATTATACAGCCAGACCCTGTGGTGAATGAAGTGAAGGTGTCATTTGCAGAGTGGAAAATATGTGCTTTTTAGAGGGCCCAGCATGCTAATAAGTGTACTTTTCCATTCAGTGAGGAAGTCAATGGTAAACCACCTCACTCCTTCGTTTTACTTAATAAAACCTCAACAGGTTCAAACCAGCATTTCGGCTGATGACATAAACAACAAAACATTAATTACAGTTAAAATATTCAGGAAGATATTTAATCTTAAAAAAATACAGGAAGAAAAATAATACAATATTGTACACAATAATTACAAATACAACACATAAATCTGTTGAATGCAGTGCAACAATATCATAGGAACAGTATTATATACAACAGACCACGGAACAGAATAGTGAAAGTTCGATATCCACGCTTTAAGGCATTACTAGACTAATACGTCACAGTGTGTCTGTGTACAGAATAGGTTTACTATAGTGTATTAAATGTTAAAGTGGCATACGGACACAAAGAGATTGTGCGAACTACCTCAACTCCTTTGTCTCCTCGAGTTGTATACAGCCAACACACAATGTACAGCATAAAGCATAACAAACTAGTTAAGAGAAGGGCACTAACACAAATACAATTACACAAAAATACTGTACACAACCTTGTTATGTATGAAGGCAATAATAATACTGTCTTAACAGCACTGTTCAATTACATCACATTTTAACAATAAGAACCGATTGTATTCTGACACAGATATTATGTATTTTTAATTTCATCAGTTTCCATAAAGATGAACGACAATATGGTAAAAATCCTAAAGAAAACGATATTGAAAATGTACATATTTCTAGTTAACCTGCTAAAAAAGTGTATTAAAATTAACCCTTTCCTTGCAGAACAATATTTAAAATTTTTGATCTAAAGTGAAATTTAATATGATTAAGGGTGTACAAAAAGTGCCACCCTTATTTCGAAAACGTGCAGCCGTAAGCCTGCCACTGCCGACCAAAATTTTAAAGTTACAAAAAAATAAAATGTCCTATTAAAAATTAATTTTTATTGTGTTCATAAAAAGAAGAAATCGTTTTAACACTAAAAATATTCAAAAATAGTTTTTATTTTAGTTTATTTAAAGTCCATCGACAGCTAGGTTATTAGCAACTACTGTGGGTAGTACCTTAACGTGTTAAAATTTCCAGATCCTAGCCGGGAAACAAACCCGGGACCTTTCGCTTTGTAGGCTAGCGTGCTAATCACTACGCCACGGAGGCGGTTTCAAAATGCATTATTCCAGTCTTTTTCGTTAATGTTCGGTTATCCAGGCGTTGACACATTATGCATCAATTACGGGCGTCTGGAAAACCGGATTAAATAACTACGTAAAAGACATTGACGTACGGTTTTCCGGACGTTGGTACTGAAACTGTTAAACATATATTATCCGACAAAAAAATACCACTATTTTTGTTGGAAAAAATTCAGAATGCGTTCGTAAACATTTAAAAATTTTGATTGATAAATCATTAAAAAATTTGATTAACATACGTTTAAAATTTTATTAAGACCACCACAGCACAGCCAACGTATCCATTTTATTACTAAAATATTTAAATAAGAAAAATTTAATAACAATTTCAAACTACTGCGGTTCGGTGAACAAAAGTTTTAGTATATATTTTATATTTTTAAAATCCGGTGCGAAACACTCACATGACTTTCTCTTGCAATAATGAACAATATAACCTAACAATAGTAATAATACATTAGAAATAAACAAAAAAATAAACCTTATTTTAATCATGAGTGAATGATGCAAAAAGAAAAACAACCTCAGTTTGGCTTAATATGGAAAAAATCACTTGCACGCTAAACTAGATTCTGTAGAGAAAAATGCTTCAGAATTCACATTAAAGCAGCAATCTTTAAAAACAATTTTTTCTACGAGAACACAGCCTCCCCAAGAATTTCAACATATATAGCGACTACCTAATCTTCTAAATCATAAAACAGTGGAAACAAATCTAACTTAAGTCTCAAGTTTCAAGTTCGTACGATGATCCATTCTTGAGATAAATTATCTTCACACACACACAGACTAATGTTCACACACACACACAGACTAATCGCTAAAATCATGTTTATTGGAAAACGTGTAGATCCGGTGAAAACTCGATTTCGAAAATACGTCATGAAAAAAATACTTTCCTTCCTATATCTATACAGGCAAGAGAAAGTAAAAAAAATTTTAGCATACAATAACATTGATTGTAAACGAGTTTTGTAATTTGAAAATTGTTTTTTTTTTGTGTTTTGGATAAAACACACACACACACACACATACAGAGAGAAAGCGTATGAAAAAAATATAAGTTAAAAACAACTAAAAATACAATACCCTCAACACGAAAAATACACAAAGTAAAACTGCTGTACAAGATAAAACCTTATCAACTGTTGGTTATACAGCCGCGGTCATCAATACATTCACCATACACATTATTACACAAAGTCAGGGTCATCGATTTATTACTCCTATTAGTAAACAAGACAATCTATTTACAGTATATGAACGGAATTACAAATTATATACACAATTTGCCCATACCATGCAAGTAGTGTTAAAATTATTTGCATTCAATCTGTAAGTTCCAGGGCTACAAAAAAAACACTAATGTTTCTCATCACATGTTGAGTCAATTATATGATTAGCATTTAAGAACGGAAGAGATAAATTTGTAAAATACACTATTAACCCTTTAACTACTGAGTTTTTACAGGAAATAAAGCTTGCACAGATTAAGTACTTTCATGACACTTCATACCATTATGAAGTTACATTTCATGGTTTGTCTAGAATTTTTAGTTTTTAGATTTAGTTTTCAGTATTTTTATCTTTTTTACTTTTTAATTTTTTCATATTTTTTTGTAACTTTTTGTTTTATGTGTTTGTTACAAAATAAGTTGTAATTTAAAATCTGCAATAATGTAACAAAAGTTATTTTAGTACATCTTTCGGCCAAAGGCTGTTGACAGTGACAGAATTGTGTTCTATAGTCAAAGTCAATTCCTGCAAAGTTTTTTGTTGTTATCTTCTTTATCACTCTTCTTCGTCAGATTCTACAGTTATCGGATATTTACTTATTTCTTTCGTCTATGTGCATTTTAGAAAAAATTCAGAACAAAAATTTAAAAAAACCATCTTTTTGTTTAGTTATATAGTTTGGTAAAGAAAAGTTCTCTAATTCGTTATTTCCAATTTCAATTGGTCCAGATTTTATATAATTATAGAGCACTAACTCATTTTAAAGCCAATAGAATGCGGAACATAGTACTTCTTCTGCAAAGTTTGAACACGAGTTTACATCACAGTGGGCTCTAGCCTTTGCTTGCAAGTGCCGTCGCATATACAAGACAAGTCCTCAAAGGGTTAAAGAGTTAATCTCCAAGAGAATACAGCACGAGACCCCGTGGTGAACGAAGTTAAAAGTATCATTTGCAAATGGAAAGTAGATGCTTTTCAGATACCCTGGCATGCTGATAAGTATATTCTTTAACGTTCTTCACGTTTTTAATTAGCAAAACCTCTTGAGGTTCAAACCAACCTTACGGCTGTTGACCTGAACAAGGTCTGATCTTGGCTTTAAAACTGTAACGATATGCAAGAAAAATTTAACTTGCCCATACAACAGGCAGATGGAGTGTTAAATTATTTCCACTCGATCTAAAATAGTTCAGTTTTTAACCACTTGATCAATTATTTCCCCCATAAATGTGTTCGTGGAGTGTTTAAATTATTTGTACTCGATCTGTTGGTTCCAGGGCTAAAAAAAATAATTCCGTTTTTTATCACACAGTCAGCCAATTAAATGACTGAACTATTTAAGAAAAAAAGAGGTAGAGGTGTAAAAGACACTAATCAAGAGTTATCTCATCTGAGAGTAATGAATTTTATTATACAGCCCTGGCATGCTGATAAGCATATTTTCTTAACTTAATGAAGAAGGGAATAGTAAACAATTTCACTCCTTGTTAGTAAAACTTCTAGAGGTTCAAACCAGCCTTTCGGCTGTTTACATAAAAAAGAACAACGACTGAATTATTTAAGAACAGAAGAAACAAATGTATTAAATACACTAATTTGCAGGGTGTAAGTAGATGCTATTCAGAGAGCCTGGCAACGCTGACAAACAATAAGCCTCTAGAGGTTTAAAACAACCTTTCAGCTGATGACCGAAACATTACACAACGATGGGGAATCAAATCGTACAAAAACTAACAAACATTTACCCAGGAATATGTAAATAAAATATATAATTTAATAAAAGCCTATAATTACTCAGCCGCCATTATTAAACCAGTTTTAATCTTAATGATATATTTAAAAGATAGTTGAAGGTTTTCCCTAGCAATTAGTCATTAACAAATTCGCCTAATCATACATATAATGGAAAAATTCAACGTTACATTTACATAACATCTAAACATCCACAGAGCTGATGTCGAATTACAAATAAAATTCCCAAAATTCTGACACACATTTTATTTTAAATAAAAAATTGTTGTAGGTTCTTAATAAATGTTCTACAATTTTTATTATATAATACTCAATTTTGCTCCAAAATGCATAATTAAGACCTCAATCTTAAAAAAATATAATTTTTTATACGATTGCAAAAAATCTAAGTGGTATATACGATTTTTTTAATCTTAAAAAGTGAAATATTACACGAATAAAGTACTATGCTCGGTTGACCGAATTTCATGAAAATGTAAGTGACCTGTCCTAATTTTAACTACGAACGCTAATCCGTTCTTTAGATATTTGTTTACCCACACAAAAACCAATAGCTAAAAACATTTTTTTGGGTTCAGGGGGTGTGAAAACGTACACATCCGGTGAACACTCGACATATATGGAAACAATACTTTTTTTCTCTATTCATTCATACAGGGCAAAATAAAATAAAACAACAAAAAATTTAACTAAATCGAATAGATTCCAAAAACTTACAGATTTTTAGATAAACTGACTATACTCGGTTCCAGAAAACACGTATGATACTACTTCAAACTTCACAAACGACGGTCAATTTTAAAAGATAGCAACACATCCTATGACCACTTCCACATTATTCTTTGACCCACCTAACCAAACCAAGGCAATGTTGAAAACCGGTAAAAACATAACCCACTAAATGACAACAATGTACATCCTCAATGGACAAGGGAAAAACAGACCCGATATTCAACCATTTACTTTAGTTTAGGCAACGTCGCTCTTTTCGTACTATGACCTGAATTAGATACGTTTTTTTACAGTGCCAAAACCGCAATTCATGGTCACAAGAGTAAAACAATACTGTATTGTACAAAAATCTAAAAGAACACGATAAATTAGACATCCTACAGATGTTATACCGATAATTACATAAAATAACTTCAGCAGATTCTATTTTTAATATCCTTAACTTTCTACAAAACACAAAATTTTACAATTACCAAAATCGTACATTGCAACTCGAATATTTTTTGAACTTTAGCTTGGTAGATGGTAAAGCCGAATGTTTTGGGTTCCAAATCCCAACTAAGATGTAAAAATTTACAAAAGCAAGCAAGTGTAAACGTAACATGACTATAATTTAATATGTACGAAAAATTCACGCAAAAATTAAAACGTTCCGTTAAAAACCTGCAACACTACAATAATTTTATCTAGTTTTTAAATGTACGATAATATTGTATTGTTCCGACTGGTTTGATGCAGTTTTCCAAGCTTGTAACACTCTAAATCTTTTGTAATTTGCTTCAAATATTCTAACCTTTGCCTCCCCCTAAAATTCACTTCCTCAATATTACCTTCCATTATTGATAGACCAATACCTGGATGTTTTAACATATGCCCCATAGACTATCCCTTCTGGTAAGATGATTCCATAAACTTCTTTTTCATCCATTTGCCTAAGAACTTCTAAATTACTTATTTTGTCCATCCACCTTATTTTTAACATTTTCCTATAACACCACATTTCAAAACCTATCCTTTTCCTTTCTATCAACCACGTTTCACTAACGTATAATACTTCACTCCAAACATACGTGTTAAGAAATTTTTCCTAATCTGTAAATCAAAGTAAATCAGCAAGAGGTTTTTTTTATTTCAAGGCTTTACTAGTTTCAACCAATCATTTGCAAATGTAGGACGACCGAAATTAGTTCCCCATTCCACGTTTCCAATTCTGATCCGCAAGTTTGTAGCCAAAAAAAAATCCTCCGCCTTACACTCCGGATTACAAGCGCGCGATTTAAGGATCTTCTCAAAAATAAAAAACCGTAATGAACAGAAAAAGTTTTGACACCATTCCCGACATTGAAAGTCAAGACGGAACAGCTGAATGCTCTTCGATTAACAACGTTAAGATAATTTTGTATATCGCTTGCACTTTAATTGCGCAAATTTTAAGACAACATTTTTTTATTTACCCACACCCGCCTTACTCTCCGGGTTCTTCCCAAAAATAAAACCGTACTAACTAAAAACATTTTGACACCACTGTCGACATCGAAAGGTTCACGACAGTACAGCTGAAACCCATTCAGAAACAAGCCTTCAATAAATACGTCCAATCAAATAACCAACGTTAGGAGAAGTTCATGGCTATTAAATTATTCACCGTACATTTTTTGACCAAACTTCTTATGTACCAACAATTTAATAAAAATGCAAAACACAGAATAAAAAACATTCAAGAACGCTAAACGATTATTGGTCATTGATTTATATTAAACAAAAAAAACCAATAAAATTTAATAACGTTACAAAATTACAAGAAAGTGCAATAGTACAAATATTTAACACTAAAATTCGCTTGAAGTAATAAACTGAAAATAAAACTGATTCATAATAATAATAACAGTAATAAATACTAGTTACCGCCTAATATAGGTAAAAGGAATGAATCATTCAACACTGTTATTAGTACCAGTACAACTTCTATTATTGCACACATTCAATTAGAATGTATTAAACTTAATACTAATACAAACACCACGCCGTTTTTATTAAACAATATTCAAATAAGAACCGGAACTATCACCACTACAAATTAACACTAAAAATATGGTGTGAAACACTCACACAACTTTCTCTTGCCAATGCAAATAATTAACAATATAACCTAACACTAGTAATAAAACATTAAAAATCGTAGGACCAGTTTTTGAGAAAATCGCAAAAAAGTGAAAAATTACACGAATAAACTACTACTTCCGGTTGACCGATTTTGATGAAAATGTTCGTGTCGGGTCCGGTAGTGGTATGTAACTTAAGTTTCAAGTTCGTACGTGGTTCCGTTCTCGAGATATTTTGTTCACACACACACACAGACCAATCGCTAAAAACATGTTTTTTTGGTTCAGGGGGTCTGAAAACGTACAGATCCGGTGAAAACTCGACATGAAAACAATACTTTCCTTCCTATCCTATATATTCATATAGGCAAGAGAAAGTAAAAATTATTAAAACAGATAACTTTTTATTTGTTATCGGGAACTGTACATTATTGACAACTACCCGATTTCATCGCTGCTTTACGAAGTGGATTAGACATAAGTTTGAACAGGGACCCTTAGTAGAGTTTGTTCATGAATGGCTGTCAGTTGGTCACCTAAATAAGTCGCTTGCCCAACCGTTGTTACTTAACAACTAGTAGCGATTTTCTACCAGCTGACTGACTGGGGTGGCCAGGAGGCCAAAAAACAAATAACTAAAAATATTTCAAAATGATAAACATCAAATTAATAACTGGTATATTATACAACCGGTGGGGGGGGGGGAGAACGAAGGTCGACGGGGAAACTTTTAAAAATAAATTGTGACGCCGGGAAACATTTTAAATTAAGAATTCATGTAATATTAATAAACAACCAACGAGACGAAGATGTAACATTAAAGCAAAAAAGAACCCTGGTAAAACAATCATATATGACAAACAACGGAAACTGTTTTCTCGTGTAAATTAAGAAAACGTTTTTAAAAATTTCAGAAAAACTATTTAATGTAATTTTATCCTACTAGACGAAGAAGCAACATTAAAGCAAAAAAGAACCCTGATTAAACACTATTATAATATAACAAACAACGGAAACTTTTTCGTGTAAATTAGGCAAAAACTACACAAAAAAAAAATAAGAAAAACTATTAAAATGTATTTTCATCCTACGACACGAACAGGCAACATTCCTCAAAAAAAGAACCCTGGTAAAACAATAATATCATACAACACACACGAAACTGTTTTTTTGGAAATGTTAGGAATTTTCATAAATAAATATTCAGAAAAACTATTTATAAGTAAAGCAGGAATTACAAGCAGAAATAACAGGACTAAAGTTTTCCTTCGAGAAAACTAAATACATATAGTTACATCATTAACAGTGTCACTTGACACAATATGGAAAAAATAGTAAAGTTGATTAGTTTCAAGTACTTCGAGGAAATCAGTACCAACACAACCAAAGAACAAGAGACGAGGAAAAAGATTAGCGGTGCACTTCCTGGAAAAATATGTTCTATTAAATATAAGTTGTGGAGTTTTGTCTATGACTTTTATTATAGACACTTTACGCGCTAGAAATGCACATTAAAGCTGCATCTTAAAAAACCATTTTTTAAATTTTTTTTTAAAAATCGAAGGAGCCGTTTTTTAGGAAATCGTGAAAAATTATCCGAATTAACTACTACTTCCGGTTGATAGATTTTGATGAAAACGTATGTATAGATATTTTGTTCACACACAGACAACACGTTATTTAGGTTCAGAGGGTCTGAAAAATTGATTACCGGTGATAACTCGATTTTGACAAATCGACATGAAAACAATTTTTTCCTTCCTAGATATTATCATACAGGCAAGAAAAAGTAAAAAAGGTTTGGCCGTATACATCCCATAGTTTTACAATGTCCGATATGTATTGCAAACCTGTATACGTAAATTTGGCAACACTGTCATCACATACGGAAAGATGTTTCTAATATACCGACATTCCAACGCCGTCGTTTTTTTTGGGCGGCTATTTGTCCCTTCCATATTACGCAGAAAATAATACAACCTTAAAAATAAAAAATTTCCACAGAAAATTATGAAATTTGCAATAAGAAACTTAACACATAAATAGTAGTATTTCACAATTCTAAACGAATTTTGTTAATATTACATTAAATTAACGAACAAAATCTACCATTAATAAATTGTTAACGAATGAAACTGCCCATAACAGACAGGTGGAGTGTCAAATTATTTACACTAAATTTGTTCGTTGCAGGGCTGAAATAAATAGTTCTGTTTCTTACCACATGGTCAGCCAATTAAATGACAGAAGAGGTAGAGGTGTAAAAGACACTAATCAGAGTTATCTCCTCTGAAAGTAATGAATTTCATTGTACAGCCAGACCCTGTGGTAAATGAAATGAAGGTGTCATTTACAGAGTGGAAAATATGTGCTTTTCAGAGGGCCCGGCATGCTGATAAGCATACTTTTCAACTCAGTAGGAAGGCATAGGTAAACCACCTCACTCCTCGTTTTACTTAGTATAACCTCTAGAGGTTCAAACCAGCCTTTCGGCTGTTGAACTAAACAACAACGAATGAAATAGTCGCCAAAATCCTAAAATTAACTCAACCTCACAAATGCAGAACGCCACAATAAAACACTAAAAAACTACAAACCCTTTTAAACAGCAAATTCCTACAGAACAAGACTTTTTGACCAGGTTCACTTAGGTTTAAAAGACAGAGAGAATTTAACGAACTGTACTGTAAACAAAATGCTTTTTTTTAAATCCCTAAATTGTGTACCTTGTAATATATGTTTAAGGGGGTAGTCAACTCAAGAAAATGACTTTTTTAAATTTCGATTGTTTTTTGCATTTACTTGACGTTTAAAATTTTCTGAATCACAGCATTTGTTTACTTTGCTTGTACGTTGACAAAAAGTTTTAGAAACATCTGTTTAAAATAAAGCTCACTAGCAAGGCGAGTTGAATATTCTTCAACTTTAAAAGTTTTCCGGATATGTGGTTTTTGCATGATTGTACATTCTTGGGAATTAAATATTTTGGTTAGTATTAGAGATATTTGGATGATGTTTTTTTTCATGATATGTTCATTTCTTGCTCTATTATCTGTGGAATGATTATTACAAAAACCTTAATAGGGATTTAGTTAAAAAATAATTTGTGAATACATAAAATAAATGTTTTTAAAAATATGGTTTCTCTTCAATAAATTTCTTGTAAGAAAAACATACATACAAGGCGCATACAACAGATAACAATTTTCTGCATTTTGTAGCATAAAAATCATGTTGATATCTTTCTTGTTTCCTGAGATATTTGATTCCCCGTAAAAGCCCACTTTTCCAACGTTACCCTAGGGGCTGTAATTAATTTTTTGGCTTGGTTCAAATGGAGATCATTACTAGTACATCACTAGTAAATTACTCTTTCATTTAGAATAAATAATGATAAATTATAGCCTGAAGTTTTGATTTTGATTTTCTGGGTTGAAAATCCCCCTTAATGTAGAACAATACGCAAACCGAAGACCCATTCATTAAATGAGGATATTAAGTATGCAGTGGTATTGTACAAACTCAAACCGACCATTCTTACACGAGTATGGTTAATAGAAAACCAACCTAAAAAAAGTGCACCAGTAACCATGTCTAAACTGAATAACTTACAAAAAAATCTGTTCAGCAGAAATAAAACTGTTGGAAACAATGGCTTTTCGAACCCGGTACCACGAAGAAAAACACCAGTTAAAATTTACACCTAAATAAATTTAATTAACGAAGTATTTCGTTTGAAATATTATTTTCTTATTTTTCTACTACAACGCAGTATTTATTTTATACTTAGTGTACACATAAACGGATTTCCGGTTTACACTTCATGCTTGTGCGGGCGCGTACATACAACACGCATGCGGCAAAGCATGCACATCTGTTCCTTTCCTACACAACAGAATTAACTTTTTCTAAAATGCTATAGTTAGATATTACTCACGTATAATATTAAATTTAAAAAAATTTAAACATAATTAACAGCAATTAATTGTACCTTGTTACTTATTAAACAACATTTACACAATCGATCATTAATTCGGATTAATTTTAAATAAATTAATCACTCGTTAATAACGATTGTAAATGAATCGTTGATTGCAGAAACGTCGTGAGTCATATTTTTTACCATTTTGAGTTATGAGCGTAAAATAATACTTTAACATATAAAGCATCTATTGAGAGTAAAGACGACATGAATTGCTTCTTTTTTACATATGAACAGCTGATGCCATTTTTGTAATTGAGAAGAGAAACGTCGTCAGTCAGTGACTCGTGACGTTCTTACACTCATTGTGTCCATCTGTTTTGAAATCAGCTGACTGCATTAGAAGAGTCCCGCCATTATTGTGGACCGTGTTTATTGTGTATACATCGTGGTGTGTATTAACTTTAAACAATTTTGAGGTTCATAACATGAAATCTGGTGAAAGAATGTATTATTTTTATCATGAAGGTGAAGGTCTAAAAGGCCCAAATGAAGTATGTACATTCCTGCTGACATACATAAAAAGTAATATTAATAAAAAAGTTAAAGAGATTCGTCTATTCGGTGACAACTGACCTGGGCAAAACAAGAATGGTATTCTTTTAAGGTTTTGTCAAGCAATCGTAGACACAAGAATGTTTGAAAGGGTGGAAATATTTTTTCCAATAAGAGGCCATTCGTTTTTGGATAATGATAGGGACTTTGGTGTTCTAAAGAAAAAAATATCAAAAATTGACAGAATTTTCACTTCAAGGGATTATGTTGAAATAATTGCCAATAGTAGTAAAAATTTTAAAGTTCAAGTGATCACACATGAAGACATAAATTTTAAGGCATGGGCTACAAAATACTATAGAAAATCATGTAATTCACTAGAAACTGCAAGGAAATTTGTTCCTAAAGATCAAAAAGTACCGTTAAATGTTTCACCATTTTATTTTTAAAGTTGGTATCCTAACATGCAGTAAAGAAATTAAATCTTTAGTTCAACATAATTTTATGCTGCAGTTGCCAGGCATGTGTACAAACAACGTTGTGTTACCAACAGACACATACAGTAACAAAATGCCAATCTCGACAAAGAAAATGCATGACATAAGGAAGTCTGCTCTTTTATGTCCCTGAAAAGTATGCAAATTTCTGGCAAATTATATTAAACTGGCCTACTAAAGAAACAGAAAATTAAATAAATAAAATGTATCTATGTATTCTTTCTGAAACAATGTATTTTTACTATATAAAATTGGTTTTTGAAATGAAAATGTTTTTCGTATTACCATTGAGTGCGAAAACGTCATCAGTCGGGAAAATTGGAAAGAATGTAACTAATTAATGAGTAAGTATTTCAAACTAAGAGTGATACCAGTTATCTCTTACCATGGTGTCTATCAGCAGACACAAACTCGTCCACCTGTATCAAGTACAACCAGAGTTATTTAGTTTTTTTTATCCCCTGAAAAATTTGGTTTTACTGACTGGTGACGTTTCTGCTATCAGTGATTCAAATATACAATACAATTGTCAAACAAACTACAAATTTCTGGTAATAACTCATCATTAAGTTAATTAATTTCTCTATTCTAACCCCTGAAGTTAACTCTACGTAGCTATCTTTCGTTTTCTCAAGCCTTAACATTTTTTAAGTAAAACGCTTAGTTGAACGGTAAATACTGATTTTCTAGTTATTTTTTCATAAAAACCTGTCAAAAAATTGTTTATTTTAAGGATTTCAGCCTTAGTATTTACCAGTTCTGCTGCTTAGTATTTAGCAGTTGTGTAGCCTTTTAGCATTTTATGCTAAGTCTGTATAACATTTATGGCTACTTTTGTTTCTAGCATTTTTCTCTACAGAGCCTAGTTTATCGCGAAAGAATGACTTTACGTATTTTTAAATCCAACTATGGTTTGTTTTCATTTTGCATCATTCACTTATGATTAAAATTAAGGTTATTTTGAAACTGGGTTTTAATGTTCATTATTCATATAGTATTATTTAATGGTCATTATTATTATTGGCAAGACTAAGTCGTGTGAATTTTTCACACCAGATTTTTCACTACTATCTTTGAACCCTTTCGAATTTTGTTAACATTTTCCCTCAATTCAATTCTGTTCTCAATCATTTATTCAACATTTACGTTTTCTAACATGTTCTCAATAACCAAGAACAATTTTTTTCCTGTACTTTACTTCTGCACATCTCTCAAATACAATAACTGATACGTTAAATTATAACAAAAAATATATGTACTTAAATTTCTAACTTTAACAGAAGTCACAATAGCTACCCGCGACCTAACCTAAACAGGATATAATAACAGTACAAGAGTAATTTTAAGTTTCTCTAGAATTTTTAATCAGAATTGCCGATTCATTTTATCAACCCTTATCAAAACAAAATACCAAAAAAATATATATAATAATACATCGGTTTCAAGATCACCTTCCCAGAATTATTTCCATAATATTTTTTATGTAAATAACATTTCTTTTCGATATTCTACAGACTTAAAAAAAATAAATATTTATGGTGCTTCAATGTTAAAACAAATCAATTGCTTTAAATTAAGATAAACAAAGTTTATTTTTAAATATAAACTTCATGACAAAATCAATTTCATTAATAACATGTACCCACCGGGTTGGTCTAGAGGTAAAGTCGTCGCCAAAATCAGCTGATTTTTGGAAAGTTCCTGGTTCAAATCCTACTAAAGGTAGTTAGTTACTTTTATACGGATTTGAATACTAGACAGTGGTTACCGGTGTACTTGGATGGTTGGGGTTTAATTAACCATACTCTCTCAGAAATGGTCGGCCTGGGTCTGAACAAGACTACACCTCATTTACACGTCATACATATCATCCTCATCTCATTGGGTCATGGGGTTGCTTAATGTTCTAAATTGAACAGATTGCAACGTACACAAATTAGGAATGGAATAAAAAAAAATTAATAACACGTCACAACACACCCGAATACTAAACATTAACTATGTAAATTTTTTAAGATAACCTATCATATTAATAATAAAAAAACTACCCTAAAAAGAATATGGATTAATTTTTATAAAACAATTAAAAAAAATACGGTGGCAATTTTTTTTTTTGTAGTGGAGAATATTTCAGAAAGAACAGGTAGTAAGTAGGTTTGAGAACAATAAAGGAGTTACATCCCTGCTGAGAAGGAGAAAGGCTTTGTTGGATCACCACCGCATGGGGCATATGATATGTTTTAAATATTTATCCGCTCTCAAATACCAATGTCCCTTTACTAAAACGCGTCCAAAATCCTTTATATCAACTACCACTACTGATCATGGAATGAATTTTAATATTACTGAACGCAATTGAATTTCAAAAAGCCCTTAAGTTAAAATTTAGTTTAGCCCATAAAATAAGTTGGTAACGAGCTCGCCTCTCATCATGTGGTTCTGGGTTCAAATCCCACTCAGGCAAGGCATATGTTCATACGTTACAAAAAAATCATTTCATCCTACATTGCATAAAGTTCCACCCCAACGTCGTCGCTAATGACCGTTGCAGTTAATGCGACGCTAAAAAAAAAAAATTAATTTTTTAGTGCATTTTAGAACTGAAAAAAAAAACACTCCCTACAAAAATTACATAAGTCTGACTTTCCTTAAATCATACAACACTCAGAAAAGGCTTAGGGTATTTTCTGTTATCCCCCCCCTTCCAAGAGTACTTTTTCAATTTAGTGGATATTTCGTATGCAGGTATTTTTACAGTATTTTAAACGATCAAAACGGGAAAAATATTTAAAAAAATGATAAATCAATATTTTTCAAGTTAAGTTTTTTCCTTTTTCAAGATAACCTTAAACTATTTATTGACAACTAGTAAATAATTTAATATTTAATTCAATTATGTTAAATTAATTCAATGATGACACAATCGTTATTACATACAGTAACAATAGTGAGGAAAAACAATGTATTTACCCTCCCTATATAATTAACCTTAACTTGAAGAATATTGGTGTAGAATTTTTAAAATATTTTCCCCCTTTTTATCGTTAAAAATACTATAAAGTTGCATACGAAATATTCACAAAATGTGAAAAATTATGAGAAGGAAAACTAAAAAAAACCCAACAAGGCCTATCCTTAATAAGGATATGAAGTGTTTCCTTCTAATAAAAAAATGAAAGTGGATGATGTTTTGAAGCTTAAACTCTACTTTCTAGTGAAAAAGCCCATACAAAGATTTTAAACAAAAAATATTTTTAAGGGAGATAACTATAGTGTTTAGGACACAAACATGAAGAACGTGAATAGCCCAGAAAATCAACATTTTCCTTTCTTAAAATTACGAATTTCAATTTTTATTATTGCAGAAAGCTATTTTATTTAAGTCATAATGTATACTACTGAAACAAATAAATGAATACAATTGTACAGCACAATTTTCTTTAGGTCTAACAACAACGTAATTTACAGAAAACAACGTACGTTAATATTTTACTCCCAATTTATTACAGAAACAACTTCAAGTCTTTAAAAAAAACTAAAAGTACATTTTATATTAAAGGGAACAGACCTGTGAAAAATTTATATTTTTAAACTGAAACATAATACAGAAGAACTTTTTTTAAATTTTGACTCATGGGCTTTCTAAAACGACAAATTCAATATTGACATGCAGAAGAAAAATTAGCAATTAATTTAAGACATTACATCCCTGACATTTCACAAAAATACTTGCCAACAAACATCTGCTAGATACTGAAAATATGATTACTTTAAACCAGTTCTGACAAATGCCAATATAATAATAATAATACAAAGTTGGAAATTCCACAACTGCCACTATAATTTCATAATTATCTTATTATAAAGGTAAATATAGACTATTAGGCTTTTAACTAAACAATGGACATTTAGAACCTTTGGATAGAGACTTAAATAAAATAGCCTGAACGAATAGTCGCTGGAAAATTCCAACAATATTATAATTGGGTTAGTAAATTCAATACACACACACAAAGGAGGCTTGCTTATTTTCTTGGAATAACAACAATATTGGTGAAATCACACTGGACGTACTTGTTGTATCCATAAATAGAACAGGATTTTAAAAGTTATGTTGCCTGCATTCTAAATATGTCACCCTTATGGGTTTATATAAACATCGTTAATTTTTCAATAACATACACTAAACAAATAAACAAAATATTTAACATGGTTAGAGAAACCAGTACAACAATTTTACAAACCAAAAACCAGAAAACGCTTTAAAGAAACTTACTTCTGAATATCACAACACTATCGAATGGTAATTTAAAATAATTTATATAATTTTTTTTATATTTTCTAGTGCCTATATGAACATATAGGAACAAAAATATTGTTTTCATATCGATTTTTCACCGGATATACAAGTATTCAGACCACCTGAACCCTAAGAAACATGGTTTTAGCGAATGGTTATCTGTAAGTGGACAAAATATTTAAAGAAAGGAACATTGTACAACTAGAAAATCTGATTAGGAATGACTAGAAAATCGGTCAACCGGAAATAATAGTTTATTGGTGTAATTTTTCACTTTTCTGTGATTTCCTCAAGAACAGCTATAATTTTTTTTAAATCGCCTAATTTACTAAATTTTTTATGCTCCCGTGAAAGCGTTTTTTAAAGATTGCGGCTTTAATATGTATTTACAGGGCAAAAGTACGGGGCACAGTTGTAGAAAATTTAAAAACCTACAACTTTTATTTGAAACATTTCTTTGTACAACCCTTACTTTAGCGGCAAATAATGATTTTTGTTTTTTTTTAAAGATTTCGGCCCTAGTATGCATTTTACGACAAACATGTATATAATCAAATTTATACGACATTAAAACTTTTATTTTAACCATTTTTCTTTACAGAGCCTAGTTTAGCGTGAAAGAATAATTTTCCGTATTATTAAGCCAAACTAAGGTTTGTATCTAATATGCATCATCCATTCATGAATAAAACAAATTCATTTGCAATAGCAAGAGAAAAGTTGGGTGAGTGTTTCACACAAAATTTTTACTATAAAAAAATCTAAAACAAATTTAATTAAATACAAAAATATTCAATAACAAATTTCACGATACTTCACAGAAAAATCAAAAATAATAATTGATCACAAGAGATATGAAACGAATGGAAAGAATATTGAATAAAAAAAAATTAAAAAATGTAACTGGAGGATAAAGAACATTATAAAACAGTATATCGTACCCAAGCTAAGGTAAAGGCAACCAACAATCTCAACTAAAGAAAAAAGCGATTAAATCTTTTAAAGGAGAGAGATAGACAGATAAAAAGTGGAGAAATGAGAGAGACGGATAGAATTATAACCACAAAACCGGTTAGAATGCGTGTCCAGTCAACTCGCTCCTAATACCCCGTGCGCCTATATAACTCTATCTTTGTCAGACTTGTAGCAGCACACGGCTTCGTTACTTCGTTGTTCTGAACATTTTTATAACCAACTATGCACAAGGAGATACGAGCGCCAACGAAAAAACACTACATTTAAATATTTTAAATACCGCACATAAAATACGATTTTCTAAATTCCTGCAATTCCCATAATCCTATAATAAATTAAGTACGATTTTATTAATACAACAGACAGATTTTATATATTTATTATAATTAAAATATTTATTTAATGGCTAACCCCGGATTACTTAAAAACCGATTTACATAAAATTTAATTGGCCGCTAACTGAAATATTTCAAACCTAAAATGGTTACTTTACTGTTGTGATCGAAACAAAATTTATTCAAACATTCAGCAAAATATATTAAAAAAACACTACATAAAGTACTTCTAGTCCAAAGCTGATTAAATTCCAACCCACAATTATTTCTCATAAAATTTAATCAGAAAACATTACTGACTATCAAACATGACAAAATTAATAAATTTTATCTCATCTACCAATGAATAGTATGAAAGCCGAAATAAAACGGACGACATAAATTATGAAGACTTTTATTTAGTCACGTTTACATTTTTACTTTCTCTTCCCCATATGAATATATAGATAGGAAAGTATTGTTTTTGTCGATTTTTCGAAATCGAGTTATCACCGAATCTACACGTTTTCAGACCCCCTGAACCCAAAAAATATGTCATAAGCTATTGGTCTGTGTCTAAACAGAATATCTCAAAAACGAAACATCCTACGAACTTGAAACTTCAGTTAGATACCGGACCCGACACGAACATTTTCATCAAAATCGGTCAACCGGAAGTAGAATTCATGTAATTTTTCACTTTTTTGCGATTTTCTCAACAACGGCTCCTACGATTTTTTTTTAAAAATCGCCTCATTTACTACATTTTTTATGGCCTACAAGATATGGTAGGCGCGCCATGTCTGCTGAAATTCAAGGAGAGACTGTTTTCAAGTAAAAAATTGTTTTATTCAGATTGCGACTTTAATATGCACTTTAGCGCAAATATGTAGAGAATTTAAAATCCTAAAACTTTTCAAACAATTTTTTTTGTATAACGGTTTTGTACAATGGCTTAGTTTATTGATAATTAGCATTTTTCAGTTTTTTTCTAATGAGAGTATAAAATTGATTTTTCTAAGATTTCAGCCTTAGTATGCATTTTAAAACAAAAGTGTATACAATCAAATTTATAGGAAATTAAAAGATCTATAACTTTTATTTACAGCATTTTTTGCTACAGAGCCTAGTTTAACGTGAAAGTGCGATTATCCATATTTTTAAGCCAAACTTGAGATCGATTTCATTTTGCATCATTCATTCATGATTAAAATAAAGTTATGTTTTTTGAGGTTAGTTTATTTTTAATGTTTAATACTAATTTTAGGTTATATTGGTCACTATTTGGATTGGCAAAGAGAAAGTCGTGTATCACACTAGATTTTTCTACAAAGACGTGTAGCGAAAACAAATTAAAGGAAATTTAGAAAAAACAAAAGAAAATTAACAATCAGATAAATATTAGAAGGAATTTAAAGTAAAATGTATAACATTACAAGATATGATGATTTTTACAATGAAAACTTCTTACGGTATGCTGCATAGTTCAAAATAGAAATGCAAGACTAAGTAAACAGATATTAATTTTGATTAATGAAACATTTAACATTCAGCAAATATGTGAACAAGGAAACAGAATAGTTGCTGCAATAAAATGAAACCTTTAGAAAATCGACAAAAAACCAACCTGTAGAACTACAATTTTCAAAATTACTACAAACAAAAACCAGGAGACATTTAGCTCTTTATTTGCATATTAATACCAATTCAGAGCCCAGATTTGATCTGGAATAAAACAAAAAATTCTCAATAATGAAAACAAATTGCGCTAACCGCTACTCCAACAAGCTGGGTATTGTATGTGGACACATCAACACAAAATACCACTTCGATAAACACATTTTATACAAAATAATAATTTTTAATCTTGCCCATAACAGACAGGTGGAGTGTCAAATTATTTACACTCAATCTGTTAGTTGCAGGGCTAAAATAAATTGTTCTGTTTCTTATCACATGGTCAGCCAATTAAATGACTGAATCATTTAAGAACAGAAGAGGTAGAGGTGTAAAAGACACTAATCAGAGTTATCTCCTCTGAAAGTAATGGATTTCATTATACAGCCAGACCCTGTGGTGAATGAAGTGAAAGTGTCATTTGCAGAGTGGAAAATGTGCTTTTCAGTGGGCCCGGCATGCTGATAAGCGTACTTTTCCACTCGGTGAGGAAGGCATGGTAAACCACCTCACTCCTCGTTTTACTCAGTAAAACCTCTACAGGTTCAAACCAGCTTTTTGGCTGATGACCTAAACAACAACAACACAATTTTTAATCAAATACAAACAGTTCTTAACCCAAAACTGAATAATTTTATTCCATTTAAATAAGTAACAAAATTAAATCAGTCCGATAGTTATCCATCCACAGACTCAATTGAGAAACTACAATGCAAAATAACGTGTAAAAAAGTTTATTACTGTTATGATTTATATAATTGCACATAATGTGTGAACGATGGATGAAAAAGTGAAGAAAAACACAACAACTGACCTAAGAATAAAACCATGCCACCCCGGAATAAAAGCCAGTTGCGCTAACCACTACACCACGTATCACCTATACATCACATAATAACTCTTTAAAATATAACCAAATTTTAGAAGTATGAGCAATGTAAAACTAACCATAACATCCAAGAAAAAGGGCTGAGATATGAAAACCGCATACAAAATCTTTTGAGCATTAAAAAAACAAATCACAAACTTCGAAGAACTGAATGAAAACATGACAAAATACAGAACCAGAAATTAATTCCATTAATAAACCAACCTACACAATTTACCTACGTACCGTTCACGACAACTTGAATGACAATTCAAAACTACAATTTGATGAAGAAGTAATGTATAGCTGACAAAATCATCAAAAAAAAACTATTAATACATTTACCCAGTCGCAAAAGTACGAAATCATTAACAGACTTAATTTCTATCGCTCCATCGAACAGTTCTACCTCCTTGAAATGATTAATTGCCCACCCATTCAAAACACCGGAATTATACAGAAAGTTTTAAATCCTGATATTGCCAATGAAAAACAATATCCAACTTCAAAAACCTCTCTTGTATGGGAAGTAAAAACAGTTATTGAAATATTATTATATCCTAAACAAAATATTTAAAAACTTAACCCTCATCCCTTAAAAATCTAACGGGTGATAAAAATCAGCCACTAATTTTCGAAACCATAACTTGAATGTACTGAAATATAAAATAAACTGGAGGAAAATGCTTTTCAACAGCACCATGAAAGGTTACACATATTTTCCCATTATTTTCAAATTTTAAAAACTCTAGAACTAAACAGCAGGTCTTGAATTAATCATTTGTAAAAATATAACCTATGTTTAATCATGAGTAAACAAAGTTAAAATAAAAACAGAACTAAATCAAATAACAAGTATAACGATTTGTATAAAAAATACTCTAAATAAAAGTTTTTGTTAAAAACAATTTTCATAGGAGCCACTTTTATCAATACCACAAAAACCAACTACTATTTCTAGTTGACCAATTTTGATGAAAATGTGCGTCGGGTCCTCTAGTGGTACCCAACTTCATAACTTCAGTTTTAACATGCATGTGAATAACAATTTTCTGTTCACATGCATACAGGCAAATTGCTATTAATCATTGCTGCACTGGGTTCAGGGGGCCTGAAAACTAATACTTTCAGTGAAAAAGCAATAACTTTATTTCCCAATACAGTTTTATACAGCAAGAAAAAGTAAATATATGGTAAATTTTACAAATTTAAAAATTTTATTAGGAAACTATGATAAAAGAAAAAACTTATTTTCTGAGAGAGCTGATATAGAATAAAAAATGGGTTTTCTAATTATACAAACCGCGTCAATGTATTAAACACTAAGAAGATATTGAAAAATATGGTCAAAATTTTACAAAACATAAATTTTAAAGGGAACTGACCCCACACCCATGTTAACATTACTAAAAAGATAATTTACAAGTTCTTATACTTTATAAACTACCACAAATTAGATTTCATAAATGAAACTATAAATACATGGATGTATTGGTGTTAACAACTCACATGAGCATATTTCAATAATGATCTATATTTTACAGTTGAGGATATTTCCCATTGGCAAGATAATAGACAATCTTATTCAGCAACCCTTGAAAAATGACAAAAAAGACACAACGCCACAACTGATTTTGGTTTAAAAGCCGAACAGTACAAATTCATGTTAATCTATAATTTTCTTGATATAACACATTGAATATAAACAAAAGAATAATTATTAATGAATTCAGAACATAAAAATAAGGATGAAAACCATTTAATATTTTTTTTCAAGTAATATAAATTTCCATTGGTTAATAAATCATGACATTAGAGTCCGCAAAACTATAAAGAAATAAGATATTTCAAAATGTAATTCGGAAAATTTTACTGGAACAAAGAAATGAAAAACAATTATTACTATTATTATAATTTACTGTTAATCAAAATTCAAAAACATTACGACACCAAAGGACAACTTCACTCATGAAATACTACAACAATTTCGATAATCACAATAAAGAACACCCCAACAAAAATCTCTTTCAAACTAAACAGTACAAGAAATTCTTGTAAAGCATGATGTTTTTGATTTAACACTTGTATTGATTGAAAAGAATAATTAATAATGAATCAAATTATACAAAAATAAAGAACCAAAAAAAAAGAATCAAAAACATTTTTTGAGTACTACCAATTTTCAAAAACAATAAACATAATACACTGAAAAGATAAAAAAGATATTCGAAAATGAAATGCGAAAATAAATATGAATAAAATCTCACTGGAACATATATACGACAAAACAATTATTCTTATTATAATATACTGGTAGTCACAATTTAACAACATTACTGTACGTGAAAACCACGAAGATTTTATTGAAATATGTCACGACTAACTAACACCAAAATTTATGAAAAGTATCTCGCATGAATTAAGAAACACGATAACAAAACCAAGAGGATTTCAAGAAATACACAAGAATACTGCTAAGTTAATAACAAGAAAAACTTTTCGAACATAAATGACTAATTTTGGACGGATTAAAAAGTCAACCACTTTTAATGAGCAGAAGACTAAAATTCATCATAATATTTAAACCTACGGTTTAAACTGGTGACTACATGGTTTAACTTGATAAGTATGTTAAGTAAAATGACTACATAGAAATTGTTGGAAGCTTGTTGAAGTCCTACATTAATAAAAACACAGATTATAAAAACTAAAACTAGGCATAATAAATGTTAAATGTATTAAAGAAGTGGTAATTATATAGTGTTTACATCAAATAACTCATCTATTCATTGCTGGGCTAAAATAAATAGTTCTGTTTCTTATCATATGGTCAGCCAATTAAATGACTGAATCATTTAAGAACAGAAGAGGTAGAGGTGTAAAAGACACTAATCAGAGTTATCTCCTCTGAAAGTAATGGATTTCATTATACAGCCAGACCCTGTGGTGAATGAAGTGAAGGTGTCATTTGCAGAGTGGAAAATAAGTGCTTTTCAGAGGGCCCGGCATGCTGATAAGCGTACTTGTCTATTCAGTGAGGAAGGCAATGGTAAACCAACTCACTCCTTGTTTTAATTAGTAAAACCTCTAGAGGTTCAAACCAGCTTTTCGGCTGATGACCTAAACAACAATCATATAACACTTCAGGCATTTAAACAAACAATTTTATTTTCAACCCTGAACTGAAAGGAAAACATCTGAAAAACCAGTATAAATGACCATAAACCACCAATACAGAACATGGGGTTCACACAACAATACCCCAACACAAAGCAAAATAAAGATAATAAGTAAATTCTTCTAACATCAAATACAGCAAACTAACAATGAAACAATTTCACACAAAAATGTCCACATTTCATCCCGAAATTAACATGTCCAGAAAAATTCAATTATTAGATCTTTTTAATAAAGTATTTGTAAAGACATCTTATAAAACCATTTAATGGAAACAATCAACATTAATTAAGCATTAATATCGTAATTAAATAGTCGTAAACAAACTGTCACCGGTTACTGCACAGAAAAACAATTACATTGTCTAGCTTTATAACCAAACTAAACTATAAATTAATCGGCAATGAAAAATTTCACGGTACCAAAAATTTTAAAACTATATTTTCCAAAAAAGAGCTAATGAAATAAGCAAAAATTAACTTGATAATTCGTAAAATATAAATTCCATACATCAAGTTTATTCTACCGATACGTATAAATTTTGACGATTCCATTTTTAGTCAATTGAAAAAACGTATAATGTTCAAGTTACAAAGGAATTCATTAATTACTTTAAATAATATTTTCCTGATTAAAATAAGAACGATCGATTAATGACAAAGAAATCATAAGGCGCGTTATAGTTAATATTATAAGTTTTTGTGAAAGGAAATGGACGGCCATTTTTAATTTCACATGGCGTTCAATAGAGGTCGTTGTATCAACATTGAACGCTACATGAAATTAATAAGAGGTAGCGAAACGTGCGAAGTTCAAAATATAAAATTACGGACGACTCGAATTTATCGAATTATCTATTAACTCAATAGACAAAAGTAATAAATAACTGCTTTATTTACAAGAAAACAGAGATTATTTACAATGACAATGTAAATCATTCGTCAAATATCCGGAAAATAGTTAAAAATTTAAGCCGACACAAACAACAAATTGACCCAATGGTAGTAAACAATTTTTGGAAAACACGTTAATCTTATACCTAGTGTATTTTTTTTAATAAACAATAAAAAACCATGACAAACGCGATACAATTACTTTAAAAATAAAATTTTAAAAATGCGATAAGATAATTCAGTCGTAAAAAATTTAAGATTGTATTAGTTTCAAACAGTAGCAACACTTTAGACGAAATAACATTTACGCAACACTTTGAAATGATCTTAACCGTGACAAAAAAAACACATTAAAAATTCGCCTTACGTATAATTTCAAATTCCGCAATTAACAAAACTTTTTAAAAAAAAATGCAAAGAACAAAGGAAATCGATATTAAATAAAATATAACATCTAGATACCTCGTCACACCAAATCGTTTCCAACTACAAAATTTAATCTCTCACCGGACAGTACAGAGATTAATAAAACAAACAACTTCCAACTTAACGAAACAATAAATAAAAAATTACGCAATAGGTAACAATATTTAAAACCGAACAAAGGAAATAATTGCCAAGAAAATTACTTAAGTAATGGGCAATATTATATAACCCGTTTAGAAATAGAGTACATTTTTTTTAGATTTCACCCTTTCACATTATAATACATTCCCTTTTATTCACCCAAACGTATATAATACAAAGGCAGCCATTGTTACATGTTGTGCGTGTTATAATACAGAAGGCGGGCGAGTAGAAGCGTGCGACAACCCGCGTCTGTCTGTGGCAGGTGTTTATTGTTATTAGAAAATGCGGCATTAATAAAACTTAATTAAGTCTAATAAGTATGAAAAAATTAATTATTAACAATTAATTAATAATACGTAATACCTACGGTCTGTAAACTGGATTTATTGATTTTATTTTGTGATAATTTTTAATTTAACACTTTTAAATTTTTTAATTTTTTTTTTTATAAACACACATACCACTAATTGAGGTGAAGGAATGTTCTGCATGTTTTGCATATTTGCAGCTGGAGGATACCACCACTGCGATGCGGCTACGGCCGCTGCGGCAGCGGCATGATTCGAAGCCGTGGGCATTCTATAATCGTAACCTGTCGAAGAAACTGTTGTAGCTGGATTTTGAAAACTGGGGGCGGCCATTTTGTAACCGAAGAGATTCGGTGAGTTTGGATTATGATGTCCTGCATTGGCTGCGGCGGCCGCGGCAGCTTGCTGGTGGAGGTCTTGGGCCCACCAATCCTCCCAAGAACCCCTTTGTTGGTCCGACATAACAAAAACAAGTAAACTATCTAACACGGGCACCACATGTCTTCATGAACAATTTACAACAACCTAGTTCGCCGCACCACACACAACAACATAACTGTGGTAGAAGAGGCGACGGCAACATTGTAAAACAGTAAACAGCGCCTCGTCGCGCAGCGGAGCCCAATTCAACTAAATACCGCGGTAAAAAATCCCCCCACCATCTATGGAAAATCGGCGCGAGCCAACCCGTCGGCCTGCTGGGTCAATAAGACATTCCCAGGCTATACGAACTTTTGTAGAGGGGATAAAATCCCCTTCCATACCATCACCAACACTAAACTACAATTTCCCCTCCAACCCTTTCATTTCAGACAACATTACGAAATTTACTACCCGTTCTGTAATGAAAAACATTCAGCTTTGGCTCTACCATTTGCATATCAGCGAGGCATCATATATATTTCTCAACTACAAATATCATCAAACAAAACCATATTACATGTATTCACAACGTTTATAAATGCTACTTGCAAATCATTTTACGATGAGAACGCATAAAATTTATTAAAAAAAAGAAAATTATAAAATGTTAACACTTATTTCAAACATCAACCCTCCTGAATTATACATCAGTTCCAACATAACTTAGATAAAAAAAATCGTTAAATTATTAATCCTTTAAATAAATATTCATTTATCAAACTAAACCACTTTTTATTAAAGATCTGCAAAAATTTAATACTAACATAATTTATACAAAAGAAAACATTTAAAATATTAAAACATTAAAACACGAATTACTTCCAAATAAATTTTAAAAAATCAATATTGCGTCTATAAAAATTTATAACATTTTTTAACTTCACATTACGAAAACTTTTAGTTTTAACACAAACGAAATAAAATTTATGATAAAAATACCTAATAAATACTGGTACATAAACGCCCGCATTTATCTACAATTTTTTTTAAATTAGTCCTTTAAAACTACCAGGTGTTCCATATACTTTAACCTTAATAACTCAGACTTTCTTACATTAGCAACAAGATTTTTTAGCAAATTCTCAAAAGTATGGCACATTTAGAATAATAAAAGCAGTTAAGTTCGTTAAACAATCACCTGGACAGTTCTGTTAGCTCTCTCTACAGATACATGAGAAAATACTGCATAGTGTAAAACGTTTCTGTACGGATATTTTGGCTGACTCCTTGAAGCCAAACATTAATTTTAAAAAAACCTGTTTTTATGCCAGAATTAAACCTCTACTTTGCTGCAATTTTACAACAAGGACTTATTTTACTCCGATGAAAAATTACAAGAATCGCTCAAATAATTCCGTTGTCCGTCGAAAACCCGGTTACATTTAAAAATTACATTTCTTAGATTCATTTCACGGTAAAAATGTTCATAAAAAACTACATATTTTACATTTCACACTCTTTTGTCCGACGCTTATTTCAACCAATAGCCTATCAAAAATTTCATGAAAAACCAGAATCATAATTGTCAGAAAAATTCAATGTGCGGCAAAAATACGCATAGAAAAATTAAAAAAATTAATATACTATAAAACTTTTTCTATTTACTTTGTCCAACGCTTAGTCCAGCGGAAATTTTCTGCTAAAAACTGTAATAAATTCTTTCCACATAGTTCACACAACATAAAAATCTGGTGTAAAACACTCACACAACTTTTATCTTTCCAATGCAAATTATGAACAATGTAACTTAAGATTAATAATAAAGCATTTTTAAATAAACAAAAAAATATACTCAAAAAAACATAACCTTATTTTAATCATGATTGAATCATACAAAATGAAAACCAACCTAACAGTTGACATAAAAATACGGAAATCACTCACGCTAAACTAGGCTCTTTAGAGAAAAATGTTTAAATAAAAATTGTAGGTCTTATAATTTCCTATAAATTTGATTATGTACACTTTGTTGTTAAATGCATTCTAAAGCCGAAATCTTAATAAATCCATTATTTACAAATTTTCATGGGAAAAAAACAGAAAATCACTAATTACCGCTAAACTACGCGTCAATCACAGAAACGTTTGAAATAAAAGTTGTAGGTTTTTATTTTTCTACAACTTTGATTATATATACTTTTGCTCTAAAATGCATATTAAGGATAATCTTAAAAAAATATGGTGGGAGCAGTTTTTGAGAAAATCGCAAGAAAGTGAAAAATTACAAGAATGAACTATTCCCGGTAGACCGATTTTGATTAAAACGTTCGTGTCGGGTCTTCTAGTAGTACCCCAAACTTTAAGTTTCAAATTTCCACTTCGTACGATTTTCCGTCACGAGATATATTTTGTTCACACACACGCACCAATAGCTAAAAAACATATTTTTCTTGATTCAGGGGGTATAAATACGTGTATATCTGGTAAAAAATCGACATGGAAACAATACTTTCATTCCTACATATTCATTTAGGCAAGAGAAAGTAAAAATTGTCCCACACAAAAGAACTTAAACTAAAAAAAAAAACGAAGGTACTTACTGCTAACATCATACACCTTCGGCACCTCATGGTTCCACCGTAAAAAAAAATATAAACAATTCCAAAACGAGAAACAAAAAATAAAAGTTATTCGAGCAACAAATTACCAGACAAAGTCACATAGTAAAACAAATTTCAAGTAACAGAATCACAGAATTTATATAATTGTAAAAATACTATAATTTTTTTTGTAGAAAAAACATTGCAAATTTAGCAGATCACATGATTTCATTGTGAAGTATTTACAACCAGAAAACTTTGTTTCAACGATCACTATGGCAACAATTTAAAAATTTGTGACATTTTAAAACATTTCGTGAAATCCAATCGATCAGCTGTATTGACAGTCGCTACCAGAAGTTATGGTTAACCCTTTCAGAGCCTAAACAACATTTTAAAGCGCCGGCCGCATTGGCGCATTTGGTAACGTGTTCGCCTCTCATCATGCGGTCCTGGGTTCGAATCCCACTCATGCACCGAATATTTTCATATGTTACAAAAATAATTTCATTCTCCATTGTACAATAGTTACACGCCAACGACGTCGCTAATGACCGTTGTAGTTGATGCGACGTTAAATAAATAAATTCAAAAATTATATATATTTAAAATTCCTGGGTTCGAATCCCACTCAGGCACGGAATATTTTCATACGTTACAAAAAATAATTTCATCCTCCATTCTACAATAGTTACGCGCCAACGTCGTCGATAATGACCGTTGTAATTGATGCGACGTTAACCAAATAAATTTAAAAATTATATATATTTAAAATTCCTGGGTTCGAATCCCACTCAGGCACGGCATATTTTCATACTTTACAAAAAATGATTTCATCCTCCATTGTATAATAATTACACCCCCAACGTCGTCGCTAATGACCGTTGTAGTTGATGCGACGTTAAATAAATAAAATTAAAAAAAAACAATATTTAAAATTCCTGGGTTCGAATCCCACTCAGGCACGGAATATTTTCATACTTTACAAAAAATGATTTCATCCTCCATTGTATAATAATTACACCCCCAACGTCGTCGCTAATGACCGTTGTAGTTGATGCGACGTTAAATAAATAAAATTAAAAAAAACAATATTTAAAATTCCTGGGTTCGAATCCCACTCAGGCACGGCATATTTTCATAAGTTACGAAAAATAATTTCATCCTCCATTGTATAATAATTACACCCCCAACGTCGTCGCTAATGACAGTTGTAGTTGATGCGACGTTAAATAAATAAAATTAAAAAAAACAATATTTAAAATTCCTGGGTTCGAATCCCACTCAGGCACGGCATATTTTTATTCGTTACTAAAAATCATTTCATCCTCCATTGTACGATAGTTCCACCCCAACGTCGTCGCTAATGACCGTTGTAGTTGATGCGACGTTAAATAAATGAATTAATTAAAAAATATAGATTTAAAAGTCTGTTCTAAAGTAGGCCTATTATTTAATTTAAATAAGGGTGTACAAAAGTGCCAGCCAGCCATTTTTCGAAAACTTGTAGGCCATTGCCGACCAAAAATTTCAACGTTACAGAAAAATAAAATTTCCTGTTAAAAATTAATTTTTATTGTGTTCATAAAATCAGAAATCGTTTTATTGAAAAAAAACAATATTCAAAATAGTTTTTTTAGTTTATTTAAAGTCGCATCGACAGCTTGGTCATTAGCAATTACTATGGGTTTTGGTACCTATCTAACGGTGGTTTTAACGTGTTAAAAATTCGAGACCCTAACCGGGAATTGAACCTGGGACCTTTCGCTTTGTAGGCTATCGCTCTACTCACGACGCCACGGAGGTGGTTTCAAAACACATTATTTCATTATTTTTGTTTTAAGTTTTTTTCAAATGTTCAGTTATCCGGACGTTGGTAATTTATGCATAACTTACGGACGTCTGGTAAACCGGATGTTGTCTTTACGTAAAATAAATCGACGTCCTATTTTCCGGACGTTGCCACTGAAAAAGTTAAATAAACTAGAGACTTCACGAGGCAACCAACTAAAATCTAACCAAGAACACAGTCCACTGGGATTGTCCTTAAGGGAAGTCATCATTAAACCAAAAGTGCAACATATCGATTTTTGATTTTTATCTGTTTGGAATCTACACATTTTTACTTTCTTTTGCTTATATTATATAGGAAGGAATATATTGTTTTCAAGTCGATCTTTCGAAATCGAGTTTTCACCGGATCTACACGCTTTCAGACCCCTGAACCCAAAAAAACTATGTTTTTAGCGATTGGTTTGTGTGTGTGAACAAAATATCTCAAGAACGGAACATCGTACTAACTTTAAACTTAATTTACATACCACTACCGGACCCGACACGAACATTTTCATCAAAATCGGTCAACCGGAAGTAGTAGTTAATTAGTCATTTTTCACTTTTTTACGATTTTCTCAAAAACTGATCATACGATTATTTTGTAAAATCGCCTGTTTAACTAAATTTTTATACTCTACAAGATAGAGTAGTCGCCATGTTTGCTGAAATTCTTGGTGAGGCTGTTTTCACGTAAAAAAAAATTGTTTTTTAAAGGTTGCGGCTTTGATATGCATTTTAGCGCAAAAATTTAAATAATAAAAGTTGTAGAGAATTGAAAATCCTACAACTTTTATTTCAAACAATTTGTATAACGTTTAGTTATATTTATTAATAATAGAGGGTAATATTGAGGGAGTGAATTGTTAGGGGGAAAGGCAAAAGTTAGAACATTTAAAAACTTGCGCAAGATAAAACAACTTTGATTGAGAAATGCATCATTCGAGACTAACGAAAAAAACAATAAGGGTCAACTTACCCATTCTTTGTTCCATGCAAACAGATTTTAATTATTTTCAAAAAAAATAAGAAAATAAATACCTTAAACGGGAGCAACGTTAATTGTTGTACACGAACAAACTTTTCTTTATCCTGAAAGAATCTGACATCCTCCTTTGATTTCTTACGTCTTCTAATCTTGATGGTTGTGGTAAGTATTTGACCGGGAATGAAGCTACCAGAAGGAAAATCTGAATCTTTAAATTCTTTATCGAAATCTGATGAAGAAGGTGAAGAAGAATTGTCCGCTTCGGATGCATACGAATACTTGATAGCAGAGAACGTTTTGTTTTCAGGGATAACACTATCACCTAAAAGATCTTCAGGTTTAAACGATGAAAACTCATCAGTTTTGAATTTATAATTGCTATCTAGTATTACTGTACTATCAGATGCGTAATACGAAGAAGAACTAGAAGTTTCGCCAGGTATATGAGAGTATATGATAACGTTCGAATCGGGTTTATACTTGGACACGACTGAATCCGAACCGCAACCAATCACAAAACTTGAAATTAAAAACAAACACCACCGAAATCAAATTCAACCGTAACAAATTTCCATGGAAAAAACAAATTCTTAACCAACAAACACTCATCTGAATTAACAAATTATTATCTAAAAACAAAATTAACGAAAACTGTCATAAAAAAATTACAATACACAACCGATTTTACTATCTACGAAATAATAACACTGAAATCACTGTATCGGAGAGATAATGTACCGTTATCATTAAGCAAACTTAATCATCAAATTTCGATTAACTAATGAGAAAAATCTCATGTAAAACATTCAAACGACTTTCTCTTGCCATTGTAAATAATGAACAATATAACCTACGTTTATATCCAGACACCGAATGAGAAAATCAACCACTGTTCGATTTAAAAATACGACTAAATTGACGGTAAACTTAAAATCTGTACGAAAAATGCCTGAAATAAAAAAGATGCAGAAAGCTATCTCCATGGCCCATTGGTTAACATGCTACGCTATAAAGCGAAGATCCCGGCTTCAATTATCATTACGCAAACTTAATTATCAAATTTTGATTAACAAATGAGAAAAATCTGATGTAAAACACTCAAACGACTTTCTCTTGCCAATTTAAATAATGAACAATAAAACTTATGTTTATATCCAGACACCGAATGAAAATCATCGAATGAAACCAACCATCACCGAATGAAAAATACGGAAAAAACAATAAATTGACGAAAATTTAAGTTCTGTAGGAAAACTGCCTGAAATAAAAAGATGCAGAAGGCTATCTCCATGGCCAATAGGTTAACGTGCTACGCTGCAAAGCGAAGATCCCGGGTTCGGTTATCATTAAGCAAACTTGATTACCACGCCGGCCGCTTTGCCGTAGTTGGTAACGTGCTCGCCTCTCATCATGCGGTCTTGGGTTTGAATCCCATTCAAGCACGGCATATTTTCATACGTTCCAAAAAAAAAATCATTTCATCCTTTCTCGTCTGCATTCGCAGTAATTGCAGAACAGTCGGACGTAAAACTAGAAAAAAAAATTATCAAATTTTGATTAACAAATGAGAAAAATCTGATGTAAAACACTCAAACGACTTTCTCTTGCCAATTTAAATAATGAACAATAAAACTTATGTTTATATCCAGACACCGAATGAAAATCATCGAATGAAACCAACCATCACCGAATGAAAAATACGGAAAAAACAATAAATTGACGAAAATTTAAGTTCTGTAGGAAAACTGCCTGAAATAAAAAGATGCAGAAGGCTATCTCCATGGCCAATAGGTTAACGTGCTACGCTGCAAAGCGAAGATCCCGGGTTCGGTTATCATTAAGCAAACTTGATTACCACGCCGGCCGCTTTGCCGTAGTTGGTAACGTGCTCGCCTCTCATCATGCGGTCTTGGGTTTGAATCCCATTCAAGCACGGCATATTTTCATACGTTCCAAAAAAAAATCATTTCATCCTTTCTCGTCTGCATTCGCAGTAATTGCAGAACAGTCGGACGTAAAACTAGAAAAAAAAATTATCAAATTTTGATTAACAAATGAGAAAAATCTGATGTAAAACACTCAAACGACTTTCTCTTGCCAATTTAAATAATGAACAATAAAACTTATGTTTATATCCAGACACCGAATGAAAATCATCGAATGAAACCAACCATCACCGAATGAAAAATACGGAAAAAACAATAAATTGACGAAAATTTAAGTTCTGTAGGAAAACTGCCTGAAATAAAAAGATGCAGAAGGCTATCTCCATGGCCAATAGGTTAACGTGCTACGCTGCAAAGCGAAGATCCCGGGTTCGGTTATCATTAAGCAAACTTGATTACCACGCCGGCCGCTTTGCCGTAGTTGGTAACGTGCTCGCCTCTCATCATGCGGTCTTGGGTTTGAATCCCATTCAAGCACGGCATATTTTCATACGTTCCAAAAAAAAATCATTTCATCCTTTCTCGTCTGCATTCGCAGTAATTGCAGAACAGTCGGACGTAAAACTAGAAAAAAAAATTATCAAATTTTGATTAACAAATGAGAAAAAGCTGATGTAAAACACTTAAACGACTTTCTCTTGCCAATGTAAACAATGATCATTATAACCTATTGTCTGTCCATACCTTGATGGCCTCTGACAAAGAGGAGCAAATCCGGAATGTAAAACCTTTCAGAAAATTTATCTATTTTTTATTTTTTTAAGTAACAAACTGGTCGAAATAACGTATTTTTTATAAAACAAAACAATTCGCATGTTTTATTCTATAAAATTATTTCGAAAAACACATGCTTAATGAGATAATATATAATTTAGTAAAAGTTATGTTTTTGAAGAAAAAAATTGTATATTTGTTTAAATACATCGTTCAACAACTATTTCATGGATTCACATATCAGGTTTGTTCAATAATAATTATGGAAAACGACGATGCAATAAAATTTAACAGAAATTTATTATTTTTAAGTTAAATAAATGTTGTAAAATCGTGAAACATGGTATAAAAAAATTCAGCATGCCAGAAACTTTTCAATCTTTAAAGATAATGTACACATTTACGAAATGAAAAAAGATAACATTTTCAATTAATTATAATTGAAAGAATTATTTAAATTGAATGAACCGTACAGGAGTTACAAGGAACAAACATTTTACTACATTATACATAATCTCATTACGCGTTTTTTTTCGAAATAATTCTATAGAACAAAAAACATGCAAAATACTTTGCTTTATAAAATACGTCATTTCCGACGTAACACAAAATTGACAATAAACTAAGTTATACAGGAAAAATTATTGAAATAAAATATTCTGAAGGCTATCATCTCCATGACCCAGTGGTTAACGTGCTACACTGAAAAGCGAAAGTTCCGGTTCGATTCTCGGCCAGGGTCTGAAATATTATCATAAGTTCAAACCCAACGTTCCTCAACCCAATGATCGTCCCTTATAACCAAGAAGTTGATGCGACGTAAAATGCATACTAAGGCTGCAATTATTAAAAATCTAATTTTTTACAAATCTTGAACAAAACACAGAAAATCACTAATTAACCTTTGAACATTTTTCAGTCCTAAAATGCACATATTAAGGCCGCAAACAAAAAATCACATATTTTTACCGATTTTAATTGATTTTTTTTTTTTTAATTAGCAGTTACAAGTTTTTAAATTTCCTCTAACTTTGATTTATGTACATTTTTGCTCTGAAATGCATAATAAGAGCGAAATCTTAAAAAAAAAACAATTTTTTTACTACGAAAGCACAGCCTCCCCAAGTACTTCAGCAGATATGGCATGGCACCATATCTTGTAGTAAACAGTAAAAAAAATCAAGTAAATGAGGCTTTTTTAAAAATTGTTTAAATGAAACAAAACATACGAGCCGTTTTTGAGAAAACTGAAAAAAAATGAAAATCGCACATTTAACTACTAATTCAGGTTGACCGATTTTGATAAAAATGTTCGGGTCGAGTAACTTGTGGAACCCTAACTTAAAATCAAAGTTTCAACTTTGTACGATATTCCGCTCTCGAGATATTTAGTTCACACACACAGAACGCTAAAAACATTTTTTTTTTTTGCTTAGTAGGCCTTAAAAGATGTATTTCCGTTAAAAACTCGACACGAAAACAATACTTTACCCCATGTTATATTTATACAAGGCGAGATAAAACTTACAAAATATTTTAACGTGGTATTTCTTTTATGAAAACTCAACCGCTTAACTAAGGGACGAACAAACATTGGGTATTAAGAAGTAAAAAGAATAAAACCAAAATTGTTAGCGTCACATTGAGTTGCAAATATCACAAAAGGGTTGGTTATACACCACAACATCAAGTTAGGTATCCCGAATTTCAATGTATCCGTTCAAAGATTCTTAATAAGTCTACGTGGAACGCTAATTAACAATAAACCTAATAATTTTCTATAGAATTGAAACAGAATTTAAAATTTACCTTACGTTTCGAAGTTGACATTTTATGGAACGGCGACGAGTTCTTCATTTTTACTTTACGACTTAATAATGTTTTGCCAGTTGTTTTATCAACTTTACTGTTTTTCTTAGATACCGTTTTACGTTTAATGGTTTTTCGTTTACTTTTAATGGGGTTTCCAGTAACAATTTTTGGTTTATTAATATTTCGTTTGATCGTTTTACTTTTTGTAAATTTTTTCTTGACCGAATTATTAGGTTTATCTTTTTTCGACTCGGTTGATGAAGAAGAAGTTTTACTATTTGCTTCCGAATAAAACCAATAAGGTATTTGATTTAAATGTTTATTATATAATGATTTTTTCGGATCGGCAGTAATTTTACCGGGAACTTCCGGAAAAAATCGGGTAGGTTTCTCATTGGCCGAATTCATGTTATATTGTTTCCGTTCAGCTGAAATTTTATTGGAATCTTCCGTAGAAAACCAAGAAGGATGTTCTGTTTTCAATTTTTTTAACTCTGAACGATCCCGACTTTTAAGTTTCCATTTTGATTCTACTTGATTCGGGCGTTTTTCCGAGGAAGAGTTTTCCAGTTCAGTATCATAAGTTTCATCACTGCTGGTAGTTGAACTTGTATCTTTCGAACTATCACTGGAGATGTATTGACTGATGTTTATAAACGGATTATATGATTCAGTCGGATATATTTCTTCTTCCAACATATCGAAAACCGTATTCATAGCGACACTTGAAACGTACTCGGTTGAGCTGATATCGCTTACCGGAGTAGAATTTAATTCCATGCGATAAAATATTGAAGAAGCCGGAAAAGAACTGTGCGTTTCATTGCGTTCAACCGATAGACTTGTATCGTTCTTTAAATTCCGTAATTTATCGCCTACACAACAATCCCGTAATCGAAAGATAAATAAATAAATACAAAACGTCAAATACATTATACGTAACGAAACAAATAAACAAAAAAAATTAACCGTTACTCAACAGCAAAAACAGATTTATCACAATTCCACATAATATTACAATGAACTAAGAAAAACCAAAAAACAACACCACCTGATTAAAAAGTAGATAAGAAAATTAAATGATAGATAATGACTGCTTAAACATACGTGATTAAAAACATCATGCTAGGCGTCAAAAAATTTCTGAAGCATAACGTAAAGAAATTAGCTATGAATACTCACACACGACTTTCTCTTGCCAATGCAAATAATCAACCGTATAACCTAACATTAGTATTAAACAAAAAAAGAACTAACTTCAATAAACATACTTTTAATTATCAGTGAAAAACTCAAATGAAAATCAACCTCAGTTAGGCTTAAAAATACGGAAACATAACTATTTCACGCTAAACTAGGCTCTGTAGACAAAAATGCTCTAAATAAAAGTTGCAGATCGTATAATTTCTTATAAATTTAATTATATACACTTTTGTCGTTAAGTGCATACTTGAACTGAGAAAGCATAAAACATGTAGTAAATGAGGCAATTTAAAAAAAAACGTAGAGCCGTTTTTGAAAAAAAATCGCAACTAGTGAAAAACTATGCGAACAAATTACTTCTTCCGGTTGACAGATTTTGATGAAAATTTTCGATCGGGTCCCCTAGTGATAAGTATCTAACTTAATTTTCAAGTTCGTACGATGTTCTGTTCTCGAGATATTCTGTTAACACACAGACACACACACACACACACACACACGCAGACAGGGTATAAGAAAATAAAAAAACGAAAAATCGCATGACTGTAGATATAATTTGCACAACAAAAAACTTTTCGGTTTTTGGTCTAACGTCCCCGGCTGTTCTGCAACTACTGCTAGCTAATACAGACGGTGAAGGATGAAATGATTTTTTTCAAACGTATAAAAATATGGCGTGTGCCTGAATGGGATTCGAACCCAAGTCCGCATGACGAGAGACGAGCACGTTACCAACTACGCTAATGCGGCCGGTAACAACAAAACACTGGAAATCAAAATATAAAATACAAAAAAAAAATTACCTCACGATCCGAAGATGGTTTTTTCGTAGTTTTATCACTTTCACGGGAAATTGTTTTAGAGAATTGAGAAACCGAGACTTTCCTTTTTACTTTACGATTGTTTAATTTTTTGGTAGTACTTTTCTTAGTTTTACTGGAAACCGTTGTTCGACTATAAGTTTTCCGTTTAATCGATTTGCTTTTTGAACTGGTTTTCGATATACTTTTCGATTCAATTGATTTTGTCGAAGTAGTACCACCAAGATCTACTGAAGCAAACAACGACGGATGATTTGTTCTTAATAAAATACGATTCTTACGTTTGGTTTCTTCTCGATTTTCAGGTCTCCATTTTGATTCGATTTGACTCATGCGTGGAGGTTTATCTAGTTCACTGTAATGTATTTCATCAATAACTTCGGAACCGATTGGTCGATAACTGAGGGTGCCCGTTATTTCGCCGGTTTTTTTAGAAAACGGATCCGAACATTCGGAAGCGGGAAACGTTTCGGTTTCAATCGCCCTCATTTCCGTATCTTCGGAATAACTAGTTTGGTATTCATTTGTGCTCATGTTTAGTGCGGCCGAATCGAATTCCACATCCGAAAAATACGAAGAATTCGGGTACGAACCGTAAGTATCATCACTACTTTCACTCGAAGATGATGATGATGATGACGATGACGATGAATCTGTACAATTTTTAGATTTAAACGATTTCTCACAGCCACAATAACGTATAAGAATAACAAATATAACCACATACATGGTAACCAAACAAAAAAGATCTCAAGATAACTTAGCTACTGTAACCGAACGCAGACAATAATACTAGATCGCTAACCATCCGAAAGAAAATTAACAAAGAGAGAAAAAACACACCTGATTAAAAAAATTGATAAGAAAATTAAATTTTAGATAATGATTGCTTCCAAATACCTGATTAAAACATCATGTTAGGCGTTACAAAAATATTTCTATTCCATCTAAACAAAAATTATTTTCTTATCGCGTGAAATATCTTAAGATAAAAATTACAAAACGAATATAATAACAAAAATAAAATCTGGTGTGCAACACTCACAAAACTTTCTCTTCACAATGCAAATAATTAACAATATAACCTAACCATTAGTAATAAACCAACAAAAAAAAACTATTCGCAATAAACATAACCTAATTTTAATCACGCAAAACTAGGCTCTGTATAGAAAAATGCTCACAATAAAAGTTGTAGATCTTTTAAATTTCCTATAAATTTAATTATAAAAACTTTTGTCGTAAAATGGCTGAAATCTTTAAAAAATCGATTTTTACACATTTCCGTGAAAAAAACAACACAAAATTGCTAATTATACCGCTAAACTAAGATTTATACATAAAAATGTCGGAAATAAAAGGTGTAGGTTTTTAAATTGTCTACAAATTTTATTATACACATTTTTGCGCTAAAATGTATATTAAAGCCGCAATTTTTAAAAAAATTATGAGAAAACCTCCCCAAGAATTTCAGCAGACATGGCACCTACCCTATCTTGTAGAGCAAAATAGACTTGTAGACCTAAATTGTAGTAAATGAGGCGATTTTTTAAAACAAAAATCGTAGGAGCCGTTTTTGAGAAACTCGCAAAAAGTGAAAAATAACACGAATTAACTGCTTCCGGTTAACAGATTTTGATGAAAATGTTCTTGTCTGCTAGGCTCTGTACAGAAAAATGCTCAAAATAAAAGTTGTAAATCTTTTAATTTCCTATAAAGTTGATTATATACACTTTTGTCGTAAAATGCATACTTAGGCTGAAATCGTACAAAATATCGATTTTTCACACGTTTTCGAGAGAAAAAACAGAAAATCGCTATTACCGCTAAACTAAGTGTCATACAAAAAAAATGTTTGAAATAAAAGTTGTCGGATTTTAAATTTTCTACATCTTTTATTGTATAAAATTTTGCGCTAAAATGCATATTTAAGTCGTAATCTTAAAAAGCAATTATTTTGCGTGAAAACAGCCTTACCAAGAATTTCAGTAAACATAGCGCCTACCCTATCCTGTAGAGTATAAAAAATTGAGTAAACCAGGCGATTTAAAAAAAATCGTAACACCAGTTTTTGACAAAATTGAAAAAAGTGAAAAATTACACGAATAAACTACTACTTCCGGTTGACCGATTTTAATGAAAATGTTCGTGTCGGGTCCGGTAGTTGTATCTAACTTAAGTTTCAATTTCGTACGATGTTCCGTTCTTGATTATTCTGTTCACACACACCCACACACACAGACCAATCGCTAAAAACATGTTTTTTGGGTTCAGGGGGTCTGAAAACGTGTAGATCCGGTGAAAACTCGATTTCGAAAAATCGACATTAAACAATACTTTCCTTGTTATATATTCATCATATAGGCAAGAGAAAGTAATATCGAAAAAGTAAAAAAATGCACGACGCGACTCGTTTTCGGTCGAGTTGAATTCTTGTCATTTTAATCGGGTCGAGGTCGTGTTTCACCAGTGTGAGAGCGAGCTAAGAAGAATAATAATAATAATAAAATTATAGAATAAAAACTTAAAAACATTACCACTTCAGTTACCGACGTTGAATTTTTTCTCATTTTGATTGTCCTCTTTAAATTCGAGAATCTACATTTTAATTTCGAGAGAATGCTCCTATTTCTACTAATCCTATCTTTTAGTGCTCCATGTGACAAATCGTCATGACGATGCGATTTATGTGATTTTTTTTTGCTGCTGCTGCTGCTACTACTACTACTGCTACTACTACTACTACTACTACTACTATCTGATGATAACTTATGGTCGTGATTTTGTTTCGGAGGATGTTCTTTTTGTTGAGGATGTTGTTTCTTTAACGAAGAACTATCCGAAGACAAAGATCGTAACGAAAACGATGACGAAGTCGATCCTGTATTAAACGATAAGCAAGACGTAATACCAGAAGAAACCGATTTACAAGAAGAATGGCCGACAAATAGAAAAATTAATAAAATTTTCATCATTTACCACTTTTCGCACTTAAATAAAACATAAAATACAATATACACGGGAATAAAATCCTTTTATCAAATCCTTTCACACTCTGGCCCGTTCGTTCGATATCGACAACAATTGCCGAATAAATAAACGATGCAGAATACAATTCGATAATTAAAAACGGGCAGTAACAAAATAAAAAGATTATACAATGTAAATAATTTGTACAAGGCATACCTGAGCCGAGATAACCGTTTTAATTATTTAATGACAATTTTATTTTTATCTCGATGTAAACACACATCGATGAATTGAAATTACAAATATCTTGCGTTTATTTACAATTCGGAAATACTGGCTTACATATTTTTAATTTAATTTATTCATTCACTAGTCACTAATACCTTATTTTCCCGATCGACTAGAATTTAAGGAGTTATTCAATTAATTTTTGACACTTTGTTTTTTCCCCGGTAATTACATAATTGTCCGTAACAAGCTTGTCAAGTGTTGCTTGTGAAGTGTTAAATTTTGTACGTAACAAGTAAATAACATTAAAATCATTTTTGTTTTTAAACATTTCTGAAGGTGTTAAGAATTTTTTTTAAAATTTGTACCAAATATAGCTTTATAAATTCTAACCTTTGCCTCCCCCTACAATTTACTCCCTTAATATTACCCTCCATTATTGATAAGACCAATACCTGGATGTCTTTAAGACATGTCCCACTAGCCTAAGAACCTCTAAATTACTTATTTTGTCCACCCAACTAATCTTTAACATTTTCCTGTTACACCACATTTCAAAATCTTTTATCCTCTTCATTTCTTCAGCCCCTATCACCCACGTTTCACTCCCGTATAATACTACACTCCAAACATAGTGCTTTACTGATCTGTAAGTCAACGTTTGCTGTCAATAAGCTGCTTTTAATTTCAAACTCTTTTCTAGCTTGAACAATTCTACTTTTGATATCAATTTTGCTTCTTGCTTTATCACCACAGGGTATGGTTGTATAATGAAATTTGTAACTCTGAGAGGAAATAACTGTGACTGGTGTCTTATACACCTGTACCTATTTTGTTTTTAAACGATTCAGTCAAATAAATGGTTGACTGAGTAATAAAAATGAACAATTTTTTGTAGCCTTGGAACTAACAGATCGAGTATAAATAATTTTACACTCCACCTAAATTTTATGGGCAAAATAAAAGTTATGTATATAATTTATTATTATTAAAGAGAGTAGCGATGTCCAAGGTCAAAAGTCCCAATGATAGATCCTACATTAGAAGGAAATCCAAAAAGAAGAACACTGTCTATAATTCTCCCTTAGATGTATCGAAAAGACACCTAAATTACAAAACTTGACAGAACAATCAATCGTTTTACCAGCTTAAGGAAATGCAAAGGTATCAAGGTCAAGCGGAGATAAACGTAAGGGTGATTCACCCTCAAATGTTTGAAGTCTAGGTTAGTAGTTCGATAAGAAAAGGTCGGGTGAGAGTTAAGGAGTGTTGTTAGAGAGAGGTCAAATAACACGGCCGTTCTTAGTGTATGTAGTAAAAGCAAGAAGATTCTGAGGGTGTATAAGAAGGAAGGTGTCGCTCCGTCGGGAGTTTGTTTGTTAGAGAAGAGTTAGTAGTATAAAGCACATCCTGAAATAAGTGCCCTACGTTTGTGCACGAGAGAGAGAGTGTGTGTGTGTGAGAGAGAGAGAGAAAGGAAGAGGTAGTGAGTTCAGAGGGTGGCAGTTAAAGGGAGGTCATTTTACCAACTACCAAAGTACAGTAGTAAGTTGACGCATTTCTAGGGATGGAGAATGGCGTGAAAAGGTTAAAGGAGGGGTGGATTAAACGCCAAGGTCAGATAAAGATGGAAATACTAACATAGGATACTAAAAGAGAGCAAAAAAAGGACGGGAATATATACATATAAAAGGGTGATGGTAAAAGGATAAGAAAAAAACTAGCACGCCCGGAAAGAAAGAAACTGAGAAAAAGGCAAACCAAAATGTCAGCCAAAACGGACTGAACAGACCGCAAGACACGAGAAATGAAAAATCTGGCGTGAAACACTCATGATTTTCTCTTGCCAATGTAAATAATGACCCATATAACCTACGTTTAATCATTAGTAAACTAAGTAAAATTAAAAACATAACCAATTAAAATATACTAACGATCTTATCTACAAAAAAATGATTGTTGTATGAAGCAATAAAAATTATCAAGACATAATTTTTCATCAAAATAAAATAAATATTGCTTCAATTAATTTTGCACAGGCTTATAACGGAGGTCCAAATTAAAGGAGTTACCGTTGACTAAACTGTGCATAAGTCGAATTTAACACAAAAAAATCTGGTGTGCAACACTCACAGAACTACCTCTTGCCAGTGTAAATAATTAACAAAGTAACCTAACATTAGTAATAAATAAAAACTACCTTCAATAAACATAACCTGATTTTAATCATGAGTGAAATACGCAAAATGAAAATCAACCCAGTTTGGCTTACGGAAAGTCACTCTTTCACGCTAAACTAGGCTCTGTCGAAAAAAATGTTCTCAATAAAAGTAGTAAATCTTTTAATTTCCTATAAATTGATTACATACATTTTTGTCTTAAAATGCATACTAAGGCTAAAATATTTAAAAAAAATATTTTTTTACAAGTTTTCGGGAGAAAAAAACAGAAAATCGCTAATTACCGCTAAAATAAGCGTTATACAAAAAAATGTTTGATATAAAAGTTGTAGAAATTTAAATTAATGATGTACATTTTTGCGCTAAAATGCATAGCGCAAAGGAGTTACCGTTGACTAAACTGTGCTTACATCACTTTAATCACGAGTAAATAACGCAGAATGAATCGCTAAATGACGCTTAACACTGCAGAAAAAAATGCTTCAAATAAATGTTGATAATTTTTTAATTTCCAAAAACTTTATTCATATACATTTTTGTTGTAAAATGCATATACTAATCCCGGAATATTAAAAATCTTATTTTTTTACCGACATTGATGAAAAAAATTTGTAAGGTTTTTAATTTTCTACAACTTTAATTATATACATTTTTGTCCAAAAATGCATATAAAGACCATTATCTTTAAAAAAAAAATTACCACGAAAGCACAGCTCCCTGAAAAATTTCAGATGGCATGGCGATTACCCGGTCGTATAGTGCATACAAATACAGCAAACGAAGCGATTTTCTAAAAAAAATCGTAGAAGCCGTTTTTAAGAAAATTGTTACGAATAAATTACTACTCTGGTTAAACGATTTTAATCAAAATGGTCTGGCGAAAACTCAATTTCGCAACATCGATATGAAAACAATACTTCTCTTCCGTATATATACACATAAGAGAAAAGAGAATAAATGTTTTTTTTTAAATTTTACGAAGTACGAAAAATTTTATTACCAAAAACAATTTTTATGCTTTTCATCGCACAAAATTACAAAAATAGATTAACCGTTTAACAAACATATATAATAAAATTTTTAAACAAACCATTAAAAAATCTACTAACGATTCCTATCTACAAAAAATATTGTTGTATGAAGCAATAAAAATTATCAAGACAAAGTTTTTCATCAAAATAACAATTAAATATTGCTTCAATTAATTTTGCACAGGCTTATAACGGAGGACCAAATTAAAGTAGTTACCGTTGACTAAACTGTGCATAAGTCGAATTGAACACAAAAACAATCTAGTGTGCAACACTCACATAACTACCTCTTGCCAATGTAAATAATTAACAATATAACCTAACATTAGTAATAAACAAAAACTACCCTCAATAATCATAACCTAACTTTAATCATGAGTGAAAGACGCAAAATGAACATCAACCTCAGTTTGGCTTACGGAAAATCGCTTTCACGCTAAACTAGGCTCTGTCGAAAAAATGTTCTCAATAAAAGTTATAGATCTTTTAATTTCCTAAAAATTTGATTATATACACTTTTGTCGTAAAATGCATCATACTAAGGCAAAAATATTTAAAAAAAAAAACAAGTTTTCGCGAGAAGAAAACAGAAAATCGCTAATTACCACTAAACGACGCGTTATACAAAAAAATGTTCGATATAAAAGTTGTAGGAATTTAAATTCTCGACAACTTTAATGAGGTACACTTTTGCGCTAAAATGCATATTGAAGCCGCAATCTTAAAAACCATTTTTTTACGTGAAAACAACCTCTACAAGAATTTCAGCAGAAATGACCCTGTCTTGTAAAGCATTAAAAATTTAGTAAATAAAGCGATTTAAAAAAAAATCGTAGAAAGCGTTTTCAAGAAAATTGTTACGAATAAATTACTACTCTTGGTTAAACAATTTTAATCAAAATGTTCTGGCGAAAACTCAATTTCGCAATATCGATATGAAAACAATACTTTTCTTCCGTATGTATACTTACAACATTACAAGAGAAAGTAAAATGCTTTTTTTAAGTTTTACTAAGTACGAAAAATTTTATTAACAAAAACAATTGTTATGCTTTTCATCGCACAAAATTACAAAAATAGATTAACCGTTTAACAAACATAAATTAATAAAATTTTTAAACAAACCATTCAAAAAACCCTACTAACGATTCCTATCTACAAAAAATATTGTTGTATGAAGCAATAAAAATTATCAAGACACATTTTTTCATCAAAATAACATAAATATTGCTTCAATTAATTTTGCACAGGCTTATAACGGAGGTCCAAATTAAAGGAGTTACCGTTGACTAAACTGTGCATAAGTCGAATAGAATAAAAAAAAAATTCTGGTGTACAACACTCACATAACTACCTCTTGCCAATGTAATTAATTAACAATGTAACCTAACATTAGTAATAAACAAAAACTAACATCAATAAACATAACCAAATTTTAATCATGAGTGTAAGACGCAAAATGAAAATCAACCTCAGTTAGGCTTACGGAAAATCACACTTTCACGCTAAACTAGACTCTGTAGAGAAAAATGTTCTCAATAAAAGTTGTAGATATTTTAATTTCCTATAAATTTGATTATATACACTTTTGTCGTTAAATGCATACTAAGGCTAAAATATTTAAAAAAATTATTTTTTACAAGTTTTTGCGAGAAAAAAAAACAGAAAATCGCTAATTACCGCTAAACTAAGCGTTATACAAAAAAAGGTTTGATATAAAAGTTGTAGGAATTTAAATTCTCGACAACTTTAATGATATACATTTTTGCGCTAAGATGCATATTAAAGCCGCAATCTTAAAAAAAAATTTTATCTGAAAACAACCTCTCCAAGAATTTCAGCAGAAATGGCGCCTACCCTGTCATGTAAAGCATAAAAAATTTAGTAAATGAGGCGATTAAAAAACAATCGTAGAAGCCCTTTACAAGAAAATTGTTACGAATAAATTACTATTCTGGTTAAACGATTTTAATCAAAATGTTCTGGCGAAAACTCATTTCGCAATATCGATATGAAAACAATACTTTTCTTCCGTATGTATACTTACAACATTACAAGAGAAAGTAAAATGCTTTTTTTAAGTTTTACTAAATACGAAAAATTTTATTACCAAAAACAATTTTTATGCTTTTCATCGCACAAAATTACAAAAATAGATTTACCGTTTAACAAACATAAATAATAAATTTTTTAACAAACCATTAAAAAAATGTACTAAACGATTCTTATCTACAAAAAATATTGTATGAAGCAATAAAAATTTATCAAGACAAATTTTTTCATCAAAATAACAATTAAATATTGCTTCAATTAATTTTGCACAGGCTTATAACGGAGGTCCAAATTAAAGGAGTTACCGTTGACTAAACTGTGCATAAGTCGAATTTAACACAAAAAAAATCTGGTGTGCCAACACTCACATAACTACCTCTTGCCAATGTAAATAATTAACAATATAACCTAACATTAGTAATAAACAAAAACTAACCTCAATAAACATAACCTAATTTTAATCATGAGTGAAATACGCAAAATGAAAATAAACCTCACTTAGGCTTACGGAAAATCACTCTTTCACGCTAAACTACTCTGTAGGGAAAAATGTTCTGAATAAAAGTTGTAGATCTTTTAATTTCCTATAAATTTGATTATATACACTTTTGTAGTAAAATGCATAATAAGGCTAAAATATTAAAACAATTTATTTTTTACAAGTTTTCGCGAGAAAAAAAACAGAAAATCGCTAATTACCGCTAAAGTAAGCGTTATACAAAAAAATGTTTGATATTAAATTGTAGGAATCTAAATTCTCGACAACTTTAATGATATAAACTTTTGGGCTAAAATACATATTAAAGCCGCAATCTTAAAAAAAAAAAATTTACGAGAAAACAACCTCACCACGAATTTCAGAGACATGGCGCCTATCCTATCTTGTAGAGCACAAAAATTTAGTAAATAACTTGAGATTTTCTGTTCACACACAAACCGCTAAAATCATGTTTTTGGTTGAGGGGGTCTGAAAAACGTGTAGATCCGGCGAAAACTCGATTTCGAATAATCGACATGAAAACAACAATTTCCTCGTAAATATTTATATAGGCAAGAGAAAGTAAAAAAAATCATTACGAATCATACATAAATTAAAAAGTTCTGCAGAACTGTAACGCTCCGTTCGATTCGACAAAATTTTTTATTACTGCAAAATATGTGGTAATAATTTTTGATATACCGGAGGCGAGCCTAACAAGACAAGTTACACCATAATATATATATATATATATGTAATCTCTGATGTGTGTACGTTGCAATCTGTTCAATTCAGAACAATAAGCAACCCCATGACCCAATGAGATGAGGATGATGTGTATGACGTGTAAATGAAGTGTAGTCTTGTACAGACTCAGGTCGACCATTCCTAAGAGAGTATGGTTAATTGAACCCCAACCATCAAAGTACACCGGTAGCCACTGTCTAGCATTCAAATCCGTATAAAAGTAACTACCTTTACTACGATTTGAACCAGGAACCTTCGTCTCCGAAAATCAGCTGTTAAACAGCTGATTTTGGCGACGACTTTACCTCTAGACCAACCGGATGGGTTTCATAATATATGCTAACATAATTATATTTAGCGCAGCAGATTTGTCATATTGACTTGTAAACACAATTAGTTCCTAATTCTGTCGATTAAACACACTCATGTTAGTAGTGTAAATTATACCACCAAAACCATCTCTTCGAAATGACGAACATATCGCGGACGATACCAATTAAAATTCAACGTGGTAAAACGAAAATATCGAGAAATTAATTGACAAAAAATGTTTTTTTTTAAAGAAACCAGAAAAAGTATAGTACCAATAAAATAAACACAACGAGGCCTACAGGAAAAATATTATAATATGAAATGAATGGATAGATAAATTCATACAGTCAAAACAAAAAAAAATAAAACAAAAACCAGAAAGAGTGTGATAAATGGAAAAAACTGAACTGTGAAGTGGTAGCAAGAATACGCCGAGTTAAGAAACGGGAGGACAAAGAAGGAAAACTACAGATGTATATACTATAGTTCCGAAACAAAGATAGAATCACCGATGAAGAGAGAAGGTTGTACGGTATTGAAAGAGAGGGGACGAAAGTTTTTGATACGTGAGTGAAACCATCTGCTAGCTGTATAGCAGCGTCGTAGCCTGCTTGCGTATTTCGTTATACCCTAGCATTAAAATCATTACAAAGAAACATTCCCATGGTTATAAGCTAATGTAATAGAACAGTTTTTTCTTCTTCTTCTTCTCCTTCTTCTTGACTATCTTCATAATTTACTAACACATTTACATGGACAATACAGGAAAATATTTTTGAATGTGGTTGTGCACAAAAATGTAAAAACAATAATCATTTTTATTTTTAAATAATAAATACACGGCAAACCGCACAAACTCTTTGAATAATGTTTTATCAATACTAAAATTCACTCATTTGTTTTTCAACCCATGTTCATCAACCAGGGCCGGATTTTCAAATAGATAGCAGCTAATTTCAAATATTGAACTTTTTGTACAGAATGGTTCCTGTCCTTAATGTAATAAAACTGGTGTGAAACACTCAAGACAACTTTTTCTTACCGATGTAATTAACGAAAAATAATCTTTTTCTAAAAATGAATGGATAACGACAAACTAAACCTGAAGAAAAAATGTTTGAAATAAAACTTACGTTTTATAATTTTCTATTTACTTTAATTATTTACACTTTTTGATAAATTTTCACGATTAACTGCTACATTTCCTGACACAAACATTCTAATCAAAATCGGTCAATCGGAAATAGTAGTTAATTCTTGTCATTTTTCACTTTTTTACGATTTCCTCAAAAACGGCTGCTACGATATTTCTTTATTTGATCGTCTCATTTGCTACATATTTTATGCTCTACAAGATAGGGTAGGCGCCATGTCTGCTGAAATTCTTGGGAAGGCTGTTCTCTCGTAAAAAAAGCCGGTTTTTTTAAAATTTCAGCCTTAATATGCATTTTAGCGCAAAAAAGTATATAATAAAACTTGTAGACAATTAAAAAACCTACAACTTTTAATTCAGAAATTTTTTTGTGCAACGCTTAGTTTAGCGGTAATTAGTAATTTTTTTTTATTTTTTCTTCCATTAAAATAGTTATAAATATATGGTACTATTTTAAGATTTCGGCCGTAGTATGCATTTTACGACAAAAAGTATATAATAAAATTTATAGAAAATTAAAAGATCTACAACTTTTATTGCAAGTATATTTCTCTACAGAGCCTAATTTAGCGTGAAAAAATTTGATTTTCCGCATTATTAAACCAAATTAAGGTTGATTTTCATTTTTCATCATTCACTCATGATTAAAATGAGATTATGTTTTTTTTATTTATTTCCAATGTTTTATTACTAATAGTGTTTAGGCCATCAGCCGAAAGGCTGGTTTGAACCTTTAGAGGCTTACCAAGTAGAACGAGGAGTGAGTGAGGTGGTTTAAAATCGCCTTCCTCACCGAGTGGAAGAGTATGCTCATCAGCATGCCAGGCCCTCCGAAAAGCATCTACTTCCACTCTGCAAATGACACGTTCACTTCATTCACCAAAGCGATTGGCCGTATAATAAAATTCGTTACTCTCAGAGGAGATAACTCTGACTAGTGACTTTTACATTTATACCTCTTGTTCTTAAATGGTTTAGTCATATAATTGGCTGACCTTGCGATAAGAAACAGAACTATTTTATTTATTTATTACTAATAATAGGTTATATTGTCCATTATTTGCATTGGCAAGAGAAACTCATGCGATTGTTCCACACCAGATTTATTTTAAAACAATTATGACTATATTTAATTCTTACAATCATTTTAATTGGATACAAATACCCAACCGGGACCTTAAGATTTTACAAACATAATGTTAACGGTGAATCCACGTTCAAGAGTGATATTTATACAGTATTTCCAATAAAAACATTCAATAAACAATATTTTACAAATTATAATTAAACTAACCTAACAAAGAGAACGTAGAAAATTAATCTAAACATAACGAGTTCTCTGTTATAATGATGTAATAATACTGACAATTATTATAACCCATAAACCCTTTGGCAGTGAGAAAGATAATAGCATGTCAAAGAGCGACGGAGGAGAGAGAGAGATTGACGAGAGGGGGATTGACTGAGTGACAGAAAACAAAACACAGCGTAAGTAAAGCATTTCATCATTACACATTATTATAAATACAGTCGACTTCCCACAGACCGTTCTGAATAACAATTTTCATTCCCGCATTGCCGTCAAATGAATTTTATAAACGCTCCTCGTTGAGCCATCTCAACATTAGATCAATTGATTGAAGAATTATTATTACAACGGATATATGACAATGTGATGGGTGCGAAACCCTATTCAAATCAAACCAGGAAAACAGAATACATAAAATCCAAAAACTTGAAAGGAGGATCCTAAGGACCTGCATCGGAAAGAGATACCAAGTAGATGGAGAATGGAGATTACTACCAAATGAACAGGTCTACCAGGAGACCGAATCGTTAATAGAAACGATGAGGAACAAGATAATATCCATCTATGGACATATAATCAGAACACCCAAAGATAGAATCACAGACCAAATAGTCAGAAAACTCTACCAGACAAACACAGAAGTAATATGGTTAAGAGAAATCAAGAAAGACATGGAAGAATTAAGCATCACCTTCAAAGATCTAGAAAATAAAACCGAACAGCTGAAACTATTGAAAAGTGATCTTGTCAGAAGCAGAAAGGCAAAGAAGATTTGCCAGAATGAAAGAATACTGAAGAAAAATCAAAGAAAAGAACCAGAAGAGTGTTCAGAAATTGACTCAAGTGATCACTTGAGTTAATTTCTGAACACTCTTCAGCTGCACTCGTCCACGGCGGTCTCAAAAAATAAATAAATAAAGTGATAGGCAAACATACAGGTAGTTGGGGACGTCTGCTATCTACGGAGTAAAATAATATGGTAGAAGCACAAGTGATACCAAAAGTAGGATTGCTCAAGCTTAAACAAAAACTTTAATTTGAAAAACAGCTTACTGACAACCAAAATTGATTTACATAGATTAGGAAAAATTTCGGGTCTTAACCGTTTTTTGTATGCCACTATCAAATCCAAATTCCCTGAAGGTTACACAATTCTCCCACTCCTGAGTCTAGCGCGCCATTCTGACTAGAAATATTCCTGCGTAATGTCAACTCCACTCCGATTTCACAGTTAGTTACTTTACAGTCTGCTATGAATTTTGTAGTTACTTAATAATATTCGGACGGAGGAAGATGCTGCAGAGTTCCTTCAGGAAAGAAGTTATTGCATGATCCCAGATTTGACAACTAAAAAAGTCTGTGTGAAACCACTCACACGACTTTCCCTTCCCAATATAAACAATTAAAAATATAACGTTATAGTAATACCACGATAAGAAATAAAACAACAGAACGTATAACAGTACTATTACTGGGACTGGAATGGACGTGTGTACGCGTGCGTAAGTGTGTCTATCTCAGTTGAGTATTCAGTAAGGCAGGGAGTGGGAGAAATGAACACGCGTGTAACCGTTCAGGGAATTCGGAGACCCAAAATTTCTTTAAAACACTGTATGGAGTGTAGCATTATACGGGAGTGAAACGTGGGTGATAGGGGCTGTACAAAAGAAAAGAATAGAAGCTTTTGAAATGTGATGTTATATAGGACAATGTTAATGATTAGATGGGAGGACAAAATAAGTAATTTAGAAGTTCTAAAGTAAGTGGATGAAAAAAGAAGCACAGTATTTGAAAACATCTTACCAGAAGGGGTAGGCTAATGGGGCATATCTTAAAGACATCCAGGGTATAGCTCATCAATAATGGAGGGTAATACTGAGAGTGAATTGTACGAGACGAAGGTTAGAATATTAAAAGCAAATTACAAAAGCTGTAGGGTGTTGCAGGTATATAGATATGAAACGACTTGCACAAGACAGAAAGGTTGGAGAACTGCATCAAACCAGTCAAAAGATGACAAAAAAAGGTAAATAAGTATGTCTGTAAGACGATCAACTATTTCTGGTAATGAACACAACAAAATATTCCGATAAAAGTGGGTGATTGAAATTAAAATTCATTTCATGAGTTCTATACCGAATCAATACAATAAATTTCTTCTAGTAAATAAGAGAAAAACTGAAATCTCAAATTTATAAACAAAGAACCTATAAATAAATCTAATCACACAGCAAAAAAATCCTTGAATGGAAAAAACCAATTTAACAGCGTTAAACTAATAAGACCCCTAAATGTGTATAGATTATAATAATTGTACTTTCTAAACAAGTAATATAACCTTCAATCACAGATATCCAAGACCAAAGCATCAAATCCAAGACAAAATTACTACAAAATACCCTAGTATTTTCCAAAGTCATCAAAATAAAAAACCTAACCAAACATCCAAAAGTTGAAAAGGCTAAAAGTAATTAATAAAAGTAAATTTAACCTCATTATTGGTAGCAATTTTGAAAAATTGTCATTTATCATTTTCCTTTGTTCATCCATGGTACCCAGGTGTCAAAACTATAAGAGATAGCAACAAACGGTTTTGATATTCATAATCTACACAAAAAGTTAGTGGGGACTGGATTTGACGTTACGGTTTCGACCACAAATGGCCCAAAACTGGAAGTCAAGAAATCAAATTCGGGATTTAGAAACAAAAATAGTGTCATTCGATTCCACTTAAAAGAGGCAATACTGAAATCACTGATGGTTTTTGCATATTTTGACCGGAAGTGACCCAAAACCGGAATACAAGAAATCAAATTCGGAATTTGGAAACGAAAATAGGGTCATTCGATTCCTCTTATAGAGCAGATAAAGAAATCTAATGATTGTTTTGCAGATTTTTACCGGAAGTGGCCCAAAACCGGAGACAAGAAATCAAATTCGGAATTGTGAAACAAAAATAGTGTCATTCGATTTCTCTTAAAGAGCAGATAAAGAAATCATTAATGGTTTTTTGCAGATTTTTACCAGAAGTGGCCCAAAACCGGAGATAAGAAATCAAATTCGGAATTGGGAAACAAAAATAGTGTCATTCGATTCGTTTTAAAGAGCAGATACAGAAATGGGATAATATTATAATTAAATTTTATTTAATAAAACATGGAAAAATTAGTAAAACCAAACTTTTACGACTTGAACATGCATGTCTAACAAAATAAATACATTGACAATTCACATATAAAATTACTCTAGAGAAGAAAATATATTAAATAAAAGTTTTATGAACAATACAATTTTAAATAATATAAAAATTCATAAAAACATTGTTAATTATCATATTAAACCGAAAACGCACTCTGATATGTGAATAAAGAGAGATACAGTATGTTGAATTTCAGACAAAGAGAGAGGCACCCACCCACACCAATTCACCAGGTAAAAAATGAGAAAGATGGAGATAATGGATGAACAAAAAAAAAGAGAGAGAGGTTATTAACCTTTACTAGATCCCTTGTTAGAATGGCCTTGCAAAAATCATACTGGATCCACACAAGTACACTAACAACTAACTATTTAAGAGTTCAAACAATAATTAAAAATATCTATTTAAAATTTAAACAAATATTGTATTTACATTAGTGCAAAATGTACTTACACAAATTTAGGAATTCTCAAATCACAGATGTAAACTGGTGAACTATTTTGAAAACTAATCAATGATTTTTATGAACAAAATGAAAAAAAAATATGTAAAATTCTTATCACAATCAATGATTTCTGAAAAAATTGCATTTAAATTATGTAACGGCAATAAAAATTCATTTTTGCAAATATGGCGATTGTAAAAATTATAAATTTTCATTAAAAAAAAAACTGTAATGGTTAATTATTCACAGCCCGGATCACATCCTGTTACTTAACACTGAATCCCCTTGCCAACATCTCAAGAGAAAAAGTTTTTTTAACTCCCAGAAAAACAAACAGCTAATGAAATTAATTAATTTCAGAAATTACTATTCATTTGAATGGCATGTAACTAAACAGATTTATTAAATAAAATTGTAAATTAAGCTGCGAAAAACCTTAAAAAAAGACTAAAACATTTTCTAGTTGCAATTTAAAAAAATTAAAAAACAAACAAAAGTTAATCAAAAACACAACTCACCAGAGGTTGGTCTAGTGAGCTGTTTAACAGTAAATTTTCAAAGATGAAGGTTCCTGGTTCAAATCCCAGTAAACATAGTTACTTTTATACAACTTTCAATACCAGAAAGTAGTTACCGGAAGTACTTTGATGGTTAGGGTTCAATTAACCATACTCTCTCAGGAATGATTGGCCTGAGACTGTACAAGACTACACCTCATCCAAACTTATTGGGTAAAGAGGTTACTTACTGATCAGAATTTTACAGATTGCAATGTATACACATTAGAGATAAAAACATCAAAAACACATTGTCAATTTGGATCAATATGATTGGAAATACAATTCTACGCCGAAAACTTGAAATCATTAATCAAAAGGACGACTAAAATTTTACAGATATCTGTGCACAATGTCTGATAAATAGTCTACAGAATTCAGAAAGGATATTGAAAAAACAGGATCAACCACGAAAACTTGAACCGAACCAAATTCAAACAACTAACTGCAAACTTTAAGGACTATCATGAAGAGCAAAAACATAACATCAGATGGGCAGAAAAAAAACCGTACAGTGACCGAATATGAGCCATAAAAGACAAGCTTCTAAGAAAAGTCACCTCACATGGTTTAAAATTGCCTCTACAACAAGAAATAAATAGTTCATCATACTTGCAAGAACCTTAAAATGTTTAAAAGAAAACCACTGGTAAAACTAAACAAGGGATGGAAGAATATGCCATGGACTACTAAACTGAAACCTTCAGATAGAATTTCACAAAATTACTTAAACATCATTTTGACCCTATTACTTAATAGTACATCAATGAATACAATTGTCAAACTCATATGGTGACCTCAATTATAATAACTATAGTTTTTTTCCTTTCGTTTACCAATCTTTAAAAAATCAGATATTTTAGTACAGCGACCACAAGCATTTTTTACATTTTCAAGCTTTTGTGATAAATGCAATAAATCTTTACAGATTTACCATGGAGATTTGAAACAAAAATCACTTCACTTTAACATATTTTTGTTTTAAGTCTCCATGGAAAACCTGAAAATAGTTATGGCAATTAACAAAAAAAAATCTTACAAATATACAAAATGTATATGGTTGCAATACCAACAAAATGGCCAGATTTTTTTAATAAGAAAAGAAGGAAATAAATAAGTATAGTTATGAACTCTCCTATCGTTGGAGTCATACCAATACAAATTACAAAATAATAACAAAATGAATAACAAAATAAATAACTAATAAAAATGGTGAAGTAAATAATTTATTCATTTAAGGACCACTTAATAACGATTGACCAAGAAATCAAAATTTAAAAAATTATTTAACTTTCCTAATACCTTAATCAGAGGATACACACTTTAGATGACTAGGGCATTTAAATGTTACAGAAGATAAAGTTTAACCAATCAAGGAAAAAAATCATAAATTAATAATCTATTACGGAAGATAGATGGCACAGATACACAATTTTTTACATTAAAAAATAAAAAGAACAAGCAATGAAACTACTGTAAAACGATACAAAAACAGAAAAACAAGATATTTTTGACACAACATAAGTGAATTAAACTATTTTAACATTTTATGTAGTATTTTAAATAACAAAGACAATACCAACATTAATCAACAATTGGAAATGAAACAATTATTACGATTTGACCAAACTGATGAACGGACTAGTATTTCTGCGGAGATTAATAAACCGCCAATGAGAAAAAGATAGAAGATGCGTGAAAATTTAGATCAGAAGAGATGAAAAAGCTTCGGGGGGAAAAAATTAAGATAAAAATTAAAAACACCTAAATGACAGGGCATAATTCTGAAGAAGCAGAAGAAAATCAGAAAATTTATGAAAGCTGGGAATGTTAATGATCCTGAAAAATCCATTATCACAGAATTCATGAAAAAATATACGTACATATATTTTTACCAGCTGATTGCTGAATTTTCCTACTGATAACATTCCAATACTACAAAAACCAAAACAAAACCTGACCAATCTGAAAATATAATATATTCAACAGCACAATACGCTGTTTTAAACAAAAAATATTTCATATTACAATATATCTCTTAAGATTTATTAAAACAAAAAAAAATTAATGATATTTTTAAAAACATCCTAATATTTTATCACCAGAAAATCAAATCAAGAAATTACACAAATTATCAGTAAAATTACTAACACAGGAAGTTTTTTAAACCAAATTTTAAACTACCTACACAATGTTTTAACTTCTAAACAGAGCGAAATAATAAAAATTAACAGGCCTACTTGAAAAACAGCTGATATTAAACTTTAATTAAAATTTTAAAACAAATTGAAACTCCCGAGTAAGAAATTTCAACCAACATGAATTGTCAACAATCTCATATTCGTACTTCGACAAATTTTTCAAAAAAAAAATAAAATCTGTAAAATAAAGTAGTATATATTTCTTTCTTCGGGTATTTTCATAGAATACTGGACAATCAAGAAACTAAACAACTCATTTCTACAATTAACTCATTGAAAAATCCTCCAAGGTGGTTGGTCGAAATAAAGCAAGATATTCAAGAACTTAACATTGCAGAACAAGATCCTTTCGAAAAACCTGATCAGCTTAAGTTGCTCAAAGATAAGACACAAAATTTATCGAAAAACTCGAGCTCAGCTGTAAATGATTTTTACAGATAAAATCAGATCCCAAAATATGAAGAAATCTGGGGAAAACCGTAAGAATCAAAAAAACCAAACCAAGAAGGATTTCTAAATTTTATTCAAATGGTCCAATGAGGCTTAAATCTTGTTTATGTGATAAATAATCAATTCAGAGTGAGAAATTATGAAGGCATGTTAATGTATGGAAAACTACAGGAAACATTATGTAATTTACATGAACATACCAAATAAACCTGCTAATATAACAAATACAACATAAAAACTGAAAAACATAACCTCAATAACTCGAAACGAAATCTATAAAAACGCAGCGCAAAATTCTAGAAATTTAATCAGGTTACACAAAATAGGAAAAATGATCAACATTAAGTTTAACAAAATCATTTTTTTATGAAATTCGTATAAAAATCTACAAAGGTCACAACATAAATACGTTGTATTAATATTGGTAAATAAACGAAACTTTTGAAAATTCCGGGCAAATGTTGCTACAAAGGATTGAGCGTGTCTACAAGAACCAGCGACGATCAAGAAATATTTTACAGTTTGCTATGATTACGATTTCTACCACCAGAGCGCAACATTACCTAGAGACCAGTTTATCCCTTTTTATCGAGGTACAACGACCTCTAGATGGAAATATTTCAACACTATAAAATGATGCCGACATGAAACCAACTTTCAAAACATAAAATACCACTGACAAAATTTTAAAACGAAAATAAAATCTCAGTTGCAGGGAACAATTTATAATTTTACAATCGCATAAAAAAGGATTGTTTAAGACAACATCTTTATACGTTTTTCAGTAAAATAAATATCTGACATAAAACGTAAAATTATTACTTTAATGGAAATACTAAAATTTTCGCTCGCGCTTGCAATACGAACGATAAATCTTTTAAGATAATGTAACAATACATCTAAATTAAAAAAACTCCAAACAATGTACTCGAAAAATTGTATTTCATTCTATGAACTACGTCGAACACAACCTAACTCCAAAAATCGAACTGAAGCAAACATCGCTTCTGAACACCTCCCACCTAGAATTCCAAACGTTCACACATTACGCTGTATACATACAGTATAAACGAATTATAAAATAAATTAAAACAAATTTGTATAATAACAAAAGAGAATAATTAATATGGTTTACAATATTATTTTAAAAATTCGGTGAGAACACACGACTTTCTCTTGCCAATGCAAATAATGAACAATATAACCTAACATTAGTAAAAACCATTAGAAATAAAGAAAAAAACTAACCTCAAAAACATAACCTTTTAATCATGAGTGATTGATGAAAAATGAAAATCAACCTTAGTTTGGCTTAATAATAGGGAAAATCACTCTTTCACGCTAAACTAGGCTCTGTAGAGAAACATGCTTAAAACAAAAGTCTATTAATTTTATTACATACACTTTTGTAGTGCCCATTACAGACAGGTGGAGCGTCAAATTATTCTGTTTGTTGCAGGGCTAAAATAAATAGTTCTGTTTATTAAAACATGGTTGGCCAATCAAATGACTAAATTATTTAAGAACAGAAGAGGTAGAGGTGTAAAAGACACTAATCAGAGTTATCTCATCTTAAAGTAATGAATTTCATTATACAGCCAGACCATGTGGTGAATGAAGTGAAGGTGTCATTTGCAGAGTGTAAAATTAGTGCTTTTCAGAGGGCCCGGCAGGCTGATAAGCTTTTCCAGTCAGTGAGGAAGGCATCACTAAACCACCTCACTCCTTGTTTTACATAGTAAAACCTCTACAAACCAGCCTTTCGGCTTACCTAAACAACACACTTTTGTCGTAAAATGCATACTGAAGCCGAAATCTTAAAAATTTAATTTCGTTACATATTTTCATGAAAAAAATTCAGAAAATCACAAATTACCATTAAACTAAGCGTTAACTAAGCTTTAGCGTTGTAACTAAGCAAAGAAATGTTTGAAATAAAAGTTTTATTTTTTAAATTTTCTACAACATACACATTATATACTATTTTGCCCTAAAATGCATATTAAGGCCTCTTAAAAAATCAATTCTTTCAACGAGAGAACAGCCTCCCCAAGAATTTCAGCATACATGACACTTACCCTATCTCGTAGAACAAAAATGAAGTAAATGAGGTGATTTTTAAAAAAATCGTAGAAGCAGTTTATGAGAAAAATTGCAAAAAGTGACAAATGAAACAAATAAACAACTACTTCCGGTTGAACGATTTTGATGAACATATTCATGTTGGTCCTCTCGTAGTACCTAATCTAAGTTCAAAGTTTCAACTATGCACCAAATTTCGTTCACACACAAACCAATCTCTAAAAAACATGTTTCCTGGGTTCAGAGGGTCTGAAATAAGTGTATATCCGATGAAAACTCAATTTCTAAAAATATTACACGAAAACAATACTTTCCTTCTCTATATATTCTTATTACAGAGCAAGAGAAACTAAAAAATTATGTTCCAACATGAAAAACCAAATCAAGTCTAAAACTACGTCAGTACAAAAATCATTGTCTACTATCCCTAACAGAAAAATAACACCATTGGATATCTACTTAGCTTAACTAATGAAGTAACTCGAGTTAAAAATAAATAAAAATTAACAAAGATTTTTATATTAACACAAAAATCTTTCGAACACAATACTGTACTAATTTTCAAATGAAAAATTATGGAGAAATAACTTACCTATTTGATAGAATGATTATAGAAAAAGGAAAACAAACACTCACTGTATTTTTAGCATATGGAAAGAGATATTCATTTTACAATGAAAGATGGATAATTAAATTAGAAAATTATACACTTGAAAAACCAGTAACTAAATAAAAAAACTCATTCTACCATACAACCAGATTTAAACAAAATTAATGAAAACCTTAATGGTTTTCATTACTATAAATGAACACACTTAATGATTGGAAAAACTAAAACAATAATATTCAATAAAAATAAACATACAAATAGATGAAATAAAAACCAAAGTAATAAAAGAGCAAAACCGTAAATATTACAGTAATAAAAAAGACAACAAAAGTAGTTCCCGATATTATCAATAGATAGCGCCACATGTCAAGACATGAACTTTCAAATACAATACTGAGTGTGTGTTATCTTATATTACTATTTACAAGCTAAATGAGAAATAATTATTGTCAATAAATAATAAAAAAATTTATACTCGACTACGTAGGTGGCACGGTTGTAAAGTGGCAAGCTGTACAATAGAGTATAAATTTTATAACTAATTCCAGATTGGAAAATGTCGACCACAAACAACCAGAATGTTTAAAATTATTGAGTAATTAATTTGAATCAATAAATGTATAATCAAAAAGTACCTACCACAATTGTAATTTCATAGATTCCGAATACATTCTCAACTTGGGTGTTTTTAAGAAAAGATTTTGCATTATTAAATAAACACCAATGAGACGAAAAACAACGCTGGTAACCCATACATGTGGCACAAAGAAATCAAAAGGGATTTACAAGAACTAGGACTAACTCACAAAGATCTAACAGAAAAATCACCCAAATACAAACAGGTCATCAAGGACTACAACCATTGGCTTACGACACAGAAACGAGAGTATAAGAAGAGGGAATTGAGGAATATAAGAAGAGATTTGTTGAGGATTCTGTTTTTATTTTGTAAATTATGAAACATATTTTTATAGGTTTAATTATTCACTAAAATTTCAGGTGATGTTTTATTTCGATTGTTTTGTGATCAATTTTGGTGTTTATTTTTATTTATTTTTTGCTTGTTTAGCCACAATGGATCACTGTAGTCAATTTGGAAGCTTTCAGTCTCTTTTTGGCGTGATATTCTCTATGTTCTGAGCACACTTCTGTTGATTCCCTCTTCTTATACTCTCTTTTCTGTGTCGTAAGCCAACACAACGAAGAGGGAATTTTCAGAAGCAGCCAAACAGAAGCGTGCTCAGAACATGAGATAATATCACACCAAAAAGAGACTGAAAGCTTCCAAATTGACTAAAGTGATCCATTGTGGCTAAACAAGAAAAAATAAAATAAAATACAAATAAACACCAAGATCGATCATCAAAACAATCGAAATAAAACATCACCAGAAAGATATTACTTTTTTAGTGAATAATTAAACCTAATAAAAAACCGTTTCATAATTCACAAAATAAAAATAGGAATCCCAAAAATCATATATCTTTTATTAAAATGAATCAATGTATCCAATAAAATACCTTTCAGACATTATTTGAAACCCATTGATTATTAAAACAAAATCAAAATACGTTAATTCATACAGAAAACCTAAATTTAACAAAATAAAATTATCAGAAAACGAAAATTCCAACAAAACCTGTTCAGAGTGGATGATAAAACAAACCTTTACAACACTAAACAATAGAGATACAGAAATGGTTTACAAACATCAGAAACGTTACAGAAAAGACTGGAATACATCGAGAAAATACAATGAACCAAAATTTAGATAACTGATTACCGACTTCAAGAGCTTCCACAAAGAATAAAAGTAGAACACTGGATGGACAGGAGAAAAGCCTACAACAATGGTTACAAACTGGTGGACCATATGAGCTCTAAAGAATCATAATTTTTTTAACACATATCTTACTTTCAAGAGCGATATGAAATTTGTTATGTTTACGCTTTGTACATGCTGAGAGCATCTAGTGAAACCAACAAAACAAACACCCAAGTTTCTTTGAAAGAATTGATGCTCGCTGGACAAATTTACAGCCGAAATCGGGCTGAAAGCAACTCATGTTGTTTAGGTCATCAGCCAAAAGGCTGGTTTGAATTTGTAAACGCTTTGCTAAGCAAAACGAGGAGTGGGGTGGTTTACAATTGCCTTCCTCTCTAAATTGAAAAATATGCTTATCAGCATGCCAGGCCTACCGAAAAGCAACTACTTTCCACCCTGCAAATGACACCTACACTACATTCACCACAGACCGCCATGCAACAAAATACAAAAAAAAAACTACAATTTACGTACACAGGCCTACAGAACTTTGAAACTGTTATTATATTTTATTGCTCAAAACTTTTCAACATCTACAATAATTGGTATTAAGATAAATTTTTACTGAGTACAAAAGGTTGGCTGGCCCATGGCAATACCATCTAAATTTTAAAAGGACCGTGATCAAATTTAGTTGACCTACAATAGAAATATGCTGACAAAACATGGGCAACAAAAAGTTTTCAGAAATGTAAAGTAGTCAAATATGATGAACAAGAAGAAACTAATTAAACAACAAAAATATTATTATCAAATGAGATTTCAGCGACAGGAATTACAAAAAAAAATGCTAAAATAATATTTTTCCCATAACAGGCAAGTGGCGTGTTAAATTATTTGCACTCGATGTGCTAATTCCGGGGCTACATAAAATAGTATTGTTTCTTATCATATGGTAAGCCAATTACATGACTGAAGAATTTAAGAACAAAAAAGGTAGAGGTGTAAAAGAGACAAATCAAGAGTTATCTCGTCTAAGAGCAATGAATATCATTATACAGCCACACCCTGTGGTGAATGAATTGAAAGGATCATTTGTAGGGTGGAAAAAGTAGATGCTTTTCAAAGAGCCTGGCATGCTGATAAGCATACTTTTTAACTCAGTGAGGAAGGCAATGGTAAACCACTATACTCTTTATTTTACTTTAGTAAAGTCTCTATAGGTTCAAACCAGCCTTTCAGCTGATGAACCTACACAACAACAAATAAAACACTCGAATATTACACGTATAGAACACATTCACCAGTCGAAAAACTGTATTTATTATTTTCAATAACCAATTAAATCTATAGATAAATAATACATCATAACAATGTGTTCCTTGGAACACAAAAGAATTTTACAAAAAATTTACTTTAAAATATAAATAAACCGACCACAAGATTTTACGATTTAAAAAAAGAATTATATTTTAAGAATCATACATACGTTACTGACATTGAAACAAGTTTACATTATTATATACCAGCATAATGAAAGTGAATTACCTTGTACATAGTACAACAGTTTTACGAATCATCACACAGATATCTAAATGTGAATGTTGCGAAAATGTAATAAAAAAAGAATAATAAATAAATTCAAGATCAAACACACATACAAATGTTTAGACAAGGAAGAATGCAGAAAGATATCATTTTGAAATTCAAATCTGACTGAGCAAAAAAAGCTACTTCAATGACATAGTGGATACCACGCTAAACTACAAAGCAGACAACCGCGGGTTCGATTCCCAGTTGTATTCTTAAAATTTTCAATTTGAACAATAAATACGGTCCCATTATTCAATCATTATTATGACAAAGTAATAAATACGACTTCAGAAATGAAAACAACAATAAAAATGTAACAAAAAACATAACCTAATTTTAATCACGAGTGAATGATGGGAAATGAAAATCACAGTCTTCGACTTAAAATCATTGTTATGAAATAAATCTTGAAGAACTTAGCGTTTATAAGCGACCTCTTGCTTTCAAGAATAAATTTAAACAAAATTATAATTAAAAACGTATAATAACTTCATAATGGAAATGCATTAACAAATATACCCAAGCTTACTACAAATTTCTATATACACCAGCTGATAGAATTCTTTTAGAAAAATAAACGTAATTAAAACAAAGAACATGAACTTAAATTTATTCTATGTATGGCCAGTACATAGGAAAAACAACACCAATGACAAGTGGCTGATAGATATTTTTGTAAAAACCATAAACTCATATTGAAATCCACAAGATTTATGAGGAAACCACACAGTCTTGGGTCTTGTTTGCATGGACAAGACCCAACAAAAGGAAATATACAATGTGAAGGTAATGAGAGGTCTGGATCTTGATTCGGACCATTACCTGTCCAAAATTAAAATCAAACTAACACCATACAAAAGACCCAATATCGTACGAAAAGACGAAAATCATGATCAGAGATCCACGCTGCATAAGTTGCGTAACAGTTAACGAACAGCAAATAAAATTTATGGAAAAATTTAAATATCTCGGAGAAATCATAACCAATTGTCTCAATAAAAGACCCATACGGCAAAATAAAATGAATACACTCAAGAAATCTCTGATAACCACTCAAAACATCTACAACAAGAAATGTCTGTCAGGCAAAACTAAACAACGACACTACCAAACAGTGGTTCTCCCAGAAATCCACTATTCCAGGAAAACATTATTCAGGCCATATCGCTTATGAGACACCGATAGAATTGAAAAAATAGGAAGAAAAATACTTAGGAAGTGCATGAACCAAAGGCACATGGTGGAAGGACAGTGGCGGTTAATCCCAAACAAATCTCCCCCACTAACAAATAACTTTAGAAAGAAAAGAATATCATTCCTAGGACATATACTCAGAGGTGAAACGTCCAGACTTGTGAACTGGCTGATCAACCATTTTTGGAATAAGGTGTCGAGAGACCTAGGTGGCTGAAGGATGTTCAGCGAAATATGGAGGAACTTGGAATCACTAAACAAGACCTGCTAACAAAATCAGCTAAGTACAACCAACTAGTCAAGACTAATATGGTAACATTCGAACCAAAAACCAGAAGAGTGTACAACAGGGTGTTTACCAACAAAGACCAGAAACAGAGATCGAAACGTTTTAAGAAAATGTGGGCCAAACAAAAGGAAGCCACGCTTAGAAGAGCGCGCTTTTCAAAGAAACCCAACACTAGAACAGACATAAACTTGAACTATAGTGATCCTATGAGGTCTCAAAAGAAAAAAAAATTATTCGCTGGACCACAATGTTTCTAATATCCACGTACCTAACTATATAGATTACACGTTTCAATAACCTGATGAACCTGAATAACGAAACCGATGAAAATTTAATTCCGCTGCTGAAAAAATAAACTAACAATAAACATGAAAACAATATTTCAAATTTAAAATTGAACAATTTATATGAACATCTATCGATAAATCGAAAAACCACTAATAAAATTTTAGACAAACTACAACATACAATTTCAAACATATTTATTCAATGACGAATCGTGAGAAAAAATCAATTTCATTACATAAATTTTCCGAAGGCTAGTTAGGAATCAAAATTGACAATAATCGCATTGGTGTTGTACTCATTAAAATTGCATAAATGTGTTCACAGCCTAAAATTATGAGAATTTTATGTATAAAGATTACCAGAATATGATACAATATAACAAATACGTAATAAATATAATCTTACAGTAAAACACATATTGAAATGTAAAAAAAAATACATACACATTGATAAGAATATACATAAAAAATAATTAAAAATGGTGTTGTGCGTTATCCATTACCTCAAACCAATTTTAAATATCATGTTAACAAAATAACTAAAAAAAAAAAAAATCTGGTGTGAAACACTCACACAACTTTCTCTTGCCAATGTAAATAATAAACTATATAAACTAACATTAGTAATAAATCATTAAAAAAACTAAGCTCAATAAACGTAACCTAATTTTAATCATGAGTGAAATGCAAAATGAAAATCAACAGTTTGGCTTAAAAATGTGGAAAATCACTAAAAACTTGTTTTTTGGGTTCAGGGGGTCTGAAAGCGTGTAGATCCAGTGAAAACTTGATTTCGAAAAATCGACATGAAAACAATACTTTCCTTCTTATATATTTATACAGGCAAGAGAAAGTAATAAAACAAAGAAAAAATTTCAAGGAAAAACAGTTAAAAATTATATAACTTGAGGTGGTCGATCATAAAACATGAAATTTCAACCACAAGATGTTTTTACATTTATTTAAACTAAACAAGTGAAGCAAAAACTTAACAAGAAAAACCATCTTAGTAAGCAATAAACAAATGAAAACATATTACTAAGAATGTAAACATAAAGTTAAAAGGAAATTTGTAAAAATATTCATTACATGTATATTAAAAATGAAATTTGGAAACCCAAAATACAAAAATCTGGTGTGAAACACTCACACAACTTTCTCTTGCCAATACAAATAATTAACAATAAACCTAACATTAGTAATAAAACATTAGAAATAAACAACAAAACTAACCTCAATAAATATAACCTTATTTTAATCATGAGTGAGAGACGCAAAATGAAAATCGAACTCAGTTTGGCTTAAAAATACGGAAAATCACTCTTTCACGCTAAACTAGGCTCTGTAGTGAAAAATGCTTTAAATAAAAGTTGTAGATAATTTAATTTCCTATAAAATTTATTATATACACTTTTGTCGTAAAATGCATTCTAAGGCCGAAATCTCAAAAAAATCGATTTTTCACACGTTTTCGTGAGACCAATCGCTAAAAACATGTTTTTTGGGTTCAGGGGGTCTGAAAACGTATAGATCCGGTGAAAACTCGATTTCGAAAAATCGACATGAAAACAATACTTTCCTTCCTATATTCATATAGGCAAGAGAAAGTAAAAAAATGTATTTATGGAAACATAATGAGAACAGATGGAATACCAAACTTTCAATAACACTAAAATACGTTAAGACACAAATGACTGAAAGTCAAATAATAAAAATCCACTTAACAAAATTTTTATTTAAAAGAAATATTTTATATTTGTGCCCATTAATAATAAAATTTTAGATATAATTTAACAGCCTCTTTAAAAAACAAACTGAATATAAAATAGATAACGCACAATAAAAATCTTTAAAAACATTTGATAAAATGAACATATAATAATCATGCGTACCATACCTGTACATATATAAAAGATCCTTCAACCTAAATTTAAAAACCTAATAGAATTTCTTAAAATAAACATGCCAACAGACTTGTTGTACAACAAGAAAGCCCTTCACAGATCTATAAATAAACTACCGAATATCTTGCAAATTGAATTAATTTATAGAGTAATTAAAAATGAATTTATAATAAGAAACAAAAAGATAAAATAAGCAAGCCATCAATTAAAATTACAGTATATCATTTACAAAGTAGAATAAACAATCATGATATGGTTAAACAAAACGGTTGGACAAAACAAGAATGAAATATGACGAACATGTATATACATGGTACATTGAATCGCTTTAATTATTATGAAGTTTGAAAAACTGAAATCAATTTGCAAACAGAGTATTTTATAATTTTTTTAAAAATAGTCCATAAATTTAAAATTTTAACAATAATGGACGGAGTAAATGATTACAATGCTCCAATAAGGCTACAAAAGATTAAAAAAAAAAAACAAATGATGCTCATTTTTTTGCCGCCCGATCTTGTAATTAATTCAACATAAGATATCCAATAGCAATGGTTGATTCTGTGACATTTTTCAATGTTGTACAGATTTGAAATCATCTGAAATTACGTAAATGGTAATCAACTCATATTTAGCCAGTATTAAAATATAAATAAGGTAAAATGGGTAAGTTTACCCAAATAAAAAACGAAAAATGTTGTCTGTAAATGTTAATCGTCAATACAACTGTCTATACCAGAAGCCCTGGTTCGATTCCCGATCTATATTATATTTTCCTACCTTTTAAATCACCTTATAAAGTAATATGACAACGTATTTAAAATAACCTAATATCCAAATAATCTGGAATCAAGGATTAAAATAATTGTACTTTAGTTACCTTCAAAATCGGATAAAAAAAATCAAAAGTAAAAAATTTCAGTGACTTCAGGGGACTTACTTACATTGAACATTTTTTGAATAAATTTCATCTTTTGTCCAAATTATTCTGAAAAAAAATGGCATCTAGAAATACTCTATTACGATTTCCATAAATCACACTTTTACAATATCTGAAAACTCAAAAAAATCATAACTTTACAACTATGATAATTTTAAGCTGTAAGTTTTTTTTACAAAGTGTTTGTAATTAAATATGACTACGATGTAACACAAGTTTTTTTAATGAAATATTACTTATCTACTTTAATATAACTTTGAACATTTAGTTAAATCATAAAATGTAAATATTTTTGAAAGAATATTCAAAAACAGTTCCGAAATATCATAGAGGTTAACTAAATCTTTAGTTTGACGCTAAATTCAAATTTGGAAGTTTAAAGATTGCAGGGTTATGGTTTATCAGCTTAAACACCATTTATTTATTTCAACTCGAATCGTTGAGTTTATAATAAACTCAAGAGATACTTATTTTATATTTTTATGTTATAAATTGGGTGCAAAACGTTATTCGGGCCATATAGTTTAGCAGACACCGATAGAATTGAGAAAATAGAAAGAAAAATACTTAAAAGTGCATGAACAAAAGGCCCCCACTAACAAATAACTTTAGAAAGAAATGAATATCATTTCTAGAATAGAAAGAAAAATACTTAAAAGTGCATGAACAAAAGGCCCCCACTAACAAATAACTTTAGAAAGAAATGAATATCATTTCTAGAATAGAAAGAAAAATACTTAAAAGTGCATGAACAAAAGGCCCCCACTAACAAATAACTTTAGAAAGAAATGAATATCATTTCTAGAATAGAAAGAAAAATACTTAAAAGTGCATGAACAAAAGGCCCCCACTAACAAATAACTTTAGAAAGAAATGAATATCATTCCTAGGACACATACTCAAGAAGCGAAAAGTCAAGACTTGTGAACCGGCTGATAAACCATTTTTGGAATAAGGTGTCGAGACCTAGGTGGCTGAAGAATGTACAGCGGGATGTGGAGGAACTTAGAATCACTAAACAAGACCTGCTAACAAAATCAGGTAAGTACAACCAACTAGTCAAGACTAATATGGTAACATTCGAACCAAAAACCAGAAGAGTGTACTAAACGGTGTTTACCGACAAAGACCGGAAACAGAAATCAGAACATTTTAAGAAAATGTGGGCCAAACGAAAGGAAGCCACGCTTAGGAGAGCGCACTTTTCAAAGAAACCCAACACAGGAACAGACCAAAACCTAAACTAGAGTGATCCTATGAGGTCTCAAAAGTAAAAAAAAAAAAAAATTGGGTGTGATTCATTCTATCAGGCATATATATATATAAAACCATTATAAATAAAAATAAATTCATACAAAAAATAAACTCTCCCAAAACAGATTAAATATAAATGTACACAAATTAAAAAACTAATTTCTGAATTAACTAAAACTGTTGGTGAATATTATTTTAAGAAATTCAAACATGTTTACACAAACATTAATTAACAATAAATATCTTCAAAACAATATAAAAAAAAACAACTTAACTTATGCATAAAATACATAATAAATAATACATTAAATATATTACAATACATTCAGAAATATGAGGAAAATAAAGGTTTACAATACAAAGAAATCAAAACAATCTATTTTATTTTAAATATTTTCTTATTTCTTGCTCCTGAAAGACAAAGTACAATACTGATTAGTACATACAAAATAACAGTGGTCCCTAAACTGTGTATTAAATAAACAATTTTGTTTACAAAACATCATATTTCTATTACTTTAAATTTAAATAAATACAATAACAAGCTCTAAAATCGAGTTAAATCTGATAAAGTAATTATTATACGTAAAAGATTTAAAAAATCTGAGAGAAAAGTTAACAATAAAAAGTTAGTACCTAACGATATTTTTTAAATTATCACAAATTTACTGTATAATTTAAAAATCACACTAAGATTTGAAATAAGGACAAGATTTATAAAGGGAAATGAAATACAAAATGATTACTAACTGCAAAATTAATTTTAAAAAGCATTGTATAAATATAAGAACTTGGTAATGATGAAAGATTTTACAACAAAAATTGGAATGATACAAAAATTAGAAAAAATTTTCTATTTGGCAGAGACAAAATTTAGGAAGACATAAAATAATTATTAACGAGATAAATTTACCATAAGACATGGGACTATCAATACAGTAATTACAGTAACAGAAAAATACTGGGTTTCTACATCATTCTTTCTTAAACAAAGCAGGAAAAAATAAATTTTTCGTAAAAACAAACTTTAACGAATTTGAATAGCTGTAGTTATGGAATGAACAATGACAATTTGACACGCTCAGTTAATTGAAATTTTTTTAAAAGATAAAACTAAATTTAACTAACCAATATAACTTTTGATATCATTAAGAGGCAACCTAATTTTTTCAAAAAGAAAACAGCGTAAGAACACAGTTAAGAGCCACTGATATTAAAAATCCATTTCAATAAATTAAAAAACTATTATTAATAAAATTTACAAAATTAACGGATATATTTTCTTAAAATGCCTTTACTTTTTCATATTTAATCACAGAAATATCAAAATGGTTTTATTAGGCCTACTTACAAAAAAAAAAATACAACTAGGACAAATTTAGCCATTAATAATTTTCATAAAGTAAATTCATGTTGTTATTTTAAAAAATTGATGTAATTGTCATTACTTTCCTAAAAATGAATGAAAGAGAGAATTAAAACTAGTTATAAAATTTAAAATTTGATTTTTAATGTTTGCATCATTAAATTAAGGCTAAACAAACTGAACGTTTAAAGTCTGATAAATACGTTTAAAATGCCTAATTTAAACCGAACTTTAACTTCAATTTAACTTCAATCAGAATAAAGTTAAATTTAAATAGACTTAATTTGTTATTTAAAAAAAAAATAGGAGTTCAATATTTCATCTTTTATAAGCAATGATCATTTCAAAGTTAGTAATTATTTAATTTTATTAAACAATAAACAAATGTTTTTATGAACCATAAATTATCCAATCAGCAAACATATTGGAAGTAGGCCTAAAAAATAAATTTAAATAAAAATGGGAATTATCTGAATGACTTAGAAGCAATAGTAGAATCAATCTACTAAAAACAATTTTCCATTAAAAAAAATGTCTAAAAGAAGTTTTATACTTTATTCAAAAACTTATTGCTACTGGGAAGACATAGCACAACAAAATGCCTCGTTCTAAAGAAATTTAAAATTTTATCTCAACTCAAAGACTGGAATAAATATTGAATTATTTGCATTAATTAGCCTAATGACAATGTAAAGAATTAAGTTTGTCAATTTTATTAAAAAATACAAAAAAATTTCATTTGAGATTAGTTTTCACTAATTTTAACTGCATGAACTTCATTAGGAAGGCCTACATTGAAACAAGTATACTTGCATTTCTTAACAAGAATTAATACCCACTTACAATTTTTAATAAGAATTTATTCATACATTATTTCAAAATTGTGTGAAAATAGTGTATTAAATGGAGGAATTGAGTTATTTTATTATAATTTTAGAAACTACCATTGTATCAGTTACGAATATTTTCTTAAGTACCCTTGTTTACATAACCGGATAGGTTAGAAGCAATTTTGAATGCAAAATATGAAAAGTAGAATTTATAAATTTTTAAAGTCAATAAAATTATTGTAAAATTCGATCGGATTGATTTAATTTTTAAATAATCAATATTTTCACCGATATCATTAATTTAGTTCAGATATGCTACCATGCTTTCAAACAAACAAAAACAAAAAAGTGACCGTTACATGAAAACAATAACTGTGCATGCAAAAAACTACAAACAATTCACATTTTACAATTTATTACTCCATCTTGACCTTCAAGTCCCCTTCCCGATACGTAATTAATATATTTTATTAATAATAAACTATAAACAATAATATCCAATGAATACTTACAGTAATATTTACCTAAAAACGCCTGCCCTAAGATTAACCGCCAAATTCAGTCCAGTAATATGTAGCTGTATAGAAACGGACTCGTATATTCACGTCAAAAAAGACAAAGAACGCAATACAACCAGCTTGATGACTTAAACTAGGCTTTATTATCGATCAGTTTTAATGTAAATACAGTATATCTAAGGATTGTTAACTTATTTAAGTTTTTCGAGAAATTCCGTAAAGCCTTCTTATAGTACTGAAGAACATAGCATAAGGTCCATAGGTTATAACGTTATAGGTAGGGGACTCCAATGCTAACGAATACACCAAGCTTAACATACATGGCAATATGGCTTCTAATATAGGGACAAAAGATGCCTCTTTTTAAACCGTTTTATCTTTGTATAAAACACATCGCAAATAGTGTTGATGTGCAAAATTTATTGTTAAAACTTAAAACTAAAATTTAATTCATTTAAAAAGTCATCAGAACATGTAATTATAATTAAATTTTTATGTTGAAAATCACGTACTTTTCCCTATACTTTGCTTATGGTAGCCATTCCAATGACGGTTACAAAGTGGTATGAACACTTTAAAGTAATTTTATTAAAAAATACTTTAGAGTAACCAAAGTTTATTTATAACCACATGAAACTATAAACTTTTATTTTATAATTACTTACAGTCTGACAATCACAAATAACAAAGAAATTATTTAATTTCTTACCTTAGTAGCTCAGATACAAGACGGCAACACAAAACAGGATAGCAATGTAACAAGCACCCCACGCCACTTACACGAACAAGCATAGGGAGAAAAAAGTTACCTCATTGGTCGAATTCAGATTAGCCGCAAAAATTTTACCAATCAGTGAAAGTAATTGTTGTGACGTCGCTTCTACTTTGACCAATAAAACTACGTCTTGCGAAACGCGGGAGAAAATAATGACTTTTCTCAAGTAATATTATGTTATTAATATATGTTTAAAAATAACAAAATTTCATTAAAAAGTTAAGTGTAAATAATTATACGCAGTAATTTGAAATGATGTCTAGTATTTGATTAGTTAAAAAACTGTAGTTAAAATATTATAGAAGTTGATAGGTGTCATTACAGCAAATGCCGGCAGATAGCGTCAGCTTTCATACAGATGAAATCCCTGCTTGCTGCTTCTGAGACAACAACAGTCAGCTGCTTATGTTTATGGTGGAACTCTTGTTTGAATTATCAGTGAATATTTATTCCAGGCAAGTATAGTTAAGATAATTTATTTTTAAAGTACTAGGACTGACTCGCTATCGTTACTTTGTCGATTTTACTATTTTATTGAGTAATTTTGTGGATTATTTTTGAAATAATTATATTTTACTACAGTTTATTGCAAAACCTTTTGTTAACTTGGATTAATTATTTTAAGTCTATTTATAATTATTATTGTATTTTGATTTATTTAAAGTTACGTACAGGCATTTCCGTGGCTTCATTGACTACTTAAATATTGAATAAATGTATATCGTCATTTATATACAGTAATTTAGTGTTAACATCACGTAAACGTAAAGCCGTACCTTGACGTTATGGCCAAGATGACCTTATACTAAATATGTGTCGTTTCACTTGTTAGTTTAGTCATTTTTATTAACACAATATTATATCCTTTACTGGTACATACTACCAAAAATTTTAAACGATTTACATTGTAGTACGAAATTGTCGAAATCTGTTCTTTTGAATAATGGAATTGAAGTGTATACGTTTCAGTTACGTTGCTTCATCTCCAGTGACTTTTCTTTCTAAAAAGGAAAGCCTGATATCACGGTAAAAAACACACGAACCTTCAAATAAATTATTATTCAAAACTTGAATAATTTTAAATACAGCTTAAAAATATATATTCCTAACACAAGCATTATATGTCATTTGATACCCACTTGCTAATAAATTCTTATTTTAAGGCCTATTTTAATCAGGAATCATTTGTGTATCAACTTATTTAGTTATTTGACAGATCAAGCTGTATTTAGCATCATTTAAATCTTTCTCAGGTTATACAGACTAATAAACTAGTATCAAATTGGATCTGCTTAGAAGTTTTAACCTATGTGGCAAATTTCTCTTTAAAGTACAGAAATTACTTATTATCTAACACATTATAAACTTTACTTCCTTTAGGTATCGATTGATCAAACATTGAAGTATTGAATTTTTAGATAAGTCTGTCTTAAACGTATTATTGTTTATATTTGGTGTAGTAACATCTGGAACAGTTATGACCTAACAATTTGTGATGTGTAAACTAAGTTAGTCATGGCCAATGAATAATCATAGTTGAGACATTAAAATTATAAAGATAATAACTACAAGCGAAACTGAAATGATATCCTACTTTATAGCCAATGTCAGCAAGGTATTTTTTTGTGAGGTCCGAACTATAATTTTTGGATTTTGTGTCTTTAATGCACCTCACTAGAGAAGGAGAATCCAAAATTTAGGCCCCTTTCATATGGTCAGTTCAGTTTTCATATCAGTTTCAGATGAAATTTCAGTTAGAAAGCTACTGGCTCAATGATTTTCCCATCAAGCCACTTGTCACTTGTGTTGTTATAAGTTCAGTTCTTGTTTAAACAGCTGTACAGAATAGAGAAGAGACTAAAGAACTGTCACTGTGAACGAGTCACGGTTACTTATAATTCACGGTGACCACAGTTATTCAGCTAGGCGAGTAACCATTCCCCAGTCACTGTTACAAAGATCGCTTACTCTTCTGTCACTGGAAGACAGGAAGATAATGCGAATGTTCACCGTACTTCTACAGATATAAAGTAGAAACCTCTCGTTCCCCAGTCACTGTTACAAAGATCGCTTACTCATTCTCTGTTCACTGTTTATGACAGGACAACATGGCGAACGTAATTCTACAGATAGAAGAGTAACAGCACTCTCGTTCCCCCAGTTACTTTTACAAAAATCAGTTACTTACTCAGACAGAACAAATTATTTACCTTAGAAACTAGTGAAAAAATTCACTCACTCATTCACTGTTCACAGTTAATAGACAAAATGACATAATAGCTACGTAAGATATGTTGGTCTGTTCACTGGGCTTAGTGCTCTCCTTTGATAACTGGCACGTCCATTCTCGTTTACTTCAATTTTTACGCACTCTTCTCTCTCTCTCTCCCTCTCTCGGTCTTTTCCCCTTGTTATGATTTTCATCTACTAGACTAAACAAAACGAGAGTAGTTCCTTTACATTTCTGATCGCGGTAACATAATTACATTACAGTGTTATTTTTATTGCACGGCGCGTTCTACCTAGTTATTTTATTTATATTGTCGTTAATTTTTTCAGTTGTAAATTGTTTTTTGTACTTTCTCTGTTTTGTATAAAATGTCCGTTATTTTTAATACTAATTTAGGATACCTTGTGTTAATCAGTTTTAGGCTAAATTTTTATTTTAGTTATATATGTAGCCCACTTTTTATAATTTATCAAAATTTCAGTTGTTATCATCAAATAACAACTGAAAACATTATTATTATTTCATGATAGCAACTGAAAAATATACTAAATATTACTAAATCACTAGTAACTATTAAAAGTAACGGTGAATGCAAAATCACTGTCACCGTGGTCACGGTGACTGGTTGAAACAGTGAACGCTCTTCGCTAGTACAGAAGCTTCAGTTTATTTCTAATTTCTGTCATAACCTTGTCCATACCTGATGTCATCAAATAACGAATTTATGACTGATTTTATCAAATTATATCACAGTTTTCTGTGTCTGTGTAATAAGAAGGACTCAAGTTACCTTAATACATTCAAACGAGAAGATGCGTACGAGGTGTGGCTATTAAACGAGACTGACGTAAAAAGTTTTATTTTAATTTTATACATAATCACTTATTGTCACCTTCAATATACACTTATCTATCCCTACAGCGCTCCAAGAAAATTTTCCATTGTTGGAAACAGTGCTGGAAGTCATCTTCTGTCAGCTCCTTCAGGACACGTGCCGCTTTCTCTTTTACAGCTTCCACAGGCTCAAATCTTGTCCCTTTAAATGCAGATTTCACCTTAGGGAACAGGTAGAAGATAATAACATGTGATGAAACAAGGTTTTTTTACTTATGATGCGGAAACAAAGCGCCAATCCATGCACTGGAAAAGCCAAACTTCACCGAGAGTCAAAAAAGCTCGAATGAGCAAGTCAAAATTTAAACCAATGATGATTGTATTTTTTTATATCCATGGGATTGTGTACCTTCACTGGGTTCCTGAAGGTCAAACAATTAATCAATATTACTACCTTGAGGTACTTTCTAAACTACGTCAAAGAGTAAGGAAAACGCCCCGAAATGTGGAAGGACAAATCATGGGTTCTCCATCAAGACAATGCGCCAGCTCATTCCGCGTTATCTGTCACGAGGTTCCTAGCCAAGTACAGCATCTCAGTGTTAGAACATCCACCTTATTCACCAGATCTTGCACCATGTGACTTCTACCTGTTCCCTAAGGTACTTACTTTACTTTACTATAAGGGCGTTCAGGCTTCTGCAGCCCCTCCTCACCGCGACCTAAAAGATCTTTTGTGATTGCCCCTATTCCTATTTCTGCAAGACCCACACTTTCGATAAAGCGCAGGATCTGCCTAGGATCTAGTGCACTTATCTGAGAGGTGTTTACACAACCTTACCCATCAGCGCTCTTCTTTTGCAGCCACCCACTTTGCAACTGCATATAAATATAAGTGTGCGACCCCCTGAGCCGCACAGACCTTAACGGCCAATATTTCATCTTAGAAGACGGTTATGTTACACCCAAGGGCCAGGGAAATCTTTCCCCAGGCCCCCACTCCCGCTCTTCCGCTCATCCCTGAGCCGTCAGTGTACCAAAAGGTAACCCCTTCCGGTATCACTGGCTGTCCCTCCGCCCACTCCTGACGATCAAAGCTTTTCACCCTCAGTGTGTCGGAGAAGTCGTATGCTCTGTACATACGGTCCCGAGGACCACCTACCACACCCATCCCCTCAATCCCTTTGAAGATCTCGGTGTGGCCCATCTCCCCTGATGGGACCCCGAACCCGCCCTCCAGCCTCAAGGCAGTTCTTATCGCCTCCTTCTTCACTTGAACATGAATAGGAGGCAAATCAGACATCGCCTCCATAGTAGCCGTTGGACCAGTGCTCGTTGCACAACATATCCTTAGGCGGGCCAATCTCTTCAGCTTCCTCAGCCGATCTGTTCTTGGCCACCATACAAAAGCTTCGTACGTGACCATTGGCAGAATGATGCTCACATAAGCCCATTCTGCCATACGAGGCCTAAGCCCCCAAGTCCTCCCAAACGGACTCTTAAACATCCATAAGGCCTTTGCAGCCCTCTCAACAGTCCTTGACATGTGGCCCCTCCAAGTCAGGCCCCTATCAAGGACAACCCCCAGATACTCCACCTCACGGGGAGTAGCTCAAATCCACTCCTTCCAGAGTCAAAGCATCTAGAGCCATCTTCCTTTTCCTAGTAAAAGGAACAACAACCACTTTTAGTTGTCGTTTCAGCTAGGGAAATAATCAGTCCGCCCCTGCATAGCCCCGCGTACAGGGGTAAGGCAAAATACTGTAGGATTTAGCCAAGTTTCCTACAGGCACCGTTAAGACACTGATTAAATGCCCCAGTGCCATCCACCCTTCGGCACGGTAAACGCCTGACACCACTGGGTTGGGCAAAAGCTACAGTAGGAGAAGTTGCCTCTAGCACGGATAGAAAAAGTGCTAGATGCCAGGGACAAGGATCAGGATAGACAGACAGAAGCCCAGCATCTCAGCTCACCTCGGCGGGACCAAAGCATGGCTGAAAAGTAACCATAGGATGCCGAGGAGTTTCCAGAGGCACGGGCACGAAAAACTGCTACAGAAAGTAAGGGAGCAGGTGCTCTCTTGCTCTCTTGGACGTGATGCTTCGGCACATGCAAGCCAGCCGATCACTGACTTACTTCGCCTCCTTGTTCCCTAAGGTAAAATCTGCATTAAAAGGGACAAGATTTGAGTCTGTGGAAGCTGTAAAAGAGAAAGCGGCACATGTCCTGAAGGAGCTGAAAGAAAATGACTTCCAGCACTGTTTCCAACAATGGAAAATTCGCATGGAGCGTTGTAGGGATAGAGAAGAAGTGTATATTGAAGGTGACAATAAGTGATTATCTATAAAATAAAAATAATTTTTTACGTCAGTCTCGTTTTTTAATAGCCACACCTCGTATATAGATACTTTAGTCACAAGATTACCTTTTGCATATGGATTGGCCGCAAAGAAGGGAATAGAAAATTTGACACTGCTGTCAACCTCAACAGTGAGACACTACTCGTACATTTCACTACCGTGCAGTTTCTACATACATTTTGTAAGCTGTGGATTATTCCGAGAAAATGTTTTCTTCATAAACCATATAAGAAATAAATGTGACCTGTAATATTGCCTATAGCTTGTTTACATGACTAAAAATTTTTGATTTACCGTAATTACCAGCTACCAGCTATTTCGTTCCATTGGAACAAAATTTTCTACGAATGAATCGCCTTCTTTACTATCGCTGTCACCGGCTTCTTTACTATCAGTCTCACTAGTATTTACCTATCTGTTTTCTTTTTTTACCAGGTGTCAACAAAACTGTTGAAAAATAGCTTCTTCACGACTTTAATTTCCTTTTTTATTTTTTGAATTGTGGAAAGAGAAACATCACAGTAGTTAGATGCTCGCTCACAGCTTTTGTTAAGAGGCACAGATAAGAATTTTTATTTAGCTTCAACATCACAACATTTTATTGTATTGCATATTAGATTTCGTTCAGCACTGTGAATAGTTTCGAGAAACCAACATTTATGTTTACAGTAACAAAGAGTTATATTCTTACAGTTAACCTTCAAAAGGTTCTGTGATATACTGTATATATGCTCTGGGTATAGTATAAGTCGTACTGAAATTAAAGCAGTCGTGCATGCGCTGATACTTTTCCCCCTTTACCCCTCGTTGCAAACAAGGGCACAATCGTGACTCAAGTGACTATACTAAGTTATTAATTAGGTAAGAATACGATCCATCAGCTGAAAAAATGGTGCTAGAAAAATGAGACTGGGATTGTACGACGATAAATTTTTTCTACGTTGCTCAGTATACTGTATATCTATTTTTTCTTTAGTTTATTTTAAGTTGCATCAACATCATGGTTATTAGTGGCTACATTGAGGAATGGTGGGTTTGAACTTGTAATACGAGGCGTGTTCAGAAAGTAAGTACCGTTTTTAAAAAAAAAACAAGTAAAACAATTTTTTTCAACACAATTTTATTTCTACATGAAAGCCCAAACCTTAAACTATTTTTTGACATAGTTTCCACCGATGTTCAAACACTTGTCGTAGCGGGTGATCAATTTGTCTATACCCTCTTCGTAGAAGGTTCCCGCCAACGAATGTAGCCATGACTCCACGGGAGTTTTCACTTCATCGTCGGTTTCAAAGCATTGGCCACCTAGCTCGCGCTTCATGTGCAGGAACAAGTGGTAGTCAGACGGTGCCAAGTCCGGGCTGTAGGGCGGGTCATCGAACTGCTCCCAACGAAATTGTCGAACCAATGTTTGAGTGTCACCAGGGGCCGAGGGGTATGGGGCCGAGCATTGTCATTGAGCAACACAATTCTGTTACTGAGCATTCCTTTCCGTGTGTTTTGAATTGCCTGCCTTAGTTTTCTTAAGGTTTTGCAATACCTTGCCGCATTAATGGTTTCACCTCTTGGGAGAAAATCAATCAGCAAAACACCTTTCCGATCCCAAAAGACCCAAAAGAAAGTGCACATGATTTTTTGTGCAGACATTGTCGTCTTGGATTTTTGTTTCTTCGGGGATTGCGCGTGTTGCCACTCTATTGACTGCTGTTTAGATTCCGGTGTGACATGACGGATCCGAGTTTCATCACCTGTTACAATTTTGTTTAAAAAATCCTCACCATCATCACTGTACTGTGTGAGAAAAGTCAAAGCACTTCCGAGTCTCTTGGGTTTATGCACGTCAGTAGCGGGAGCCTTTTACGAAGAGGGTATAGACAAATTGATCACCTGCTATGACAAGTGTTTGAACATCGGTGGAAACTATGTCGAAAAATAGTTTAAGGTTTGGGCTTTCATGTAGAAATAAAATTGTGTTGAAAAAAAATTGTTTTACTTATTTCTTTTAAAAACTGTACTTACTTTCTGAACACACCTCGTAATTTTCCAGATCCAGACAGGAATCGAACACTGGAACTCTGCTTACCAGTATAGCACGCTAACCACTGGGTCACAGAGGTGGCCACTATTTTATATTAGATTTCCTAAAAGAAAAATGAATGTATATTGTAAAAATTTAAGGTAATGAAGATTTTTATTTAATTTTTACTATATAGGTGACATTGTAGTCATGCAGCGAGGCGGTGACATGAATGGCTTTAGCACAGGAGAAGAAGATTCGAGAGGACCACCCGAACAAACTTGTTGCTTAGTCGACGACGGGTATCGGTGCTCCAGACCTGCCGGTAATGCTTGTTATAGTAAAAGAATACAAAAAACAGTGACTCAGAGACGTTTAAAATTACATCTTGATAATATGGTAAGTCTATTAATCTTCTTTTTAACCCACCGGGTTAGTGCATTGGTAGTCATCACCATTAGTCAGCTGTGTTACAGCTGATTTTTGGATATGAAGAGTCTATGGTTCAAATCGTAGTAAGCGTAGTTACCATATAAGTCGGTTCATAAGACGCACTCCCATTTTCAAAAAGGATGTTAAATTTTATTTTTACTTTCTCTTGCCTATATGAATATAATAATAATAATAATAATAATATTTATTTATTCCACTTTATACAAATACAAAATTATATCTTATCTACTAGGAATAAATAACCACCAACTCAAGTAAACGGTGGTTATATATATATATATATAAAAAAAAACACAAAATACATAAAAACAAGTTTACAAATGAATTATAGAAATAAATTACACATCAAATGTCGTCATCCACTACAAATGACAATTCAAATTTTAGCGGCAGCTACAGCGCATGTTAACTATATTTTTTAACAACAATATTAACCCAGCCGTCAATCTTCAGAGCAGATATTCACCTGTACATGACTAACACTAAAATCAGTTATTATTGTTATATTGTTTACCAAGATCAGTAAATTCCTACAAAGACTGAATAGCAAGCACTGCAAGTCAGCAACGGTAAAACACCAACACTAACCAACAATTCTTACAAGTGAATCAACATCAGTTATCTCATTGAGCCAATCTTTAACCTTTCTTGAAAATATTAATACGTTTAAGCTATTTTTAATTTCAATAGGCAACAGATTAAAACACTTGGGACCCAAAAAAACAAAAGTTTTAGCAAAAAAGGATTTGTTAACTTTCGGTCTTACAAAAAGTTGTTGGCTTGAACCTCTAGTTCTGTGATATAAGTTTTCAGTACCTCTGTTGCCACTTTTTTTATAAAATAGTTTTAAAACTTTAAAAATAAATAAGTTTTTAATGGGCAAGATACGTAAATTTTTAAAATCATTAACAGTACTGTCTCTCTGACGTTTAAATAATAATATTTTAATGAAATATTTTTGAGTTACAAACAATTTATTTATTAGTTTATCATGAGTACCCCCCCAAAATTCAATAGCATACTGAAGACGCGATTGAACCAAAGAAAAGTATAAAGATCTCATTAAATTTAAGCCACATAGGTTTCTTAAGAAATAAAATGCCCGAATTGATTTACTGATATCAGAATGTAGCTGATTTACATGATTTCTAAAGGAGACCTTATCATCAAGAATCAATCCTAAATATTTTATTTCTTTTACCTGTTCAATTACTTCGCAGCTGCATCCAACAGGATCGGAACAAACGTGATATTTAATGTCATATATAGGAAGGAAATTATTGTTTTCATGTAGATTTTTCAAAATCAAGCTTTCACGGGGTCTACAAGTTTTCAGACCTCCTGAACCCAAATAACATGTTTTCAGTGATTGGTGTGTGTGTGTGTGTGTAAACAAAATATCTCAAGAGCGGAACATCGTATGAAGTTGAAACTTGAAACGTAAGTTAGATACCACTGGAGGAACTGTCATGATCATTTTCATCAAAATCGGTTAACCGGAAGTAGTAAATTATTCGTGTAATTTTTAACTTTTTTACGATTTTCTCAAAAACAGCTACTACCATTTTTTTAAAATCTTCTCATTTACTAAATTTTTTATGCTCTACAAGACAGGGTAGGCACCATGTCTGCTAAAATTCTTGGAAAGGCTGTTTTCTCGTAAAAATATGTTTTTTTTAAGATCATGGCTTTAATATGTATTTTAGCGCAAAAATGTATTTATTGAAAGTTATAGGGAATTTAAAATCCTACAACTTTTATTTCAAACACTTTTTTGTATAACGCTTAGTTTAGCAGTAATTAGTGAATTTCTGTTTTATATTTTCATGAAAATCTGCAAAAAATCGATTTTTTTAAGATTTCAGCCTTAGGATGCATTATACGACAAAAGTATATCTAATAAAATTTATAGGAAATTAAAATATTTACCTAACCTGTATTTTTTTTTTTTTTTTTTTTTTTTGTTTAACGTCCGACTGTTTTGCAATTACTGCTAATGCAGACGGTACACCTAACCTGTAGATTATGTTTTTTGAGGTTAGTTTTTATTACTAATGTTTAGGTTATATTGGTCATTATTTGCATTGGCAAGAGAAAGTCATGTGAGTGTTTCACATCAGATATTTTTTTTAGGTTTAGCATAGATTCACTTCTAAAATTCTTAATTAAGTCATCACTATTTTTACTTAAACTAGTAGAAAATTTAATTCTAACAAAAATTATTTAAATAAATTTTTAAGATCTTGAAAACATCATTTTGTTTGGTAGGCACATGAATCTAAAAGTGGTATTATTGGTGGGAATTTTTATAATAATCATATTATTTTCTTTTCGCCATTCGTTCATCACACCGAGTTGTCAGAAACTACAAAAGATAGCAATAAATGGTTTTCAGATTCGCAAGCTACACAAAAAGTTAGTAGGCCTGGATTGGGTTTGAAGTTCTGGTTTCGACCGAAAGTGGCCCAAAACTGAATGCCAAGCGATAAAAGTCGGAATGTGGAAACAAAAATAGTGTCATTCAATTCCTCTGAACCCTTTATAGAGCAGTACTACAGGGGGAAATATACATGTTGTAAAACGTTAAATTTTGTTTTATAGGGACTTGAATAATGTGTTTCTAGTCCCAGAACAGTAAGATATTTCTTTTTTTATGTTAAGCCCTGGTAAGTATACTTATGCTTAAATACTAGCTTACTAAGGAACATTTATTGAATTGGGAATCACATGTATGTTTAGTGGTGAATGCATATTAAAACAATTTGTAGTCCTATTTAACAGAACAATTTGTAGAATAACTTATCTCAACTTTATATTAGCATGAATGCTTGCTTTCCTATAAAAAACTCAAATTTACTGAGCACTGTACTAAAGTAACAACAAAACAACACGGTTGCATAAAATTTGTGTAACTCATGAAGCAAATGGTCGCTGCGCAGTAATTTCAAAATGTGGATAGCCTACTTACCAGAGAACGTCTATAAAACCATAAAATGCCAATAAGGTTCAACTGCATAGCTTATTCTTTAAAAAAATGGACCTTATTGCCAGTAGTAAGTATATTTACCAAAGACCTATAAAGGGTTAAAGAATAGATACCAAAATTATTGGGTTTAAAGTTTCGGTTTCAACTGGAAGTCAAGAAATCAAAGTCGGATTTTGATAACAAAAATCATGCCATTCGATTCCTCTTAAAGAGTAGATACAGAAATTACTAATGGTTTTTAAAGGTCAAAGGTAAGCCGTTTTAAAAATTATCACCACCCATGAGACGCGTTGTCTCATAAAACAAATTTTTATAATTGTCATTAATTTGAAATAAATATTTATTAGGTTATGTTACAGTAAATGTTTAGGTAAATTTTTTACTTGTTTATTATGTTTCAGGCACGTCACATATACATTTGTGATTACCACAAAAGTGTAATCCAATCAGCTCGGACAAAACGACGACGGAAAGATTCTGAAGATGATTCAAACGAGACTGATACTGAAGTTCCCGAAGTTGACCTGTTCCAATTGCAGGTTAATACCTTAAGGAGGTACAAAAGACATTATAAAGTAGTCACAAGGCCCGGTTTAAATAAAGCACAACTTGCCGACGTAAGTTTTTTTTTATGTCGTATAGTTTAATGGTGTCCAGAACAGGCAGGTGGAGTGTTAAATTAATTGCACTCGATCTGCTGGTTCCAGGGGTACAAAATGTACAGGTATTTCCTGTTTTTTATTACATAGTCAGCCAATTCTGTGAATGGATTATTTAAGAACAAAAGAGGTAGAGGTGTAAAATACACTATTCAAGAGTTATCTCCTCTGAGCATAATGAATTTCATTTTACAGCCCACGGTTACTATACTGGACGGTAGAGGTCACCCACAGCTGCTTTGAGATGTAAGATGACTTAGTCTGGTCCTCAACAACTCAGCCGGTGCGTAGTGACGGTTAGATTTTTGCATTGTTTTTACAAACAGCGGTTTATGTATGTTTACACGGGAAATCGATTTTAATTTTAATAATTCTTCGTTTGCGGCCTTAAGTTTTTCTCTTAGTAACTTGTTTTCTTCTCTTAATTTGGCATTTTCACATTTTAAGAGATCAGTTTCTTCTGACTGCGCAACATTCAAATTTGGCGGTTCTTCATTAAAACGAGGCCTACCTTTCTCTACGGCTATCCCTTCATTTTGTAAACTGCCTGTGTTGTACTTGGTTGATAAGTTTAAAATATCATAAACTTCCTTACAAGCATATTGTTTCTTTGCTCGATTTTTATGTTTACTACAAGTCGGATTTACCAGATGTAGACTGGCACTACAAATCGGCAAATTTAAATGTAGGACTGAATTCGTCTTAAAGCACGTTTTAATGGAAGATGTAGCAACTCAGACTTTAAATCGCGTATATATTCTGATTCGTCGAAATGTACTCAACACACGCGACCACTATCAGCAGAAAATGAGTCGGTCTTTGGAAAATGGTAAAAGTTATACTGTCCACTCCTTTTCATGTCTTATCGTGATTAGAACACCTGGCAATCGCACAACACACCATTATTAAAGACTAGCAAAGTATTACAGACCATATTAAGACTAGTAAATGTCACAGACCAACACGGTACGTATGGTGCGTCGACTGTCGCTGGTGACCAGTGACGTCAGTGGGCGGGGCTTGTCACTGCATAAAATTGTTGATGATCCCTACTGTCTAGTAAAGTAACTGTGATAAAGCCAGACCCTTGTAGTGAATGAAGTGAAGTTGTCTTTTTCAGGGCGGAATTAGGTGCTTTTCAGAGGCCTGGCATGCTAATGAGCAACTCTTTCAACTCAGTGAGGAAGGCAAATGAAAAAACCTCACTCCTCGTTTTTACTTAGTAAAACCTCTAAAGGTTCAAACCAGCCTGTCAGCTGTTGACCTAAACAACAATAACTTAGTTTAATGAAAGTAAATTGTGTGCTATAAACACAAGACTTGTATTTGTTTTGAAAAAATTGTTTAAAATTATTTTTGGAATTTATATGGGAAAAATAAAAATAAAAACATTAGAAGTCTATGGTCATCGTTAAAGAATGGTGGGGTTGAAGTAATTCAGATCAAGACAATAGGGAAATTTTGAGGTATTTTATTGGTAGCTCTGTTAGCCTCTAATGCAAAAGTTTGTGTAACAACAATTTAACCTCAACTTAAGATTTTTGCATTGTTGTTTTGGTTAAACTATGTTCATTGGTGAAGGAAAGGTAATGTGTGTTTTATTGTTTAATTTAAGTCTGTAATTTTAGTTCAAAGTGGTTTTCGATGTGGTTATGGAAAAGATCCATCATGAAAATAATATATGACACATTGGTTCAAAAAATGTTGAAGAAACTTGATCACTTATCAAACAGATATCAACTGGCAGACCACAGGTATCAGACAAAAGGGTTGAACTAATCAGTAAATATGAAATAGAAATCCTAACAAGTCCATCATTTGTTGAAGCTTCAAGTTAGGTATAATTTACTGTACTTTCGGTGAAACAGTAGCTATGGCAGGAGCATGCACAGCATATATCTACATTTATTGTTGGCCATATAATATTTTTATAATATCGACTTTTATATTGCTTTATTTTATCATTAATATTTTTATTATGCAAAACTAAAATATTTATAAGCAATTAATTTTTAATTTAATTACATATATTAAGAATAAACTTACATTCTTTCAGCCGATGCAATGTAGATTTAAAATTTTTTGATGTTTGCAAAATGTCACTTTTTAAAAAGTTAAAAAATTAAGTAGATAAAGAGGCACAGACATCAACAGGGTCATCAAATTGATCATTTTCACTGTTTTCGTTGAAATCATCATTGCTACTTTCTTCAATATTACTTTTGAAACGATCTAAGACATTGTCTATTACAAACTCCCTCTGGAAGTACTCACTTTTAACTTGTTTTACTTTTCTACAAACAGCCTGCCATTCACCTTTTCCAGTTCTTAAGAAAGTGTCACTACACAATTGCGTTACATTTCTCATCGATACATAACCTTTAATATTCACCCAGATTAGCTTGATTGATCTGGGTGATAAGGTGGCAATCTGAGAGGGACTTGACCATTGGTGCACAATAGTTCATCGAAATGGTACTTTCTTTCGGTGGATGTATTTTTTTTAACGGGTTTGTACAACTCTGGTTTCATCATTGAATCAGTAAAATGGACTCCTTTAGCACGAAGCCAGTCGCACATCTCTGCAATGCACCCATTAACAAATTACATGACAGCAAGTGTGTCACAGTAAACAACAGATTGTTCGGTGAATACTTGTTTTGACTACACCCAGTTGATAATAGTATTCTCCGCGTACGTCCTCTGTGCATAGGTCATAGCTATCGGTCCAACAAAACAACTGTAACCTAAATATTGAACCCTTGTTTAAAATTAGTGTAGGCCTAGCGTTTCCTACATAGTGAGTGATGTCAACCATTATCCAAGATATATTTCTTCATTACTTAATGATTGAAATCAAGTGTTGTGTAAATGCTTGTTTTAAATCTAGGAGCATACTTTACATATTTCATATTTTCATATTCATACTTGACATCAAACATATGAAAACGTATGAAGGGAAGAGCTGTATCACCCCTCTCATTGTTTTTTTTTTATAAAGTCACATCAACTGCTTCGGTTATTAACAACTACAATGTTTTCAAATCAAAGGGTTTTATTATGTATTCATTTCCAGATTGTAGCTTGGAATCAAATCTTAGATCTTTAACTTTCTAATATGCACTCTAACCTTCTAAACACTGGGCTATTAATAAGAAGTTTTTGTGGATGAGAAACGAAAGCGGTTACCATCAATTTTTATTCCAAGTAAGAGTGTAGAGGGCCCAAGCATGAAATGCTGTTTTGCCATAGAATAAAAATCTTGCTTACTACTACCATAGGCAAGGATATAGATTTCACATAAAATGGAGTTATATCACAGACACAGAAAGGATTAACAAAAAGATTGTAAAGGGTCGATATGAATCACACAAACCCAGGTAGAGTAAATTATCCACTCCACTGAAAACTGTTAAGGGGTCTTCTGCGGAGTGATACTGAGCCACGGAGAATTTAAAAAAAGACAATTTTTTTTTTTTTTAATTTATTTGTTTTATTTATTTAAAGTTGCATTAACTGCTTGGTTATTAGTGACTACGACGGATTATGTAACCTTAACTGTGGGATTTGACACGTGAAAATTTTCAGACCCTGGTCGGTAATCGAACTTGGATCCTCTGTGTGGCAGGCCAATGCACTAACCACTATGCTACAAAGGTGGTAAAAAATGAACTTAAAACTACTATTATCACAAATTATTCATCAATGTTATAACGCATCGTACAGTCTGACTCATCGAGGGAAGTTGATTTGGATATCTGGACTAAGAAAACCGGACCACAGAGAATTTAAAAAAAGAAAAATTATTTTTTTAAATTTATTTATGTATTAAAAAGTTGCAGTTACTGCTTGGTCATTAGCGATTACGATGGATTATTTAACATTTATTGTGGGATTTGACATGTGAACATTTCCAGTCCCTGGTCGGGAATCGAACCCAGATCCTCCACGTGGCAGGCCAATACACTATGCTACGGAGGTGGCAAAAAATAAACTTAAAACTTCTACTATCGCAAATTATTCATTAATGTTATAAGGCATCGTGCAGTCTGACTCACGGAGCGAAGTTGACTCGGCTATCCGGAATAATCTTTAAACTCATGACGCCTCTCATGACTGCTATGTACGGTGAGTCATAAGGCAATTAAACATGTCATTACCTTCAAATATCTATCATAAGATTCCTTCCATTGTTATTAAACTTTATTTTGTTTTAATTTTTTGTTACAGACGTTGATGAAGCATTTTAAGACGATACCAGTGGTTGAGAAAGAAGCTTTATCGTTCTTTTTCTATATGATTAAATCAAACAGCAATAAATTGGACCAAAAAAATGGTAACAATGCCGACACGATATGAATAAACTGTTTGTTTGTTTTTTGTTCATTGTTTAAATATTTGTATTGTTATGTTAATTTATTTTTTGTTTAAATATTTATTTTTTAATAAAAAATATTTTGTTTTAATATAATAACAAAAAATAATAAAAATAAAAGTTTTTTTTTTAACTCAGAAATTCTAAATGTATAGTGTTTTTAGCATTACAATTTTGATAGTATATTTGTATTTATTTATTGTGTGTAAGATAAATGGTATTATTAATTATTATATTTTTTAATTAAATATAAATTGACTTATGTTTTATTAATAAAATTATTTTATTTATTATTCGAAATATATCATAATTTTATTTCAAATTTTTTGAGGTTATTGTTTATTGTTTTGATAAAGATATAAGATTGAATTTATTGGAGATTGTATGTACTTTGGCGTTGACTTCTATAATTGGGTGTGATTTCTGATTTCAATTTTATTACATAGTATTTTTATCAGGACGAGTTTTCATGGCGCTATGGGCTGGCCCGTTGGCGTAATAGTTAATGCAACTGGTTTCTACGCCGGAGTCCCAGGTTTGATTCCCAGTCAGGTCTGGCATTTTTTTCATCCCTCGTTTTCATGTATTATCATTCTTTACCATCTGTATTAGCAGAAATTGCAAAACAGTCAGACATAAAATCAAAAAAAAAAATCATGGCGCTGTAAATTTTTCTTGATCTTTGTAACTGACTCCAGTTATAAGATCGTTAGTTATAAATAACTTCAGCTATTAACCCGGTTATACGCAAACACCAGAAATCTGCCAAAGCATCGTGACATTGTTTAAACTCATTTTGCTACGGAACTACTTATTATTTTCTAACGGGTTAACTTGCACTAGACAGAGAAATTTCTCCTGTTTAATTTTATATATGTTACATATTTGTACGATGAAAATTGGCTATATAGTATCAGGAAAGAAAAGAGAAATTACTGTAAGTATCGGATACAGTGATCTTCAAGGGACCGGCGTTTTCTGGCCAGTGTAACCGATGGCCTTTTCTTTGTAGCAAAGATCCAGTTATGGTCATGTTGTTTGCTTGTTGTGAAGTAAACCACTTAAAAAGAGCTTCTTCTACTTCTTTTTTTGACTAAGTCGAAGTCTTTTTGATTTCTAATTACCTTCATCAAAACTATTCCGTGTTTTTCCAAATTGCAGATATTATGGAGTCTCCAACGTTGCAATTCCTTGCAATATCCCCATTCATTTCACCGTTTTCCAATTAGCAAATAATGTACGCTTTTTCCATCACTGTAAAATGTCTACACGATGACGCTGTACTTAACATTTGTTAAAATACAAAAATAATGAACGGGTTTACACAAAAGATATGATAAATTTTACTAACTTTTCAAAGCTGCCTTTATTTTTTATTTATCACTTACTCATGTTTCGGTGGATCCACCATCATCAGAGTATATTATATCATTAGAAACTAAAAATTGTTTAAATCTAAAGAAGATGTTACATCTGCATAAAACTGTACAAAGGGGTACCCAAAAGAAACCGAATTATTCTTCAGAAGCTATTTATTTTTAATTTTTTTACAAAACAACCTTATCCCCTTCAAAATACTCTCCATTACAACTAATACATTTGTCCCACTGGTGCTTCCACTGTTCAAAACATTTTTTGTAGTCATCTTTAGAAATGGCTGACAGCTCCTCCCTCGTTTTTTTCTTGACTGCTTAAATGTTGTCAAATTGGTGTCCTTTAATGTCCCTTTTCATGCATGGAAATAAGAAAAAAGTCACATGGAGCCAGTTCAGGCGAGTAAGGTGCGTGGGGCAGCGGAACCATGCCATTTTTAGTCAAAAAATCTTTCACCAAGATGGCTATTGTGTGCAGGTGCATTGTCGTGGTGGAAGAACCAGTCTCCTATCTGCCACAAATCAGATCTTTTTTGATGAACACTGTTGTGCAATCTTCTTAAAAGTTCCAAATTGTCAGTCGACAGTTGAGAGCACACGCTCTCGAATTTTTTAAACATTTTCGTCGATTCGGGCAGTTGATGGACATCCAAAAAGAGGTTTGTCATCAATCGACATGTCGCTATTTTTAAACTGAGAAAACCACTCGTATACTTGAGATTTTCTAATAGTGTCATCTTTGTAAGCTGTTTTCAACATTAAAACAGTTTCAGCAGCATTTTTACTGAGTAGAAAACAAAATTTCCCAGCTACACATTCACTTAAACTTCCCATCATAAGAAACGAAACAAGAACAAAACAGCGCTAGCAAAAACAATCACTGCAGAAGAATATTGAACTCGCAATGAGTTGCAATCACTGCACTGAACTCGCAATGAGTTGTGCTATTCACGTCTGTGCGGCAGAAATGCGTACTACACAAGCACCGCTTGTAATGCTGTTCCGGTTACTTCTGGGTACCCCTTCATGTAAAACTTTTATACAGATGACTGAAGATGTAACATCTTCTTTAGATTTAAAAAATTGTTAGTTTCAAATGATATAATATACTCTGATGATGGTGAATCTACCGAAACACATGTAAGTGATAAATAAAAAATAAAGGCAGCTTAAACAAAGGTTAGTGAAATTTATTATATAAAATAGAATTAATTTCAAACTGCAGGATTGATCATAAGGATTTATTTTTGAGCAAAAGATATGAACTAAATTTAAGTAAACAGGACAATAAAACTGTAGATCAGTGCTGTATTTAAGCCACAAAAAGAAAGGATAGACCTATTAGTAACCAAAATTCCGACTTAAACTACTTTAAACACATGTTGAGACTGACGCCATTAGGGAAAAAAACATGTTAAATCTAGATAAACAATTAATAACGCTTATAATGATTTAATACTAAATGACAAATGGGACTACGGTCAGGAAGTTAAAGCGCGTATCGAGCAAGCCAGAGCAGTGTTCACGAAACTAAAACACCTATTGTGCCAACGTGATCTTAGTCTCAACACGAGGCTCCGAATTCTGAGGTGCTACGTACTTCCTGTACTTCTTTATGGGCAGGAAGGATGGACACTGACGAAACTTCTAGAAAGGAGGCTGGAGGCGTTTGAGATGTGGCTATACCGCCGCATGCTCCGTATATCGTGGACCGTCAGAATACGAAACACGGCCGTACTGACTCGGATGGGCAAGGAGATGGAACTGCTATACGACATCAAGCGACGAAAACTGCAGTACTTCGGCCATGTTATTCGAAACGGGAAATACAGACTTCTTCAGCTGATAATGGAAGGAAAGATAGCAGGAAAGCGCCGGCCGGGCAGAAGGAAAGCGTCCTGGCTGAAGAATTTGAGAGATTGGTTTGGTCTCAACTCCACGTCACTGTTCCGAGCAGCTGTTTTGAAAGTTAGAATAGCAATGATGATCGCCAACCTCCGACGCGGAGACGGCACTTGAAGAAGAAGAAGATAATGATTTAAGTTATTAGTTAGGATCATAGCAGTAGAATCCATATTAATATTTTGTTTTTGGTTTATATAAAAAACTTACAAAGGAAGATGCAAAAAAACAGTTTTTAGAATGGCGTCCGGTTGATTGTTAAAATCATGGTATTAACCGGGTAGAGTATTTAAAAAAATTAAATTAAATTTCAGAATGGTTGGTCCGTTTAGTCATATCAAATAAAACTAGTTTTTACTTTCTCTTGCCTATATGAATATATAGGAAGGAAAGTATTGTTTTCATGTCGATTTTTCGAAATCGAGTTTTCACCGGATCTATACGTTTTCAAACCCCCTGAACCCAAAGAACATGTTTTTAGCGATTGGTCTGTGTGTGAACAGAATATCTCAAGAACGGAACGTCGTACGAACTTGAAACTTGAAACTTAAGTTACATACCACTACCGGACGCGACACGAACATTTTCATCAAAATCGGTCAACCGGAAGTAGTAGTTTATTCGTATAATTTTTCAGTTTTTTGCAATTTTCTCAAAAACTGGTCCTACGATTTTTTTTAAAATCGCCTATTTTACTCAATATTTTATTCTCTACAAGATAGGGTAGGCGCCATGTTTGCTGAAATTCTCGGTGAGGCTGTTATCACGTAAAAACGTTGTTTTTTTAAGATTACGGCTTTAATATAAATTTTAGCGCAAAAACTTATATAATAAAAGTTGTAGAGAATTTAAAAACCTACAACTTTTATTTCAAACATTTTTTTGTATAACGCTTAGTTTAGCGGTAATTTGCGATTTTCTGTTTTTTTTTTCACGAAAACGTGAGAAAAATCGATTTTTTTAACATTTCGGCCTTGGTATGCATTTTACGACAAAAGTGTATATAATTAAATTTATAGAAAATTAAAAGATCTACAACTTTTATTTAAAGCATTTTTCTCTACAGAGCCTAGTTTAGAGAGAAAGAGTGATTTTCCGTATTTCTAAGCCAAACTGAGGTTGATTTTCATTTTGCGTCTTTCACTCATGATTAAAATTAGGTTATGTTTGTTGAGGTTAGTTTTTTGTTTATTTCTTATGTTTTATTACTAATGTTAGGTTTATTGTTAATTATTTGCACTGGCAAGAGAAAGTTGTGTGAGTGTTTCACACCAGATTTTTTTTTTTTAAATTAAAGTGCAACCAAAAAGAAAGGTAAAAGATATTTTATTTACAGTGGAAACCCCCTTATCCGGATCCTCCCATATCCAGACAATAAAAAAAGGCCTAAATTAATATGGCATGGATCAAATTGTTGAAGGAGTTAGAAAAACACGATGAACATTATTTAATTAACATAACTATCTGGATTATTACGTTAACATTATTAAATTGTATAAATAAATCTATTATGTATTAAGTTGTGCTTGCGTTTGTTATGACTAATGTCAGAACAAAGTTTGTAGAAATGCATGATCCCTTTATGTAAACAAGCTTTGATTATATACATTTTACTTTCTCTTGCCTATATGAATATGTAGGAAGGAAAGTATTGTTTTCATGTCGATTTTCCAAAATCGAGTTTCACCAGATCTACACGTTTTCAGACGCCCTGAACCCAAAAAACATGTTTTTAGCGATTGGTCTGTGCGTGTGTGTGTGAACAGAATATCTCAAGAACGGAACATCATACGAACTTGAAACTTAAGTTAGACACCGCTACCAGACCCAACATGAACATTTTTATCAAAATCGGTCTACCGGAAGTAGTAATTAATTCATGTAATTTTTCACTTTTTTGAAATTTTCTCAAAACGGCTTCTACGATTTTTTTAAAATCGCCTCATTTATTACATTTTTTATCCTCTACAAGATAGGGTAGGCACCATGTCTGCTGAAATTCTTGGGAAGGTTGTTTCTTGTAAAAAAATTTTTTTAAGATTGCGACTTAAATATGCATTTAATTGTAAAAATGTTTGTAATGAAAGTAGTAGAGAATTTAAAATTCTACAACTTTTATTTCAAACATTTTTTTGTGTAACGCTTAGTTTAGCAGTAATTAGCGATTTTCTGTTTTTTTCTCATGAAAACTTGTAAAAAATTGATTTTTTAAAGATTTCAGCCTTATTATGATCCATTTTACAATAAAATTTATAGGAAATGAAAAGATCTACAATTTTTATTTAGAGCGTTTTTTTCTACAGATCCTAGTTTAGTGTGAAAGAGTGATTTTCTGTATTTTTAAGCCAAACTGAAGTTGATTTTCATTTTGCATCTCACTCATGACTAAAATTAGGTTATTGAGGTTAGTTTGTTTGTTTACTTCTAATATTTTAATACTAATGTTAGGTTATATTGTTAATTATTTGCATTGGCAAGAGAAAGTTATGTGAGTGTTTCATGCCAGATTTTTTTCTTTTTTGACTTACTGTATACTTTAAACTGTTACTGTTTCGTTAACAAATATAGCCTACATATGTAAATTGTAATTGACAACTTGGCGTTTTTCAATTGTGAATTTCCTATAACCGGGTTTTCTCATATCTGCCTTACCTTTAGGTCCCATTCGATCCGGATAAGGGGTTTCCACTGTTATAATTTATAAATTAAATGGTTGGCGAGGTGCATTACAAGAATTTGTTTGTAAATTATAACTTATTTTATTTTGCCAGAGACGTATACCTCCTCTGTATGTCATGACCTTTTTATCCTGTGTTTCATGATCCTTTACACAATTATTGTGTAATTTTAAGTATTGTGATGTGGTAAAACCACAGAAATACTTATCAATTGGTAAGTGTTCATAACCAATCTTTGACTATTTTTGGTCGTTTTTAATAATTTTATTTAAAATAAAATAAAAAAATCATTATACAGCGGATATATACTACAATGTTTAACAAATTTATATAATAGTCTTGCCACTCCAGCGGCGCTTCGCGCCGCTTATGTGTCTCGGCCTCAGAGGGGTAAGTGGATCAGAACCATGGAAGTGCATGTGCTGCGCGCTCGCTCTTTGCCACAAGGTAAAGTTCGGCCGCCAAAGGGTCTGGGTGGATCACAATATTTTGAAATTTGAAGACATGAAAGGTTAAAGATAAAATTTGAAGTTTTAGATTAATGTTTAAAGTTTCAAATTTCAACTTTGAATGTTGAGGTTTAAATGTATAGTACTTTGAGTTTTTTAGTTTTCTCATGCGACCTGAAAATTTCGGGTTACCAAATTTTTATGTAAATTTCTTCGCTAATTAACATGTCGTTAAAAGATTATTTGTATTCCGAAAATTTAAACATTTTTGTTGGGGTAGCAATCTTCATAGGACCCCAATCTAAAATTTAATAAATTCTCCGTGACTTTATGGGTATGTGTCACGTTTTGTCGATAAAAATTTGCCAAAAAAACTGTTGTGTAGTTGTTAAGTTGTAAAACTTAACTTTAAAGAAAGAAAAAAAAACAAGCCATGTGGCCCAAATGTATATCACACTTGTCTTTAAAAATGGACCACATGCATAAAAAATGAGTCACAGTACCTTACTCAATTCTAAGCCGCATGTTACAAATGTGGTTCATAGAACAATATGAACCCACACAAAAGTGTAAATTTGTTTTTATAGAACTTCTGCCTCTTGGTCTTCCCTTTAGTTTCTAAAAAGAATCGAAAAAATATAATTTCTCTGAAAAGAGCTGTTATAAACAAAAGCAAAATATAGCAGAACTCACTGTATACTACTCAAAGTAACAACATTTACATTGGAAAGTCGAAAGCGATGTGTCACTGCCAATGTTCATTGAACTTGCCCCTCTAACCTGAAATAGCTGTGGGAGGGATAGATAGAGGAAGAGAGAGAGATATAATATGCGTAGGGTAATGCTGCATTCAGTACTCAGATGCATCACTTACCATGTATCGTTCTTATTAACTTCACGTATTACTAACTTTATATTAGACCTATTTTATGGTCATAAATCAAAATATATGATTTTGGTTAGTTTCTGCAAATCTACTCAAACAGACGATTCATTTGAGCCCACTTTGGGGAAAATCTGTGAAGGTTTAGGATGTTAAAATCATGTTGAAGAAAAACCAGCTCACTGTTTATAAATAGATGACATTAAAGCTAAGGTACGAGAGAGTGACTGTATAATTAGCCTGTTCAAATAGTTGGGTTTGTTTGAATAATAGGATATTACAATGTAGGTAGTTTTTTCTTGTCCTCAACTAGATTTCTGCTCTTATTTTTAAATTTATTATTTCTTTTTTTTATTTTAGTTGATTAAAATCAATCTGTCAATACAAAATGTGTATTTACTAAATTGAAATTAGTAAGGCACTGACTGTGTTTGATAGTAGAAAATAACATGCACCATAACCTAAAAAAAGTTCCTGAGTAGTAGTTTGATAATAGTCGCGAGTTCTATTACAATAATTGCGTTGTAAAATTACCAAATAGTCTAGAATACTTTGCAACTAAACCCAGTTTCTTACTAGTGTCACCGGATGGTGACATTAAGTGGCAAACCTTATCTGTTTGGTGGCCCTGAAAAGGGCCGTTTATGTGTGTGTCCGCTGGGGCGGACAGAGGTGGTTGATGGCCCTGAAAAGGGCCGGTGTAGGCAGCACGTGGCTGCTGCGAGAGCTGTGGTTCAGATTGATGACCTTGAAAAGAGCCGGTTAAACCTTAATAAATTGGTCCTGTTTGCTGGTCTCGAAGGAGACCGGCGTAGGCTACGGCTGCTGCAAGTCCAGAGCATCTTCCTTCTTTATCTCGTGGATGAGTTGGTCGATCTTCATCGGAGATGTAGAGCGTAATGACTAGCGGCTCAGTCCACTGCACTTATATAGCTACTGAGAGCGCTGTGGTAGGGGGCGGTTACTCGCTCGGCCTTGGCAACAAAGCCCTCTGTCGGTGCACAGCCGAAAGGTTTGTGGGTATGTTGCCAAAGGGTCTGCTGCACCGTCAAGGGCCGGGAGAACTATTGAACGCCAGCAACACAGTAAATGATTAATTAGAAGGGGTGGCGGTGACATTACATTTTTTATTGCGACATAAAAATGGAACACATGGCTCTGAAATGTAAAATCATTTCAGAAAGCCATTGTCTTAAAAGTGTATCGCAGCTTAATTTTACAAAAAAAATAGTACTTGTTATTAAATAAAATAGATAAACTAAAAAGAAAAATGAATCAAATGTGGAAAAAAATATGATGTACCCGGTCTATTGGTGTAGTGGTTATCACAACTGGCTTCTACACCGGGGTCCCAGGTTTGATTCCCGGTCAGGTCTGGCATTTTTTCATCACTCATTTTTATATATCTTCATTCTCCTCCACCATCTGCATTAGCAGAAAATGCAAAACAGTCAGACGTAAATAAAAATATAAAAAAAATTATGGCCCCGGTGTTATAAAATTTAGTGTAGCAGTCAATGTGTTAATACGAGCTAAGGGTTATAATGTAGTATGTAATTAAACACCCTGTTTACAAAAAAAGAACTTGTACAATGTATTTTGAATTTATAAAACAAACTGTACCTATCTTATTTGATAAAAAATTCAGTAAAAGTTATTAAATATTCGATGTTCATTATGTACTACATGTACTTACGGCGTTAGGTTTTACAAAGAACTTGAGACGTCAAGCTAGTACAACTTGGAACATGAGAGTCCAAGTTTATCCTCACTTACTATACATGAAACGTTCACTGGTTTGAAGAAACTGCTGATCTGTTGTCTTCCTTTAGAGTTGATTTCTTGAATAATCAGCTGATGGAGATGCCTTAAATGTTCATAATATTCAAATATGTTTTCATTTTTACTGTCAGCAACGTATAAAATGATGAAATCCAAGTGGCTTTGAATTCACTAAGTTTCGGCTTGTCCTTGTTAGTTTCGTCTGCTTCAGCCTTACAGTACATAATTTTTATAATCTGCTGTCCGGATTAAGCAAAGTCCAAATTAACGGGGTCTTGTTTAATGAAGTACTACTGTATTTTAATCCCTAATATGTGTACGTTGCAATCTTTTCAATTTAAGAACAATAAGCAACCCTATGATCTAATAAGATGAGAATGATTATAACGAGTAAATAAGGTGTAGTTTTGTACAGACTCAGGCCTACCATTCCTGAGAGGGTATGGTTAATTAATCCCAACCATCAAAGTACACCATTAACCACTATCTTATTATTCAAATCTGTGTAAAAGTAACTACCTTTATTGGGATTTGAAACAGAACTTTCGTCTCAGAAAATCAGCTGTAACAACTTTATCGTGAAATCAACCTGGTCGGTTAGCTGATATTAATTAATAAAAAAATTGTTATTGCTAAATACACTAATTATAAAAGCATGAAATGAATTTCTGAGTTTTTTTATTAGTACCGGTATAGAATCGGTACAAAATAATTTATTATTTTATCAATAAAATTGTAAAAATATTTTTAAAAAATTTGTACTTATTTTATGGGTGCTTTTTTATATCAGTATTATATTGCATTATATGCTACAATTATAGCATGTTTGACATGGTAGATTGATATGTGAATTTGTTTTTTCCAAATTTTTGATGATTACCAGTTTGGCCCATCTATAAGATGACCCTTTTTTAAGAAAAAACTTTCCCAAAATTCAACCCGTTTTATCTGTACAGTTGGATATTTTGTTTATATAATTCCTTACAAGTGAATCATTTTTGTTATTATCCTTCCTTGTTTTCAATAAAAATTGGGTTGTTAGGTAAACAACCCGATTGTAAAGTAATTTTACCTTTCATTAGCTGGATGCAGGGGTTGTGTATGAACATATTTTATTGGGTTGTTTGACACATAATTTTATGGAAGAAAATTCCACAGACACAAAACCTAGGAGTAAAATAAGATGCATTGTAGTTATAAAGCACTCTTAAAATGAATTGCCGTAAATGCAGGTGATGTATTGTGCAAGAGCAAATTGTTTTAGAACTGTTTGCACCAGACGAGTTGAACTCATTCATAGCCGTAACCTCAATTTCCCATAGATAATCGATTAAAATTTTCTAATATTACTATGATTATTTTACTTTTCTATAATTTAATTATATTTCTCAATTAATCCTATATTTAGGGACATCTTATACATGGACCAAATTTCATTCATATAAAATTATACGCTAGTTTTATATTATAAATTATGTATTTATTGTAAAGTAAACTTGTGATTTCTAATTATGTAATTCAGAAAACTATAATGTAATGTAATAAAATAATAAAAAACTAGTGTATTTTAATAGTGGTTGTATCATGAGTGAAAAATAATTAATTTATCATTTGGAAAAAATAAATGTCCTCCAGTTTGTATAACTTGAATGAAATGAACTATTATAATAATAATAATAAAATTAGATTACATAAATTCGCAAGTGAACTAATGAATCATTATGATTCTCTTGCCAATACTCTTAAAATATTTGTAGATCAAAATTAATTTTATGCCACTGACTATTAAAACGCCTAAAATACTCCTTTGAAAGAAGATATTTATTTCAATAATAATTACAAGGCGTATCCGGAAAGTAAACAGTCTTTTGAAAAAAAAAATACTAAAAGAATTTTCCAAGACAATTTTATTTTTACGTGGAAGATCGTAACTTAATCCATTCATTCACCTTGGCCATATACATGTACATAAAATTTTTCCCTATTCTTATGCACCAAACTGCGCACATATCGCTTTGCGTAAAATTGGCCACATACATGAACAAATTCTTTAAGAGTCCAGCAAGTGCTGCAACCTATTGGGACTTTTGAAAAGTTTTAATAATTAATGATTTAAGTTTAATTAATTCCTAGTATGTGTACGTTGCAATCTGTTCAATTCAGAACAATAAGCAACCCCATGACCCAATGAGATGAGGATGATATATATGACATGTAAATGAGACTGTATAGTCTTGTACAGAATCAGGCCGACAATTCCTTAGAGAGTATGGTTAATTGAACCCCAACCATCAAAGTACACCGGTAACCACTGTCCAGCATTCAAATCCGTATAAAAGTAGGCTACCTTTACTACCTTTACTAGGACCTTTACCTACCTTTACTAGGATTTTAACCAAGAACCTTCGTCTTCGAAAATCAGCTGTTAAACAGCTGATTTTGGCGACGACTTTACCTCTAGACCAACCCGATGGGTAAGAATATAATAACTTTTTTTTAAATTCTAAGATAAAAATTCGTGACTGAATGGGTTGAACTATTTTTCTACAGTAGAGCGACAGTTATCTGAACTAATTAGGACTAGAGGGGTTCTGATGATCAAAAATGCAAGTACTGAAATTTGATACATTGTTATAACAATGTATTATATATAACCTAAATGTTTAATTGATTTTTTTGTTTATCCAAGGCGGAGAGAAAAACTCATGTTCACTCCACTCCCTTATTATGGGGGAAGTAGTGTTGAACTCAATTGAGGTGTCCCCGTTCAACCCCGAGGAGGCTGCAACCACGTACCAACCAAAAACCCACCGCCTGGCCACGTGATCCGGCATCAACAAACAACCCTCCACCTCCCTCAGAACTGTTTATATAATACTACGAGGGAAATATCGGGTTAAAAACTTTACATACTGTTAACGGGGCGTGGAAGGAAACCGTAGCCTAATTCCCCTCTCGCTGTCACTGACCAACACTCACTCTCCCACTTTTTTTTCTTCTCTTTCATCACCAGCTCAGGAAATTAGTGTGCTTACCTTACCTTCTGAGATCAGGACAGGATTGATTTACGGTGGGAGTATTTATGTTTAATAGGTTAATAAAGGGTAACATAACGTAATTTTTAGTTAAAAAATCACTAATTTATTGCAAATGTTGAGTAGCTACTAAAGATTATAAAAACAAACAAAAAAATACAGAATTTAAAAACTGAATAAATTAATGAAATAAACTGGATAAAATCTTTTATGGAATATTTTTTAACGCAGTTGTAAATACCATATGGTAATTTTTTTTTTAATTTTTAATTTTCTTTTGAACCAAAACGAAACGTTTTGTAGCAGCAACATCTCTGATTATTTTTCATAAAAATGCTTTAGCAACACTTAATTCAGGCTGTTGTTTACACCATACCATTGGAGTTTCCAGGCCAGAAAAGCCTTCTGGATGAGTAAATATGTATTTTTTTTCCATCGATAATGGTCCGGATATTCAATGTTCGTGTGTAGAGTGGATGCCGGCGTAGCTGCGCGAACAGTTCAGATTCAGTCGGTAGATTTTGTGTCTTAGTACCGAACTGCCTATTAAATCACTTGTTCTAAACGATGTAAATTATCATCTATTAGTGACATTAAAAACATTCAGTTGTAAACATTGTATACAACAATTAACGCCTATCACATACAACACATTACAGATTAATGTTTTTAGGTTAGTTGATATATAATGTTGCGAGAGTGACGTGATTGATCACAGCTAGTACAGCACTGACCCCCACCACTCGCTGAGGCAACCGAGTGCACCATTACCAAAATAAATCTTATGCGCAATGAAGAAAACTGGCAAGCTTATTTGGCATCCATTCTAGTTTTCATCATTGTTCAGGCACTAGTTGTATCGGGTGACCAATATATCTAAATTTTCTTCAAAGAAACATCCCGCCAGTTAAGACAGCCGTAAATTTACAGCATTTTTTTGTGTCATCATATTCGAAGTGCTAACCCACAAGTTCACGTTTCATGTGATGAAACAAACGGTATATCCGGGTAAAAAATGTCAGAACACTTTCAAGTCGCTTTGTTTAGTGCATGTGTGAGCATTTTTGAAACAAAGCGTGTGTAAACCCAAGCGAATGGCTACAATGTCATAGAAAATAGTTTTCAAAACTTGTGGAAATTCATCTCAAAGTATTATCATTGTGAATTTTCTGTTCTCTTTAATTTTCTCTTTGACTCTCCTGACCAAGTCATTATTGACGAAAAAAGGTCGCCTATTTCGTGATTCATCGTGGACACCTGTCCATCCTTCATTGAATTGCCTAACCTACTTTCACACCATTCCACCACTCATTGTACATTCACCAAAAATCTCTTTAATGCTGATGAATTTTAGCTTCCTTAATGTACCTTGTATTTAGAAACCGGATAATAGAACGAATCTCACAGTTGGCAGATTAATCGATTGTTTTAAACATTGTAAAGGTCCACAGTAAACATGAAATACAAAACTAATCAACCGTAATGCCGTGAGCTTGGAGTGCCAACAGTAGCACGGCGTTCGAATAAAATGGTACATGCTTTCCGGATATGCCTTGTACATGAAATTATTCCATGTTTTTGAAACAAGTACAAAAGATTTTATAAAATTGTGAGCCGTACTGGAAACAATAATATTTGTTACTAAGAAATTAAATACCTATTTTTAAGTGATCTCAACTTAGGATGAATTTTTATTGTGCATAATTTTGTTTTTGTTATGTACTGTAAGTTCTGCTTATTTGTATCACTGGTTGATTTAATCAATTTATTTAATGGGTCAATTTTTACAAACACTGGGCAAAAAAATTCTGCTATTGGAATCACAATATCGTACTGTCTTGTATTGATATACGAGGTGTGATCAAAAAGTAAGGTGAATTTTCATTTTTATAAAAATATATTCATTTATTCATCCAAAATTATGCTATCCTCTTCAAAATAATCCCCTTCTGATACAATGCACTTGTGCCAGCGCTTTTTCCAGTCGTCAAAACATTTCTGAAATGCACTTTTGGATATTGCCTTGAGCTCCTCCAGCGATGCAGCCTTAATCTCCAAAGAAGAGCCTGGGCTCTTCCACTGGGATGATTGGGCTTTGGTTTCGAGGTCATAACCATAGACCCATGTTTCGTCACCAGTTATAACCCTTTTGAGCAGATCAGGATCATCATTGATGTCGTTCAACATGTCTTGGGCGATGTTCATGCGACACTGCTTCTGATCAAAATTAAGCAGTTTTGGAACAAATTTCGCTGGCAGACGTGTCATACCCAAAACATCCGTTAATATTGATTGGCATGAGCCAAACGATATGTTAAGATCATCAGCTATTTCTCTAATCGTGATTCGACAATTTTTCAACTCAATTTCTTTTACTTCCTGAACATTTTCGTCGGTTTTTGACGTGCTGGGGTGTCCAGAGTGAGGTTCCTTGTTAACATTTTCTCGGCCCTCTTGGAATAACTTATACCATTTATAAACATTTTTTTTTGCTCAAAGTTGACTCACTGTCAACATTTCAAGAGTTTTTGAACACTTAATATAGTCCAGGCTGTGAGCTCGCTCCCGTTAGCAAAATTATTCGGACTCGGTTTCTTTGCACTATCTTATTCAAAATTGGTCCCTTATAACCAATCCGCAAGAAACCACGGGCCACCGTGGTCGAGAAATTTTTTAAACAATTTTTTTTAAACAAATTGCAAAAATTGGTTTTTTGGCCGCGGACAAAATTTTTTCAGGTTTTTTGGATCATTCTGAACAATAAAAGTCCTTAGTAACTTTTCTCTATAGTTAATAGTTTTCGAGTTATAAGCAATTTAAAATTTGAAAAACGTAAAATCAACCATTTTCAATCCTCTATATCTCGGTTAAAAAACATTATTTTTTAAGTTAGAAAGTGCTTAAAGTAAAGTTTAAATATCCTTATACAAGATTCTGATGTCTTTTTTGAAATTATTTTATTGCAAAACCTTTGTTTTAAACAGTTAACAATGCGCGGCGCGTACCGCGACCACGCGCTGCATGTTGCGTCTCTCTCGCACTAACGCTGTGTATACGTACCCGATGGATTTTTCGCCGACGCTTGAAGTTATACCTAATTAATTGTTGTACGCGCCGCACGCGCATTGTTAACTGTTTAAAACAAAGGTTTTGCAATAAAATAATTTCAAAAAAGACATCAGAATCTTGTATAAGGATATTTAAACTTTACTTTAAGCACTTTCTAACTTAAAAAATAATGTTTTTTAACTGAGATATAGAGGATTGAAAATGGTTGATTTTACGTTTTTCAAATTTTAAATTGCTTATAACTCGAAAACTATTAACTATAGAGAAAAGTTACTAAGGACTTTTATTGTTCAGAATGATCCAAAAAACCTGAAAAAAATTTGTCCGCGGCCAAAAAACCAATTTTTGCAATTTGTTAAAAAAAATTGTTTAAAAAATTTCTCGACCACGGTGGCCCGTGGTTTCTTGCGGATTGGTTATAAGGGACCAATTTTGAATAAGATAGTGCAAAGAAACCGAGTCCGAATAATTTTGCTAACGGGAGCGAGCTCACAGCCTGGACTAATACCATTTTTTACACTCTGCTCCATTATTTTCGACAGCAAAACATTGCCGAGCACGCAAACACGAGTCTAACCTTTATGCCTCTCACATAAAAACAACATGTGCTATATAGTCAAAACTTTGAACATATGATCGTGACGAGTGTACCAACACAACAAAAAAAAAATTTGAAATTAGAGTGTACAGAGCGCGCAAAATTCAAAAAGTCACCTTAGTTTTTGATCACACATTGTACTGTAGTTATTTCACATAAATACTGATGTAGGTCTGTTCGGTAACAGTAATTAACATGTCGGACTTGAGTTTAAAAACAAAATGTGTTAATTGGTTGTTTTCTAAAAAAAATCTTTTCACAAGAACAGTAAAAGATTCTGTGCAGAGGAACTTTGCCCAATATATATTTGTCGTGTAGTTCATCAGCCAAAAGGCTGGTTTGAACCTCTAGGGTCTTTAAGTAAAATGAGAAGTAAGGTGGTTTACCAATGCCTTTCTCACGGAGTGGAAAAGTATGTTTATCAGCGTGCCCTCTGAAAAGCATCTACTTTACCCCCTGAAAATGACACCTTCACTTTATTCACCACGAGGTCTGGCTGTATAATGATGAAATTCAGAGGAGATAACTCTGATTAGTGTCTTTTACATCTCTACCTCTTCTTTTCTGAAATGCTTCAGTTATATAATTAACTGACCATGTGATAAGAAACAGAACTATTTTTTATAACCCTGGAACTAACAGATCGTGTGCAAATAATTTAACACTCCACCTGCCTGTTATGGCCATAATTTGGACTATATATTCAACAAATGAAATTTTATAAAAAATAAATTTTGTTTTCATGGTAAACTGACTTCCCTTAATGCGGCAGTTTGTTATAACATGAAATATTAGCGTAATTTATGATTTATTAAAATAAATCTTTATAATGCATCCTGCAGTTTTAAATATTTCTATTTCATATAATGAATTAATACAATAATTTCACTAACCTTCTTTTTAAACTGCGTCACCTTTATTTTAATTTTCACTTACACGTGTTTCGGTGGATCCACCATCATCAGAGTAAATAACATACAATTGAAACTAAAAACTTTATTTATTAAAAATCTATAGAAGATGATACATGTTCAGTCACTTGTATAAAACTGAAAATTAAAATAAAGGTGACGCAGTTTAAAAAGAAGGTTAGTGAAATTATTGTATTAATTCATTATATGAAATAAATTAAATTAATTCTAATACTTTTTATCGTGAAATGAAGTTAAAGAAGTATGGTTGAAAGTAGGGTTTAAAATTTCTACCACTTCCACGAAACTTGGATAATCAAATGTAAAATATGTTTCCAAACATGATACTTATAAGCAGAACTTATTGTATTTTCTCATTAAAGAGAATATAATTTTGTTAAATTAGTTAAATTTAACCATACTAAAAATATTTCATATTATTTTTTTTGTTTACTAAATTTTTATTAATAATTTGAGTGGCATCCTTTTTGTACCGGCATAATTGTTAATTTTTATTTATTTGTTCTGAATTTTTACTGCAGTATAATACATTTTGTAATAAGCTTGGTCATAGTATATTCATTAGATATATATTTTTAAGGATTTAATTGATATTTGATTCTAGAATTTTAATTTGCATTGAAATTTATAGATTTGACAATCTCTTGCAGAGATTATTTTTATTTTTCATATTGTTTTTAGTTATTAAAAATTTAATAGATAGATACATTTTACAGTATTTTACAGCATTTTACAGAATTTATGGGACGCAATGACATATGATCAAAAAATACGGTGAATAATTTTATTATGAACAAAGTAATAAGCTTGTATCAAATTTGAATGAATCTCCGTCAAAGTTCTCTCCTTCTCTAGCAATGCACTTATCCCAACATTAATTTCATGATGGAAGCATTTTTGGAAGGTCCTTCAACTGATCTGTCATGGCCCTCTCAATGTCAAGAATGGTGTCAAAACGGTTTCCTTTCTGCACAGTTTTTATTTTTGGGAAGAATCCGAAGTCTCATAGTGCTAAATCTGGAGTGTAAGGTGGATCTGGAAAGAAAGGAATTTTTTTCACCAAAAACTTGCAGATCAGAAGGAAGGTGTGGCAAAGGGCATCTAATTTCGCACTTACTCAACTTATTTGTAAATTATCAGTTAAAATGCTTTGCATGAACCCATACAAGATGTTCAGTTCTTCAGTAAGCTCTGGAAAAGTCAATCATCTATTTGAACAAACCAATTTTGCCATGTTTTCATCTGTTTCTGAGATCATAGGACATCACGACTATTTCTTATCACCTCCGCTTTTAAATTGCACATACCACCTTGTAAACAGTCTTCAAAGTTACCATATTATCACCGTACACTAATTTTAACATTTCGTGAGCTTCTTTGGCACTTTTTTGAAACTAAAAATTCAATTTTAGCATGTCAATCAAAAAATGATTTTTTATAAAATAATTTCTATAATAATTTGGTTTATATTGACTCATCAAACATTGTTTTTTTGCAACTTAAAACTCAATGTTACCATGTTGTCAATTAAAAAATTGATTTTTTGATAAAATAATTTCTATAATAATTTGGTTTATCGACTCATCAAACGTTGTAGTTTCTTTTTTCGGGAATAAAGTCAAAATTTTCGTGAAGATTCTTGTTTAACCAGAAAAAATTAATGCCTTGACAATTTTTTCCCCAACCAAATACATATCACCACAAAGATAATGATAAAAATCCAAAGAATTTATTTACTATTAAGATTTGTAATAATTGCATACCTACAATTTTTATTGATACATTAGAGCGTCATTAATCCAAATTCAAGTCTGGTGAAAAAAATTGACTGTTCGTACATTTACAGTCTGTAAGTATTATATAAAAGCACCAAAAATGACTAATACTCACCATTCTCGACAGGGTGCACGGAAACGGCATGTTGAGTGTTTTTTTCTTTCATGTTATATTACTTTACAATGCTTTAGTTTCTTGTAGGCCTAGATTTATTGTACATAAAAAAGACGTACGAAACAGTATTTTTTTTCTATAATTAAAATATGTAAAACTTTTACTACATTATGTATGTTTATTGTCAATGTTTTACTGTACTTGTTAAATAAAAAACATTTTGCCAGAAACCTATTCAAAAAAATTTCAAGGTGAAATTGATGAAATTTTGGCGCCTTTATATTATATGACCAAGCTTACGAAAACGTTTTTAAATTAACAAAAGTTGTGCAAGGATCATAGGATGGATGAATTTGGACAAATATTTGTGTTGGATTATTTTATTTTTATTTTTTATTTATTTAACGTTGCATCAACTGCAATGGTCATTAGCAACGTCGTTGGGGTGTAACTTTATGGAATGGAAGATGAAATGATTTTTTTATAACGTATGAAAATATGTCGTGCCTGAGTGGGATTTGAACCCAGGACCGCATGATGAGAGGCGAGCACGTTACCAACTACGCCAATGCGGCCGGCTGTGTTGGATTATTATTACAGTAGAACTTTGATAGTTCGACACTTAGTGGACTTAAGAGGTTGTCGAAGTATCAAAATGTCGAATCGGCCGCAGTGGCGTAGTTGGTAACGTGCTCGCCTTTCATCATGCGGTCTTGGGTTCGAATCCCATTCAGGCACGGCATATTTTCATACATTACAAAAATTCATTTCATCCTTCACCGTCTGCATTAGCAGTAATTGCATAACAGTCGGACGTTAAACCAAAAAAAAAAAAAAAATGTCGAATTATCCGGAGCATATGGCATAATTATATACCAGGTGTCCCATGGAATTTCAACCATATGGAAATAGCATTGATTTTCATTAGTTTGTTAATATTTTCTTCCCACAAATAAATGAAGACTTTTTATAATCAGGGAATCATTAGAAAATATTTAGACCTTTTAAAAAATATCAATTTTGATACATTTTATGTCTACTGAAATGCTTGGGGAGGTTGTTTTCTCGTAAACAATTTTTTATTTTTCATAACAAAAAAAATGCTTAGGGTAAAACCACACTGCGCCCAACAAAACAGTTGCGACACGTTCAAAGACGTTCAAAACCAGCTGCGTGGCTGAGAAATGCATATTGAGCCGTACTGAACCGAATGTTTGGTTCAGTCCACTGTGTGTTACTGCCTACTCTCACTTCGTATTTTTCGGCCACTCGGTTGGTTCCGAACATCTTCAAACGTTTCACAACAGTTTTGTTGGCCGCAGTGTAGTTTTACCCTTAGTGTTCATTAAATAAAATGAATATCTGTCCAATAATTCAGTTAGAAAATGTGCATAACCTTTTATGATCTCCATTAACTTTTACAAAAGGTTACGTATCATATTTTGTACAACTTTTAATAATATTATATTGTATAAATTTTATATTATATCTAACCTTATATTATATATATTTTAAATGTTAGTTTAGATATTTTTTTATTCTATTTTGATGTTGTTTTTTGTTTTATACAAGGTATATTCATTAAGTCAGAATTGTTTAATCGTAAAAAAAAGAAATGTTAGAAAATTTTTTCATTGATGTTTTTAGTTTCCTACAAATCTACTTAACTTTTCTTTATAGTCACCGTTCACTTGTAAGTAATTTTCATAACGCTGTACCAACTTCTTTAAAACTCTCTGCATAGAAGTTCATCACCAGGGAATTGAACCAGTTGACAACGGTAGTCTAAAGTTCTTACTTCTTGTTTTCCCTTGTTATTACAGCCAATGAAATAAGGATATTCTACACCAATACCAAAATAAGGCAGCCGATGCAATGGTGCCATTTAATGTCATTAAAAAAAAAATTGTACAATCTTTACTTGATTACATTATTTTCTGACTTAGGGATGAAAAGACCATTGTTTTCATGAAATCTGGGACAACTATTACAGCTGATTTGTACTGCAAGGCGCTTACTAAATTGATGTATAGGTCATTTGTTCTAGCTAGAAGTTCTCCCTCCAACGCTCTGTGCCGCTGTGCTGTTCTGTTTAGTGGTGGGGGAAGCACCTCCTAGTTATAACAGTAGTATACAGTTAGAAAGAGAGGGAATGATCATTAAGTGAGAAGGAGACAACACTTGCCCCTTGAAACTATCCCTACTCTACCTACTCGCCCTCCCCTTACAAGCTTCTTCCTAAAACAAATGTACTATATATATTCTGAACCTAACAGCACATTAAAGTGTTGTTCGGAATAGTCCTCCTCTATTAGAATTTGTGTTCTCACACTTTTGTTTGAATCAAGGAGAAGATTTAAGATTTCAGTTGGGAACTTTCTGATCACCCACCCTTTAGTACCAACCTTGGATAAAGTAACTGTTACCTTTCTTGTACATGTCTTGTGGTTGACAACGGTTTGAAGACGATGAGGAATTCAAAACTAACATCAACTGGTTCAACTTCCAGGCAGTGAACTTCACTGGGAATTAAAACTAGTGCAACAATACTAAAAGTGCTTATAAGTTGACAACAACTGCGTAGCCAAGTGAAGTAGCTTTGTAGGAAACATAAAATGTAACTAATTTTTTTTAATGACCAAACTGACCTAACTTTATAAATATACATTGCATATGAAATTGAAGTAAGATATTTTATTAATATTTATAGAAAAATAACACCATTTTATTGTAAAAATGATTGTATAAATTTTTAAGAATAGATTTTATATTTATTTAAGTCTGATTAATTGTATATTATAAATGAATATATATATATATACATAAAAATTTGTATTTAGTAATATGTATTAATAAATGTTGATTTTTATTTCTTATTGTATTGAATTAGATTGAGTGAGTTTGGCTGATTATTTTATTTTTTTTTTTGTACAGGAATCCCTCGGCTTTTTGTAATTATTACCTTCCCCAAACTTATCACGAATAACAAAACAAAACTGTATGGGAATATGGGTTTATAAACGTTTAATAAAAAAATAAAAATTAACTTTTTTTATCCCTAATGTGCGTATTTAACAATCTGTTCAATTCAGAACAATAAGCAACCTCATGACGTAATGAGGTAAGGATAATATGTTTGACATGTAAATGAGGTGTAGTCTTGTACAGATCAGGCCGACTATTCCTGAAAGAGTGTGGTTAAATGACCCCCAACCATCAAATTACACCAGTAACCACTGTCTAGTATTTAAATCTGTAAAAGTAACTACTTTTATTAGGATTTGAACCAGGAACCTTTGTCTCCGAAAATCAGTTGTTAAACAGCTGACTCGCAGCAACGACTTTACTTCTAGACCAACCGGGTGGGTTTAAAAACATAATTGATAATTTTAGTATAATTAGCTGATGATAGAAGGAGTAACGTAAACTATATATATATATATTTTTTTTTATTAAACATCCTATGTAGCATTTTTAAACAGCCGTATTATTTGATTCCTTATCTACCATGGTAGGAGCAGGAAGTTTTAAATTTTGACTTGTAATAAATTTTAATTTACTGAAGATGTGTACAAGATACACGAAAGCGCTATAAACATTGGTAAGTGTTTTATGTTACCGTATTCTGGTGGTTAGAAAATATATATTTCAATATATATATATATAGATACTGAAGTCACGAGATTGCCTTTTGCGTATGGATGGGCTGTGAGGAAGGGAAGTGAAAATTTGAAGTGCTGCCAACCTTAACAGTGAGACACTATTCGTACATTTCACTACCGTGCAGTTTTTTCATACATTTTGAAAGCTGTGGTTTATTCCGAGAAAATTTTTTCTTCATAAACCTTATAGGAAATAAATGTGACCTGTAATATTGCCTATAGCTTAATTATATGAATAGAAATGTTTAATTTACTGTTATTAATAGCTACCTTATCCCATTGGAACAAAATTTTCTACGAATGAATCGCCTTCTTTACTATCGCTGTCACTGGCATCTTCACTATCAGTCTCACTAGTTACACTAATCTACCTAACCGTTTTCGTTTTTTACCAGGTGTCAACAAAACTGTTGATGAAGAATTATCTTCTTCACTGTCTTTAACTTCCTTCTTTATATTTCGAATTGTGGAAAGAGAAACATCACAGTATTAGCCGCTCGCTTACAGCTTTTGTTAAGAAGCACGGATAAGCATTTTTGTTTAGCTTCAAAAAAACCGACATTTATGTTTACGGTAACAAACAGTTATATTTGTACAGTTAACCTACAAAAGGTTCCGCAATATACTGTATATGCTCTGGGTACAGTATAATTTGTGATGTTTGTCGTACTGAAATTAAAGCAGTCACGCATGCGCACTGATGCTTTTCCCCTTTACCCCTCGTTGCAAACTCGTGACTAAAGTGACTTTACCTAGACACTATTGTTACCGAGAATTTTGGTAACACTCAAGAAATCAAGTATAGAATCGGTAAACCACGAGTTGTCTTCACCAGAATAAACAATATATTCAAAACCCATGATCTTCCCGTTAACACAAAACTTTGTATGCTTAGATGTTGCATCTTCTCCATTCTACTCTTTGGTGTGGATTCTGAACGCTCGATGAAGTTATTATTAAAACAACTAGAATCTGTGGAGATGTAGTTAAATTGGAGAATGTTCCATGGAAATCATGGAAATTGTAAGATAGATTGCCTAAAAGGATGCTGGACTTTGTGGTATTAGGAAAAAATGCTAATAATAAGTAAATAAAAATAAAAAAAAATAAATAAAAATGCTAATAGTGTAATGCCAAGAGAGCAATGGAGGAGAGATAGTTTAGCGATAGAGAGAGATGGAGTTGAGTTTTTTTTTTTTAACATCCGACTGTTCTGCAATTACTACTAATGCAGACAGTGAAGGATGAAATGATTTTTTGTAACGTATGAAAATATGCCTTGCCTGAACGGGATTTGAACCCAAGATCGCGTGATGAGAGGCGAGCACGTTACCAACTACGTGAGTTGAGTTGAGTGGTGGGTCCATCTTGAATAATTTTTGAGGGTGGATAAAGAGTATGATGATGATGAATAAAAAAATTTGGTATGAAACGCTCATACGACTTAGTCTTGCCAATACAAAAAATGACCAATATAACCTAATATTAGAAATAAACAAAAAACATAAACTAATTTTAATCAGGAGTGAAAGACAAAATGAAAATCAACCTCAGTTTGGCTTAAAAATACGGAAAATCACTCTTTCAAGCTAAACTAGGTTCTGTAGAGAAAAATGCTCTAAATAAAAGATGTAGATCATTTAATTGCATATAAATTTGATTTTAGGCTGACATCTTTAAAAAAATTGATTTATTTTACACATTTTCAAGGAAAAGAAAACAGAAAATTGCTAATTACCGCTAAACTAAGCGTTATACAAAAAATGTTTGAAAAAAGTTGTAGGTTTTTAAATTCTCTACAACTTAATTATATTTATGCATTTTTGAGCTAAAATGCATATTAAAGCAGCAATATTAAAAAAAACAGTTTTCTTTACGAGAAAACAGCCTTTCCAAGAATTTCAGCAGACATGGCACCTATCCTATCTTATAGAGCATAAGAAATGTAAATTATTTTAGGTGCACTATAAATAACATCACCAAGTTTCAGCCAACTGGCTCATCTGCAACTGAGTAAACTGAAAATATTGATTTAAGGATTGGACACCCTTTTCAACCCTTTACAGGTAAATTTTTGAGGTAATTTTTTTAGCGTCACAATACATAACATCACCAAGTTTCAGCCATCCAACTTATTCGGAACTTAGAAAATAAAAAATATTGGTTGGATACCCTTTTTAACCTTTGTGGAGTACATTGTTTAGGGATAATTTTTTTAGCTGAATTATAAATGTTGTTTAGGTCATCAGCTGAAAGGCTGGTTTGAACCTGTAGAGGTTTTACTAAGTAAAACGAGGACTCAGGTGGTTTACCTTGCCTTCCTCACTGAGCGGAAAAGTTTGCTTACTAACATGCTGGGCTCTCTGAAAAGCACAAATTTTCCACCCTGCAAATGACACCTTTATTTCATTCACCACAGGGTCTGGCTGTATAATGAAATTCATTACTTTTAGAGGAGATAACTCTGATTAGTGTCTTTTACACCTCTACCTCTTCTGTTCTTAAATGGTTCAGTCATTTAATTGGCTGACCATGTGATAAGAAACAGAACTATTTTTTTTAGCCTTGCAACTAAAGGAGTGTAAATACTTTGACACTCCACTTGTCTATTATGGGTAAGAATTAAATAACATCACCAAAATTCAGCTGTCTAATTTGTCTGGAACTTAATAAATATTCTTTAAAGTGTTAACGCCATTTTCATCCACTTAGCATTTCGGATTTTTTTTCACACATCTGACTGTTTTGCGATTTCTGCTAATGCAGATGGTGAGAAGGAAGATAGATGAAAATGAGTGATGAAAAAATGCCAGATATGACATTAAACCCAGGACTCTGGCGTAGAAGCCAGTTGCGCTAACCACTACGCCAACAGGTCAGCCATTTTGGAAATGGTTACAGAGTAATTTTTGTAGCTGAACTAAAAGTAACAACTTTTCTGGATTTCAGCTGCCTACCTTGTCCGGACTTAGTAAACGTTAAATATCTGTTTAAGGATTGAATACACTTTTCAATCCCTTTTACGGTAAATGTCAAAATTTTTTTTATTTAACTTTTCTATTTATTTACCCTATGGGAACATTCCCTCAAAATTTCAGCTTTCTAGGATATTGTTCAAGTAGAATTTTTTTTTTGTTTAACGTCCGACTGTTCTGCAATTACTGCTAATGCAGATGGTGAAGGATGAAATGATTTTTTTGTAACGTATGAAAATATGCCGTGCCTGAATGGGATTCGAACCCAAAACCGCATGATGAGAGGCGAGCACATTACCAACTACGCCAATGTGGCCGGCATTCAAGTAGGAGAATTAGTGATCAATGAGGGTTTTGCTGGTTTACACAGAAAACAATTGATAAATTTTGTGTTTAATTGTCATATTATAAATTCACATTTAATTCTGTTGAATTGCTTGCAATCTCTTGAATCGTTAAGACGTATATTTTAGTTGTATCATGTTACATGATTGTTAAAAAAACAGTTTTGTAAAAAAACTTTTTTAATTTAAAATAGTATACGTTATTACATGACTAGTCAAAAAAATAAATAAGAACTGGTTAGTTTCCTATTTGTGTTCTGAAAATATGAGACTAACACGTCATTTTCTTTGAGTGACCAAGGAAAAATAAATTAAAACCTTGACCAGACAGCCAAACTATATTAATAAAAACACTAAAATTAATTACAATTTTTTTAAGTTTCTTTAAAGCCACTTTTTTTTTTATTCAGTGCTGATGCCTACATAAGCCTTGGGCTTGTGCGTAGGTAATGATATGTGGTGATTTACAGATGAAAAAAATGCCAGACCTGACCGGGAATCGAACCCAGGACCCCGGCATAGTAGCCAGTTGCGCTGACCACTACACCACGGGCCAGCCAATACAGCCACTTACAGCCTGGTTATTAACGACTATGGTGGATTTTTACTTATAATAATTTCCTAACACTAGTTGGTAATCAAACCCAGGACATTTCCGCTGTAGGTTAGCATGCTATGGAAGCAGCAATTGATTGTTCAATTTATCCCTTAATAGTTTTCATTGTTTATATTCACAAGTTGACTTAATATATGATAAAATTGAACATAAATTTTTTTTTATATAGCTTTTATTTGTTATCGGGAACTGTACATTGTTGACAACTACCCGATTTGATCGCTGCTTTTGCTGTATTTTTTGATGTGGATTAGATATGAGTTTGTACAGGGACCCCCAGTAGAGTTTGTTCATGGATGGCTGTCAACTGGTCAAAGTCGCTTGCCCAACCGGTGTTACTTAACAAATAATAGCGACTTTCTACCAGCTGACTGACTGGGCTGGCCCGAAATTACATTTAAATAAAAAACAAAAATCAAACCTTAAGATATTATAAAAAAAAGTTGATCTTTTATTTCATTAAATGGAAAATATTTCATATCGCACAAACTTACTCAATAAACAAAAGGATCCGCTTTGATATTGATGTGGAAGGAGGGACCAAGGAAAACCATGGAGTAATCTTGGTCAGAGCTATAAAAAAATTTTGGTTTTAAATATCTTTAATTTAAAGTAGTGGTACATTGTTTTGGTGCTTATGAAGTTCCAAAAAGATTTCAGTATATAAATACAGGGTCCTCTGTCTAAACTATTGAAGGATAAACTTATTACCAAAAGTAAAAATATTGTCATTTTTGTAATACAATGTTCGTTATTACAGTATCCATTTTCATTAAGGGACTTTCAAATATTTTTTTTATATTAATGGAGAGTATGGATCTGTCCATTTCAGGTGATGGAGAAAAACAATAATTGGTTGCTTGACCTTTTTATAGTCTAATGATTTTTTGTGGATTCGCACATAATTACTCAGTCCAAAAACAATAACTTTAATATTTTATAATTTTCGCAACCATTTTTGTTTTACTTCATACGCGTTAATATCTAAAATAATATTAATATCTAATAAATATTTCATGAAATTTCTATCTAAATTGACAAATTTTCAAGGGTATATTTATAAGTGGGTGTAATTAATGATTATTATGTGGCTAATCACTCCACAAAATTGTTTGAACAAAAACCTACTTATGCAGGGAGTAGATTCATGAATAAATTACCCCAATTTTTAAAATTTTGTGATAATTTGCATTCCTTTAGAAAGAATCTGAAAAATTACTTGGTCGGTGAAACTTTTTATAGCGTACAAGAATTTATTTCTTGACAGTAGTTATACATTGTGTGATAACTGACAAGTCCTACACTCCTCATAGAGTCTCCAGAGCGCAAAAAAGAAAACAAAATTCCCCAAGAAGGGATAAAATTTCAGACTTAATTTTTTGGGATTGTGTAGCTAATAAAATGTACTGTGTTAACGAAACAAAAAAATCAACACAGATATTTACTTCCTTTAATAGTTATAAATTTTGGTGAAATTTGACTATTTTGGACGAAAATTTAATTGAATATGTACTGGACGTAATATTCAGGTAGTGTTCTTCTAAATTATTATTTTTTTGTTTCATTAACTTTGGATTCATTAGTTCTGAGTAATATAAGTTATAATAAACCCTTACAAATGCAAGAATTAGCATTTATCATAAAACAAAAATGGCTGCAATTGGAGTTATGTAAAAGTAAACAAATTTAAATTATTGTTTTTTTATTCTCTAATCATGTCGGAATCCACAAACCAAAATCATTTGATTATAAAATGATCAAGTAACACCTACTAGATCACTTGAAATGGACAGACACCATGATTATTAAATGAATAGGTCAACGGAAAAATTTTGCAAGTAACAAAAACAAAATTTTACAGGAAGTGAAAGATACCATCTGATTTTTCACTGTATGACAATTTTGTTTCAAGAATTTTAGAGATTTTAGTTACAATTCTACCCGTTAGAATTCACTACTACGATCAAATAAAGGATTCATAGAACATATTCCACTGAAACCTCATTTTTGTAAATTTTGTTTGTTGCAACATTTTTCTGTTGAGCCATTCAATTAATAATTGTTTTATAAGAATTTTATAATTTTAATTTGTTATTATTTTTAATTTTATTTATTTGTTATGTATGTTAGTGATACTAGAATATAGTTATTAATTTTATAGAATTAATAATTAACTATTAGAAATAAAATCAGCCATAATTAATGTATAATAATATTAAATGTTTTGTATTGTTTGTTTTATATATTTCATAATTTAAATTGTGTTGTCAAAAAAATAATAAAGTACAATTTTTTAATAGTATATTGTTTAATTTATGTTTTCCTTTGTAGCTAATTAATTTATGCTGTTGTTTAAAATAAATATAAAGGGGACTGAGGGGAAAATATAAATTTCCATAACAATAATAATTTATTACCGTATGTAACTATGAAATGCATAATAGTACCTTTACCAAAGAAATCAAATGCAAGATCATGTGAAGAGTACCGAACATTGAGCTTGGTTTGCCATGCATCTAAAATAGTTACCAGAATTCTACTCAGAAGGATGGAAAAGCAAATAGATGAACAATTGTCTGAGGACCAGTTTGGTTTTAGGAAGGGTGTGGGGTCAAGAGAGGCGATCTTGGCCCTGAGGCAAGTGATTGAAAAGCAAATGAAAAAAGGGAAACGTACTTGCATAGCCTTTGTTGACATTGAAAAGGCATTTGACAGGGTAAACTGGAAAGTGCTATTCAACATCCTACGCCAAGTAGGTATCAGCTTTAAAGACAGAAGACTCATCTATAACATATATAAACGAGAGGTGGGAGTAGTTAGAAGTGGAAGAAAGGAGGAATCTGCCTGCATCCAGAGGGGTGTGCGACAAGGGTGTTCCCTATCACCATACTTGTTCAACCTATACGTGCAGAAAGCAATTGACAGAGTGAGAGAAGAAATGAACCTAGGAGTGACAATTCATGGGGAAAGGATAGATATGCTCCGGTTTGCGAATGACATAGCAGTGATGGCAGAAAGTGAGGAAGACCTACAAAGAATACTGAATAGGATGGATGCAGTAATGGATGAGGAATTCAGCATGCAAATAAACACCCACAAAACAAAAATTTTGGTATGTTGCAGGAACAGAGAAAACAGCACAGCGATAACATTGAGAAACGGGGTGATAAAGGAGGTGACTGAGTTTAATTACCTGGGCAGTAAGATCACAAATGATGGAAGGAGTTACAGGGATGTCGCAAGCAGGATTATCCAGGCTAAGAATGCTTTTAATAAGAAGAAGAGCTTATTCACTTCTAGGAATGTTAGTCTTGATGTACGGAAACGCATGCTGAAGACATATGTGTGGAGTATTGCAGCTTACGGGAGTGAAGCTTGGACACTTGGTGTGAGGGAAGAGAGAAGATTAGCGGCATTTGAAGCCTGGTGCTATAGAAGGATGTTGAGGGTCAGCTGGAGTGAAATGATGACGAACGAACAAGTTTTCAGTAGAGCGGGGGAGGGAAGGAGCTTCCTAAAATGGATCAGACAGAGAAGAGCCCAGCTGATAGGCCACATACTCCGACATGACAGTATGTTGAAAAGAATAATCGAAGGAGTTGTGGAGGGGAGAAATTTGCGGGGAAGACCCAGATTGGAGTACATGAAGCAGTTACTGGAGGACATGGGATGTGCTTCATATTGCGAGTTGAAGCGGAAAGCAGATGACCGAGGAGCATGGAGAGCAGCTGCCAACCAGCCTTATGGCTGTTAACTAGAGAGAGAGAGAGATGTAACTATATTTTTTTGCGTATTGTAACACGCTTAACGAGACTTGCAATCTCTGAAAAAAAATTTTCTTATAAAAAATTGTGTAATATTTTGTTAAAATGTTAAATGCATTTGCATAATTTAAAAAAAAACCAGAAAAACTAATACCTATGTAACTCAAATATCAATTAACATAATATCTGGGTATGGAAATTGAAGTATAGGTACAAATAACTTATAAAAAGTAGTTCATTGCCACACCTTGGGACAAAATTTATTTTCTAAAAGCGCTATTTGCCTTCTAGTACATTCCATAACACGTTTTGATAATCTTGTTCTAATAAACCTGCAGATAAAATGTTAGGCTGATTAACCAATTTTTATCTGCAGGTTTATCAGAACAAGATAATCAAAACAGAAAGTAATAAAAGACAAATAAAATTTTAGGCTGATTAACCAATTTTTGGTCGACCCGTTGGCATATTGGTCAGCAAACTGGCTTCTACGCTGGGGTCCTGGGTTTGCTTCCTGATCAGGTCTGGCATTTTTTCATCACTCATTTTTATATATCATCATTCTCCACCATCTGTATTAGCAGAAATTGCAAAACAGTCAGACATAAAAAAAATAATAATAACCAATTTTTATGGAAGTAGGTGCATTTTAAAATATTATAAAACGATTCTTTTTTTACCCTACTGTGTGTTTGTTGCAATTGGTTAAATTCAGAGCAAAAAGCAACCTCATGACCCAATGGGATGAGGATGATATGTGTGATTTGTAAATTGGGTCTTGTGCAGACTCAGATTGACCATTGCTGAGAAAATATGGGTAATTGAACTCCAACCATCAAAGTACAACCACTGTCTAACATTCAAATCCATATAAAAGTACCTTTAGTAGGATTTGGACCACGTAACCTTTGTGCCGGCCGCATTGGCGTAGTTGGTAACGTGCTCGCCTCTCATCATGCGGTCTTAGGTTCGAATCCCATTCAGGCACAGCATATTTTCATACGTTACAAAAAATCATTTTCATCCCTCACCGTCTGCATTAGCAATGATTACAGAACAGTCGGACGTTAAACAAAATAAACCTAACCTTTGTCTCCATACATCAGCTGATTCAATAAATATAAGAATCTTCTTACAATTCGGATCACTATATCAAATGATGTATTACGTATTAATTTAATTATTGATGTTCTTAATTTGTTATTCTGTTTTGATTTTTAATTCCTCTTTTAGTAAATATTCATTTAGATGCTAACTTCAACAACGTAGTACCAACTTGAAATCATCTTTGTTCACGGGTTAAATACAGCGTAATTTTACTGAGATTAGCTGAGATATATTAATAAAATGATTATAAATGTTTATTTTACCAGTTTCTACCATTTACAATGTTAATAACTCTATTTACAAGTTTTTTACACACATTAATAGCCAGCATTTACCTAGTTCATATTTTCGTGTTAAAAACTAGGTAGTGGTACACCTGTACTCGACCGTGTCCAGTAAAATAATTTAATTTTACAGATTCATATTTTTTGTTTGAAATCTAATGCAGTGTCTAACCTGTAACATGACCGTAGCCAGCTATAAAATGTTAGTAGTATTACGTAGGTTATGTTTCTACATCTTGCCCATGCAAATAATTAACAATAAACCTAACATTAGAAATAAACAAAAAACTAACCTCAATAAACATAACCTAATTTTAATCATGAGTGAAGGATGAAAAATGAAAATCAACCTCAGTTTGGCTTAAAAATACGAAAAATGACTCTTTCACGCTAAACTAGGCTCTGTAGAGAAAAATATTTTAAATAAAAGTTTTAGATCTTTTAATTTCCTATAAATTTAATTATATACACTTTTGTCGTAAAATGCATACTAAGGCCGAAATCTTTAAAAACTCGATTTTTCACACGTTTTCGTGAGAAAAAAAAAACAGAAAATCGCTAATTACCGCTAAACTAAGCGTTATACAAAAAACAATGTTTGAACTGAAAGTTGTAGGATTTCTAATTCTCTACAACTTTTATTATATAAATTTTTGAGCTAAAATGCATATTAAAGCCGAAATCATAAAAACAACATTTTTTACGAGAAAACAGCCTCCCCAAATTTTCAGCAGACATGGCGCCTACCCTATATTATAGAGCATACAAAATGTAGTAAATGTAATATTTTAAAAAATCGTGGGAGCCGTTTTTGAGAAAATCGTAAAAAAGTGTAAAATGACACGAATAAACTACTACTTCTGGTTGACCGATTTTGATGAAAATGTTCATGTCGGTTCCTCTAGTGGTATCTAACTTATGTTTGAAGTTTCAAGTTCGTACGATGTTCCATTCTTGAGATATTCTGTTTACACACACAGACCAATCGCTAAAAATATGTTTTTTGGGTTTAGGGGGTCTGAAAACGTGTAGATTTGGTGAAAAATTGACATGAAAACAATACTTTCCTTCCTATATATTCATATAGGCAAGAGAAAGTAATATCAAATTCAATGGGTCAGGATGTTGGTGTAGTAATTATCATAACTGGCTTCTATGCTGGAATCCCAGGTTCAATTCCCAGTTAGGTCTGGCATCATCTTTATCTCACCTCATTTTGTTACCTACACACAAGCCAAGGCCCAAAAAATGTAGGTATCGTACAAAAAAAATTCAGGAACTATAAACAAAATTAATATAGGCTGTCTGATACTGAATGTTTGAGAGAGAAATATCCAACGGCCAAAAAGAAGTGCCATAGGATATTAGTTTCTAATATAAAGTCAAAGTTTTCATTAAAATCAGTTGGGGCCTCTTTCATGAGTGGGGGCCCTACCCCTCTCATGCCTATCATGTCATTTACATTATTATCATAATCATCACATTTGCTTGTTGTAAAATTTTACAGTTGTAAATAAAGAATTAAAGAGAAAAAAATCCGTTAAAGTAGTTTGAAACCAGGTGAATTTGAATAACTGTAAAAAATATTAAATAAATAAATATATTATAGACAGAATATAATTTAGTAGGAATGATAACCATGTCATAGAAATCTAATGTTTAACAGACATAGCAGAGAGTGAAAAATACTATCTACAGAAAATGGAAGGTAAAATAATATTGTAGTAGGTTGAGAATTTTGGAATGAAAATTAATGTTGATAAAATTGAATTAATAGGATTACTAAAAACAATTTCAAGGGAAAAATAGCAATACAAGTACAATACAATTAAAATAAGTAGAGGCCGCCTCTGTAGCGTTGTGGTAGCATGCTGGTCTACCATGCAGAGGTTCCGGGTTCGATTCCTGGCTAGGGTCTGGAAATTATAACAAGTCACTACCCAACGTTCCATAACCCACGGTAGTTGCAGTTACTAAGCTGTTGATGTGACTTTAAATAAATAAATAAAAATAAAATAAGTAGAATCACTTTAATTCCTTAGAAATTTATTTCTATGTTAGTTTGGCCTACATAGAGGTTTTAAGTAGTATTTTAAGCATTAGGTAAAAGTAAAATATCTGATTAGGAGAGGAACTTACTGAAACTAAGAAAAGTACAAAATACCAAGTGATGATGTTGAAAGTTCTGAATAATGATTGTGGATAATATTAGAAAATATCACCTGGATAGAGAAAAATGGCAAGCAAAAAGGTATTTAAATTGATGAGAGGGATTATTAAATGAATTAAAAAACTGAAAACAAATTATAGACAAGTCAGATTTTGTAAAAGGATTGTTCCAAAAATTATTAATAAAAAGGATGGCAAAGAATAGGGAGATGTATGCTTAGAGATCTGGATATAAGGAGAAACTACAAAGCATTTTTATAGATGAGTATTGTAGAAATGGAATCAGATTTCAGCCAAAATCTATTTTAGGGCAGAATCAGTATTTATACTAACACAGAATGTAACCACCAGGGTTTATTAAAAACTTAAAAAGTTTTAAAAATGTGATCTTTACTTTTCTTTAAGTGTAGTAATAAAAATCATAAATAAAATTTCATAACTTTCTTGGTGAATTTTCACATTTAATAAGCCCATAATAAAGACAAGGTTTTGAAATTGAAGCTATAGTGCAATTCAGACATATTCTAGCTTCACCATTTATTCAATATTTTAATATTCACATTCGATTAACGTGCATAATATTCAGCCAAACAGAGGACATTGCATGAGAAAAAATATTGTAACTTCTAATAATTATTGATAGAGAGTTTGTGATTGTACAAAACCTCACTACAAAATATATCGACTTTAAACTGATGTGATTAGACCATGGGTTAGACCTAACCGTATCAACAAAATTCCTCAGACGGTTTGTTTTTGAGCTTTTTGGATACGTTTCTTTTTCATTATCCTAAGAAAATACCCTTAGTTCACTATAATGTTTATTTGGAGATTTGTTCATATACTAACATGTTTTCATGTAAAGTAAAAACTGAAAAAGTTTTCTAAAATACAACATGAGAACACATAGGCTACTATCCCCAAGCCATGAATTTCTAGAATTTACGGTGATCAGACAAAACAATCTTGTCCAGTAATCTGTGATTTTGGCTAAATCAATTCTTCATCAGTACCTACTGATCATAACCCGTCATTGAAAGTCTTGCTTAAATTTATAATTAGTTGATAAGCGAGGATTTGCATAGTTCTAAAATGTCGGTCGGCAATGTCAAGGAATAAACAAAACTATTGAAAAATTAAGCCAGAAATACTAATAGTATTTTTGAAAATGTAGGCACCATCATTAATTCCAGACAAATAAAATACAAAATCTTTATTGTAGAGAAAATTTTTAATCTCTATTAGCCTACACGGCTCAATCGTTGTTTTCAAGTAGGTCTAGCCTACCGATTATAAAGAGTTTTAGAAAGTTACACTAACACCTTGCTTGATTTCGAGTAGGCACTTGTAGCTTCAAAGAACTACGTCCAATGGTGATAAATCCAAAAAGATAGGAAAATTAGGATATTGGAACGAAACTTTGCTTTACAGTGAAGCAAAATTTATTGTTTGGTGAGTCTTTAGTACCGAAAAGGTGTTTCATGAAATGAACCTAAGAATTTTGAAAATAGGGATATTTGCGTCCGAAAGGAGGAAATCCTCATGTAGGCCTACCTAATTAATTACGGTACAAATTTGTCTAAGCGCATCAATATCGGATTGTCCCGGTACCCTGTCCAGTATTTAAATCTTCGATTAAATACGTTAGAAGAATATGGTAAATCCTGTTCTAAAAACAGACAAATGGATTCAACGAAGAATTTTTGAATTCTCAAACTGGATCGTAATGTTTGAACTCTTTATTTTATAAAAATGTAATGTTTTATTACTATTCGATACACATCCATTCATTAATTTCGTTAGTCGCGCATTCTGTAGACGGAAATTTGCTTATGATGGAAGTTTTCTTACTCCCACCACGAATTTGCTTGTAGTTGGGGTTAGAATAGTCAACAATTTTGGTTGGTGATAGGATGTAATGAATTGTGATAAACAATATTCATGATTAATATTGAACGGAAGTTGGACGATTATTTATAAATATTGTAAAAGAATTTAACTGATAAGTGTTCAGGAAATGAATCAAGTGTGCTATTGCACGATTTTTGAGATGTTTACTTTAGACTGTGATATTAGCTAGGTTAACGGTATTTAAATTGACGTTTAATATAATTTATTTAGAACAGAAAAAATGGTTGTTGCTCCAGCCGATCACGGCACTCAAGCCGATGTAATATTTGTTATTGAAGGAACTGCAATAAATGGTGCATATATGAATGATTTAAAGACAAATTATGTCATTCCTACATTAGAGTAAGTGTTTTTACATGAGTCATTGTGTTTTTTGATATGACATGAGTATGATACTTTTCATCATATTTTTACCGATAATTAAAATATTTGAAAATCTTAAATTTCTTGATTTAATTAATTTAAATGAGTAATGTTTTGTTAGGAAACTAGTAACTTGCAGCAGGTGTCTGTTGTAGGAAAGTTAGGTAATGTCAGTTAAATTTTGTTAGTGTACAAAGATGTTTAAATAGTTTTGAGATAAAGATGTATACCACGTTTCGTGTGTATGTTATCAATAGTTACTTGTTTTTTGTCTTTCAATGCATATCAGCTTTTAAAATTGTTATACGTAAGCTTAAAAAAATTTAAGCTGTAGTTGTGTAGTTGTACTAGTGAAAGTTACTTGTTTAGTTTGCTTTGTTACAATACAACTTGTTGAACAGTAATGTTCAAAATGGTAATTTACAGTCCTTCTAAAAATCTTTAGCAGCCAAAGCATGGCTATGAAGTTTTTCAATCCACCTGGCTGTTATGTTTCTTTGATGAGAAAACAATTCAAATTATTCATCTGGGGTATTTGCATTTTAATAAATTGCCAGATTAAATGATAAAAAATTGCTAATAGCAGCTTATTATGGTTTAATTTTATCTCATATCAAGTATGCCATATTAGTATGGGGTAATTCATCACAGTGTAATATGGAAAGAGTTTTTAAAATACAGAAAAAAACTGTTAGGTGTATGATGGGAGTCAACCACCTTACCTCATGCAGATCACTATTTAAAGAGCTGCAATTGCTCACAGTTCCTTTGTACATTTTTGAAGTGATAATGTATGTAAAGCAAAATACCTTTTTACAGAATTTAGATGTTCTCAACCACTACACAAGTAACAGAATCGATTATTTGTTGCTAATCACAACACTAAATTGTTTGAACAAAACCTAACTTATGCTGGTAGAAAATACATCAATAAATTGCCACAAGGTTTAAAATGTTGACAATTTAAGTCATTTTAAAAAAAGCTAAAAAAATATTTGATTGATGAAAAATTTACAGTGTGCACGAATTCCTTTCTAAATAGTTTTTGGTTGAAAAGTATTTAACTTCTAATTAGAAGTATTAAACTTCTAATATTGTGTACTATTTGATACAAAGGGGTTCATGACAAGCCTACTGAGTTAAGCAGTAGCGGGAAAAAATTATTGGTAAGTGATGGATTTTCATTGTTTGACTTTTTAATTTTGTGTGATATTTGGTACAATGGGGTTCATGACAAGCCTACTGAAGTAAGCAGTAGCAGAAACAAATTTTTGGTGGTAAGTAATGAATTTATCATTGTGATAAACTTTTGTTTAAATCAGTTTTATCTTGACATGTCCTATACTCCCTTTTGGAGTCTCCTGGATGCAAAAAAAATGTTGCGTCCAATTTATTGACTGTTATAAAATAATAGGTCTAATAATTTTTGTTTATTGTAATGTAATGGTTGATCATCATCTTTTTGACTTGTTACAGATATTTTAGTCAAGGTGCATTAGAAGATTATGTGTGTGAAGTAAGTGATTCTATGTTAATAAAACTTTATTAATCTATAATTATTCATTTATTTTGTGTTAGTCTTAAAATAAGATATTTAATTATACAAAAAAGTTTGGAAATTTATGATTTAGAGGAATTTTGTATTTGGAGGACTATGGAGTCAAAATAATAACTAACCTAAAATTTTAATGTTTCAAGACAACTAGAAGAAAGGTTAGTTTAACAATCTAGATTATTAAAGTATATCTGTCCATCAGTGGACTGTTTAAAAATAGTCTTGCCTCAAAATTTAATTGAGAAAAGTTATGAATTTTTCAATATCATTAAAAATGTTTTGTTTTATTTCTTAATTCACAAATAAATCTTTAAAATCCAGCCTGTAATATTATTAATAATGTAACAATACTAACTTTTTGTAGTGGCTTAAAATTTAATGTATCTGTAATTTTATTTAACTAAACTTAGATGTTTTGGTGGATCCATCATCAGAGTAAACAATATAAAAATATGAAACTAATTTTGTTAAAATCCTTCATAATTCTATAAAGTGCGATCTGTCGGACAGATGGCCCTGGGTGTACTGCCAGTATAAAATCGACTGAATAAAATCAAATTGTTTTTAGTCGAGTTTATAAATTAGTTTGTTTATTTTAAGTTTTAGTTAGTAGTGTATGTAAAGATTATTAAATAATCTTTAAATCTAAATGAACAAATTTTGTTCATTAAAGGCATATTGTTCTTACAAAAGGTCAAAGAAAATTTATAGTATTTTTACTTTCTCTTGCCTATATGATTATATAGGAAAGAAAGTATTGTTTTTCTTGTCGTCTTCAGCGATTAGTCTGTGTGTGTGTGCGCGTGCGTGTGTTTGTGTGTGTGTGTGTGTGTGTGTGTGTGTGTGTATGCGCGCGTGTGTGCATGTGCGTATGTGTGAACAGAATATCTCAAGAACGGAACATCGTACGAACTTGAAACTTTTAACTTAAGTTAGATACTATTACTGGACCCGACACAAACATTTGTCATTAAAATCGGTCAATCGGAAGTAGTATCGGAAGTAGTGGATTTGTGCCATTTTTCACTTTTTTGCGACTTTTTAAAAAACGGCTCCTACAAATTTTTTAAAAATCGCCTTGTTTACTAAATTTTTTTATGCTTTCCAAGATAGGGTAGGTGCCGTATCTGCTGAAATTCTTGGGGAGGCTGTTTTCTTGTAAAAATTGTTTTTTAAGATTATGGCAAAAAAAAAATGTTTATGCATTTTAGTGCAAAAATGTATAATATAATAAATGTTGTAGAGAATTTAAAATCCTAAAACTTTTATACCAAACATTTTCTTGTATAACACTTAGTTTAGCGGTAATTAGCGATTTTCTGTTTTTTTCCTCACAAAAATGTGTAAAAAAATTCGATTTTTTAAGATTTCAGCCTTAGTATGCATTTTACGACAAAAAGTATATACTCAAATTTATAGACAATTAAAAGATCTACAACTTTTATTTAAAGCATTTTTCTCTACAGAACCTGGTTAAGCGTGAAAGAGTGATTTACCGTATTTTTAAGCCAAACAGGTTAATTTTCATTTTACGTCTTTCACTTATGACTAAAATTAGGTTATGTTTATTAAGGTTAGTTTTTTTTTATTACTAATGTTAGGTTATATTGTTAATTATTTGAATTTTTTTTTTTTTAACGTCACATCAACTACAACGGTCATTAGCGACGACGTTGGGGTGTTGGGGTGTAACTGTTTAGAATGGAAGATGAAATGACTTTTTGTAACGTATTCATTCATTCATTTACAACAAGGGCGTTCAGGCTTCTTCAGCCCCTCCTCACCGCGACCAAAAAGATCTTTTGTGATTGCCCCTATTCCTAATTTATGCAAGGCCCGCACTTTCGATAAAGCGCAGGGTCTGCCTAGGATCTAGTGCACTTACCTGAGCAGGTGTAAACACATCCCCACCCAACAGTGCTATACTTTTGCAGCCAACCACTATGCAACTGCAAAAATATAAATGTGCGACCCACTGAGGCGCCTTACAATACACCTCTCCGCACAGACCTTAATGGCCCATATTTCATCTTGGAAGATAGTCATGTTACACCCAAGGGCCAGGGAACTCATTCCCCCGGCCCCCCAGGCCCCCAATCCCACTCTTCCGCTCATCACAGGGCCGTCAATATACCAAAAGGTAGCCCCTTCCGGCATCACCGGCCGTCCCTCCGCCCACTCCTGACGATCAAAAATTTCCATCCTCAGTGTGTCGGAGAAGTTGTATGCTCTGTTCATACGGTCCCAAGGACCACCTACCACACCCATCCCTTCAATCACCTTGAAGATCTCAGTGTGGCCCATCTCCACTGATGGGACCCCGATCCCGTCCTCCAGCCTCAAGGCAGTTCCTATCGCCTCTCCCTTCACTTGCACATGAATAGGAGGCAAATCAAACATCGCCTCCATAGCGGCCGTTGGACCAGTGCACATTGCACCACATATCCCTAGGCAGGCCAGTCTCTATAGCTCCTCAGCCGATCCTGCGCCGTCCTAGATCTGTTGTTGGCCACCATACAACATCTTCGTACGTGACCATTGGCAGAATGATGCCCACACAAGCCCATTCCACCATACGAGGTCCAAGCCCCGGAGTCCTCCCCAGCAGACTCTCACATATCCATAAGGCCTTTATAGCCTTCTCCACAGTCCTGGACATGTGGCCTTTCCAGGTTAGGCCATTATCCATGACAACCCCCAGATACTCTAACTCAGGGGAGTAGTTTAAATCCACTCCTTCCAGAGTCAAAGCATCCATAGCTGTTTTTCATGATTTCAAATGAAATGGGTACCATCTGGTCCCCACGTGCAGCTAGGGAAATAATAGGTCCGCCCCTGCATAGCCCCGCGTACAGAGGTAAGGCAAAATACTGTAGGAGGAGCCAGGTATCCTACAGGCACCGTTAGACACTGATTAAATGCCCCAGTGCCATCCACCCTTCGGCACGGTACGACTGACACCACTTGGGTTGGGCAAAAGCTACAGTAGGAGAAGTTGCCTCTAGCACGGATAGAAAAAGTGCTAGATGCCAGGGACAAGGATTAGGATAGACAGACAGAAGCCCAGCATCTCAGCTCACCTCGGCGAGACCAGAGCATGGCTGAACAGTAGCCATTATATGCCGAGGAGTTTCCAGAGGCACGGGCACGAAAAACTGCTACAGAAAGTAAGGGAGCAGGTGTGCTCTCTTGGACGTGATGCTTCGGCACATGCAAGCCAGCCGACCACTGACTTGCTTCGCCTCCTTTTGTAACGTATGAAAATATGCCATGCCTGAGTGGGATTCGAACCCAGGACCGCATGATGAGAGGCGAGCACGTTACCAACTGCGCCAATGCGGCCGGCATTTGAACTATCTCTCTCGCCAATTATTTGAATTGGCGAGAGAAAGTTGTGCGAGTGTTTCACACCAGATTTTTTATTTAATAAATCTGGTGTGAAAAACTCACACAACTTTCTCTAGCCAATGCACATAATTAACAATATAACCTAACATTAGTAATAAAACATTAGAAATAAACAAAAAACTAACCTCAACAAACATAACCTTATTTTAATCATGAGTGAAAGACGCAAAATTAAAAATCAACCTCAATTTGGCTTAAAAATACGGAAAATCACTCTTTCACGCTAAACAAGGCTCTGTAGAGAAAAATGCTCTAATTAAAAGTTGTAGATCTTTTAATTTTCTATAAATTTGGTTTTATACCCTTTTGTCGTAAAATGATAAGGCCGAAATGTTAACAAAAACAATTTTTCACACGTTTTCGTGAGAAAAAAAACAGAAAATTGCTAATTACCGCTAAACTAAGCATTACACAAAAAAATGTTTGAAACAAAAGTTGTAGGACTTTAAATTCCCTATAAATTTTATTATATACATTTTTGCTCTGAAATGCATATTAAAGCCGTAATCTTAAAAAACCAATTTCTTTACGCGAAAACAGCCTCACCAAGAATTTCAGCAAACATGGCGCCTACCCTATCTTGTAGAGCATAACAAATTTAGAAAATCAGGTGATTTTAAAAAAAAATCGGACCAGTTTTTGAGAAAAATCGCAAAAAAGTGAAAAATTACACGAATAAACTACTACTTCCGGTTGACCAATTTTGTTGAAAATGTTCGTGTCAGGTCCGGTAGTGGTATGTACCTTAAGTTTCAAGTTTCAAGCTCGTACGATGTTCTGTTCTTGAGATATTTTGTATACATACACACACACAGACCAATCGCTAAAAACATGTTTTTTTGGTTCAGGAGGTCTGAAAACGTGTAGATCCGGTGAAAACTCGATTTCTTAAAATCGACATGAAAACAATACTTTCCTTCCTATATATTCATATAGGCAAGAGAAAGTAAAAAACTATATTTAATATGTTTTGGTTTCAGAGTACAAGCACTTTATATGGAATTGTTGTATATCAAGCAGCCGACTGTTTACCGAATCCTAGTAGTGATTGTTATGGGCCTTATACCAGTCCACAGAAAGTATTACATATGCTCGACAGGATTGAGTGAGTATTTTTATTTATTAAAGTTTTTGGTATTTTAGTTAAATATATAAATTGTTCAGGGTTAACAAGGGTTTGAAGCAGGGGTGTTGTTTATCACCAACTCTTTTCAAGATATATATACAAAGAGCACTGAGCACCTGGCGCAAGAAATGTAATGGAATGGGGATTGAAATTGGAGATACCTGTTTGTATACACTACTGTTTGCCGATGATCAAGTGCTCATAGCTAACGATGAAGAGGACATTGCTTATATGACAAGGAAACTCTTGGATGAATACTGTGAATGGGGGTTGAATATTAATATTAGCAAAACCGAATACTTGGTTATAGGGGAAGAGTCCAATGATCTTCAAGTCGACAACAAAATTATCAAGAGCACAAAGGAATTCAAGTACTTGGGGACCTACATATCATCAGACGGTTCAACTAGGAAGGATGTTAAAAATAGGATTGTGCAAGGGAGAATAGCAATCCGGAAATTGAACCCGATTTTATGGTCTGCAAAAATGCACATGAATACAAAAGTCCAGTTGTACCACACTATTGTGGAGCCAATAACAACTTATGGGGCAGAGTGCTGGCAAATAACATCAAAAATAGACAGCCAGCTTAAAGCAATTGAAATGGACTTTCTGCGCCGTTCATGTAGAGTGTCCAGGTTGGACCATATCCGGAATGACGACATCAGGAAAAGAGCTCATTTAGAAGATACCATTGTGGATAGGATAGAGAGACGACAACTGATATGGTATGGCCATGTGCAGAGAATGGGTGATGAGAGGTGGCCAAAAAGAATGTTGTCTTATGTCCCAACCAACAGAAGGAAGAAAGGTAGACCAAGGAAAACGTGGAAAAAGGGAATACAGGAAGCCATGAGGGAGAGAGGGATGGATGAGGGTGATTGGGAGGATAGAGGAGAGTGGAGATTGAAGTGCGGGAAGCGGCACCGGCCGTAGGAACCCCGGGAAAAAAAAAAAAAAAAAAAAAAATATAAATTGTGTATTGTTAGTTGTATGGTGAAAGACAAAAGGAGGTAGTAAGGATACTAGATTTATGAAACAAAGAGATTGTCTTAAGTATGGTTTGGAATTCATTAAAGAAGAAAGTAAAGTGCAGATGCAGAACAGAAGTGAGGAGGTAAAACGGGGTGATGGAATGTGCCTTAATGGAAAGGTATAAGGAGGAATTTAAATAATTCACATAGAGTGGACACCAAATAAGCTTGCTGGTGTAGTTGCGCGAACAGTTCGGATTCAGTCGGTAGATTTCGTATCTTAGTACTGCACTGCCTATTAAATCACAGGTGCTAAACAATGTAAATTATCATCTAATAGCATTGTTAAAAACATTCAATTGTAAACATTGTATACAATTAACGCCTACTATATACAACACATTACAGACTAATGTTTTCAGGTCAGCTGATATATAATGTTGCAAGAGCAACGTGATTCCGATCACTGGTACAGCACTGATCCCCACCACTTACTAAAGCAATCGAGTGTGCCATTACCAAAATAAACCTTCTGTGCACTTCAGAAACCCGGCAAGCTTATTTGGCGTCCGCTCTACTTAGGAACTGTTTTCTTATTAGTTGGTCAATTGGAAAGAGTTAAGAAAAAAGATGCAGAAAGTAAGTGATTTCTACCTAAGTGTGAGAGGTTTAGTCTGGAATCAAGAAGTTGGTATGCATTGTAAAAACGTTATGTTGTTGTTTAGGTTATCGGCTGAAGGCTGGTTTGAACCTCTTAGAGGGTTTACTAAGTTAAACAAAGAGTGAAGTGTTTAACAGTTGCCTTCCTCACTGAGTGAAAAAGTATGCTTATCAGCATGCCAGGCCCACTGAAAAGTATCTACTTTCCACTTAGCAAATGACACCTTCACTTCATTCACCACAGGGTCTGGCTGTATAATGAAATGCATTGCTCTCAGTGGAAAAAACTCTGACTAGTGTCTTTTACACCGGTACCTTTTCTATTCTTAAATGCTTCAGTCATATAATTGGTTGACCATGTGATAAGAAACAGAATTATTTTTTGTAGCCCTGGAATTAGAAGGTCAAATGCAAATAATTTGACACTCCACTTGCCTGTTATCCGCAAAAATTACAGTTTTTATTTCAAGCATTTTCTTCTACATAGGTTAGTTAAGTGACAATAAGTGATTTCCTGTATTCTTAAGTCGAACAAAGGTTTGATTTTCATTTTGCGTTATTCACTCGTGATGAAAGTTTGGTTATGTTTTCATTTTACATTTTTACTTTCTCTTGCCTATATGAATATATAGGAAGGAAAGTATTGTTTTCATGTCGATTTTTCGAAATCGAGTTTTCACCGGATCTATACGTTTCCAGACCCCCTGAACCCAAAAAACATGTTTTTAGCGATTGGTCTGTGTGTGTGTGTGTGTGTGTGTGTGTGCGCGCGCGTTTGTGTGTGTGTGTGTGTGTGGGTGTGTGTGTGTGTGTGAACAGAATATCTCAAGAACGGAACATCGTACGAACTTGAAACTTGAAACTTAAGTTACATACCACTACCGGACCCGACACGAGCATTTTTATCAAAATCGGTCAACCGGAAGTAGTAGTTTATTCGTATAATTTTTCACTTTTTTGCGATTTTCTCAAAAACTGGTCCTACAATTTTTTTAAAAATCGCCTGGTTTACTACATTTTTTATGCTCTACAAGATAGGGTAGGCGCCATGTTTGCTGAAATTCCGCGTGAGGCTGTTTTTACGTAAAAACATTTTCTTTTTAAGATTGCGGCTTTAATATGCATTTTAGCGCAAAATGTTATATAATAAAAGTTGTAGAGAATGTAAAATTCTACAACTTTTATTTCAAAAATTTTTTTGTATAACACTTAGTTTAGCGGTAATTAGCGATTTTCTGTTTTTTTCTCACGAAAACGTGTGAAAAATCGATTTTTTTTAAGATTTCGGCCTTAGTACGCACTTTACGACAAAAGTATATATAATAAAATTTGTAGAAAATTAAGAGATCTACAACTTTTATTTAGAGAATTTTTCTCTACAGAGTCTAGTTTGGCGTCAAAGTGTGATTTTCCGTTTTTTTAAGCCAAAGTGAGTACGATTTTCATTTTGCGTCATTCACTCATGATTAAAATAAGGTTATGTTTTTGAGGTTAGTGTTTTGTTTATTTCTAATATTTTATTACTAATGTTAGGTTTATTGTTAATTATTTGCATTGGCAAGAGAAAGTTGTGTGAGTGTTTCACACCAGATTTTTTGTTGTTGTTTAGGTCATCAGCTGAAAGGCTAGTTTGAATCTGTTAAGGTTTTACTAAATAAAACGAGGAGTGAGGTGGTTTACCTTTGCCTTCCTCACTGAGTGGAACAGTATGCTTATCAGCTTGCCGGGTCCTCTGAAAAGCATATATTTTCCATTCTGCAAATGACACTTTCACTTCATTCACCACAGTGTCTGGCTGTATAATGAAATTCATTACTTTCTGAGGAGATAACTCTGATTAGTGTCTTTTACACCTCTAACTCTTCTGTTTTAAATGATTCAGTCATTTAATTGGCTGACCATGTTATAAGAAACAGAACTATTGATTTTAACCCTGCAACTAGCAGATTGAGGGTAAATAATTTAACACTCCAACTGTCTGTTATTGGCATTACATTGTTTACTAATGATTAAACATATGTTATATTGTTTACATTGGCAAAATAAAGTTGTGTGAGTGTTTCATACGCGGCTTTTATATTGAGCGTGAGGCTTAATTTATGTGATTTCGTTATGTGCAAAAATTTTGTGTTGATGTAAACCCTACGTAAATTGAGGATCAACTGTGCTATAAAATGTTTCTAACTGCCAATCTATGATTCACTGATTTTTACTTTCTCTTGCCTATATGAATAAATATAGGAAGGAAAGTATTGTTTTCATGTCAATTTTTAGAAATCGAGTTTTCCCCGGATCTACACGTTTTCAGACCCCCTGAACCCAAAAAACATGTTTTTAGCGATTGGTCTGTGTGTGTGTGTGTGTGTGTGTGAACAGAATATCTCAAGAACGGAACATCGTACGAACTTTAAACTTGAAACTTAAGTTACATATTACTACCGGACCCGACACGAACATTTTCATCAAAATCGGTCAACTGGAAGTAATAGTTTATTCGTGTAATTTTTCACTTTTTTGTGATTTTTTCAAAAACTGGTCCTACAATTTTTTTTTTTTTAAATCGCCTGGTTTACTCAATTTTTTATTCTCTACAAGATAGGCTAGGCGCCATGTTTGCTGAAATTCTTGGTGAGGCTGTTTTTACGTAAAAAATGTGTTTTTTTAAGATTATGGCTTTAGTATGTATTATAACGCAAAAATTTAGAGAATTTAAAAGTCTACAATTTTTATTTCTAACATTTTTTTGTATAACGCTTAGTTTAGCGGTAATTTGCAATTTTCTGTTTTTTCTCAAGAAAACGTGTGAAAAATCTATTTGTTTAAGATTTCGGCCCTAGTATGCATTTTATGAGAAAAGTGTATATAATCGAAGTTATAGAAAATTAAAAGATCTACAACTTTTATTTAGAGTATTTTTCTCTACAGAGCCTAGTTTAGCGTGAAAGAGTGATTTTCCGTATTTTTAAGGCAAACAGATCAATTTTCATTTTGCGTCTTTCATATATGATTAAAATTAAGTTATGTTTATTGAGGTTATTTTTTGGTTTATTTCTAATGTTTTATTACTAATGTTAGGTTTATTGTTAATTATTTGCACTGGCAAGAGAAAGTTGTGTGAGTGTTTTACACCAGATTTTGTTTGCTGTTTACAGGTTAATCGGCGGTAAAGGAGAATCGCATGCGAACATAGCAGAAGGTTTAGCAACAGCATTACAATGCTTTGAAGATTTACAACAGAGACGAGACAATAATAGTATACCTCAAAAACATTGCATCCTTGTTTGTAATTCACCTCCATATCAGTTACCTGTTGTTGATTCACCTGCGTTTGCTGGAAACACTGTTGAACAACTCGCTAATATCCTTGCAGAGGTAATAATAATCTATATTTTGGCAATACTATATTATAAACTATTTTCCAAATTAAGAATGAAGCTAAAACTGACCAACTTCGTAAAACAAAACGCAGAATTATCAGAACCTGCCTTAACAAGAATTATCAAAAAAATCTAGTGTGAATATCTCACACAACTTTCTCTTGCCAATGCAAATAATTAACAATAATTCTAACATTAGTAAAAAAATCTGGTGTGAAACACTCACACAACTTTTTCTTGCCAATACAATAATCCTAACATTAGTAATAAAAATTGCTAATAAACAAAACACCAACCTCTAAAAACATAACCTAATTTTATCATGAGTGAAAGACACAAAATGACAATCTACCACAGTTTGGCCTAAAAATACGGAAAATCACTCTTTCACGCTAAACTAGGCTCTGTAGAGAAAAATTCTCTAAATAAAAGTTGTAGATCTTTTAATTTCCTATAAATTTTATTATATACACTTTTGTCGTAAAATGCGTACTAAAGCCGAAATGTTAAAAAAATCGATTTTTCACACGTTTTCGTGAGAAAAAAACAGAAAATCGCTAATTACTGCTAAACTAAGCGTTATACAAAAAAATGTTTGAAATAAAAGTTGTAGAATTTTACATTCTCTACAACTTTTGTTATATAAATTTTTGCGCTAAAAGGCATATTAAAGCCGTAATCTTCAAAAAACAACATTTTTACGTGAAAACAGCCTCACCAAGAATTTCAGCAAACATGGCGCCTACCCTATCTTGTAGAGAATAAAAAATTGAATAAACCAGGCGATTTTAAAAAAAATCGTAGGACCAGTTTGTGAGAAAATCGCAAAAAAGTGAAAAATTACTCGAATAAACTACTACTTCCGGTTGACCGATTTTGATGAAAATGTTCGTGTCGGGTCCGGTAGTGGTATGTAACTTAAGTTTCAAGTTTACACACAGACCAATCGCTAAAAACATGTTTTTTGGGTTCAGGGGGTCTGAAAACGTATAGAACCGGTGAAAACTCGATTTCGAAAAATCAACATGAAAACAATACTTTCCTTCCTATATATTCATATAGGCAAGAGAAAGTAAAAACATTAGAAATAAACAAAACACTTACCTCAATAAACATAATCTTATTCTAATCATGAGTGAATGAGCCAGCATCTACCTAGTTCATATTTTCGTGTTAAAACTAGGTAGTGGTACACCTGTACTCACCGTGTCCAGTGAAATAATTTAATTTAACAGATTCTAATTTTTTGTTTTAAATCTGATGCAGTGGCTAACATGAAAGTGTAACATGACTGTAGCCAGCTAGTATTACATAGGTTATGTTTCTACATCTTGCCCATGCAAATAATTAACGATAAACCTAACATTAGTAATAAAACATTAGAAATAAACAAAAAACTAACCTCAATAAACATAACCTAATTTTAATCATGAGTGAAGGACGAAAAATGAAAATCAACCTCAGTTTGGCTTAAAAATACGGAATATCACTTTTTCTCGCTTTCTGTAGAGAAAAATGTTTTAAATAAAAGTTCTAGATCTTTTAATTTCCTATAAAGTTAATTTATACACTTTTGTCGTAAAATGCATACTAAGGCCGAAATCTTAAAAACAAATTTTTCACACAATTTCGTGAGAAAAAATCAGAAAATCGCTAATTACCGCTAAACTATGCGTTATATAAAATAATGTTTGCAATAAAAGTTGTAGAATTTTAAATTCTCTACAACTTTAATTATATACAATTTTGCAGTAAAATGCATAATAAAGTCGCTATCTTAAAAAAACAATTGTTTTACGTGAAAACAGCCTCACCAAGAATTTCAGCAAACATGACACCTACCCTATCTTGTAGAGCATAAGAAATTAAGTAAATGCGATTTTTAAAAAAATCGTAGGACCCGTTTTTGAGAAAATCGCAAAAAATTGAAAAATTACACAAATAAACTACTGCTTCCGGTTGACCGATTTTGATGAAAATGTTCGTGTCAGGTCCAGTAGTGGTATGTAATTTAAGTTTCAAGTTTGAAGTTCGTACGATGTTCCGTTCTTGAGATATTTTGTATACACACACACAGACCAATCGCTAAAAACATGTTTTTGGGATTCAGGGGGTCTGAAAACGTGTAGATCTGATGAAAACTCGATATGAAAATAATACTTTCCTTCCTATATATTCATGTAGGCAACAGAAAGTAAAAATGGGGTATGGCTAATTCCTTCTAATGAAACTATTAATAAGGAAATTGATCCGATTATTGCGTGATGAAGAAAAGGAGGATTTCCTACTTTTTCCACATTTTAAGAATGCCAAACGATAGACAATTGAAACAACTGATTTTCAGGAATTTGAATAGGAAGATTACGGGAAGATACATTGAAGAGAATAAGAGGGATCTCAATGAAATTGAACTGGCAATTAAAGACGTGTTTGACAAGGAAAAAATAAACAGTACTCTCAAAACACTCAGATTTTATTGGTGAAAAGCAGAAAAACGCATGGTTGCGGTTACAGATGAAATATGGAAACAAAGATCGGACCGTCTCAAAAAGTACTGGCAAAACTGAAAGGCTAGACCAATACATTATCCGAAGAACACTAGAAATTGGTTGTGGCCTCAAAAAAAAACTTTATTAAATATTATTATTTTACTTTCTCTTGCCTATATGAATATATAAGGAAGGAAAGTATTGTTGTCCTGTCGATTTTTCAAAATCTAGTTATCACCGGCTCTACATGTTTTCAGGCTCCCTGAACCCAAAAAACATGTTTTTAGCGATTGGTCTGTGTGTGTGAATAGAATATCTCATGAACGAAACATCGTATGAACTTGAAACTTAAGTTAGACACTACTACTGGATCCAACACGAACATTTTCATCAAAATTTGTCAACTGGAAGTAGTACATTATTCGAGTCATTTTTCACTTTTTTCTATTTTCTCAAAATGGCTCCTACAATTTTTTTTAAAAATCTCCTTATTTACTAAATTTTTTTTCTCTACAAGATAGGGTAGGAGCCATGTCTGCTGAAATTCTTGGGGAGGCTTTTTTCTCGTAATTTTTTTTTTAAAATTGCGACTTTAATATTGCATTATAGCGTAAAAATGTTTATTATAAAAGTTGTTGAGAATTTAAAATCCTACAACTTTAATTTCAAACATTTTTTTGTGTAACGCTTAGTTTAGCGGTATGTTTTTTTTCATGAAAATGTGTAGAAAAATTGATTTTTTAAGATTTTTTTAAGCATGAAAGAGTGATTTTCCGTATTTTTAAGCCAAACTGAGGTCGATTTTTATTTTGCTTCTTTCACTCTTCATTTAAATAAGGTTATGTTTTTTGAAGTTAGTTTTTTTGTTTATTTCTAATGTTAGGTTATATTGTTCATTATTTGCATTGACAAGAGAAAGTCGTGTGAGTGTTTCACACCAGATTTTTTTTTCAGATAGAGGAAGAGAAAGAAATAAGTTGTCATGTACAGTTCTTTTTGTGTGTTTCAGAGAGGAATCAATTTGTCAATATTGTCACCTAGAAAGATTCCAGCCTTATTTAAACTGTATGAGAAAGCAGGAGGTGATCTGCAGTCATCTCAAACGAAAAATTATGCTAAGGATCCTAGACATCTTGTATTACTGAAAGGATACAAGTAAGTTTTATTGTACTCTTTAAAAGTAAGTGTTGTCGGTATTTAAATGAACGTTGAAAGCAGGCTTACCAAACATACTTGATTGGTATGGACTCTCCATACTTTGAGGTTGAAGGTCGTGATTCTTTTTTAATTGTTTGGTTCGTAAATAATTCTTTATAATACATCCTTCTTCTCTTCATGGGTCAGGGAATTCCACCTGTTCCGACAACTATCTTTTGTTCAGCCTGTACTTCTTCTCTTCACCAATTAGGCATTTCCACCTGTTCCGGGAACCATCTTTTGTTTGGTCTTCCAACATCTCTGTATCTTCTTGCTAAACCAGGTTAGCGGCTTTTTGGTATTCGATTTAAATGGTTGACCCATTATACAATTTAATTTTTTTGTCAAGTAAAAAAATTCCCAATTCTTACCTTATTTCTTCATGTCTGATCCTGTCTAGTCTTGTACAACCCTTGACAGACCTTAAGAATTTAATTTCGGCTGTTTGGATGTTTCTTTCCTCCTTCCTCCTCATCACCCATGTTTCACAGCCGTATATCAAGTCTAGAACTCCCACTATCTTATAAAACTTTAACCTTGTTTCGGGTCTTGTTTTTTGCATCAGTGTCCTATGAATCGTCCCACATTTTTTTTAATTTTTTTTTGCGCCTGGAGACTCCAGGAGGAGTATAGGACATGTCGTCAGATATAACACCTGAAATACATACAAGAATCACACAATATATCACTAATATCAAGAAAGAAATTTTTGTACGCTATAAAAAGTTTCACCGATCAAGTAATTTTTCAGATTTTTTTTAAAGGAATTCAAATCCTCACAACATTTTAAAAATTGGGGTAATTTATTTATGAATTTCCTCCCTGCATAAGTAGGTTTTTGTTCAAACAATTTTGTGGAGTGATTAGCCACATAATAATCATTCCTGTTTCTCGTGTTATGATTGTGATCATTGAAATTCTGCATAAAATTATTTTGCCTAACATACATAATCACCTCAAAAATGTAGAGGGAGGGAACTGTAAGCAATTTAAGCTCCTTAAATAATGACCTGCATGAGGTTAGCTGGTTAGCTCCCACCATACACCTAATAGCTTTCTTTTGAATTTTAAAAACCCTATTCATATTACCCATGCTAGAATTACCATATACTAAAATACCATAACGGATATGAGACAGAATGAGAACATGATAAGCTGCCATTAGTAATTTTTTATCATTTAATCTGGCAATTTGTTTTAGTGCAAATACCCCAGATGATATTTTACTACAAACTTGATTGGTATTAAGTCCCACACATACAGTTGGACCTCTATTTATCGAACTTCTGTATATCAAAATTCTCTACATCGAAGTATTTCCTGAGTCCCGTGAAATTTTAATGGAAAAATGTTTCTGTACATCAAACTTAATTTTAGTGAAAATATAAATAGAACTCTATGTTGCCCTTCCATAACACACTAGTCAATCCGAAACTTGAGAGATGGCAACGTAACAATACAGTACGTTGACCACTGTGGTCAACGTATGAGATTAGTGTGGTACTCTTGTATTAGTACTCATATAGTATGTACGATCAAAAATATGTAAATACAATGATGTGGACAAAGTAGTTCTCAAATGGGTAAATATGTTACGAGATAAAAACATGCCTAAGCAAAAGAGAAAAGTTGTTCTTTTTGTGGACAATTGCCCTGCACATCCGTTCTTGTGTCTCAAAAAAGTTAGTAAACGTGAAGCTTGTTTTTTTCCTCTAAATACCACGTCGAAACTACAAACTATGGACCAAGGTGTTATTAAAACTCTAAAAATGTATTATAGAAAACAGGTTCTCAAGAGATTTATTCTTGCGTTGGAAAATGACAAACCTAATGAAAATGTTATTGACCTCAGGCTGTCTATATCAGAATTAGTAAAGGTGTGGTAAATGATGTAGCAGAATCGATGTTAAAAAATTGTTTTTTAAAAGCCAGCTTCTCTAAAAAAACTGTTGCGGAAGAAGTTAATGTAGTACCGTAAATTGAGGAATATTGGGTCCATTGGCAGGTACGATCAACGATGATATTTCACTCATGAATTTTTAAGGATAGATAAAGAAGTTATTGTAGCAGAATATCAACAGATTCATGTTTTTCATTGCTGATTTTATTTAATTATTTTTAACCAGAATATAGTATCATTTAAGTGTAGTGCGTAGCCTTATAATACTGTACAATAAAACAAACTTTATTGTAAACAAATACTGTTTTTAGGCAATATGGTTATGATCGAGTAACCTCACGTAATATAAGTAGCAGTCTTAATGAGAAAAAAAAACAGCGTTTCTCTTTATGAAAGTTTCTATGTATCAAATTTTTTTTTAATGAACCTACAATTTCGATGTGTGGAGGTCCGACTGTGTTTGATTTAGATAGCTTATTTTTCACGTCGTAGTCATGCTCATGTGAGAAATTGGTTTCAGACGTGTACTATGGGTTAGATTACAGAAGGGAAAAGGTTAATGTGATCTAATAATATTTCTTATTGTCTTGACATTTTGTTATCAAATATTGGAATTGTTAATGATTTTTGTTTTAGTTTAAAAGAACGACCAATAAGTCCTGGTCCAGGAGCAGCACCAGGGCCCCCTACTCATCCGAACAGTTTGCCTTTACCTTCATTATCGAGTCCGTTACCAAGCACAGGCAGTCCTGTTGCACCTCCTCAAACACAGACTGTGTATAGACAAACTCAGCAGGGTACTCAGGTAAGATTCGTTCTCTTTATCAGTCTGAAAAGTAATCATGAGAAAATTAATTTGTACGTTACTACAGGGTTATTATAAAACATTCATCGGATTTTAAAAATCTGTATTTCAAAAAGTAATACATTAAAATAAACATAAACTGTCCAAGTTTTAGTTATACCTTCACAAATGTTCCATATGAGCTACTTTCGTCACACGACACACATCTATGTGGTGGTTAAGTTCACCCCACATGTGCATTAACATCTCCCTTAGTGATCGTCATTGTGCAGTTATTGGAGTAAGTGCAGCTGTAGCTCAACCAAAGTTGCTGGGTGTGGTGGCACATAAACACAGTCTTTAATGTACCCTCAAAGGAAGAAATCACAGACCATGAGATCAGGAGATCTAGGAGGCCATGCTAAGAGCGCTAAATCTTCATCTGCACATCGCCTGATCCAGCGCCGCGGGAGTTCTTCGTTCAGGTAACCTCATACTTCAGCATGTCAGTGAAGTGGAGCTCCATCTTGTTGGAGTACAAAGTTATTGTAGTCTTCTTTCAGTTGTGGAAGGAACCACAATTGTATCTTATTGAGGTATGAAATACCTGTCACTGTTTTATCTATAAAGAAAAACACCTTTGTTTTAGAAATTGCGCCAAAAACGTTAAGTTTAGGGGAATCACGTTCATGTTCCACTACAGTTGTTCAATACCCCATATCCTGACATTATGGCGATTCACCTTACCATTCAAGTGAAATGTCGCCTCATCACTAAACATCAGACAGTCAAGAAAATCATCATCCTCCATAGCGTTCTGCATGACATAACAACATGTCGAATCGTTTGTTGAGATCATTTGGATGTAACTTTTGTACTAACTTTATACGGTACGGTTTCAGTTATAATCGTTTTCGTAAAATCTTCCAGATAGTTGGCTGCAGGATATCAAGTTCCCTACTAGCGTGGGTAGTTGACTTCTTTGGGCTGTGTATGTGACACTACCTTACTCTATCCTCTGTTTCAACAGATACTTGTGGACGTCCGGTGCTTTTACCTTTACACAAACAACCAGTGGCTCTAAACTGTCGATACCATCGTAGAATGCGTTGGTGGCCTGGTGATATGGTTTCAAACTGTCTCCAAAACAAACGCTGCACAGTAACAATGGATAAACATTTTGCATACTCTAAAACTCAGAATTTCTCTTGCATAGAAGCCATTTTGAAAACTGAGCTGGTGTTGCTACCTGTCAGCAATCACTTTAAACTACAGAAGCTAACCCAAAACTTGTGGACAGTTTATGTTTATTTTCATGTATCATTCATTACTTTATGTGTATTACTTTTTTAAATACAGATTCTTAAAATCCGATGAGTCTTTTATAATAAATAACTCTGTATAAACCTGTGCAGCAAATAAATTCACACAATAATTTTTATTGATGTGCATAACTAATTTCACAATGACATAAATATTCGTAATGGTTTTATCAAAGTTGAGTCTGGGATCCAGTTAAACCTTGGTGTGTTATTTAATGTTTCTGTGATTTGTTTTAAGTCTTTCACATGACTTGAGACATTTCCCATTTTTGAAAAGTAGTTTCATCTAAAGAGAGTTCAATTTGATAATTATTTATTTTATTTGTTTAGGTAATAGGTATTGCACAGCCACAACAAGCCCAACAACAGCAAGTCTCTCAACAACAACAGCAGCAACAGGTTCAACAAGTTGCCCAACAAGCTCAACAACAAGTCACACAGCAACAAGTTGTTCAGCAACAACAACAACAACAACAACAGCAGCAGCAACAGGTTGTTCAGCAACAAGTCTCGCAACAACAACAACAAATGACGAATCTACAGCAACAAGTTCAAACGCCGGGAGGACCTCAAGGTCTTCAACAACAAGGTCGTGCTCCTGGTCCCCAACCATATCCTCAACAAGGTCCACCTGGATATCATATGATGGCGAATCGTCCACGTTGGCCCATGATGCCTCCGCAACGTGCGCAATTTCCTAATGCTGTGCAAAGTAGCAGTGCGTTGATTCAACAACTTACTCAACCTCCATCTGCTATGGGACCTCAATTTAATAGTACGTATTATTTTCAGTGTATTTTTATTTCTGGTTACACCATCCAAGATAATTTTTATTTGAACCATTATTTAATAAAATGGATTTGAATGTAGTAGAAGATCTTCCCCTATATGAATATATAAGGAAGGAAATTAGTGTTTTTTGTCAATTTTTGATATCAAGTTTTCACTGGAAATACATTTTTTCAAGAACCCAAAAAACAAGTTTTTACCAAATGAGCTGTGTGTGTTTATGTGAACAAAATATCTTAAGAATAGAATATCGTATGAAGTTTAAACTCAAAACTAACATTAGGTGCCACAAGGGGAACTGACACAAACAATTTTCATCAAAATCAGTAAACAGAAGTTTTAGTAGTTTATTCATGCAATTTTCTCAAAAATATCTAAGATTTTGTTTAAAATCGCTTCATTTACTACATTTTTGGTGTTCTACAAGATAGGGTAAACGTCATGTTTGCTGAAATTAGTTGGTTGTTCTCTTGTAGTAAAAAAATTTTTTTTCCAAGTTTGGAGTCTTAATATATGCATTTTAGAGTAAAATTGTATGTAATCAAAGTTGTACAAAATTAAAAACACCTACAACGTTTGTTTCAAACAATTTTTTCTAGATCTCTTAGTTTAGTGTCAATTAGTGATTTTCTGTATCTGTTTATCCTGTTTTGTACGGTTACAAGCGATAAAAACATAATTTTTGGGTTCAGGGGGCTTGAAATGTGTATTTCCGGTGAAAACTCGATTTTGAAAAATCTACGTGTATATATTGAATATTTCCTTTCCTATATAAAATTCATATAGAGCAAGAGAAATAAAAAAATATACACAGGGGAGTTGAAAATAAAAAACGAACATAACAAAGTTCTTAATACAAGATGAGCTTATAATAATTATGTTACATTTTAATCAGTATGATGATTTTATGAACGGATATTTGATGATGGTTTGAGGTATTGCTCTAAGCAATGCAACCTTGCTATCAGTTTATGATATTATTTACACTGCTGAATGATTTTACTTTTTTTTGTTCTCGTATAACTATACACGCTTAACATGTTGACTGGCAGACTAAATTTTGTGACACTACAACTGGGCCATCGTACTTTTTTTATTTTTTCACATTTTATTCATTTTCTTCTTATTTTACTTAATTTATGTAATAACAACTATTTTTTTTGTAAAATAAAATTGTAACACACTTTTGGGTCACATGGCCTGCTGGAATGATTTTATATTTCAGAGCCATGTGACCCATTTTGATGTCACGATAAAAAATGTAATGAACAACTGGGTTAGTTACAAAGTTCTAGACTATTTCAGTCAACCAAAATAAGCAAAAGAAATAATAAAATTTAAAATAATAGCAGCATTCTAGTACAGGACAACAAGGAAAACTATCTGTATACGCAATATCCTATTAAAAGGTCAACTATTTAAACAGTCTTAAGTGTACAAAGTCACTCTCTGAAGCCATAGCTTTTGAAACCACATTATATGGCTTAAAAGTAAGTCATGTAATGTGACTCATTTTTGATGCACGTGGCCCATTTTCAAAGACAAGTGGTCAACATATTTGGGTCACATAGCAGTCAACGTGTTAAAAATGTCTATTGTCTTATTGCTTAAATTTGTACAGGTCATCATAAAAGAATGGTGGGGTTTTAAAAATGGATTAAATGAAAACAAGAAATACTTACAGTTAATATTGTTTATTTATCAAATTTGTCATCTCAAACAGTTTTTGTACACCATTAGTTGCAATCAATATTCAGTTCCTGACCAAATGTTAGTTAATATATCTTCTGTTACGGTTGTTAATACTTCATTAATTCTTTCCTTTAAATGATTTACAATAGGTCACAAATTTTTTTTTGGAATAAACAATGTTTTTGTTGTACTTCCACAAGAAAAAACCGCAAGTTGTCTGGTCTGGATTCCGCAACTGTTTTCTATGCCAGGGTCCCGGATTTGATTCCCGGTCAGGTCTGGCATTTTTTCATCACTTATCATCTTCATGTATCAACCTTCTTACCGTCTGTATTAGCAGAAATTGCAAAACAGCCGAATGTAAAAAACAAAAAAAAGTCTGGATTCCGTGGAGGCCAGGGTATATCATATAGGTCCTTGCCGGCCTATCCATTGATGTCGAAATTTTTCATTCAAACCCTGAATGATAAATGCATTAAAGTGTGGGGTTGTGCCATCTTGATCCAGTTTCTTCAGAATGTTTGAACCAACGTTGTATAATATTTTTATGTGGCGAATTTTTTCCATAATCCCATCGAAATGCATGTTGAATTGAAATTAGAGACTTCAATTCAGTTAACAACAAAATACACTTTGCTTTTTCCTGTCACTTGGCTGGCCTGTTGACGTAGTGGTTGGGGCAATAGGTTTCTACGCTGGGGTCCTAGGTTTGATATCCAATCAGGTCTAGCATTTTTTCAACACTAATCTTCATCTATCATCTCTTTTACCATCTGTATTAGCAGTAATTGCAGAACAGTTGGATGTAAAACCCAAAAAAAGTGTAGGTTAGAACAGCTTTTACACAAACTTTTGGGTTTGAGGTTATCAGAGCTACAAATAAAACAGCTCTGGATTTCCCCGCTGTCTTGGTCAGAATTGGCCGGCCCGTTGGCTTAGTGGTTAGTCCAACTGGCTCTTACACCAGAGTCCTTGGTTCAATTCCTGGTCAGGTCTGGCACTTTTTCATCACTCATTTTCATATATCATCATTCTACACCGTCTGCATTTGCAGAAATTGCAAAACAGTCAACGTAATGAAACCATTAAAAAAAAAAATTGGTCAGAATTACAGCAACCCACATTCTTTTATGATGACCCTGTATTCTATATTGATAATAAATTGTTCATGATGTGATTACTTTTTTTGTAGCTATTCTTTTTTGAGTTAACGTGGGGCTATTTGATTTTTGTTATTAAGTTAACAAAATCGAATTAATTGTTTTTATTTATTTTTAATTTTAGTTTTAAGTAATTAGGCGCAATACTAATTTGTTTAGACAATGCAGTTATAGGGCAAAATCCCGGCGGATTAAATCAACAGCAGCAACAAGTCACTGCGCAACAAGTTCAACAGCAGCAGGCTGCTCAGCAAGTACAACAACAAGTTCAACAACAACAGCAACAACAACAAGTTCAGCAGCAGCAACAGCAACAACAGAATAGCCAACAACAACAATCTGTTCAACAACAAACCCAACAACAGCAATCCGTTCAACAACAGACGCAGCAACAGCAATCAGTCCAACAGCAAACTCAACAACAACAGCAACAGGTTTGTTTTTTACTTTCGCTTGCGTATATGAATATATAGGAAGGAAAGTACTGTTTTCATGTCGATTTTTAGAAATCCAGTTTTCACTGGATTTACATGTTTTCAGACCTCCTAAACCCAAAAAACATGTTTTTAGCAACTGGTGTGTGTGTGTGTGCGCGCGCGCGTCTGCGTGTGCGTGCGTGTGTGTGTGAAAATATCTCAAGAACGGAACATCGTACGAACTTGAAACTTGAAACATAAGTTACATACCACTACCGGACCCGACACGAACATTTTCATCAAAATCGGTCAACCGGAAGTAGTTGTTTATTCGTGTAATTTTTCACTTTTTTGCGATTTTCTCGAAAACTGGTCCTACGGTTTTTTTAAAAATCGCCTGGTTTACTAAATTTTTTATGCTCTACAAGATAGGGTAGGTGCCATGTTTGCTAAAATTCTTTGTGAGGCTGTTTTCACGTAAAAAATTGTTTTTAAGATTATGGCTTTAATATGCATTTCACCACAAAAATTTATAAAATAAATAAAATAAATCTTGTAAAAAAATTTAAAACCCTACAACTTTTATTTTTAACATTTTTTTGTATAACGCTTGGTTTAGCGGTAATTAGCGATTTTCTGTTTTTTTCTCACGAAAACGTAAAAAATCGATTTTTTTAAGATATCGGCTTCAGTATGGATTTTATGACAAATGTGTATGTAATCAAATTTATAGTAAATTAAAAAATGTACATCTTTTATTTAGAGCATTTTTCTCTACAGAGCCTAGTTTAGCGTAAAAGAGTGATTTTCCTTATTTTAAAGCTAAACCGAGGTTGATTTTCACTTTACGTTTTTCACTCACGATGAAATTAAAATTATGTTTATTGAGGTTAAATTTTTTTCTTTATTTCTGATGTTTTATTATTAATGTTAGCTTTATTGTTAATTATTTACATTGGCAAGAGAAAGTCGTGTGAGTGTTTCACACCAGATATTTTGTTTACAGGCTCAACAAGCACAACAACAGCAGCAGGCTCAACAACATCAAGCAGCTGCAGCGATGAGAATAATCAGTCAACAAGCCGGTGGTCCGGGCACTGGTACACTGGGTACCATGAGTGGTCCACAACAAGGCAACGTGCCGGTTTCTACTTCACAACAAGGCCAGCCAGGTCAGCCTGGACAACCTATGGTTGCTGTTCCTTCTATTGGTGGTCCTGGTCAGGTTATGCAACCTCAGGTAAATTTATCTTTACTTTCTCTTGCCTATATAATTATGTAGGAAGGAAAGTATTGTTTTCATGTCGATTTTTCAAAATTTGAGTTTTCACCGGATGTACACATTTTCGGACCCCCTGAAAATTAAAAAAAAAAATGTTTTCAGCGGTTTGTCTGTGTATGTGTGTGTGTGTGTGTGTGTGTGTGTGTGTGTGTGTGTGTGTGTGTGTGTGCGCGCGCGTGTGTGTGTGTGCGCGTGTGCGTGTGCGTGTTTGTGTGTGTGTGTGTGTGTGTGTGTGTGTGTGTGTGTGTGTGTGTGTGCGCGCGCGTGTGCATGTGTGTGTGAACAAAATACAAGGGTCATTCGTAAAATAAGGTTCCCTAAGCTGCCGAGACAGAATGTGATGTGCTGGGAGAAATCTGGCAGCACTGTCTTACTCATCAGCTCTCCCTCTCTTTTTCCACACCACTCCCGCCTCGTTACGTCGATCAGTGCCGGCCTACCAGCCTTAGAAGATGGAGCTCCCTACTGCTGTTATCGCCAGATGTGAAATTCGCGCTGTGATACGTTTTTTAAATACAAAACGGATTTCGCCTATTGTCATTCATCATGGAACAACAGTAAACTCTGACAGATATTGCGACACATTAAGAAAACTGAGACGCGTGATCCAGAACCGCCGGAAAGGAAGATTGTTCAGTGGTGTAAGGCTTCTCCATGACTACGCTCGACCTCATGTCTCACATCAAACTCAAGAACTGCTGACAGATTTTGGCTGGATTTTTGTGCCCCGCCCTCTACAGCCCGGACCAAGCCCCAAGTGATTATCACTTATTCGCAAAATTAAAGGAACACTTGGGTGCCTGCGCTTCAGTACCGATGATGAAGTCAAGGAAGAGGTGACTAGATTCCGCAAAGGATTGGCGGCAGAATTCTACAATATGGGGATAGAAAAGTTGGAGCATCGTCTGCAAAAGTGTTTGGACCGAAACGGCGATTATGTAGAAAAATAGCGTAAGCTTTAAGCTTTAAATTGATGTATAACACTAAGATAAAAAATATAGCTGTCTATTTTTAAAAATCATGGGAGCCTTATTTTACAAATGACCCTCGTATTTCAAGAACAGAGCATCATATGAAGTTGGAACTTGAAAATTAAGTTAGATACTACTAGCGAATCCGACACAAACATTTTCATCAAAATCGGTCGACCGGAAGTAGTAGTTTATTCGTGTCATTTTTCACTTTTTTGTGATTTTTTCAAAAACGGCTCCTACGATTTTTTTAAAAATCACTTTATTTACTAAATTTTTTATGCTCTACTAGATAGGGTAGGCGACATGTCTGCTGAAATTCTTGGGGAGGTTTTCTCATAGAAAAATTTGTTTTTTTAAGATTGTGACTAATATACTTGTTAGTGCAAAAATGTATCTTAATAAAAGTTGTAGAGAATTTTAAATCCTACAACTTTTATTTCAAACATTTTTTTGTGTAACGCTTAGTTTAGCGGTAATTAGCGATTTTCTGTTTTTTCTCACGAAATCGTGTAAAAAAATTAATTTATTACAGTTTTTAGCCTCATTATCCATTTTACGACAAAAAGGTATAATAAAATTTATAGGAAATTAAAAGATCTACAACTTTTATTTAGAGCATATTTCTCTACAGAGCCTAGTTTAGTGTGAAAGAGTGATTTTCCGCATTTTTAAGCCAAACTGAGGTTGATTTTCATTTTGCACCATTTACTCATGATTAAAATAAGGTTATGTTTCTGAAGTTATTTTTTTTGTTTATTTCTAATGTTAGGTTATATATTTGCATTGGCAAGAGAAAGCAAAATAGTGAAGGTGTTATGTAATTATGTCTCGTCGCGAGCGAACTTGATTCATTCAGCTTAGCGCTTGCGTTGAATCACATGCGATTGCCATCCAGCTAAGTACAACAGTCTGACGTAACAGACTTCATGGCTACAAAATTGTAACGTAAATTCATGCCTACAAAATTGTGCAAATTGCTTACTTGAAATTGTGTATTTGAATTAATTGTTTAAATCATAAATACACAGCGGCCATATGGATTTCAATGCAGAAAAACTTCTGGTTTCTAATCTGGTTCATTGGATGTGTCCAAAACTTACAAACTTGCCTTTTTTCCTCCAAACATATTGTTATAATGAAGCAGCGAAATAAAATCAGGTGGTCATAAACAGCTGACTGATTAATTAATAAAAACAAAGGTTTCCATTGTTGGGGGCGGCCGCGGTTTGAATGGCTGACATGTTAGTGATCTAAATTGTACGGGATTCTTCGTTACGGTGAAGTTTGTTATTTTGTCAGCAGACTTTGTATTTAATGTTTAATTTGGTAAGGGATATTGTTTATTTTATTTTATTGTTAATAAATTGCGTGAATTGCATTGTTTTAATTGTTTAAGAACTTATTTTCATAAACTCATGTATTCATTGTTGTCGTTTGTAAAGGTTAGTTTTTCTTATCAAATAATTTTGTTAAATAAACATATGTGAATTAATTAAATTAAAGTTTGCAATTTTACTTTACTATAACGAGTTGTAACAATATAAAATAATAATAGAACAGTCTATTCAAATTTTGGTCACACACCATATTACCTCAGAATGAGAAATATTGCACGAGTCACCAGTGATGTTCAGAGAGAGTCTGAAATTAAAAAATTTGTCTCTAATAGTTTCATCACGTCCTGTGTGCGCTAAACTGTGTGTGCTAAATGACATTATTATAGTGAGAAGAACTTACTTATGACAGACTTATATTGTTGTGTTGATTAGTTTATCAGTTGAAAGGCTGGTTTGAACCTCTAGAGGTTCCTTACTGAGTTGTTAGCTGTTGAAAACTACACTTGTCAGCATGAGCTAGAAATTCAGAAAAGCACATATTTTCCACCTTGCAAATGACATTTCACTTCATTCACCTCAGGGTCTGGCTATATAATGAAATTAATTACTTTCGGAAGAGATAACTCTGAATAGTGTCTTTTACATCTCTACTTCATCTATTCTTTAATGATTCGGTCATTTAATTAGCTGATCATGTGATATGAAACTGAAATATTTTTTTGTAGCTCTGAGACAAACAGATTGAGTGCCAATAATTTAAAACTGATATTCTGATTGTTAATTATTTGAGATGATAATATATTTGTCACGTTAATTTACTTGTTGAATTAATTATTAAAGGATTTGTTTATAAATGTTAAGATTTATGCTCAATTTTCAGGGTGCTCGAGAGAGGCATACAATATGGCAGGGAGTTCTAGAATGGATAGAGAAAGCTAAAATTCCTACCGATAACCAGAAGCAAACTCGTCATGTGCCTTGTCAAGTTTCCGCTAATTCAAAGGACGGTGAACCTGAATTGTAAGTAAAATTTAAAGCTGTATCCTACATTAGTTGAATATTAAAATTTAAGAAATTTAAAAGTTACGAGGGTAGTCCGGAAAGTCTGTCACGTTTTGTGTTGTAGCCGCTAGGGGCGGAGCTATCGTGGCCATTTTGGTGCCGCGGGGTTTCTCCGTTCAGTGGCTATCCAGCCGTGCTAGCGAGAGGTCTGTGTCGCTCTTCGTTGTTTTTCAACAACAATTTAAAATGTTTGCTGCAATTCAAAATCCTACCAGTTTTGAAGTACGGTCGGTAATACGGTTTTTGTTGGCTAAAAACAATAAACCAATTGAGATTTATTGCCAAATCTGTGAAGTTTATGGGAACGATGTTTACACTGAAAGTGGAGTACGGCGTTAGTGCATTCAGTTCAAAAATGGCCGAACTAATGTTCACGAGGAAGAACGAAGTGGACGGCCAAGCCTCGTGACTGATGACATTGTGAATAAAGTCAATGAGAAGATTATTAGAGAAGACTGTCGATTCACCATAAGACAGCTATTGCTTTTTTCCCACAAATTTCAAAAAGTTTATTGCACGAAATTGTTACAGAAAAATTAGGTAAGACGATTAGCTTTGACGACTATGTGGAGCTGCAGGAGGGTGTGACTAACTAGTTAAAATCACAGGCGGTAGACTTTTATGACGCAGGCATTTCAAAATTAGTTCACCGCTATGATAAGTGTCTTAATTTGTTTGGTGATTATGTAGAAAAATAGCATTTTAGTTGCACTTTCAAATGTATATATAAAATTTTTTCTTGTACTTAGTTTTTTTTTATATCAAAACGTGACAGACTTTGTAACTGCTCTCGTATAAATCTGTAATCTTATGACTGATTAAAACTGTTTCTTTTAATTCATAGATTTTAATATGTATATTAGTTATGATTACAAGTATTTTTTATTCAATTTTTCAGAAAAGCTGATAACTGGCCCCAGAAATTAATTATGCAGTTAATGCCAAAGCAACTTATTGGAAATATTGGTGGTGCTTACTTAAAAAATTCAAAATCGGTTTTATTTCATCCTCAAGCATGTGAAGCGTTAGATTCACTTACAAAAGTCATGAGTTCTGGATTTGTAAGTAATATAGTGTTTTGAAATGAACTATTTTTACAGTAGAAATTAAGGTTCAATGTCAAAAAATTGGTTTAAACCCTTAGTGATTTTATTAAGGGGAGATGGCACGATGGTTTTAACTAAAAATTTCAATTTTTGGTTTTTATGTTCTTCAATAGTTTAGGCCTAGATCTACCAAAAAAATCATTAAATTACGTCAAAAAAATAATTTTTTTTATGAAGTTACCCAGAAAAATGATCATGTTACCGAGAACAAATATTTTTCACAATTTTATATTGCTTGTTTTGGAGCAAAGAGAATTTTAGTTTTTAAAATATCTGCATCACTGTTTTTGTATTCGCAGCTGTTGGTTCAGCTTTCTGAACAACTTTTAATGGGAATTTTACTTGTTTTTGATTTGTGCCTTATTGTTTTTTTGCGTTTTCCCATAAATTTAGATTTTTAACACTAGGTACACTTTTCTCAGAAACCAATAAACGTACCAGGCTGAAATTTTTACCAGTTAATTACCTTGTATATCCACATAAACCGACATTTTTATGACTTCCTCAGGTGCTCCAAAAATTAGTAATATGCAAAAAACATAGAAAAAAATTTGTAAAAATGTTATGTTATTCATAATTTAAAAAAAAATGGTATGGTCCAAAGATTAAATTGGAAAAATGTCTGTAGCACGAGAAGAAACCCAACACCTATGGTGTGTAAAGTTTAATTTCTCTATCTTTTACCAATCCTATGAAAAATACACCTAAAAATAGCAAATTTGACATTGGCGGGATACAAAGTACAGTCTCCCCTTAAGCAAATTAATTGAACTATAATGCTTTTCACGGTTAATGAGCTCTACTGTTCCATGCGTTTAGACCAATCAGAACGTTTGCAAGCGTTATCTGATTATACAAATGTTTCAGCCTGACAAACACTACGCACACAAGCGTATAAGAGCCACAGTAGTTCATTTGAACCGTTGGGAAATAGCATTGATTTTCATTAGTTTGTTATTGTTTTCTTCCTACGAATAAATGAACACTTGTTATAATCAGGAATCATCAGAAAATATTTAAGAATTTAAAAAAATATAAATTTTCATACATTTTAAGCTGTATTTTAGCTTAAAATACATAAATTTGTAAACCGTTCTCTATTTAAGTATTTTAAATTTCATGAATTACTTTGCGTAAAGATTTGTTTTTGTTTTGTAAGCAAATTCAGTATTTATTTTTAATAATATATTTTTTTTCAGTAACATTAACTGTTAAAAAGAAATGTAAACTCTTAAATCATTCATTATTTCTAAGAATTTTCTTCAATGTTTTAAGTATGATGGTATATCAGTTATAAACGGGACTGATTTTCTTAAATTCTGGAGCTAGACATGGAAGTCTGTCTGTGCAGGTAGTCTTTGCTGTTAAAGAGAAGAGAGAATCGACCATAACTCTCTTGGGATCCCTTTAGTATCAAAAGAAACCTTGAGAGATAAAGAAGTGCATGTCTCCGTGAAGCAGCAGATGGATTATCCATCAAATTTTTAGCCAAGGAGTGTATGAACCCAATCAAAATTTTGCCTTTATTGAAAATTATTTTTGTATTTTATTGAGTTCTTTGTTATTTATTTTGTTTTAGGCTGGATGCGTACATTTTACCAGTGTGATTTCACCATCAGCTTGTGATATTAAAGTACTTATATTATTGTATACAGCTGAGAAACGAGCCTATCTTGGTTTCATACCGAATGATCAAGTCGCTTTTGTTGATCGATTACGTAAAGTTATTCAACATCAAAAGTCAACGCAGGCGATGATGAGACAGGGCCAGGTATTTGTTTCGTTTTAAATGTTTTTGTTGTTTATTTATTTATTGATTGTCTATATAGTGGAAACCCTCTTATCTGGATCGATTGGGATCTAGGATAAGCAGGATATGAGAAAATCTGGTTATGGGAAGTATGAAAATGGATGTGTGAATTTCTGAAATACACTACAGTATATATGTACAATGGATATACAATTGAAAAACACCAAGTTGTCAATTACAATTTACATATGTAGGCTATATTTGTTTACAAAACGTAAACAGTAATCAATAAAGATAAAAATATGTATGTACTGTACAGTAATAGGTTTTTCAGCACATAGTATGTAATAATACCTAATAGTAGTATGTATGTATATTCATACCTGTAATGTATGTACGAGGGTTATTCAGAAAGTAAGGTCCGATTTCTAAAAAAAAAAAAATAAACAAGATTTTTTCAAAAAACCTTTTTTATTGTATTTGTTACATCCTCTTTATTTTTCCACATAGTTTCCATTTTTATTTAAACATGTATCATAACGTTCAACAAGCTTTTGTATGCCTGTATCATAGAAGTCCGCCGCCTGTGAGGATAACCAGTCTTGAACAGCTTCTTTCACGTCGTCATCTGTGCCGAACCGCTTGCCACTGAGAAACTCCTTTAGGTAGCGGAACAAATAAAAATCACTTTGTGCCAAGTCTGGACTGTACGCCGGGTGGTCAACCTGTTCCCATCCAAATAATCTGATCAGATTTTGCGTTCAAATGGCAGAATTGGGCCTGTCATTGTTGTGCAGCAACAAAACTCCAGATGTCAGAAGGCCACATCACTTATTCTGTATTGCGCGGCGAAGATTAGTCAGGGTGACGCAGAAAGCGGTGGAATTTATTGTTGTCCCTCGCTGCATAAACTCAACTAACAAGACTCCATGTCTATCCCATAACACTGTAGCCATAATCTTGCATGTTGAGATTGTCTGCTTGGCCTTGACATTGACTGGCGATGACGTGTGATGCCATTCCATAGACTGACGTTTCGACTCTGGGGTAATGTGAGAAACCCATGTTTCGTCCCCTGTGACAATATGCTCTAAAAGTTTATCACCTTCTCTATGGTATCGGTCCAAAAATTCAAGAGAACAATCCATTCTTTTCATTTTGTGATCCTTAGTAAGCAGTCTGGGAATCCAACGTGAACACAATTTGTGAAATTGCAAATTTTCAGACACAATTTTGTACAAAGCTGTTCTGCTCACATTTAGAAACTCAAATGATAAATTTGAAATTGTGAATCGCTGGTCTTCATGAATCTTTTCTTCCACGGCATTAACCAAATCTTCTGATACCACTGATGGTCGGTCTGATCATAGTTCATCATGGACATTGTCCTGTCCATTCTTAAAATTTTTCACCCATTTATGCACTTTGCTGTCACTCATCGCATTGAGGCCGTACACTTCAGTTATCTGGCAATGAATTTCTGCTGCTGAAATGTTCCTTGCTGTCAAAAACCGTATAACGGAATGAATTTCACAGTCGGCGGGCTGATCAATTGTTTGAAACATTTTAAACTAATACTATAAACAGCACATTGCAACAATACGAATGCAAATAGTGTCGTTTTACATGCAAGGCATGCCAGGAGTTGACGCGCATGCACAATAAGATGTTCGCGTCACGTTTGTTTAGTTTTGGAGATTTGGACCTTACTTTCCGATTAACGTTCGTAATTCCTGGAAATCTGTTACATATTACACTATATGCACTACACTATAATACAATTACGTACTTTCACTTGCAAAGAAATTGTCAAGTTTTTTGGGGCATAAAACTCTTACGTTTTGTCGCCGCTTAATCCCGAATTCAAATAAGGGAAGGTTGTTTCTTTACTTTCAATTGTTAGCTGAGGGGACTGGTTTTTATGATGGAAGATATTTCTTTCTTTGTCTATTTTAACCTTGGGCCTTCAAACATCTACAAACACATTTTACTACTGTTATTTTATGAATGTGTGTGTTTTTTGTATATTTATGTGCAATACACACATGTCAATTGCTTTTGAAATAGATAGATAGGCATTTTTACATTGCATGCTCTTCGAGTAATGCTGCACAATTTTCAAACTGCTGTAACTCACCCAATTTTTATCCGATATTGTAATAAAAACTATGGTTTTATTCACGAATCTGTTTTCTACAAAATATGTCATGTACAAATTTTTGCTAAACTAAAATTTCAGCTCGTGACAGTGTAAAATATATAGTGAACGTTCAAATTTTTCTCGATCCAATATTTTTCTAAGCGATTTTCATGGTTTTATACGCAAAAAAAGTGTACATATTATATAAAGCACCTGGAATTTTATCATAATTTTTCATCAGTAATGAAATTAGATAAAGGAATTTATTTGAGAGTGTGTTGTGATATTTTAACTTTCATTATTCCTTGTAAAACACGCAGATTTAACAAGGTTAAGTTATTGATAGCTGTATTAAAAAAATGTTTGTTTCTTTCTCCACAGGGAGGAACTGGTGGACAGCCAGGTGTACCCGGACAAGGTTTAAATCCAGGTCAAGGTGGCAACGCGATGGGCAATAATATGGGTCAACAAGGTGGTGGACCTTTGGGTGGTGGTATGAATCCTCAACAAGGTGGTACTGGTCAATTAGGTGGACCTTTAGGTGGTCCTTTAGGATCTCAACAACAGCAACAAATGGGTGGATTACTTAATTCACAGCTACAAGGAGGTTTGGCAAACGCTATGGCCAATCAACAAGGATCTGCTTTAAGTAAGTTTGTTCTGTTTATTTTAACCACAGACCAAAAATGTTAAAGGTTATTAAAAAGTTTTACATTTACATCACTACGAAAACGTTCCGAAAAATACCGGTGCTCAAATGACATATTGATGGAAATTTGGTTAAAACTTCATATCTTTACTAAAACCTATGGTATTGTTATGTTATTGATGTCAAAATGTTGAGAATGAAACGTTCTAGAGAATAGATTTTTTTTAATAAGTATTTAATCATTTTTTTAATCATCAAATATATATGAAATTTCAAAATGAAATAAGAAATCAGCAGTTGTGGACTTGTAGCAATTAGCTGTTGCGTTAGTTTACAAAATTATTTATTTAGAACAGCTAACCATTTTTGATTAAAAAAGAGCCTAACCCAATGACAACTACGATTCTAACAATCACGCGGACTGACATTTTAAGCAATAAAAACTTTTTTTCATTCAGTTTCATTCCTAAAAATTTCAAATTTACCATTTACTTATAAATAATTTGTTAATAGAACCATGTTTGAACCAAATTTTTTCGTTTTCATTTACAACCAGAACAAAAATTAAAATTTAAAAAAAATATTGCCTTTTAAAAATATTAATTTACATACGAAAAAAGTATCATTAAAACAATAATAAAAAAAGTGTTTAGCTATATAAATATAAATAAAGCAATTCATTGTAAAAATAATAATGTTTTAGATATTACAAATTGATAGAGCGTTCAAAAGATATCACACTTTTTATTCAAAAAATAAACGTACTGATGAAAAAACGCTCCAAAAAAATGTCATCGCTTTTCAGTTTTTATTTACTCCTATTCTATGAAAGTTTCTATCTCTTTTTTGCACGTTGTTTTATGTATTATCCTTTTCTAAACATGATAGCGTAAATCAAAACATGTTATCGTTTATTTTGATGCTAATTGTGAGGTTTAACCGAGGGATAGGCAAGATGGGTAAAAGTGTTAACCTTCTTTGTTCGATTTTAGAGTCATAAAATTTGTCACCAGCAGTTATAATTTATTGATTTCGACCGCAACAGTAAGAGCTAACAGATGAGGTTATTTTGAAACAGAGATTTTTTTGTTCAAAAGTTATGGACGAAAACGCTCAGTTTTTATTACTGGCTTGTCAAAAATCTCTTTTTTTCGTGTAACACCACGTTGTCAATTTTCATCGTACAAATATGCAAGATACATCAAATCAAAGAGAAGAAAATTCTCTATCCATTGCAACTGAAACCGTTAGAAAATAATGAGTTGTTGCAGAGAAAATTAAATTTAATAAAAGATCATAGCGCATGTCTGATTCCTGGCTTTCAGCTTAGCAAGGGTTAAGACGGTTATACTGTTCTACTTTTACATCGGTCCGTAGTTCATATTTTGCCCACTGTTGGCGCTGTGATGGGGTTGCTGCTGGCGATAGATAGTGCAGCGGTCACACCTCTCGCAGTGCGTGTGCCAAGTGGCAGGATGTATCTGAGGTAGCAGCGAATGTGATAGTTGAAGGTGATCAGACAGTATCGATTCCATCTCTAGAGAAGGTCGATATGGAGGAAGAAATATCACTCAACATTGAGTTTTTTCTTTCCTTGCTTCACTCTTCCCTTCCCTTCCCCTCGCTCCACCAGTGACTGCTCCTCTCTGAGGCAGCGGTAAAAGGTGCTTGCTGCGTCGGCGACTGCTCCTATTCGATTAGGCAGCGGTACAGACGACCCTGCTTCGCTTCACCGGTGACTGCTCCTTTCGTAGGCAGCGGTAAAAGGTGTTCGCTGTGTCGGCCACTGCTCCTAATCGTTTAGGCAACGGTACAGACGACCTCCCTTCGCTTGCCAGTGGCTGCTCCTCTTTGAGGTAGCGACGAAGGCTTCCCCAACCACATTTTTCTTCATTTTTTTGAACGACACCACCGACCCCACGCCATTCTGGCCAGTCCTATGACAGCTCTACAGATTGTGCTACAAGTCGGTGGCGACAACGGCTAGTTAGGGAAACGTCTTAAAAATTCTTGTCAACTTGAATAAATGTGCGGGCAGCGATCTGGAAACAATGCTTCAACTACCAACAGACCATTTTTGTGCATTCTGTCATAGTGATGATTGAGTGTGTTTACGAGAACTTCGCATATGTGTATAATAGACATGTATATTTTTTACAGGTAATGCATTAGGAGGTAACCAAGTTGGTGGTGGTGGTGGTGGTGGAGGACAAGGAGGAGCTGGTAATGCAGGTGGTGGGGGAGCCAGTGGTTTAATGCAAGCGATGGCCGGCGTTGGAAATGCTAATTCTCAGAATCAGACACCGCCACAAACACCTGCCGGACAACAAGCACCGACCAGTCTTGGAATTCAGGTATGCAAACATATTAAATATTTTTATATCATTTAAGAAATTTGTTAAAACATTACCATTTTTACTTTCTCTTGCTTATATGAATATATAGGGAGGAAAGTATTGTTTTCATGTTGATTTTTCAAAATTGAGTTTTCACCGGATCTACACGTTTTCAGACCCCCTGAACCCAAAAACATGTTTTTAGTGATTGGTCTGTGTGTGTGTGTGAATAGAATATCTCAAGAATGGAACATCGTATGAACTTGAAACTTAAATTAGATACAACTACCGGACCTGACGCGAAAATTTTCATCAAAATCAGTCAACGAGAAGTAGTAATTTATTCGTATCATTTTTCACTTGTTGCGATTTTCTCAAAAATGGCTTCTATGATTTTTTTACTAAATTTTTTTATGCTCTACAAGATCAGGTAGCGCCTTATGTGCAGAAATTCTTGGGGAGGCTATTTTCTCATTTAAAAATTGTTTTTTAAGATTGCGCCTTAAATATGCGTTGAGCGCAAAAATGTACATAATAAAAGTTGTAGAGAATTTAAAATCCTACAACTTTTATCTCAACCTTTTTTTTTGTATTACGCTTATTTTCGCGGTAATTAACAATTTTCTGTTTTTTTTCCTCACGAAAACTTGTAAAAAAATTTATTTTTTTTGTCGTGTTTACAGGGTTCTGCAGCTGACCAGGCACGTGCAGTTGCTGCAGCTGCAGCTGTAGCAGCCGCGGCTGCTGGTCAAGGTGGTGCTCCAGGTGGACTAATGGGTCAGCGACCTCCGTTCGGTATTGAAGTTGCTAGGCAAGAAAATCTAGCTAAGATACAGCGGTTACGACATACTTTAGAGCAAGCTCAAGCTCAAGAATTACAGTATAAAAATCAACTTGAGGTAAATCTGTTAAAAAAAAATTTCGTACTATACTCTTTAAAGTATTATTCTTTAGTGTAAAATGTAATCTTTAGATGTTTTTTATTATAAGACATGAACTAAAATTTATCGTTACAGTTATACTTGTCATTTTTGTGTGTATAAATTTTTAAGCACGATTAATAGTAACTTTAAGTAAAATTAAAAAAGTTTAAGTAAAATGAAAAGTTAATAGTTTTCAGAAATTTTTACATACAGGATGTTTCATAATTTTTTTCAGGGTTACAAAAATGCAGTACAAAAAACCTATTTCACTTACCTAAATGAAAGTTGATGCAGGGACTCAGTTCTTTTTACACCAAAGTCTAGCTCTTACCAAACACATTCTAACATGTCCCTTTCGATAGTTGATTGCATTGCTTATGCGATCTTTCAGCTCAGCTGAAGATAATAAACGTTTATGGAGATCTCTCCACACCATTTTTTTCGGTAGCAGTCGATTTTAACGGGCTGCAAATAAAACTTGCACGCACACATTCGACCGGCATCTGAGATTGATGGGCGACCAGTTGATTTCTGCTTGCACAAGCAACCAATTTCACTGAATTGTTTATACCATGCACGAATTGAATTGTCACTTGTTGGATCGTTATTAAATTTCAACCGAAATGCACTTTGCACAGTAATTACTGACTTTGACACGTGAAATTCTAACACACAAAACGACTTCTCGCTTCTCGTGGCAGCCACTTTCTCTACTGTTTACGCCTAGTGGGCAAACGGTTAACTAATTGCCTAGAATATGTGAAAAAAAACTATGAAGTTCTCTTTCGTACAGTACTTGTTTCATTCTTATAAGTGAATTACTTTTTTTGTACTGAATTTTTGTAACCGCGAAGTACATTATGAAATGCTCAGTATAATACTTTCCACAAATACAGTAGCTGTTGGTTATTGACGTTTGTATTCGATATTTTTGATCGTACCAAATGGCTACGATCATAATATTCAAATTTGCTTCAGTAACAGCCGGATCGGCAAACTGGAACATTTTTATCAAAAACAGTCATTACTATTTGTTAATACGTTCTAGTTTTGTTTTTGTTCTGTATTTTTGTGAGTATTTTACAATAGCTGCTTACCATTGTCCCATATTATCACAGTACAAGCAGAAGAAAACTGCATGTAATTTTATGATTAGATTTTTTCTTTTGTATTTTATCATAATAAGCAGCTGATTACATTAAAGAGTAATTAGCGACACTTAATATATCTCAATTGATTCACACGTAATTTTTGTAATTAAAGCCCCTTAAATAATTTTGTTAACTTTAAAAATTATTTTTATTATTTTTCTAAAAAAATATATAAAATTGAATTTAATTTTACAGTCAAGTTACTGTTGATATTGCCAGTAAATTTTAATCCAAATAAATTTATAAAATTTTTGTTCATGAAAATTGGTTTTCCAGCTTAGTATAGTTAAGTGTGTCTGTGAAAGAAGAATAAACGAGTTGTAGCGTTTGATAACAGCATTTGGAGATTCTGGTCGAGAGGATGTGTGCGTACACTACAATTATCGTACGTTAATTTATTGTGAACTTCATATAATTGATTTTGTTTCAGAACCATGGGCAGAATAAATGGGATCTGAATGTGAAGGTAAAACAGAAATTGTGTGAGTAAAATAGCTGGCGATATTTGTTCGCTGGTGCTGATGAATCGCTGATTTAAATGCGATTCCATAAAAATTGTGGATTTTTTGAATTATATAATATCCACCAATCGCCATTTCTAACTGTTTAATTCTGTACCTCAGAACTTGAGGGTGTTAACTCAATTTTTGTAATTTTTCATTAGAGCTAACGTAATTTTTTGTTGGTGATAGTTAAAATTTTGAAGGTACAGTACAATGGACTATACGTTATGTACAGAGTCTGTCCCAAAAGTTCCAGTAATTTTTTGTTAATCATTTATTATTTTTCTCTTGCCCATATGAATATATAGGAAGGAAAGTATTGTTTTCATGTCAATTTTTTCGAAATCGAGTTTACACCGGATCTACACGTTTACAGACACCCTGAACTCAAAAAACATGTTTTTAGCAATTGGTTGTGTGTGTGTGAGTGAACAGAATATCCCAAAAACGGAACATCTTACGAACTTGAAACTTAAGTTAGACACCACTACTGGACCCGACACGGACATTTTTGTCAAAATCGATCAACTGGAAGTAGTAGTTTATTCATGTAATATTTCACTTTTTTGCAATTTTTTTCAAAAACGGGTCCTACGATTTTTTTTAAAAATCCCCTCAAATACTAAATTTTTTATGCTCTACAAGATACGGTAGGTGTCATGTTTGCTGAAATTCTTGGAGAGGCTGTTTTCATGTAAAAAATTGTTTTTTTTTTTAAAATTGCGGCTTTATTATGCATTTTAGCGCAAAAATGTATATAATAAAAGTTGTAGACAATTTAAAATTCTACAACTTTAATTTCCAACATTTTTTTGTATAACGCTTAGTTTAGCGGTAATTAGCAATTTTTTGTTTTTTCTCACGAATAAATGTAAAAAAAATCGATTTTGTTTTTACGATTTCAGCCTTAGTATGCATTTTACGACAAAAGTGTATATAATCAATTTTATAGGAAATTAAAAGATGTACAACTTTAATTAGAGCACTTTTCTCTACAGAGCTTAGTTTAGCGTGAAAGAGTGATTTGCCGTATTTTTAAGCCAAACTGAGGTTGATTTTCATTTTGCGTCTTTCACTCATGATTAAAACAAGGTTATGTTTATTGAGGTTAGTTTTTTGTTTGTTTCTAATATTTTGTTACTAATGTTAGATTATATTGTTCATTATTTGTATTGGCAAGAGAAAGTTAGTGTTTTCACACCAGATTTTTAAACATAAATTTTAATCGCTTTAGAACATTTCAAAGTACTCTTTATCTGACTCAATGCATTTTCCAACTCTTCATCCACCCTTCATATATTCCCTGGAAGGCCTCAACAAGGACCTTTCATAAACTAAGCGTTGAAGCTTCTTTTACCCTCACCAGCGTTCAGTGGTGGTGTCCTTTCAGAGTTCTTTTTATGTTGGGAAACAAAAACGTCAGCTGGTTCGAGCAATTCCTTGCACATTAACAGGCCCTTTCCTTCATGGTGTCGATGAAAACTTTTGGCACCATCTTAGTGCAGACCTTCCTTATGTCAAAATCCTTGGTTAAAATGCAGTGAACAAGTGATTTGGGTATGTCGTTTTCTTCAGCTTACTTCTGGACACTCATTCATCAATCATTGTCCAAAAGTTATTGCACTTTTTGAACTGTATCAGCAGTTTTTGTTGTTGATGGTTTCTCAACTCTCCTGAAATCTCTTGTGCCATGTGAAAATTTGGTTCTGTAACATTGTCTCTATCCCAATGAGTTGCATAAGCATTTTTAGTGTATCCTTGCCAGTTTTACCCAGTTTATCAAAATTTAATTGTCTAATGCTGCTTCAAATTTTTCACTGTCAATTTTTGGACGAATGTATTGTGATACACTGTGCGCTAAGCACAATCTTCATTTTACCACTGCCTGCAGGACTATGGACTATGGATGGAATTTTCAGCTTTCTCTAGTAAGAGCCCCCCCACCACTTTTTCTACCAGGACCACCCGCCCCGTGCAAGCGTAAGTTGCCAACTATCACCAGAACTTTTGAGACAGACCTTGTACATGTAAAGAGATTTAAAGTTAATATGATAATTAATTAGTTAATATAATTTGAGCCGCTAAAAATTGAAGGACAGATAGGAGCTAACCTTGTATACAGTTATGTAGATTATTTCAAGCTGATTTTATACAGAAGTGTTAAAATTTTCTCTGCTGGGAGTTAAATTCAATACTCTGTACCAAGTTGACTATTTATGACTCGTTTTCAAGATTTTATACTAATTTTATATTTGATTTAATTTCACCGTTATTTGCCTCAAATTAAGCTCTAATCTTTCCCTTTAAATTGCACTATTTGTTATAAACCAAAATATTCTTTGTGCTTAAAAATATGCTAACTTGTAGAACCATTTTTAGAGCTGTACAACACAAGTAGTTGGTGATAAACACGCTTCGGCTGCTTTCACACCGGTGAAACTCGACCTCGACGCGATTAAAATGACTCTACCTCAACTCAACCGAAAAACGAGTTCGCACATCGAGGAGACTTGACCTCGACGCAACGGTTCAACCTTCGAATCCACCTGTAGTTTACAAAATGTCAAGTGATGAAGAAGATGTAATCGTTGCTTATTTCTATTTAACAAGAAAGCAGGAAAAAACTGCAGCTGTTGGATATCAACGTATATAAGTAATAATCATAATAGAGGAGCGTGTGTGTGTGGCCAGGAACTCTCCTGCGATGAAAACAAATTTAAGTCTTTTTATCGGATGCCAAAAGAAAGGTAATGTCTTGCCTAGAATATTCTGTCAAATTAAAATACAGACGCGGGATATTTTTCAACTTCAAGCACAAAGGCTACGTTGGCTGCTTCATCTGCCGTGATAATACGCGACTGGTCGAGCAGATGTTGGACAAGCTGAGTCATATGTGATCGGTTCGATCCAGGTCGTACTGGTGGGAGGATGAACATATAAATGTAAGGGTACGACTCGTATCGGGCGTCGAGTTTCATCGGTGTGAGAGCTGCCTTAGCGTACGTTAAAACAACCACCGGCAAGAAAGAAAATTTTCAGCTTTAGTAGTGTATTTTATAACTGAAAGTATAAAATAATATTTGTAACAAAAAATGCCATCCATTGACATTCAATCACTTAATACAGCGCGGGAAGTTCAAAGATGTCAAATGGATGGGATCCGCAAAACTGAAAGGTTTTGTGATGATGTCAGTTGACGGGATCAGCAGCAAAAGTGTTAAATAATTTTGTCGAAATTGGACTTAACACCCTTTACTTCTAAAGTACAGAATTTTTTCTTGTGGTCATTCTTTAACAAAAGACTCACAATTATCTGAGAGCTACCTCGGATAAACTTAGATATTACCTTGGATAATGGGATGGATATACTACCTTGGATATGGAAAAACTCTGATACTATGTCGATTACGTGCTACTAGAGTGTAAATAATGAAAAAAGATGTTAAAATGTACGTATAGTAATTATCTATTGTAACAGAGCTCTTCTATATTGACATGTGGTTTTTCTTATTTTATAAAATTAAGGATAAACTGGTCTAAAAATGGAACGAATTTATCTTTTGAAGAACTCTCGTTTTTTATGGTTTTTCATCTCTTGCTTCCTACGCTACAATGACGTGACGTTGCTATAGGCACAGGAGGTCAAGTGGCAGGGAAGATTTCTAATTTTTAGCATAGGCAATAGCAGATCTATCACCTTGGGTCGTTCAGGATGAAATATTCTTGGAGCGGTCTCATCAGTTCTTCAGATCTAAGTGGATGTACCTTCTAAACGGTTGGGTTTTGGTGGAACAATAGAACAAAATTACTTTTAAATTATGTATTCTATTAAATTCCACCATAATAAATACAGTAGGGGCTGATTTTAAAGCTAAAAGATGAAGGTGTCTAATGGTATAAAAAAATCAAAAATTTTAACCGAAAATCTATTGTCTTGAAAAAAAAACATCCTGTGTATTAAAATGCAATGTTTGTTCAAGAAGTATCTGATCTTACTTTGTTGTATGTAAACAAATGACGAGTGTACGTTACACGTCAATATATCAGTCGAATCTAGGAGACGTGCGAACGCAGGGCTTGTGACCAGGGACGTTGTGTAGTGGGCTGTAGACAGTTGAGTGTTAAACATTGTCTCGTTCAGTACGATCAAATATTCTGAACAGGAATGTTGCATCAAATTTTGCCAAAGACTTGTTAATTCTTAAGTTGAAATCTTCTTAAGCCTTCTGGTACAGGAGCCAATCTCAGTTGCCCTGGTAGTTACCAGCTTTAAAAACCTATAGCAAACATATTTATGAAGCATCTGTTCAGTTCATATATCAAATTAGGCGCCTAAAATGGCTCTATAATTTTATATAAAACATACAAATATATTTATTTTATTAAACATCCTATGTAGGATTTTTAAACAGCCGTATTATTTAAAATTGAAATATATATTTTCTAACCACCAGAATACGGTAACATAAAACACTTACCAATGTTTATAGCGCTTTCGTGTATCTTGTACACATCTTCAGTAAATTAACATTTATTACAAGTCAAAATTTAAAACTTCCTGCATTTATTACAAGTCAAAATTTAAAACTTCCTGCTCCTACCATGGTAGATAAGATTCCTTATCTACCATGGTAGGAGCAGGAAGTTTTAAATTTTGACTTGTAATAAATGTTAATTTACTGAAGATGTGTACAAGATACACGAAAGCGCTATAAACATTGGTAAGTGTTTTATGTTACCGTATTCTGGTGGTTAGAAAATATATATTTCAACAAATACATTTATAGCAAGGTTGAAACGATTGTTGTAAGTTGCCAAGTTACTTTTGAAGTCATCCTATTTTCAAGACAATGTAACTTGGGAATTTTTCATCTATAAGTTTGGTAGAACTACCTACTAAATCAGAATGGTGCGTAGATGCTACAAAATCAAACCTTTTTGTCTTACGTGCTACTGTTGGCGTGGTATGCGGAAATTCTGAGAGTAAACATTGTCTTTCTTTGTCAAACCTCCCTCGACCTTTTTCATGGACTACTACAAACCCTATCCTTTTACCACTGCTACATAATTTTTTTTTGTTTATTTGTAACTGTGTATAGTTGTTCAATGTCAATGTATTCACTTGTGTATTGTGAACAATATGGTGGGGAATAGCAGGAATTTGAAAATGCAACACTTTTCGAATATCGCAGATTCTGTTCTGTTCTTTGCACGTTGCATTCTATGTAAGTTCTACTCTTCTCTGCGTTCATTCATTCAAACATTTTTTCATGGTGCCCACTGTAGCTAGCAAAAAACGCAACCAATTTTCATGTTTTTATAATAAAAATAACGGTACGTGTTTTATAATGCCTATAATTTTTTCACAATTTTCTATTGGTAATGGCCTTAGATAAATGAATTTATTTGGGAGCATGTTTTGACATTTGAACATTTACTATACGATGAAAAACACGCCATACCAGAAGGGTTATGAGAGAATGTTTTGAGTTTCACACAGATTAAGTATTGGTACAACAGGTTTTAAAATGGATGCAATTCTGTGAGCAGTGTACCTTAATCTGGCTGACCAACTAGTCGAAATGATGGAAGTTACCGATCAAGTTCTTATCTTAAAGATGAAAAATCAATGTGTTACCATTAACTAGTTAAAGATGGCATCAGTTAAAGTAACTAAACAGGTCACAGATTCTGTTCCTATAAAGATGGGAATGCTGCAGGGTTTTGTTCTTTCACCACTCCTGTTTGACTTGTGTGCAGATCTATTATTTAAGCTAGCCTTTTATAATGCTTTCAGTATTTAATGAATAGAGTTACTTAAGTGGGACAGGCTTTCGGTCTAAAAATTAGCCAACTGCAAACTAAGGCGATGATGGTCAGGAAGGTTTCTCCCACCAATGGACTTAATTATTGAAGATCAATGTATTGACCACGTTAGGAAATTTAAGTACTTAGGAAGATGGACATCTGCGGTGACTGTGAATGCCAACATTTTGCGGGAGTTAGACACGTTCTATTCCTTCCTGGTTTGGGGATTTGTTTACTTTAAATATGCAGTGAAAGTGATTTTTTTTTGTAATAAATGTTAAACAAATTATTATTTCGTAGTATAGTTTTAAAAATTGTTACTTTTATACTTAAAAAAGTACTATAAAAATAAAAGGAAGTAAAAGTATTTAAAAAAGTACTATACTAAAAGTATACTTTTAGTTACTTTTATACGGATTTGAATATTAGACAGTGGTTACCGGTGTACTTTGATGGTTGGGGTTTAATTAACCATACTCTCTCAGGAATGGTCGGCCTGGGTCTACAAGACTACACCTCATTTACACGTCATACACATCATCTTCATCTCATTGGGTCATGGGGTTGCTTATTGTTCTAAATTGAACAGATAGCAACGTACAGAAATTAGGAACAAAATTAAAAAAATAAAAAATTGTGTTAATTAGTTCTTATAAGTTTGTTTAGTCTGTGAATGTGTGTATGGTTGTGTTAATTTATTATCATCAGAATTTGTGGTTTTTTATTATTACATTATTAAACTTTTACAAAGATTCCATTTAAGTTTCATAAGTTAAAATTATTAGAAACTAAAAAAAAAAATTTATGATGATTAAACATAAAACTAGAAAAATCTGTGTAAAAAGTTGCACCGGGAAGTGTTTAACTGCACAAAAATAGCCCTAATGTACTTAAACTTACCATAATGACTTCAGGTTATTCCCTTGCTTTGAGATCCTGCATAATAAATTTTGATTTGAGTCCAGAAAGAACATTATGCAAAATGCAACGGCTCAACTACAATCTATTCCTAACGTTCCCTTTCGGTATTACAGTAAAATCTCTCTATTGCGGAACTCTATATAGCGGAAATCTCTCTTTAGCGGCATTATTTGCCGACCCCGACCCTTTCGTATACTACGATAATGTATTTAACTCTCGTTATAGCGGCACAAAAATCTCTCTATAGCGGCAAAACAATATCTTCAGGATATGGATTTAGACGCCTATGTAGGGGCAGACAATGACTTAGCCACTTCAGCAGATGTTGGCAATGATGCAATAATCGAAAATGTCTTAGCCCAAAACAACGAGTAAGAAAGTGAATGACGATGAAATGGAAACAGAAATGTTGTCCCTTCAAGTAAACAAGCACTAGACGCTATTCTTGTTATTTCAACGTACTGTCATTGCCAATATGTAAATGAAAATTTACAAGTTTTAAACATTGAAAATGAGATTGAAGCTTTTTTTTTTTTTTATGAATTGAAAACGAAACAAAATTTACAACTTATTTTACGAAATGAAATATACTTCACAGTCATTGTTTCCTTAATAAAAAACAAATATTTACTGTACTGTGTTTTTTTTTTGTGTTTGTGTAGCCTATGTTTTAGGAGATTTTAATTGTATGTATCCTATGTTTATTACTGTTCAGTAAAAACCGAGTTTCAGTGCTAATTAATTTTAGGCTTTTTATTACAGTATGTACTGTATGAATGATTATTGAAAAAAGTTCAATACGAAAAGTGAAATTCTATTGTTAAACATTAGTAACACAACATCTAATAAAACCAGTTTGTATCCAAATTTCTTGTTAAGTTAATAACCTACACTTTATGTAGGTAATTAATTTAAATATCTCACTGTATTGAAGTAATCTACTGTATTAAACATTCGTCATTAAGTTATCTATTCGGTAGTTTTTCAAAAACTTATTCCATGCACCATTTACATACGTATATAAGTTATTTTGTACAGAAAAATTAGTACTCCAACTCTTCCCTCCCACCGTTAATTACTCGCTCTCTATAACGGAACTCTCTTTATAGCGGTGGTATCTCATGGTCCCTTCAATTCCGCTATAGAGAGATTTTACTGTACTTCCAAAAGTGGCAGGAGCAGCATGTGTCCTATATAGACTAATCCATAAGGAATCCTATATAGACTATTTAAAAGGAGTCCACTTTCTGGTTTTATAAATAAATTTTTTGCAGGTAGAGGTTGGATACTTTTTGAACAAACCTTGTATCCAGGATCTGTATTGATAATCTGGTATTTACCTTTTCTCTTAAAGAGTTAGTTGTACATTTAACTTTGGTAGAACTTTGATAATCCAAACTAATTATAACTGAGAAATTCAGATTATCTGAGTATTCTGTAATTAGGCTTGTATGTTTAAATTTAAAAAACCTAAAAAGTTTTTATTATACAAACATTGTGATTTAATGACAGATTAGTGGCTGTGTAGATTACTAGGGTTCAGATTATCAAGGTTCTATTTTTTTTTTTTTTAATTAACTACAGTAGAAGTGGTACATTATATTTCACCATTTTGTTTTGCTTACTAATTTCAGATAATAAGTCATATGAAGATTCAGCAGTTGCAACAGACGTTAGAAGTTGCACAACAACAAGAAATTCAATATAAAGCTCAGTTGGAGGTAAATTTTGAACACATTATTAAAATATTACACCTTCAAGATATTATTAATCTGTGTAGTGAAAATCAATTTAAAAGTTTACCCTCCATCTTTGTTACGATAAACAGATACAAAAATTAATTAATTTTATAACACTCGTCAGAGCTTCATGTTAGGTATTTCAAAAAACAAAGTTTTACACAAAAGATTGATATTACGTATGTATAAAATTCAGCTACTACAGGAATTGGAATCTGATGATGGAGTAAAACATTTCAAGTTCGTTGTTGAAAAACGTTAATGAAAACTAATCTTTATAGATGATAAAATTTTTACTGACGAAGCTACATTCCATGTGAATGGGTATATTAACTGACACAATTCACGAATATGGAGAGCTGAAAACCCATGTGTGATTTTTGAGAAATGATACTAAATAACTAATGTTTGGGAAACTGAGTGTCAATTGAACAATTTCCGAGTGACCAATGGTGCACATAATGGACATGGTTAACAGTTAATGGGAAAAAGTATTAGTTCTTGCTTCAAAACAAACATAACGTTAAAGAAAGTACAGAAATGGTTGTATTAATTCATAATAATAGTCTAGAGCATGTAGAAACAGTGAAGTTCCTAGGAGTATCTCTAGATAGATTTTTGTGTTGGGACTTCTATACCAATCAAGTTTTTAGTAAAATATCATCTGTGGTATTTCCACTAAAACAAATTGCCAGATTAAATGATAAAAAAATACCAATGGCTGCTTATCATGGCCTCATTCTGTCTCATATCCATTATGGTATCTTAGTATGGGGTAATTCTAGCATCTTCTCTTCTTCTTTGTCTGCTATCCATTAATGGATGTTTGCGATCACCGCTGACCACTTTTCCCTGTCACCACACGTGTGTATTATGTCTCCTGCGGCCTCCATCCCTGTCCATTCTATCCATCTATCTTCCCCTCAATTATCAGTTGCAGCAGATGGTACCTCTCATTGCGCATCACATGTCCCAGATAAGCGGTCTTCCTTCTTTTTATGGTGCTCATCAGTTCCCGTTTCCTTCCTATCCTCTCCAGAATCTCCTCATTGGTTATTTTTGCCGTCCATGGAACCTTCAGGATTCTTCGGTAGATCCACATTTCAAATGCTTCCAACCTGTTCATGGTGTTAACCTTCAGCGTCCAACCCTCCATGCCATACAAAAGTACCGACCATACATAGCATTTTGTGAATCGTATTTTAAGGTTGAGGTCAAATTCCGTGTTTGTGAGGATGCTTCTGAACCTTATAAATGCACTCCGTGCCTTCTCTATTCGACACTTGATTTCCACATCTGATGACCAGTCTTCACATAAACAAGTTCCTAAATAGTTGAATTTCTTCACACGCTCTATGTCTTCATTGTTGAGCTTTAGCTTTGAATTCTGAAACTCATCTGGTTTGCGAGTAATTATTAAGAACTTTGTCTTTCTTACGTTGATATCTATTCCCATACCTTTGCTATGCGCTGCAACTGTGTTGAGGAGATGTTGAAGGTCATTCATGTTATCCGCCACAAGAACCGTGTCATCCGCATACCGTACATTGTTGATCCATGTGCCGTTCACTTTGATGCCCAACTGTTGTCCTTCGAGTGCTTCTTGGAAAATGCTTTCTGAATACAAGTTGAACAGGAGTGGGGAGAGGATACATCCCTGTCTCACACCTCTAACAATACTCTGTGCCTCTGTAGTTTCATTGTCAATCCTCACTGCAGCCGTTTGATTCCAGTATAAGTCCTCTATACATCGGACATCCCTTTGATCTATGTCAAGTCCTCTCAATATTTGAACAAGTTTACTATGTTGTACCTTGTCAAATGCTTTTTCGTAATCTATGAAGCACAAGATTACATTTTTCCCCTGATCGTAGCATTTCTGAACCAGTACCTGGATTGCTACCAGTGCTTCTCTCGTACCAAGACCCCTTTTAAAGCCAAACTGGGAGGATCCCATATCACTTTCACACTTTGTGGAGATTCTGTATTGGATAACCTTGAGAAAAATTTTAAGAGTATGACTCATTATGCTGATAAGTCTGTGCTCCTCACATTTGGTTGCATTACTCTTTTTTGGAAGTGGGATGAAAAGAGATGCAAGCCATCTGACTGGGAATTTTCCCCTATCATAAATTTGATTGAAAAACCTTTCTTTGAAGCTTCTTAACACCCTCATTGTCAAGTAACTTGAGCATCTCAACCGGTACCTGATCCGGTCCAACTGCTTTCCCATTTTTTGAGGTTTTTAATGCTCTAATAATTTCTTCAATTGTAATTGCAGGCCCAGATAGATCATTTCCACCCTCAAGGTTATTCTCCAACTGAGGTCTTTCATCTGCAAAGAGATTGGCAATATATCGCTCCCATATTGCGTTCTTCTCTCCGATATCATGTGCCATCTGTCCATGCTCATCCTGAATGTTAGAGAAAGTCATTTTCCTATATATCCCAGCTACCTCCTTTAATTTCCTATGCAGATTATAATCATCGTGCCGTTCCTGCAGGCATTCCAACTCCTCGCACTGCTCCCTCAGCCACTTGTTTTTTGCCACTCTTATTTCTTTTCTTATGGCATTTTGTAACATTCTATACCCGTTTTGGTTTCCTTGGCACTTGTATTTTCTTCTCTCCTCAAACATTGCCAATATTTCGTTTGTCATCCAATTTTTTCTTTTGATCTTTTGTCTATATCCTATTTCCTTTTGCGCCACATCCATGATCTGCTCCTCCATATTCCTCCAAGCGCCATCCAAGGTCTCTTCGTCTGCTGATTGTGATCTCACCAACATTGTCAACGCATCATTCAACTTTTTGGCCACTCCATCTTTGATGTTCTCGTCTTTAAGCCTATCATAATCTATTCTTGGTTTTTGTTTCTGTTTTTTCATATTAGTAAGCTTTATCTTTAATTCTGTTTTGAGAAGGACGTGGTCAGATGGGACGTCAGCTCCTGGGTGTGTGCATGTCCTTGTAATTGATGTTCCAAAACGCTTATTAATCAAGATGTAGTCTATTTGATTTCTAATTATATTGTTAGGACAGTCTGCTGGCGCTTTCCATGTATACAGACGCCTGGGTGGCAGCTTGAACCAAGTATTTGTTACCCTCATTTGCTCCTCCTGACAGAACTGATACAATCGCTCACCCCGATCATTCCTCCTTCCCAATCCATAAGGACCTATTAATTCATTTGGCATCCCCTTTCCTATTTTTGAGTTGAAGTCGCCCATTATAAGGTTAATTTCATGTTTCTTAATGTTTTTGTTCATCAGCTGTTTCAATTGCTCATAAAATTCCTCTATTTCATCTTCTGATGCTTCCGATGTAGGGGCGTATACCTAAATGACGTTAATGTTAACAGGGTGTGCTTTCAGTTTGAGTAATGCCATACGATCTGAATGTGGCAGGAAACCAACTACCGATGAGGACAACTTTTCTGCAATTATTATTCCAACCCCTTTCCGGTGATTACTTTCTTGATTTCCTGAGTAGAACATGACCTTTCCTTGAGTTACACACTTTCCTACATCTGGCCACCATGTCTCGGCCACGCCAAGGACGTCTATTTTTAACCTATCTATTTCTTGTATCAAATTGGCTAGTTTTCCAGCCTCATACAAACTTCTTACATTCCATGTACCGATGTTCACTTTCTTCCGCAAATTAATTTTATTCTCTTCCTTATTGTTGCCATTTAACACTGTCCCCCCCGGAGATCCGATTGGGGAACTATTTATACCTCCGGAAAATTTCGAGTTAAACGCATCCATCATTATGGTCATTGTGATTGTCATGGGATATCATGAAGATCTTTAATTCAGTGGTTTCCCGTTGCCTTCTGAATCCTTATGCCGTTGACTAATTCCTTAGTTCATCCGCCTTTGGGGCCAGTTTCCCAACCCCAGGACAAAAGAGTGCCCTTCACTCACCAGCTCATCCGCCCTAAGCCGTTGGCCAGTGAGTGGGGGATTGCTTATACCGGCAATCACTCGGTTGGCTGATGCTCAGTTCACTGCTAATTGCAGCTATCCAGGGGCAGGACGTGGACCAATCAGCTTCACCCCCAATTCTAGCATAGGTAATATAAATAGGGTTTTTAAAATTCAAAAGAAAGCTATTAGGTGTATGATGGGAGCTAACCCGCTAATTTCATGCAGGCCACTATTTAAGGAGCTTAAATTGCTTACAGTTCCCTCTCTCTACATTTTTGAGGTGATTATGTATGTTAGGAAAAATAATTTTATGCAGAATTTCAATGTTCACAATCAGATCACGAGAAACAGAAATGATTATTATGTGGCCAATCACTCCACAAAATTGTTTGAACAAAAACCTATTTATGCAGGGAGAAAATTCATGAATAAATTACCCCAATTTTTAAAATGTTGTGATAATTTGCATTCCTTTAAATAAAAATCTAAAAAATTACTTGATCGGTGAAACTTTTTATTGTGTACAAGAATTTCTTTCTTGATAGTAGTGTTACATTGTGTGATTCTTATATGTATTTCAAGTGTTATAACTGACATGTCCTATACTCTTGGAGTGTCCTGAATGAAAAAGAAATGAAAGTTTTATTTGTTGTGTAAAAAAACTTGTTTTAAGACGACAACATCAACTGAAAGTATTTCTATTTTAATTTAATCCATGTTCAAAACCCCACCATTCTTCTATGATGACTCTGTATTTGAAATAAAAAAAGATTAAACACAAAAATGTAGAAATTTAAAACTATATATCGTTAATTTATTTACAGCAAGAACAACAGAAACAATTGCGAGTTCAACTTCAACAAATTCAACAACAAAGAGGAATGGCGCCACAGCAGGGTGGCCAAGGTGGTCCTGGAGGTCCTCCGGGAGCACCACAACCAGGAGTACCAACTGCTCCTCAACAACAGCGTATGATGCGACCTGGTATTTCAAACAATCCTGGTTTGAGACATCTTTTACAACAGGTATATATACATGTTGAGTTTACACTAATGATGAAGGATGTTAAATAATTAACAAGACAAAAAAACGGTTAATATACAGAGTGATTCAATAAGATGGAAACAATTTCAATAAGCTGTATTTCCTGAACTACATGTTATATTTTAATTCTGTAAATTACATTTTGAAAGAGAAAGTTTTAAATTTTAATTTACATACATGAAAGTTTATAGATGGTCAATGTGTCCTCCTCCGGCTGCACGTACAACATCTAGACGGTAACTGAACTCATCCCAAACTCTCTGACGCATGTCTTGGGTCACTGAGTTGACTGCAGCTGTGATACGATTCCTTAGTTCATTCAAATTGGTGGGAAGAGGTGGTATGTAAACTGCACTTTTCACGAACCCCCACAAGAAAAAGTCACAGGGTGTGAGATCTGGAGACCTCGGTGGCCAAAACTGAAGTGCAGAGTCGTCATTCGCCATGCGACCTATCCATCGTTGACGTATGGATTCATTTAGGAAACGCCGAACATTGCGATGGCAATGGGGTGGAGCTCCGTCCTGCTGGAAAATGTAATCTCCTGAATCTTCATTCATTTGAGGAACGAGCCAGTTTTGTAGCATTCTAAGATACGTTTCCCCAGTAACCGTATTCTCATCAAAAAAGAAAGGCCCATAAACTTTTGTCAGCGACAAGGCGCAAAAAACATTAACTTTCGAGCTGTCCTGCTCATGTTCCACTGTTACATGGGGATTTTGTAGCCCCCAGATCCTAACATTATACTTGTTGACTTTCCCACTTAGATGAAATGTGGCTTCATCAATAAAAATCACTCGAGGCAGAAACAACTCATCTTCCATGTGTTGGAGCATACGGTCACAAAATTCTACACGCCGTATCTTATTGCCTTGGCGAAGAGCCTGTAGCATTTGCAAACGGTAAGGTTTGTACAATAATCGGCGCCTCAGTACACGCCGGACAGTTGTTTGCGGTAGTCCGAGTTCCATACTCACTCTACGGGTTGATTTCATAGGACTACGCTCAAGGCTAGTTCGAACGCGTTCCACATTCTGCTCCGATACACGAGGTCTGCCTGGACTTTTACCTTTACACAGAGAACCAGTTTCGTCAAATTGTTTATTCCAATGATAAATGCTCTTCCTCGTTGGAGGTTCAACGTTAAACTTAAGCCGAAATGCACGCTGCACCGCAGTTGCAGACTCGGTTCTACTGTACTCACGCACGTAAAAAATCTTGTGTTCCATAGCAGCCATCTTGCTTACAACTGACGCAGTATGCGGCTGCGGTGCTGGAGCGCTCTGGTGTCGTTATTTATAACTTTGTTATTTCCTCTTTCAAATGTAATTTACAGAATTAAAATATAACATGCAGTTTAGGAAATATAACTGATTGAAATTGTTTCCATCTTATTGAATCACGCTGTAGATACTTCAGTCATGAGAATACCTTTTGCGTATGGATGGACTGTGTGGAAGGGAAGTGAAAACCTGACAGTGCTGCCAATTACAACATTGAGACACTACATTTCACTACCATGCAGTTACTACATACATTTTGTTAGCTGTTCTTTATTGCAGAGAAAAATTTTCTTCATAAACCTTGTCGTTGTTTAGATCAACAGCCGAAAGGCTGGTTTAACCCTCTAGAGGTTTGGCTAAATAAAAACGAGGAGTGACATGGTTTACTATTGCCTTCATCTCTGAGTTGAAATAGTATGCTTATCAGCATGCTAGGCCCACCAAAAAGCACCCATTTTCCATCCTGCAAATAACACCTTCACTTCATTCACCACAGGGTCTAGCTGTATTGTGAAATTCATAACTCTTTAACTAGTGTCTTTTGCACCTCTACCTCTTCTGTTCTTAAATAGTTCAATCATATAACTGGCTGACTATGTGATAAGAAACGGAACTATTTTTTGTAGCCCTGGAACCAACAGATCGAGTGCAATTAATTTAATACTCCACCTGCCCGTTTTGGGCAATCATAAACCTTATAAGAAAAATTCTGACCTGTAACATTACCTATAGCTTAATTTCATGACAAGAAATGTTTGATTTACTGCAATTACCAGTTATTTTATTCTATTTGAACAAAATCTTCTAGGAATGAACCGCCTTCTTTGCTATCGTTATCACTGTCTTCTTCACTATCGGTCTCACTGGTATTTACTGGACCATTTGTATTTATTATCTGGTGTCAAATAAACTCTTGCAGAAGAATAGCTTCTTCACTGTCTTTAATTTCCTTTTTTATATTTTGAATTGTGGAAAGAGAAACATGACAGTAGTTAGCCGCTTGCTCATGGTTGTTAAGGTGCACAGGAAGGCATTTTAGTTTAGCTTCAACTTCACAACATTTTATTACACTGCATTTTAGATTTTGTTGAGCACTGAAAAGTCCAACCATGTTTACGAGTAACCAACATTTCTGTTTACAGGTAACAAATAGTTATAATCATACATTTTACCTACAATAGGTTCTATATTGTGATTGCTCTGGGTATAGTTTATGTTGTTGTGTTGGCTGAACTGATATCAAAGCGGTCATGCATGCGTAATAATGCTTTCTTTCGCTCTTTACTCCTCATTAAAACCAAAGGGATTCTCATGACTCAACTATTATTATTATTATTCTTATTAACTACAACGACAATAAAACTTTTTGAGGGTCAAGTTGGGAACCTTGGGAACACTATCAATCAGCTGTTCTATCATTATGAATATAAACATAACTTATTCTGTTACTTTCAAAATGTTAGCTTTGCTTGAAATATAAATGCCTAAAGAGCAATATTTAATTGTGAAATTTTTGCTATTTGAAGATGTAAGACTGACAAAAATTTACTCTAGAATGTTGAAACAGTACGGGGAAACATTTTTAAACCTCAGTAACTTGTATAAGTGGGTGGAACAGTTTAATCTGGGCAGAACAAAATATATCGCTAATCTCCGGTCTGGAAGATCAGTTAAAGTTTTGACTGCTGTATGTTTACAGAAACAAGATTAATCCTTTAGAATATGAATTAATTAACCCTTTCCTTCAAATTCCATATTAACTCTTAATAGACTTTTCTTTACTCTCCCTCGGATTCTGTACTAACCTGTAGTTCAACTTAAGAACCCTATAAAGCTGCAATCTTCAGATTTATTTAGGGCAGTAGTAAACCCTATCTAACTCAATTCTAATGTTTGTACCTTTTTCTTAAAAACTATTTAAGATAGAACCTTGAGGTTTTTTAAAATTCAAATTCAGAATTTTTTACAGCTTGTGTGTGTGTGTGATTTTTTAGTATCTTGTAACTGAAATTTTCTAAAAAAATTTAAAATAAAACTTTTTTATTCAATAAATTTTATCTTAAATGTTTTTTTCTCTTCCAATTTTTTGAATATTGAAAATCACACACACACACAAAAGATGTGATTGTGCTGAACATGCTGTAAAAATTTCACCCCAGTATCATCAATAGTTTTTGAGAAAAATGTACATGAAGTTAAAAAATATAAACGACGAGAAAAACGCATTTGAAAAAAGACACAACAAAACTTGTTGTCCATCAAAGTTGACAAAACAAAATGGTTAGGTTATAATAAATGTATGAAAAATCAAGTGAGCCACTGCCACTGCCATCTTGTTAGAGAAAAGAATTTTTTTCTACAAAAATTAAAATGATAGAAAATAACAGGTCTAGAATCACAACAAATCATGGTAAAGACAGAGACATGTCAATTTTATAAATACAGCCAACCCGGCAAATATAGGCGGATGTGAAGTTAAAAGAAATTAATAAAAATATTTCTAGTTGTCATAGAAACTTAATTTAGGTACTTATGGTAATTTAGGAAAGAGGGGATTTTTTTTTTGTAATCCCTAATTTGTGTACGTTGCAATCTGTTCAATTGAGAACAATAAGCAACCCCATGATCCAATGAGATGATGATGTGTAAATGAGGTGTAGTCTTGTACAGACTCAGGTCAACCATTCCTGAGAGAGTATGGTTAATTGAACCCCAACCATCAAAGTACACCGGTAACCATTGTCTAGCATTCAAATCCGTATAAAAGTAACTACCTTTACTAGGATTTGAACAAGTAACTACCTTTACTAGGATTTGAACCAGGAACCTTTGTCTCTGAAAAACAGCTGTTAAACAGCTGATTTTGGTGACAACTTTACCTCTATACCAACCCGGTGGGTTAGGGAATTTTAAACTATAATTTTAGATTATAACCTGAAAATTGATTTTTTTAAATTTTTTTTGATTACTACCTTTAATGAATTAATTGATCTATTGGAATATATAGGCTATGTAGAGTACATTATAAAATGTTATCACTTATATAAATAAATCTTACAAATATTTATTTTTTTACTGACCTGTTACAGCTGATGTTGTTTAGGTCATCAGCCAAAAAGGCTGGATTCAACCTCTGAGGGTTTACTAAGTAAAACTAGGAGTGAGGTGGTTAATCAATTCCTTCGTCACTGAGTGGAAAAATATGCTTATCAGCATGCTAGGCCCTCTGAAAAGCATCTACGTTCCACCCTGAAAATGACACCTTCACATCTTTCACCACAAGTTCTGGCTATATAATGAAATTCATTACTCTCAGAGGAGATAACTTCGACTAGTGCCTTTTACACCTCTACCTCTTCTGTTCTTAAATGCTTCAGTTGTATAATTGGCTGAACATGTGATAAGAAACAGAACTATTTATTGTAGCCCTGTAACTAGCAGATCGAGTGCAAATAATTTTACACTCCACCTGCTTGTTACGGGAAATTATAGCTGCTATATCACTAGTTTTTTTACATTTTTTATATAATCTACTTTCTACTGACTTTTTCGTTCGATATCCACCATCATCGGAGTACATATTTTAATTTTTTTACCTTAATCTGTGTACTTAGCAATCTGTTCAACTTAAGAACAATAAGGAACTCTATGACCCAATGAGATGAGGATGATATGTTTGACTTGTAAATAAGGTGTTGTCTTGTACAGCTCAGGTCAACCATTCCTGAGAAAGTATGGTTAAGTGAACCCCAACCATCAAAGTACACCGGTACCACTGTCTAGTAATGAAATCCGTGTAAAAGTAACTACCTTTACTAGGATTTGAACCGGGAACCTTTGTCTTCAAAATTCAGCTGTTAAACAGCTGACTCAAGCCGACTTAACTCTAGACCAACTCGGTCGGTTACTAGAGCATATAAAATTTAAAGTAAACCTTTTTAAAATTTATTCAAATTTTCAGAAGATGTATCTTCTGATATGATTTCAACAACTTAACAACTTTAGTCTTTAAGTTGGCTTTGTGGTTAGCGCAACTGACTTTTACTACGGCGTCCCGGGTTCAATTCCCAGTCAGGTCTAGCATTTTTTCATCACTCATTTTCATTATCATCATTATCCATTCTCTGCATTAGCAGAAATTGCAAACAGTTTAACATAAAACAAAAAAAGTCTAAAATATAACACATTCAGTTAAAATCATGTGTGGTCACTCAAACTTCTACACTACTTTATCCAGATTTGATATTAATTAAATTTATCAATATGTGAAGCATAACTGGTAAATTTTTCATAAGGATAAGATAAGTTTTCAATTAGTTATTAAGATTTGAACTCAGAATATATGAAATTTAGTAATTCAAGAAAAAACAATCGTGGAGTAAGGAGAAATGTACCAGTTTAGAATCCGAGGGAAATTGTTATTATAGAACATTGAATATTAATTTTTTAACAATTTAATAATGATTTTTTTTCTTAATATCATCATAGTTGGTGCGATCAAGGTGTCCATTTCCTAAACGCAAAAGAACCTGATCATTTTCTCCTTGGTTATCCTTTAATCCTTGATGATGTGTTTCATTTGTATTTCAAGTGTTGGACAATTGTGTTTGGGTGGAATTTTATAAATACTTATGTGTGAACTCAATATTTTTACGTGATATTGATGTCGAGTCATAGTTTTACTTGATCTGGTAATCAGAAAATATTTTTTACTTAATATTAATTAATTAATTTATTTATCTATTAATATACAGTAAACCCTCAGTTATTGTGCCTGTATGGGGCAGATTCTTGGTCGTATAATCAAGGAATTGGATAATCCAGGGTTTTCATTTCCGAAATATTTTGTGTTATCAGGTTACGGATTCCGTTTGTCTACTCGGATGCAAATTTTAAATTTTCAAAAAGACAATTTCATTTTTTCCCGGTTGCTTTTTTTCTCTTCCCAATTCCGTATTCATTCATTACAGGGGGGGGGGGACGCAAAAAAACCCAGATTTTTGTTACAAAAATTTATTAAATTTTTTGCAAATTTCCTTGTCACCTTCAACGTACTTTCCATTTGATGCGATACACTTGTCAAGTCGTTTTTCCTACAGTTTGAAGCACTTCTAGTACTCTTCAACTTTGATATCGTTCAGAGCCCTTTGCAAAGCTGTTTTTACTGCCTCCACATCATCAAAACGCTTTCGTTTCAGATTTTTCTTTATTCTTGGGAATAGAAAATAGTTGTATTGAGCTAGGTCTGGCGAATACGGAGAGTGGGGAACGACAGACGACCACTGAGAAGCCAAATAGTGGTTCACTCGTAAGGCCGTGTGTGCGGGGCCGTTGTCTTGATGAAGGAACTAGTCACCCGATTGTCAAAGTTCCAGGCATTTCCTCCGCACATCATCTTGCAAACGTTTTAAAACTTCCAGATAAAAGTGCTGGTTTACAGTCTGGCCAGGGTGGAGATATTCTTGATGCACACTTCCACAAACAGCAAAAAAGACATTGGTCATCATCTTCATATTTGACCTAACTTGTCTGGCTTTTTTTGTTCTGGGGAAGTTGGTAGTTTAAAGTGCCGAAACCATTCAAAAACTTGTGTGCAGCTCATAGCATTCTCCTTGAAAGCCTGTTGAAGCATTTGGTAAAACCGAGGGTTTACTGTATTTCCATTACATTAATTGCAATATATACAAGTTTCTTAATTAACTGAACAGAATTACTTTCCTGAATAAGGCATAGCCTGTCCTTAGGAAAGGAAAGGAAAGTGATTAAATAATAATTATAATAAGTTATTTATAATTTTACCAATTGTTGCGGTAAAAAATAACTTATTAAGTCAGGAGGCAAAGAGTTAACAAATTTGGTACAATATTGTGACACTTATTGCTAAGGTCCGTTTCGGGATCTAGGTTATTAAATAATTAATACACTAAAGTTTACAATTACAGATATTTATTCCACTAAAAGATTACAAAATAAATGATTAAACTAATTATGACTAAGAAATACAATAAATGATTTAATAATTCACTTAAGATAAATAACAAACAATAAATAACTTAATAACTTACTTAGCGTACTTACAATCACTTTTATAGATTACACTAACATACAAAACGCAAACTGAACTCACAAAATTTACACATTAACTTTACACTTACAAAAGATTTTACACAATACACACACAACAAAGAGACAAAGAGACACACAACAAAGTGATTCAAGACAAAGATATAACAATCTTGAATCACTACAATACTCGGATGTGTAACCTGTAAATACACACCCCGATAATCACACGGCGAAGATCACACGAATACTGACTGGACCGCGCTCGGGGGTCTCCTTTTATAATCATTCACAACTTAAACGTATAGAAATGTACTGTTGTCGTATAAATATTGTTTACAGTAAGAACATCAAATATTGAAACAGGGGCCAAGCAGGATGGGTTGGAGCCTTCCTATAAATTATCCTTAAAATGGTTTTTGCATCTTAATTTAAAGGTACCAAAGTTGTACAAAATGCACCACCCCAAGCTATAACTCTATTTTGTTATACTGACTGAATCTGGGCAAAGTAAACTGTACGTAAGGTGGTAACATCAAGCTGTTTTGTCAACTTGATTAATATGATATTCCCATTTAAGATTCTGGTCTAGATATCTTGTATTCTTTACTTTTATTGCAATAACATTTGTGCCTAACACAATTCTCAACATGTAATTGTAATATAGGGTGATTCAAAAAGAGCGCCGGTTTTGATATATCAAATTAAGAGATTTATTTTATTGAAAAACTGAAAATAAATACATCAACAAGTTCATCTTACCTTCCGATTTTATGTATTAAAAATGATATCATGCATGTGTCCTCCTCTACTGCGCTGGCACGCATCAACTCTGTCCATGAAATTGGATATTACTGCACGACAAGTTTTGACTTCCATTTGCCCGATTACCCGTCGAATTTCCTCCTTCAAGTCATTGATGTTTCGGGGTTTATTGGCATACACCAATGACTTCAGATGACCCCAAAGATGAAAGTCACAAGGCGTCAAGTCTTACGACCTTGGTGGCCATTGATGGTCGGAATTACGAGAAATGATGCGATCCTGAAACCGTTCACGGAGCAACAACATTGTTTCTCGTGCAGCGTGACAGGTAGCACCATCCTGCTGAAACCACAACTCGTCAATGTCCATTCCATCCAAATGACGCCACAAAAACTCCCTAATCATCGTACGGTATCGGTCTCCATTTACTGTCACGGCTTGTCCTTCTTGATTTTCAGAAAAGTAAGGGCCGATGACACCGCCCGACCAAAAGCCGCACCAAACTGTCACTCGCTGTGCATACATTTCCCTTTCATTAACCACGCGAGGGTTTTCTAAACCCCACATACGGCAGTTCTGTTTATTAACAAAACCGTTTAAGTGGAAGTGCGCCTCATCACTGAAAATGATTTTGTTTGCGAAGGTGTCATCATCCTGCTGTTTTCTCAATACCCAGTCAACAAACTGTCGTCTCTTCTGGTGTCTGCCACTTTCAAATGTTGCGTCAACTGAATTTATACGGGTGATATTGGAGATCGTACCGAAGAATTCTCCGTACAGAAGAACATCTTAAACCCAATTGTTGAGAACGGCGATGTATTGATTTTGCTGGGCTAACAGCCACACTGTCACGAACCAACGCAACGTTCTGCTCAGTTCGGTCAGAACGACGACGTCCAGAACTTTTAAGGTCGACTGTTGAACCCGTCTCAAAAAACTTTTTCATGAGCCTGCGAACTGTTGATTCATTCGGTGCTTCATACGTCCTAGAGTACCGCAAAGTCGCTTGACAGTAGCCGCATAACTCTCTCCACTCTGGTAAAATGTTTTGATGATTAACACTCGTTGCACAATAGTAAACTTCTCCATGGTTAGAAAGAGACTGCGAGAGTATTACACAGCGAACAAGAGAAACTACAACTGAATCGTCAATCGGAATGTTCTCCGAAATAGAAATGAGGTCAAACAATGTTGCCAACCAATAAACAAAAATTTACCAGCCGTTTAAAAACCGGCGCTCTTTTTGAATCACCCTATACAAGATCAACTGGCTGTTTATTTTTGTACCAAGAAAAAATGTGTAATTTGATATTTATTAATAGGGGCCAAGTTCAAATATTTTCCTATACTATGCATTGTATCATTGTGAGCTTCATGGTTGATGAAGCATGGTAGATAAATATTGTCACTGACCGAGGTCAATGACTTGTGGCAAAATGTTGCCTGCAAAATAGGTGGCCCCAAAAAAGGTCTTTGACTCAGAGTAATACTAACCCTTATGAAATGGACTGTTTCTCGTAAAACAGAAGAATTGCAAAATTCAAAACGCGCTCTCAAAACAACTGTTTTATCTAACGTCATTACTGATGAAAATTCCGAAAAAATTATAGTTTATTCATATAATTTGTATGCGCCTTTTGAATATAATTACAAGAAAATTGCTTCATAATTCTTTGCGTTTAGGCGAGCTAAATTTCATCCGCGAAAATTTTTGTGTTTACTTAAAAAATTTTACTATAACGGGGTTAAATTTCAGTTAAGCAAAAAAATTTATAAAACATGTTTTGTAGACAAGAGTTTACTGAATAAATATTATTTTTTATTTAAATTTCCATAAATATTTGACACAGTTCAACATGAGTCCATTTTCCCATCACAGGGAAGCATGAAGGGATGGTATTTTACATTCTATATGGTGATGTCACAGAGCCACTATCATATTTAGGTTACAGCTTTATGCAAAGCAATGTAGAAAATTCTTTTCCCTATAACCATGAGTTTTGAAAAATTCTGTAGGTGCGGTTAGGAGTTAACCGTTGGACGTCCTTTGCAACCCTGCAAAGTGTCGAATTTTTTGGCTCTGTGATGGTAAACCCCCTCCTGAACAGTAAAATGGACTCGTCTTCCCCCTTCAAGGATAAATTTCGTTATAGAAATGTCATAGCTTCAACACAAAATAAAGAGCATGTATGTACGTTACTTACACACGAGCTGGATGGACTTCCATTCCAAAACAAACAATTCCCAAACCATCAATGTTACTACACATTATAGAGGGAATAAAAATTTTCCCTTTTATGATATTCTATTTCTGTGAACACTATTAGATGTATTTAAGAATTCCTTACTAGAAAAGAACAATTTTTACGGGTTTTCGACTTATACTTAACTAGCTGCAGCATGTTTTGTTGTCCCACCATCAATTGTGCATGGCATAAAATTAGATCAACAGTTTGAACTGGGTTAATATTAAAATCAGAAAAACAAATTTTTTTCAAATTGATAATTTAATTTAATATTGGTTTTGTAAATGTTTAATTGTGTTTACACGTCTGATATATTTCCTTGGTTGTATTTTCCAGCAACAACCGCAATATCGACAACAAGTCCTCAGTATGAGTCCACAACAGATGCCCCGTACACAACAGGGCATGCCTAATCCACAACAATCGCAACAATTCGATGAGCCAACGTTTGACTTTCTTAATTAAAAATAATTTTTTTGTTAATGATTTAAGGTTATGTTAGTTAGCATTGTTGAATTATTTATTTAGTGTATTGTTTTGATTTATATTTTGTGTTTATTTATGTACTGTATAAGAAAATGTGGAGGTTTTTGATAAATAATTTTTAGACTTTACCCATTAAAAAAAAGTGTACTTTAAGGAATATTTTATTTAGTTTGATAAGTGGTTCATCTTGAGGTTATCCTCTTGGAGTTTAGTCCTTTACACCTTGCTTGTCACCAATTTGTTTCGTTTTAGTTCATACCCATTTTTAAATCGTCTTTAATTTTTTTTTTTCAACGTCCTATTTTCTTTTCACCTTCTAGTTTTAATTTAACGATTCATGTCTTATTATGTTTCCTAGCCCATTAGATTTCTTTCATTTGTTAAATTCCATCAAATTTCCCTTATCCATTCTATGTAATACTTTTACGTTTATTACTCTTTCAGTCCATTTAATTCTCTAAAGTCATTTCCGTAATCACATTCAAAAAGTCTTTAACCTTTATCTTTCGTTTTTCCTTAACGCTTTTCAATCATATCAATCAGAATCTGTCTGCCCATTCCACTTGTATTTTTATTTCAATTAATTTTTATAACCTTCGCCATTTTTTACTTTATTATCTCTTAGAGAAGAAGAATTAACCCTGCAATAATATTAGCATACTGAGTACAAGATAGAATCAGGTCATAATACTTACGTTAACCACTTATGAGACAGCTTAAATCCTTTGTCAAGTGTACTAAAAATTTGTTATTGTGATATTATAGTAAATTGTCGAAAACTTTCACATTTTTAAAACTAATTTTCATCATTAAATATATGTAATATTGAATTACGATAGTATGTATATATAATTTATATAAAAAGTAAACTGTAAATAATTTACAACATACCATTTTGTATATTGTATCTTTGATAAATATATTATATTAATTATCAGATAATTTGTTTTTAATTAAACCAAAATGAATTATTTCTGTATTATCAAAAATCTGGTGTGAAACACTCCCAAAACTTTCTTTTGCCAATGAAAATAATTAAGAATATATAACCTATTAATCATTAGTATACAATATAAAATGAAAATAAAGTTTGACTTAAAAGACTCTGTAGAAGAAAATGCTTAAAATAAAAATTGTACATTTAAAAAAATTTCTATAACTTTAATGCTCATAAGAGACTAGTGGAGTGTTCAATTATTTACACTCAATCTGTTAGTTTCAGGGCTACAAAAAATATTTCTGTTTCTTATCACATTATAAGCCAATTAAATTACTGAATCATTTCATTTCATTCTCCAGGGATTTTTCCCTGCACCACCAATCTCAGTAACTTGTGTTTGTCCCTCTCTCATGATATCACTAAAGCTGTGACAGTTTTTTCAGTTTACCAAAAATTGGTTCAGGGATGTACGAGGTGTGGATATATGAGACGACGTAAAAAGATTTATTTTAATTTTATACTTAATCACTTATTGTCACCTTCAATATACACTCCTCTATCCCTACAACGCTCCATGTGAATTTTCCATTGTTGGAAACAGTGCTGGAAGTCATCTTCTGTCAGCTCCTTCAGGACATGTGCCGTTTTCTCTTTTACAGCTTCCACAGACTCAAATCTTGTCCCTTTTAATGCAGATTTTACCTTACGGAATAGGTATAAGTCACATGGTGCAAGATCTGGTGAATAAGGTGGATGTTCTAACACTAAGATGCTGTACTTGGCTAGGAACCTCATGACAGATAACACGGAATGAGCTGCCGCATTGCCTTGGTGGAGAACCCATGATTTGTCCTTCCACATTTCGGGGCGTTTTTTCCTCACTCTTTGACGTAGTTTAGAAAGTACCTCAAGGTAGTAATATTGATTAATTGTTTGACCTTCAGGAACCCAGTGAAGGTACACAATCCCATGGATATAAAAAAAAACAATAATCATTGCGTTAAATTTTGACTTGCTCATTTGAGCTTTTTTGACTCTCTGTGAAGTTCGGCTCTTCCAGTGCATGGATTGGCGCTTCGTTTCCAGATCATAAGTGAAAAACCACGTTTCATCATGTGTATTATCTTCTACCTGTTCCCTAAGGTGAAATCTGCATTAAAAGAGACAAGATTTGAGTCTGTGGAAGCTGTAAAAGAGAAAGCGGCACATGTCCTGAAGGAGCTGACAAAAGATGACTTCCAGCACTGTTTCCAACAATGGGAAATTAACATGGAGCGTTGTAGGGATAGAGAAGGAGTGTATATTGAAGGTGACAATAAGTGATTATGTATGAAAAAAAAAAAATTTTTTTACAACGTTAGTCTTGTTATTTAATAGCCACCCCTCATATTAGAAATCAATATCCTATGCACTTCTTTTTGGCTGTCTGCTACTTTTCTCACAAACATTCTGTATCAGACAGCCTATATTAATTTTGTTTATAGTTCCTGAAATTTTTTTGTATTCTGGGCCTTGGCTGTTGTGTAGGTAAAAAAATGAGATGAGATAAATATGATGCCAGACCTGACTGGTAATTGAACCTGGGATTCCAGCATAGAAGCCAGTCATGGTAATTACTACACCAACATCCGGACCCATTGAATTTGATATTTCTAATTTGAATCTGCCTAATTTATTTTGTTTCACTAGTTTCAAAATGTTTAAATTCATGTTTTCTAATAACCTACTGGGTTGGTCAGGAGGTAAAGTCATCACCGAAAGTCAGCTGATGTATGGAGACAAAGGTTACGTGGTCCAAATCCTACTAAAGGTACTTGTATATGGATTTGAATGTTAGACAGTGGTTGCCGGTGTACATTGATAATGGGGGTACAATTACCCATACTTTCTCAGCAATGGTCGGCCTGAGTCTGCACAAGACCCAATTTACACATCACACATATCATCCTCATTCCATTGGGTCGTGAGGTTGCTTTTTGCTCTGAGTTTAACAAATTGCAACATACACACAGTAGGGTAAAAAAATAATTGTTTTCTAATATTTTAAAATGTACCTACTTCCATAAAATTGGTTATTTTTTTTATATCTTACTGTTTTGCAATTTCTGCTAATGCATACGATGGAAAATGATGATATATGAAAATGAGTGATAAAAAACTGCCAGACCTGACCGGGAATCGAACCCGGGACCCCGGCGCAACCACTACGCCAACGAGCCGGCCACTTTTGGGTCAGACGTCGTTTGTGTTCTCAGCGCCGAACGTGTTAAGAATGGCTCCAGAGACACCAGTGATGATTCACACAATGACTGACCAACCATCTTTGGTAAAGAATGTTAAAAAGTAAAGATTGGGTTCTCAAGGGACAAACAGTAGGCCTAAATAAACATTACTATATTAATATCATGACTAACTGAACGAGTATGGAGACAGCAGCTCAGTTTGTCAAAAAAAAACATGGATCTTTCACCAACTCACACTGCTGGTTTTTTCTAGCCAAACCTCGTACATAAAAAGTTAGGGCAATAAACATGATTTAACACTCAAGACAAGACAGGTAATGGCAATAGGGTAATAAATTTGTGAAATGTTAACGTAGGTTCACCCACAGTACAATTCGGTATGAGAATTCACGTGAGCTTTCCAGTTCACAGAAACAGAGCTAGAGTAAAATTTAAAGACGGAATGGTGCAGGGTGAATTTTATGCATCAATTCCTAAAGAAATACCATAAAATCTCAAATAGCGAATTTTTTTGTCAGAACTGATTACAAAAATTACAATGCTTATTTAGATGTCCAATACATAATCTAAAAAGCTGAAACACCGTCTTAGAATAAAACAAAAATGACCATTTCTCAAATTGATGTAATTATAAAGATGTCAAGATAAGGGTTGCGTGACAGAGTTTTAACGATGGACAGGGTAAAAACAATGTGGAGTCGTGATTAACAAAGTATTCTGAATGTACCATAGATGATTTGTTAAGACGTAGTAAGAAGTGACGTGCTGCGTAGTAACCAAAATTTGTGTGCACACTCGCTAGCCACTGCCGTTGTAGCAGTCTCAAAAATATTTAATTCAATGCAGACCTGTCGTGACATGACTGTAACCGTGGAAGTATCCATGTCGCTTTGTCTTGTGTTAACAAGTAACAACTATTATTTTATGAATTGTAAGTACCGCGCCTATATTTTACTTTAATTTGTAGCTTTTAAATATTATTTAACTATATGTTTAAAACTTAAAAATCTTTTTTATATTAAGTAGGTTATCGGCGTAATTTCATTAAAATACATGTAAGTTCATATAAATTAAGTTATTTTATGTAACAAGTCCGTAGATAAATCATCATCAAAAAGAAATATTAACAATATAACTGGTTTGTAAGAAGGAATTAAAATAATTAGAGGTTTAATAATTTTTTAACAGAGTAAAACTTGAACACCACAAGTGATTCAAATAAAATATAATTGTGCTATGTTGTAAGTGGTTACATCTTTTAAAACACAATAAGCCCTACTATAAATTTTTTTTTTAGATTATAGACATTTTCCAGTTAGGCTATATTAGATTATTTTAAATAACAATCCACAATTAACTACATTCTGTTTAAATATAATAAAATTTCTTGGTTATTAAATACAGTTGTTCAATGATTTTAATAATAAAAGTAATTATTATTAAAGAACATTTTGTTAATGCAATATTAGCTTTCAAAAAGGTTCAAAAGTTAGCGATAGTAGACTATTCGACAATGGAGTCAGTTTTTTATTCTGCAGTTTCAGTGAAAGGTATTTAAACTATTAGAGTAGGCCTACGTAATTTACTGATTAAACTTATTTTTGTGTGTTAATTTTAAATTTCAAGTCATTATTTCACAAAGAAAAAATATTAGTTCTTTTAATTGCGTACTTTCATTTCCCACATTTTACATTAGTAGTTACAAAACAGTGGGGTGATTACAAAGGCAGCGCCACGGTCGCTGGCTAGTTTTCCCTGTTGGTTGAGATCGTAGAGATATGTCAGCGAGTGCTTTTATTACATGTTCAGAGCTTCAGACGCATTTCAAGATCATGTGATAAGACGAGGTGAAAAATAAATTAACCAATAAGATTTCTAAATTTGTTCTTCTGAGAATTTGACCGACTGTGAAAGATCAAGCTAGCTTCTACAAACGTTGGTTACTGGGTTTCAACTGAATGGAAAGTATCTCAGATATTAAATTGGAAAATCTTAAGGTAATTATATAGAATCAGGGCTCCTAAACAATTTCAACAAATTAATGGTCATTTATACATTTATTTGTATACATAAACCATAATTACAATTATCCGTGGGATAATTGTATAGAATCAGGGATCCTCAACAGTTTTAATGTTTATTTATACATTTATGTGTACCAAATTCGAATCTTAGGTTAATTTTGCGCGCAAGTCTAAAATTATTAACTTTTTTTTTTATCGTCGACCGACATAACTGTAGTTTCCAGGAAATTTTTAATCTACCCCGTTATATATCGTAACTACCTATACTTTACAAATATTATGATGCAAATTAATAAATATTGATCGAAAATAAACAAATATTGATTAATAAAGAGAAATTGATTAATATTTGTATATTCTAACCGATAACTTTTTCACCACATTGTGGCGGGGTGTATGACGTCATAGCTAGTATGGTGAACTAGTTATTATTTAGAACATACAAGAATCAAATTAATTTCTGTTTATTGATCAGTATTTATTAATTTCTGATGTATAAAATTTTCGATTCTAAAATTTGTCAGTTTACTGAAACATAATGGTGTAAATTAAATAAGTTACGAGAAGCAGGTTATGTCGGTCGACGATAAAAAATGCTTATAATAATTTCACAGTGATTTGCGTGCAAAATTAACACCAGATTCGGATTTAGCACACATAAATGTATAAATAAACATTGAAATTGTTAAAACTGGTTAAGGGCACTGATTCTATACAATTTTTTTTATCCCCCAATGTGTGTACGTTGCAATCTGTTCAATTCAGAACAATAAGCAACCCAATGAGATGAGGATGATGTCTATGACGTGTAAATGAGATGTAGTCTTGTACAGACTCAGGTCGACCAATCCTGAGAGAGTATGGTTAATTGAACCCCAACCATCAAAGTACATTGGTAACCACTGTCTAGCATTCAAATCCGTATAAAAGTTACTACCATTTCTAGGATTTGAACCAGGAACCTTCCTTTCCGTTAAACAGATGATTTTGGCGACGACTTTACCTCTAGACCAACCCGGTGGGTTCTATACAATTAACAATATTTTTTTTAAAATATGTTCAAAGATTCTGAAATTTCAAAAATGTTTTTAAATAATGAAGAATTAGAACAAGTAATTTAACGGTTTTATTGAAAATGTTTAACAAGTCCGATAACAGTTGTGAATTGGGTGACAGTTAAGATACTTTATTCTGATCCTGAGTATGATTTCGCCAATAATATTGATATTATATTATTTTTGCACATGAATATGAAAATAATTCTGATAAAAATACAGTGCAAGCTGAAACATTTGCAACAACTGCTGAAAGCACAACTTTTCAAAATACTCGGTTAGTTCAGCTTACAAATACATTACCTTCTGTGTTAGGCAATGTCCATCCAAAACAGCCAATAAAAACATTTTTATTTTTTCATATATTTATTTTTTTTAAAAACGCCACAACAGGATTTTCATCACTGATTCTTGGCAGGTAGAATATACACTGATTCTCATGGCAACAAGCTACCCGAGATAAAACATGACATTAAGCCCTGGCCTACGTCACTGAGGAAGAACAGAAGGGAAGAAGTTGTCATCGCGCGACTTAGAATTGGGCACACCAGATTAATGCATGGGTATCTCATAACGTCTGGTGACGCTCCAGTGTGTGGCAGATGTGATTTTCCTTTAACAAAAAGATGTTTTGGTAGATTGCGTCTGCTACGCAGCTCTGCGTCGGCGATTTTGGGTACCCTTTGGATTAAGGAATACACTCGGTGACGAAAGTCCTACTTTGGACGTGGCTTTACGATTTCTACAATCCATCGGTGTATATAACTACGTCTGACAGTCTTGGGTATCTGGAATGTTTTTATTTCAATTAGTTTCAATTTTACATTTATATGTGTATGTTTTTTATTTTATTTTACTTTTTTTGTGGCTCCTATACAGCCTTTTGTGATCTTCATGTCTGTGATATTATTTTTTTTAATTGAAATATATATTTTTCAAACCACCAGAATACGGTAACATAAAACACTTACCAATGTTTATAGCGCTTTCGTGTATCTTGTACACATCTTCAGTAAATTAAAAATTATTTTAAGTCAAAATTTAAAACTTCCTGCTCCTACCATGGTAGATAAGGAATAGTCGATTCTTATATTTAAAACAGTCTTGCCAACTTAATCAGTTTATTGTCGTATTTAATCTGTGTGTTCATTAATTTTTCCCTGCTATTGTATTTATAAATATAATATTTTTCCAAATTTTGAATTTCATTTTGTCTGTTATTTATTTCCAATATTTCTAGATTATTTTTTATATTCGACATATTATGTTTATTTTTGATCATGTTCTCAGTTACATTGGAGAATTTTCGATTTCCTTTTTTATAGTTTGAATAGTGTTCTGTAAACCGTTTTTTAAAAGTCTGGTGGTTTTACCTATATATATTTCATTAATTTAATTTTATAAATTCCACATGAATTAAATTGATTATTATATTTTTTTTAAATGTAAATTTTTATTTCCAAACTTGTGATACTAGTTTTAAGATTTTAGTTGTATAAGTTTCAATGTTGTGTTACTTATGCTAAATGTGATTTTAGGTTTAAGTTTATGTTTGTGGCCCCTTTACAGCCTTTTTTTTTATCCTTTTGTGATATTACTTTTTATGTAGATTTTATGTTTTTTTTTTGCCTGTGATACTAGCCAGTAAGATTTTTAAATGTTTTATAGAAAATGTGGTCTGCACTGGGGCTTTCTACACCTTTGTGCGGAATAACAGGTGATGATAACTGCCATGGTTTTTCGCCTCGAAAAAAGAAAAACAGGATTTTGCCCGTTCTCAAGTCGGAGGTGGTTCTACCAAATTTTTGCATTTTATTTTTGCTTTTACGGCCTCATTGGACCACTTGAATCAAATTTAGAAATCCTTCTTGGTTTGGTTTTAGGATTATTAGTTTTTTTCAATAATTTTTCATATTTTGGGATCTGATCTGTCTGATTTTATCTGTATAAATCATTGGCCTGCCCATAACAGACAGGTGGAGTGTCAAATTTTTTACACTCAATCTGTTAGTTGCAGGGCTAAAATAAATAGTTCTGTTTCTTGTCACATGGTCAGCCAATTAAATGACTGAATCATTTAAGAACAGAAGAGGTAGAGGTGTAAAAGACACTAATCAGAGTTATTTCCTCTGAAAGTAATGAATTTCATTATACAGCCAGACCCTGTGGTGAATGAAGTGAAGGTGTTATTTGCAGAGTGGAAGATATGTGCTTTTCAGAGGGCCCGGCATGCTGATAAGCATACTTTTCCATTCAGTGAGGAAGGCAATGGTAAACCACCTCACTCCTCGTTTTACTTAGTAAAACCTCTACAGGTTCAAACCAGCTTTTTGGCTGATGACCTAAACAACAACAACAAATCATTGGCGATGGGGCTCAAGTTTTTTTGACAAATCTTGTGTCTTTATCTTTAAGCAACTTAAGCTGTTCAAATTTTTCTAAAGATTTTGTTCTGCAATGTTAAGTTTTTGCTTATCTTGCTTTATTTCGGCCAACCACATTGGAGAATTTTTCCACGAGTTAATTTATAGAAATAAGTTATTTAGTTACTCAATTTTCCGGTATTCTACACTCTATTCATTGTAAGAAAGATATGTTGAGTAAAAAAATAATGACGCCACTGAGCATGCCCATTATTTAAAAATGTGTACACGTTGTTTAAAAAGTAACAACGAAATACTTTCAATAGTATTTAAATACAAAATACTTTTATAAATGAAACTGTTGGGCCTACATCATACCATGACTGATGTTTTAAGCACTGATCAATAAATTTATAAAACTGTTGGGTCTATATTTTATTTACATTCTTTTTCATAAATATGGTTATAAGTTACCTCTGATCTGTATGACAAGTTATTACCTCTGATCTGTATGACAAAACAAGAGAACTTTAAAAGTAAACATTTTTATTTTAATGATTAGTCATCTAATATTAGTTTAGTCACTCGTTACTTCACAATTGAATTTGACAATGACTAATCCAAATCCATAAAATCTCTTTTCACATTTTTGACAAAGACCATGTCATCGTTATATGCTACCAGTTCACTTTTGACATCGTATTGTCTCGCATCGTTCTTACATGCATTATTAATTTTTAATTAGGAGTTTTTTCATTTCTATTTATAGTTTAATTTTGTGTGTGGTTAAAAGCGCGTATCAGATATCGTTGTGATGTTTTCATTAAAAGTGTTGCATTTTTTCTGAGTCACCGCTTTACCAGCTGATTCGGTAACCACTATTTGTTTACTCAACATATCTTTCTTATGATGAACCAAGTATAAGGCTGGGCGCAAGTTGAGATGCAGAGCAATGCAGGACAGAGTCGACTGCGCGCAGGGAGAGCGAAAATTGAGGCGCAGTTCTGTTTTCACTGCGTGTCTGTACGTTGTGTTTACAATGTGTGCGATGAATGCAATGTACTGATAAGTTAAACGAAGATGAATTAATTGCAAAATTATTTCATAAAAAGCTTCCGAAAAGCAGCAATTTGAGAAAAAGGAAGAGCCACGGAGAATTCGTCCTTAAGGATGAATTTTCTGATGTAAAATTTAAAAATTATTACCATGTTACCCGTGAGCGGTTTTCTGAATTGCATGGATTTATTAAGGAGTCAATAGATGCTATTTGGTCCCAAATCTCCAACTTCAATTTTTTTTTCAAATAGTCCTGATTTAAAGTGTCATACAAAACTGGTCTTTCTCGAACTGCCTCGATAATTTTTTCCTAAATTGTACAAACACGAGCCTTCAAAACTACAACTTTTCAATAAATTAAACATGAGCTGCGGTAGTCACTAGTGAAAACTGTGGCAGGAGCACAAACCTTCGCAGGGTGAGGTGACGCAGGAACTGCGCCACCTCACCCTGCGTGTCAACAAGCGCTGTTGTATCAATTTCAGGGATTCACAGAAACTGCTGTTGAGTCACCTCACCTTACCTCACGTCACGAAACTGTGTCTCAACTTGCGCTCGGCCTGAGTAAATGCCTGAAGAAAGAAATTCGTTTCTTCCGCATGATGTCAGTAATTGGCTCGATTTCATGGTAGAGTTCAGAATATACATTAAGATTTAGATATTGTCGAGTTTCCGTTTTTTGTTTATGCAAGTCCTAAGGATTCTTCTTTCTATTTTTAGTTTTTAAATTAAAAATAGTTACACAGCTGTAAGTGGCTTTGGGTTATACTACCATTTTAGAGTGTTGCAGATTATATTGAATATTTTTTTTTTTTTTTTTGGTTTAACGTCCGACTGTTCTGCAATTACTGCTAATGCAGACGGTGAAGGATGAAATGATATTTTGTAACGTATGAAAAAATGCCATGCCTGAATGGGATTCAAACCCAAGACCGCACGATGAGAGGCGAGCACGTTACCAACTGCGCCAATGCGGCCGGCCATTATTATATTGAATAGATAGGTCTTTCATGTTGTATGTATTCTTTTTAAGGTGCTGGGTATTCGCTATTTTGTTAGTTCTAATTTTCCAGGCTGCTTTCTCGTTTCCGTTATAAGTTATTGTTCACCAAGATATGACATACCTTGGACACATCATGAGGGGGCCTAAATATGAGATTCTGTATCTCATAATTCAAGGGAAACTCGTTGGTAAAAGCTCGGTGGGACACAGACGAATATCCTGGTTAAGAAACCTGAGAGAAGCGTTTAACTGCTTGTCGCATGACCTTTTCAGAGCAGCAGTGGACAAGGTGCGACTGACCATGATGATAGCCAACCTTTGTAATGGAGAAGGCACCTGAAGAAGAAGATATTTAAAATTTAGCATTTATAATAATACAGTTTTTACATATGTATTCATTTGTGTATTTTACCACACGGGTAAATTTTCCACCTAGTGTATCCTCCCCTAGATCCATCTCTGGCATAAAATATTGCAATCTTAATTATGCTCCAATCATTTTATTTTTTAATGTTTTATGTTCTTTTATTATTTTAGCCAATTGGTGCACTTAATCCATGTAGACGAGGTTATTTTGGAGAGAGATACAACACTTGGAATCATGCTGAGACACCACCGTTTCAGTACGGCACTCATTACTCTTACTGCAGCATTTGTACTTCATTGGCTTCTTAAAGTGGTAAGTTTGTTTATTTATTTTATCCACCATTTTCTATGTTCATTAATAGATAGCCTCAGAGTGGTTGTATTAATATTTGAGTTTCAAAAATCTGTGGTAAACAGGGGATAACTACCCTAAATAAGTAAATAATTATATAAAAATCTGGTGTGAAACACTCACACAACTTTCTTTTACCAATGCAAATAATGTATAACCTAACATTAATAATGAAACATTAGGAACAAAAAAACTAACCTCTAACAACATAACCTTATTTTAATCATTAGTGAACAACGCAAAATGAAAATCAACCTCAAGTTGGCTTAAAAATACGGAAAATGATTCTTTCATGGTAAACTAGGCTCTGTGGAGTAAAATGTTCTTAACAAAAGTTGTAGATCTCTTAATTTTCTCTATATTTAATTACATACATTTTTGTCATAAAATGGCTAAGGCTGAAATCTTAAAAAATCAATTATTTTACACATTTTCTTGAGAAAGAAACAGTAAAACACTAATTACCGCTAAGCTAAGCGTTATCCAAAAAAATGTTTGAAATAAAAGTTGTAGGCTTTTAAATTCTCTACAACTTTTATTATTTAAAGTTTTGCGCTAAAATGCATATTAAAGCCGCAATCTGAAAAAAACAATTTTTTACGTGAAAACAGCGTACCATACCCAAGAATTTCAGAAGACATGCCGCCTTGTAGACAAGTTACACAATCCTATGGATATAAAAAAAAAAAATCATCATTGCTTTAAATTTTGACTTGCTCATTCGATCTTTTTTGGTTCTCGGTGAAGCTCGGCTCTTCCTGTGCATGGATTGGCCCTTCGTTTCCGGATCTTAAGTAAAAAACCATGTTTCATCACATGTTATTATCGTTTCCAAAAAATTTAGGTCATTTTTAATCGCGTACAAAGTGTCGGTACAAACATTTTTGCGAGCTTCTTGTTCAAACGTTAAAATTTTAGGCACCATTTTAGCACACACTTTTTGCATGTCATGTAAAATTTGTAGTACATATTTTTTTATCAATTCCTACAGTTTCACCAATTGCGTGAATATTTAATCGATGGTCAGATTGAATCAAATTACCAACATTTTCATCCATTTTTGATGCTGAAGTGTGACCTGGCCGCGAATCATCTTCAACGTCTTTTCTGCCATCTTTAAAAGGCTTAAACCATTCAAAAACACGTGCCTGCGATAAACATTCACTGCCATACACTTCTTTAAGTAAATTATAAGTTTCAGTAGCAGTTTTTCCAAGTTTAAAGTGAAATTTCACAATAATTCGTTGCTCTACTATTACACAAACCATTTTATCTCGCAAAACAAAAAAACAGCAATAACGCGAACGTAGGCTCTGACTAAACGGTGTTGTTTACAGAAGCGAGACTAACGGGTGATTCAAAAAGAGCGCCGGTTTTTAAACGGCTGGTAAATTTTTGTTTATCGGTTGGCAACATTGTTAGACCTCATTTCTATTTCGGAGAACATTCCGATTGACGAATCAGTTGTAGTTTCTCTTGTTCGCAGTGTAGTATTCTCGCAGTCTGTGTCTAACCATGGAGAAGTTTACTATTGCACAACGAGTGTTAATCGTCAAAACATTTTACCAGAGTGGAGAGAGTTATGCGGCTACTGTCAGGCGACTTTGCGGTACTCTAGGACGTAATGAAGCACCGAATGAATCAACAGTTCGCAGGCTCATGAAAAAGTTTTTTGAGACGGGTTCAACAGTCGACCTTAAAAGTTCTGGACGTCGTCGTTCTGGCCGAACTGAGCAGAACGTTGCGTTGGTTCGTGACAGTGTGGCTGTTAGCCCAGCAAAATCAATACGTTGCCGTTCTCAACAATTGGGTTTACGATGTTCTTCTGTACGGAGAATTCTTCGGTACGATCTCCAATATCACCCGTATAAAATTCAGTTGCTGCACGAGAAACAATGTTGTTGCTCCGTGAACGGTTCCAGGATCGCATCATTTTTCGTAATTACGACCATCAATGGCCACCAAGGTCGTGTGACTTGACGCCTTGTGACTTTCATCTTTGGGGTCATCTGAAGTCATTGGTGTATGCCAATAAACCCCGAAACATCAATGACTTGAAGGAGGAAATTCGACGGGTAATCGGGCAAATGGAAGTCGAAACTTGTCGTGCAGTAATATCCAATTTCATGGACAGGGTTGATGCGTGCCAGCGCAGTAGAGGAGGACACATGCATGACATCATTTTTCATACATGAAATCGGAAGGTAAGATGAACTTGTTGATGTATTTATTTTCAGTTTTTCAATAAAATAAATCTCTTAATTTGATATATCAAAACCGGCGCTCTTTTTGAATCACCCTATAGCTGCTAAAGGTTCACACTAAACAACTGTTGATTGATGGCAGTTGACGCATGCCTCCTTGATCCGCAGCAGCGTCAGTCTAGTAATTTAATAGCCACACCTCTTATAGGTATTTAATATGGTGAACAGGTTATCAGTGAGAATATCCAAGAATCTAATTATTTTCACTTATTGATCAATATTTGTTAATATAAATTTTCGATAATAAAATTGCGTCAGAATACTGAAACATAATGGCATAAATTAAATCGTAATTTATGCCATGGGGCATATTTTAAAGGATAAAGGGGGGGATCTTATTTTGATTTTAAAGGGGGGGGATCTTATTTTGATTTAAGAGTTGATTTTGAAAAAGTGGTCCTTATTTTGATTTAAGAGTTGATTTTGAAAAAGTGGTCCTTATTTTGACCCCTTCAGAACTGATTTTTTTTTTTTTTTTTTTTAGGGATGTAATCAATCTTTCTTGTATAAATTTTAAATCGCTCAAATTTCTCAGAGGTCAGTCAGTGTATCACTTAAAACACCTGTAAAAAAGTTCATAATTGTGAAAAAAATATAAAAAAACCGATAGTTTGTTGGCAGCAAATATATTTATGCTTAAAAGTCATGGTCATAATTATTACCACCAGGTCTGAAGGGGTGAGAAACATGGTTATGTTGGTCGATAATAAAAAAAAAAACGCTCTTGAATAATTTTATAGTGATATGCGCGCATAATTAATCTCGGATTTGGTTTTAGCACACATAAATGTATAAACATTGAAATCGTTGAAATCAGTGAGGAGTCCTGATTCTGTACAATTACCAACACTTTTTTTTTACTTTCTCTTGCATTTATAAATATTTAGGATGGAAAGTATTGTTTTCTTGTCAATTTTTTGAAATTGAGTTTTCACCAGATGTACATGTTTTCAGATGATCCCCTGAACCCAAAAAAACATGTTTTTAGTGATTGGTCTGTGTGTGTGTGTAAACAAAATATTTTAAGAACGAAACATCGTATGAAGTTGAAACTTGAAACTTAAGTTAGATACTTCTACTGGACCTGACACAAACATTTTCGTCATCTGTCAACTGGAAGTAGTATATTCATGACATTTTTCACGTTTTTGCAACTATCTCAAAAATGGCTCGTACGATTTTTTTAAAAATTGGCTCATTTACTTCTATTTTTATACTCTACAAGATTGGGTAGGAGCCATGTCTGAAATTCTTTAGGAGGCTGTTCTCTCGTAAAAAAATGGATTTTTTTAAGATGGCGGCTTAAATATGGATTTTAGCGCAAAAATGTATATAATAAAAGTTGTCGAGAATTTAAAAACCTACAACTGTTATTTCAAACATTTCTTTGTATAACACTTAGTTTAGCGGTAATTAGTGTTTTTCTGTTTTTTTTATGAAAATTGTAAAAAAATTGATTTTTTAAGATTTCGGCCGTAGTATCCATTCTACAACAAAAATGCATATGATCGAATTTATAGGAAATTAAATGATCTACAACTTTTATTTCAAGCATTTTTCTCTACAGAGCCCCTTGTTTAGTGTGGAAGAGTGATTTTCCATATTATTAAGCCAAATGGTTTTCATTTTACTTCATTCATTCATGATTAAAATTAGGTTATGGTTTTTTGAGGTTCATTTTTTTTTTGTTTATCTCTAATGTTAGGTTCTATTGTTCTTTATTTACATTGGGAAGAGAAAGTCGTGTGAATGTTTCATACTAGATTTTTTTGTTAATAAGGCATTAGCAGCTACTGCTGTCTACAATGATTACTGTATCCACTCTTTAAGAGGAATCGAACGGCACTATTTTTGTTTCAAAATTCCGACTTTGAATTATTAACTTCCAGTTTTGGGCCACATCTGGTTGAAACTGGAACTAACTGGAAATTTAGGCCCACTAACTTTTTGTGTAGATTTGTTGTTTAGGTCATCAGCCAAAATGCTGGTTTGAACCTGTAGAGGTTTTACTAAGTAAAACAAGGAGTGAGGTGGTTTACAATTGCCTTCCTCACTGAGTGGAAAAGTATGCTTATCAGCATACCGGGCCCTCTGAAAAGCACATATTTTCCACTCTGTAAATGACACCTTCACTTCATTCACCACAGGGTCTGGCTGTATAATGAAATTCATTACTTTCAGAGGAGATAACTCTGATTAGTGTCTTTTACACCTCTACCTCTTCTGTTCTTAAATAATCCAGTCATTTAATTGGCTGACCATGTGATAAGAAACAGAACTATTTATTTTAGCCCTGCAACGAACAGATTGAGTGTAAATAATTTGACACTCCACTTGTCTGTTATGGGCAGAGTGTAGATTATGAATACGAAAACCTTTTGTTGGGCTACCTCTCGTAGTTTCTTGACATCTGGGTGTGACAGATGGACAAAACAAAATTATAGACAACAATTTAAAAACTTTTCACCAAAAAGCTCGCTGGCCGCTGTTGCTTCATTGAATATAGAAAACTGGATGAAATTTCTCATCTCCATTTTGTTATCCATAACAAAGAGGTTAATTAATAAAACTACAAGAAATTCTATCCTAAACTTTTTATTCATAATATTACAATATTTTTTTTTTATAAACTTTAAGCTGCACATATTTAAATTATCATTGTCATAATTATCATTATTTATACAATGTTAAAATTACAAAGTAATAATTAAAATAATTATTAACATATCGATTATTTTGAATTTAATTAAATTTATTTTAAAAATTCTCACTCATTGTGTTGAATTTATGATATTTCATAATAATCATATAATATTATATAACCATACGTGTTTATATTTAAAAATACAACAGAATATAAGTTAAGTATTATCCGTTAATATTACAAGTAAAACTAAAATAAAAACATTAAAAAACTGTATTTTATAAGAATTGCATTATTTTTTTCTCATAAAAGCAAAAGTAATTTGTAGGCAAATAGATAAACGATAAAAATAGAAGAAAGCCCACCCTTTTGAATAAAATGTACGAAATCATAATAACTTTTATGAAAATCTTCAACCAATATTACATTACAATTTTAAAAAAGTCCTATCTTGATACTGCATTCGTAAAAGTTATACATGATTAAATGATATGGACAAATTTTTAGATGGTGGTTTACTGAAAATCACATATTGTCACTAATCATTGATTTAAACAATATTACGTGCAGAAGTAGAATTTCTAATTCTCTTTGCCATAAAATACAATCATTTAAAAAAAAAAATTGAATTTAAGCAGAGTTTCCCCATGAATTTTTCCTGGAATATCATTTTGATGAAAATGTTACAATAAAATTTGGTTAATGGAACCTCGATTTTTGTAGCAATATGATTTTAAAATTATTTCTCGCAGTTAATTTGATGTGGCTATACTTAGTTGATCAAATTAGAACCCTGTTAATTGATTTAAATTTAATTTAGAATAGAACTTTCAAAAATATCGGTGCAATTTCAGCTGTTTCGTTATGCGTTAACAATATCAGTCAAAGATATTAAACCCCGTAAGTGTTATATTCGTTGACGAGATATCTTTCAACTGCAGTGTCCGATTTATATTGCCGTAAAAAAATTATTAAATTTATTGAGTCATGATACTTATATGTATTGGGTTGTGCGTAGGTTATATGACGTGAAAAACGGCTAGACCAGATCAAGAATCGAACCCAGGACTCCTCATAGAAACCAATTTCGCTGACCACAACACCACAGGCTGGTTCCATTGTTTGTTTTCATGTCAACATTGGGAGTATTGGTAAGTTAACCAATTTATATAATAATAATAATAAATTTAATAGATTATAAAGTTACATGTGAAAATTGAAATCGATGAAGATGAATTAGCTGGTGTTTATGGGTTAGGTTTTTTTTTTTTTGTTTAACGTCCGACTTTTCTGCAATTACTGCTAATGCAGACGGTGAAGGATGAAATGATTTTCTGTAACATATGAAAATATGTCGTGCCTGAATGGGATTTGAACCCAAGACCTCATGATGAGAGGCAAGCACGTTACCAACTACGCCAATGAGGCTGGCATAGGTTAGGTGTCACTGTTGGGATCATGAACGAAAAAGATAATTTCGGTAGGGTTAAGATTAACAATTTGCGGGCTTCTATTTCACAATCAATTTACAGGAATCTAATGGAATTTATGGTTTGATTTTATAATATTAATATATAAAAATATTGATACTTTTGGAGTTAAGAAAAAAAAATTAAGTGTTGAGGATATATAGCAAAGTGTGAAAGATAAATCGTTTAAGGTTTTAACCCTTTTAGTACCAACATCCGGAAAACACGACATCGATATATTTTACGTAATTGTAAATTTGTTTACCTTGTTTACCGGACCTCCTAAGTTATGCATAAAGTGCCAAAGTGTGGATAACCGAACATTTTCAAAAAAAACTTTTAAAACAGAAATTAATGGAATAATGCATTTTGAAACCACCTTTGTGGCGTAGTGACTAGCGCGCAAGCCTACAAAGCGAAACGCCCTGGGTTCGATTCCCGATTAGGATCTGGAAATTTTAACACATTAAACCAAAACCCACGGTAGTTGCTAATGACCAAGCTGTCGATGCGACTTTAAATAAACTAAAAAAAAAACTATTTTGAATATTTTTAGTGTTAGAACGATTTCTTTTTTTTTATTTGTTGTTTAGGTCATCAGCCGAAAGGTTGGTTTGAACTTGTAGAGGTTTTACTAAGTAAAACAAGGAGTGAGGTGGTTTACAATTACCTTCCACACTGAGTGGAAAAGTACACTTATTAGCATGCCGGGCTCTCTGAAAAGCACATATTTTCTTTTTTTTATAAACAAAATAAAAATTAATTTTTAACAGGAAATTGTATGTTTCTGTAACATTGAAATTTTGGTCGGCACTTTTTGTACACCCTTATTCAAATTAAATGGTACTTTTGATCAAATTTTGGATATTGTTCCGGCACTGAAAGGGTTAACTTCATGAAAAATGTTTATATCAAATTCACAATAGACTCAATCATTATGAATTGTTTTAAAACTTTTATTTCTGTTAGAAATTTATAAATTCCTTATTGTTAACATATAATTATAAATTAATTAAATTTATTATAAAATTAACCCTTTTAAGAACATTTGACAAGATATCTCGCGGATAGAATTTAAGCTATACTAGTGCACTATAGAACAACAACTGTTGCATTAAACCTTGTAATATATACATCAATTTTATTTGATCAAGCAGGGAATTTTATTCATATTTTTCCCCCTGTTTTCATTCATTCTAATAGTATTTCCAAACAGAAGCAAATTTTTTGCGTGACAATTTGTTTTATTATTTATTTTTTGCATTGTATAATATGATATCCTTTCTTTTATTAGCCATTTCATAGCCAGTATTTTTTTCTGTGTTCGTTTGTCTTTTCATAACTGCTTCATTTTTTTCAATAAAATATGGGCTATTATTAATGGGCAGAAAATAAGATAAAACAGAATCCTGGAGTTAAAAATTAAATTATTTTTAAAGAATAGTATGTATTGTATTAAAACTTATTTAGGTAATAAACTGTGCATAAAAATATTTTGTTAATGATTTTTTTGTAATTAATTAATTAATTAATCAATTAAAAATACTATTAAGTTATATTTACATAAATTATTATTTATATGTGTATTAATATATTTTATTATTTAATAAATATTACAGCATAAGGTATCTTATTACTTTTCATAAAAAAAATTATTTCAATTTTTTTTTCTTTTAGATTAGGTTAGGAAAAAACAGCGTTTAATAGTATAATTTTATATAGCTTGGAGGGAATAATACAGTATTTAATTACAGTTTTTAATATACATAATTTATTTATTAATTACTTAATTATATAATTCCAGACAAACATATTACACCACACAATCACCCATTAACAATTGAACAATCAACATGAACGAATTAACAATATTATATAGATAAATGCGTTAATAATAACTTTTACAATTAATTAATTAATTATATTAAAGTTGTAATTAAATTACAGTACAATAAAAATTGTAATTACATTAAAAGCAATAAAATTATATTGATAATTGCAATTTTAAAACACAGTAATTTTATTATATATATATACAATAAAATTACAATCACGATGTAATGAAATTACATCGATAATTATAATTCCATAATAATTACATTTATAATTATAAATTTAATTAATAATTCGCGCAATGAAAAAAGTTTGGCACACAATTACTATATTTTTTTATTATTATTAAAAAGTAACAATATACCAAATTTGAGTTCAGAAAATATTATAATTTTTTTGTTCATTAAACTAGTTATAATTATTTTTTATCATATTGTTATATCAATTTACTTATAATTTATAGGTTAAATATTTCTGGAATGTTTATAATATATTTTCCGTAGCCTATCATGAGCTTTTTACATCTACGTTTTTAAAGCACAATTATTTAATAATTTTTATATTTTATTTTTATAGGGTACCTAAACTTTTACGGATATTTTAAATTGCCGATTAAAAATAATTATGCATATTTTAATAATTGTTATAATAAATAACTAACGACATTTTTTTAAGAATACCTTACTTTAGAAAAGAAATATAAAATAAATTATCAAATTTAGGGACGGTAATTTCGTAAATTTTTATTGTGAAAGTGCTTTTAATATTTTTTTATTATTATTTTATAATGAGGTGACAAAATATTAATTTAAATTTATTGATCCCAAATTTAAAACCATTAATGTGTGTTTATACATAGATATTTTTACGTTAATTTTCATATTGGAAAAGAAAATGATAAAATATAATGTATTTAAAAATATATTATCTTGAAACGAAAATGACAAATAATTCAAAATTAACGAATTGAACATGCATTTGTAATAATTTACGATTAAAATATTAATTTGGAGCGAAGCTACTAACGAAGCAAGCATTTGGGAATTTAAAATTTAATAAATTTCCTACACCTGAGTTAACTACATACCGTTAATTTTACATCAATTTAATTACACATTACGATTAATTTACAACATAATACATTATTACATTAGTAATTTATCGTTAATTATTTTTAATTAATTTACTAAAATGTGTATGGCAAATATGTAAAAAATCGAATTTTTTACACAACAACCTATTTATTTTTTAACAATTAACAACTACATTGACTTAAAAATTTAATTAAATTTACACAGCATCAAGTTTTTACGATTATTAATTAACAACATTAACTTTATCATTAAAATACACAATTTTAAGCTAGTAATTATTTCATTTCCATAAAACTTATGAATTATCATACAGTAATATACAGTTTGTTTATTATTAACTGAAATTTTTCATCTGATTCTTATCAAAACTGTTAAATTACGATGTCAAGTTGTTTATCGACATCATTTGTAAATTTAAAAATCTATCTGTATTCTTTATGAGTCAACAAACATTTTAAGTATATCCATTAAGTAGATTTATGTTATTAAGTACAATTAGTTTACGAAAAAGAAAAACATTTTCAACAAAGTATGAAATAATTTAAAAATATGTGGGTAATTTAATTACGTACAAAATTTAATATCAAGCCGAGATCAGATGTTGTTGTTTAGGTCAACAGGAACCTCTAGAGGTTTTACTAAGTAAAACCAAGGAGTAAGGTCTTTTACCATAGCCTTCTTCACTGAGGTAAAAGATTATGCTTATCAACATGCCAGGCCCTCTAAAACACACCTACTTTCCACCTGGAAAATGATACCTTAACACTATTCACCACAGGGTCGTGCTGTATAGTGAAATTCCTTACACTCAGAAGAGATAACTCTGACTAGTGTCTTTTATATCTGTACCACTTCTGTTCTTAAATGCTTTAGTCATATAATTAGCTGACCATGTGATAAGAAACAGAACTATTTTTTGTACCCCTGGAGCTAGCAGATCGAGTGGAAATAATTTAACACTCCACCTGCCTGTTACAGGCATGATAATACTATAAAACCTGTGTTCTGTACGTGAGTGCCTTAGAATAAATGGGAAAGTTGGTCTAAGAGAAGAAACATTTTAAGATCCTTTGCAAGATAATGGGTTCAAAATAACAGACGAACAATACAGATTAAGATGAGAAGAACTGTACCAGAAAAATGAATGGTTAATGGAATTAACCTGAAAATATAATTACAATTTTATTGACATTAGAAATTAAAATTAAGTTGTTGGATAAGTGGTTTAAGCAGTTCAAAAGGATTTTAGAAGAACTGAAATAAACCGAGAAAATGTGATGGACCGATTACTGATTCAAGGGCTTTCATGAAGAGCAAAAGCTGAACTGGACGAACAAAAAAGAAGAAAAGCCTGCAATGAACGAATGCTAAGATTATGAGTTACTAAATGAGCTTTCAAAAATGTTTAGAGTTACTTTACACGGTCGAAAATTTGTACCAAAAAAATTATAGTTTGTTCTTAAAATTTGTTATTAATTTGTCCATAACAAGCATATTGAGTGAATTATTTGTACTTTATGTGCTAGTTCCAGGGCTACAAAAAATAGTTCTAGTTCGTATCACATGGTCAGCCAATTATATGACTAAAGCATTTAAGAACCGAAGAGGTACACCTTGGACAATTTGAATTGTCACAAGCAGCTTTGGTGTTTATCTACTCCACTCTTCGCTCCTCGCCATGCAACGACGGTACAGTCACAAAAGTATACAATTGCTACTGCAATGTGCGACTTACGCACGGTCACTACACTTTGTTTCACAGTTGTTATTAATAATCTGTCAGACATAATGATGTGACTAATTTGTTTTCATATATGATTTTCTGTTCATTATATATTCAGACCAATTTGTTTAGTTAGTTGCATGCGTCTGTAGAGTATAGTTTAGTGAGTTTTTGCAGTTAGTTCTTGTAATTTATAATTTCATTATTTGTATGTTTGTACATTGAAATGAGGTTATAGGCATTTGCGTACATTAAAATTTATAGACCTTGTTGAAAGAATAGGTTATGGACATACTTTATGCGGAACTATGTGTACACGTAGAGCAAGATTTGTGCCAGTTTGAATTGTCCACAGTAAAGAGTTGTAAAAGACAATAATCAGAGTTATCTCCTCTCTAGTGCAATGAATTTCATTATACAGCCAGACCCTGTAGTGAATGAAGTAAAGGTGTCTTTTGCACGGTGGAAAGTAGATGCTTTTCAAAGGTCCTGGCATGCTGATAAGCATACTTTTCTACTCGGTGAGGAACACAATTGTAAACCACCTTACTCCTCGTTTTACTTAGTAAAGCTTCTAGAGGTTCAAACCAGCCTTTCAGCTGATGATCTAAACACACAATTAATTGATAAGTAACAATACAGATGACTTATAAAAATTAACGTTTCGTGAAGAAAATCAAATACTTTGTTATAATTAATTAGTTATATAAATATATATGACTGTCCTTGGTCAAGGTATTTTACAATTTCCGTAGACCATTCTGAACGAATCCATGTTCATCAAATGGCCTCTCCTTGCATTTCTGTGCAGTAAAATAACATTCCCCTATCACAAACTTCAACAGGTCATATTATAATGTATTTTTGAAACAATAAAAATTTATTTATTTATTTATCTTTAAATAATTACTCATAATTTAATTAAGTTATATTACCATGAATAATAAAAATTCTACGGTAGTTCTAAAACAGCGGAGGTAAATACATATTCATAAAATGTTATTAAAAATTTTTTTTTAAATATTCTAAACATCGAATTTGTTCTTTACAAATAAGTAGAAATGATCATTTATTTATACAGTCAGTTCCCGACCTACGTAATGGTTAGGTTCTGGAACTTTTGCGTAAATCGAATTTGGTTATTAATATTAAGGGGAATCTACTAAAAAGTAAATATACCCTTTTATATACACTAATTTTTATACTAGTTGTGCAAAATGAGAGTAAACTTTATATTTTTACTTAAACAATACAGTTGTATGTACACAAAATACTTAAAGTTTATTAATCTTCAAACGTGTAAAAATAGATGAAAAACACACAAAATCCACGTAATATGATAATAGTACATATATTTACAATGAATCCAATTGAAATTTATTTTCACAACTTGTTTTAGTATTTTTGCCATAATGTAACACGATTACTGGTAATGCATTACTTATGTCCAGCCCTGTACAGTAAAAATTAAAACCACAGACAAGGTTATTATGAACTAGTGAAGGGCTGCTGTTCCTCTTTTGAAACATCAAGTAAATTGTCGTTGCCAGAAGTTTTAACAAAAAAAAAATTGATCTTCGATTGTTTTAGTATGTTCTTTTCTGCATAAGTTCACTTGAAGTGTACAAGTTTGAATTTGTATGCTTTCTTATGCAAGGACAGAAGACCTGTTACAATATTGAGCAGTTTATGAGAACATTTCTTAATTTATGTTATTTTCTGTACATAAATATGAATTATGCTTACTCCAGTAGTACATATTTTCTTTTTACGTAACTTCAAATTAATGTAGGTCAAGGGACTGACTGTATGTTACAAGTTATTAGTGACTTTTGATTTGTGATAACTTTACCAATCGAAACATCTGAAAATCAGTGTTTGTTTACACAATTAAGATAATATAAATTAAATAAATCATAGGAATATACCTTACATAACGTTAATCATTAAAAAAAAATAGTAAATTTTATAACAAAATTAATTAAAAAATTTACTGTATTTCATTTAATATTTAAGTACTTATATACCAAATTTTTATTCCCGATTTTATTTTTACTCTGGAGTTATTAAAAATAATCAGTTAATTCATCGGGAATAATTTGTCCAAAAATCTGATAAGAGTTTACGTAAAAAAAATATTAACATTAAACAAACTTATAAAATTGATAATGTAAGGAAAATACTGATATTTAAAATTAAAATAAATACTGATACAATTTATATAATAATAACAAAAATAATAATATATAAAAATTAACAAAACAAAAAAGACTAATATAATTTTTATAGATAAATAATTAAGTAACGTTTTTAAGTACCTACAGTTAAATCTTTTTATTGCACACTAATTTGAATATGATTGATTATTCATTAACAAATATAAATTTTATTAACATGTTTATTAAATTACTCTTAAGATGAAATGGGATGAAACAGCTGAGGACAATGAAAAACTATGGACTAATGATAAAAAAAAGCGAAGTGATAGTTTTTGGAAGAGAAAAAAGTATAAAAGAAATAATGAAGAGTTTAATTGAAAATCTTTAAGATTGGTTTAAAATTGGTATTACATATTTTAGGGAACCCACTGCGTTGGTCGGTTTAGAGGTAAAGTCGTTGCCATGAGTTAACTGTTTCACAGCTGATTTTTTGGAAATAAATGTTACCTTTTCAAATCCTAGTAAAGTTAGTTACTTTTATATGGATTTGAATACTAAACAGTGGTTACCGGTGTACTTTGATAGTTGGGGTTCAATTAACCATACTCGCTCAGGAATGGTTGACCTGGGTCTGTACTAGACCTCATTTACATATCATCCACATCTCACTGGGCTAAGGGGTTGCTTATTATACGGTTTTATACGAATTTGAATACTAGACAGTGGTTACCGATGTACTTTGATAGTTGGGGTTCAATTAACCATACTCTCTCAGGAATGGTCGACCTGGGTCTGTACTAGACTACACCTCATTTACATATCATCCTCATCTCATTGGGCTAAGGGGTTGCTTATTGTTCTGAATTTAACAGATTGCAATGTATACAGATTAGGGATAAAAAAAATATTTTAGGAAATGAGAATTCTGTTAATAAAGGAATAAATTTTGAACTGTAACAGAAAAATATGGTAAAAAATGGCCAATTTACATGTGTCAATGATGATTAACAGCTGGGTCAACAGTAGGGGAAAAGTAACGATGGACTGGAGTAAGGAAGGCGAAAATAGTACAAGCCACGTCATCAAGTTTTTTCTTAAATTGTAAAATAATATCTACCGAGATTCCAGAGAGACAGGAAATTGTATCTGGCAGTAAAAGATATCGTATGGAATAGAAGGGTACCAGAGAAGGTTTAAAATCTTAATCTATAAAATGACCATCAACAAACATCTGCCCTGACGGCATCAGTTTATGTTAATATTTGATTGTAGTGTTGTGTTTCTCTTACTGTTGTCATGTTCTGCCTGTGACGTCGTTATGGCAGATTTAAAAGAACAAAGAGTGTGTTTGAAATTTTGTTTCCTGCTTGAACAATCGGCAACAAAAGATTACTAAATGCCAGCATGCTTTAAACGTGGCGATGAAAACCATGCCGTTCTGGGTGCCCCCTTCAACATCTCAGAATGATGAAAACGTTAAAAAATCCGCCAAAAAATCTGTGAGGATCTTTGTTTCACAATCGACAAAATTTCACAACAGACAGGCTCATGCCAACGGAGCGCATGCCAGCGGATTTGCAAACGAGACGTGTTGCCGCTAAGTTTGACAAACGCACACACGGCCTTATAAGTGAACTGCTATTTGGCCTCTCAGGGGTGGTTGTCATCCTCCATCCTTTGTATTTGCCAGACCTAGCCCTGTGCGACTTTTTTCTGTTCCTGAGAATGAAGAAAAATATAAAAAGGAAGAGTTTTGATTATTTGGAGGCGGTGAAAACAGCTTTTTCAAAGGCACTGAAGGGTAAATTATAAGTTGAAGAGTTTCAAAAGTGCTTCAAAGAATGGGAGAAAAGACGTGACAAGTGTATCGCATCTAATGGAGAGTACCTTGAAGGTGACCAAAGGAATTTTGTAAAAAGTAATTAATAATTTTTTTTTATAAAACACGCTTGGTTTTTTTTTGGGGATCCACTCATATGATGCGTAACGTAGTAAAATGACAGAAAAGGATTGGTCTAGATTTCAAGATGGAAAGATGAAATTCCTTCGAGTGGCTTTTCTTTAAGACAAGAAAAGACACTGTGAGAAATGTTGATGAGAAAATGTAAAAATGACAAGAATGAGGGAGGACACGCTAGAGGAAGATAAAAGGAGGGAAGTAAGGACAGTGTGGAGAGAAGAGGATGGATACATATAGTAGTAAGTTAATGAGGGGAGGGGAAGTGGTGGGATGATAAAGAAAGTAGAGGTGTTGTTTACACCCAGATCCGGGCATTAGTTGGAACAGGATTTGTATTTGTACTAAATTATAAATATTTTCAGGTAGAGTAAATGAAAGATGATATTTTTATACAGATAAATTTTTGTTTTGGCCTCAGTAATTGACTAAGGGAAGGCTTCAGTTAGTGATTGCGAATGATGAAGCCTAATGTACTTACCGTCAGTGTTTACAATACAAAAAGTCATCAAGAACTATTAAGGGCTCTTCCCCCGACGCTAGTTTACTACTAGCTGCTAGTACTAGCATGTCGTGACAGTTCCCACAGAGCTATTTAATTATTGTCAGTGGTCTGAAAACTTATGCGAGTTGTATTGTGTATTGCTAGTCAAAGTACAGCTTACTAGCAATTAGTAACGTTCCCAAACGTTCACACCGAGCTAGTTTACTAGCTCTTAAGAGCACTAGTCAGTCATGTGACCTTTTCTCTCCTACTAGTGCTATTGTAGCAATGTTTCTAAAAGTTCACACCGAGCAGTTAAATAGCTCTAGTCAATCATGTGAACTTCTCTTCCCTACTAGCGCTAGTAAAATCAAACATGTTTAAAGTCACTAGCACACTAGTGATGATTACTAGCGCTTTAACTAAACTAGCTGCTAGTTGTTTGTTCCCAGGACGCTAGTAAAGTGTCGTGCGAATAGGCCTTTAGCCATTCTCACTTCAACTCCATTGAAGTTGAACTTGTTGGTGAATTGCGACTTGGTGTAGTTACGGGTAGATCGTGATGTCATGAGGAAACAGCTCGTTCATCTGACTATCCTTGATTTACAGCTATTACCATTTAGAGTTATCACTAACCCAATTCAGTGCAAAACAATTAATGATGGACAGAATTAATGGAAATAGTAAACGGACAAATATCATGACTTTCGGGAGAAGGTAATTTACAAAAAACAAACGTTGATATTGTACAACATCCATATTTTATGTGAATAAATTTTTTTTAAATTTAATAAACATGTTTATTAAGTACCAAACCAACCCAACATATACTAACAAAAAACAAAATAAAATAAAATACTGATTAAAATAATAGGTAATATACGTTAATTAGTAATTTTGATTATAATAATTACATATGGCTACAGTAAAATACTGTCAATAAAAAAATACAATTTTTTTAAAATAAATTTTTTACACTCATTAAACCACTGATTATCGGAGGTAATAAAAATATAAGTTAGGTAAACCTAACCTACAATTTAACATAAGATAAGAAATATGTTTAGACCACCGTAATTAAAAATTTAAACAATTTATTATATAGATTAGTAATAAACAAATAAAGAAAATATAACCAAAGTTTTTTAATACAATGCTAATATAACAGTTAAAATTTTCAACATACGTTTAACCAAACTTATAAGAGAAATGATAAAAAATTCACCTTTAAAAAGTTGAATAAAAAATTCTTTAATAAGCTAATTTGGATAATCAGGGTTTTTCTGTATTTTTAAATCAAATCACCTTTACCAGTCTTTTATAATACCATAATTTATAAATAAAAACAAAACTTAAAAAATCGAAACAGAGGTGATTTAAGCACCAATATTTCTTGGATAGCAACATTATATAATTTAGAAATAAACTATTATATAACAAGGAATTTTTAGGGTCTCGTAAGTGTATCTATCACATGGCACATAGCCAATGGGTGAAGTTTTAGGTCATCAGCTGAAAAGCTGGTTCAAACCTCTTAAGGGTTTGCTAAGTAAAACGTGGAGTGAGGTGGTTTACTATTACCTTCCTCACTGAGTGGAAATTATGCTTATCAGCATACCAGGCCCTCTGAAAAGCATCTACTTTCCACCCTGCAAATGACCAAACTTCATTTCATTTCATTTACCACCGGGTCTGGCTGCATAATGAAATTCATGATTCTCAGAGGAGGAACTCCGATTTGTGTCTTTTACACCTCTATTTCTTCTGATCTTAAATGCGTCAAGCCATATAAATTTGCTCACCATGTGATAAGAAACAGAACTATTTTTTTTAACCCTGTAACTATTGTACTTGGGAACTATATTTGTACTATAATTGCATGCAAGTTTTTATTTAACTTTTTGGAACTTTTTAATTTTTCATATTATATTTGCTTATAGTTTTCGTTATTTAACATGGTGGTTCTTAACCTGGAAGAGGGGGGGTGTAGAAGAATTTTAAAGGGAGGCGTGAATGTATTTAAAAAAAAAAGAAAAAAGTTAAACTATAATTTACTCAGTTTTGTAGTCGCATGTGTTTTCAAAATTATTGTACTTTTTTGTACATTGTCCTCTGGCAACACTGTGATCAGGCTTCTGTTTCACATTCCAATTGTAGGCTATTTCTTGTTTTGACCACTTATAGTGGTTTGGGGGGGGGGGGTGTGATATGTCAGTGTTCAAAGAGGAGCTTTGAAACCATTACACAAAGCTTTAAACCATTACACAAAAAAACCACGAGTATTACATAGTGTAGTATGGGTTGTGCCATTTCGTATGGCTTAATATTCAGCCCCAACTATTTCACAGGAATAATACTGCTATTATCTGTCTCGCCTTAAAAGAGTACAATCATTTTATCGGTCAATCTTTTGTTGCAATTTATGTATGCCAATAATTTGGCTCCAATTAGATTTATCATAAACAAAACCATATTTCTCATGTATATAAAATTAATTAATTTATTTCACTGAATTCATTAATGATTTAATCAAAATAAATGATTATTATACAGTTAACTTTTATAAAAACAAATTAATTAATGTGTATAAATAGTAAATAAATATTTATACGAATTGTAACTTGGCACAACTATTTGGTATTTACTAGGGAATAATTAGAAAATAAGGATAGTTTTATAATATTAAAGATTATTATTTTTAGGGATAACATCAGACAGTCATGAAGGGCACCTTCCAGTGTTTGAAATAGTAGTTAGTATTATTAGTAAATTTGTGCGTAATTAGTTAGAAATAAACAAAGCCATAAATAAACATTGGGGTATGCGAAATAATGTTAAGTTACAGATATGTTGCCATATTCGTCTAACAAGACGTCAAAACGCTATTTTGTATATCAAACAGTTATATTCCTGCAAAATAATAAGTATTTAATAAAAATTAATTGATTTCTTGGTCACTTTATTGATAACTATAGTATAAATAGTCAATAGTTTATATCTAAAGTTATATAAATAATATGCTGAATCACCTCTACTACATAATGACATAAATTTGTGTCACCCAAATTTCTAATCCCATCTAAAATAACAATTTAATCAGTTCTAAAAACAAAACTTCACAAAATTTAAAAATACAACCATTTAAACAATATAAAAAACCATAACTTATTACATAATATATTATTTAAAATAATACAACAGTGGTAAATATAAAATAAAATTTCTATATAAGAAAAACAAATCTAAACTAACCTAACGATTTCTAATATTGAAATACATTGCACTAATAAAAAAATTGATAATAATTTAAATAAAATATATCTAATAAAAATCATTAATACAATAATATAATATTAAAAATTTAAGTATAATTAAAAACAATAATAATATTATTTAAACAAGAATTTTGTTCTTAAGTAACTTAACCTCAAAATTTAAGTAAAATGTTATGAACACTATCCAATCAATGTTTATTGATTTTCATTCAAATCCATTTGTATTATCTCTTTGCCAAATAACATTCTGTAATTTAATACAATAGCGCCAAATTATCTATATTTGATGAAATTATTTTAAGAATATTTCATAAAGGTTATTTTACCTAAGATACACAGGACAGATTCGGTATAAAATATGAAAGCCTTTTTAAGCTAATTAATAAAAGTTTTTTAAACCACATCTCTTAAGAATTCATGATGTATTTAATGATAAAACAAAGTAAAACAAAAAATACAATGATATTTTATAGTTATTTATGTACAGTGAAACTTCAAGCGAAAATCAACTAGAAAAAGTGGTGGTTTTGAAAGGTTGTCATTTAAGAGAAATCTTTAATTTAAGAGAAACTCACGTGCAAGTACATGTCTGTGGCTGTCCTCTATCCAGGATGCAGCGAGGCTTCTTTTATCGTATTGTTGCATTCATTTCAACAGAGTGTTCCAAGCAGCGTGCATCGAAAAGCCATGGAACAACAATGCAACATTATTAAGTTCTACTTCAAATTGGGTATAAGTAGATTGAAACCCATGAAATGTTGGTGCAAGTTTACGGGCAGGATGCTGTGAGTAGAAAATGTGTGTACAATTGTTTTGTACACTTTCAGACTGTCAAGGAATCGGTAGAGGATGAACTGTGTTAAGGTCGGGCATCCATTTTTGTGTAAGATTGCGAACCAATCTTACACACATTTTTTATCCACAACATCCTGCCCATAAACTTGCACAAACATTTCATAAATTTTCATTGCCGTTTTACCAAATTTGAAGCAAAACCGAATTATTGTATCAATGCTCCATGGCTTTGCAACATACACTGCTCGAAACACTGTGTTGAAATAATGCAGCAATACTTTGAGAGCATTGTGCTAACCCGACGACAGGTCCAGACATGTCCATCATGCGATTGACCTTGTTTCAAGCACAATAATACAGTATTTGGCAATACTGTAGTTTAATAATGCAATAAATCAGCCGTTAAATTGTTTTTCCGTATTTCTTAATGACAATAATTTCCTATTTATTAACGAGTGGAGATATTAAAAAACTTATTATTTTCAATAATCTTATGTGTAGTCGTTCACTTGCTACCTAAATTGTCTATGTAGGCTCAAAGACGGAGGAGGGAGGAATGGCCGTTCTGCCCCGATCTGGATAGTTGAATGGTAATATCTCAAAAACGAAAAAAGATATCGATTTCCGGTTTTCGCCATTGAATTTATTTTAAAATTTTAGATCGAAATCATGTATCATATGACCATCATCCTATTTAAATTACGAAAGTTAAATCCAATATGGCGGATCCAAGATGGCGGAAAAAAATTTCAATTATCACCCAGAATAGTTTTTTTTGGTGCAACAAGCAATTAAAGTCATTCTGGTCACCTAGTCACGCACACTTTTCTGTAATTCAGCCATTTCCAGACTTAATGGACACCCGGTATATCTTCTGTATTAAATCATCAAACTGCCATGGTATTGATAGGAAAGTTTTATAATTGACTATTCAAAAATTTGAAGTATTAATACTGAAGTTGTGTATAATAAAATATACGAAAATGCTGTATTTACAGTGTTTTTAGTATTTACCATATTAGTGATGGTTTTGAACTACATATAATAACAAAATATACATAAAAATATACTCCTCTAAGTTGACATGCAGGGATTGATAGAAACTAATTAATAAACTACCCTGATCTTTAAAAGTCTGTTTTATTTTGGCATGTCCCCTATACTCTATCTTTAGAGTCAATGTCCATGGGCTTTGAAAAAAAAAGAATAAATGCATAATAAAACATTTTTGGTGTATTCTACACCAAAGATATTTTAAAAAATCTTGATTTCTTGGCTGATCGATTCACCATTGCTTATTGCTCTGGCCCAAACTTTGATTATTATGGTCCATTATGACATTGTAATTTTTCACAAATTCTTTCTAGAGTAAAAATGTTCAGAGAACTATATACTAATTTATCTGATTCTAAAGATACCCGCTTTTGGAAGTTTCACTGTATTTATATTTATTAAAACATAGTGTAGAAATTTAAATATATAATAATTTAATTAAGCAAGAAATAAAAAAGAAACACGTGTAATAAAATCTATATATAAAATAACATACCATTGGTTTAACGTTTTAAAATAATGTTATCAGTAAAAGTGAATTATTTAATTTCATAATTAAATCTATTACAACAATGATATACTATAATAACATACTTTTTATGTTCAGAAACATTTATTTTAAAAACATATTCTCCGTTCTTATTACAAATTAAGCTAGCAGAAAACTTTATTTCGTATTCATTTATAAAAATAAATATTTAATAATACTCAATAACGTTGTTGAAATTCATGGTGCCATCTGTTGAAATCTATGTGGAACATATATATAGAACCATTGGCTAAACCAGCTAATAAGAATCTGAAAACATTAAAAAAACAAGATTTACTTTTTATATCAAAAAAAATCTGGTGTGAAATTCTCACACAACTTTCTTTTGCCTATGCAAATAATTAACAATAAGCCTAACATTAGTAATAAAACTTAAAACTAACCTCAAAAAAATAACCTAATTTAATCATATACGAAAGATGTAAAATGAAAATCTACCTCAGTTAGGCTTTAAAAATACGAAAAACCACTTTTTCACGCTAAACTAGGGCTCTGTAGGAAAAAACGTAGTAGTGTACTAGTAGTAGTAGTAATCTACAGTAGACTACTAGTAGTACTACTAGTAATAGTAGTAGTAGTCTACAGTACTAATTATAGTACTACACTAGTAGACGACGACTACTACTATTACTACTACAACTAGTTAGTCTACTACTACATATAGTACTACTACTAGTGTACTACTAGTAGTAGTAGACTACTATTACTACTACTACTAGAAGTATACTAGTAGTAGTAGTACTATGAAGTAGTAGTAGACTACTATAAAGTAGTAGTAGTAGACTATACTACTACTAGTAGTTGTAGACTACTATTACTACTACTACTAGAAGTATACTAGTAGACTACTACAACTAGTAGTATAATACTACTTATGCAGTATTACTGCTATTACTACTTTAGTAGTATTACTACTAAGTAATACTACAACTAGTATTAGTAGTATTAATACTTTAGTAGTAGTAGTAGTTAGTCAACTAGTATATAGTATACTAGTAGTATACTACTTAGTCGTCTAATCTAGTCTAATCTAACTTAGTCGTCTAGTCGTTAAGTAGTAGTAATACTACTTAAGTAGTAGTAATACTATTACTACTTTAGTAGTATTACTACTAAGTAATAGGCGACGACTACTACAACTAGTAGTAGTCGACAAAAGTAGTAGTAGTAGTAGTAGTAGTAGACAAAAAGTAGTAGTAGTCAACTAGTATATAGTATACTAGTAGTATACTACTTAGTCGTCTAATCTAGTCTAATCTAACTTAGTCGTCTAGTCGTTAAGTAGTAGTAATACTACTTAAGTAGTACAATACTACTTTAGTAGTATTACTACTAAGTAATAGTCGACTAAGTAATAGGCGACGACTACTACAACTAGTAGTTACTAGTTATACTACTACTAGTATACTACTAAGTAATACTACAACTAGTATTTACTTATGAAGTAATACTACTTAGTATTAGTAGTATTACTACTAAGTAATACTACAACTAGTATTAGTAGAATTAATACTTTAGTAGTAGTAGTAATAGTAAGTCAACTAGTATATAGTATACTAGTTATACTACTTAGTCGTCGTTTAGTAGTAGTAATACTACGACTACTTACTTACTACTACAGTAGTAGTAGTAGTTAGTCAACTAGTATATAGTATACTACTTAGTCGTCGTTTAGTAGTAGTAATACTACTACTAGTAGACTACTATTACTACTACAGTATATAGTATACTATATACTACTAGTATATAGTATACTAGTACTATACTACTTAGTCGTCGTTTAGTAGTAGTTATACTACTACTAGTAGACTACTATTACTACTACAGTAGTAGTAGTAGACTACTAGTAGTACTACTAGTAGACTACTATTACTACTACTACAGTAGTAGTAGTAGTAGACTACTAGTAGTCTACTACTACAAGTAGTAGTAGACTGATACGACTACTAGTAGTAGACTACTACTACTACTACTACTTATAGTACTACTACTAGTAGTCGTAGTAGTAGTACTATATATATATATATATACTACTAGTAGTAGTAGTATACTTCTACTAGTAGTACTATAAGTAGTGGTCTACTACTACTTATATAGATTACTACTAGTAGTAGTAGTAGTATACTACTACTTATAGTACTACTAGTAGTAGTAGTAGTAGTAGTCGTCGTAGACTACTTTTGGGTTTTTTGAAGATTGTTTTTTTTATTATCGATTCTAATTTAAAATTACTTCCTATTACTTACAGAAACTTATATTATTTATTCGTGGGAATGCCTAACTACTACTAGTAGACTACTATTACTACAGTAGTAGTAGACTACTAGTAGTCTAGTAGTAGTAGACTACTACTACTAGACTACTACTGTAGTCTAGTAGTAGTCTAGACTACTAGACTACTACTAGTCTAGTAGTAGTCTAGTAGTAGTAGTCTACTACTAGACTACTAGTAGTCTAGTAGTCTACTAGACTACTAGTAGACTACTAGACTACTACTAGACTAGTAGTAGTCTAGTAGTAGTCTACTAGACTACTATACTATATATATATAGACTACTATATATATATATATACTATATACTATATATATAGACTACTATAGTCTAGTCTAGTAGTAGTCTACTAGACTACTACTAGTCTAGTAGTAGTACTAGACTAGTAGTCTAGTACTACTAGTCTAGTAGTACTAGACTAGTAGTAGTCTAGTACTACTACTAGTACTAGACTAGTAGTAGTCTAGTACTAGTCTAGACTACTACTAGTCTAGACTAGTAGTAGTCTAGACTACTACTAGTCTAGACTACTAGACTAGTAGTCTAGATAGTAGACTACTATCTACTACTAGTAGTAGATAGTACTACTATCTAATACTAGTAGATAGTAGTAGATCTACTACAGTAGTAGTAGTAGACTACTAGTAGTACTACTAGTAGACTACTATTACTACTACTACAGTAGTAGTAGTAGTAGACTACTAGTAGTCTACTACAACAAGTAGTAGTAGACTGATACGACTACTAGTAGTAGACTACTACTACTACTACTACTTATAGTACTACTACTAGTAGTCGTAGTAGTAGTACTATATATATATATATATACTACTAGTAGTAGTAGTATACTTCTACTAGTAGAAGTATACTACTTCTACTAGTAGAAGTAGTATACTTCTACTAGTAGAAGTATACTACTTCTACTAGTAGAAGTAGTATACTACTTCTACTAGTATACTACTAGTATAAGTAGTAGTACTTATACTACTTATATAGTAGTATAAGTAGTATAATACTACTTATAAGTAGTATTATACTACTTATACTACTACTTATATACTTATACTATACTTATATATAGTATATACTTATACTAGTAGTAGTACTTAGTATATACTTATACTACTTATATAAGTAGTATATAAGTAGTATACTACTTATATAGTATACTATATAAGTATAGTATACTTATATACTATAAGTATATAAGTATACTATATACTTATATAGTATAAGTATACTTATACTATATAAGTATAGTATATACTTATATAGTATATACTATATAATATAGTATATATTATACTATAATATATACTATATATTATATTATATATAATATATATATAATATATATATATATATATATATACATCCCGCTAACAATTCCGCGTCTTTTCAAAAAGCGTGCATTTCGCACATCGCTTATTTGAAGAGTATATTCAACTTTGATGAGAGTATATAGGGTATTTGTTACACTTACACCCTTAGTTTTGGTATTGGTTTGTCCTGATATTGAAAATTGAGCATTTTTGAATTTTATTCACTGTGCTATCAATTCAGACTCCTTTCGAATTACCGACAATTTCGCGTTCGTACAAATTACCGACAATTTCGCGTCCGGCATCGTTCCCGCTATTATGACTTATAGCCTGCAACAGTGTAAACGATGTTGCCATGTCGTACCGGCACGTGTACTGTAGCATTTGCCACTTCTACGTGTTGTAATGATTGTAGTTAGATATTCACATCTCACCCTAGTACTTCTCCACACAAGACCATCGTATGAAAACAATTCGTTCTCGGACGGAATCCAATCCAGTCATCAAAATAATTTATTATTTGTTGTTTATTATTTTGACATGTATTTTAAATAGGTACTTATTTTAAATCAATGTAAAACCAGAATAATTAAAGAAAGTATATTTTTTATTTGTTAGAGTTAATTATTTAAAATATCCTAATTGTTACAAATACAGTCAAACCTCCTCATTCGAAATCCTCCCTAAATCGAATATAATTGTATGCTATCCCCTTCAAAAATCGTCCTTAATATGAATTAAATTACCCCCCTATTCGAAAATTTTCGAGAGTTTCGTGGTCATATATATTGTAACAATACATTTCTTTATACATTATTAATAAAATAATTACAAAATTTCCAATTTACACATTGTACACGATTTTTAATGAAGCATGCGTTAAATCACGACAATAAGGACACAGTAAACGTAGTACAAAACTACAAAAAGCTTTATAAAAAACTGAAAATGCAGTTAACTTTTGAGTTAGAAGAAACCAAGCAGAAACACAAACAATTACACTTCTTACAAAACATTATTGTCACAAAACCTTACGACCAAATAAGGGCATAACAAGCGTAGTTCAAAGCTTCAATACGCATCAGGAAATATTGAAAATTCAGTTAATATTTAAGTCAGAGGAAACCAGACGAAAGCAAAAAAAAAAAATTAGTTAGGCTAAATTAGTAATGCAGTCTTTCCTTCTTTGGTGTATGATTTTCGTACAAACAGGGTAAAAAATACCGTAGCTGTATTCATTCAGATTAAGCAATATTTTACTCGTTAAAATTTCTACAATTTTCGGTGCCCAATTTATTTTTCATTTTCTGTAGGCTGACCTAACTTTTTGTTTGTAAGTATAGTTGTACTGTTTACGCGTATCCCGATTTTATTTTACTCTGTTTTTTATGTCGTTTTTTCAATAATTTTTCATATCGTTCTTATAAGTAGAATAATCTTTTGCTTTTGAGTACTAATAGAGCTTGTAATACCAAAACATGCCCTTAATTCTTAATCACAGTATTAAGTAAACCCTGTGGTGAATGAAGTAAAGGTATCATTTACAGAGGGGAAAACATGTGCTTTGCAAAGGGCCCTGCATGCTGATACGCGTACTTTTCCGTTCAGTGAGGAAGGCCACCTCACTTCTCGTTTTACTTAGTAAAACCTCTACAAGTTCAAACCAGCCTTTCGGCTGATGACCTAAACAACACAAGTAAAATAATATTTGTAAAAAACTTTCCTCAATCAAATTGGTGGTCTATTAATAATTTTGACTTTTGTAATTTAATATTTTATGGAATTACATGAATTTTATTAAAACGCAATTTTTAAGTACATTTTTTGTTTCAATGTTTTACCTCTGTAAATCGAAATCAGCCGGTTCCATCAGATTCGAATCAGGGAGGTTCGACTGTAATTACTATAATATGATCAATTAGTAGACAATGCAATTAAAATATTTACTTAGTTGACAAAATTATGTAATTGTAAAGCGACATAATTTGTTCAATATTCAAATGGAGTACCATTCACCCATTGTCTTTTCGGTGTTCAAATGATTTCATCATCATCATCTGATGATTAGGCTTAGGCTTAGGATTAGGCTCAATGGCCTGTTCCAGTATTCATCTCTTTTTAGGTCTTCCCAAGCCTCGCTTCTCTCTAGGTTTATATTTCCATGTTTTAGTGACTGAATCAAAATGATTTTATAAATTATACAAAAGTACGATGGCCAGTAAAATTTCTACAACTTTTGAAATGCAGTCCGGCTTAGTCATAGTTTGTATTTTTATTCTTGTTCCTCAAGTAATGGTAATCTTTGATCTTCAACAAATTATACATTACACTAATAATTCTCGTATCCAGCTGTTTTGTACACGTTGAAGTTTATCCTTTAACAGGCCATTTCCAAGATTATTTTTCGGCTAAACAACTTTCAGTCAGTCTTCCAAACCCTGATATTTTTCTCTGCGTTTTCTTTTAAATTATTTAGTGTTGTAATAGCCATGGTGGCCACTTTTTGTTGATATTCTTTTGGTTTCTAGTACTTTATTTACATCGTCAACCAACCACCCAATCTAGGAATCAATATTACAAATAATGAAATAAATAAACCTTATTGTTACGTAAAATAATGTACATAATTTTTGACAAGTCAAAATGCTTGGGATAAGGAACTGGAAGGTTATACTATTGCACAGAAGACAAAAAGGAGACAGACAAGGCATTCATTTGGAGAGGCCAAGAAAAACTATGTGAAACCTTGACCAAGACAGCCAAACAATATGCTAGGACCAACTGATTAGAAACGAATTCTTAATAGTAAACAGTGTCCATATTCATAAGTTAACTTGATAGTTGATCATTAAAAATTTTAATCATTATATTTAACAAAAAACCAGATAAAAAGTAATTATATGACGGAATAATTTGAACATTATTTGATTTTTTAAACATACATTTGAATAAGTTTAAGTGTGACTAAATTAAAAACAAATCCATCAGAATTTGTAAACATGATAAATACTCAAAGGTATTGGTACGCTAAGTACCTTATTTTTAAGCGTTTTAGGGCGTAGCAGTAGGATTTGATTATATAGCAGATACGTTCCTTAATACACCTGTCCCAGGATAGTTTGCTACCTAATATTAATTCTAAAAATTATGTAACTTACCTGTTACAAAAGATTTTGATATATTGTCATTAATGGAGATATCCTTACTTTGGTTACTTATTTCCTTACGACCAGTGAAGCATTTGGCCACAGTTTTATCTGAGTTGAGAACTAGATTATTTATTGCATCCAGTCTATAACCTTACTTCAAGCTTCGTTAGTTTTAAACCTTGTTCATAGTTTTCATCTTCGAAAGATATTATCGTATCATCAGCAAATAATATATCATTGAAGGAGCCAAGAAATTCAGCGAGATCGTTAACAAAAATTAAAAATAGCAAGGGTCTTAAAATTCTAACTCGTTGAACTCCCCTTTTAACTTGTATAAAATTTTATGTAAATTTTGTTTTAACTTTGCAATGATTGGATGGCAATTCGACCCTCTGATGTCCCTCTAATACCATACACCTCAATTTTTTAATGGGCAAATCATACGGGACACGGTCAAAAGCTTTACAAAAATCAAAAAATAAATAACAGGGGTTTGTTTTTGCTAATGATTAATTTCAGTAAGCTTCTTCAGTATCGGGAAATTACAGACTCTGTTGACCTACACTTTCAGGACTCGTGTTGGACATTTGCGAGTGTACTGAATTTACTTTAAAAAAATCGACTCTACTCTACTCTCTTATCAATTTATTATCTTTTGTAAAAATATTTTCGCCGTTTGGAAACATTTTCTCGATGTGGGTATCCTTTGAATTATCGATTTAAATTTACTCGCCCAAGTGACGAATAAAATGCATGTTTTGATTTTCAGAGGCAACTGCCTTTAATAAAATAATAGTACTGTAAGGGGTTGCACATAACAGGCAGGTGGAGTGTTAAATTATTTGCACTCGATTTGCTTGTTTCAGGACTAAAAAAAATTTAGTTTTTTTTTATCACATGGTAAGCCAAACATATGACTGAAGTATTTAAGAACAGAAGAGGTACAAGTGTAAAAGATACTTGTCAGAGTTATATCTCCTCTGAGCGCAATGAATTTCATTATGCAGCCAGACCCTGTGGTGAATAACGTGAGGTGTGTCATTTGCAGGGTGGAAAATAGGTGCTTTTTAGACGGCCTGGCATATTGATAAGCTTTTCAACTCGGCGAGGAAGGCAATTGTAAACCACCCCACTCCTTGTTTTACTTAGCTAAACCTGTAGAAGTTCAAACCAGGACTGCAAAGTTGGCCCCATACAAAAATTTCAAAAATTAACTTGTAAAATTGATCGGTCTACGTTTCTACCGGATTATTCCGGAAAATGTTTTGTTTGTTCCGTCCAAATAAGTGAAAAAACGCCGGGAGGGGCTAACTTCACACTGGCCTCCCCCCGCTCAACTTTTTAAATTTTTTTTGGACTTCAGGGACAGACCTTCGTTTGTTTCGGATGGTCTCGCAAAATATTTTTTTAGTTCCTTTCAAGTAAGCGAGAAATCGAGAAGAACTGGGTGGTGCTACTGTCACTAATCCCCCTCGACTCAATATTTTAAAGTTTTTTACATAGATTGACAGCCCTTCGTTTGTTCCGGATCATTTCGCGAAAATTTCGTTTGTCCCGTTCAAATATGCTAGAAAATCAAAGAAAAATTTGGAGTGGCAAGTATAAGCCCATGCATTCAATACTTTTTGGTTTTTACTTTAAATGATAGCTCTCATTTGTTCTGGATTGTTCTGTAAATTGTTTTGTTTGGTCTGCCGAAATCAGCGAAAAAATCGTGAAAAACTTAGGAATGGTGGCGATACTCTAAGAAATTCAATTTAAACTTTATCGTTATCCCTATCGAGAGTCGTTCTGCTGTTTCGGAACGTTCCATAAATATTACGATTGTTAAGCTCATACTCGCGAGAAAATCGAGGTGAACTGGATGGTACAAACTTCACTTTAGGTCACCCACTCATTAATATTTAAACTTTTTTGTCTAAATCCATGGCCCTTGTTTTTTCCGGCTATTTAAAAAAAATGTCGTTTGTTCAGATGTTGTAAGAGAAAAAGGAAAAAACTGAATGGGTGTACTTTATTCTACCCTTAACATTTTTTTTCTGAAATCTGTAATCTCTGTCCAGAATTTTATAATGAAAGAAAATCGGTCCAGAATAAATATTAAAACATGCCTACTTGGTTCAGGTCTGTCTAGTAAAGTTTGCTATTTCCCGAATTTCTTAGTTTAATTTTTTATCGCATTGTTTTTAAGCAAAAAACAAGGCTAATAATAATCTACTCCTAGTCCATTTTTCATTTTTTATATTTTAGAAAAAGTTTTTTCTCTTTAATGTTTTATTTACTTACTGTAAAACTGCTAAACCTAGTAATTGGGGCGACATATTACATGATACGAAATAGCATTATGGAAGTGTACTTGAACCATTTTGCAGTGAGAGTGGGCAAACAGCAAAATGCGCATTCTTTTTACACATCGTAAGCGTAATCAGGAAATATTTGATTGACAATTGTCAGGTGGTGTAATGTTAAAAAAAGCGTGAAATAAAATGTTAAAAATTCTTAAACAAATTTTTGTTTTGTTTTATCCCTGATGCGTGTAGGTTGCAATTTGTTCGATTGAGAACAATAAGCAACCCCATGACCCAATGATATGTATGACGTTTAAATGAGCTGTAGTCTCGTACATACCCAGGCCGACCATTCCTGAGAGAGTATGGTTAATTGACCCCCAACCATCAAAGTACATTGGTAACCACTGTCTAGTATTCAAATTCGTATAAAAGAACCAATTATACTATATACTAGGATTTAAACTAGGAACCTCCATCTCCGAAAATCAGCTGTCAGAAAAGCTGTCGAAAAGTCAGCTAAACAGCTGACTTGCGGCGACGACTTTTCTTCTAGACTAGACCAACCCGTTGGTTACTAAACGAACGACGTAAACAAATTACTAAAGGATTTGTTCATGGATTCGTTGACAGTAGGTTTATGCCTAATTTGAAAAAAGAAACCAAAGCGGCGTGCGATGGACTCATGTATGGAAGGCGACAGCACGGCGGAGAACAACTCTTCAAAATTGCGTATAATATACGTTGTGTATACAATGCGTTTAGAAAGATATCCTGCCAGCCATAACAATAATTTAATCCTGACACTACTATGCGCAGCACCGGTTTCCTTCCAGGATAGTTTGTCAACCCAAAAAATCGTCTATCGGAAAAGAGAGTTTTTTAATTCTATCAAAAAATATATAATTATTTTAAATTTAATTGTATTACTTATATCAAATAATTTGCCGAATAATATTTATTTGAATGTTTAGTAAATTAGATTGTGAGTTTTGAAAGAATTGTAATTCGATGATTAATAAAAATTTGTTTTTATTATTCTTTTAAACTTTTTTTCTTAACACAACACAATATTTATTTATAACTTGTTTTGTCTATTTTCTTAACCGGTGGACGCGAAATTGATAGCAGATGTGAAACTGACGTCCTTGTAAGAATATACATAATATACGTATATTTTTACATAGGGGCGTAGCGAGAGCACTCTGGTGAGAAACTCTCCAAGGTACGGTGTATAAAATAGTTTCAAAACACCGCCATTTCGCATCCGGTACCAAAATTTATTTATTTTTTTGTGTCTCTCTGAGTAACAATAAAATTCTCAAAAAATAAATATAGTTGCCCGAAACTATGTACTTTAGTTTAAAAAAATTACGTCCGAAAACCATGTCACAATAAATTTTTATTAAGTTTTTATTAAGGATTACAATTTGGCGTCCGTATACGGACGCCAAATTGCACTCGGACTCCAGATTGTTAGGAAATTGTCAATGTATGGACGCGAAAATGATAGTAGTACATATATATATATATATATATATATATATATGTACTACTATATATATATATATATGTATATATATATGTATATATATGTAAATATATATGTATATATATATATATATATGTACATATATATATATATATATATATGTACTACTATCATTTTCGCGTCCATACATTGACAATTTCCTAACAATCTGGAGTCCGAGTGCAATTTGGCGTCCGTATACGGACGCCAAATTGTAATCCTTAATAAAAACTTAATAAAAATTTATTGTGACATGGTTTTCGGACGTAATTTTTTTAAACTAAAGTACTTAGTTTCGGGCAACTATATTTATTTTTTGAGAATTTTATTGTTACTCAGAGAGACACAAAAAAATAAATAAATTTTGGTACCGGATGCGAAATGGCGGTGTTTTGAAACTATTTTATACACCGTACCTTGGAGAGTTTCTCACCAGAGTGCTCTCGCTACGCCCCTATGTAAAAATATACGTATATTATGTATATTCTTGCAAGGACGGCAGTTTCACATCTGCTATCAATTTCGCGTCCACCGGTTAAGAAAATAGACAAAACAAGTTATAAATAGATATTGTGTTGTGTTAAGAAAAAAAGTTTAAAAGAATAATAAAAACAAATTTTTATTAATCATCGAATTACAATTCTTTCAAAACTCACAATCTAATTTACTAAACATTCAAATAAATATTATTCGGCAAATTATTTGATATAAGTAATACAATTAAATTAAAAATAATTATATATTTTTTGATAGAATTAAAAAACTCTCTTTTCCGATAGACGATTTTTTGGGTTGACAAACTATCCTGGAAGGAAACCGGTGCTGCGCATAGTAGTGTCAGGATTAAATTATTGTTATGGCTGGCAGGATATCTTTCTAAACGCATTGTATACACAACGTATATTATACGCAATTTTGAAGAGTTGTTCTCCGCCGTGCTGTCACCTTCCATACATGAGTCCATCGCACACCGCTTTGGTTTCTTTTTTCAAATTAGGCATAAACCCACTATCAACGAATCCATGAACAAATCCTTTAGTAATTTGTTTACGTCGTTCGTTTAGTAACCAACGGGTTGGTCTAGTCTAGAAGAAAAGTCGTCGCCGCAAGTCAGCTGTTTAGCTGACTTTTCGACAGCTTTTCTGACAGCTGATTTTCGGAGATGGAGGTTCCTAGTTTAAATCCTAGTATATAGTATAATTGGTTCTTTTATACGAATTTGAATACTAGACAGTGGTTACCAATGTACTTTGATGGTTGGGGGTCAATTAACCATACTCTCTCAGGAATGGTCGGCCTGGGTATGTACGAGACTACAGCTCATTTAAACGTCATACATATCATTGGGTCATGGGGTTGCTTATTGTTCTCAATCGAACAAATTGCAACCTACACGCATCAGGGATAAAACAAAACAAAAATTTGTTTAAGAATTTTTAACATGTTATTTCACGCTTTTTTTAACATTACACCACCTGACAATTGTCAATAAAATATTTCCTGATTACGCTTACGATGTGTAAAAAGAATGCGCATTTTGCTGTTTGCCCACTCTCACTGCAAAATGGTTCAAGTACACTTCCATAATGCTATTTCGTATCATGTAATATGTCGCCCCAATTACTAGGTTTAGCAGTTTTACAGTACAGTAAATAAAACATTAAAGAGAAAATCTTTTTCTAAAATATAAAAAATTAAAAATGGACTAGGAGTAGATTATTATTAACCTTGTTTTTTGCTTAAAAACAATGCGATAAAAAATTAAACTAAGAAATTCGGGAAATAGCAAACTTTACTAGACAGACCTGAACAAAGTAGGCATATTTTAATATTTATTCTGGACCGATTTTCTTTCATTATAAAATTCTGGACAGAGATTACAGATTTCAGAAAAAAAATGTTAAGGGTAGAATAAAGTACACCCATTCAGTTTTTCCCTTTTTCTCTTACAACATCTGAACAAACGACATTTTTTTTAAATGCCCGGAAAAAACAAGGGCCATCGATTTAGACAAAAAAGTTTAAATATTAATGAGTGGGTGACCTAAAGTGAAGTTTGTACCATCCAGTTCACCTCGATTTTCTCGCGAGTATGAGCTTAACAATCGTAATATTTATGGAACGTTCCAAAACAGCAAAACGACTCTCGATAGGGATAACGATAAAGTTTAAATTGAATTTCTTAGAGTATCACCACCATTCCTAAGTTTTTCACGATTTTTTTCGCTAATTTCGGCAGACCAAACAAAACAATTTACAGAACAATCCAGAACAAATGAGAGCTATCATTTAAAGTAAAAACCAAAAAGTATTGAATGCATGGGCTTTTACTTGCCACTCCAAATTTTTCTTTGATTTTCTAGCATATTTGAACGGGAAAAACGAAATTTTCGCGAAATGATCCGGTACAAACGAAGGGCTGTCAATCTATGTAAAAAAACTTTAAAATATTGAGTCGAGGGGGATTAGAGTGACATTAGCACCACCCAGTTCTTCTCGATTTCTCGCTTACTTGAAAGGAACTAAAAAAATATTTTGCGAGACCATCCGAAACAAACGAAGGTCTGTCCCTGAAGTCCAAAAAAAAATTTGAAAAGTTGAGCGGGAGGAGGCCAGTGTGAAGTTAGCCCCTCCCGGCGTTTTTTCACTTATTTGGACGGAACAAACAAAACATTTTCCGGAATAATCCGGTAGCAACGTAGACCGATCAATTTTACAAGTTAATTTTTGAAATTTTTGTATGGGGGCCAACTTTACAGTCCTGGTTTGAACTTCTACAGGTTTAGCTAAGTAAAACAAGGAGTGGGGTGGTTTACAATTGCCTTCCTCGCCGAGTTGAAAAGCTTATCAATATGCCAGGCCGTCTAAAAAGCACCTATTTTCCACCCTGCAAATGACACACCTCACGTTATTCACCACAGGGTCTGGCTGCATAATGAAATTCATTGCGCTCAGAGGAGATATAACTCTGACAAGTATCTTTTACACTTGTACCTCTTCTGTTCTTAAATACTTCAGTCATATGTTTGGCTTACCATGTGATAAAAAAAAACTAAATTTTTTTTAGTCCTGAAACAAGCAAATCGAGTGCAAATAATTTAACACTCCACCTGCCTGTTATGTGCAACCCCTTACAGTACTATTATTTTATTAAAGGCAGTTGCCTCTGACAATCAAAACATGCATTTTATTCGTCACTTGGGCGAGTAAATTTAAATCGATAATTCAAAGGATACCCACATCGAGAAAATGTTTCCAAACGGCGAAAATATTTTTACAAAAGATAATAAATTGATAAGAGAGTAGATTAGTCGATTTTTTTAAAGTAAATTCAGTACACTCGCAAATGTCCAACACGAGTCCTGAAAGTGTAGGTCAACAGAGACTGTAATTTCCCGATACTGAAGAAGCTTACTGAAATTAATCATTAGCAAAAACAAACCCCTGTTATTTATTTTTTGATTTTTGTAAAGCTTTTGACCGTGTCCCGTATGATTTGCCCATTAAAAAATTGAGGTGTATGGTATTAGAGGGACATCAGAGGGTCGAATTGCCATCCAATCATTGCAAAGTTAAAACAAAATATACATAAAATTTTATACAAGTTAAAAGGGGAGTTCAACGAGTTAGAATTTTAAGACCCTTGCTATTTTTAATTTTTGTTAACGATCTCGCTGAATTTCTTGGCTCCTTCAATGTTATATTATTTGCTGATGATACGATAATATCTTTCGAAGATGAAAACTATGAACAAGGTTTAAAACTAAAGAAGCTTGAAGTAAGGTTATAGACTGGATGCAATAAATAATCTTGTTCTCAACTCAGATAAAACTGTGGCCAAATGCTTCACTGGTCGTAAGGAAATAAGTAACCAAAGTAAGGATATCTCCATTAATGACAATATATCAAAATCTTTTGTAACAGGTAAGTTACAAAATTTTTAGAATTAATATTAGGTAGCAAACTATCCTGGGACAGTTGTATTAAGGAACGTGTCTGCTATATAATCAATTCCTACTGCTACGCCCTAAAACGCTTAAAAATAAGGTACTTAGCGTACCAATACCTTTGAGTATTTATCATGTTTACAAATTCTGTTGGATTTGTTTTTAATTTAGTCACACTTAAACTTATTCAAATGTATGTTTAAAAAATCAAATAATGTTCAAATTATTCCGTCATATAATTACTTTTTATCTAGTTTTTTGTTAATTATAATGATTAAAATTTTTAATGATTTTTAATGATCAAGTTGACTTATGAATATGGACACTGTTTACTATTAACAATTCGTTTCTAATCAGTTGGTCCTAGCATATTGTTTGGCTGTCTTGGTCAAGGTTTCACATAGTTTTTCTTGGCCTCTCCAAGTGAATGCCTTGTCTGTCTCCTTTTTGTCTTCTGTGCAATAGTATAACCTTCCAGTTCCTTATCCCAAGCATTTTGACTTGTCAAAAATAATGTACATTATTTTACGTAACAATAAGGTTTATTTATTTCATTATTTGTAATATTGATTCCTAGATTGGGTGGTTGGTTGACGATGTAAATAAAGTACTAGAAACCAAAAGAATATCAACAAAAAGTGGCCACCATGGCTTTTACAACACTAAATAATTTAAAAGAAAACGCAGAGAAAAATATCAGGGTTTGGAAGACTGACTGAAAGTTGTTTAGCCGAAAAATAATCTTGGAAATGGCCTGTTAAAGGATAACCTTCAACGTGTACAAAACAGCTGGATACGAGAATTATTAGTGTAATGTATACTTTGTTGAAGATCAAAGATTACCATTACTTGAGGAACAAGAATAAAAATACAAACTATGACTAAGCCGGACTGCATTTCAAATGTTGTAGAAATTTTACTGGCCAAAGTACTTTTGTATAATTTATAAAATCATTTTGATTCAGTCGCTAAAACATGCAAATATAAACCTAGAGAGAAGCGAGGCTTGGGAAGACCTAAAAAGAGATGAATACTGGAACAGGCCATTGAGCCTAATCCTTAACAGATGATGATGAAATCATTTGAACACCGAAAAGACAATGGGTGAATGGTACTCCATTTGAATATTGAACAAATTATGTCGCTTTACAATTACATAATTTTGTCAACTAAGTAAATATTTTAATTGCATTGTCTACTAATTGATCATATTATAGTAATTACAGTCGAACCTCCCGGATTCGAATCTGATGGAACCGGCTGATTTCGATTTACAGAGGTAAAATATTGAAACAAAAAATGTACTTAAAAATTGCGTTTTAATAAAATTCATGTAATTCCATAAAATATTAAATTACAAAAGTCAAAATTATTAATAGACCACCAATTTGATTGAGGAAAGTTTTTGACAAATATTATTTTACTTGTGTTGTTTAGATCATCAGCCGAAAGGCTGGTTTGAACCTGTAGAGGTTTTACTAAGTAAAACGAGAAGTGAGGTGGCCTTCCTCACTGAACGGAAAAGTACGCGTATCAGCATGCAGGGCCCTTTGCAAAGCACATATTTTCCCCTCTGTAAATGATACCTTTACTTCATTCACCACAGGGTTTACTTAATACTGTGATTAAGAATTAAGGGCATGTTTTGGTATTACAAGCTCCATTAGTACTCAAAAGCAAAAGAATATTCTACTTATAAGAACGATATGACAAATTATTGAAAAAACGACATAAAAAACAGAGTAAAATAAAATCGGGATACGCGTAAACAGTACAACTATACCTACAAACAAAAAGTTAGGTCAGCCTACAGAAAATGAAAAATAAATTGGGTACCGAAAATTTTAGAAATTTTAACGAGTAAAATATTGCTTAATCTGAATGAATACAGCTACGGTATTTTTTACCCTGTTAGTACGAAAATCATACACCAAAGAAGGAAAGACTGCATTACTAATTTAGCCTAACTAATTTTTTTTTTGCTTTCGTCTGGTTTCCTCTGACTTAAAAATTAACTGAATTTTCAATATTTCCTGATGCGTATTGAAGCTTTGAACTACGCTTGTTATGCCCTTATTTGGTCGTAAGGTTTTGTGACAATAATGTTTTGTAAGTGTAATTGTTTGTGTTTCTGCCTGGTTTCTTCTAACTCAAAAGTTAACTGCATTTTCAGTTTTTTCTAAAGCTTTTTGTAGTTTTGTACTACGCTTACTGTGTCCTTATTGTCATGATTTAACGCATGCTTCATTAAAAATCGTGTACAATGTGTAAATTGGAAATTTTGTAATTATTTTATTAATAATGTATAAAAAAATGTATTGTTACAATATATATGACCACGAAACTCTCGAAAATTTTCGAATAGGGAGGTAATTTAATTCATATTAAGGACGATTTTTGAAGGGGATAGCATACAATTATATTCGATTTAGGGAGGATTTCGAATGAGGAGGTTTGACTGTATTTGTAACAATTAGGATATTTTAAATAATTAACTCTAACAAATAAAAAATATACTTTCTTTAATTATTCTGGTTTTACATTGATTTAAAATAAGTACCTATTTAAAATACATGTCAAAATAATAAACAACAAATAAATTATTTTGATGACTGGATTGGATTCCGTCCGAGAACGAATTGTTTTCATACGATGGTCTTGTGTGGAGAAGTACTAGGGTGAGATGTGAATATCTAACTACAATCATTACAACACGTAGAAGTGGCAAATGCTACAGTACACGTGCCGGTACGACATGGCAACATCGTTTACACTGTTGCAGGCTATAAGTCATAATAGCGGGAACGATGCCGGACGCGAAATTGTCGGTAATTTGTACGAACGCGAAATTGTCGGTAATTCGAAAGGAGTCTGAATTGATAGCACAGTGAATAAAATTGAAAAATGCTCAATTTTCAATATCAGGACAAACCAATACCAAAACTCAGGGTGTAAGTGTAACAAATACCCTATATACTCTCATCAAAGTTGAATATACTCTTCAAATAAGCGATGTGCGAAATGCACGCTTTTTGAAAAGACGCGGAATTGTTAGCGGGATGTATATATATATATATATATATATATATATATATATATTATATATATATATAATATATATATATTATATATTATATATATATATATATTATATATATATAATATATATAATTATATATATTATATATATATATATATAATATATAATATATATATATTATATATTATATATATAATATATATATATTAGTAGTCTACTACTAGTCTAGTATAAGAGTAGTAGTCTACTAGTAACTACTATTATTACTAGTAGTAGTAGTAGTAGTTACTAGTAGTAGTATACTACTACTTATTGTACTACTACTACTACTAGCTACTAGTAGTAGTAGTAATAGTAGTATACCAGTACTACCACTACTACGTACAGTACTACTACTACTATATTGAGCAAACCTGCCTCTTTCAAATGCTTGACTTCTAACAAGCATTCAAACCAGAAATAAAATAAAGTAATTAATAAATTTATAAAATTAATGCTTGACTTCTAACAAGCATTCAAACCAGAAATAAAATAAAGTAATTAATAAATTTATAAAATTTTATAAATTGCTTTAAATTTAAATTTTCACTACACATCTTTCTGAACTTGTCATTTTATTTCACATTATCATTATCGTTGAAAAAAATGTTTAAACCTTTACATTATTGTTAAACCTTACATTTTTTAACAGTACTTATTTTATTACTACTAACTACTTTTAACCGAACAAAATTTAAACACTTCTGATCATTTGATAAACGTATGTGATAAAGCTATGTCTGTCTCATGGTGGTTTGGAGAAATTATTGTTTTAATTATACTAATAATATCTATGATTTTTGTTAGGTAAGGTAAAAACCAAATACTGAAAGGTTCTTTTTAAACCCATATCAATAAAATGCTTTATTCCTAAATCTGATGTTAATTCAAGCATTCAAACCAGAAATAAAATAAGGTTATTAAAGAAATTAAAAAAAAAAAATATCAAAATAGAAGATAATTAAATTGAAATCATTAATTTTTATAAATTGCTTAAATTTCAAAGGACATAATTCTGAACCTGTCATTTTTTCTTTCAAGTCGTCATTATCGTCAAAAAAAAATTAAACCCAACACCTATAAAATTTTAACAAAATTATTTTGAATACTAATAACTACTTAACCAAATTTTAACACTTACTTCTGATCATGTGATAAAGCCAGGGATCGTACACTACTTTCACAAGAATGGAATGCATACAGTAAAGCCAGGTTAAATGTTCTCCAGACTTCTACGATGCCTTTGTCACCTCCAGTCATTAAATACTCACCATCTCTGCTTAACAACAGACACTGAAATGACAAGAGAAAATTATATAAGCTTTTAAATAGCAAAAGTCATTCGCATATTAATAAAAATAATTATTTATTTATTAATCTGTCACCGGATGGCGACATTAAGTTGCAAACCTTATTATTTATTTGGTGGCCGTTTAGGTGGGAAGCATCGGTCGTAGTTGTCGTGGTGGTCGAGGAACTGGGCGAGACGGCGAGACGTCATCTTCTTGCAGTAGTGCGTGGATGGCTCCTTCGTCGGGTCCGGTGGGCGTAAGGCTCGGTTGAGGGATCCCTGTGGGCATCGCGCGATGACGGTCCGGTCGACAGCTTACAGCGATGGGTCGGCGAGTGGAAGCATCATCTTCTCTCTTGCGGGGTCGTTGATTAGTCTTCGCTGGAGTCCGACAGCTGTGTTCCATGGTGGACGTCTTGTCTGCTTGCTGTCTGGTTCAAAGTGAATCCCTCGGAGCCTTGAATCGCTCGGCTCAGTGGAGCGCACTTTTTATAGTCGCTGAGAGCACTGTGGTAGGAGATGGCTACTTACTGGCTTGGCCTTGATGAAAAAGGCCTCTGTCGATGCGGAGCCGAAAGGTTTGTCGGTGTGCCGACAAAGACCGGAAGAAGTATTGAAGGCCGGCAACACAGTAAATGATTAATTAGAAGGGGTGGCGGTGACAAATCATTAGTTATTATTTAATAGTAAAAGTTATTTCTATACCTTCTCTGGATATGATTAAAACTGTGAACAAATCTGTTGAGCTTCCTGATTTTCAAACAAGTAGATTCAGTCAGACAACTGAAGTTAAAAAAAATTTGGCTTGTCACCGCCATTCCTTCTAATTAATCATTTACTGTGTTGCCGGCTTCAATAGTTCTCCCGACCTTTGACGGCATAGCAACAAAGCTTTCGGCTCCACACCGCAAAGGCCTTTGTCATCAAGGCCAAGTCAGTCGCCGCTCTCTATAACAGCGCTCTCGGCAGCTATATAAAGAGCGCTGCACTGAGCCGAGTCGATTCAATTCCAATCAAGACACCGAGAGCTTCACTTCGAACCAGACAGCACAGACAAGACGTCCACCACGGTACACGGCTGCCGGACTCCAGCGAAGGCTAATCGACGACCCCGCAAGAGAGAAGATGATGCTTCCGCTCGAAGACCCGCCATCGTAAGCCGTCGACCGGACCGTCATCGTCTGCTGATGCGAGCGATGCCCACAGCGGTCCCTCGACCGAGCCTTACGCTCACCGGACCCGACAAAACAGCCATCGACGCACTACTGCGAGGGAAGAAGATGATGTCTCCGCTGGACGATGACACGCCGCGTCGCCCAGCTCCTCGACTGCCACGACGACTACGACCGATCCATCTCCAAGATGACCACCGCTTAAACGGCCCTTTTCAGGGCCACCAAAATTATAAGGTTGCCACTTAACGTCGCCATCCCGTGACAGGCTCATAAAAAAATTGTTATCTGAGCTTACAATTTCATAAGATTTCAGAACAATTCTTTTATCAATACCTACCTTCATGATGACTATATTAAAATCCAGTGAGGAACGCAAGGATAAACTAGGTAGTTCCTCAATTTGCTTAGTGAAACCTTCAAATTTTAACAATTTAATCTATGAGGTCTGATGAAAAAATTTAGTGAATAATTGTATTATAAACGAAAGTTCTGCATGGAGGGAACATATCAACAAGTTCCTTAAAGCTCAGAAATGCACCCGAGATACCTACAACAAAAGGTCTTTGTCCATCAGCACTAAAATACGGCATTATAGAAACTGTTGTACAGCCAGAAGTCACTTATTGCAGTAAAATTATTAACGCTTATTGACGGGGCTGAACTAAGAGAAACAGGATTTGAAAAGTTCAGATGCTGGAAAGAAGGATGCTAAGAAACTGCATTGGAAAACAAGTGTTCAGAGATGGTATCTGGCTGGTTTTAACAACCAGAAAAGTTTACAAAGAATGAACCTGTAACAGACACAATGCGCAAAAAACGGATCTCTTTCCTTGGACACATCATAAGAACTTCACAAACAAGAATCCTCAGACAACTAATAGAATATTTATGTGGGACCTTAAGTCGGGGCCAGCTTGGATTCATGAAGTGAAGGACTTAGTGGAGCTGAACCTAACATTGGAGGACCTTGAAAAAATGCAATAACCTGAAAGCGATCAAACACACAAATATCAGGTTCAAAGAAACAGTTAGGAAATACAGAACCCTAGAGTTTTTTCAGATGCTGAACGGGCTGCTAGATCCCAGAGAATGAAGAACTACTGGGAGAGGATTAGGAGGAAATCGAGGAACTGATATTATTTTTGACTAAAGTGGTCCAATTGGCCTTAACAAGAAAAAAAAACAAAGTAATAATAAGCTTTTATCAAATTTGTTAACTGATATCTGACATTTGTGAACCAATATTCAGTTGCCTTACACAACCCCACTAATACTCAAAATGAGTTCATGCACCGCATTAATGAATTTCATTACCTAAAATATATAAAAATGAATTTTACCTGCAAATTATCATTATGACTTTCATGTCGTAAGCGTTTGCCGTTGATCGTAAAAGCAGCGATATTACCGCGTTCATAATTGACAACAATAACACCTTCACGAGACATCGCAATATTTTCAGGACTAACAAAACCAAGAGGAGCTTCAAGACAACGTAATAAATCACCAAATGTTGTATGTACTAGAACTGGACCAGCTGTAAAATAAGAACAAAAATAAACTTTTTTAGTATTTTACAGTTTTTTGTGCTTCACTAAGAGTAAATAAATATACAATGATCAACCACTTTAAAATAGACTTTGGGGCTTAACACACTTTACTGTTCTGGCCCTACAAATACATTATTCAAATCCCATAAAACAAAATTTAACATTTTACATACAACAAGTATATTTTTCCCTGTAGTACTGCCCTATAAAGGTTAATGTGTTTAATGTGCCCAAAAATTGTCACTTCATGGATTTTTATTCTGTTTCAGCAAATAGCATCAGACAATGGCCAGGGTTTAGATTTAGAAGTCAAAAAAAAGAACCACAGTATTTTTTTAATGGCGAAAAACCAAAGTGGTTATCATCACCTAGATAACCACAATGGGGAGAGTGGAATAAGTCACATGGTTGAGAAAGAGTGAGAGAGAGAGAGAGAGCAGACTGAATGAACAATGTTAACAACTGAACTGATGGGTTTTATATCAAGAATTCAGGGCCCTGAAATGAATTATACTGTATAGATAAGACAACATTTATGCAGCGAGTAGGTGCTAGGAACTTTATTTAGAGATTTTATTAAAATAATTACTACAATAAAATGTTTTTTTTTTAAATAAAAGTTATTTAACTATGAAAACTACTCATTTGTCCCATTAATACTTACTACAAACAGTTCAAATAAGTTTTCCATCAAACCACCTTAACCTAAAACCCGCAGTTAAGGATATGGGGTTTCATCAAAAAGCACAGTGCCAAAACAAATTTTAAATTCACATAGAATGTGAAATTCTAGAATAGATAGAATATAGATTCTATGTGAAATTTAGCCGAAAAGCTGGTTTGAACCACTAAGTAAAATGAAAAGTGCGGTGGTTTACCATTTGATCTTCACCGAGTGGAAAAGTATGGGTTATCAGCATGCCAGGCCCTCTGAACAATATTCCACCCTGCAGATAACACCTTCACCTCTGGCTGTATAATGAAATTCATTACTCTTAGAGGTGATAACTCTGACTAGTGTCTTTTACACCTCTACCCCTTCTGATTTTAAATGCTTCGATCATATAATTGGCTAACCATATAAGAGAAACAGAATTACTTTTTTTGCAGCCCTGGTACTAGCAGATCAAGTGCAAATAATTTAACACTCTACCTGACTGTCATGGGAATACATTCAATAATATAGAACAAATTGAATTAAACCGTTAATTAAAAACAAATTAACTTACCAATTGATCCAGAAACTACAAGCCCAAGTTCAGCCGATATCACAACAGCTGCGACAGGTTGTTCATGTCCGGTAAGAGTAGCACGTGGTGTAGGTATATCACTTTCTCCCATAATTGTTTGTGATCTCGCATTCCAATGCCACAATAATACTGTACAATCTGCAGAACCCGATGCTATATAACAATCTGAAGTAATGTTACATTCTGATCTAGATAAACATGTTACAACTCCGTAATGGCCGAACACAATTTGAACTATTTTAGCTGCAAAATACAGAAAAAAAATACCTTAATTAAATACAGGACAAAATATTTTTAAATACTGTACAAGTGTAAATTAATTGATTTTGATCGGTAGTTACCGAGCTAATATAAAACAATTTGTTTTTCTTACACTATCAGTTTTAAATTGACAAAAGGTATTGACGAGATGAAGGCGTTTTGAGGCAATATGAGGTGTGATAAAAAATACGGTGAATAATTTTACACCTGAATCCAAACAAGACACCTTATTTTACATGTCATACACATCATCCTCATATTATTGGGTCACGGGAGGGGGGTTATATATTGTTCTTAAATTGAACATATTAGATTGTACGCAATGGGTTAAAAAACTAAATCAGATGATTTAACACAATGAAATTAAGCATAATAATAACTTATACTTTTTTTAAAAATCCCTAATGTGTGTTTGTTGCAATCTGTTCAATTTAAGAACAATAAACAATTTCATGACCCAATAAGATGAGGATCACATATGTAAGACGAGTAAATAAGGTATACGTAGTCTTGTATAGACTCAACTGACCATTCCTAAAAAAGTATGGTTAATTAAACCCCAATCATCAAAATAAAGTGGTAACCAATATCTGATAGGTCTTCAAAATCCTCAGAAAGTATGGTTAATTAAACTCCAACCATCAAAATACATCAATAACCACTGTCTAGCAATCAAATCCATATAAAAGTAACTATCTTTACTACGATTTAACCCAGGAACTTTCATCTCTAAAATCAAATCAAAAGCGGAGGTCCTGGGTTCGATTCCCAGGTAGGGCAAGAGAAAGTAAAAATAAAGACATGGAATATTAATTTTAAAAATCTGGTGTGACACACAACTTTCTCTTGCTAATGCAAATAATTAACAATAAACCTAATATAAGTATTAAAACATTAGAAATAAACAAAACAACTAACCTCAATAAATATAACCTAATTTTCATCATGAGAGAAAGACGCAAATGAAAATCAACCTCAAGTTTGGCTTAAAAATACAGAAAATCACTCTTTCACGTTAAACTAGGCTCTGTAGAGAAAAACGCTCAAAATAAACGTTGTAGATCTTTAGTTTCCTATAAATTTGATTATATATTTTTTTGCCGTAAAATGCATAATAAGGCTGAAATCTTAAAAAAAACATTCGATTTTTTAACACATTTTCGTGAGAAAAAAACAGAAAATCGCTAATTACCGCTTAACTGAGCGTTATACAAAAAAATATTTGAAATAAAAGTTGTACGATTTTAAATTCTCTACAACTTTTATAATATACATTTTTGCGCTAAAATTTATCTTCAAATGTAAAGCCGGAATCTTAAAAAAAAAAACAATCTTTTTACAAAGAAACAGCCTCTTCAAGAATTTCAGCAGGCATTGGCGCCTACCCTATCGTGTAGAGCATAAAAAATTTAGTAAATCAGGTGATTTTTAAAAAAATCGTAGGAGCTGTTTTAGGGAAAATCGCATAAAAGTGAAAAATGACACGAATAAGCTACTACTTCCGATTGACTGATTTTGATGAAAATGTTCGTGTCGGGTCCAGTAGTAGTATGTAACTTAAGTTTCAAGTTCGTTTGATGTTCCGTTCTTGAGATATTCTGTTCACACACACACACACACACACACAGACCAATCACTTAAAACATGATTTTTGGGTTCAGGGGGTCAGAAAACATGTAAATCCAGTAAAAACTCAATTTCAAAAAAATCGACATGAAAACAATACTTTCCTTCCTATATATTCATATACGCAGGAGAAAGTAAAAAAAGTAACTATTTTTACTACAATTTAAACCAGGAACTTTCATCTCTAAAAATCAAATGAAAAGCAGAAGTCCCAGGTTTGATTCCCGGTTAGGGTTTGAAAATTATTACAAGTACTATATCCGGTGAAAACTCAATTTTTCGAAATCGACATAAGACATGGAATATTAATTTAAAAAATATAAACATAGAAATTAAATACAATACCTGTATCAGTAGAAAAAACTCTAAATGAATTATCCCAGAAACCAGCCGCAATCAGAAATCTGCTATCAACTGTAGTTACAAAACAACTAGATCGTATTCTTAACTTTTGACTAAAATTATCACCTAAATGTCTTCGCATTACGTTGTTATTGTTATTACTAGTTTGTACTGAAAGAAAACAAAACATAAAAATTAGAATAATGAATTATGACTGAACTATTTAAGAACAGAAGAGGTAGAGGTGTAAAAGACACTAGTCAGAGTTATCTCTTCTGAGAATAATGAATTTCACTATACAGCAGACCCTGTGGTGAATGAAGTTAATATGTCATTTGCAGAGCGGAAAATATGTGCTTTTCAGAGGGCTTGGCATGCTGATAAGCATATTCTTTCAACTCAGTGAGGAAGGCAATAGTAAACCACCTCACTCCTCATTTTTACTTAATAAAACTTCTAGAGGTTCAAACCAGCCTTTCGGCTGTTGACCTAAACAACAACAAATATACAAGGCCATATTGAAAAGTAATGCCTCCATTGCTATAACTTATTATAATGACAGGCCAGACAGTCCTAAAAGTGTTTAGTAATGTACTGGAACTCTTTGTAAACAAGTCACTCTAGCGGCAATTCGCAACTGCTACCAAAAAAATTCAAAACAATCCATCTGCCGGTAAAGCCATGATTACAGTTTTCTGGGATTGTGATTGTATCGTTTATACGGAGATTTTGGAATGAGGCTACTGTCAACACTAAGTTGCTACCCTATCAAATCAGAAGTGACAGCTGCATAGGGTTCGTCCAGACAAATATCTAATTCTGCACCATGATGCTTGTCCTTACACAAGTCTGAAAACACGCATACGGCATAAAAATGCTTGGGTTTCAAGACGTTTTACCTCATCCACCTTATACCCCAGATCTTCCACCTAGTGACTTTTCCTCTTTCTTAAGTACATTATATAATTTAAAAGTAGTGAATAAAAAATAAAACCAAACGTTTGGTAATTTTGTTAAAAGTTAAACACGTAAACTTGCATGAACATAGAAATGGTGAACAAATCCAGCACGCATCTACTTGGTGTTATTCACGCACACATTGATGAACACAATACTCCCACCACTGTCATATATACATACTAGCTCAAAAAGCAGTAGTGTGAATGGTGGAGAGTAATAAACCAACACATGCCAATCAATCTGCTCCAAATTTAAAAACATTAAAAATAAGAGCTTTTTTCTTTAATGAGAAAAATCCTTTATCTTGGAATGTCACTATTGTTAGAGTTGGAGATGATCGTAGCTACTACCACTTAAAAAGCTGCCCGAAATTTCCAAATGTGTCAGAAAAAGCTGCAGATTCCAAGATTTTTCAAAATAGTATAATTTCATCCGAAACGACGTAAACTTCTCCAAAACAGGTAATTCTATACAGAGACTAGAGTGATCAAGCATTATCAGTGTAGCAAATGGCCGTAACAGACAGGTGGAGTGTTAAATTATTTGCACTCAATCTGTAGGTTCCAGGGCTACAAAAATTAGTTCTGTTTCTTATCACATGGTCAGTCAATTAAATGACTGAATCATTTAAGAACAGAAGAGGTAGATGTATAAAAGACATTAGTCAGAGTTATCTCCTCTGAAAGTAATAAATTTAATTATTTCTATTTCATATAATGAATTTATATAATAAATTTCACTAACCTTCCTTTTTAACTGCGTCAACTTTTATTTTCACTAACACGTGTTTCGGTGGATCCACAATCATCAGAGTAAATAACATATAACTGAAACTAAGAGCTTTTTTTTATTAAAAAAAGTTTTTAGTTTCAATTATATGTTATTTACTTTTTAATAAAAAACTACCTAACTTACATTTTATAAAACTGTTTTTTTAATAAAAAAAAAAGTTTTTTTATTTTTTTAAAAAACAACTTTTTTTTTAATAAAAAAAAGTTTTTAGTTTCAATTATATGTTATTTACTCTGATGATGGTGTATTCACCGAAACACGTGTAAGTGAAAATAAAAGTTGACGCAGTTAAAAAGGAAGGTTAGTGAAATTTATTATATAAATTCATTTTATAAAATAGAATTAATTTCAAACTGCAGGATGTATTATAAAGACTTATTTTTGAATTTAATTATACAGCCAGACCCTGTGGTGAATAAAGTGAAGGTGTCATTTAAAGGGCGGAAAATATGTGCTTTTCACAGAGCCTGGTATGCTGATAAACATACTTTTCCACTCAGAGAAAAAGTCAATCATACATCACTTTACTCCGTGTTTTACTTGGTAAAACCTCTAGAGCTTGAAACCAGCCTTACCGCTGATGACCTAAACAACAACAACGGTGCTGTAAACGTTCAAGAAACCCGGATACAGAACATCCCCTCCTTGTCAAACGTGTATTCATTAAAAATTTGTTCAGTTGCGTGTGCTAGAACTTATAAAAACGATACATCCTTATGATTATACTTACATAAGACAGGATCCATGGTTAAAGGTTGATTGGTAGCTTGATTTGGAGGTGTTTCAGCATAACTAGGTGACTGAACAGATGCTGAAATATATAAGAAAAAAAATTGATAAATACTCCATAAAATGTATTAAGCCATAAAACAAAAAGAAACGATCAAAAAAATTACTGAACAAATACAGTAAAACCCCACTTAACCGAAATAAAAGGGGCAGACCCTGGAATTTTGGATATGTGAAATTCCAGATAAAACAAGAGTCGTATTTTTAGGGTTTCAAAAATAGTAAAAATTTGGTGTGAAACAATCACACAACTTTCTCTTGCCAATGCAAATAATTAACAATATACGTACCATTCATCATAAAACATTAGAAATAAACAAAAAACTAACCTCAAAAAACATAACCTAATTTTACCCATATATGAAAGGCGCAAAATGAAAATCTACCTCAGTTTGGCTTAAAAATACAGAAAATCACTATTTCACACTAAACTAGGCTCTGTAGAGAAAAATGCTCTAGATAAAAGTTGTAAATCTCTTAATTTTCTATAAATTTTATTATTTACACTTTTGTTGTAAAATGCGTACTGAGGCTGAAATATTAAAAAAATCGATTTTTCACACGTTTTCGTGAGAAAAAAAAGACACAAACAAACAATCGCTGAAAACCGCTAAACTAAGCATTATACAAAAAAATATTTGAAACAAAAGTTGTAAAATTTTAAATTTTCTACAACTTTTATTATATACATTGTTGCGCTGAAATGCATATTAAAGCCATAATCTTAAAAAAACAAGTTTTTTACGCAGAAACAGCCTCACCAAGAATTTCAGCACAAATGGCGCCTACCCTATCTTGTAGAGCATAAAAAATTTAGTAAACCAGGTGATTTTTAAAAAAATCGTAGGACCAGTTTTCGAGAAAATCGCAAAAAAGTGAAAAATTATACAAATAAACTACTACTTCTGATTGACTGATTTTGATGAAAATGTTCGTGTCGGGTCCGGTAGTAGTATGTAACTTAAGTTTCAAGTTCGTTTGATGTTCTGTTCTTGAGATATTCTGTTCACACACACAGACCAATCGCTAAAAACATGTTTTTTTGGGTTCAGGGGGTCTGAAAACGTGTAGATCCGGTGAAAACTCGATTTCGAAAATAGACATGAAAACAATACTTTCCTTCCTATATATTCATATAGGCAAGAGAAAGTAAAAATGAAAAAAAAGATTTAAAGAGGACAAAATGTTATATTGTAAAGTAATTAACATTTACTACATATTTTTTTTAAGTATTACAGTCTTTTTTTTAAAAAAAAAGAAGATTTCTGATGAAACCATTTTTTATGGCAATATCACACCAACGGTTCATTAGAAGCATGTCCTGGAGGTGAAGAATGAGTACACAAATTTTCAGAAAAATGAAACTTTATATTCATAATTCATTTCATTTAAATAATTTACGAATTTAAATGCTGTAGAGTGCATACATACACAATATTCAAAGACTAATCAACAAATTAAAAAACCAGTTTCTTGGATCTGTTTCAGTTAAGCAGGTTTCATGCAGTTAGGGTTTTACTGAAAAAAGTACAACAAATAAAGTTTAAAAGAAACTGGACACTTCACAAGAAGCAACCATGTAAAACATATCACAGGTATATGAAAACCTCTATTAAAAAAAGGATATTTTACACAAATTTACTTTTAATTTCAAGAAAAGACTTCAAAATTCCTAAAATTGTTCAAAGAGATAAGAATTTCCACAGGTTTTCTGAACAAATTAAATATTAATTCCGAATATGAATTACGAAAAACGAGAACCAGGGAGACCAGTAAAAAGATTACACTATTACCACAATAAACCTCCAATATTGTCACTGAAATCTAAGCATTGCAAATATTGACTACAATTACACATTAAAACAATTCACAATAATCAGTAGGAATACATTATATTAACATATTTTCAATTTTATTATCGATTTTCATTTACTATTTGGTTTCTTTAGAGAAGTTAATGGAAGAAAACATTACCAAAAGTAACCATATTTATTACTGGTACCAAAATTTCATATCACAGCCAGGAACTGAATCCAGAATTCCTATAATTAAAGCTAAACTACTCTACCATCAAGCCACTGTGTAATAAAATATCTTACCGGCATAATTAGAATTCCATCTATTGATAGCAAACTGTTGATTAATAGTAACTGTGACAACAGAAGGCATTGGCAGTTGTGGATACGTGTTAGCTGATATATGACAGATCGGCGAATTGGACGGGAATTTCATAGTCATGCACACATCTTCAGGTACGCTTGAGAACATCATCGGACTCTGTAAACAGATAAGAAAATAAATTGAAGACTTGCAAAACACTTATCTGATGAGTATTTTTACTACAAAAAACAACAATAAGACAGTAAGCTATCTGAAACTTACGTCGAGAAATAGGAGGAAAAATGAAAAAAGAGGTAAATTCATGGAATGGTGAATAAATTAATTGAAGGAAAGTATTCAAAATAGGAGAACCAGAATGCGGAGAGTGAAGGAGAAGGAATTGTGGAGAAAATGAATATAGAGGAAAGGAGGAGCAGGAATTGGAGAAAGTTAAAGAGGCTGCACTTTGTCATTCTTAAAAATCTGGTGTAAAACACACACACGACTTTACCTTTCCATTATAAATAACTGAAAATATAACCTATGTTTAATCATTAGTAAACAATACAAAATTAAAAACATAACCTAATTTTAATCATGAGTGAATGACGCAAAGTAAAAATCACCCTCTGTTCGACTTATAAATACAGAAAATCACTAACTGACGCTAAACTAAGCTCCATATAAAAAAAAGTACTTGAAATAAAAGTTGTAGATTTTTTTATTTCCTATAACTTTGATTATAAACATTTTTTTCGTAAAATGCATACTATGACCGCAATATTAAAAAAACGACATGAAAACAATACTTTTCTATCAAAAACAAACTGTATGAATTGAATACAATTCATACAGGCAAGAGAAAGTAAAAATCTAATATTTTTTACAGATTTGGATGAAAATAAAATACAGAAAATCATTAATTGACATTAAACTAAGACATTGTACAAAAAAATCATTGTAAAGTTGCAGATTTTAAAATTTTCTACAACTTTAATTATAATATACACTTTTGCTCTAGAATGCATAATAAGTCCACAATCTTAAAAAAAAACAATTCTACAAGAGCACAGCCTCCCCAAGAATTTCAGCAGACATGGTGCTTACACTATCTTGTAAAGCATAAAAAATATAGTAATTAAGGCAATTTTTAAAAAAAATTCAAATCTGTTTTTGAAAATTTTTTAAAAAAAGTTGAAAATTGCACGAATAAACTATTATTTCCGGTTGACTAATTTTGATGAAAATCTTCAGATCCTCTTATGGTATCTAACTTAAATTCCAAGATAAAACTTTGTACAATGTTCCATTCTTGTGATATTTTGTTCAAACATAAACAGACCAATCGCTAAAAACATGTTTTTTGGGTTCAGGGGCCTGAAAACATGTATATCCAGTGAAAAATCGGAAATGAAAACAATACTTTCCTTCTCAAAATATTCATTTGGGCAAGAAAAAGTAAAAAATTAACATAAAAACAATACTTTCCTTCTTTAAATATATTTATGAAGGGTAAGAGAAAATCAAAATGGTCTGAACACTTTACTTAACATTTTTCACGCAAAATATACAAGAGATTATTTGGCACAATCAAAAGATTAAAAAAAATCTGGTGTGAAACACTCACACAACTTTCTCTTGCCAATGCAAATAATTAACAGTAAATCTAAAATTAGTAATAAAACATTACAAATAAACAAAAAACTAACCTCAATAAATATAACCTAATTTTAATCATGAGTGAAAGACGCAAAATGTAAACAACCTCAGTTTGGCTTAAAAATACGGAAAATCACTTTCACGCAAAATTAGGCTCTGCAGAGAAAAATGTTTACAATAAAAGTTGTAGATCTTTCAATTTCCTATAAATTTGACTATATACACTTTTGTCGTTAAATGCATACTAAGCCCGAAGTCATAAAATAATCGATTTTTTACACGTTTTCGTGAGAAAAAAACATAAAATCGCTAATTACCGCTGAACTAAGCGTTATACAAAAAAATGTTTGAAATAAAAGTTGTAGAATTTTTAAATTCTCTACAACTTTAATTAGTTACATTTATTCGCTAAAATGCATATTAACGCCGCAACATTAAAAAAACAAATTTTTTACATGAAAACAGCCTGACCAAGAATTTCAGCAATCATGGCGCTTACACCCTATCTTGTAGAGCATAAAAAATTAAGTAAATAAGGTGATTTTAAAAAAATCGTAACACCAGTTTTTGAGGAAATCGCAAAAAAGTGAAAAATTACACGAATAAACTACTACTTCCGATTGACCGATTTTGATGAAAATGTTTGTGTCGGGTCCGGTAGTGGTACGTAACTTAAGTTTCAAGTTCGTACGATGTTCCGTTCTTAAGATATTTTTTATACACCCACACAGACCAATCGCTAAAAACATGTTTTTTTGGGTTCAGGGGGTCTGAAAACTTGTAGATCCGGTGAAAAATCGACATGAAAACAATACTTTCCTTCCTATATATTCATATAGGCAAGAGAAAGTAAAAAAATGCATGAATAAAAAAACTATGATTTAAATTTTTACATACCAAATGCATAGCAGAACTACGAGGTGGATGAGGTTCCATTAAAAGTTGTGAAGGTGTTTGACCAAAATTTCTAATTTGATCTTCGATCGCTTCACGCATAACTGGGTCGATAATTGCATTCATGTCTACACTTCCTTCGTACGTTAAATAATAGAATACATTAGATGCACGTACAGCTTCTGGTCCTCTTTGTTTGTACCCAAATATTAGATCGATCCATTGATGTAACTGACAAGACACAAATTCTGATTCTAGAGCCTAAAATTATAAAAAAAAAATAACATGGAATTAATAATGCTGAAATAACAATGTACAGTAGGTTTGTTGAGACCAGATGCTTGTGAAGGTAATGCTTCACAGTAGCATTTCTTTCCAACCAGCAACGACATGCTACTAGCAAATATGAAAACATTTTTACTTACTACAAGTCTATAACTCTTCGACTGAATTGAAATAAAACTTAACCAAACCAAATCACAATTTTAACAAACTGCACAAAATAAAATTTATATGAACTGAGCCAACTGTGTTTACTACTAAATAGCTAGATAAAGATTTAAAGTTATTTTTATTTTATTAAACATCCTATGTAGGATTTTTAAACAGCCGTATTTTTTTTTTTTTTTTAGGCCCTCATTGGAGCAAAATTAATCGATTTATAGAAGATCCCTAGTTATTCCTCTTATTTGCCCAGTAGTTCTTCATCCTTTGCGACACTCTCGCCCTATCCTCCACAGTCCAATGTCTGTTTGTCTGTCTTTTAGGTACTTCTGGAAATTTCGTGTTTGGATTTTTGATCTTATATCCTTCTTCTCTGTTCAAAATCTGTGTCTCTGAGATATCCAGGTCCTGCAGATCCTGTTGAACTTCCTCAAACCAGGCGTACTTGACTTTGGTTTTCAAAAAGAAATCCAGTACCTGTCTGGTAAATCTGGATTCTGGCAGTCTCCTAAGATGTCCAAAGAACCCAACTCTTCTCTTCCTCATTATCTCGGAAATTTCCTCATTTTCCCTGTATAGAACCGAATTTGGCAACAACCTATACTCATTGTCTACTCTGTGCTTTTTGTTTATTATTGTTCTGAGGATTCTTCTCTCTGTCTTTCTAAGTCTTTTTATGTTACCAGAATACGGTAACATAAAACACTTACCTATGTTTATAGCGCTTTCGTGTATCTTGTATACATCTTCAGTAAATTAACATTTATTACAAGTCAAAATTTAAAACTTCCTGCTCCTACCATGGTAGATAAGGAATCAATCAACATTCCTTATCTACCATGGTAGGAGCAGGAAGTTTTAAATTTTGACTTGTAATAAATGTTAATTTACTGAAGATGTGTACAAGATACACGAAAGCGCTATAAACATAGGTAAGTGTTTTATGTTACCGTATTCTGGTGGTTAGAAAATATATATTTCAATTTCAAAGATTTAAAGATAAACAAAATTTTAGCTACGTGACTACATGTAGTGACTACTATTGGTTTCATTATCATAGACACCTGAGTTTAAACCCTTGCATCTCCAAAACTATGAGTTGGATTTTAACATACTTTACATCAAAATTTAGCTCATTTTATTCTGCGTTTACCTATAATAGTCCTATACTTTTAATGTTGATTAAAAATTGCCATATCGAGGTTGGAAGACAAAAAGACCCGGTTTTTTTGATACCGCAACAAATTTCATGCGTTTAGAAGCGTGTAACTCGATAAGTATTTGACCGAAAAGTTTGAAATTTTAACATATTTGCTAAAAATCCCAATATCCAGATATACGGACGTCACGGGTATTTGCTAAAAATCCCAACGTCCAGATATACGGACGTCACGGGTATTTGCTAAAAATCCCAACGTCCATATATACGGACATCACGGGTATTTGCTAAAAATTCCAACGTCCAGATATAAGGAATTACATCTTTATTTAGGAACACTATTTACACATAATTATTAGTTTTTATAAATGTACTTAATCGGAAAAAACTGTTCTTTTGAATTATGCAATCGCCCGCACTTTTGACTGCATATGTATTTAATATGACAACGATTTGGCGAGTTTTAGAAACTCATGATATTTGTTTACACAGCTGTGTAATGCGTCTTACACCAGTGTTGTTTTGTTACTGTTCGACAAATAACCTATCGAGTAAATATTTATATTTACTAGTAAGTTTACATTAAATATTAGTAACTGTAACACGTATCACAATATCATGTACATTCTTACCTTTTAGTAATGCTGTTTTTATCACAAAAATGAAAAGGATATTTTTACATTTAAATTCATATCGTTCATTTATATGAACATATTGCTACGAAATTTGGTGTGCTTGTTTATTTTAAAGTGTAGTTTTAAAAAAAATAATGAAATGGTCCTTCAATTTTTTTGAGTACCGTACTTCATTCCTAAGTTACAATTTTGGAAAAGTTTTTTTGGCAGTCAAATTTTTTGTAATCATTTCTTTAAGTGAATATACAATTTTTAGAAATACCTATGTTTTTAAACTAGTTTTTTTAAAAAAAAAATATAAAAAAGTTATAAAAATCGATCATTAAATAACAGAAATACAGAATTTTTTGCAAAACACTGTAATTCTTCCCAATTATGGCTGGGATTTCTCACATGTAGGTACAGAAGGTACTTGCCAGAAATCCCAGCTGCTGGGATTTCTGGCAAGTATCTTTAAAAATGTCCTCGGATCCAAAGGGTTAATACAGTTAATAAAAAAATAAACATTCTGTTTCAAGCAATTCTGTTAAAGCAAAAATGTCAAGTTTTTGTTTACCGTAGCTGTTACTTTGACAGCGTCAGCGGGCATCCCCACCTTTACAAACCGACTATCGTGAAGAATTATACGTACAGGGGCAAGCGTCAGGTCTAACCATCTCGATTATATTACTTAACAAATATTGGAACGTGGAATGTTAGGAGCTAAGATACTGTAGGCATTAATGAGGTGCATTGGGATGATGATAAGGGGATTATCGGGTTATTAACAGTAAAGCCATTGAATGATGGGGGCAGTGGGAATAGCAATGAATAAAAGAATAGGGCAAAGCATAAGTATTTGGAAACATCTTACCAGAAGAAGGGATATAGTGGAGCAAGTCATAAGACATCCAGGTATTGCTCTATCAATAATGGAGGGTAATCTTGAGGGAGTGAATTACAGGAGGAGGCAAATGTTACAATATTCATTTGTAGATACGACTTACCATCCTATTAATACGAATAAATTCTTCTGGTGATGAAGCCCAAGGTGGTAATTCAACATGGCCGACCGACGTACCATCTTCTTGTTGACCTAAACGATATCTATTCATATTGACAAGAAATTCGGGTAAGAAGAAGAACTCTGGTATTAATTCCTAGAATCAAAAAAAATAATACAATTTTTTATAGTTTAATTAAAAAACCTTTAATGCTAGTTTAAACCTGGTTTCTTTTGAGTCTTATCAGTATTATATGACATCATAACCAATAAAACTTGACTTCCTCTCTCAAGAAACTGACAAACATTTGGAATATTCGGAGAACAATACATGATACAATGTCATCATCATCATCTTTATCCCTTTTCCAATTTTCTCCGTCACACAAAACTCCTCTTCACCACTCTCTATTGCTGAATCATCTCTTTTCCGATGATGCTTTCTTAATATCAGATCTTTTCCCCAATTTATCAACAAAGGCATACTCCCATGATGCTAGTTTACTAGTTGCTAGTATTAGCAGGACCTACTAGCGCATCTGCGATGGCTCCCACAGAGCTAGGTAATTATTGCCAGTGCTCTGAAAACATATGTGAGTTGTGTTGTGTATTGCTGTACAAAGTACAAAGGAAAGGTTAGACAAAAATGTCGAATTTCAAAATTGCAGCACAAATGTGCATGATGAGCTAAATGGTACACCAAGTATTCCAACCGACGACATCGTTGATCAAGAGAACCAAAAACTATGTAGAACTTTTTTTTATAAATGATCTAAAAAATACACACACCTGGACATTTAATCACAAGAATCATCCACAAATAATTGAAACTGCCTTATTTTTAAGAATAAATAGATAATTATATACAAACCTTGACATCAGATGTATCTCTCTGACAATTTTTCCACGAAAGAGCAATAGAAGAAAATAATCTATTCGGATGATCAAATTTTCCACCTTGTAATGCTAAGAACATTGTAGTAAATGGTTCCTACAAAATAAAAACCCAATACATTAATTAATTAACCAAAGAGCATAATTTATTTATAATAATTATTATGAGGGACAACCGGAAAGAAGTAACCGTTTTGCGCCGTATGATGCGCTAGCGAGTGGAGTAACCGTCGAATAGGATCTAACACTCTCAGTTGTGTTTGCTTTCTCTGTGTAACATTACTTTGCCGTTCGCATTAACTGTATTGTTGCCGTTAGTGTTTATGGCGTTTAAAAAAAAATAGAGAATGCCACCAGTCGTAAAATTAGGGCTGTAATCAGATTTCTCAACGAAAGAAATATGCGACCAATCCAATCGACATCCATCGTCAATTGAAGGAGGTTTATGGAGACAATGTAATGGACAAGTCATCTGTTCGGCGCTGGTGTCATAACTAAAACTTAGAGAGAGAGAGAACACTCACAATGATGAGCGTTTGGAGCGGCTATCTGTGATTACTGACGAACTGCTACGTTCAATTGACGAATTCGTGAAGAACGATAGGCGAGTTACAATTTATGAAATTGTGAATATTTCAGTAATGTTTCACGATTATTCATGAAACTGTAAAAGACCATTTGCATTACGCAAAAATTTGTGCAAGGTGGGTCCCTCTCATACTTACTGATGAACAGAAAATCAAGCGTATGGCTACAGCATCGACATTTTTGGAACGTTATTTATTCTGTTGAAGGAGACTCTTTCTTGAATCACATAGTCACTGATGATGAAACTTGGGATTTGTTATGGAACACCTGAGAGTAAATGACAATCAATGGAGTGGCATCATCCTCTTTCACCAAAGAAGCCAAAAAAATTCAAGATGCTACTGTCTACCCGGAAACTCATGGCAACCGTCTTCTGAGATTGGTGAGGTGTATTGCTGATTGATTTCATGATCGGTGGAGACACTTTCAATGCCGATGCATATTTTTCAACATTAAAGAAGTTAAGGCGAGCGATTCAAAACCGATGCCGAGGTCTGTTGTCAAGTGGCATCGTCCTCCTCCACGAAAATGCCAGCAAGACCTCATACGGCTGGGATAACACGAGAACTTGTGCAACAATTCAAGTAAGAAACTTTCAATCATCCACCTTATAGCCCAGACTTGGCTCCTTCAGATTTTCATCTCTTTACAAAACTCAAAGATGGTGTGACTACGTATCTGAATACTGGCCATGGAGGAATATGAAGCTGGAATACAAAAACTCGTCATACATTATGATAAATGCTTAAATTTGCAAGGTGATTATGTAAAAAAGTAGAAAAATGTATATTCAACTTTATAAAGTATAAATAAACTTTAACATTTGCTTATATTTACTAGTTTTTATTTTTATTCTTAAAAGGGTACTACTTTGTGGATGAACCTCGTATTTATTTAACCAAATTCTAAAGGTTTTGCCTTGTTGATGCAACCACAAGTTCTTTACAGCCAGTGTGTAAAGAACTAATTTTTCAAGGAATAATATGTAAATTTTGAAAATTATTATACAATTTCGATAGAAATAATTACATCTAAAATGGTATATTGCAGTCAGGCGCCTAGTTGGTGACTCAATACTGAATAATGTAGTCAAGAACACAGATAAGGCAGGTTCCTGTGCATGTGTGTTTGTGTCTGTAAGGGTCACTTTATAATCTAGGTTCCACGGAGCAGTGGATATAATTATAAATAACATTTTCATTAAGTTTCAGCCATCTAGCTTGTCAGAAACTTAGTAAATGGAAAATATCAGTTTAAGGGTTGAAAACACTTTTCAACCCCTTAATATCGTTTATGATTAACTTTTATTTTTCCCTATAGGGGATACTCCATCAAATTTCAGTTTTCTAGCTATTGAGGAAGTAGAAGAATTCGTAATGAATGAGTCAGTCGGTCAGTCAGTGAGGGCTTTTCAATTCACATATATATACATATATATATATATATATATATATATATATATATATATATATATATATATATATACATACATAATATATATATAACAACACAATTGTAGTGACTGTAATTTTTGTTACATCGGAAAAACTAATAGATCGTTTAAAAAACGATTTGCTGAGCATTATACTGCTTTTTTTAAAAAAGGAATGTAAAAATTCTAATGTGGCAGAATATCTGCTAACGAAAGGGCATAAAATAAACAGCCACGTAAATAATTTAGAAATTTTACAAATAAGTTTTGATAGTAATAAATTAAGGCAAATATTACATTTATAAATTTAAAAATAAAAAGAAAAATTTAATGAACAGCCAGACAGACTTTGATAACGACAAATTATTTTAAATTGTTACAAAGTCGCGAGAAGAAATAAAACAGGAACAAATGATTATACAGACATTCAGCTGAATAATCGCGCGTGGCGTGGTTGTTACAATATTGACGTGGTCTTCGAGTGTATTTGTTTTAAATGTGATATGTGTTTTGTGTTCAGTAATAAGTTCCTGAGGATGTCTCCGAGCGAGACAAAAGATCTTTAATGTATGTAATACTTAAAGGTGAGTGTTATATTAAATTAGTTTTGTTTTGGCTGTTCATTATATGTCATATATTATGTACTGTATACATCATCATCATCATCATCTGGGTATCCTTCCAGCAGTATACTACTGTATACAAACAAAGAAAAAATAATGTTTAAAAAAATTATATATATTATTTTTAACAATACACTTTTATAAAGTCGCATCAAAAGTTTGGTCTTTAGCGACTACTGTCAGTTTTGGTACTATAACAGGGGGTTTTAACATGTTAAAATTTCCAGATCCTAGTTACGAATCAAACCTGGGATTTTTCACTTTATAGTTTAGTGAACTGCCCATAACAGACAGGTGGAGGTTAAATTATTTACACTCAATCTGTTCGTTGCAGGGCTAAAATAAATAGTTCTGTTTCTTATCACATGGTCAGCCAATTAAATGACTGAACCATTTAAGAACAGAAGAGGTAGAAGTGTAAAAGACACTAATCAGAGTTATCTCCTCTGAAATTAATGAATTTCATTATACAGCCAGATCCTGTGGTGAATGAAGTGAAGGTGTCATTTGCAGAGTGGAAAATGAGTGCTTTACAGAGGGCCCGGCATGCTGTTAAATGTACTTTTCCATTCAGTGAGGAAGGCTTCGGTAAACCACCTCACTCCTTGTTTTACTTAGTAAAACCTCTACAGGTTCAAACCAGCCTACAGGCTGATGACCTAAACAACAACAGTTTAGCGAACTAGTCACTACGCTACAGTGGCAGTCAAAAAACATTTATATTATCAAATTAAAACAAATTTACATCATTTTCGGTTATTATTTTTAAACATTTATTAAACTAATTTAAGTTTAATTTTACAATATTTTTCTCCCCACCTATAAAGTGACCTACCACGAAACTATACAATTTAAACTATACTACAACTCAGTTATGCTATATTTAACTGGAATGACATTTTTAAAAAAAAAGGAGAAGGGTGAAGATATAGAAGAAGAAGAATAACAACAAGAGAAATGAGCTAACACTTGTACCCCATAAAACATACGACACTAGTAACAAATGTCGGTTCCTACACTCAATTAAGCTGTAAGAAAAACATTTGAGTAGTTAAAAGAGCATTTTTTATTAGTGACATAAAAGCGCCATCCCGCCATGCTCTTTAATAAGAAGATACTTCTTCACCAGCAAGCTTATTTGCCTACTAATATCTAACACTGTCACTATATATTTCATGCGCGTTAATAACTTTTACATTATTTTTACTTGGCTTAAATTAGTTTTTAACATGATACTCCCGAATATTTTATTAAACTGTTGGCTTTATTTCGTTTAATATTATGTAAAAAAATATATACGTTGTCAAAATATCACAAAGGATTACGACTGATAATTAATTGAAATATTTCGGTTAATTTATTCGCGTGTTTTACAATAAATTCTGACTAAAAATAACATAAGTTTAATATTATCATATAAACTAACAATTACGTCCGTAATTGATTTCGGAAATGTTTAGAATATTAGCGGCAAATTTACATCTTCCAACAAATTGGAAAATCAAAAGATTTTGCGCCTTTAAGAAGAATTCTTTCCATCAAAAATTTGGGTGCATACTGAACCTCTTAGGATATAGCGTTAAAATTTTTGAGCGAGCTGAATCGAAATCATCCTTGAGAAATTTAACTAGAATCATCTTCATCTTTCACATCACTTCTTTAGACCACATCTAGAAATGTAACTCGATTCCCACACAGGGACTGTGAAACTCCCTCGACAAGTTCAGAAAATATGGACATTCTTTCCACAAAAAATACTACTCCTAGGTCAATAGAAAAGTTTGCCATCGGATTGGGAGGGCAAACACCTGAAAGATAAGGACGAATCGGAATGTAAAAGCTGCAAATTACCACAAAGTGAATAACACAAGACTTGAACAGAAAAACCGACCAAGCGACAGAAAATCAAATATTCCGACAAAGAATGCCAGAAGAGATCGAAATATTGAAGGAATACTGGAAAATAATCAAAGAAATAATGTCAGGAAAAGTACTCAACAAAAACTGAACTAAGATTTTTCTTCTTTGATGAAATTATGTAATCCTATGTGGCTTTAATCTTAAAAAAAAACACTAAAAATTATGAAATGTGCTGAATACAGGCTTATTTTCTTTTTTTAGTTAATTTTAATTAACTATATAATATCGCAGATGTACAAATAAGGTTTTTCGTCAAATTGAACAATTTTTTTTTTACCACTTCCAGCCAAATCTCAAAGTTGAAATTTATCCTGAAGTTTTATGTCATTAAGAACTTCAACTTGTGAAATTTTCAGATTTTTACTATGTCCCCCAACAAAGATATGGCAGATACAAAATTGGGAAAAACTCAAAATTTCATTTTTTGAAACGCAATAACTTTTAAAGGGTAAGCATCTCACTATTGACACTTTACAAAAAGTAACAATGCAATATACTCTAACAGCACAAAAAGTATTAAAGCGGAAAAAGTTTTCTTTCTTTGAAAAAACACCCTTCAAAAATTGAATTTTCTTCATTTGCGACTAATACTTTTGAGCTGTTAAAAATATATTAAGAAATACCATTACTCAGGTAATTATGTGTTCAATTTGTAGCCCAGAATGTACTTAATTCAATGCAATTTATTTGAAAAGTCTACGGCAACACACTGTTGAATAGTGTGACGAATCGTAGATGCCTGCAAACGCTAAAAATAGTGCGCGGCATTAAATCAAAATGGCCGCAATTTCCAAATGGTAAACAACAAAAAATTTTCTGAGTTATTTTTGAGCTCACAAAACATGACAGAAACCACCCACCAAATATAAATTTTTTTGGAGATGGTCAAGCAACCAATGAATTGTTTTCTGGACCACTTGGTATGGATTGACCCGGTAAAGAGGTTAAATAATGTAAAATTATTACAATTGTTAGTTAAGTTAGTTTAAGATTTACATTTTTGAAATTAATTTATGTAATTTGTTATAAGTTTAAGGAAGTCTATTTATTATTATACCCAGACCCTAAAAGAACCTAGGCTTAGGTGTTACAATATTATTTACTTATCTAGGGTGGTTATCACCATACAGCACCGATTTTTTCAATCCACATATTAAAGCAACCTGATAATAATTCTGAGGCTATCTACTAATGAAAACAGGTGCAAATTGAGGTTAAAATAAATAAACAAACTTACCACTCTAATAAGCCAATTAAGTACAAATGCTGCAGTAGAGTAATGAGTGCCGTAATGAAACGGTGGAGTCTCAGCATGATCCCAAGTGTTGTATCTCTCTTCAAAATAAGCTCGTCTACTTGGATTAAGTGCACCGATTGGCTAGAATAATAAAAGAACATAAAAACATTAAAAAATAAAATAATTGGAGCATAAATTAAGATTGCAACGTAATGTGCGGTTCATTGGAAGGGTTAAACCACACTGTTGTTGTTGTTTAGGTCAACAGCCGAAAGGCTGATTTGAACCTGTAGAGGTTTTACTAAGTAAAACGAAGAGTGAGGTGGTTCACCATTGCCTTCCTCACTGAGTGGAAAAGTATGCTTATCAGCATGCCGAGCCCTCTAAAAAGCACATATTTTCCACTCTGCATATGACACCTTCACTTCATTCACCACAGGGTCTGGCTGTATAATGAAATTCATAATTTTCAGAAAAGATAACTCTGATTAGTGTCTTTTACACCTCTTCTGTTCTTAATTGAATCAGTCATTTAATTGGCTAACCATGTGATAAGAAACAGAACCATTTATTTAAGCCCTCCAACTAACAGTGTAAACAATTTGACACTCCATCTGTCTGCTATGGGCAGTTCTACGTCCATATCAGAATAAAATTACACCCTAAATAACAAAAATGAGATACTCTCTTCTTACCAATATTATCCATAATTAGGTACCCATAATTATTTTAGAACTAACGGGATATTTGCCATTAAAAGCAATTATTTTGGTTTTATCAATGTAAATTTTTAAGCCTAACTCTTTACACAGTTTACGTAACACACGACCCCCTGTCGAAAATCATCTTGTCTCCTGCACAATCCACAACCGTCATCCACAAATAAAAATGCATTCAAACAGCTACTGTCATTTAACTTAACACCAGAACTAATGCTGCGTTTCTAAAATTTTAGTTGTAAATTTTTAATTCAAAGAAATTTTACTTTAATTTTCTTTTCTTTAATTTACGCCGTTATATTTAGTAGACTTTACTTACACATATTATTTTTTAATTTAATTAATATTGATCGAAAATAAACAAATACGAATCGATGAAGAAAAATTAATTTGATATTTGCATATTCTGACCGATAACACTGCTACACATTGTGGCAGGGTATAATGACGTCATTGACTAGTTTTATTAAATAAATAGTGAACGGTTAGAATGTTTAGGAACCTAATTAATTTTTGTTAAATACAAAATTTCGATCATAAAATTTGTCAATATACTGAAACATGACGGCGTAAAATAGTTGCGGTAAACTGAGGTTACGCCGGTCGACGATAAAAAAACAGATTATAAAAATAATTTCACAGTAATTTACGCCGTAAATAATTTTACAATAATTTCGGTTTTAGCACACATAAATGTATAAATTAAACATTAAAACTGATCAAAAGCCCTTATTCTATACGTACCAAAATACTTAACAATATAAAACAATTTCAGATACGAACTGTTCAGAGGTTTTAAACTGGTATAAAGCGTTGTAGTATTGCAATATACAGTTCAATAATTTTACTGAATAGTTCTTCAATACAAACGTATAATAAATTAACAGAATAAAGCACTAACCTTTATTTAATTTACTTTTATATTATTCACTAAGTAATTCATTAAAAGAACATAAAACAAACACCTTCAAAATTAATACAACACACATAACCTGGACACAAAGAACTGTACATTATCATTGTACAGCCCCACATGTTGTAATTTATATAATATTAGCGTGATCTGGTGATTGAAAAGGTAACTACTCAAAATGAACAATATTATGTTGCTTTAGAAGCAACAGCTAATTATAACAGCGTAGTGTATTACCGTGAATATTAAAACCAAATATTGGTTTGTACATCTGCAAAAATTGCATTCAAGGGTTTAACATTACACTTACGTAGACAAAATTCCGTGTCTTTTCTGTCATTCCCCCCTTCAGCATAATTTGTCACATTTTGTGGATATTTCGTATGCAGTCTTGCAGTATTTTTAACGATAAAACGGGAAAAATATTTAATTTAAAAAAATCCTACACCAGTATTCTTCAACCCACCGGGTTGGTCTAGAGGTAAAGTCGTCGCCAAAATCAGCTGTTTAACAGCTGATTTTCGGAGACGAAGGTTCCTGGTTCAAATCCTAGTAAAGGTAGTTACTTTTATATGGATTTGAATACTAGATAGTGGTTGCCGGTGTACTTAGATGGTTGGGGATCAATTAACCATACTCTCTCAGGAATGGTCGACCTGGGTCTGTACAAGACTACACCTCATTTACACGTCATACACATCATCCTCATCTCATTGGGTCATGGGGTTGCTTATTGTTCTGAATTGAACAGATTGCAACGTACACATATTAGGAATTTAAAAAAAAAAATATTCTTCAAGTTAAGGTTGAAATAGGTAGATTAAATGCATTGTTTTTTCTCAAAATTGTTACTGTATGTAATAGTAAAATATAAACTCATTGAGTACGACATCATTAAATAAATTTAACATAATTAAATTTTATAAAATAATTCAATAACTTTCAATAAATAGTTTAACGATAACTTGAAAAATATTGATATAGGCTATATGATTTTTTTTAAACATTTTTCTCGTTTTTTTCGTTAAAATACTGTATGTAAGATTACCTACATAGGAAATAACCACAAATGTGACAAATTATGCTGGGCAAGGAGGATAACAGAAAAGACCCTTCACTGCATTGCACTGTTCAATTCTGAATAATAAACAATCCCATAACCCAATGAGATGAGATGACTATGACGTGTACTCTAGTACAGACCCAGGCCGACCATTCATCAGAGAGTATTGTTAAATTGAACCCAACCATCAAAGTACACCTTATACTATGAACAAATTTGCTTTTTTTCATCAGTCTCTCGACTGGTCTGATGTATTTCTCCAAGCTGTTCTATCTTGCGCAAGTCGTTTCATATCTACATACCTGAACACCCTACATCTTTTGTAATTCGCTTTATATATTCTAACCTTTGCCTCCCCCTATAATTCACTCTCTCAATATTACCCTCCATCATTGACAGATCTGGATATCTTAAGATATGCCCAACTAGCCTATCCCTTCTTCTGGTAAGATGCTTCCATATACTTATTTTTTTTTCCACTCACTTAAGAACCTCTAAATTACTTATCATGTCCACCCACCCAATCTTTAACAGTTTCCTATAACACCACATTTCAAAAGCTTCAATCCTCTTCCTTTCTACAGCCCTTATCACCCATGTTTCACTCCCGCATACACTACACTCCACATATAGTGTTTTAAGAAATTTTTCCTAATCTGTAAATCAATGTTTGTAGTCAGTAAGCTGATTACAAGCTTACAAATATACCATGCGATACGAAACATAATTATTTTTTGTAGCCCTGGAACTAGCAGATCGAGTGCAAAAATTTACCACTCCACCTTCCTGATATGGGCAACTTCCTTCATATTCCTACGACGCCGCATTAAATATGAAGATTTTTCGCCTCATCTCTCCATTACCTTCTTCAATTATTTTATGAAGTAATCGGCAACTTGTATCTGATACAGAATGTGTCTTATAATGCCTACCTAATTTTTTAGAGGTCAAAAATGTCATTACGCTATTAATTTTACTCCGTTGGTTTAAGTCCTTTAGATTTAACGGTATTTTTCCAGGAAATTTAAAGATATTCAAATAAATGTCTTAAAAACTTCTTGAAATTTCAAAGAATAATCTAGTGCGATCATTATTAATTTTGGTTCAGTGGTTTTCGAGTTTACAGCGGAAATATATTATACCAAAGTTCTCCTCAAAGTAGCTACCATATAGAAAAGAAACAAAATGTAAACTTACCTTAGATAAATCTCGATAATTAGTTGGAACACTGAGATCAAGTTCCTTTGATTCATAATTAGTCAATACCCAAGGGAAAACTGGATACTGGTTTAAATCATTGTAAGTACGACCTGCAAAAAACAATCGAATTTAAATTTTAAACATCGAAATATATACGACTCGTAATACACTAGTCGGTGTTATGTATCTCGTGAAAAATCAACCAAAACTAATTTTTTTTAATATTTACACAAAGATTGTATACAGTAACACCTAACCCTAGGTTCGTTCGGGATCTGGGTATAATAAATAACAAATAGATTTATTGATAAAATTAATCATTAAAAAACTTACGCTTAAAACAAAACTTGACTGTAAGTAAAATAATCTCGCTTAACAATCAAAACAATGGTTACCTGTCAACAAGCATTTGAAACCACCCGTACGCACACACACTATTAACGTAATTCAGAACCAGTCTTGTAATGATACCCAATTCGAAACGCCCTGACAACACAAATTCCATTTACATTTAAGTATTAACTAACTCACTACAAAGGCGTTAACTGTTTTTATACTTGCCGTCTGATATTAATCGATCTCCTTTCAACACTTTCACCGTTTTAATAATTTATTTTTAAAATAGCACAAAAGTTAAAAATCTCACGAATAAGCTACTACTTCCAGTGGACCGATTTTGATGAAAATATTCGTGTCGGGTCATGTCTAACGTAAGTTTCAAGTTCGTACGATGTTCCGTTCTTGAGATATTTTGTTCACACACGCGTACGCACGTACAGACCAATCGCTAAAAACATGTTTTTTTTTGGGTTCAGGGGGTCTGAATACGTGTATAGCCTATCCAGTGAAAACTCAATTTCGAAAAATCGACATGAAAACAATACTTATCTTCCTATATTATTTACACAGGCAAGAGAAAGTAAAAATTATTTATTTATTTTGACATTCAATGTGGCTTCCATGGAATTATCGGTGAACCAGGAATTCGGGCTATATTTTTTGCTAGCTGTAACTCGCAAACGATGCGTTTCTGGGGTGTTTTTATACCAACGTTTTCCCTTATTTTTAGCTGTAGAATAATTTCCCGCGAGGTTGGAGTGCAATTCCGAAACACCCGGTATATAACACAATAATCACCTAAGGTGAATGTTACAAACGGATTCGAATGGTTTTTTATTTGTTTTTTCACGCTACAAGTACCTATTACTTTAAAAAAAACACGAGACAAAAATGTACGTACATTAAAAAAGAGATAAAAGTTAAATTAGGTTTACTATTTTATTTATAAACTAAAAAAAACTACAAAAAATAAATTCAGGAAATAGATTTGTTGAAAGAGACTTGATACATTACTTTTATTATTGTTGGGATGAGAGAAACATAATGATATGAATAAAGTATAAAGAGAGAAAAAAGAAAAGGGGCACGATTTTGTTTTGATCCGAAAAGGAAAGAGATCAAGTGAGCAGTGCAGACGGCGACTGCAAAGGAGACAGGCAGTCGTTTGCAGTCTTACCAATAAGGAGAACTGCTTATCACTGTCACTGGCGATTCAAAAAGCCGCTCGTCACCGGGCTAAAATAACCTCACTGCACTTCTGTATTCCGCTATAATCTCTAGCTTAACTTATATAATTCAGTGAAGTACGTATTAAAATCTTAACTATGTGCCAGACGAGAAATCTCTTGTAATTTGTATGATTATTTTCAATTCATAGTCGTCGCCCAGATAGAATAATTATTTAAAAATAACTTTCAATTAGTTTAGTGTTTTGAGCGAGAATATTTGAACCAGTATAATCCCTAAAGAAAATATAATTTTTACTCCTTGCCCTCCATCTATCAAGTGGAGTGAGAAAATACTGTGATAGGGTTATATTTTCATTACCCGGATGTCAGCTGATCTTTAAGTTCACAGCCCCTACTATACAACTTTTTCAAGTGATATATCGGGTGTCCCCGAACTTCAGGAACTGATTCAGGACATCAAAATAAGCAAAAAGGTTCATATGGACGTAAGTCTTAGACCTATATCGCTTCGTTTTCCTTTTGGCCGCCATTTTGTGGTTTTTATTAAATAAATTATTTAGAAATGGGTTAATTTATTTTAATGTAATTTGGCAGGTCTAAGGCCAGTGTGATATTCTAAAAAATTAAAAAAATTGAAAATGTCGGCCACAAAAATTTCAAAATGGAGATCATCTTAATTTTTTAATCGTTAATATCTTGGAAATATTTTTATTTTATCAGAATTTTACTTATTATGAATTCTTAAAAACATTCATAAGTAAAATTTTGATAACATTAATAATTTTCAAGATATTAAAGATTAAAAAATTATGATAGCCGCCATTTTGAAATTTTTGTAGCAGACTTTTCAAATTTTTTAAGTTATTAGAATACCACAGGCCTTAGATCTGCCAAAAATCTGTCATTAAAATAAACTAACCCGTTTCTAAAATATCATTTATTTTATAAAAAACACAAAATGGCGACCAGAAGGAAAACGAAGCAAAATAGGACTTACGTCCACATGAACATTTGCTTATTTTGATGTCCTGAATCAGTCCCTGAAGTTCGGAGAACACGTTCCAGAACAGTGGACGTTGATGATCATAATGATCCATAAAATCCAGTCCACTCCAGACAATATTTATTTTACAAAAAGTTTATTTTTGGAAAATAAATAAATTGGTCTGAAGTTAGTGAACAGACAATATAGGCTACGAGGTCGAGAAGAACTCTACAAGGAAAATGAAAGATTAATAGAAACTATTAGTAAAAAATAACAAAATTTTACAGACACCTATATTGAGTGGATGACAACCGATTGACAAAACACATTTTAAAGACACTAAACAATAGACCTAGGGTGTTGGATAAATGGTTTAAAGGATACTGAGAAAACTTAATGAACCGAACCAAATTCAGCCAAATAATTACGGACTTTAAGGGCTTCCATGAAGAGAAAAACCAGAACAACCGGTGGACAAAGGAAAGGAGAACAGCGTACAGTGAAAGAATGCTGAGAATGTGGGCTGCAAAAAAAGCTTCCAGAAATGTCTAAAGTTACCTCACGTCTTCTAAAATATAGAGGACGAAATAAGTGTGTGAGTCTGCATTTGCATACAGTATTTTATTTTGCCCCCAAAAAAATTCTGGATACGTCCCTGTGTGCCCACCGGTATATTGGTAAATTCCCTTAAAAATTTTGTTGTTTTTTTAGGTCATCAGCCGGCCGAAAGGCTGGTTTGAACCTTTAGAGGCTTTACTAAGTAGAACGAGGAGTGAGTTGGTTTACCTTTGCCTTCCTCACTGAGTGGAAAAGTATGCTTGTCAGCATACCAAGCCCTCCGAAAAGCATCTACTTTCCACTCAGCAAATGACACCTTCACTTCATTCACCACAGGGTTTGGCCGTATAATGATGAAATTCATTACTCTCAGAGGAGATAACTCAAGACTAGTGACTTTTAACCCTTACCCTCTTTTGTTCTTAAATACTCCAGCCATATAACTGGCTGACCATATGATAAGAAACAGAACTATTTTTTGTAGCCCTGTAACTAGCAGATCGAGTGCAAATAATTTAACACTCCATTTACCTGTTACGGGCAGTTAAGGGTACCCGGAACGGAGAAAATTGAAAATTTTCACTAATTCGGGTTTTTGCACATTATTGAAATTCAGAGTTTTCTGCATACAATGATATATAATTGGTTGGTGTTTTTACAGTTTATATCCCCCCAAAAAAAAATTAAAATATGTTTAACCTTATTATTTTCTAAACGATACCAGTTTGGAAAAACATCTCTATTTTTCGAATGACAATAGATAAATTCATAATTTCTTTTTATTTTGTACAATATTTTTTGTTTAAAACTTTGAGTTCGGATTAGACCAGCTGCGAATGTAACACATTGAATTCTGTGTATAATAAAAATCTAGTAAAATATGGTCGTCGTGTTTATAACCTTACATAGCCTACTTATAATGATGTGTTTTCTTTTAGTTTTTTCTTGTTCCCGTAATTAGCAATTTTTGACACATAAGGAACATTTTCTCAACCAACTGTAAACGGATTTTAATGAAATTTTTGCACAGCCTTTTATACCATAATATCAATGTACTGAGTTAATATTAAACTAAAATAACGTGTTTGAATATTGATTTTCCACTTAAATAGGCAAAAGATTATGATTTTCAAAAGAGGAAATTTCAATTTTTTTTTCTTATCTTCCTAACAATATATATAAAGATACTACTACCTCAGTGGGTGTAGAATAGCCTGAAAAGTAACCACAAAAAAATTGGACAGGTATTTGCACATTATTGAAATTCAGAGTTTTCTGAATATAGTTTTCTGCAATAGTTTTTGAGAAAATATTCCTTATATTAACATTACGGAGATAGGCATTCCGGGTACCCTTAAAAACTTTACAAAAGCTCAATTAGGTGTGATTTTATAATAAATGTTAAGTAATAAAGAAGACTTTTTTATAGACCACCGTACCATTTTGACATAAAATCTGCTCAGTCCGATTTTTATGAAGATATTAAAATCAGCTCACAAACTACAAGCTAACAAAAACAATATCGAAGAGTTATTTTTAATAATACTGATATTGTAAGATATGCCTGAAGGAATTTCTTACAAAAAAAGGAAAAGAGAGCGGAACCGAGGCACTTCATGAATGTGAAGAACCTAACCGACCATAACCACAAGAAAAGAGAAGGAACGATCATGAAGGGGAAGAAAGGGAGAAGTTAAGGGGAAGAAGACAGAATTTAACCATAACCAGGAGTTATCAGCAACTTCCGTTAAGCCTACTAATATTAAATGCACACGGTACAAACAAAAAAATAACAGTGCCCACCCACATGTGTCTTGCAGTATACCAGTACTAATGATTACATAGATATTTAAATTAAGGGCGTACATTCATTAATTCGATTATTTATTTATCTTTCAGTAAGCAACGACAGACTTGCAAAGTATCCGCCCCCTCTTCCCATCTTTTCCTTCCACCGAGTAAATAATACTCGGTGGCCAAGTACAACTAAATGAATAAATTAAATAAATAAAAATTAAGGGGCTTCACCCGTTTCTCGCTTCGCTCGTCAACTTTCCTAGACCGCTTCATGTGGCCTTTAAAAAGATTCGTGCTTAATTTATGCAATATTATAAATTGCGCGGGCGGGCTAATGGCGAATCTCAGTAATATTTTTTTCATTAATTTTCTCAGTTTCATTCAACACTAAACGTTTTCTAGGTATTAACATTTTAAAGGGGAAATTTTACCTTGAAAATAATTTTTTTTTGCATATTTCGCTTTTGGCTAATAACAAGCCTACACGTAGATTCAAAATTGAATAGGAATCTCTTGGGAGCTGATCAATTATTTTAATTTGTAAAATTTTCTCAACCAACGAATTAGCCATGTACTACAATTAAAACAATTAAGGGTTTCAAATATTTTTAAGAATTAAACTTTCCTGAAAATTTATTATTTTTTTGGTAAAAAAATAAAATAAATTTATAAAATATTGCTTAAATCATAAAATTGTTAGATAAAATCAGAGGGTTATTTCTAAAGTAAAGACCGTTGGGAAATTCTCGCCTTGAGGTTGGCTAACCTGTGCGGTGGAAGGCCAGTCTCGTAATATGGACACTGCATTGTTGTTGGTCAGTTGTCGCGTAGTTGTATCTTTAATTTTAAGTTTAATGTTATTGCGTTTTGAAATGAATCAGATAATTGATGTTGCCGCCGATTGTGAAATACGTGGAGTGATACGTTTTTTTAAACCATCAAAACGTTAAACCGGTCGAAATTCATAGGCAGTTGGTTGCTGTGTACAGTGATAATGTAATGAATGAAAGAAAAGTTCGAAAATGGTGTGAAAGGTTTAGATATACGAGAGTTAATGTGCATGACGAAGAACGTTTGGGAGGGCCTCAATAATCAACGAGGATTTGTTGAAAAAGGTCGATGAAGAAATCAAAAACAATCGTCGTATGACAATATCTGAATTGGCCCTTAGTTTCCCTGATGTTTCAAGAGCTGTCATTGGTCGCATTGTGCGTGACCATGTAGGCTTCAGAAAGGTTTGTGCGCGTTGGGTGCCGTACGTGTTATCGGAACATCACAAACAAATCCGAATGGGATCTGCGTTGGAATTTCTGATGAGCTACAGAGAAAATGGTGATGAATTCCTTAATTCAATAATTACCGGCGATGAAACGTGAATTTCTTATTACACGCCAAAAAGAAAACGACAGTCATATGAGCGGCGTCCTCCTCAGTCACCAACGAAACCGACAAAGATCAAGCCACTGCCGTTTGGAAGGAAATTGATGGCCACGGTCTTTTGGGGTCGATCTGGCATAGTGTTGATTGACTTTACGTCTTGCGGACTGACTGTAAATATAGAATACTGCTGAAAAACTCTACGCAAGTTACGACGTGCCATTCAAAATCGGCGCCGTGGACGGCTTACCGACTCACATTGTACTCTTGCACGATAATGCACGTCCACATGTGGCTGTGGTAAGACGCTCGATTTACTGAGAAGATTTGGATGGGAAATTGTCAGTCACCCGCCGTACAGTCCAGAGTTAGCTTCTTCAGATTACCATTTGTTTGGCAAATTGAAAGAATTTTTGGGTCGTAAGCAATTCACAAGTGATGAAAAACTTACAGATGCTGTGAATCAGTGGCTAAATGAACTGGCGGCAGAAGAATATGACGAGGGTATATTGAACCTGGTGAATCGCTATGACAAATGTCTTAATTCATTAGGCGTATATTATGTTGTTTGAATCAACAGTCGAGAGGCTGGTTTGAACCTCTAGAGGTTTTACTAAGTAAAAACGAGGGGTGAGGTGGTTTAGTATAGTCTTCCTCACTGAGTTAAAAGCGTATGCTTATCAGCATCCAGGCCCTCCAAAAAGCACCCACTTTCCACCCTGCAAATGACACCTTCACTTCATTCATCACAGGGTCTGGTTGTATAGTGAAATACATTAACCTCAGAGGAGATAACTATGACTGGTGTCTTTACACCTCTACCTCTTCTGTTCTTAAATAGTTCAGCCATAATATAATTAGCTGATTATGTGATAAGAAACGGAACTATTTTTTGGAAATTCCTGGATTACTATTCCTGGAACCAACAGATTGAGTGGGAATAATTTAACACTCTACCAGCCCGTTATGGGGGAAATTTTATTATTATAAAAGGAACCAACCCCGTAGATTTTCCACGCATTTAGGTACAACCTGTAAACAGAACATGAGAAAGTAAAGAAAAAAACAATTATAAAAAAAAAATCAAACGTGTTATATTAAACGCCAAAGTATTAATGCTTAAGATATTTTAAGTACTACACAAACACGCGCCTACTCAAGTCTTATTATAGCATACACGAACATAAACAGGTAATAAAAATAATATATATATATAAAAAAAACAACAAAATATAAAGAACAAACAAGGCGTACCAACATAAAAAGAAAATTGTACTACAAGCTTAATAAATTTATAATAATTCCATTAAACCGGTTATTGCTGCTATGATTCGCGGGTCACTTGTTAAAATATATGTGTGTGTCATACATAGCAGACTACACTATATAACAGATACATAAAAAATAAATAAATAAAGAAATACAATGAAAAAATAAATTTCAAATAACCTAACCTGACTATATAGTACATAACCTATCGCATCTTCTTATTCACCAGCTTTTTATTTAAAAAAAAAAACGAAGATATTAAAAGAAATATGATAATAATGGATTTAAGAATGAATAAACAACTTGGAGTCAAGAGAAAAAAAAAAATAAAAAATACATTTCAAAATGGAATCGATGAATTTATCTTGTAATTCGATACACTAGCAGAGAGATTGGTGGTGGCACGATATATAAAATGGCATTAAATAAAGCGGGGAAGAAACGAGAAAAACGACCGGTTTTAATCTTAACCAGTTTTTGCAACATTTATAAAATAAATATCAATGTCGCAAAAGTATTTAATTTATATAAACATGACTTAAGTACGATTTTTTTATTTAAATAAACAATAAAAATTAGTCTATTAATGACTTTATATCGATGAAAACATTAACTATGTCAAACTTAAATTATTAAGTTACTTGTTTAAAAATATTTGCACTGCAAAAAATCTGGTGTAAAACACTTACACAACTTTCTCTTGCCAAAGCAAATAATTAACAATATAACTTAACGTTAGTAATAAAACATTAGAAATAAACAAAACCTAATTTTAATCATGAGTGAAAGACGTAAAATGAAAATCAACTTCAGTTTGGCTTAAAAATACGGAAAATCGCTGTTTCACGCTAAACTAGGCTCTGTAAAGAAAATGCTCAAAATAAAAGCTGTAATCGTTTAATTTCCTACAAAATTTGATTATATACACTTTTGTCGTAAAATACTAAGGCTGAAATTTTAAAAAAATTGATTTTCACACGTTTTTGTGAGAAAAAAACAGAAAATCGCTAATTACCGCTAAAGTAAGCGTTATACACAGAAATGTTTAAAATAAAAGTTGTATGTTTTTACATTCTCTACAACTATTATACTATATACAGATAGGCCTATTACATTTTTGCGCTAAAATTCAATAAAGCCGCAATCTTAAAAAAAATTCTACGAGAGAGCACAGCCTCCCCAAGAATTTCAGCAGACATGGCACCTATCCTATCTTATAGAGCATAAAAATTTACTAAATGAGGCGATTTTTAAAAAAATCGTAGAAGCCGTTTTTAAGAAAATCCGAAAAAATGAAAAATGACACGAATAAACTACTCCTTCCAGTTGACCGATTTTGATGAAAATGTTCGTGTCAGGTCCGGTAGCAGTAACTTAAGTTTCAAGTTTGTAAGATGTTTCGTGCTTGAGATATTTTGTCCTGTGGTGAATGAAGTGAAGGTGTCATTTGCAGAGTGGAGAATATGTGCTTTTCAGAGGGCCCGGCATGCTGATAAGCGTACTTTTCCACTCAGTGAGGAAGGCAATGGTAAACCACCTCACTCCTCGTTTTACTTAGTAAAACCTCTGCAGGTTCAAACCAGCCTTTCGGCTGTTGACCTAAACAACAACAAGTATACACAAGAGGCTATAAATGAAGTAAAGGCAAAATTTGACGCAGGAATATAAAGTCAAGGAGAAACTATAAAAATTCAGAGATTCGCTGATGTAATCGTAGTATTGGCCCGAGACAAAGAAAGAGCTAAGGATATCATAAATGGAATGGATAAGATCATGAGAAAGGATTACGTTATGAAAATTAATAAGAACAAAACGAAAGTGTTGCGTAGTACCACGAGTGGTTTAGAAGAGATGGGAAATTTAAAAGTGGGCAACGAAAACATACAGGAAGTTGGGGAATTCTGCTATCTAGGGAGTAAAATAACAAAGGATGGTACAAGCACAAGTGATATCAAAAGTAGGATTGCTCTAGCAAGAAGAGCCTTTGAAATAAAAAAAAAACTTACTCACTACAAATATTGATTTAAAGATTAGGAAATTTTTTTTTAAACACTATGTTTGGAGTGTACCACTATGAATACGGGAGTGAAACGTGGGTGACAGGGGCTGTAGAAAGTAAGAGGATAGAAGTTTTTGAAATGTGGTGTTATAGGAAAATGTTAAAGTTAAATGGATGGACAAAATAAGTAATTTAAAGGTTCTTAGGCGAGCGGATGAAAAAAAAGTATAGGAAGCATCTTACCAGAAGAAAGGCAAGGCTAGTCGGGCATATCTTAAGACATCCATTGGTATATCAATAATGTAGGGTAATATTAAGGGAGTGAATTGTAGGGGGAGGTAAAGGTTAGAATATATAAAGCAAATTACAAAAGATCTAGGATGTTACAGGTAAGTAGATATAAAACGACTTGCGCAAGATAGACAGCTTGAAGACTGCATCAAACCAGTCAAAAGATTGATGACAAAAAACTTACGATTAAACATAAGCTATGTTTTTAATTATTCACATTGGCAAGAGAAAGTCGTGTGAGTATTTCACTCAAGATATTTTTTTAAACAAAGATTTCAGAACTGGTAGTACTGTATATTATATGATGACATAATGTGTTGAAAAAGAATGGTTGTATGCAAAAGGAATTAACAAAGAGGAAAAAACAAAACGAAACGACAAAAAAATTAAAGTCGGTAGGCAAAAGAGACACTGACAGGATAACGTATATATGGTGAGGTACCCAGACAATGGGTTCAGTGAGAAACAAAAGCGGACGATAACATCTTTGTTGTATAGCAATAATATGGAAGCCGTGGTTTAAAACCCGAATGAAAAGAACCATCAAGACAAGATGAACGAATCAAAAAAGAATGAACGATCCCTGATGCACTCTTTCTTCCCACGCTTGATATTATAATTATTCTCATTTTCTGCTACGAAGAAAGGTTTCCCGTATTTCAGTTTGAATTATATCTACTCGTCTACCCGATTTAAAGACGATTCCCCCATACAAAAACAAACAAAATAATATATATAAGCTATATAAATTAATCAAAACTTTTTTATAACTTTTAATTTACTTTTGTTCTTCATAACTTTTAACTTGACAAAAAGTTACTAAGTTAAATATCACGCGATAATTGTTTGACTTGCCATTTATAAAACTAGTTATAAACTTTTTTTAATCTTGAAAGAATTACTTCTTTAAACTAAATATAAAAACTTCAGTCCTGAAAATACAAATATAAAAAAATCTGGTGTGAAAAACTCACACAAATTTTTCTTCTCAATGCAAATAATTAACGATATAACCTAATATTAATAATAAAACATTAGAAACAAACAAAAAACTAACCTCAATAAACATAACCTAATTTTAATCATGAGTGAAAGACGCAAAATGAAAATCAACCTCTGATTGGCTTAAAAATACGGAAAATCACTTTTTCACCCTAAACTAAGCTCTGTAGAGAAAAATGTTTAAATTAATAATTAAAGTCGTAGAAAATTAGAAAACCTACAATTATTTCAAGCATTTTTTCTATAACGCTTATTTTAGCATCAATGAATGATTTTCTGTATTTTTCTCATCGAAATCGGTAAAAATGGGACTTTTTAAGATTGCAGCTTTAGTAGGCCTATGCGTTTACGACAAACGTGTATAATTATATCATCAAAGTTACAGAAAATAAAAAACCTACAGTTTTTATTGCAAGCTTTCTTTCTAAAGCGCTTATTTTAGCGTCAATTAGTGATTTTTAAGTTCAAAAGTTGATTTCTATGTAGCGTCATTGACTCATGATTAAAAAAAATAGGTTACGTTTCCATTATTTACATTGGCAAGATAAAGTCGTGTGAGTGTTTCACACCAATTTTTTTAATTTTTTCTCCTCCCTTAAGTAATATGTGCAATGAAAATTCACCATTATTACAAAGTTGTTCGAAAATCCGAACGAATCGACAATCCGAACTGCCTATTGTTTCAGTTAGTTCAAATTTTCAATCCTTTAACGTAATTTAGAACTTAAAATAAAAAACTGTAATTTCTGTAGTAGAGTTTGTTTACCAGTCCAAACCAGTCCAGATCTTGGATTAGTAATAGAATAAAAATAAATAAATAAAAACAGAATACGTGAACGACCTGGTACAAAAATCCGAATAAAAAACGAACATTAACTTGATAATTAAATTATTTAAAAAATTAAAACTCACCGGCAATTGTATTTAAAAACATCAGGTATTCAAAATTAGATATTTCTCTACGTTGCCATTTTTGAGTCATGTTTGAATTTCTCATCAACTGCCGGGCTGACATCATTGACGCTCTCCTGAAATAAAAATAAATTACAATGACAAGAAAAATATTAATTCTATAGATTACCTCACTATAAAATTTAGAAAATTGGTATTGGTTTCTGTAAGAAATTCCTAAAAAAAGTAGAACTTTTACTCAAATTTCGACCATTAATTTCCATCCCTAAGAGACAACATAGGCACAACGTTATTTTCTTCTTCTTCTTCTTCTTCTTCTTCTTCTTCTTCTCACAATCAAGGATTAGGCTTCCGCCCGTCCCGACTCACAACAGCGACAAACTATCGAATTATTGCCATCTTTTGCATGGCCTCCCAAAATCTCTCTTCCCTACCGATTTATACTGCAAAACACAGAAGAGGATCCTTCCCTCTAAGTCATTCTCTCTAAGTGCTCCCTCCATCGATTTCGATATTCTGTAATCTTTCCATTCAGATTGTAAACATCCAGTTCCGTTCTTTTATCCTCATTTCTTAGTTGGTCCCTACAACTGCAACCCTTTGTTCTTCGCAAAAATTGCATCTCTGCCGCTTATACTCTGCTCTCCTGAGATCTGGTACTATTCCACGACTCCCTTCCATTGAGTAGAACTGGGGAAGGCATCAGCCCGTAAAACTTTACTCTAAACTTTACTTTATAAAACGTTACTCTTGCAACAAAAATTAGACATATAAGATGTTAAGTCTTTTCTGGGCTCCTATAAGGTGTAAAGCCGTGGATTTTGGATTAAGCCATCACAAGGAAACTGGAGCCACTTAAGATGTGGCTGTACAGTCGAATGTTGAGGGTCCCATAAACTGCTCTGATGCCAAATATAACGGGTGTTTCATTAAGGACGCAACCCTGATTATAAGAAGATAGAAGTAATACATCGAAGAATAGTGTACTCTATGAAAAACCACCTCGCCAGCCAACAAAGTTGGGTGTTATACTAACTTTGTTGGTTGGCGAGGTGGTTTTTCTCATCGAGTACTTTCCCAGTTCTACGGAATTTATTTATCAAACGCAATATTGACGATTTATTCGGAACGGCAGAACGGGGAAATTTCAACTGAAACTTAACTTGCACACATTTGTAAGACTTGCTCTCTATGTAAGTCTCAACAATAAACACGCGTTCTTCCTTGGAAAAAACAATTGCTGACACAATACAACGAAACAACTGCTGTCACCACACTAATGCTTGACTGGAACATTTTAACTGTCTTAGGTAGTTGGCCTTGAGTACACTGTTGCCAACATACCGATTGGGGGACAGAAAATTTACCGATGTATTACTTCTATCTTTTTATAATCAGGGTTGCGTCCTTAATAAAACACCCGTTAGATAGAAGTTCTCAGGGGAATGAAAGAAAGTCATGCAAGTCAGAGTATCTCTCCAAACTCTTTTATCCAGTGACCGCGTTATTGTCCCACATACCGAGGGATTTTTCCACCAGAATTTAAATTAGTGTAAATTACAGTAATTAGGTTTTACTTAGACGAAGAACTCTAGATTAAATTATTATAATGTTTAATAATGCAATAAACAACTATTAACACAGACAAAAAAAATGACTGACTTACCTGGTTTGTGGGATTCCATATTTAATGCCGACACCAACTCTAGGTAATGCTTTTATAACTTTCTTGACAGTATTTTGATCAGGAAAGGCGAACATGATTGAAGCTGAAACAAAAGAAATCAGATCAAAATTATAAAAACTATTTTGAACAAACAGTTATCAGATTTTCTACAGAATGTAATCTGCACTACAAAAACAATATTTTACCAAAATCTTTAATGTCCTAAAAGGTAGTAGGCCTACTACATTCAAGAAATGATCAGCAAACCGCTATATACAGGGTGTTTCATGAGGAACGAATCATACTTCAGGAACTGATTATAAACCTAGAACTAAGAAAAAGTTTCCAATAAACATGAGTCCGATAAAATTCTTTAGCGAATTACGACTAGCGAAAGATTTTGCCTGGAATTCAGTTCTTTCTTTGAAATGAATTCATACTTAAATTTTTAGGGCATTAATTAAGGTGTTGGTAATTGAACATGTTTTATGCAAAATGAGCTGAAAAATCGAATAAAACCTGTCCTACGTCTGTCAGTACAGTCATTTCTGAGATATCCGACAAAATACGCAAAATTAACCTCGACATGTCTTTCTTAGGTTTGAAGTAGAATAACTTTGTTAAATTGTTAATAAACATGTAAACTTTTTAACACAATTTGTAGAGAATTTAATTATGAAAATAATGATGTAAAATAGTCCAGTAAAAAATAAACACATACTTTATAAAATCAGATTTTTATTAAATTAAAATACACCGAAAAATCTGGTGTAAAACACTCACACAACTTTCTCTTGCCAATGCAAATAATGAACAATATAATCTAACATTAGTAATACAACATTAGAAATAGCCTAAACAAAAATCTAACCTCAATAAACATAATCTTATTTTAATCACGAGTGAAAAACGCAAAATTAAAATCAACTTCAGTTCGGCTAAAAAATACGGAAAATTACTGTTTCACGCTAAACTAGGCTCTGTAGGGTAAAACGCTCGAAATAAAAGTTGTAGATCTCTTAATTTCCTATAAATTTGATAATACTTTTTTTATCGTAAAATGCACAATAAATAAATACTAAAAAAATCAATTTTTTTACACGATTTCGAGAGAAAAAACAGAAAATCGCAATTACCGCTAAACTAAGCGTTATACAAAAAATAGTAGAATTAAAAATAGTAGAATTTTAAATTCTCTACAACTTTACTAGATACATTTTTGAGCTAAAATGTATATTAAAGACGCAATCTTAAAAAAAAACAATTTGTTTATGAGAAAACAGCCTCACCAAAAATTTCAGTAGAAATGGCGCCTACCTTATCTTGTAGATTAAAAAAATTTAGTAAATAAGGCGATTTTTAAAATAATCGTAGGAGCCGTTTTTGACAAAATTGCAAAAAAGTGAAAAATGACAAGAATAAAACTACTTCCGGTTGACCGTTTTTGATGAAAATGTTCGTGTCGAGTCCTCCAGTGGTATCTTAACAAGTTTTAAGTTCGTACGATGTTCCGTTCTTGAGATATTCTGTTCACACAGACCAATCGCTAAACATGTTTTTTGGGTTCAGGGGGTCTGAAAACGTGTAGATCCGGTGAAAACTCAATTTCGGAAAATCAACATGAAAGCAATACTTTCCTTTCTATACATTCACATAGGCAAGTATTTTGTGTAACCCTCAGTTTAGCGGCAATTAGCGATTATCCGTTTTTTTCTCACAAAAAGTGTAAAAAATCGAATTTTTTAAGATTTCAACCTTAGTAGGCCTACGCATTTTACAACAAAAGTGTATATAATCAAATTTATAGGAAATTAAAAGATCTACAACTTTTAATTAGAGCATATTTCTCTACGAAGCCTAATTTAGCGTGTAAGAATGATTTTCCGTTTTTACAAGCCAAACTGAGCTTGATTTTCATTTTGCGTCTTTCACTCATGGTTAAAATTAGGTTGTTTATTGAGGTTAGTTTTTTTTGTTTCCAATGTTTTATTACTAATGTTAGGTTATATTGTTAATAATTTGCATTGGTAAGAGAAAGTTGAGTGAGTGTTTCACACCAGATTTGTTTCTATCAATGGTGGTTCGGATGACTAATGTTCGGAAAATCGATGCTCCTCTGTACTAGCAAAGTGACTGCGTAGTTAGAATGCATTAATACGAAGTGAATTCATAGTTTGGGGGGGGGAACAAAATACACAGAAATTATTATATAAATTATTCTACTCTGGACGAACGGGAAAAGATCAGAATTAATGAAGTATAATGGAGGGGTAGAAAGCTCAGTAATAAGTGGTAGTAATAAGGTTAAACAGGGTGAGTTTGAAGAGGGGTAGTGTTTGGTAAAAATATAGTAGGGAGACGGGTTAGCTGGTCATGTTTAGAGGGGGGGTGCTTCAATGGGTTTGCACTTGAAAATACAAAATCTCATTAACATCGATTCTTTTGGGAGTAATACAATTACAGAATTAACATTTTCAGATAAAAGGAAGATAGATACATTGTGAGACAGAGAGGGTAAGTTTTTAATAATAAGTGTGAGAGGGGTTAGGGATGACAGTAAGTAAAATGTATTTATTCCAGTTTATGGAGGGGTAGTATTTCAAAATCATTGAATTGTTTCTCAGTCATTTTGTCATTTAAAAGTTGATTCATTTTGCCGGAACTAACTGTTTAGAAATTGATAAGAACTTTTAAGGTCTGTCCATATTTTTCTTGCTTCTTTGTAGACTCGTCCGTTTTTACTTTCTCTTACCAGTATTAATATATAAAAAGGAAAGTATTGTTTTCATGCCGATTTTTTGAAATTAAATTTTCAACGGATATAGGCCTACGGCCTATATCCGTTGAAAGAGTTACACGGAGTTGATCCGTGACAGAGTTAGTAATGAGGAAGTATTTCAAAGGGCTAAGGAGAACAGATCTCTTTTGAAAATTCTAAAGGACAGACGACACTCTTGGCTTGGCCATGTAATAAGACACAATGAATTCACGTTAAGAATATTAGAAGGAATGATAATTGGACAAAGGGCTCGTGGAAGACCCCGGCTACAGTATTTGAAACAAATTACCAAAGATCTAGGGATTCAGAGCTACATCCAACTAAAAACTATAGCTCTGGACAGAAAACGATGGAAAGCTGCCTACCAATCGCATGATTGAAGCTAAAGAAGAAGATAGGCCTACGCGTTTCCAGACCCCATGAACCCAAAAAACGTGTTTTTAGAGATTAGTCTCTCTCCCCCTCTCTCTCACTGTGCACGCGCGTATGTGTGTGCGTTCGTGCGCACACAAAATATTTCAAGAACGGAATACAAAGTTGAAACTTGAAGCTTAAGTTTCACTGGAGGATCCGACAGGAACATTTTCATCAAAATCGGTCAACTGGAAATAGTAGTTTATTCGTGTAATTGTCACGTTTTGCGATTTTCTGAAAAACGGTTCCTAAGATTTCTTAAATAATTGCTTTATTACTACATGTTTTATGCTCTACATGATAGGGTAAGCGCCGTGTCTGTTGAAATTCTTGGAAACGCTGTGCTCTCGTAGAAAAAAATGGGTTTTTAAGATTGCAGCCTAAATATGCATTTCAGGGCAAAAATGTAAATATATATATATATATATATATATATATATATAGGTATATAATCAAAGTTGCAGAAAATTTAAAAACCTCCAACTTTTATTTAAACATTTTTTTTTGTATAACGCTTAGTTTAGCAGTAATTGGTGAATTTTTTTGTTTTTTTTTTAAAAGATCTACTAGTTTTATTTGAAACATTTTTCTCTACAGAGCCTAGTTTAGCGTCAAAGAGTGATTTTCCGTATTATTAAGCCAAAATGAGGTTGGTTTTCATTTTGCATCATTCACTCATGATTAAAATTAGGTTATGGTTTTTTAGGGTAGTTTTTTTTGTTTATTTCTAATGTTAGGTTATACTGTTCATTATTTGCATTAGCAAGAGAAAGTCGTGTGTGTTTTACACTATATTTTTTTAGTTTAAGTCCTGAAGTTGAAGTAAAAGAGCCTAAGATAATTCTCTCAATGAATTCACTGAAAAGAAAAACATTGAAAGCAGCAAAAGTAAACCTGATGCCGAGCGGGCTTTATACTCATGGGTTTTGTAAGAAAGAGCAACGCAATCTGTAGTCAGTGGAGGCATTCTCATCCAAAAGCGAAGTTTTTCTACAAGGAAATGGCCGGGAAAGACGACTTTCAAGCAGGTATACGCTGGCTGGATAAATTCAAAGAACGATACATTATTTACACTGTTAACTGTTACCAGTGAAAACTAATCGACGATTTATGGACTTTAAAACAAAAAATAGCAGGATGAAGTAGAAAAACGGGGTTTGTTAACAGCAGATTAAGTTTACAATGGAGATGAGTCGCCATTGTTCTGGAAAATGTTGCCTGGAAAAACCTTAGTTCATAAGGGGGGAAAAGACTGCCACTGGAATCAAAGTTAAAAAAGATCGTATAACATTTTTCCCGTGGAGTAATAACACTGGCAGTCACAAGTTACCACTGTTTCTTTTAATTGTGTTTCGTTTCAAAATATGAAAATAAAACTGTAACGGATTTCAAATACAGTATCAATTATAAATTTGTGTAGTCGTATTTTGTTAAATTTATACTATTTTTTATCCTAATACGGTATATCGTATTTGTAATTTTATTGCCGAAAACTAAAATTGTAGAAATCGATATTTGCAAAGTTCGGACATCATACGTGTTCGGATTACCGCGACTATACTGTACTTCCAGTTCACAGATTTTGATGAAACGTTCGTGTCGGGTCGCCTACTGGTACGACTTAATTTAAGTTCTAAGTTTCAGGTACGTATGATATTCAGTTCTTGAGATATTTCGTTCACACACATACGCGCGCGCACGCCAATCGCAAAAAAACAAGTTTTCGAGTTCAAGGGTCTGAAAACGAATATTTCCAAAGAAAACTCGGAATTCGAAAAATCGATATAAAACAATACTTTCCTTCCCTGCATATTCCTATAGAGCAGTAGAGAGTAAAAATAGTCACTTCCAAAATGATTCATAAATTTTTAATTTTATCCGGCGAGTAAATCCTACACAGGTGTAAGCATACGTAGTTAATACCCAAAGTAGGCTTTCGAGCCTACTGGAACTATATTTAAAGAAATCTTACAGAAATATACGCCATATGGAACGAAATAGAAACTGAATAACTGAAAATAACAGAATGTGTTGTAAGAAAAAATATGTAAAACCCATTTCTTAAAAACGAAATGAAACGATCTCTTTCATTTTTGAAAGGTTTAGGTACATAAGTTTCTAAGCAGAAATCAGATGTGGTATTATTTTTTGGATACATGACCAGTAAGTAATTAAAAAAAAATTCAATAAAGCAAAGCATACAGGTTGATAAAATAACTAATAATCCTAAACGAACTTACCTCAAACAAACAAAATAAAAATAACTTCATTTAAGCAACTACTATTTGTTGTTAATTTAAAAATTACGTTACGTCATATAAGTTAGTTACTCAGGAAGCTCAAAGCTTCCAACAGTGAAAGAATTTTAGAAATACATTTGGTAGATTCTGGAATAACCTCGCGAAAACAAACAAACGTTACTTGTTTCCGTATTACTGCAGATATAATATAGTACATACACAGCTTATAATGTGCTGTTTAGGTCATTTGCGGAAAGGCTCGTTAGAACATCTAGCGGTATAACTAAGGAAAACGAGTGTTGCGGTGGTTTACAATTGCCTTCCTTACTGAGTGAAAAAGTAGGCCTATACTTATCAGAATGCCAGGTCTTCTGAAAAGCATCAATTTTCCACCCTGTAAATGACTCCTTCACTTCGATCACCACAGAGTCTGGCTGTATAATAAAATTCATTACTCTCAGAGGAGATAAATCTTGACTAGTGTGTTTTACATCTCTACCTCTTCTGTTCGTAAATCCTTAAGTTATATAATTGGCTGAGCATTTGATAAGAAACAGAACTATGTTTTGTAGCCCTGGAACTAGCAGATCGATTGCAAATAATTTAACACTCCACCTGCCTGTAATGAAAAACTGAATGAAAACTACTGGACGGATTAAGTTGAAATTTAAAAACTAAAGTGTCATTTGCAGGGTGGAACTGCAAATGACACCTTCACTTCATTCACCAAAAGTCTGGTTGTATAATGAAATTCATTACTCTCAGGGGAGATAACTCTGACCAGAATCTTTTACATTTCTACCTCTTCTGTTCTTAAATTCTTCAGTCATTTAATTGGCTGACCATGTAACAAGGAACAGAACTATTTTTGTAATCCTGGAACTAGCAGATCAAGTGCAAATAATTGAACACCACCTGCCTGTTATGGGGAAAAACAGTAATTTTGGAGAATTAAAAATCTTCGAATTTAAGTATGCCATGGATTATTTTTAATCTAACGCTCAATTTAACGGAGTAATTTTAATGTGAAACTCGCATTAAAATCGGTCCATTTCACGTTATTAATAACTGGCGACCATTTTTTTCTTAACTTAGTCATAGTTCCCCATTTTACATGAAAGAAAAAAGTAATTATATTAAAATAAAAATACAAAAACCTACTAGCAGGTACTACTGTAACACATAAATGGCAATTATTGATCACTATAAAACGTTAATTTCAATCTAAAAAATAAAAACAAAATAAAAATTTCTTTATCTAAGAGCACAGTATCCTACTTAAGAAGTTATGTAAATGTTAGAAAGAACATAATTATTCAATTAACTGAATTAGCATATCACCGTCTTTCAAACGATACATTATTACGCTATTGGACATTAAAGAAAAAAAACTACAAAAAAGTAAAATATGCAGGCATATAAACAAAGTTCAAATAACAACTGTTGAAATTCTGTAATGTTGAATCAACGACAAAGAAATTAAGTAATCATATTTATTCTATATAAACATTAATAATAAACAATCTCCTGTTTAAACCGTATTCTGTTCATCCGAACTGATATTATAAATGATTTTACTCAATTTGAGTCCAGATTGGATAAAAATTATGGATCCTAGAGCATGAACTGACAATTTTTCGTAACGAGAAAATTTTAGATCGCGTGATGTGACTTTTAGACGTTTCTAGAAGCTCTTTTTGCAGACCACATTTTCAGGATTTGTTCACTGTAGACTTTTCTTCTATCCACCCGGGGTTCTAATTTTGCTCTTCAAGGAAACCCTGAAGTACGTAATTATTTATTTGAATTTGCTTCGGTTAATTTTTTATTTTTGTTAATTTTTTGGTTTAACGTCCGACTGTTCTGTAATATGGCTAATGCAGACGGTGAAGGATGAAATTATTTTTTGTAACGTATGAAAATATGCCGTACCTGAATGGGATTCGAACCCAAGACCGCATGATGAGAGGCGAGCACGTTACGTTCGGTTCATTAGGTGTTCTCGGTTTGTTCTGGTATTCTCAATATCCTTTCTGAATTTTTTAAAACATTTATCCAACATATCAGATCTATTATTTAGTGTCTTAAAAATTTGATAAAGATAAAGGATTATCGCCAAAGTTGGAGACAGCACGTGGTAAAGATGTCAGATCACAGGATACAAGCAGGCACACTGGTATGCTCCAGAAAAAAACGGTCAGCCATATGACTGAAAGATTTAAGAACAGAAGAGGTAGAGATGTAAAAAACAATAGTCAAGAGTTATCGCCTCTAAGAGTAATGAATTTCGTAATACAGCCAGACCCTGCAGTAAAGGTGTTGATGGTGATAAAGTGAAGGTGTTATTTGCAGAGTAGAAGTTAGGTGCTTTTCGGAAGGGCTGACATACTGATAAGCATACTCTTTCAACTCAGTAAGGAAGTCAATTGTAAACCACCTCACTCCTCGTTTTACTTAGTAAAGCTCTTAGAGGTTCAAACCAGCCTTTCGGCTGATGACCTAAACAACAACAACAACAGTTGTCATTCTAGAATGAATAACACTCACGGAATTTTGAGAACTACATTTAAAAAATTTGGCACCATAGCTCGTATGGCCAATTAAAGGGTACTCAACTCACTCCGGCGTACAAAGCCGCAAATAAACTATATCCACGTAATATATTATGTAAACATAACTTACTTCTACTGGCAAGAAAAATCTCGATTGCGACATTCTGCAGAAGGTAACGTCGGGAGAATATCGCACGAACTTCTGTGAAGAACCACTTTCCATGAAGATGATCACAGTATTTCAAAACCTGCAACAAAATAACAAAGAAAAAATTTTAAATGTTGTAAACACTATTAAATTCCAATTAAACATAACCATGAAACCATAAATTGTTCATTTAGTATTAAATTCCAGTTCATTGATGAATTTTAGATGAGCGTATGCAAGAAGAAACACGATGCGAATGTTGACACGCTGCAATTCTTTAACAATTATTTACCCTCAAGATTTACGCCAGAAAATCTACTAGTTTAAATTTATAGTAAATACGAGTAGCTAACTAAATTTATTTCTTAAGCATATCTGATAAATTTCTTATCTATTTTGTCTACAACCCATCGGATTGTTCAAGTGGTAAAGTCGTCGTCGCGAATCAGCTGTTCAACAGTTGATTCCGAAGACGAAAAATCGTTCGTTTACCACTAGATCTTCATATTTTTCTTTTATCACGGATAAGCAGAGCAAACATGCCTGTTCCAGTTCACACCGATCAGAAAATCAACTCTGACCATCTCCTTTAAGGCCTACTCACATCCCTACTTCCCTCAAGTCGGTATTTCTGTGCTTTGAGGTGGTTTATCCTGGGAGCATCTGATGAATAAGATTCCTCCATACTGATTTTACTATTCAGTGCTTGATTCCTAGCTTTGCTCGAATATCTTCATTCAAAGCCCGGTCATAAAATTAAGATCAGAAATAAGTTCAAAGATAGGAATAAAGTTCCTATCTAATCTGAAACAACCTTTGACAGCCTGAAAGAATCTCAATTCCAGTGCCTGCAGTCTGCTTTCATCTCTCTTGAACTCGCAGTTCAAATTTTAATTCCACCAGGCAATTTGGAAACAGCCAATGCCTTTTAAAATTTTAACTTAATATCATTTATAACCTTCCGTTTTAGATTACAAGGTATAGTTCCACATATTCCCGCAAATCTGTTTATTTTGATCTACTATCTGTGTTGTTTTTGTAGGTTAGGGTGTACCCAAAATAATTGAGAGCAGGCATTTGTTCCAGCACCTGTTATAATAAAAACTAACCCTACAGTGCTTTTTACGGTTGATAAGCTCTGGTGTTCCACGCGTTTAGACCGATCAGAACGTTTGCCAGCGTTGTCAGATTGTACGAATGTATCAGCTTAGCAAACATTACACGCGCATGCGTATAAGATCCGCAGTAGTTCACTCGTGTCTTGTATCTCGTACTGAACAAATAGATTTTAGAGCGCGTTAACATGCAATATTTTATAATATAATCAGCTGGTTGTATGTTCATAAGTTTAAAATAATTGTTATTGAAAGATAAAAAAAAAATGGCAGACGAAATATAGTCTATAACAAAGCTACGAGAGCAAGTATTGGCAACGTTGTTGGCAAGTCATTAGCTAGCTATGAAGTGGGTAGGGGGCAATGCATATGTTCAGAGCTCATCAGCTTTGAAAAATATTATATAATTAATTTTTTTTGAAACCCTAAAGGAGATAAAAAAACAAACATTTTGGGTCTTTTCCGTTTTGTGTATGCCACTATCAAATCTGAATTCCCTGAAGGGTTACACAATTCTCCCACACCTGCGTCTAGCGTGCCGATCTGACTAACAACATTCCTGCGTAATGTCAACCACTCCGATTTCACAGTTAATTACTACAAAGTCTGCATAGTCAGTCTCCTATGAATTTTGTAGTTACATAATAATATTCGGACGGAGGATGATGCTGCAGAGATTGCATAATCCCAGAAGATGTGACAACTAAAAACATCTGTGCGAAACACTCGCAGACTTTCTCTTCCCAATGTAAATAATTAAAATATATAACGTAATTTTAATGTAAAAATAATTAAATGTAAAATACAAATGTATAATGTATAAAAATAAATGTAAATGTAACCTGTAAATAAAAAATAAAATAAAATAATCAAAATAAGAAATAAAACTGAACGTGTAACATAACTCTATATACTGTGACTAGGAAGGACGTGTGTGTCTCAGCAAGAGTATTCAGTAAGGCAGTGAGTTGGAGAAATGAACAAGTGTGCAACCCTTCAGGGAATTCGGATTTGATAGTGGCATACAGAAAACGGAAGACCCAAATTTTTTCAAAAAAATTAAGGTGAATATTATTATTATACCCAGAAAATTTGGATCCCGGGATTTGTCCTCAAGAAGGTTTCGGTTCTACCGAATAGGTTTCATGAAGCGTAAGCCAATTACAATCAGTGTCATATAAGCTATACTATTTTCCAGGGCTGATGAGCTCTGAACGTACGCATTGCCCCCTACCCACTTCATAGCTAGCCAATGACTTGCCAACAACGTTGCCAATACTTGCTCTCGTAGCACTGTTATAAATTTGGTCTTTCAATAACAGTTATAACCTATGAACATACAATCAGCTGATTATATTACAACGCATTGCATGTTAACACGCTCTATAATCGATGTGTTCAGTACGAGATGCAAGACACGAGTAAACTATTCGGCTCTTATACGCATGCGCGCGTAATGTTTGTCAAGTTGATACATTTGTACAATCTGACAACGCTGGTAAACATTCTTATTGGTCTAAACGCGTTGAACAGCCAGGGCTCATCAACCGTGAAAAGTATTATAATATAAGAATTCATTAAGAAAATTATCTTAGGTTCTTTTACTTTAACTTCAGGACTTAACCTATAAAAAAGCTCTTTCTACGCCGAAGAACCCAGTAGGAGGTTTGATTTAAGCCAGATTTTTAAAAAAATTATTCCTTGAATGTTGAATCGGATTGAACTTGTACTAAATTTTGCAGCAAAATTAAATGTTAAAAAAACTTAAAGAACACCAAACCAAAAACGACTTGGTTTCAATTTTCGTTTCATTCGGATTCAATATAAAGTAGATTTAACTAGGAAAATTTAGATATCGGATTTTTCACGGAAGCAGTAATAGAACAGTGAGAAATTTTAAAGCGCGAGAACAATTAAAACACCTTCCACAAATTAATTTATTAATAAAATAATTTTCTGCCCAATAAAAAAAATTCAGAGCACAAAAACAACCACACATAATTCTGTTTAAATTTCAACAGAATCGGTTGGTAACACTGAACTGAAAAAAAATAAATACAAAAATAAATAAAAATACAATAAATAAGATCCATAAAAGAATGTTAAGATAAAAAAAACTGGTTTGTGCGAGAACCTGACACAGCTGGTAACTGGCCCGAAGCGTTGTCAAAGGCCGCGTTGTCATCGCCTCTTTGTTGTCGCCTGAATGTAACGTGCTTAGATTTCTTAAGTACAAAAAAAATTCAATGGATTTTTATTTAATATTGGCGGTAGACTACTGATTGGTCAATTTCTGACCAGGAAAGAATGGGGAGAATATAATTTTAAATGTTAACAAATTAATATTGCTTCATGATTTTCAAAATTTATTGACGTAATAATGAAGGGGGTCCAGCATGAGAATTAGTCTAATTATAAAAAAGGTATTTTTAAACATTCTAGCACTATTGATCGAGTCTATAAGAGACAGATAACTACAGATCGAGTCTATAAGAGTACAGAATAATTAATACAACAGATGTTCTGCACGGGAAATTATTATTAGTCCTGAAAAACCTATAGGCTAGAGGATAAAAAAAGTTGTGAAACACAAACTTTCTCTTGCCAATGCAAATAATGAACAATATAACTTAACATTTATACTAATAATACATTAGAAATAAACAAAAAAACTAACCTCAAAAAACGTAACCTAATTATAACCATAAGTGAATGATGCAAAATGAAAACCAACCTTAGTTCAGCAATAATAAGGAAAATCACTCTTTCACACTAAACTAGGTTTTGTAGGGAAAAATGTTTACAATTAAAGTTGTAGATCTTTTAAGTTCCTATAAATTTTATAATATAGGCTACACTTTTGTCGTAAAATGTATACTACGGTGAAACCTTGAAAAATCGTTTTTACAAATTTTCGTGAAAAAAACAAAAAATCGCTAATTACCGCTGAACTAAGCGTTATACAAATAAATGTTTAAAACAAAAATTGTAGACTTTTAAATTATTGTCTACAACTTTTATTATAGGCCTATACACTTTTGCCCTAAAAATGCATAATAAGGGTGCAATCTTTAAAAAAACATTTCTTTCTACGAGAGAACAGCCTCCCCAAGAATTTCTGCAGACATAGCGCCTACCCTATCTCCTAGTCTACCTCGGTCAACCGGAAGTAGTAGTTTGTTCGTGTCATTTTTCACTTTTTTCCGATTTTCTCAAAAACGGCACCAACGATTTCTTTTAAAATCGCCTCATTTACTCCATTTTTCATGCTCTACAAGATAGGGTAGGTGCCATGTCTGCTAAAATTCTTGGGGAGGCTGTTCTCTCGTAGAAAAAAATTGTTTTTTAAGATTGCGGCCTTAATATGCATTTTAGGGCAAAAGAGTAGCCTATAATATAATAAAAGTTGAAGACAATTTAAAAATCTACAACTTTTATTTCAAATATTTATTTGCATAATTCTTAGTTTAGCGGTAATTTATGATTTTATGTTTTTTTTTCATGAAAATCTTAAAAAATGGATTTTTTTTAAGATTTCCGCCTTAGCATGCGTTTCACGACAAAAGTGTAAAGGTAGGCCTATAATAAAATTTACTATAGGAATTAAAAGGTCTACAACTATTTTAAGCATTTTTCTCTGCAGAGCCTTGTTTAGCGTGAAAGAGTGATTTTCCGTATTATTAAGCCAAAATAAGGTTGATTTTCATTTTGTATCATTCATTCATGATTAAAATAAGGTTATGCTTTTGAGGTTAGTTTTTTGTTCATTTCTAATGATTTTTTAGGGTAGCTACTATAACTAATGTTAGGGTTAGGTTATGTTGTTCATTATGTTCATTGGCAAGAGAAAGTTCTGTGAGTGTTTCACACCGGATTTTTCAGATTAAAATCATAAGAACCAACTTAATTCGCACCTTAATTTACCTTCTCAGAATTTCACATATTTAATTCACCGAGAGTACTGAGTTCCGGGCGAAATCTTTCACTAACCGTAACTCGCTAACAAAGCGTTTTAAAATATAAATGTTTAAATAAACTTAAAGCCACGTTTTTGCGTTTTATGGAGTAGCGTAACCTTCTAAATCCGTACCCTAATATTCTATGAAGTAAATTAATTTACTTTACAAAAACATTTATTAATTATTGGGCAAACCAAGTACGACTACAGACTTGTGACTACATATTCCTCAAAAACTCTGCAAGTGAAATTAAATTAGGCCCATAAATTAAGCCAAATTATAAAAAATACATAATAAATTTATTTTTGATATCAGATTCACATTGTTAAAAAAATACGGAAACATAAATTTATGTACAAAAAGAAAGGAAACTAACATAAAAAAAAAATAGAATGAAGGCTTACGGCAAAGTTACAATGACAAGGGGGCAAGATGGCTGCCCTGCGTGAATAAAAAAAAATACAATGAGATGGGAGGGAGGGTTCAGCGCGAGTGCACAACAAGGAGGAAAGCGCGCATGCGACAAACTAGAATATAACCACAAAACAAAAACCCCTTCCATACGATAACAATTTTCGAATCATCGACCCACGAAACAAAAGAGGAGAATATTTAAATGTCAGATAAGAAGATAGCATTCAAAACAACTTATTACAATGGAAAAAAAATGGAAGTAACCAATCCGTTATCTAGTAAAAATACGGTGAAAAAAAAAATGGAACCAATTTTTTATCAACAAGAAGTTACGAATACTTTTTTTAACAAAATGTAATTCTTTGTAATAATTTATTACTTTCTCTTGCGCTTTATGAATATGTAGGAAAGGAAAGTATAGTTTTCATGTGGATTTTTCTAAATCAAGTTTTCACCAGATATAGGTACACTTTCAGGTCCCCTGAATCCAAAAAAGAAACATGTTTTTAGCGATTAGTCTGTGTGTGTGTGTGTGTGTGCGCGCGCGCGCGTGTGTGTGTAAACAAAATTATCTCAAGAATGCAATATGTGAGGTGGAAAGTAAAAAGAGACATATTGTCGAAAGAAATCATGACAATGACAACGTTCGAGTCGATACATCGATATTGTGAGTTTTTACTTTCTCTTGCCTATATAAATATATATAGGAAGGAAAGTATTGTTTTCATGTCGATTTTAAGAAATAAGAGTTTTCAGACCCCCTGAACCCAAAAACACATGTTTTTAGAGATTGGTCTGTGTGTGTGTGTGTGTGTGTGTGTGTGTGTTTGTCTGTGAACAGAATATCTCACGAACGGAACATCGACGAACTTGAAACTTAAGTTAGATATTAGATACTACCGGACCAGACACGAACATTTTCATCGAAATCGGTCAACAGTCAATCGGAGAAGCAGTTTATTCGTGTAATTTTTCACTTTTTTGGGATTTTCTCAAAAACGGCTCCTACGATTTTTTTTAAAAATCGTCTCATTTACTACATTTTTATGCTCTGCAAGGTAGGGGTAGGCGCCCCTTTTTGGTTGGTGTCTGCTAAAATTCTTGAGGAGGCTGTTTTCTCGTACAATGATTGTTTTTTTTTAAGATAGCGGATTTAATATGCATTTTAGCGCAAAAATGCGTATAATAAAAGTTGTAGAGAATTTTATTTTTTTTATTTAACGTCGCATCAACTGCAAGGTCATTAGCGACGACGTTGGGGTGTAACTGTGCGTAATGACGATGAAATTATTTTTTGTAACGTATGAAAATAAGCCGTGCCTGAGTGGGATTCAAACCCAGAATATGTTTTTTACCCTGGAATGAACGGATTGAGTGCAAATGACCTCACTCTACCAGCCTGGATGTCACTGATTGAAGTAAAAAAAGTTATCATGTTGGTTAATGAGTAATTTTTGGCATGTTCTACAATATTATACTCTCTTTAGGATTCTCCTGGTTGCAATTAACCAAAAAATGGGAAAAACCTAAGAAATTAGGACGACACTGTTGTAGATATTCGACATTGATGCTGTTTAATTTTCTACAGGGAATTCGTTGACAACCACTATAACAGTTTTATCTTGACAAATTACATCAACCTCCTAATATGAAACAAAGAATAATTTAATAACATCGTGCCCTATCTTGAAAGAACAAAAACAGACATAATTATGGACATAATAAAAAAGATGGACCTTTTAGGATAAGGTGATTTTTGAATAGAAATTAGGGATAGATTAAAATCAATAAATAATAACGAGGGGAAATGCGGAGTTGATGAATTACAACTGCTCCCATTTGAAAAGGGTAGAATAATGTTATGGATAAATGTGTGTTGGTGAATCCATGGTAAAAATAGTTGGTGACACGACACACGTCACCAACTAAACAACTGTTAAGATAATATTAACAAACCCTCCCACATAAAACTTCTACCCTCCCTTTAAGTACATTTGACGTCATCACCCTTGACTCATTAACAGACAGTTAATAAAGTAAATTTATGAATTCCTAATGGAACTATTGGTAGAAACCTTAAAATGTAAAAACAAATTATCAAAAACGGACAAACAATTTTGGTAAAATTTCCTTAAGCCACTACATTATTAGCTCAACCTATTAGGAGCACTGGTACGCAACGGTTTTTTTCGCAGCACCCTTACCTGAGGAACTACGAGGGTCGAAAAATTTCAGCAGCCTGGATACGAGATTCATTCCTCGATGTTACGTTGCCGAGGTAATTAAAGTGTTTGACCTGCTCTATCATTTTTCCTTTTACTTTTATTTTAGTTCTTATTGTGTGTTTCCCTTTGAAAGCCATTAATTAGGTTTTTACAATCGAAATTCATAAATTATATTTCTCAGCAACTCTGACCAACATGAACACTGCTTTCTGTAAGTCATCCTCATTTTCTTTTAGTCAGCAACTCTGTCCAACATGAACACTGCTTTCTGTAATTCATCCTCATTTTCGTTTAGTCATCAGGCATATTTTAGCTTAATTAACTTATTACTTATCTATAGCTTAACAAACTAGAGACTGCAGATGCAGGCCGAGTATAGTGACCTAGATCACAGCACAGAGCCAATTGACTTTCGTTAATCGAATCGCTGTCACGTTGTGGTCCCGCTGTGGATGAGAGCCTAACAAAAAGTCAGCTGGAGTTCGGTGGAACAGAGTGTGACTTACCAAAGGAGCAAACTCACATCCGGCCTGGGTTGTTATCAGCTAGATCTCATCTGCAGTCTTTAGTTCGTTGGTATGGTAATTGAATGGTGTACTAGTTTTGGTTAGTAGTAGTTTAGTCTAAATTAGTACAGTATTACCTTTTTTTATCTGCTTACAGACTTCTTTTCAAGAAGCTGTTTTAACCCTTTCAGTGCCGAAACAATATTTAAAAGTTTGATCTAAAGTCATTTATTTTGAATAAGAATGTAAAAAAAAGTGCCAGCCCTTATTCCAAAAACTTGCAAGTGTAAGCCTCCCATTGGCGACCAAAATTGCAACGTTACAGAGAAATAAAATTTTCTGTTAAAAATTAATTTTTATTGTGCTCATAAAAAAAAGAAATCGTTCCAACACTAATTTTCAAAATAGTTTTCTTTTTAGTTTATTTAAAGTCGCATCAACAGCTTGGTCATTAGCAACTACAGTGGGTTTTGGTACCGTAACCGTGGTTTTAACGTGTTAAAATTTCCAGACTATAGCCGGGCATTGAACCCGGGACCTTTCACTTTGGAGGCTAGGGCCTTAGTCACTACGCCACGGAGGCGGTTTCAAAATACATTATTCCATTAATTTTCATTAAAATTTTTATTGAAAATGTTTGCCCATAACAGACAGGTGGAGTGTCAAATTATTTACACTCAATCTGTTAGTTGCAGGGCTAAAATAAATAGTTCTGTTTCTTATCAGATGGTCAGCCAATTAAATGACTGAATCATTTAAGAACAGAAGAGGTAGAGGTGTAAAAGACACTAATCAGAGTTATCTCCTCTGAAAGTAATGGATTTCATTATACAGCCAGACCCTGTGGTGAATGAAGTGAAAGTGTCTTTTGCAGAGTGGAAAATATATGCTTTTCAGAGGGCCTGGCATGCTGATAAGTGTACTTTTCCACTCAGTGAGGAAGGCAATGGTAAACCACCTCACTCCTCGATTTACTTAGTAAAACCTCTACAGGTTCAAACCAGCCTTTCGGCTGATGACCTAAACAACACATTGAAAATGTTCGGTTATCCGGACTTTGGAACTTTATGGATAACTATACGGACGTCCGGTAAACCAGATGCTATAACTACGTAAAATATATAGACGTGCTGTTTTCCGGACGTTGGCACTGAAAGGGTTAACAAAATTGTTGAGTAGCAGCGACTAGACTACCGTGGCACCCTTAGCTCTTGTGCTTGCGAAAACCCAGGGTGCACCCCGGTTGCGAACCACTGATTTAGAGGACCAAATAAAAAACAACGTTAAGTTTAATGACCCGCATTAGGAAAGAAATTTATGACAAGAGAAACTAAACCAATCAACTGAATCTGATGACGATGAAGAAAATGTGAACCAAAGCAGAAGGTATATCATCACTAAGGTACTCCGACCAATCTAACAGGTAAACCATGCGTGATAATAAGATGAAAAATAAAGGATGTGTCATCACGTGGGAAAATGAACCAATGGTGTCCATTTATAACGTTTATAAATGGAGGGTCTTATATGATTACTCATGATGTATGAACATAAATTGAAACGGAGGTACCTATAATTGTTTTACAGATTTATGTGATTTAATGTGAGAATACCACGTGACCAGGTAAATATGGTTTACCATTACACTGTTAATTGATAACGAAAGTACTAGGGGAACGTTGACAATGAAAAGGGGATAATGTACCTAACATACGGAGATTCATTGTTGAGGAGTACACAACACAATTAAGGTATACAATAGATTTATGTTACGTCACGTGTAGAGTAGTGCTTCATTAGTAAAAAAAATAAACAAAAAAACACTGATGTGAAACACTCACACGACTTCCTCTTGCCAATGCATATAATGAACAATATAACCTAACATTAGTTTTTCTTTTTTTTTGTTTAACGTCCGACTGTTCTGCAATTACTGCTAGTGCAGACGGTGAAGGATGAAATGATTTTGGTAACGTATGAAAATATGCCGTGCCTGAATGGGATTCGAACCCAAGCCCGCATGATGAAGGCGAGCAAGTTACCAATTACGCCAATGCGCCCGGCATTAGTAATAAAACATTAGAAAAAAACTAAAAAAGTAACTCAAAAAATATAACCTTATTTTAATCATGAGTAAATGACGCAAAATTATGCGAAAATCACTCATTCACGCTAAACTACGCTCTGTAGAGAAAAATGCTCTAATTAAAAGTTGTAGATCTTTTAATTTCATATAAATTTTATTATAGGCCTATACACTTTTGTCGTAAAACGCATACAAGGCTACTGAAGCCACAATCTTAAAATAACATTTTTTAAGAGAAAACAGCCTCACCAAGAATTTTAGCAGACATGTCGCCTACCCTAACTTATAGAGCATAAAAAATGTACCAAAAGAGGCGTTTTTTTTAAAAATCGTAGAAGCCATTATTGAGAAAATCGCAAAAAATTGAAAAATGACACGAATAAACTACTACTTCCGGTTGACCGATTTTGATGAAAATGTTCGTGTCTGGTCCGCTAGTGGTAGTATCTAACTTAAGTTTCAAGTTCGTACGATGTTCCGTTCTTGAGATATTCTATTCACACACACAGACCAATCGCTAAAAACATGTTTTTTGGGGTTCAGGGTGTCTGAAAGCGGGTAGATCCGCTGAAAACTCGATTTCGAAAAATCGACAAGAAAACAATACTCTCTATATATATTCATATAGGCAAGAGAAAGTAAAAATAAAAGAAAAACAATTTTTTTTCTATTTGGTTCAGGGAAGTAACGTAAAGATTAGTTTAAGTATGTTGTTGTTTAGGTCAACAGCCGAAAGGATGGTTTGAACCTCTAGAGGTTTTACTAAGTAAAACGAGGAATGAGGTGGTTTACCATTGCCTTCCTCACTGAGTGGAAAAGTACGCTTATCAGCATGCCGGGCCCTCTGAAAAGCACATATTTTCCACTCTGTAAATGACAACTTCACTTCATTCACCACAGGGTCTGGCTGTACAATGAAATTCATTACTTTCAGAGAAGGTAACTCTGATTAGTGTCTTTTACACCTCTACCTCTTCTGTTCTTAAATGATTCAGTCATTTAATTGACTGACCATGTGATAAGAAACAGAACTATTTATTTTAGCCCTGCAACGAACAGATTGAGTGTAAATAATTTGACACTCCACCTGTCTGTTATGGGCATAGTTTAAGTATACGTGAATAGAACATTTTATTCAATTATAATAACTTCTCATAGCCTACTTGACTATAGAAAGAGAATCAGAAAGTAACAGAAGCAAAAAACCAAAAGAATTTTAGATCCGGATTGATAGTAATATGATATTCTATGACGCACATGTTTGTCTTTATCTGACAGAATAACTGACTACAGATAATCGGGAACAGATCTTCACAGTTCGTACTACATTTAATCCGATCGAATTACAACCATGATTAATAGTACCTAGAAAAAACCGGACGGATTTGGAACAAACAATCATGTAGGAAAAGAAGGATTAATTTTTGTAATATGAAACTAGATTGGGGTAGACGAACAATATATTTCCTCATTTTCTCTTAAAAAATTTATAACGTTTACTACTTCCACTATGAAACTTCTTAATCAATCATTCCCAAACCGAATAAATTTTGTTTTAAAATGCATACTAAGAATACAAAAAAATTTAGTTCTTAAAAAATTTAGTGTGTAACACTCACACAACTTTCTATTGCCAATGCAAGTAATGAAAAATATAATCTAACATTAGTAATAAAACATTATAAATAAACAAAAAAACTCAATCAACACTCAATAAAAAAATCTCAATAAACATAACCTAATTTTAATCATGAGTGAAAGACGCAAAATGAAAATCTACATCAGTTTGGCTTAAAAATACGGAAAATCAATCTTTCACGCTGAACTAGGCTCTGTAGAGAAAAATGCTTTAAAAAAAGTTGTAGATATTTTAATTTCCTAAAAATTTGATTATAGGCTGTACATTTTTGTCGTAAAATGCATGCTAAGGCTGAAATCTAAAAGAAATCGATTTTTTACACGTTTTCGTGAGAAAAAAACAAAATCACTAATTACCGCTAAACTAAGCGTTATACAAAAAATGTTTCAAATAAAAGTTATAGGATTTTAAATTTTGTACAAATTCCATTATGTAAATTTTGCGCTAAAATACATATTAAAGCCGTAATCATAAAAAAACAATTTTCTATCATGTTTTGAGAAAACAGCAGAAAAGTGAAAAATTACACGAATAAACTACTACTACTTCCAGTTGACCGATTTTGATGAAAATGTTTGTGTCGGGTCCTCTAGTGGAATCTAACTTACGTTTCAAGTTTCAAGTTCGTACGATGTTCCGTTCTTGAGATATTCTGTTCACACACGCACACGCGCGCGCTCACACACACACACACACACACACACACACACATACCAATCATTAAAAACATGTTTTTTGGGTTCAAGGGGTCTGGAAACGTTTAGTTCTGGTGAAAACTCGATTTCGAAAAATCGACATGAAAACATCCCTTTAAAAAAGTCACTTTTTTGCTTCACGGGGTAAATAACGTGAAGATAAGTTAAAATCCGGGCCAAAAAAATTTTGGAAATCGAGATGCTAAAAATTATTTAAACCTCGAACCAACAACAAAAAACTTAATCGTGTTTTATTAAGTTAGCTACTAATCGTATTAAATAAAAACTTTCTTTACCCATGTTTACATGATTATGATGTAATATCACAAATCCATGATAACAAAATCATGGAAAAACAAAAACATTTTTTTAGTATTACCAATGCTAGAAATAATAAGGGATAAAAGGAGACCAAAATAAAACAAGGGGCCAAAACCAAGAGGGTAGAGTAAGGAAAAGATTACAGCTAATACGTTTCCATGGCAACCACACCGTTCGATTTTACTTGGATGCAGGGACCCTTTTTTCAAGAGAAACTTGGATCTCTAAAAACAACCGCCAGCTCGAGAAAGCTACCCTAAAATACAATATTAACTCCAGAATTACAGTAAATTTAAATCTAAACAATTAATTCTACAATAAAAAAAATTGGTACAAAACAATCACACGACTTTCTCTTGCCAAAGTAAATAATAACCCATCTGTTCTATGTTTAATCATTATTAAACAATGTAAAATGAAAATCAACCTGTTTGGCTTAAAAATACGAGATCGCTAATCGCTAATTGACGCTAAATTAAGCACTGTTGAACAAAATGTTTAAGAGAAAAGTTGTAGATTTTTTATTTCATATAAGTTTAATTATACAATGTAGAATAGCAGTCTATGTTCCAGTACGTCGTTGATCGAAGATCTTATTCAATTAACCAATTATTGTAAATTTTTTTTTGTAATCCCTAATTTGAGTATGTTGCAATTTGTTTAATTCAGAACAATAAGCAACCCCATGACCCAATGAGATGAGAATGATGTGTATGACGTGTAAATGAGGTCTACTCTTGTACAGACTTAGGTCGACCATTCCTGAGAGAGTATGGTTAATTGAACCCCAACCATCAAAGTACACCGGTAACCACTGTCTAGCATTCAAATCCATATAAAAGTAACTACCTTTACTAGGATTTGAACCAGGAACCTGCAAATCAGCTGTTAAACAGCTGATTTTGGCGACGACTTTACCTCTAGCCCAACCCGGTGGGTCAATTGTTGTAAATTCAAGACGAAATATAAAAATAATCATAAATGATAATCAAAATTTAACAATTTATAAATTAAATATTCTAAACAGTAATTAAATGTATCAAGATGAATTATAAGAAGAAAATAAACTATTCAAAAAATTAAAATTGAATATTTGGATTGGCGCTTCGTTTCCGGATCATAAGTAAAAAACCTCGTTTCATCACATGTTATTATATTCTACCTGTTCCCTACGGTGAAATCTGCATTAAAAGGGACAAGATTTGAGTCTGTGGTAGCTGTAAAAGAGAAAGCGACACGTGTCCTGAAGGAGCTGACAGAAGATGACTTCCAGCACTGTTTCCAACAATGGAAAATTCGCATGGAGCGTTGTAGGGATAGAGAAGGAGTGTATAATAAAGGTGACAATACGTGATTATGTATATATTAAAATTAAATTGTTTACAACGTCAGTCTCGTTATTTAATAACCACACCTCGTATATTAATCTTCCCATTCCCTACTCGTAATTTTTCACTTGTCACGTGTGCATTATTTTACGTGACGATACAGTTTATTTATTGAATTCATAGTAAGCAATTGAATACCAAATATCTCCAGAAACCACCTTCATGGCGCAGTGACTAAAAGCGTAAGCCTACAAAGCGAAAGATCCAGAGTTCGATTCCCGGCTAGGATCTAGCAATTTTAACAACTTAAAACCCATCGTTACAGTACACTAAAACTCACAGTACTTGATAAAGACTAAACTAAATACATAATATTAGGTAATACCAAATTACATGATTATTGTTATCTCATTCAGAACACACCATATTACGAAGACGGTAAAAAATTTATATAAACACACACGCCCTCAGTTAATCCCCATCAGCAAACTACGCACCCTCGAATCAAATAAGGGTTGTTAGATTTATTTATAATACACTGTATCAACAAATCAACAGTCAAAATATGACATAACAATGCATAGTCACGCTTCACGCTTCTCATTATAAAAATGTAACAACGCAATGTACATTACACACATCCAAGGGCCTGTAACTTTGAATTTAATCCATTAATTACAGCTTCAATATAAATTATACACAATGCCAATAGGTTTACTATTGAAAATCAGAATTCCGTGTTGAAATCATTCGTCCAATAATGTGCCTGATAAAATTTATCCTGCTTTAACCCTTTGAATGCCGAAACAATACTTAAAAGTTTGATCTAAAGTGCCATTTAATTCGAATAAGGGTGAACAAAAAGTACCAGCCCTTATTTCGGAAATTTTCAGGCGTAAGCCTGCCATTATTGACCAAAATTTCAACGTTATAAAACAAATAAATCGTTCTAACACTAAAACTATTCAAAACAGTTTTTTTCAGTTTATTTAAAGTCACATCAACAGTTTGGTCATTAGCACGTACTGTGGGTTTTGGTACCTTAACGGTGGTTTTAACGTGTTAAAATTTCCAGACCCTAGCCGGGAATCGAACCCAGGAACTTTTGCTTTGCAGGTTAGCGCGCTAGTAACTACGCCACGGGGCGGTTTCAAAATTCATTTTCTTTTCTTGTACGGCCACAGGGGACCACTGTAAGTTCATTTATTGTTCCTTTTCACCCTTAACCTCGCGTGGTAGTTCTTCATTCGGTCAGATCTACTCTTTCATCAGTGGTCTTTTCTCTAAGTTGTTTGCCCCCCAAATCCGATGGCAAACTTCTCCGGTCACATTGACCAGATGGGGTAATTTTCCTTAAAGAACTTTCCATATTGTGAACTTTTCAAGGATGTTTCTTTCCTGGTGTGGCGAACCACTGGTTTCAACTACAGTGTTGAGTTGTAGAGGATATTCTTTCAGCCGCTCCTCTGGAGAACAGACGCTGAGCTATATGCTATATATTAAATTAATTTTTGTTAAAACTTTTTTTCGAAAATGTTCAGTAATCCGTAAGTTGGTATTTTATGTATAACTTACGGGCGTCCGGTAAACCGGATGTTATAACTAACTAAACATTATCGACGTCCTGTTTTACGGACGTTGTTAGGCCTATACTGAAAGGATTAACGAATATAAGATGGTGCTGTTTGTTTAAACCAGTGGTTCTTAACATTTTAGACACTGCATCCCCTTTTTAGGCTGAATTTTGCCGACCCCCTCTGAATTATGTTAAAAAAAATGTTTACATTACATACCAACAGGAAAAAGATGCTTACAATAAGATGCACAGGTTGCAGTAAGTATGGGAAACTATCCACCGAACCTTAAAAATCTGGTGTGAAACACTCATACAGCTTTCTCTTGCCAATGCAAATAAATTAACAATACAACCTAACATTAGTAATAAAACATTAGAAATAAGCAAAAAAATTAACCTCGGTTAACATAACCTAATTACAATCATGAGTAAAAGACACAAAAGAAAATCAACCTCAGTTTGGTTTATATTGTTAATTATTTGCATTGGCAAGAGAACGTTGTGTGAGTGTTTCACTCCAGGTTTTTCTCATTATTTTCATTAGCAAGAGAAAGTCGTGTGATTGTTTTACACCATAAATATATTATACGAGGGTAAGTCAATTATTATCCGCAATTTAGTTTTATTTTTGTTTATGTTGGCAGTACTGTCGTTTTGCGTTGATGATGCATGTTTATTTGCTTTGTTTTTAAGTTGTTCGTTTTAAGTTCTTTGTTTATTTGTGGTTATATGTATGCAAGTTTCAAGCTGCTAGGTTAGTTTCGTTATCACTGTCGTGCTGTTAATCATGGCTGCGCCGCTTTCTATTTGCACCAACGAAGAGCAACGTTCAGTGATCCGTTTTTTGTGGTCGGAAGGTGTATCAGGGGCCGAAATTCATAGAAGACTTTCGGTACAGTACGGGAACAGTGTTTTGCTACAACGGAGTGTCAACGAATGGATGTAAAAATACAAAAATGGTCGCACAAGTGTTACGTACGATGAAGGAGCCGGACGACCGTTTACCGCCGTAAATGAAGAAAACACTGAGCGTTCACGTGAAATGATTCCCTTAGGTAGACGAGTAACTATTGACGAAGTGGCACATCGTCTGCAAATTAGCCACGGTACTGCCTACGAAATCATTCACAACACACTTGGATTTCATAAAGTTTGTGCAAGATGGGTCCCAAAACAACTGACACTGTTGCATAAACAAACGCGCTTGGACATCTGCAAAAAACATTTGGATCGCTATGGTAACGAACGGGAAAACTTCTTAGAGAGGATCATTACTGGTGACGAAACATGGATCCACCATTACGAGCCGGAGAGTACACGGCAGAGTATGGAATGGAAACATTCAAATTCCCCGTGCAAGAAAAAATTCAAGACCCAACCGTCCACAGGAAAACTGATGCTTACGATTTCATGGGACTCACAAGGTCCAGTACTGGAACATTAACAGGAAGGGGCACAACAATAAACAGTGTACGTTACAGTGAGATGCTTACTGCCAAGCTAAAGCTTGCAATTCGAAGCAAACGCAGAGGACTGCTGTCAAAAGGTGTTGTGTTGTTGCAAGACAACGCCCGTCCGCATACTGCTGCCCACACAGCTGAAACGCTCCAGAAACTCAATTTTGAAGAACTGGCTCATCCTCCACATAGTCCCGATCTTGCTCCTTCTGATTATCACTTGTTTGGTCCACTCAAAGAGGAATTAAGGGGGAGTCGATTTACCTCGGACGACGCATTGAAAGAAGCGTTGCATTCCTGGCTCGCATCTCAACCAAAAATCTTCTTTTATAAGGGCATCAGGAACTTGAATAACGATGGACCAAGTGCGTTAAAAAGCAAGGGGACTATGTCGAAAAATGATGTATCTACTTGTAAGTTTCCTATTTGATAACAATAAAATTTTACGACTACATTGCGGATAATAAATGACTTACCCTCGTATATTTATATTTATGTCAGAATATTACTTGTCCAAATCCGGAGACGTACGACAAGTAGGCGTTGACCACCGTTTGGAAACCAATGCTAATGATGTAGCGCGTAAAGGAAAAAACATAGACTACATAATAATAGGCCTACCTCAGTAATTACTAGGTTTATAATTGCAGGATGTAAAAACATCCATTAGCAGAAACAAAAATATGGTTATACTTTTGTATTACATGGTAAAATGTCAACAGACAACATAAAATTGCCTGTTAAAACACTAAAATAATTAGAAATAATGGTACATATATTAAACCAATTTACATGCGGGCATTAATTTATGCAACGTACGAATTCAGTTACTTTATTGTTTACAGTTTAAAAAAACAAAACTATCAAAATTGTATTTCCTTAACAAAAATAGTTTGACATAAGAACATGACATACTGACAAAAGTATCCTACTTACAAAAGAAAAACAACATAAAAACATAAAAGTAATATATATATAATATAATCCTATCTAATTTTAAGTAAATACCAAAAAAACAACCGTAAAAAGGACATTGAAATAACAGTTACACCTGTACGCAAAATGTTCGGTGTAAATACTACAGTTAAGCTTCTATTAACCAAGCATTTTTTTTAAAGAACCGATTTTATTTTGCCTAAAACCCTCGTTTTTATAAGAATTGTAGAGAATTCTATTCTAAAAAATCTGGTGTGAAACACTCACACAACATTCTCTTGCCAATGCAAATAATTAATAATATAACCTAACATTAGTAATAAAACGTTAGAAATAGACAAAAACTAACCTCAAAAACATAATCTTATTTTAATCATAAGTGAAAGACGTAAAGTGAAAATCAACCTCAGTTTAGCTTAACAATACGGAAAATCACTCTTCACCCTAAACTAGGCTCTGTAGAGCAAAAATGCTGTAAATAACAATTGCAGATCTTTTAATTTCCTATAAATTTGATTATATACACTTTTGTCGTAAGGCTGAAATCACATAATAAGGCTGAAATCTTTAAAATAATCGATTTTTACACGATTTCGTGAGAAAAAAACCCGAAAATCGCTAATTACCGCTAAACTAAGCGTTATACAAAAAGATTTTTCATATTAAAGTTGTAGGATTTTAAATTCGCTATAACCTTTATTATACATTTTTGCGCTAAAATGCATATTAAAGCTGTAATCTTAAAAAAAACAATTTTTTTACGTCAAAACAGCCTCAACAAGAATTTTAGCAATCGTGGCGCCTACCCTGTCTTGTAGAGCATAAAAAATTTAGTAAACCAGGCGATTTTTTTAAAAAAATGTAGGACCAGTTTTTGAGGAAATCGCAAAAAAGTGAAAAATTACACGAATAACTACTACTTCCTGTTGACCGATTTTGATGAAAATGTTCGTGTCGGGTCCTCTAGTGGTATCTAACTTAAATTTCAAGTTTCAAGTTCGTACGATGTTTCGTTCTTGAGATATTCTGTTCACACACACACACACACAGAGACCAATCGCTAAAAACATGTTTTTTGGATTCAGGGGGTCTGAAAGCGAGTAAATTCCGTGAAAATTCGATTTCGAAAATCGACATGAAAACAATGCTTCCTTCCTATTATTCATACAGGCAAGAGAAAGTAAAAAATTATATAAATAACGTCTACGAAAATTAAACTCATTAAAACATTTTGTGTGTTTATTCGCAATTAAACAAAGTTATTTTACGTTAAACTTAAAAAAGTGTATTTTCTAATCCTAGTTTTCAACGTGTTCACGTAGTCTACTTTTCTTAAAAACTAAAATCGATACAGTTGTGGGACTAATTTTTTATGTTTCCCAGGTTAAAAACCATAAGAAATCATTTTGCGCAGGAGATGCGTTTCGAGATTGCAGTTTTGCAACTAAAGGCAGGTCTAAAGGTATTTGGATTCACAAGACAAACCATGAGGTACTAACCGCTTTCCCAGTATATTTTTATAAATGCCTACTTGAGAAGAAGTGATGGATTAAAACTATCCTTCATTTTAAGGAAATAAAATTAATTCCGGAAACGTATTTCGGTTCGGTTAAGGATCTTAGTTTGTAACTTTCAGCCCAACCACATAGGCCTACGTAATTTTCCCAAGAAAAAATAACCTGACATTAAGATGTAAATCCTTGTAAACGAAAAACAATTTTTGGCTTCAGGGGTTCACGAAACAGTTAAAATCAAAGTATAAAAATGTTTTACCATCAAAATAATCTCTTATATTATACTCTGCGGAAGAAATTTTAAAAAAAACTTGTGGCATGTAGTAATTTATTGAACACAACAGTTTTCTAAGTTATTTTCAGACATGTATAGAAACAATTTTGATACTTCCGCGCATCCAGTTACACGCAGATCAATGTTCAAATCAAAATGGTATGAGGTGAGGTTATGTGGGTAGGAAAGGGGTTTATGCTGCAACGTTTCGAAATGCGGTCTTGCAACTATAGGCGTACCTGAAGATATTTTGATTCACAAAACACAAACCATGAGGCACTAACCGCTTTCCCACTATTTTTTCACATACTTGAAAAAGCGTGAATGGTTTTTTAATAATACTCAACTATTAGCCTACAAGTAAAAAGGGAAAATTTAAATTAAAAAAATCTGGTGTAGAAGACTCACAAAACTTTCTCTTGACAATGCAAATAATGAACAATAAATATAACCTAAGTAAAAAACTAACCTCAAAAAACAAAACCTTATTTTAATCATGAGTGAATGATGCAAAATGAAAACCAACCTCAGTTTGGCTTACCTAATAATACGGAAAATCAATCTTTCACGCTAAACTACTTAAGCTTTGTAGAGAAAAATGCTTTAAAAAAAGTTGTAGGGCCTACATCTTTTAATTTAGGCCTACTATGAATTTGATTATAAATCAAATCTAAGGCGTAATTCTTAAAAAATCCATTTTCATTCATGAAAAAAAAAACAACAGAAAATCAAAATCACTAATTACCGCTAAAGCAAGAGAAAGTAAAATTCCCTTTCATGAGACGACACGTCTCACGGCAGGTGGTAATTTTTGGAAAGGGTTACCTTTGACTTACGGTAAAAACCATTAGTGATTTCTGTACCTACACTTTAAGAGGAATGGACTGACACTATTTTTGTTTCCAAATTCCGACTTTGATTACTTCACTTCCGGTTTTGGGCCACTTACAGTCGAAACCGGAACTTCAAACCCAATCCAGGCCCACTATTATTAAACTTTTATTTGAATTTAGTTTACATTGCTTACATAACTTCTTCCAGAATTAAATTCTTTACATTTTTTATTAGGAAAAATAATTTGTTCACTGATCATTTAACAAAGTTATTGGGCAACAAACGTAGAACACTGTGTTTTTCTACTAAGGTTTGTTGCATATTTCATCCAATTTCTCAAAAACTATTAACACTACAGCTTCCAGAGACTAGTTTTTAACTGAAATCTGGGCGAAATTTTTCGCTAGCTGTAACTCGCTAATGAAGCTTTTTCAAACATATGTTTATATGAACTTATATATATAGTGTATAGTGGCGACTATTTACAACACTATGGGTCGTTTGTCGCAGTCAAAACGCCATTTTTGCCTGTCTTGCCATGACTCCTCCTCCATGTTTCTTCTCCCCATGGCTCTGTCAATACCTTCCATCCATCTCCCTCTCGGTCTTCCTCTTTTCCTATTTCGCTGCGGTCTCCAGTTCCATGCCTTCAGTGGGATTCGTACGTTGCTCATTCTTCGCATGTGACCATACCAGTATATATATGAACTTGTTTTCTTATTTTTAGCTCTACAATCATGTAGTACTAAATTATTTTACCATAATTTAGAATCACCCTGTATATGAAGTTACTGTCACAGCAAACTCATATTCTGGTTTGTAAGGCTTGCAAGATTTTCTCTAGCAAACGTAAATAATCAAAAATGAAACCTATATAACACAGACCAATCGCTAAAAACATGTTTTTTGGGTTCAGGGGGTCTGAAAAGTGTAGATCCGGTGAAACTCGATTTAGAAAAATCGACATGAAAAAAATACTTTCCTTCAATATATTCATATAGGCAAGAGAAAGTAAAAACAGATTGCTTGAACAAAAGCACAACCTAAGAGGTAATCATGAATGAATGGCGTAAAGTAATAATCTACAGAGGTAGATTTTAAAAACACGTTAAATCACTTACTGAAAACCTGTATATCCGGTGAAAACTCAATTTGGAAAAATCTGCATGAAAACAATACTTTCCTTCTTATATATTCATATAGGAAAGAGAAAGTAAAAATATAGATTAATGTTTCCTGTTCACAAAGAAGTAAACCATAAATTAGATCAAAATGTAATAATCCTACAATGTCAAAAACCGCAATTAAATAAACAAAAATGTAATTAACAAAGAAAATCTTTAACGAATCTCATAAAAAAACACTCATAATTTTTAGATCACACCCGTAGAAAAGAATAGGAAATGGTAAATAAGGAAGAGGTAATTGACACGAAAGAAATTAAAACCATAATAAACGTATTTTTAATGTGTACCAGATTAGGGAATTTTTCAGTTAAGGATTGGGGTAGCGACGTAATTTAACTGTTTAAGAAAGAAGGCGTTTACATTTAGGTGGTCTAAACAGATCTACCGCCGCCGGTTGGGAAATCATTAACATATGTATGCCTAGTTTCTGTATAGCTAGACACCACATTTCATCAGCAAAAATATTGAAAACACATGCATGTCACATCTCGGATATTTATATCTTCAAACAGTGTAGGTTAGCTAACATAAATATATTCCTTCAATACAACCATTCAGAGAAAAAATGTATTTTCATAACATTTTGACCATTTATTTATAATTTTAATTATAGGCCTACCAAGTATTTGGAGAAATAAACTCCGGGGTTCCTCAAGGATCCATACTTGTTCCAATACTATTATAGCCTACTATTAAGCGTAATACTTACCAACGACATGCCTCTCAATAAATCAGTACTTACCGCTTCATACACTGATGATGCAGCAATTCTTTCATCGCACAATAATACTACAGAAGCATCAAATAAACCTCAATTATACGAGTACTTAGACCAAGTCCTACAATGGTTGAACAAATGGAGACTAAAAGCAAACGCAAATAAATCCGTCCAAGTTATGTTTACCATGAAAAGCAAGGAAATCCCATTAGCACTCCTAGGTAAAAAGGTAGGCCTACTTCCACAACAAAATCACGTGAAGTACCTTGGTGACATCACATAGTATGTAAACAGAACAAGCTTAATTTAAAATACGAGGTGTGGCTATTAAAAAACGAGACTGACATAAAAAAATTTATTTTTCTATTAGGCCTATTCTATTAATCACTTATTGTCACCTTCAATACACTCCTTCTCTATCCCTACAACGCTCCATGCGAATTTTCCAGTGTTGGAAACAGTGTTGGAAGTCATCTTCTGTCAGTTCCATCAGGACACGTGCCGCTTTCTCTTTTACAGCTTCCACACTCAAATCTTGTCCCTTTTAATGCAGATTTCATCTTAGGGAACAGGTAGAAGATAATAACATGTGATGAAACGTGGATTTTTCTTATAATCCGGAAACGAAGCGCCAATCAATGCACTGGAAGACCCGAACTTCACGGAGAACCAAAAAAGCTCGAATGAGCAAGTCAAAATTTAAAGCAATGAGGATTGGTTTTTTATGCCATGGGATTGTGTACCTTCACTGGGTTCCTGAAGGTCAAACAATGAATTAATATTACTACCTTGAGGTACTTTCTAAACTAAGTCAAAGAGTAAGGAAAAAACGCCCAGAAATGTGGAAGGGCAAATCATGGGTTCTCCACCAAGACAATGCGCCAGCTCATACCGCTTTATCTGTCAAGAGGTTCCTAGCCAAGTACAGCATCTCAGTGTTAGAACATCCACCTTATTCACCAGATCTTGCACCATGTGACTTCTACCAGTTCCCTAAGGTGAAATCTGCATTAAAAAGGACAAGATTTGAGTCTGTGGAAGCTGTAAAAGAGTAAAAGTCCTGAAGGAGCTGACAGAAGATTACTTCCAGCACTGTTTCCAACAACGGAAAATTAGAATGGAGCGTTGTTGTAGGGATAGAGAAGGAGTGTATATTGAAGGTGACAATAAGTAATTATTTATAAAATTGAAATAAATTATTTTTATTACGCCAGTCTCGTTATTTAATAGCCACACCTCGTATATATTTTATCATGAAAGCGTTTTAACTGTACCACCTCCAAGCGAATTAGTCCGAAATCCCGTAACTTTAAAAAAAAGCAAAGAAGTATCAGGTACAAACATATATTTGTCATGAAAACGTTTTATCTGTACCACCTCCAACCAAATTAGCCCGAAATCAAAAACTAACGAAGACGTAAAAAACTGGATCAAAATCGATCCAAGAGTTTTGTAAAAAAAATATGTTAAGGCATAGGCTTACATAAAGTAGTACAATTTTTACTTACTGGTTTAAAAAAATAGACAAAAGACCCAGTAAGCAACTCGATAGATTCCGAAAACATTAAAGATGGAACAACTTTCCGGAAAACAATACAGGAATTACAGGTTCAGGAGAAGAAAAACCCACTTACAAAAGAGGAAAAAAACAGACTCAAGATCATAAAGAGCACACCTCTCAGAAAGACGAAAGAAGCAAAAGCTAAGTTGATTAAACTTCTCCTCTAAAACGGGTAATCGAAAAAAGTAAAGAATTAACTAACTTAATAAATGTTAATAAAGTAGTACAAACAGAACAATTTTTACTCCAAACGCATATAACTTATTTGTTCCGTAACGGGGGAGGGGAGAACAAAATAAACTCTTCATTTTTCTTCATACCGTATTCAAATCAAACAAGATTAACAACCATATTAAACATAGACAATAAGTAAACAGTAAAAATGTCACACATAAAATTAAAAACGAAACTAATGTGCCAGAAAACAAACAATAAAAACATTACACAACTTAAAAACTATAAAAAAAACTTGAAAGTATCATATATACAGATTGGTTAGTAAATCAGTTGGTTTAAAAAGCAAGATGACAAGAGAGCCGCATGCGACAAGATTAAGAAATGGGGGATAGGAAATAATATCCAGGCATGTACGGGAAGCTATGGTCTTCGCATAAATATGCTTTCAACCGACAACTGAACTGAAATTCTAAAACTAACCGGGTGGGACAAATAGAAGACGTTAATCAAAAGAACGAGGCCGTAAAACAAATCTTAATAGACGACAGACATCGGTGTAGCAGAAAATGAAATAAGATTGTACGAACGAAAGAGATAGAAATAGTTTTAAAATAGAAAGAGAAAGAGTGAAATTGTATCACTTGCCAAGTTATTTCAGAGTACATACTATAGCTTATAGTTTATATACTCTGATACGCATTCGATATCCCTTTACAGTTGTTATTTGTTTGTTAGGTTATTAAATAAAACCTTGACAATTCGTTAATAAGAATCTTGAAAGAAAAATTTATAAGAGCAGGTACCAAACACAATTTGTGTCACCGAATTGTTTTCCATCAGAAAACTCACAATCAAACCTGTAAATATTTCATCACTACGCAAAAAAATTAATACGAGGTATGGCTATTAAATAATGAGACTGAAATTGCAAAAAAACTTTATTTTTATTTTATACATAATCATTTATTGTCACCTTCAATATACACTCCTTCTCTATCCCTACAACGCTCCCTGCGAATTTTCCGTTGTTGGAAACAGAGCTCGACATCATCTTCTGTCAGCTCCTTCAGGACACGTGCCGCTTTCTCTTTTACAGTATCCATAGACTCAAATCTTGTCCCTTTTAATGCAGATTTCACCTTAGGGAACAGGTAGAAGATAATAACATGTGATGAAACGTGGATTTTTCTTATAATCCGGAAACGAAGCGCCAATCCATGCACTGGAAGACCCGAACTTCACGGAGAACCAAAAAAGCTCGAATGAGCAAGTCAAAATTTAAAGCAATGAGGATTGGTTTTTTATGCCATGGGATTGTGTACCTTCACTGGGTTCCTGAAGGTCAAACAATGAATTAATATTACTACCTTGAGGTACTTTCTAAACTAAGTCAAAGAGTAAGGAAAAAACGCCCAGAAATGTGGAAGGGTAAATCATGGGTTCTCCACCAAGACAATGCGCCAGCTCATTCCGCGTTATCTGTCAAGAGGTTCCTAGCCAAGTACAGCATCTCAGTGTTAGAACATCCACCTTATTCACCAGATCTTGCACCATGTGACTTCTACCAGTTCCCTAAGGTGAAATCTGCATTAAAAAGGACAAGATTTGAGTGTGTGGAAGCTGTAAAAGAGTAAAAGTCCTGAAGGAGCTGACAGAAGATTACTTTCAGCATTGTTTCCAACAATGGAAAATTCGCATGGAGCGTTGTAGGGACAGAGAAGGAGTGTATATTGAAGGTGACAATAAGTGAATATGTATGCACCTCGTATTTAGATAGGCAAAAGAAAGTAAAAAAAACACTGTATTTTTTTGTAACCCTGGAACTAACAGATTGAGTTGAAATAATTTAACACTTCACCTGTCTGTAATGGGATAGGTTATAAATATTTTCATGAGTTACATAAGCAAGAGAAAGTCGTGTGAGTGTTTCACAGTAGATTTTTTTTGATAAATAAGACCTGAAAGACATCAGTTGATATAGAATCAGCATTCGATTTGGTACTAATGCTCGTAGTGTCGCCAGTTCAATATCTCAACCGAATAACAAGACCAAAACGAGACAGAAAGAAAAAACAACGGAGATACAACAAGCAGAGGGCGAGAGATTTATTTGATGTTAGAGCAGATGCAATCTCTCGCCGGCTGGTTAGTAAAGTTTTTGTCAACTAACCTCACCGTTCCCCATGGCACTGCGATCACATTATATATATATTTCCTCTTTTTTGTTTCATATCGGAGTTTCTTGATCAGTTCTGTCAATTAGGTGCAGTGTCCCTTAATTGGGGACCAAAAATCCAGTTGTTTTTTTTTTTATTTCTTTTATAACTCATCGAACCGGTATATGATACAAGCAAGCAGTTAATGTATAAGTGTGTGAGTGTAGAATTAAATAACGTACTACATTGACAAAAAAGGATGTGGTCACATTTTTATCGGGGCGCTGACAAGACACATGCACGAAATACCGTAAAAAGACAATTCAAAAACAAAAAAGTATCAAATTTTTTATATCTAATTAACGACACTTTCTGCACAACGACACCACCTGTTTGAATTTCTTATAATAATACTAGATACTAAATACTTAAATAATTCATTTAAGTAATTGGTTCTTTTAAATTATTTTCATATTATTAAATATTTGACAATTTATTCTTCTATTATTTACAAGTGATAAAATTTTATTACCTTACATCATGTAACCTGCCTATAACAGGTAGGTTAAGTGTTAAATTATTTGCAATCAATCTGTTAGTTCCAGGGCTACAAAAAATAGTAATTCGGGTCTTTTCCGTTTTGTGTATGGCACTATCAAATCCGAATTCCCTGAAGGTTGCACAATCCTGAATCCTGAATCCTGGTTGAGAGGGCTAAGAAGCCATATGATGGCGACATCGTGTTAAGGAACACCTGGTCGCTCGGGGAACAATATAACAGAATAATTGCAACCTCAAGAAATTTAGGGGGAATTTTATAGTTTAAATAGGAAATAGGATTCTGGTTCGTGGGACATTAGAACTGGGACTTGAAAGGAGGTAATTTATTTTTAGAAGTTATTTGTGGAAAATTTAAATTAAGGGACAAGTGGGTTTAAGAGCGGCTCTTTTATTTTATTTTATTTTTCAGTGGCCTTTTTTCAGTTTTGTGGGAGGCCTAATATTTTGGTGAGGGGAAGGCATGCATTTTACTGAACGTGGACTAAAGGTATAATTTAAGGTAGGGGTTAGTTTATGATTTCAGGGGAGACGGAAAGGGTAGAGTTTGGCATAATCACCGGCCTTTTTATCTTCTGAGTGTTTATTAATTTAAAATGGCGGCTCTTTTCACCGTAGTGGAGTGATTATGCATAGGAACATGGGGACAACTACCAACTGGGGGGAGTGAGTCATACAAGTAGGAGGGGCAAGGGTAAATAAGAGGAATACAGGGCAGAATAAAAATGTGGCAACTCTAAATTTTGTTAAGTGGGTCATTCTAAAATTTAGATAAAGTCGTGGAATGGTAATGGGATAGAGACTTCAGGTGGGTGTAGGCGTCGGTACAAGTCCTGAATGATCTGGGGTCCGTCAGTTTTCCCAGCGTCGTGTAGCCGTTTCGAGGTATTGTAAATAAAGTCCTCCATAGAAGGGAAGAGAAGGTGTTCGTGTATGATGCGATTGGATATAAGATAGTGGAACTGTGTGATGCACCGGAGGACTTTGTTCTGGTATGCTGAAGTACGTCTTTTGTTGGACTTGGAGAGAAAGGGCCACCATACCGGTGACCCGTACAAAAGGAAAGGACGTAGGATAGAGGAGTACATCAGAAGTTTCAGTTTTGAGGAGTATGCAGGAGAGAGGAACAAAGGGATGAGTAAAGCGAACAAGGCCCTACCCTTGCTAAGCTTGCTGTCAATGTGCTGTCGAAGTGTCAATCGTTTATCTAGGTCAACCCCTAGATATTTCACGCTGTTCTGCCATGGGAGGAGTTCCCCTTCCAATCGTAGAGGCGGAGGAACATTGCGTTTTAGTGTAAAGTGGATTGCTTCGCATTTTGTGGGGTTAAGTGATAGTCTCCAGACACGACACCAGCTAGTGATGTCTAGAAGCTGAGTTTGAAGCGCGCGGCAATTGAGGCGGAGGCATCTGCCGTGACGGTACAGGATAGCATCATCGGCAAACAGTCCGAATTGGATTGAATCACGGACAGGAAAATCGAAGGTGTACATAAGATAGAGGATGGGCCCAAGGACCGAGCCCTGAGGTACACCCGCGGACGAAGGGGTGAGTGGGGACATGGCCATGTGGAACTGAGGAATAGTGACAGAGACTTGGAATTGTCTTCCAGTAAGATAGGAATGGAGTAATCGGACAGTTGAGGGGGGAAAGAATTGTGCCAGTTTGTAAAGGAGGCCCATATGCCAGACGCGGTCAAATGCAGCCCGAAAATCAAGCAGTACAGCCGTCGTGTCACAGTAAGAATTTCTGGCATCCACAAGTGCCGTGACGATGCGGAGGAGTTGGGTAGTTGTGGAGTGTCCTTGACGAAAACCAAATTGCTCGGGGGGAAGAACAGATTCAACAACAGGTCGCAGGCGTGGGAGAAGAAGCCTTTCGAATAATTTTGACAGGATCGGCAAAAGGGAAATTGGTCTATAACTTTCGGGATCAGTTGGACGTTTGTGGGGTTTCAGAATAGTAATGACTTTGGAAACCTTCCACGAAGAGGGGAAATGTTGCAGCGCCAACACTGCATTGAAAATTGTCAAAAGATGAAGCTTTAGATCTGGCGGGGAATTCAGGATGGCGTATCCAGAGACATTATCAGGACCAGGGGCCTTACGCGGATTAATCGAGGAAATTACAGAGGTGACATCATCCTCCGTGAAGGGCTGTAAGTTACAGGGCGTAGGGTCAGAGAGCGTTGAGTTGACTTCATCATGAATGAGTTCATCCTGGTCATGATGAACGGGCGGAGGGGCAACAAAATGTCGTTCAAAATGCGAAGCGAAAGTGTCAGCAATCGCCTGCGGAGAATATGTCAAACCATTAGGTGTCATCAGAGGATGCGACTTCCTCTGGGTCGACAACAAACGACGTGTAGCCTCCCATGGTCTTCCGTCATCCGCTACTCGATGAAGGTAGTCCTCCCACTTACTACACCGGTGACCATCGAGTAGCAGTTTACACCTAGCAGCGGCACCGTTGAACAGATCCCGATGATGTGGATCTCTGGTGCGCTGCCAGAGCCTTCGAAAGCGACGTCTATCGGCGATTGCTGCTTTGATAGGAGCTGGAAGTGATGACCTAGTGCGAGGCGGGCGTGGGTGCGAGTTCTGGGCAATGGAATCGGAAAGTATCGAAGTGAGGGAATCAAGATGGGACTCGAGCTCAGTTACAGTGGTAATAGTAGGGGGTTCAGGTGGAATTAGGGAGGCAACTGAGTCATAGAAGGAACGCCAGCAGACCTTCAGAGAAGGAGGCGGGACAGGGATACGAGCAGTCGAGGACGTGAAAGTAAACAGAACTGGATAGTGATCAGAATTCAATTCAGGTAATACATCGATGTCTGGGACGGAGGCAAGATCGAGAGAAATAGCGTAATCAAGGATATCAGGAAGTTGATAGGTGAATGGGGGCACCCTTGTCGGGGTATCAGGAACATGGAGCGCTAACGACAAAGGAGACTGCTCGAGGAAGGACAGGAGTTCAGTACCAGCAATGTTCGTTGTTCGGCAGCCGAGGTCCGTGTGTTTGCTGTTCCAATCGCCAGCTGCAAACACAGGTTGACGTTGGTCGAAGAGCATAGCAAGGGCTGCGGGGTGGAAATGGGCAGCAGATGGGGGGCGGTAAACTGAAATGAAAGTAACCAGACGTGAGAAGAGAGGCACCATTGTACAATTGTTGCACAATTGTTCATTTATCCCACTCACTGCCTTACTGAAACTCAACTGAGACAGACACACGCACGCGTACATACGTCCTTCCCAGTCCCAGTTTATAGTAAAAAATACTATGTTACACGTTCTGTTGTTTTATTTCTTATTAAGATTGTTTTATTTTGAGTTATTTATTATTTTATATTTTTTATTTACAGGTTACTTTAACTTATTCTAATTATTTACATGGGGAAGAAAAAGTCTGAGTGTTTCACACAGACTTTTTTAGTTGTCACATCTTCTGGGATTATGCAATAACTCCCTTTCCTAAAGGAACTCTGCAGCACCATCCACCGTTTGAATATTATTAAGTAACTACAAAATTCACAGAAGACTGACTATGGAGACTTTGTAGTAACTAACTGTGAAATCGGAGTGGTTGACATTACGCAGGAATGTTGCTAGTCAGATTAACACGCTAGACGCAGGAGTGGGAGAATTGTGTAACCCTTCAGAGAATCCGGATTTGATAGTGATATACAGAAAACGGATAAGACCCAGTAATTCCTATCACATGGTCAGCCAATTATATGACTGAATCATTTAAGAACAGAAGAGGTTGATGTGTAAAAGACACTAGTCAAGAGTTATCTCCTCTGAGAGTAATGAATTTCATATTATACACCCATACCCTGTGGTGACGCCCATAACAGGCAGGTGGAAAGTTAAATTAGTTGCCCTCGATCTGCTAGTTCCAGGACTACAAAAAATAGTTCTTTTTCTTATCACATGGTCAGCCAATTACACGACTGAAGCATTTAAGAACAGAAGAGGTAGAGGTGTAAAACACACTAAACAGAGTTATGTCCTCTGAAAGTAGTAATTAATTTCATTATACGGCCAGACCCTGGGGTCAATAAAATAAAGGTATCATTTACAAAGTGCAAAGCAGATGCTTTTCGGAAGACCTGGGATGCTGATAAGCATAGGCTACTTTAGTACTCAGTGAGGAAAGCAATGGTAAACCACCTCACTCCTCGTTTTAATTAGTAAAACCTCTAGAGATTCAAACTAGCCTTGCGGCTGTTGACCTAAATAACACCCTGTGCTGAATGAAGTGAAGGTGTAATTTGCAGTGTGGAAAATATGTGCTTTTCGGAGGGCCTGGCCTGCTGATAGACATACTTTTCCACTCAGTGAAGAAAAGCAATGGTAAACCATCTCACTCTTCGATTTTACTTAGTAAAGCCTCTGGAGGTTCAAACCAGTCTTTCGTCGGACGACCCAAAAAATAATTAATTTAAAACAAATGTTAAGGTTCTCAGGAGAATGAAGAAAGATGTAGAAATCATTCGCACAATCGAGTGCAGGAACGTCGTTTGTTGTCGACCCAGAGGAAGTCGCATCCTCTGATGACACCTAATGGTTTGACATATTCTCCGCAGGCGATTGCTGACACTTTCGCTTCGCATTTTGAACGACATTTTGTTGCCCCTCCGCCCGTTCATCATGACCAGGATGAACTCATTCATGATGAAGTCAACTCAACGCTCTCTGACCCTACGCCCTGTAACTTACAGCCCTTCACGGAGGATGATGTCACCTCTGTAATTTCCTCGATTAATCCGCGTAAGGCCCCTGGTCCTGATAATGTCTCTGGATACGCCATCCTGAATTCCCCGCCAGATCTAAAGCTTCATCTTTTGACAATTTTCAATGCAGTGTTGGCGCTGCAACATTTCCCCTCTTCGTGGAAGGTTTCCAAAGTCATTACTATTCTGAAACCCCACAAACGTCCAACTGATCCCGAAAGTTATAGACCAATTTCCCTTTTGCCGATCCTGTCAAAATTATTCGAAAGGCTTCTTCTCCCACGCCTGCGACCTGTTGTTGAATCTGTTCTTCCCCCCGAGCAATTTGGTTTTCGTCAAGGACACTCCACAACTACCCAACTCCTCCGCATCGTCACGGCACTTGTGGATGCCAGAAATTCTTACTGTGACACGACGGCTGTACTGCTTGATTTTCGGGCTGCATTTGACCGCGTCTGGCATATGGGCCTCCTTTACAAACTGGCACAATTCTTTCCCCCCTCAACTGTCCGATTACTCCATTCCTATCTTACTGGAAGACAATTCCAAGTCTCTGTCACTATTCCTCAGTTCCACATGGCCATGTCCCCACTCACCCCTTCGTCCGCGGGTGTACCTCAGGGCTCGGTCCTTGGGCCCATCCTCTATCTTATGTACACCTTCGATTTTCCTGTCCGTGATTCAATCCAATTCGGACTGTTTGCCGATGATGCTATCCTGTACCGTCACGGCAGATGCCTCCGCCTCAATTGCCGCGCGCTTCAAACACAGCTTCTAGACATCACTAGCTGGTGTCGTGTCTGGAGACTATCACTTAACCCCACAAAATGCGAAGCAATCCACTTTACACTAAAACGCAATGTTCCTCCGCCTCTACGATTGGAAGGGGAACTCCTCCCATGGCAGAACAGCGTGAAATATCTAGGGGTTGACCTAGATAAACGATTGACACTTCGACAGCACATTGACAGCAAGCTTAGCAAGGGTAGGGCCTTGTTCGCTTTACTCATCCCTTTGTTCCTCTCTCCTGCATACTCCTCAAAACTGAAACTTCTGATGTACTCCTCTATCCTACGTCCTTTCCTTTTGTACGGGTCACCGGTATGGTGGCCCTTTCTCTCCAAGTCCAACAAAAGACGTACTTCAGCATACCAGAACAAAGTCCTCCGGTGCATCACACAGTTCCACTATCTTATATCCAATCGCATCATACACGAACACCTTCTCTTCCCTTCTATGGAGGACTTTATTTACAATACCTCGAAACGGCTACACGACGCTGGGAAAACTGACGGACCCCAGATCATTCAGGACTTGTACCGACGCCTACACCCACCTGAAGTCTCTATCCCATTACCATTCCACGACTTTATCTAAATTTTAGAATGACCCACTTAACAAAATTTAGAGTTGCCACATTTTTATTCTGCCCTGTATTCCTCTTATTTACCCATGCCCCTCCTACTTGTATGACTCACTCCCCCCAGTTGGTAGTTGTCCCCATGTTCCTATGCATAATCACTCCACTACGGTGAAAAGAGCCGCCATTTTAAATTAATAAACACTCAGAAGATAAAAAGGCCGGTGATTATGCCAAACTCTACCCTTTCCGTCTCCCCTGAAATCATAAACTAACCCCTACCTTAAATTATACCTTAAGTCCACGTTCAGTAAAATGCATGCCTTCCCCTCACCAAAATATTAGGCCTCCCACAAAACTGAAAAAAGGCCACTGAAAAATAAAATAAAATAAAAGAGCCGCTCTTAAACCCACTTGTCCCTTAATTTAAATTTTCCACAAATAACTTCTAAAAATAAATTACCTCCTTTCAAGTCCCAGTTCCAATGTCCCACGAACCAGAATCCTATTTCCTATTTAAACTATAAAATTCCCCCTAAATTTCTTGAGGTTGCAATTATTCTGTTATATTGTTCCCCGAGCGACCAGGTGTTCCTTAACACGATGTCGCCATCATAGGGCTTCTTAGCCCTCTCAACCAGGATTCAGGATTCAGGTGCAGGAAGCTCTAGTACTTGAGGCAGACATAGACCTATACGGAATGAATCACAATATTCAATACTACAATCCATCCTACAGAGGAAAATTTAACGAAAAATCTGGTGTGAAACACTCACACAACTTTCTCTTGCCAATGCAAATAATTAACAATATAACCTAACATTAGTAATAAAACGTTAGAAATAAAAAAAACTAACCTTAAAAACATAACCTTATTTTAATCATGAGTGAAAGACACAAAATGAAAATCTAACTCAGTTTGGCTTAAAAAAACGGAAAATCACACTTTGACGCCAAACTAGACTCTGTAGAGAAAAATGCTCTAATTAAAAGTTGTAGATCTCTTAATTTTCTATAAATTTTATTACATACACTTTTGTCGTAAAATGCGTACTAAAGCCGAAATCTTTAAAAAATAGATTTTTCACACGTTTTCGTGAGAAAAAAACAGAAAATCGCTAATTACTGCTAAACGAAGCGTCATACAAAAAAATGTTTGAAACAAAAGTTGTAGAATTTTACATTTTCTACAATTTTTATTATATAAATTTTTGCGCTAAAATGCATATTAAAGCCGCAATCTTAAAAAGAAAATGTTTTTACGTAAAAACAGCCTCACGCAGAATTTCAGCAAACATGGCACCTACCCTATCTTGTAGACCATAAAAAATTTAGTAAACCAGGTGATTTTTAAAAAAATCGTAGGACCAGTTTTCGAGAAAATCGCAAAAAAGTGAAAAATTATACGAATAAACTACTACTTCTGGTTGACCGATTTTGATGAAAATGTTCGTGTCGGGTCCGGTAGTGGTATGTAACTTAAGTTTCAAGTTTCAAGTTCGTACGATGTTCCGTTCTTGAGATATTCTGTTCACACACGCACACACACACACACACACACACGCACACACACACACACACACACACACACACACACACACACACACACACACACACAGACCAATCGCTAAAAACATGTTTTTTGGGTTCAGGGGGTCTGAAAACGTATAGATCCGGTGAAAACTGGATTTCGAAAAATCGACATGAAAACAATACTTTCCTTCCTATACATTCATATAGGCAAGAGAAAGTAAAAATAGGACTTGACAGAAGAACAGGTGTCGAGTCTTCAAAATCTGAGAAATTGGTTTGGAAAAGCTCAGAAGAGCTATTTCACAATGCAACGAACAAAATGAAAATTTTTATGATGGTCACCAAAATTCGAATCACCTGAAGAAGTATTACTTAAAAATAAAATAATGCTAAAATAATTGTACCTTACCGATTTAAAATTTTACCTTTAAGGGGTTGAAAAGTGCGTTAAACCCTTAAATAATATTTTCGATTCACTCAAAACCAGACGAGCTAGATGGCTGAAACTCAAAGGAGATGTTACCTATAGTCCACCTAAAAAACTATTCCTTACTAATTTCTAAAATGTAGCCTACTCCTAAGGATTGAAAAGGGTATTTTCAACTCTTACATCCTCAAATGTTAATAAATTTCAAACTAGTAAGTCTATTATATATCTAGTAAAGTCGTCGCCGCGAGTCAGCTGTTTTTATATGCTTCATTTACTTGCAAAAAAGTAAAATATGACACGAATATAAACTACTACTTCCGGTTGATCGATTTTGACAAAAATGTTCGTGTCGGGTCCTCTAGTGGTATCTAACTTAATTTTTAAGTTTCAAGTTCGTACGATGTTCGGTTCTTGAGATATTCTGTTCACACACACAAACACAGACCAATCGCTAAAACATGTTTTTTTTGGGTTCAGGGGGTCTGAAAACGTGTAGATCCGGTGAAAACTCGATTTCGAAAAATCGACATGAAAACAATACTTTCCTTCCTATATAGGCCTATTCATATAGGCATGAGAAAGTAAAAATTATTGAAATAAAAAAAAATCTTATATACCTGGATGCACCCGGGACGGGCAACCAGTAACTAATAAACGAGAGTTAATTCAATTTAAATTTAATAATAATCAACTAATTGTACTTGTTTTTAATTTGGGAAAGAGGAAACGCCTTTAATTATATTGTAAATTAATTATGCAGAACGCAAGACATTTGACTTGCAACTGAATCGCGGTTTTTTATTTTTTTTATAGTTAAACGTTAAAACCAGCCTTAATTATTATAATTTCTAATTGATATACAGAGAACGTTATCTAAAATAATAACCCAACTTACGGATATAAAGGTCCTCGTCGTAAATTAAAAAGTGAACATCAGGAATTGATTGACGACAGGAAACGCTTGTCTTGAAATAGAACCGCTAAGTAGGTTTATACACATTAAAAAAAACTTACTTTATAGTCTTCCCGCCAACATTAACAATTTCATCTTAATTAAGAAACAATACAATGTTCCCGAATCATTATTACTACTTAATTTAGCTTTTTTAACTCTCTCTTGCCTATAAGAATAATGTACGAGCTTGTAACTTAAAAACAGCTTGATTAAAAACTTAAACAGCTTGCAACTTAAAAAGTATTGATTTTCTGTTAAATTTTATTGCATCATCGTTTTTCATTATTATTACAGAACAAACCTACCAAAGTTTATGTTAATCCGTAAAATAGTTGTTGAACAATGACGATGTATTTGAAAAATACGGGTTTTTCTTCAAAAACAAAACTTTTACTAAATTATACATTATCTCATTAAGCGTGTGTTTTTCGAAATAATTTTATAGAACAAAAAACATGCGAAAACTTTGTTTTATAAAAATAGCCTACGTCATTTCCGACGAGTTTCAGTTACTTAAAAAAAAATAGATATGTTTTGTGAAATGGTTTTACAATCCGCATATTGCTTGCCTCTGCGGGAGACCATCAAGACAGACAGTAATTATCTTTCTTCCGGTATTTACTTAGAATACCGGACAATCGAGTAACTAAACAATTCATTTCCAAAATTAACTCGTGGAAAAATCCTCCAAGGTGCTTGGCCGAAATAAAGCAAGATATGCAAGAACTTAACATTACAGAAAAAGATCTTTTAGAAAAACCTGAACAGCTTAAGTTGCTTAAAGATAAAGACACAAAATTCGTTGAAAAAACTCGAGCTCCGTCTTCAATGATTTATTTGTACAGATAAGATCAGACAGATCAGGTCCCAAAATATGAAGAATTATTGGGAAAAACGTAAGAATCCTAAAACCAAACCAAGATGGATTTCTAAATTTGATTCAAAATGAACCCGTAAAAGAAAAAAAAAACAGGTTGTAGGCCTACGTTTTTTAATTCCCTATAACTTTGATTTTACCATAGGTAGGCTATACCCTTTTGTCGTAAAATTCATACTAACGGCGCAATCTTACAAAATCCCAATTTTTTACCAATGTTCATGAAAAAAAAATACTAATTGCCGCTAAATTAAGCGTTTTACAAAAAACACTAAAAATATCGATATAGATTACCATAGTACAGTAGTTGCAGTAGTATAACTTAATGGACAAAGAAGCACTGAACTGATCTACCCTTGAACATGGGAAACCATAGTTGGGTGGATTAATTTCCCCACCGCGAATTAAAATAGGGCTAATTAGTTTTTGGATTATCAAAGTATATTAAGGAAATTAACATTTATTGTATTGATATTTTTTAGTAAGAAATGGGAAATAAATAAATTATAATTTGTAGGTTTTTAAATGTTCTACATTATACCTAGATTATACAGGCATATAGGCCTACTAAACGATTGTTGTAAAATGCATACTAAGGCTGCAATCTAAAAAACCCATTTTTTACAAATTTTCATGAAAAAAAATCACTACACGCGAACATATTCACTGAACTAAGCGTTATACAAAAATGTTTGAAATAAAAGTTGTGATTTTTAAATGATCTAAAACTTTGATACAATAGCTATACTTTTGCCCTAGAATGCATATTAAGGACGCAATCTTTAAAAAAAAAAATTTTTCTACGACAGCACAACCTCCCCAATAATTTCAGCAGACTTACCTTATTATCTCGTAGAATATAAAAAATGTAGTAAATGAAGCGATTTTTAAAAAAAATCGTTGGAGCCGTTTTTAAGAAAATTGAAAAAAAAAACCGTTTTTAAGAAAATTGAAAATTACACGAGTAAACTACTACTTCCGATAGACCGATTTTGATGAAAATGTTTGTGTCTGGTCCTCTAGTAGTACCTAACTTAAGTTTCAAGTTTCAACTTCGTACGATGTTCCGTTCTTGACGTATTTTGTTCACGCACGCATACAAACACAAACACACACACCAATCGCTAAAAACATGTTTTTTGGGTTTAGGAAGTCTGAAAACGTGTTTATCCGGTGAAAACTCGATTTCGAAAAATCGACATGGAAACAATACTCTCTTTTCTATAGGCCTACATATATGCAAGTAGAGCAAGATAAAGTAAAAAGCAAATAAAATTATAGGCTACTACAAATTTAATTTTCCAACTTTAAAAACTTAGGTACAAACTTAAATGCCTCTTACTGTAAGTAATAAAAATCTTTTTAAAATAAAAAAAGTTTTAAAATTACGACCGCTGCTGTTTTATCTAAGGTACGTAACCTGTATTATACAAGTAGTACTTTTTTAAAGCCAATATACGTACGGATAGAGAATCTCATAAGTTATTTATGGCACATATTACAACGAAATTTAAATGTCTCAGACAAACTAACATAGACTAATATAAATATAAAAGCCGAAAGTAAAATTTAAATTTTATTACACTTACTTTAGGATTAAGTTTTATAAATTCATTTTAAGTTTACGACTTGTTCTTACCCTGTTAAATTTAAATTAGTCTTTCTTTAAATAAACAACATTTCTTAAGAATGTTTTCAACAAAAAAAAAACCAGCAACGATGAAGTTAGTTAATATTAAAATTTTATGAATCGTTTTATAGACTCAAAAAGTCTTTTATTTTTATTTAAAAATGACTTAGGCCTATTTTTCTCAAATTACTGACATTATATACCTTAGTATCTACACTATCAATTGCGCTTGCATTACGCACTGGCGTCTGTCATCCAGAGAGAAGTGGATTTGATAAACAGGTTAAGTATTTTTCAGGTTTCACTCCATAGTAGGCCTACCTATACTTTTTCTAGAAAACAGAATTCTTGAACGAAAAATTTTGGAAACAGATTCCAGAATTTTCTTATGGTGATCTGGCCAACATGCGGCATAAACATGTAGTAGGCCTATTAGCATTTAAACATTGTCATGCAAAGCAACCAGATGTTCAAGATTTTTTTTTCGTTTTACGTCTGACTGTTCAGCAATTTCTGCTAATGCAGACGGTGGATAATGATAGTAATGAAAATCAGTGATGAAAAAAGCCACACCTAACCGGGAATCGAACCCGGAACCACGGCGTAGAAGCCAGTTGCGCTAACCACTACGCCAACTGCAATCTTAAGAAAAAAACCTTTTTTTTTCTACGAGAGGACAGCCTCCCCTAGAATTTCAGCAGACATGGCGCCTACTCTATCTTGTAGGCCTACAGTATCACAAATTTAGTAGTCTATAGCTATGAGGCGATTTTTAAAAAAATCGACAGAGCCGTTTTTGTGAAAATCGCAAAAAGTGAAAAATTATACGAATTAAACTAGGCCTATACTTCCGGTTGGCTAATTTTGATGAAAATGTTCGTGGGCCCTCTAGTAGTAGGCCTACCTAATCTAGTTTCAAGTTTCAAGCTTCGTACGTTGTGCTGTTCTTGAGATATTTTCACACACATAGGCCCTACACACACCAATCGATAAAAACATGTTTTTGGGGTAGAGGGGGTCTGAAAACTTGTAGATCCAGTGAAAACTCGATTACGAAAATCGACATGAAAACAATACTTTCCTTTCTATTATATAACTTAAGCCTTCCTTCCTTCTATTCCTTTCTATTCATATAACTTAGGCAAGAGAAAGTAAAAAAAAAAATCTATGTAGAGCTATTTACAACTTGAATTTTTGATACATAGGCGTATGTAGGCCCTACATAGTAATCTAAGTATGTTACATAATTAAATTTTTTATACTAGGCCTATATATTTGCCCATAACAGACAGGTGGAGTGTCAAATTATTTACACTCAATCTGTTCATTGCAGGGCTAAAATAAATAGTTCTGTTTCTTATCACATGGTCAGCCAATTAAATGACTGAATCATTTAAGAACAGAAGAGGTAGAGGTGTAAAAGACACTAATCAGAGTTATCTACTCTGAAAGTAATGAAATTTATTATACAGCCAGACCCTGTGGTGAATGAAGTGAAGGTGTCATTTGCAGAGTGGAAAATATGTGCTTTTCAGAGGGCCCGGCATGCTGATAAGCGTACTTTTCCACTCAGTGAGGAAGGCAATGGTAAACCACCTCACTCCTCGTTTTACTTAGTAAAACCTCTACAGGTTCAAACCAGCCTTTCGGCTGATGACCTAAACAAAATACTACATAGGCCTTCTACAGAAATACTTCACAGATGTTCCAAATATTAGTTTCTTTTAACCAATTTTAAGGTCTAATAAACTTTATAAAACCATATTAAAAATGAGCCACCATTTGAAAAAAAACTTAACAAAAATAATAATAAAAAATTACAAAAAAAATCAATATGGACTTTTTTATCAGGAGTAAATAATAAAAAATAAAATAAAGAAGAGGGTTCATTGAATGAAGTGGAAAAGATCGTGGCAGAATACACAAATGCCATTACTTGTCGGAATAATAAAGGAACACAATACTGATAATGGATAGTTGAATGTGTGTGTTAAGTGAATAGTATACCTACTAATAATATCGGTTTATCGGGGTGGAAAAGACCCCACACGCCAAAAGATGTTTCTTGTTATCCTCTCAATTTCAATGGATAGATATTGTTGTAAGATGTATCTTTTTGTATGTAGTACTACTTTATTTTTTATTTTAATCTTTCTTTTGTGTATTCTTATTTTTAGGTTCAAGAAATCTTAACGTTTCTTTTTTATCTTCTTAAAGGTTTCTTTAACCCCATGAAGACAACACTAGTACATGTAAGTTAGTAAGACTAACCTTTTTCACTAATGGTTTTTATTTCTTTGCACATTATCTAAAGTAGGCTACTAAGGAAAAATTGGGGTACAACGAGCAAAGGGTTAGAACCGCGGAACATATTTCTGAAGATATCGCACGTAAAATTTCGTTCTCAATTATGCTGAGCACTACACGGTAATAAAAAAAATCCGGTATAAAACACTTACACGACTTTCTCTTTCCAGTGTAAATAATGAACAATTATAACCTATGTTTAATCATTAATAAAGAATATAGCTACTTTTTATGCCCATAATAAGACAGGTGGAGTGTCAAATTATTAACACTCAATCTGTCGTTGCCGGGCTAAAATTTTGTTTTTTTTCATCCAGGAGACTCCAAAGGGAGTATAGGACATGTCAAGATAAAACTGATAAACTGAAAGTTTATCACCTACGATAAATTCATCACTTACCACCAAAAAATTGTTTCTGCTACTGCTTACTTTAGTAGGCTTGTCATGAACCCCATTGAATCAAATATCACACAAAATTAAAAATAAAAGAGTCAAACACAATAATAAATGTCATGAACCTCTTTGTATCACATAGTAGGCCTACCCAATACTGTTTTTGTATTTGTTTAATTAGAAGTTAGAATACTTTTCAACCGAAACTATTTAGAAAAGAATTCGTGCACACTGTAAAATGTTTCATCAATCAAATATTGTTTTAGTTTTTTCTTAAATTGACTGTTTCTTATCTATAAATAGTTCTGTTTCTTATCTCACGGTCAGCCAATTAACTGACTGAATTATTTAAGAACAGAAGAGGTAGAGGTGCAAAAAAAACACTATTCAGTGTTGTCTCCTCTGAAAGTAATGAATTTTATTATGCAGTAAGACGCTGTGGTGAATGAAGTGAAGGTATAATTTCCAGAATGGAAAATATGTGCCTTCCAGAGGGCCCGGCATGCTGATAAGCATACTTTTTCACTCAGTGAGAAAGGCCATTGTAAACCACCTGTTTCCTTGTTTTACTTAGTAAAACCTCTACAGGTTCAAACCAGCCTTTCGGCTGATGACCTCAACAACAACAACAAAGAATATAAAATGAAACAGTCTCAGAAGGACTTAAAAATATAGAAAATCACTTATTGACGTTAACCTAGGCTATTTAGAAAGAAATGCTTGATATAAAAATCGACAAGAAAACAACACTTCTTTCCTTCAAAATGTATATTGTTTACCGACTTCAATGAGAAAATACAGAAAATCACCAATTGCCGATAATCAAAGCGCTGTAATACAAAAATTTTTGGAATAAAAGTTGTAAATTTTTTTAATTTTCTCATTATCTGTCAAGGATTACGTTCCATGACCTGTTCCGGCATCCATCTCTTTGTAGGTCTTCCCAAGTCTCACTTTCTTCTAGGTGTAGGCCTACTATATTTCCATGCTCGCAGAGGAAGTCTGTGAGCTTGCTTGCGAAGTAAATGGTTGGACCAGTTTTTTTTTATATATTCTTAACGTTTCCAACAGTGATTGAACATAGGATAGCTTCGTTACCTACTCTATCTAGCCGGGTACAACCTTTGACTCCCCGCAAAAATCTCATTTCAGCAGCCTGGATACGACATCCATTCCTCTGTAATGACACCCAAGTTTCAATCCCATATGTTATGAGTGGTACAGCCGTTGCTCTATAAAATTTCATTTGGGTGTCCTTTCTCGTTTTCTTTCCTATTGTCCTGCGAATAGAACTGCAGACAGCGCTGAATTTTGCCAAATTTTCACTCAATCATCATCTTCGTCATAGGAAATCCTGCATCCTAAATATTTAAAATCTCGAACTTGTTCTATAGTTCGGTTGCCAAGTATAATTTTTGAGCGAACCGGCCATCTTCCCTTGAATGCCATAACCTTTGATTTTTGCGCCGATATTCTCATGCCGAATTCTGCGCTAATGTTGCGCAACTTATGAATGGCATATTGGAGCCTGTCTTCTGTGTCAAAAATAATAACAAGTGTCGTCTGCGTACAGTAATGAATTTAGGAATACATTATTCCAAAACTGACTGCCTAAGTCAACTAACTGATTCCAAATTGTTAAAATCTTATCAACGTAAACATTAAATAGCGTCGGAGACATTGGACAGCCTTGTTGTACGACTTTATTTTCATTTTCTCTGTTTTCTTGTCGTTCCCAAAAAAAACTAAGTTTTTCTATCTGTTTTTATGTAGGCCTACGTATTCGCAATAGCAGCAACAAGGTGTTTTGGATAACCCTTCTCCAGCATTAGGCCTATATTCCAAAGATGGCCTCGAAGAACATTAGCCTACTATCAAAAGCTTTTAATTTTCTACAACTTTAATTGGGTAAGTCTAGGATAGATGGCCACCTGGCTATATTTCCGTGATCTGCGGCCGAATAGCGCTGCAACCAAGTGAGCCGTTTACGCATTGTGCAACAGTAACGTAGGCTACCTACCGTAAAAGTTTTCGTTGCGTTTTTGCAAATAGTTTTGGTTTTAAACATTGTTTAGACTAGTAAAGAATTTTCGAATTTTGTAAATACCTTTGTAGGCCTAGGCTACATAGTAATTTTCTCTTTTAACACATGAGTAAATTGGTATAATGAGAGGTAAGTTACTCAGGGTAATGAGGCCGCAACTTATAATTTGTAAATTTAAAAGATTTGTTTGGGCTATAGTTTATTTTAAAAAATTATTGCAAATAATGTTAGGCTAATTTTAAAAAAAACTATGGCGGGAGCTCTTGCGGTGGGCATCTCTCCTCGACAAAAAGGAGAGACCACTTTTTTTAATAAAAGTTGCAGGTTTTAAAGTTTTCAACTACTTTTATTGTAGGTATAACTTAATAAGTTACATTTTTGCGCTAAAATGCATATTAAGGCTGCAATCTTAAAAAAAAAACATTTTTTTTCTACTAGAGCACACCCTCCCCAAGAATTTTAGCAGACACGGCGCCTACCCTATCTTAAAGAGCATAAAAATTGTAGTAGGCCTAAATGAGGCAACTTTTTATAAAAATCGTAGGAGTAATTATGAGAAAATCTGAAAAAAGTAAAAAATTACACGAATAAACAACTACTTCCGATTGACCGATTTTGATGAAAATGTTAAGAGTCGTGTCCTCTAGTAAGAGCCTACCTAACTTAAGTTTTAAGTTTCAACTTCGTTTAATGTTCCGTTCTTGAGATATTCTGTTCAAACACAGACCAATCACTAAAAAAATGTTTTTTGGGTTCAGGAGGTCTGAAAACGTAGACCTATATCCGGTGTATTGCCTATATCCGGTGAAAACTCCATTTCGTAAAATCGACATGAAAAAAATACGTTCCTTTCTATAGACTATACGATCCATATAGGCAAGAGAAGGTAAAAATACAACAGAGATAAAATAAGCGTTAGGGCCTAATACCTAGCTACAAATTACGACAATCAAAAAATGAAAATAAAATTATTATCAGAACAATTTACACCCAAAATATGATCTATTGATATTAATAGTCTACATATGAAATACAATGTAGAATAAACTTAATCAAATTGGAGGTTATTTTTTTTTTTTAAAACTGTAGCCTAAATTAGATATAACAGAAATAAACTGTTAATACGATATGGATATTCAAATTTGTATAGAGAGATATACCGTGCGTTCGGAAAGTCGCTGTGCACTGGAATTGTGACTATGGATTTATGAAAATATGCATAAAGAAATGACTAAGCATTTTGGAAAAAAATTTTTACGTTATTGTTCTGATATTTTAGAGAACTTTACGCATCAAATAACACAAGTGGAAATGAATAATGGTTGGTTCCAACAAGACGGGGCAACAGCACATACATCTAACATCTCAATGGCTTTCCTGCGCAACGTGTTTGGTGAACGAATAATTTCAAAGAATTTGTGGCCTGCAAGATCTCCTGATCTGACTCCCCCCGATTTCTTTTTATGGGGTGCGGCGAAACAAACTGTGTATCGGAACAGACCACACACGATTGACGAACTTAAAGCCGCAATAACGGCATACATTCAAGGAATCACTGTTCTTCAGTTGCGAAAGGTGTTTGCAAACAAAATGAAACGAGTGCAATGCTGTATTGATGCCAATGGAGGTCATTTCGAACACCTTCTATAAACAATGTAATCACGGTTTAACAATGTAATTAAGGTATTGAATAAATTTTTTTCCAAAATGCTTAGTCATTTCTTTATACATATTTCATAAATCCATAGTCACAATTCCAGTGCACAGCGACTTTCCGAACGCACGGTATAATATATAAATGAAAACTATGGGTGAAAAAATAAATAAAAAGTAACTTTATTACGGAATAAGAAAGAAAAAGAGAGAGATATTTGATTAATGGTATATATAAAATATATAATGAAGACAAGGATAGATATAAATGAAAGTGTACTGAAAGACGATTGGTTAAATTTATCAGAGTGGTAGGGGTAACACAAGTAGGGGAATATCCTGATAAGCTCGCCTTTAACAAAATAGAATATACCCCACCCTTTATTGATCGTTGTGTTTAGATTGTGATGAAGAAGATACTGGTATATAATCGGAGGGGTAGAACAAGTTTTAAGTTGCGCGCGCATTGCGTGTGGGGGCATCCAGGAGTATAATTTACAAGAAAGGACGGTACTACAAACAGGAGTGAAAATATAACCTAAAATAAAATCAGTATACCAGTGTAGCGCCGTCTGTAAAGGACGGGTATGACGCGCCGTCGTCAAACACACGTCAGTTATTTTTTCTATTATCAATAAAATATTTTTATGAATTAATTAATTAAGTAATAAAAATGTTAGTTCCATCCGATATGATGGCGGCTCAAAGTAAAATGTTGTATCAATTGAATAAATATTACGGTGAACGTGTACAGGTGCGTAAAATACGATATCAAAGACAGTACGTGAAGTTTGTAAAGTTGTTCAAGATGTTTTGCGTGAAGTTGAAGTCCAGGAGCCAAGATTTATTTCGTCGTTAACCGAATGCAACGGAAGATTTGAAGGTTAGATGTTATATCACCGGTTGAATTCGAAGTGGTATTGTATTTAAATCAGATGGCGTATTTAACTTTGTGGACGACGGATCGTTGCCCGGTTGTGCAGTATTAAAATTGAGCGACGGTCGTAACGCAGTATGTCATTATGGGTGGAATTCATCACCGCATCCGGATATTTAAGTGCCCGTAAGATACGTTCAAGATTCCAGACATTAGTGGCACAAGCTTGTGATAAATGTGCATACAGAGACTCAGTCAAGATGATCGCAGATACGACCGAAGTGAAATTACGGATCCGTGAACGATTTATAGTTCAAATTACACCTAGTTTTAAATGCAGTGGTGTTTGGCCGCGATCGGCAGCGCATTGGCCGATTTGTGCACCGGCGCCCGGTACATGGCCTCATCCGAATATGGTAGCTGAAGTGAAAACCGAAGGATTTGATTTATTAAGTAAAGAGAGTGTAGCGTTACAAGGTAAACAATCCGCCATGGAAGGAGACGCATGGGTAATGTCATTCACTGAAGTTGAAAGTCGTTTATTATTGGGAGGCTGTCGTAAACGATGTTTAAGTATATTAAAAACACTCCGAGATCGTCATTTAGAATTACCAGGAAATCCGGTGACAAGTTATCACATAAAAACATTACTTTTATACGAATGTGAAAAACATCCGCGTGAAGTCGAATGGGATGAATCTTGTTTAGGTGATAGAATTAATGGCATTTTATTACAATTAATCTCGTGTTTACAATGCAGAAGATGTCCGCATTATTTTTTACCGCATTTAGATTTATTTAAAGGTAAATCTCCGAGCGCGTTAGAGAACGCCGCGAAACAAGTATGGCGGTTAACAAGGGAATTGTTAACAAACAGCAGAGCGCTTGATAAACTTTAAAATCAACATACAAAAAAAAAAATAACCTCAAAATTATATTAATGTGAACTTTCAATAAATAAATCATTTAAACATTTTCTTAATATTCCATAAAACTTATTTTGTGATTTAAAACTTTATAATACAACAAAATATTTAAAAAAACTTTAACAAGTCAGTGTTTATAACTTAATCATCTACATAATCAAAAGTGATTTCAAAATTCCATAAATTACGACCAAAAAACCCGAGGAAATTCGTTTTTTTTAAATAACTACAACAAATTACATTTTATTAAATATATTAGTGAAAATACAATTAATAGTGGTGTTTTTAAAGTTAATTCAGGAGAAAAATCCAACAAAATAACTTCAAACTAGTGTTTCAACAAAATTTATATAAGAGATTGAAATAAAAAATAAAAATATAAAGTAAAAAACCGTAAGTGAGTAGTAAATTTTATATAATTATGTTATTTGAAAATAAATTAAGTATTTAATCATCAGTGTATTTAAGAATTTAAATTTATGTTAAAGGTGTTTTCTATTGTGTTTTAATTAAATAAATCTATAACGAATTACATTTAGGCTATAATGTAATCAAACAAGCTAATGATTCTCAGAAGTAAATTTCAAATTTTTTTAAAACAAATTACTTAATTAAATCATTCATTTTGAACATAAAATGAGAACTAATACAAAGCAGAAGTAAGATTTTCAAAATAATGAAGGAAAATAACAATAACAAAATTTACTGGAAAAGTTCAAATTTTTTAACCAACCACATTTGTTAACGCCCAATATTTTAACCATACCGTTGATATTTTGTTTTTCAAAGGTTTAAAAACCTCTTACCATACTGCATCACTCTACCTAAGAGTTTGTGATTGAATGTAGCTACTAAGATTCTTTCTCATATAATTCTTCCCAAATGACATCACCACCTTTTATTTTACAAGAATAACGATAATATATTTAAAATTTCAATAAAAACTTTATAGAATTGTAGAATATTTTTATTATTTGTCCAAGGATAATTAAATAAACTAATCAATGTTATCAGGGACAATAAAATGAATTTATGATGAATTTCAGAGCTCAATAATCAAGTATAAAAACCGGTATTTTTTATCAGAATTGATATCTTATTAAAAAAAAACTACCGGTAGAAAGTAAATTAGTAAGGACAAAATGTGTTGAATAATTTCCAAAATCGCTTCCAATGTATGTAAATGGGAATTCTATTAACTCCTAAATACAGAGTTTAATCGAACGAAATTTTAAAGTTTTAACATGTTCTTAAAGAATATTCTTTCCTGATTTTCTCAAAAGTTCAAAAACTTAAAATTCATGCTAATATGAGTTTCATTTTACGAAATGATTTCATAAGAATACAAGATACGTGTCTTCTATCTTCTCACGTCACAACACGTTCAGTCGTTATTACCCATTGTATTAACGTCTTTTTATTTAAAGTTTTAGTTTAAAACCGTTCTTCTAAGAACCGTTAAGTTTGTTGTTAACTTATATCATTTATTTAATGATAGGGTTTGAAACACAAGAACATTGTGCGAATTAATTCGCACGGGTCCATTATGCTAGTACTTATGAATAATTATTTTAGTAAAATATTTTAATCTACTACACTAGTTTTATTTAAAACTAAACTTAGTAGTAAGGAACTTACTAGTAGGCCTAATTAGTAATAAAAAACTTAACTTATGTATTAGGCTATTTAAATTTATAATTTTTTAACACAATAATCTGTCTAATAGGCCTATCTAACTCAATCCATTTTTAAAGATAGTTGAAATTGACGTAGGACCTATACTATACAACTAATATGGTTAAAAAAATTCATGACCCATATTATGTAATTACTATAAAAATATTTACTACCCGTAACAGACAAGTGGAGTGTCAAATTATTTACACTCAATCTGTTTGTTGCAAGGCTAAAATAAATCGTTCTGTTTCTTATCACATGGTCAGTCAATTAAATGACTGAAACATTTAAGAACAGAAGAGGTAGAGATGTAAAAGACACTAATCAGAGTTATCTCCTCTGAAAGTAATGAATTTCATTATACAACCAGACCCTGTGGTGAATGAAGTGAAAGTGAAATTTGCAGAGTGGAAAATATGTGCTTTTCACAGGGCCCGGCATGCTGATTAGCGTACTTTTCTACTCAGTGAGGAAGGCAATAATAAACCACCTCGATCCTCGTTTTACTTAGTAAAACCTCTACAGGTTCAAATCAACCTTTCGGCTGATAACCTAAACAACAACAAAAATATTTAGCCTAATTCATAAAATAATATTATATGGCTAAACACTTTCATAGTTAACAATTAGGCTATATTATGATAACTCTCCCAACATTAATAACACATTTTTGTAACTTAACATTAAGTAAGCACTAAATATTTAATGTAATTCTATTTTAAAAGCATGCAGCCTACTTGTATTCTTTTAAACATTCGTTTTAACCAGAAATACAGCCACGATATAATAAAAAAACAAAACAAAAATTTACCGTCTAGCCACACCCCTATTTAAAGACGATTTAATTTGAAATTTTACCGTATATAAATTTTTCAAATAAGCTACATATATTTTTTTTAAATAGACTAATAAAAAAAATAAATCCCTTCAATTAAAAACAAAAAAACAATTAGGCCAGACATATTTTATTTAAATTTATAAACCAATAGAAAACACCCTTAATAAAAAAAATATTTAATAAACAATTAAAAAAAAGGATATTGTTTTATACGTACTAATAAAAATAAAATAAGTGTTTCAAAAAATATACCTACATATATATAATAAACAATCAAAGAACTTTAGTAAAATAATAAACAAAATAATATATAAAAATATATTATGTAAAATGTAAATATGTATTATTTATATATAGAAAAATTATATATATATAGCTTAATTTATTTAATTATTAATAGTTTTAATGTTAATTAATTAGTCAATAAAGAATAATAATATTTATTATATTATTATTATTATCTTAAACATAAAACTTCCTGATATTTATTGATTTACTAAAAATAATCCCTTTATTAGAATCTTTGAAATCGTATTTATACAAAAAAGCTGGTGTGAAACACTTACACACAAGTTTTTCTTGCCAATGCAAACATTAACAGAAAACATTATTAGGCTAATAAACACATAAGAATTAAACAAAAAACTAACCTCAAAAATCGTAACCTTATTTTTATCATTAGTGAATGATGCAAAATGAAAATCAACCTTAGTTTGAGTTAATAACACGGAGAATCACTATTTCACGCTACATTTGGCTCTGTAGAGAAAAATGCTCAAAATAAAAGTTGTAGATCATTTAATTTTCTACTAAATTTTAATATAATATAGCCTACTACACTTTTGTCGTAAAATTCATACATACTAAGGCTGAAATCTTAAAAAAAACCCATGTTTTACAGATTTTCATGAAAAAAACCATAAAATCACAAATTACCGCTAAACTAAGCCTTATACAAAAAATGTTGAAAATAAAGTTGTAGAGAAAAAACTTTTATTATATAAATTTTTGCGCTAAAAAGCCGTAATCTTAAAAAAAACATTTTTTGCGAGAGCACAGCCTCCCCTAGAATTTCAGCAGATATAGCGCCTACCCTATCTTATAGAGCATAAAAATTGTAGCTAGTAAATCAGAGGTGATTTTTAAAAAAAACGTAGGAGCCGTTTTTGAGGAAATCGCAAAAAGTGAAAAATGACACGAATTAACTACTACTTCCGGTTGACCGATTTTGATGAAATGTTCGTGTCGGGTGCTACAGTGGTACCTAACTTAAGTTTCAAGTTTCAAGATCTATGATGTTTTGTTCTTGAAACATTATGTTCACACACACACACACACCAATCGCTAAAAACATGTTTTTTTTGGGGTTCAGGGAGTCTGAAAACGTGTAGATCTGGTGAAAACTCGATTTCGAAAAATCGACATGAAAACAATACTTTCCTTCCAATATATTCATATAGGCAAGAGAAAGTAATATAATAATTAATAAGCTATGAAGAAATTGTCTACAATAATTGATTTGTTGAAAATATTGAAAAGAATATCCAACAAGTTAACTTACTTAATAGCCTATTATGTAGGCCTACATTAATTTGGCAACAATCTTAACAACTAGGAAATCCAGTTCGCTTCACTTTAAAAATATCTTAGGCACAGATAATTTCTTTAAATATTTGAAGTCGCATTAGTGACTACGTTGCGTTATCTAACTGGGGTTTTGACTTGTCAAAATTCCCAGACACTACCCAAGAATCAAACCTGGTAGGCCTACCTCCACATTATAGACGCACGCTACCACTGAGTTACGGAATCGACCTTAACAGATCTTGTTTATTTAAACTATTATAAAGTAAAACGTGTGCTTGAAAATTCCTTTAATATCTGTAAAATAATTAGATCAATTTTCAGAAATTAATATAAAATAAGATAATTTTTTGGTGAACTTACAAGAGCGTTGGATAGAAAAACGTTTTTTAAAAAAAAATATAGCCTAGTCTAATAACTTTATGCATTTTTAACATTAAAGATAAATAATAATTTTAGCAAAACAGATTTTAACTCAAGTTTTTGCAAAGTAAAAAATTGCAAATTTCCGCTAAGTTTTGGATAAGAAAATAGATGATTCAATACAAAAGTTAAAGCACTTTTTATATTTTTAAACTCTTGTAGCGTGTTCATTTACGGTTTATTAAAATACACCATAACGGAGTAGTTACAAAATTTCAAAGAACCGACTTTATTATGAAATTAACTGAAGCAGGCCTAAATTGTGTGACTTATAATTTATTTTAAGCACTATGGTGGGTTATCAAACTGGAAAAGTTAATTATGACTTGTCAAAATTTCCAGACACTAGCCAGAAATCGAACCCGGTACTTCAGCATTATAGACTAGCACGCTACCATTTTACACACAGACACAGACCAATCGCTAAAAACATGTTTTTTGGGTTCAGGGGGTCTGAAACGTGTAGATCCGGTAAAAACTCGATTTCGAAAAATCGTCATGAAAACAATACTTTCCTTCCTATATATTCATAGCCAACAGGCTAGAGAAAGTAAATATTATAAATAATTATTCAATAGATTTTTAACATTAAAGATAATTAATTTTAGCAAAATAGATTTGAAAACCCAAGGTTTTTTCAAACTTAAAAACGTCGGATAAGAAATTAAGTGTACCAATATAAAAGTTGAAGTAATTTTTTATTTCTTAACCTCTCGTGTGTTCATTTACGGTTTAAAATACACCAAAACGAAACAATTTTCAAATAACCGACTTCATAATACGGTTAAGTGAAGTAATTCTTAATAGTGAATTACCATTTATTTTAAGCGAAGCAATGAAGAAAGTGTTACATAGGCTACCTATAAAAAAGTTGTAACATTTTTACATCATAAATAAGTTATGTAATTTTAACGTATTCGATTTTCATGAATTTTCCATTTTGTTTACCGTAAAGAAGTGGAATTCTTTAAATTTTTTATTTTAGCAAGCACCTACGATTAAAATCTAGAACCCCGAGTTTCAAAACTTTTTAAACCTTGTAGTTTAGAAAGAACTAAAACAACTTTAATACGGTGTTTTAGTGAAGAAATTGCAAACACCCGTTTAAACTGACCATCGGAGTAAAAAATTGAATAAAATTGAAAAATTTTTGGTTTTATTTTATGATTCTTACTGTGTATTTTTATGGCCTAAATACACTTTACAGATAGCCCACCTACAATTTTAAAATACACTAGATTAAAGCAAATTTTTTCGAAGTCGACTAGCTTATCATGAATTACCGCTAAACTTTTTTTTTAATTACCGCGTCGGACAAGAAAAAATTAAATACATAGCCTATGTTTTAAAATTTTTAATTTTATTTAATTCTTGTCATATTTTTATTTACATAAATCTTACAGCTTTGGAAAAATTGGTTTTTTTTTTTGTAATCCCTAATGCGTGTACGATGCAATCTGTTCAATTCAGAACAATAAGCAACCCCATGACCCAATGAGATGAGGATGATGTGTATGACGTGTAAATGAGGTGTAGTCTTGTACAGACTCAGGTCGATCATTCCTGAGAGAGTATGGTTAATTAAACCCCAACCATCAAAGTACACTGGTAACCACTGTCTAACATTCAAATCCGTATAAAAGTAACTACCTTTACTAGGATTTGAACCAGGAACCTTCGTCTCCGAAAATCAGCTGTTAAACAGCTGATTTTCGCGACGACTTTACCTCTAGACCAACCCGGTCGGTTAGAAAAATTGCTGATCACATTTTTATCATTTTCTTACATCAGACGTAGAACTTTCCGAAATCCTTTCTAAACCTAATAATTCTAAAAAGATTATTACGATTGAGTCAGTAACTGAATTTCAGATTCACAATATAGTGTGCTGTGGGTTTAAATTAATAATAATTGATACAATTTGTAAACAATGATACAATTTGGCGCTTACCCTATCTTGTCTGCCCATAACAGACAGGTGGAGTGTCAAATTATTTACACTCAATCTGTTTGTTGCAGGGCTAAAATAAATAGTTCTGTTTCTTATCACATGGTCAGCCAATTGAATGACTGAATCATTTAAGAGCAGAAGAGGTAGAGGTGTAAAAGACACTAATCAGAGTTATCTCCTCTGAAAGTAATGAATTTCATTATACAGCCAGACCCTGTGGTGAATGAAGTGAAGGTGTCATTTGCAGAGTGGAAAATATGTGCTTTTCAGAGGGCCCGGCATGCTAATAAGCGTACTTTTCCACTCAGTGAGGAAGGCAATGGTAAACCACCTCACTCCTCGTTTTACTTAGTAAAACCTCTACAGGTTCAAACCAGCCTTTTGGCTGATGACCTAATCAACAACCTATCTTGTAAAGCATAAAATTGTAGTAAAAGACGCGATTTTAATAAAATCGTATGAGCCGTTTTTATAAATCGCGAAAAAGTGAAAAATTACACGAATAAACTACTACTTCCGGTTGACCGATTTTGATGAAAATATTAGTGTCAGGACTCCTTACGTAGGCCTACGTAAGTTTCAAGTTCGTACGTTATTCAACTCTCGAGATATTTTGTTCACATTCACAGGCAGACCAATCGCCAACAACATGCTTTTTTCAGGGGGCCTGAAAATCCTGAAAACTAGATTTTGAAAAATCGGCATGTAAACGATACGTTACTTTCTTTCCCTATAGGCCTACATTCATATAGGGCAAGAAAAAGTAATAATCTGGTGTGAAACACTCACACAACTTTCTCTTGCCAATGCAAATAATTAATAATAAACCTAACATTATTAATAAAATATTAGAAATAAACAAAAACTAACCTCAAAAACATAACCTTATTTTAATCATGAGTGAATTACGCAAAATGACAATCGAACTCAGTTTGGCTTAAAAATACGGAAAATCACTCTTTCTCTCTAAACTAGGCTCTGTAGAGAAAAATGCTTTAAATAAAAGTTGTAGATCTTTTAATTTTCTATAAATTAAATTATATACACTTTTGTCGTAAAATGCATACTAAGGCCGAAATCTTAAAAAAATCAATTTTTCACACATTTTCGTGAGAAAAAAACAGAAAATCGCAAATTACCGCTAAACTAAGCGTTATACAAAAAGATTTTTCATATAAAAGTTGTAGGATTTTAGGAGTCCTAAATCCTGATTGAGAAGGCTAAGAAGCCCTAAATTAGCAACATCGAGTTCAGAAACACTAGTCGCTCAGTGAACAAATTTACGGAATAAATGGACCACGAGGAAATTCAGGGGAATTTTATCTCGAGTTCGTAATTACCGCCGTATTAATTTCAAACCGCCATTGCCAATAAATCGGGATCTGAGGAGGTGGTAGCACTGACAAAACAACTGATTCCCGCCACTTGTCATTTATCCTGTTAAGTTTATCTACTAATAGCGAATTTTAGGTTAATTTCGAATTTAAAAATCCAAAAAATGGGCCGCAAGTCAGTGAATACCAGTGTGAAGTGGAAAATTGCGGGGATGTAGGAAAGTGACTTAAGCTACAGAGAGATCGCATGAAAACGTTTGTAAGAAAAATAAGTTTTTCTTTTAATGGTGTACTTAGACTTTTGACGGACACTGTAGTGTGCCTGAAAGTTTTAATTAGACCTAATACAATTTGTAAACAATAATCATGTTTAAACCTACCTTTAATCATTAGTAAACAATGTAAAATGAAAAACAACTATATTTTCATAATTAGTGAAATGATGCAAACTAAAATCACCACTGTTTGGCTTTAAAATATGGAAAATCACTATAGACTAATTGAGCTAAACTAAAAAGTCTGTAGAAGAAAATGCTAGAAATAAAAGTTGTGGATGTTTTTATTTCCTATAACTTATATTACGAACATTTTTGTCGTAAAATGCATTCTAAGCCGTAATATTAAAAAATTTAATTTTTTACCGTTTGTGATGAAAAAAAAAATCACTATTTGATGCTAAATTAATCTTTAAAAAACCGCTTGAAATAAAAGTTACCGTAGATTTAAATTAGACCTGATACGATTTGTAAACAATAACCCATTCGTATAATAACTGTAAACAACGACAACAAAAACTGCAAGCTGTAATTTTTCAAGATCTGTCGCCTAAGTAAACTTTCAACTAGATTTTTCATTCATGCATTCTTAATTTTATTCCTACTTAGTTTCTACAGTATAGGCCTATGTGTAGAAACTTAATCAAACTAAGTCCGTATTTCATAAAATAACCCATAGTAGCCTACATATTACACCAGTAACTCGCGGTTTCTTCGTTTCGAAAATTAATAAATATTTAGCTACTAATTACTTTCTCTTGCCTATATGAATATATAGGAAGGAAAGTATTGTTTTCATGTCGATTTTTCGAAATCGAGTTTTCACCGGATCTATACGTTTTCAGACCCCCTGAACCCAAAAAACATGTTTTTAGCGATTGGTCTGTGTGTGTGTGTGTGTGTGTGTGTGTGTGTGCGTGTGTTTGTGCGTGTGTGTGTGTGTGTGCGCGTGTGCGCGCGCGTGTGTGTGTGTGTGAACAGAATATCTCAAGAACGGAACATCGTACGAACTTGAAACTTGAAACTTAAGTTACATACCACTACCGGACGCGACACGAACATTTTCATCAAAATCGGTCAACCGGAAGTAGTAGTTTTTTCGTATAATTTTTCAGTTTTTTGCGATTTTCTCAAAAACTGGTCCTACGATTTTTTTTAAAATCGCCTATTTTACTCAATTTTTTATTCTCTACAAGATAGGGTAGGCGCCATGTTTGCTGAAATTCTCGGTGAGGCTGTTTTCACGTAAAAACGTTGTTTTTTTTAAGATTACGGCTTTAATATAAATTTTAGCGCAAAAACTTATATAATAAAAGTTGTAGAGAATTTAAAAACCTACAACTTCTGTTTCAAACATATTTTTTTTCTGATTTTTTCTCACGAAAACGTGTGAAAAATTGATATTTTAAACATTTCGGCCTTAGTATGCATTTTACGACAAAAGTGTATATAACCAAATTTATAGGAAATTTAAAGATCTACAACTTTTATTTAACGTATTTTTCTCTACAGAGCCTAGTTTAGCGTGAAATAGTGATTTTCCGTATTTTTAAGCCAGACTGAGGTTGATTTTCATTTTGAGTGTTTCACTCATGATTAAAATAAGGTTATGTTTATTGAGGTTAGTTTTTTGTTTATTTCTAATATTTTATTACTAATGTTAAATTATATTGTAAATTATTTGCATTGGCAAGAGAAAGTTGTGTGAGTGTTTCACACCAGATTTTTTTGTTTAGAGATCATGGATTTTATGTACAGATCGTCTGTGTCAGCCTATTGGAATATTCCGTAGAAGCTAAATATTTTAAGTAGGCCTACGATATACAAAGGCCAACTTTACTAAAAATCTGGTGTGAAACACTCACAGAACTTTCTCTTGCCAATGCAAATAATTAACAATATAATTTAACATTAGTAATAAAACATTACAAACAAACAAAAAAAAACTAACTTAAATAAACCTAACCTAATTTTAATCATGAGTGAAAGACGCAAAATGAAAATCAACCTCAGTTTGGCTTTAAAATACGGAAAATCTATCTTTTACGCTAAACGCTCTGTAAAGAAAAATTCTTAAATAAAAGTTATAGATCTTTCAATTTCCTATAAATTTGATCATATACACTTTTGTCATAAAATACATACTAATGCTGAAATCTGAAAACCCCGATATTTTACACGTTTTCGTGAGAAACAACAGAAAATCGCTAATGACCATTAAACTAAGCGTTATAAAAAAAATGTAAGAAATAAAAGTCGTACGATTTTAAATTCTCTACAACTTTATTATACACATTTTTGCGCTAAAATTCATATTAAAGCCATAATCTTAAAAAAAACAATTTTTTTACGAGAAAACAGCCTCCCAAAGAATTTCAGCAGACATGGCGCCAACCCTATCTTGTAAAGCATAAAAAAATTTCAGGTAGCTATTTAAAAAGTATATTTTTTGTACCTCTACTGATTCTCTCAGCTTCTCTTCAGTACAATAATCTATTCGGCAAAAAATTAATCGGTTGCAGACTTTTTACACACCTGGTATAAATTTAACTATGTGCAATATAAGTTTAAGGCCTACTGTTAAAAAATAAATTATATAGACTACTAAAATTTTCTCATTAACCTGTGTCATTTATTAGGCTACGTATATTAAAACATTAGTATATTGTGTAAATAAATTTTCTTATATCTCCTATTGAAAAAAATTTATTTATTTGTTCCCGATTTTCTCAATAAAAATAAACTACGTTTTATTTTTTATTTATCTAATTTTAAGTTACATCAACACCAAAGGTTAGGTATTAGTGACCAGAACAACTTATACAAAATGTATTGATACATAATCATGTAGGCTATGTATGATATATACATAATTATATATGATAGACTATATATAAAAGGCCTAATTATAATAGAACAACAAATTATAGAAAAAACACAATTTTTAAAAGTTCATGATCAGAATAAACTTTAAAGCATTACTGCAGTTATCTGACATTCAACAAAACTTAGAACACAGTATAAATCTGGTGTGAAACACTCGACTTTCTCTTGCCATTGTATATAATAAAACATATACATAGGTTATAACCTATTAGGCTATTATCATTATTAGGCCTAAACTATGTAGGCCCTAAATTGAAAAAACATAACCCAATTTTTATTTTTCATCATGAGTGAATAATGTTGAATATGTCTTGTCCGAAAGAGAAATCCTATTTTGATAATAAATAACTAAACAATAAGAGACTAATCCTAATCCATAATGAAAACAAACCTCTGTTTGGCTTTAAAATTTATGGAAAATCACCGATTGACGTTAGACTAAGCTCTGAAGAAGAAAATGCTTGAACTAAAAATTGTAGACTTTTTTATTTTCTATAACTAATTTTGTACATAACAGGGAGATAAAGTGTTAAATTATTTGCACTCGATCTGCTAGTTCAGGGCTACAAAAAAATTGTTCTGTTTTTTATCAAATGGTCTGCTAATTATATGACTGAAGCATTTAAGAACAGAAAAGGTAGAGGGTCTAAAAGACACTATTCAGAGTTATCTCCTCTGAGAGCAATGAATTTTGTTATACAGCCAGACCTTGTGGTGAATGAAGTGAAGGAGAGTGAATGATGCATAATGAAAACAAACCTCTGTTTGGCTTCAAAATTTATGGAAAATCACTGATTGACGTCAGACTAAGGTCTGAAGAAAAAAATGCTTTAAGTAAAAATTGTAGACTTTTTTTATTTCCTATAACTTTAATTTTGTACATAACAGGGAGGTAAAGTGTTACATTATTTTCACTCGATCTGCTAGTTACAGGGCTACAAAAAACAGTTGTTTTTCAAATCAAATGGTTAGCTAATTATATGACTGACTGAAGTAAGAACAGAACGGGTTGAGGTTTAAAAAGACAATAGTCTGCGTTATCTCCTCTGAGGGTAATGAATTTCGTTATACAGCCAGACCTTGTGGTGAATGAAGTGAAGGTGTAATTTGCAAGGTGGAAAGTAGATGATTTTCAGAGAGCCTAGCATGCTGATGAGCTCTGTTAAATACTTCGTCAGCCATTTTTTTGGTCTTCCAATAACGATGTTATAACCTATAAACATACAATCAGCTGATTATACAGGTGATTTTTTAGTCCTATTACCCAATTGTTAATGTCTGGTAATATTTTTCTAAAAAAAATAAATTTTGTTTTGTGACACTAAGTTGGTAGCCCTACTCAACCAGTATGGATATAGCAGTGTGAGTTGATTCTCCTTGAGCTGTGTAAAATTTTGTGCCATTTCCGGTCGTGCTACGAACAGAATGTCTTTTATCCTAAAACAATCTCTTGTTTAAATCTGGAGGCTGAAGCTCTAGAACTAATCGTATGTGATACGGATACAATTTCAATTTTTTAGCAGCTTTCTGAGCACTCAAACATGACAAATCAACATGAGAGGAAAGTTTTTGTAAACTTTTCCATGGAGAATTGAGCAATCTTGTTTTCACATTCTCTTAACGTCATCTGTCAAGAGAGTTGGTCGACCACTACGTTTTCTGCTGCAAACAATACCTGCCTCTAAAAATCAGTTAGTTAGCCAAGAAATTGACTAGAATAGAGTGGAGGAACACCAAAAAATTTAATTTGAAATGATTCTTTTACACTCGCATACGATTTTGTAGCAAAATATTGTTCAAGAATTAAAACCCGTTGTTCTAGGGTAAAAGACATTCTGTTCGTAACACAACTGGAAACAGCACAAAATTTTACGCAACTAAGGAGAATCAACTCAAACTGTCGTATCTATACCGGTTGAGTAGGGCTACCAACTTTGTGTCACAAAACAAAATATCCCTTTCTTAGAAAAAAATTACCAGACATTAACAATTGGGTAACAGGACTAAAAAATCACCCTGTATTATAAAGTATTGCTTATTAACGCGCTCTAAAATCGATGTGTTCAGTACGAGATGCAAGATGAGAGTGAACTATTGCGGCTCTTATACGCATGCGCATGTAATGCTGGCAAACGTTCTGATTGGTCTAAATGTGTGGAACAGCAGAGCTCATCAAACGTGAAAAGCATATTAATGTCTTTTACACCTCTATCACTTCTGTTCTTAAATGCTTCAGTCATATAATTGGCTGACTATGTGATAAGAAACAGAACTATTTTTTGTAGTTCTGGAACCAACAGATCGAGTGTAATTAATTTAACACCACCTGACCGTTATGGTGTTGCTTATAGTACTGAATTGAACGGATTGCAACGTACACACCTTAGGGATTAAAATAAATAAAAACATGTCTACAACCAAACGATTCGATTATCTCTTATCGATATTTGTTAGTTGCCGATAAAACTATGTTTTAAGCAAATTTTTTATGAATCGATAAAATCAGGGTCATGTTTACGTGTCCATTCATAAAGATTTAAATGATTCTGTTATGTTAATTTTAATAGACTGTTAATATTGTTTAAGACATTGACAGATTTGTATAAGTCGTAGATCAACATATTTGAAGATTGTAAATTTTTATTTGTTTGAGTGATTCTTTTTTAATCCGGTTTAATCACGTTGAACCGTTGACTAAAGATTAAAAATCTGGTGTGAAACACTCACACAACTTTCTCTTGCCAATGCAAATAATTAACAATAAACCTAACATTAGTATTAAAACATTAGAAATGAACAAAAACTAACCTCAAAAACATAACCTTATTTTAATCATGAGTGAATGACGCAAAATGACAATCGAACTCAGTTTGGCTAAAAAATACGGAAAATCACGCTTTCACGCTAAACTAGGCTCTGTAGAGAAAAATGCTCTAAACAAAAGTTGTCGATCTTTTAATTTTCTATAAATTTAATTATATACACTTTTGTCGTAAAATGCATACTAAGACCGAAATGTTAAAAAAATCGATTTTTCTCACGTTTTCGTGAGAAAAAAAAACAGAAAATCGCAAATTACCGCTAAACTAAGCGTTATACAAAAAAATGTTTGAAACAGAAGTTGTAGGTTTTTAAATTCTCTACAACTTTTATTATATAAGTTTTTGCGCTAAAATTTATATTAAAGCCGTAATCTTAAAAAAAAACGTTTTTACGTGAAAACAGCCTCACCGAGAATTTCAGCAAACATGGCGCCTACCCTATCTTGTAGAGAATAAAAAATTGAGTAAAATAGGCGATTTTAAAAAAAATCGTAGGACTAGTTTTTGAGAAAATCGCAAAAAACTGAAAAATTATACGAATAAACTACTACTTCCGGTTGACCGATTTTGATGAAAATGTTCGTGTCGCGTCCGGTAGTGGTATGTAACTTAAGTTTCAAGTTTCAAGTTCGTACGATGTTCCGTTCTTGAGATATTCTGTTCACACACACACACACACACACACACACACACACACACACACACACACACAGACCAATCGCTAAAAACATGTTTTTTGGGTTCAGGGGGTCTGAAAACGTATAGATCCGGTGAAAACTCGATTTCGAAAAATCGACATGAAAACAATACTTTCCTTCCTATATATTCATATAGGCAAGAGAAAGTAAAGATAGATGTTATCCTACTGCTTAAAAAAATGCATAAATTTCAAAAAAGTTTATTTATTGTAACTAAAATTTCAAGGTGGGTGCTGTCTTATAATAACACGAAATAGGGGCCGTATTTGAGAAAATCGCAAAACATGACAAATTTCACGAATAAATACGGTACTACTTCCGGTTGACCGATTTTGATAAAATTGTTTCTGTCAAGTCCCTTAGTAGTACTTCTTTAAACATGCGAATACTTTGTTTTATGAAAATAAATCTATCCCGACAAGTTTTAGTTACTTAAAATATTAGAAATGTTTTCAGAAATGGTTTTACAATCCGCATATTGCTCCTCTCTGCCGGAGGCTATTAAGTTATAGACAGACAGTACCTCACTTTTCGTTTTTCTTAGTAAAACCTCAAGAGGTTCAAACCAGCGTTCGAATGATGAGCTAAACAACAACAGGGCTAAAAATATTAAAAAGTGTTGTCAATAGCGTCCTTGGCCTTCGGGCCAGCCCAGTCAGTCAGCTGGTAATAAGTCGCTATTATTTGTTAAGTAACACCGGTTGGACAAGCGACTTTGTATGGTGACCAGTTGACAGCCATCCATGAACAAACTCTACTGGGAGTCCCTGTTCAAATTCATGCCTAATCTACGTCAAAAAAATACAACAAAAAGCAGCGATCAAATTGGGTAGTTGTCAACAATGTACAGTTCCCGATAACAAAAGCTAAAAAAAAAAAACTAGCGTCCTTGATCCACCGGGTTGGTCTAGAGGTAAAGTCGTCGCCAAAATCAGCTGTTTAACATCTGATTTTCGGAGACGAAGGTTCCTGGTTCAAATCCTAGTAAAGGTAGTTACTTTTATACGGATTTGAATGCTAGACAGTGGTTACCGGTGTACTTTGATGGTTGGGGTTAAATTAACCATACTCTCTCAGGAATGGTCGACCTAAGTCTGTACAAGACTACACTTCATTTACACGTCATACACATCATCCTCATCTCATTGGGTCATAGGGTTGCTTATTGTTCTAAATTGAACAGATTGCAACGTACACAAATTAGGAATAACTAGCGTCCTCAGCAGTGTTTTTATAAAACTACCAGTAGCTACATATTTGAAGACGTTACTAATTCTCTGAGGTAAGTATAGGGTGACTCAAAAAGAGCGCCGGTTTTGATATATCAAATTAAGAGATTTATTTTATTGAAAAACTGAAAATAAATACATTAACAAGTTCATCTTACCTTCCGATTTCATGTATGAAAAATGATGTCATGCATGTGTCCTCCTCTACTGCGCTGGCACGCATCAACTCTGTCCATGAAATTGGATATTACTGCACGACAAGTTTCGACTTCCATTTGCCTGATAACCCGTCGAATTTCCTCCTTCAAGTCATTGATGTTTCGGGGTTTATTGGCATACACCAATGACTTCAGATGACCCCAAACATGAAAGTCACAAGGCGTCAAGTCACACGACCTTGGTGGCCATTGATGGTCGGAATTACGAGAAATGATGCGATCCTGGAACCGTTCACGGAGCAACAACATTGTTTCTCGTGCAGCAACTGAATTTTATACGGGTGATATTGGAGATCGTACCGAAGAATTCTCCGTACAGAAGAACATCGTAAACCCAATTGTTGAGAACGGCGACGTATTGATTTTGCTGGGCTAACAGCCACACTATCACGAACCAACGCAACGTTCTGCTCAGTTCGGCCAGAACGACGACGTCGACTTTTAAGGTCGACTGTTGAACCCGTCTCAAAAAACGTTTTCATGAGCCTGCGAACTGTTGATTCATTCGGTGCTTCATTACGTCCTAGAGTACCGCGAAGTCGCCTGACAGTAGCCGCATAACTCTCTCCACTCTGGTAAAATGTTTTGACGATTAACACTCGTTGTGCAATAGTAAACTTCTCCATGGTTAGACACAGACTGCGAGAGTACTACACTGCGAACAAGAGAAACTACAACTGAATCGTCAATCGGAATGTTCTCCGAAATAGAAATGAGGTCTAACAATGTTGCCAACCGATAAACAAAAATTTACCAGCCGCTTAAAAACCGGCGCTCTTTTTGAATCACCCGTTACTACATAACTTAGGTTACAAACCAATTACTTACATCAATTTAGATTAAACATTCTAGAAACAATTTAGGAGTAAATTATTTTGATATACTCAATCTACATATTATAAAAATCTGGTGTGAAACACTCACACAACTTTCTCTTGCCAATGCAAATATTAACAATATAACCTAACATTAGTAATAAAACACTAGAAATAAAACAAAAACTAACCTCTAAAAATATAACCTTATTTTAATCATTACTGAAAGACGCAAAATGAAAATCAAACTCAGTTCAGCTTAAAAATACGGAAAATCATTGTTTCACACTTAACTAGGCTCTGTAGAGAAAAATGCTTTAATAAAAAGTTGTAGATATTTTAATTTCCTATAAATTTTATTGTATACACTTTTGTCGTAAAATGCATTCTAAGAGCGAAATATTTAAAAAATCGATTTTTCACACGTTTTCGTGAGAAAAAACAGAAAATCGCTAATTACTGCTGAACTAAGCGTTAAACAAAAAATCTTTGAAATAAGAGTTGTAGGTTTTTAAATTCTCTACAACTTTTATTACATAATTTTTTGCGCTAAAATTTATAATTAAGCCGTAATCTTAAAAAAACTATTTCTTTACGTGAAAACAGCCTCACCGAGAATTTCAGCAAACATGGCGCCTACCCTATCTTGTAGAGAATAAAAAATTGAGTAAACCAGGCGATTTTTGAAAAAATCGTAGGACCAGTTTTTGAGAAAACCGCAATAAAGTGAAAAATTATACGAATAAACTACTACTTCCGGTTTACCGATTTTGATGAAAATGTTCGTGTCGGGTCCGGTAAGGGTATGTAACTTAAGTTTCAAGTTCGTACGATGTTCCGTTCTTGAGATATTTTGCACACACACACACACACACACACACACACACACACACACACAAATCGCTAAAAACATGTTTTTTGGGTTCAGGGGGTCTGAAAACGTATAGATCCGGTGAAAACTCGATTTCGAAAAATCGACATGAAAACGACAGCCTACTTTCCTTCCTATATATTCATATAGGCAAGAGAAAGTAAAAAGTGTTGTCACTAGCGTCCTCAGCAGTGTTTTTATTATAAAACTACCAGTAGCAACATATGTGGAGACGTTACTAATTCTCTGAGGTAAGTAGGCCTACTACCAGAGGCGGATTAATACTTGTTGGGGCCCTAGGCAATGGCAAATGAGGGCCCCCCCCTACTTTGCTTTGACGTAATAAAAACATGATGGTTAATATTTCAATCAAGTTTATTTTCTATCAAAATAACATTTGTTCTGATATCTGATAATTATAATAATAATAATAATAATAACTATAATAAAGACAATTTTATGCATTCGTAAAAACGTGTTTACGAATTTATTTATTTATATTTTAGGGGCCCCAGAAAATGTATTATAAATGTACTATAAATTTAATGTAGGCTAATCATACATAATCATGTCATTAAGTTCAACAATTGAATATTTTTACGATTGAAAATGTATTAATATTTTACAATTTTGTCATTTGTTCAATCAAATTTTTTTTTCCAAATTTTTTTATAAATTTTCAATTTTTTTCCAAATTTTTTTTTAAGTTTTCAATTTTTTTTCCAAATTTTTTATTTTTTTTTTATTTTGTCGGGGGCCCCTGGCCATTGGGGGCCCCTAGGCACGTGCCTAGTAGTGCCTATTGGGTAATCCACCACTGCCTACTACATAACTTAGGTTATAAACCCATTAGTTACGTCATCAATTTAGAATAAACATTCTAGAAACAATTTAGGGGTAAATTATTTTGATATATTCAATCTACATATTATAAAAATAATAAACATTTTTAAATTTAATAACACATACTAGCTACAAAATAGAATGTCAAATTGACTAGATAATTTTAGATACAATACACTATTTTATGAACTAAAAAAAAAAAAACAAATATCTCAGCATGATGAAACTAATAATAAAAAATTTAATAATAGGTATAACTTTACAACTAACAAATAGATGTGCCCATATTATTAAACTTCGGATTTGAATCAACACTTTATAATATTAAGACCGTTTTAAAAGTGTCTAGAGTAAATAATAATCAAATCTTAAACCTATAATAAAATAAACAAAATGTAAAATAGCTGTCCGCATTAGTTCACTTCCATTTAAATAAAAACTAAACCACGCCCAATTACAAGTTACTATAATATAACAAGAAAAAACTGTTATTATGACATAAGACAATTTACTAAATTGTTGTAACAAGATCGACCGATTATAAAATAGAATGAATAATACAGTGAGCAGGTTTATTATTCTTTTTCCCGATTTTAGTAATCATTAACTTTTTCTAGTTGTCACGTTAAGAATACTAATGACGATTTTCACAACTACAAAGAACAATATAACCTAAAATTAGTAATAAAACATTAGAAATAAACAAAAAAACCTAACTTCAAAAAACATAACATTATTTTAATCATGAGTGAATGATGCAAAATGAAAATCAACCTAAGTTTGGCTTAAAAATACGGAAAATCACAGCAAAATAATAACGTTTATGAATATTTTTTAACAGTAATAAAAATTAGGTGTTAAAACATTCACACGGATTTCTCATACCAATGCAAATATTTAAAATCATAATCTATGTTTAATCACGAGTAAACAATATAAATTGAACACATAACTTTATTTTAATCATGAGTTTAAATGACGATTTAAATGAAATTGAAAAATCTTGTATGAAACACTCACACAACGTTCTCTTGCAAATGCAAATAATTAACAATATAACCTAACATTAGTAATAAAACATTAGAAATAAACAAAAAACCAACCTCAAAAAAACATAACCTAATTTTAATTAGGCTATGAGTAAAAGTCACAAAATGAAAATCAACCTCAGTTTGGCTTCTAGGCTCTGTAGAGAAAACGCTCTAAATAAAAGTTGTAGACCTTTTAATTTCCTATAAATTTTATTATAATAGGTACACTATTGTCGTAACATGCCAATTAAGGCTAAAATATTTTTAAAAAATCAATTTTTTACAAGTTTTCGTGAGAAAAAAAACAGAATATCGCTAATTACCGCTAAACTAAGCGTTAAACACAAAACTGTTTGAAATAAAAGTTGCAGGAATTTAAATTTTCTACAACTTTTATTATAACTTACAGGCCTACTAAATTTCTGCGCTAAAATGCATATTAAAGACGCAATCTTAAAGCAACAACTTTTTTACGAGAAAACAGCCTTCCCAAGAATCTCAGCAGACATGGCGCCTACCCAAACTTGTAAAGCATAATAAATGCACTAATGAGGCGATTTTTAAAAAAACAAACCGTAGGAGCAGTTTTTGAGAAAATCGCAAAAAAGTGAAAAATGACACGAATAAACTAATACTTCCGATTGACCGATTTTGATGAAAATGTTCGTGTCTTGTTCGGTAGTAGTATCTAACTTTAGTTTCAAGTTTGTACGATGTTCTGTTCTTGAGATAGTGTTAACACACACACACGCACACACACACACGCACGCACGCACACACACACACACACACCAATCGCTAAAAAAAATGTTTTTTGGGTTCAGAGGGTCTGAAAACGTGTAGATCCGGTGAAAACTCGATTTCGAAAAATCGACATGAAAACAATACTTTCCTTCCTATATATTTGTACAAGGCAAAAGAAAATATTAAATAAAAAAACTAAATTTCGTTTTTACATTATTGCATGATAGTTCCTAATCGTACGGACATAAAAACCCATAAAAATTACAATAAAACAGAGGGGAAACTTTATTATTTTTAGATATTTAACGACTCTGAAGAAGGAAAAAGGGTTGAAAACGATATCGAGAACCATGAAATACTATAATGAATGGTTTTTAATACAAAGGATCAAGATAAAATTAATAACTATATATAAAAGTCAGCGTAACATATTACAAATAAGGACCTAAAGGTTTGATATAAACGAATCTAACACATTTTATTTGAAAATTAAGTAGTAATAAAACGTTTGATTGCGCTATAATGGCGGGTACATATATATGTATCAAGTATTATTAGAATCTGGACTTAGGAGTTTACAGGTTGCTTGATTGCTTCGTCTTTAATTTGCCGAGAAATATTACAACGCTGTAATCATCACACCTTTTCATTTGTACAATAATGAAGACAAGTTTATTTTATGCTTGTTCTAGGTGCCTTTGAGCTATCCACGTAATCTGGTTGTTAGAGTTTACTTGAAATAGTTAAATTTAAGAAATATTTAAATCTTATAGGTTATGAGTCGAACAAAATCTGTTGTGAAATACTCACACGACTTTCTCTTGCCCATGCAAATAACTAAGGCCGCAATGTTAAATATCCCATGTTTTTACCGATTTTTTTTCTTTAATTCTTTATTTACAACTGTAAAATTTTACAACAAGCAAATGTGATGATTATGATAATAATGTAAATGACATGATAGGCATGAGAGGGGTAGGGCCCCCATTGGTGCCTCCCCAAGAATGAAATTTGTATATCAAATTAGCAGGTCTCTACTCCAGCGTCTTTTAAGGCGTCTAGGGGGATTATCAGGTAAATGGACGGAGAAAAATGAACGCACCAGGGGGGTTCTCGTGTTCGTGTGACTTGTGAAAGCGTTTGTATAGGTATTCAATGGAATTTTGTACAAGTGGTGTTTTCAAATCTGTATGTAAGGTTTTTGTTGCTAACGTAAAGAGGTCCATTTGCTATAAGGCGTAACGTTTTTGACTGGAATGCTTGAATTCGTTGCAAGTTAGAGGGTTTGGTTGAACCGTAAATTTGGGACCCGTAGGTCCACATAGGTTTCAAAAGAGAACAATATATGCGTAATTTTTGTGTCATTGGTAATTTTGATCGTTTGTGAAGTAGGGAATATAGAAGTTTAAGTCGGGAATTCAGTAATAAACGTTTCCGTTTGATATGTGTGCTCCAAGTTAGTCGTTTATCAAAAGTTTACCGATTTTGAAGAAAAAAAAATCACAAATTGACGCTAACCTAAGAGTTGCACAAAGAGTTGAAATAAAAGTTGTAAGTTTTTAAATGTCCGATAACTTTTATACCACCGAAGAGGTTGCTATTTTTGAATTAATATGCCGTACATATCCCACACTCTACAGACGGAAAACTTTACTCTTAATAAAAAAAATATGTAAAAAAGCGAGTTTCGTGTGCTTATGATTAATCAAAAAAAGTAGGCGCCAGTTCTGCTGAAATTCTTGCCCTTAAAATAAATTTTAGGCAAACATGTAATCTATATAATTAAGTTTTAGACAATTTTAAAATTTACAACTCTTATTTCTAACAATTTTTTGTACAACGCTTACTTTAGCGGTAATAAGTAATTTTCTGTTTCTTTTTATTAAGAAAATCTGTAAAAAATGAATTCTTTACGATTTCGGCCGTAATATCCATTTCACGACAAAAATGCAAATTTATACGAAATTAAAACAATCTTACACTTTTATTTACAGCATTCTATACCCTACAGAACCTAATTTTGGGTCAAAAAAGTGATTTCCGTATTTTAAAGCCAATGGTTGGTTTTCATTTTGCATCATTCACTCATGATGAAAATAAGGTTATGTTCATTGAAGTTAGTGTTTTATTACTTATGTTGGATTATATGGTTCATTATTTGCACTGGCAAGAGAAAATCGTGCGAGTGTTTTTTATTCACTCTCACACCAGATTTTTATTTTAAATATTCATGATTTTTTTGTAGAAAATATTTATTTAACTCCAGGGGTGGAAAAAATTGTATAGTAAATGTATAAAACCCTAGAACAAACTCGTACAAGAAAAAAGAACTTATGAACTATTTTACTTATAAAAGAATAAAATATAAAAAGACAGATGGAAAGCGCAGGTAAATTTGAAAAAGAATGAAGGAGAGAGAACATAAAAGCTTTAAGACGTAGCTTTATCGTGGCGGCATCTGATCTAGAAAGAGGATATAATATACCCGGACTACGAAAGCTTCCCTATCCAAATGATGTGATACGTTGACAAGGGTCACCTGCCCCTCAACTGATCACAGAATCTATCCTTGTTTATAATACCTAGTAATTTGAGTAAACAGAAGTTCAGTCTATCCCTTTCCTGCATTCAACTACTGTCTGGAAATCTAGTAAAGAAACCATTGTTGAGCGCATGCGCTAGTTTTTCCACTCAGTAATAGGATATTGGACTTAGATTTTTACATAAAGCGTCTACAGTCATAATCTGCCCATAACAGACAGGTGGAGTGTCAAATTTTTTTCACTCAATCTGTTCGTTGCAGGGCTAAAATAAATAGTTCTGTTTCTTATCATATGGTCAGCCAATTAAATGACTGAATCATTTCAGAACAGAAGAGGTAGTAGTGTAAAAGACACTAATCAGAGATATCTCCTCTGAAAGTAATGAATTTCATTATACAGCCAGACCCTGTGGTGAATGAAGTGAAGGTGTCGTTTGCAGAGTGGAAAATATGTGCTTTTCAGAGGGCCCGGCATGCTGATAAGCGTACTTTTCCACTCAGTGAGGAAGGCAATGGTAAACCACCTCACTCCTCGTTTTACTTAGTAAAACCTCTACAGGTTCAAACCAGCCTTTCGGCTGATGACCTAAACAACACAATTTGAGTAAACAGAAGTTCAGTCTATCCCTTTCCTGCATTCAACTACTGTCTGGAAATCTAGTAAAGAAACCATTGTTGAGCGCATGCGCTAGTTTTTTCCATTCAGTATAGGATATTGGACTTAGAATTTTACATAAAGCGTCTACAGTCATAATAACTTATATCACGTTTCCGTCTTATTTTTACTTTCTCTTGTCTGTTGTTGTTTAGGTCATCAGCCTGTAGGCTGGTTTGAACCAGTAGAGGTTTTACTAAGTAAAACGAGGAGTGAGGTGGTTTACCGATGCCTTCCTCACTGAATGAAAAAGTACATTTAACAGCATGCCGGGCCCTCTGAAAAGCAAAAATTTTCCACTCTGCAAATGACACCTTCACTTCATTTACCACAGGGTCTGGCTGTATAATGAAATTCATTACTTTAAAGAGGAGATAACTCTGATTAGTGTCTTTTACACCTTTACCTATTCTGTTCTTAAATGATTCAGTCATTTAATTGGCTGACCATGTGATAAGAAACAGAACTATTTATTTTAGCCCTGCAACGAACAGATTGAGTGTAAATAATTTGACACTCCTTTCCTTCCTGTATATTCTGTATTCATATATATGTATAATAATTTGACTTTCTTTCCTATATATTCATATAGGCAAGAGAAAGTAAAAATTAGAATATTCTAATATAAGTAAGTTATTTGAATGGTCCATCTCGAGTACAATAGTGTTTTTACGAAAATGTACACAAGCTTGTTTCGGGGCACTCCATAACAATAATCTACTAACATCCCTCTTCGCTATATATACTTAGTACTATACCACTTTTACTTAACAATGTTTCATTGTTCGCTTTGAGAAAGAAAGAAAGAAAGAGATACTTTGTGTGTGTGTGACAAACAAGAAAAGATTGTTACCTACAACAAAGTGGTTGCGTAATTGTAACCGAAGAAGAGCTTTTAGGAGCTTAATGTCCTCAATTGTAACACTACAATGAAACTAGGACCGTACAGTAACAATACCCGTGCGGATTACATCAGTTTGTAATACACATCTTTGTTGTTACAGTTTATTAAAAATTTCTTTATAAACATCTACAACAAGAAATGTCTGTCAACCAAAACTAAACTAAGACACTACCAAACAGTTGTTCTCCCAGGAATCCACTATTCCAGCGAAACGTTATTCGGGCCATATCGCTTAGGAGACACCGATAGAATTGAGAAAATAGAAAGAAAAATACTTAGGAAGTGGATGAACAAAAGGCACATGGTGGAAGGACAGTGACGGTTAATCCCAAACAAAGAAATCTACAAACTAACCCCCCCACTAACAAATAACTTCAGAAAGAAAAGAATATCATTCCTAGGACACATACTCAGAGCCAAAAAATCCAGACTTGTGAACCGCCTGATCAACTATTTTTGGAATATGTGTCCAGACGTAGGTGGCTGAAGGAGGTACAGCGGGATGTAGAGGAACTTGGAATCACTAAACAAGACATGCTAACAAATTCAGCTAAGTACAACAAACTAGTCAAGACATATATGGTAACATTCGAACGAAAAACCAGAAGAGTGTGCAACAAGGTGTTTACCGACGAAGACCGGAAAGAAATCGGAAGGTTTTAAGAAAATGTGGGCCAAACGAAAGGAAGCCACGCTTAGGAGAGCGCGTTTTTCAAAGAAACCCAACACTGGAACAGACCTAAAATTGAACTAGAGTGATCGTATGAGGTCTTAAAAGTAATAAAACAAAAAAACATCTTTCAAAAGTAAACTTCTAAATAACTGTCAAGTTTCTAGAATTAAAAGAGTGCAACGCACCGGGTTGGTCTAGTGTTTAAGTAATCTCTGCCAGCTGTTTAACAGCTGATATTTGGAGACGAAGATTCCGTCGTTCAGATTCTAGTTACGACAGTGTTACTTTTATACGGATTTGAATACTAAACAACGGTTACCGGTGTATACGGGTGATTCAGAACTATGCGGCAATCTCTAAATAGCTCTTTCTATAGCTAAAAATAATAAAAAAAGTTTATATAAACATGGGCCCAAAAACGTTTCGTTAGCGAGTTGTACAGAGGCAAAAATTTTGTCGAGAATTCAGTACCCTCGGTGAAATGAGACCATATACAGTCCAGCCTCTCTTAGTTTGCTCCTAATGTAAACAAACAATGACGTCACTGAGCATGCGCATTATACCAAAATATGTACACGCTGATTAAAAAGTAACAACAAAATACTTTCAAAAGTATTTAAATACAAAATACTTTTAAAAGTATTTTTCTAAATGAAATTGTTAAGCCTACATCATATCATGACTGATGTTTTTAGTACTTCAAGTACTTATAATTTAAAAAATAGTTAACTTAATAGGAATACGACACCCGTAAAGTCGCAGACTCTAGCGTACACCCTGTAGGAGGTGGCTTTTGTTTGTTGACAGTAGGAGCAAACTAAGAACGGCTGAACATTTTTAAGGCTGTAATAAAGAGACTAATCTGATAGGTTATGTATTTTTACTTTCTCTTGCCTATATCAATAAATAGGAAGGAAAGTATTGTTTTCATGTCGATTTTTCGATATCGAGTTTTCACCGGATATAGTACACGTTTTTCAGACCCCCTGATCCCAAAAAAACATGTTTTTAGCGATTGATCTGTGTGTGAATAAAATATCTCAAGAACGGAACGTCGCACGAAGTTGAAGTTTGAAACTTAAGTTAGATACTACTACCGGATTCGACATACTAGACTACTACCGGATCCGACACGAACATTTTCATCAAAATCGGTCAACCGGAAGTAGTAGTTTATTCGTGTCATTTTTCACTTTTTTACGATTTTCTCAAAAACAGCTCCTACGATTTTTTTAAAAATTGCCTCATTACTACATTTTTATTGCTCTACAAGATAGGGTGGGCGCCATGTCTGTTGAAATCATTGGGGAGACTGTTCCCTCGTAAAAAAATTGTTTTTTTTAAGATTGTGGCTTTAATATGCATTTAAGCACAAAAATGTATAGACTAAAAGTTGTAGAGAATTTAAAATCTTTTATCATAAGTTTAAACATTTTTTTTGAATAACGCTTAGTTTAGCCATAATTAGCGATTTTCTGTTTTTTTTTTCACGAAAACGTACAAAAAAATCGGTTTTTTAAAGATTTCTGCCTTAGCATGCATTTTACGACAAAAGTGTACATAATTTAATTTATAGGAAATTAAAAGATCTACAACTTTTATTTGTAGTATTTTTCTCTACAGAGCCTAGTTTAGCGTGAAAAAGTGATTTTCCGTATTTTTTGAGGTTAGTTTTTTGTTTATTTTTAATGTTTTATTACTAATGTTAGGTAATACCTATTGTTAATTAATTGCATTGGCAAGAGAAAGTCGTGTGAGTGTTTCACACCAGATTTTTATTTTATTTTTTTATATATGAATATATACTGAAGGAAAGCACTGTTTTCACCGGAAATACGCGTTTTCAGACCCTACGAACCCCCAAAAAACATGTTTCTAGCAATTGTAATTTTGTGCGTGTAATTTTTAATATAATTTCATTTAAGGCCCCGCCCTAATAGCTATTTTTGATATTGTACAATAGAATTAATTATAATTAGATGTTAACTAAGAAAGTAATTGAGATAAAACAACTAAACAACCGTGACCGTTTTGTGTAAGTTTAAATCAAAAATCTCAAAGTAAAACATTAACAGCTACTAAATTTAGCTTACCTTTATCCATTAAGTTTTTCATTAATTTGTTAGTAAAGAATACCATGATTGTTGTCTTACCTGAAACAATACGAATAAAACATTAATTTAAGACACTTTAATCACTAAATTTCCTTTAAAATACATAAATTTAAGGAAATGAATCGATATACGATACATTATACATTCTAGATAACCTTAAGTGGCGTCAAGAAGAGAAAAAGACATTAGATTTTTTTTGTTCCAACCAAAATATAAAGTAACTAGATTATAGTTGATTTACCAAGATTTCAATAAACATTTTTTTAGAAGGTAATTGTTGTTAAGTCATCAGCAGAAAGGCTGGTTGAACCCCTAGAGGCTTTACTAAGTTAAACGAGGAGCGAGGTGGTTTGGTTAACCATGCCTTCCTCACTGAGTTAAAAAGTATGGTTTTCAACAAACCCGACCTCTGAAAAGCAGATGCTTTTCAGATGTCTTCACTCTATATACCACAAGGTCTGGCTGTATAATGAAATTCATTACTCTCAGAGGAGATAACTTTGACTTGTGTCTTTTACAACCTCTACCTCTTCTGTTCTTAAATGCTTCAGTCATATAATTGGCTGATCATGTAAGTTAATAAGAAACAGAACTATTTTTTGTAGCCCTGGAACTAACAGATTGAGAGCAAATTACTTAGCACTCCACCTGCCTGTTAGGTAATTATCAAAATATTTAGCGATTGATCTGTGTGCGTGTGTGTGAAGAGAATATCTTAAGAACGGAACATTGTACGAACTTGAAACTTAAGTTAGCCTAGATATCACTAGAGAACCCGACACGAACATTTTCATCAAAATCAGTCAACCGGAAGTAGTAGTTAATTCGTGTAATATTTCACTTTTTTGCGATTTTCTCATAAACGGCTTCTACAATTTTTATAAAAATCGCCTTATTTACTACATTTTTTATGCTTTACAAGATAAAGTAGGCGCCATGTCTCCTGAAATTCTTGGAAAGGCTGTTTTCTCGTAAAAAAATTGTTTTTTTAAGATTGCGGCTTTAATAGCCTATACCTTTTAGCGAAAAATTGTATAATTTATAATAAAAGTTGTAGAAAATTTAAATTCATACAACTTTTATTTCCAACATTTTTTCTATAACGCTTAGTTTAACGGTAATTAGATTTTCTGTTTTTTCTCACGAAAACGTGTAAAAAAAAAAATTTATTTAGGATTTCAGCCTTAGCATACAGTTTACGACAGCAGTGCATATAATGAAATTTATAGGAAATTAAAATATCTAGCCTACAACTTTTATTTAGAGCAGGTTTCTCTACAGACCTAGTTTAGCATGAAGAGTAATTTTCCGTATTTTTAAGCCAAACTGACTGAGGTTGATTTTCATTTCGCGTCTTTCACTCATGATTAAATTAAGGTTATGTTTTTTGAGGTTAATTTTTTGTTTATTTCTGGTGTTTTATTACTAATGTTATGTTATATTGTTCATTATATACATTGGCAAGAGAAAGTAGTGTGTGTGTTTCACACCAGATTTTTCATTATATACATTGGTAAGAGAAAGTCTTGTGAATGTTTAGAACAATTTTGAATACAGCATTTGTTGAAGTAACAAAAAAATCGACCTCTCTTTTACAAGAATAGATTCTCCGGACGAGTTCAACAAGAATTTTCTTAAAAATAAGATCCAACCAGGAAAAGAAAATCAATATTCTTAAGTAGAAACGATCATGAATATTTGAAACCCCTTAGATATCTTGCTGATAGCGATATTAAAGTAACGACCATGAGGTAATGCAATGTTTAGCATAAATTATATCTATTTTATAAGAAGATATTGCCTTAAATGACAACTTTAAGTAGATACAACCACAATACTTTTGTGGTACATCCATTTACGTTAGGAGGGAACAGGTGGTTAAAACCCTAAAGCTTTTATCTTTCCTAATATGTTTACAGTTTCTCCTTCACTCTTTTAAAATTACATCAACTAATTTCACCCCACGCTTTCTTTAACTAAAATTTCGATGTAAAACACTCACATGACTACCTCATTTCAATGTAAAAAATTAAGAATATAAAGTACGTTTCTTGTTCTTGTTTAGGTCATCATCCAAAAGGCTGGTTTGAACCTCTAGAAGCTTTACTAAATAAAACAAGTAGTAAGGTGGTTTACAATTGTGTTACTCACTCATTGAAAAAGTATGCTTATCAGCATGCCAGGCCTTCTAAAAGGATCTACTTTCCACCCTGCAAATGACACCTTAACTTCATTCACCACGGAGTTGGCTGTATAATAAAATTCATTACTCTCAGAGGAGATAACTCTGATAAGTGTCTTTTACACCTCTACCTCTTCACCTCGCCTCTCATCATGCGGTCTTGGGTTCGAATCCCATTCAGGCCTGGCATTTTTTCATACGTTACACCTGCATTTTTTCATCCTTCACCTGCATTACTTCAGTCATATAATTGGCTGACCATGTGATAAGAAATAGAACACTGTATTTTGTAGCCCTGGAATTAGCACATCGAGTACAAATAATTTAACACTCAACCAAAACAGAAAAAACAAAGAACACATCGCATCTGAGGAGCCGTAAATTGGTGCACGATGTCTGGTCATGGCTCCGAAACACTTATTGCATTGAAAACCCCTCTGGCCTTTCCAATACGACACCGTATCTCGTACGAGTTGTCCCATTTTTTTTTTTTTTTTTTTTGGTTTAACGTCCGACTGTTTTGCAAATTGCTGCTAATGCAGACGGTGAAGGATGAAATGAATTTTTCGTAACGTATGAAAAAATGCCATGCCCCAGTGGGATTCGAACCCAAGACCCATGGAGTTGTCCCATGGATCATTAATAATGGTTTTTATTAATTTAGGTTTTTAACGATTAAACTATTTAAGAACAGAACAGGTAGAGGTGCAAATAACATTACTAAGAGTTATCTCCTCTGAGAGTAATGAATTTCACTATACAGCCAGACCCTGTAGTGAATGAAGTGAAGGTGTCATTTGCAGGAGGAAGGTAATGGTAAACCACCTAACTAGGACCTACTTATTTTACTTAGTAAAGCCTCTAGGGTTCAAACCAGCCTTTCGTTCATTATACAGCCAGACCTTGTGGTGAATGAAGTGAAGGTGTCATTTACAGGGTGGAAAGTCGATGCTTTTCAAAAGGCCTGGCATGCTGATAAGCATACTTTTCCACTCAGTGATAAAGGCAATAGTAAAACACCTAACTTTTAGTTATACTTAATAAAACCTCTAGAGGTTCAAACCAACCTTTCGGCTGAAAACAACAACAATGGGACGGCCGCATATTGGCGTAGTTGGTAACGTGCTCGCCTCTCATCATGCGGTCCTGGGTCCGAATCCCACTCAGGCATGGCATATTTTCAAACTTTTCATATTTTCATCCTCATTACGCACAGTTACACTTTAACGTCGTCGCTAATGACCTTGCAGTTGATGCGACGTTAAATAAATAAAAAAAAACAACAATGGTTAACGAGGACAATTATTCTGTAAACATCCCTTATTTAAGTTAGGTATATAATGCACTAAATTGTCACACTTACAGACTAATTGAAAATCAATTTCAGAAGACCTACTCCACTTAACTCGTAAATTTTGAAACCCTAACCCTAATTTTTGTAAGGAACATAGGAAGGAAGAAGTTACCTATATATACTATACTAAATTTAGAAAAGATATAACACTATTAAAGAAAGATAGATAGTACATCTTTTGTATTATTAAACATATCTTTTTCTCTCTTACTATTTTAGTGAATTCTGTTTCATGTCGTGGCTTCTGTTATTTTGATACCCCTACAGAACATTACAGTAATATAGGGAAGTGGAAAATGGGTAGATACAAAGCCCTAGAGTGTCATCAGTAAACAATCAAGTTGAGTGCTCTTAAATGTCCCCTGGATAAGTGTCCTTGTAAAACTTAAGGGTCCTCCGTTTTTCTTTCGTAAAGTATTTTGTCTCTTGTGTATTCTATTAAAGTATAACATAATTATACTCCCCCAATAAAGTTTCATTAAGATGTTTAATTAATCTAAATTTATCCCGACAGAATTTTTTAAACTAAGTATTTGTTCTATAAATTGAAGCATCCGGGAGAGCGAACTCAAACAATTAGCAGGTTAAACGTCAGTTTAAAAAGTTAAGACTCACCAGTTGGATAATCGATTCAGTAAGGTGATCAACCAATGACTATAAAATGATAAGACAAGTTCATATTTTTACTTTCTCTTGCCTATATGAATATTAGGAAGGAAAATAAATTGTTTTCATGTAGATTTTTTCGAAATCGAGTTTTCAACGGATCTACACGTTTTCAGATACCCTGAACCCAAAAAACATAATTTTAGCGATTGGACTGCGTGCGCGCGCGCGCGCGAACAGAATATCTCAAAAACGGAACATCGTACGAACTTGAAACTTAAAACTTAAGTTAGATACCACTAGAGGACCCGACACGAACATTTTCATCAAAATCGGTCAACCGGAAGTAGTAGTTAATTCGTGTCATTTTTCACTTTTTACGATTTTTCAAAAACGGCTGTTACGATTTTTTCAAAAATCGCATTATTAACTATGTTTTTTATACCTACTCTACAAGATAGAATAGGTTCCATGTCTGCTGAAACTCTTGGGGAGGCTGTTCTGTAGTAGAAATAAATGGTTTTTGAAGATTACGGCTTTAATATGCATTTTAGCGCGAAAATTTGTATTATAAAAGTTGTATTTTTTTTTTTTTTTGGTTTAACGTCCGACTGTTTTGCAAATTGCTGCTAATGCAGACGGTGAAGGATGAAATGAATTTTTTTGTAACGTATGAAAAATGCGCGAGTGGGATTCGAACCCAAGACCGCGTGATGAGAGGCAAGCACGTTACCAACATCGCCAACGCGGCCGCCATAATAATAAAAGTTGTAGAGAATTTAAAAACTTACAACTTTTATTTCAAACATTTGTTTGTATAACGCTTAGTTAAGCGGTAATTTGTGAATTTATATTTTTTCCATGAAAATGTGTAAAAATATCGATTCTTTTAAGATTTCATCGCTGTCCGCATGGGCGTGGTTGGTAACGTCCTCGCCTCTCATCATGCGGTCTTGGGTTCGAATCCCATTCAGGCACGGTATATTTTCATACGTTACAAAAAAATAATTTCATCGTTCATCGTCTGCATTAGCAGTAATTGGAAAACAGTTAAACCAAAAAAAAGTTAATGTTTCATCCTCAGTACGCATTTTATGACAAAAGTGTATAGCTATAATCAAATTTAGGCTATAAGAAAATTAAAAGATCTAGGCTACATTTTTTATTTCGAGAATTTTTCTGCACAGAGCCTAGTTCAGCGTGAAAGAGTGATTTTGCGTATTTTTAAGCCAAACTGAGGTTGATTTTCATTTTGCATCATTCACTCATGATTAAAATAAGGTTACGTTTTTTGAGGGTAGTTTTTTTGTTCATTTCTAACGTTAGGTTATATTGTTAATTATTTGCATTGGCAATAGAAAGTCACGCCCATAACAGACAGGTGCAGTGTCAAATTATTTACATTCAATCTGTTCGTTGCAGGGCTAAAATAAATAGTTCTGTTTCTTATCACATAGTCAGTCAATTAAATGACTGAATCATTTAAGAACAGAATACGTAAAGGTGTAAAAGACACTAATAAGAGATTATCTCCTCTGAAAGTAATGAATTTCATTATACAGCCAGACCCTGTGGTGAATGAAGTGAAGGTGTCATTTGCAGAGTGGAAAATATGTGCTTTTCAGAGGGCCCGGCATGCTAATAAGCGTACTTTTCCACTCAGTGAGGAAGGCAATGGTAAACCACCTCACTCCTCGTTTTACTTAGTAAAGCCTCTACAAGTTCAAACCAGCCTTTCGGCTGATGACCTAAACAACAATAGAAAGTCGTGTGAATGTTTTACACAAGATTTTTTTAACATTTATATTTCAGAGGGGGTCGGTGAAATACTCAACCAAAAATGGGGTCGCAATTTCTAAAAGGTTGTGAACCACTGCAAAAAAGTTAAATTGTAATAGGGAAATGATACAGATGCGCGCGGTATTTGATAGAATAAAAACCGTTTACAGATTGGCCGAACACGAGCCCGAGTTTAAGCCTACATTTTAATACATAGCGCGGTATCGCTTAATGAGGTAAAAATCAAACGAAGTACCGCCATAGCAACAGTAAATCAAACCCTCTCGTTGGAGTATCTTACAGTTTTATACGCTCTTTATCTATCTTAAATTTACCATCTCTTTTTAGTTCCACCATCCTACGGTTAACAACGAGAATTCTTATCTCACTTTCAGGTGCTTAATTGGTATTACCTCATTAGACTTGGATACTTGGTCGTATATCAATTTCTTCTATACTTGTTTTATTTTTCCAAGAGCCGGCCGGCATCGTTGTTGCAAACCGTCTCTCACTCTATCATTTCCTGTCTCACTTCGACTAATACTACACGGGATAATCAAATGTAAGTAACCATCTGCCCAAGGGTTTCAACTCCGTACAAAATACACTTTTACGTTGGTTGTTGATTCGAAGCGTTGACGTCGCTAAGCTATGAGAAAATTTCCGCTTGACTTGCTTGAGCGACGGTAATATAAATAATAAATCAAATTGATAATTATTTTTATTGCGTAATAATTTATTAAATAGTATAATAAATTTATTTACTTCTTTTTACAATATGGCGCTCTCTTTATATGAAGTGAGAAAGAATTGCAAAGGGTTAAGATTTCTGATAACCGGATTTTAAGTGATCTTACACTTCAACCCCTGAAGTTTGAAAATCAGTTTCTATATCTTTTTAGTGCCCATAACAGACAGATGGTCAGCCAATTAAATGACTGAATCATTTAAGAACAGAAGAGGTAAAAGTGCAAAAGACACTAATCAGAGTTATCTCCTCTGAAAGTAATGAATTTCATTATAAAGCCAGACCCTGTGGTGAATGAAGTGAACGTGTCATTTGCAGAGTGGAAAATATGTGCTTTTCAGAGGGTCCGGCATGCTGATAAGCGTACTTTTCCACTAGGTGAGGAAGGCAATGGTAAATCACCTCACTCCTCGTTTTACTTAGTAAAACCTCTACAGGTTCAAACCAACCTTTCAGCTGATGACCTAAACAACAACAACAGACAGATGGGTGTAAAATTATTTACACTCAATCGGTTCATTGCAAGGCTAAAAAAAATATTTCTGTTTCTTATCTCATGGACAGTCAATTAAATAACTGAATCATTCAAAAACAGAAGAGATACAGGTGTAAAAGACAGTAATCAGAGTGATATCATCTGAAAGTAATGAATTTCATTGTACACCCAGACCCTGTGGTGAATGAAGTAAAGGTGTCGTTTGCACAGTGGAAAATATGTGCTTTTTAGAGGGCCTGGCATGCTGATAAGTGTACTTTTCCACTCAGTGAGGAAGGTATTGGTAAACCACCTCACTGCTCGTTTTACTTAGTAAAACCTCTACAGGTTCAAACCAGCCTTTCGGCTGATGACCTAAACAACACATTTCTTTTTAATAAAAAACGACAGACATGACCGGGAATCAAACCCGTGACCCTGGAATAAATTTCATTTTGCTGACCACTTCACTAACGGGCCAAAAAAACAATTATACTCCCGCGTTTTTCTAAAAAACGGCTCACTTTTTTTAAAAAATCGTCTCATTTACTAAAATGTTTTACCTCTACAAGATACGATAAGCGCTATGTCTGCTGAAATTCTTGGGGAGCCATGATCTCGGGGTATTTTTTTTTTAAAGATTGTGGCCTTAATATGCATTTCATATCAAAAACGTTTATAATCAATGTTGTAGAACAATTAAAAACCTACAACTTTTATTTTAACCATGTTTCTCTACAGAGTACAGAAGCAATAGCGATTTTCCGTATTTTTAAGTTCTACAGAGGTTGATTTTCATTTTGTGTTATTCACTCTTGATTAAGCATAGGTTACAATGTTTATTATCTACATTGGCAAGAAAAAGTCGTGTGAGTGTTTCACACTAGATTTTTATACTATTTTTTTCTGCCATAGTCATATTTTCTGCGTTAACCGGGAATTTCAAAGTAATATAACAATGAGTGATAGGAAATCTGCACTTGGAGAAATCCATTAAAAACATTTCAGTTCAAGAATCAATTCAGAGGAAGCTGAGATCAGAGGGATCAAAGAAAACCCCCTCAACCATTTTCAATTCATGAATAGATAAGTAGGTACAATACCTGAGAGAGCAAGCACGGAAATGTTTTGGTAAAATTGTTTTAGAAAATTAATGTAGACATTAAGTTACATTATATTAGATTAGACGTTACATTTCCCCACCCTTTTCCAATATTGGATACAAGGGTAGCAGCTACCCCTTCTCACCCTACCTATAAAATCCACCCTCCAAGTCCCTTAATACTCTTCAAAAATTACACTAAAATGAAAATAAATGGTTACAAACATGACATTAAATATATTGTGACATCGAGAAATTTGATCACGCTGAAAATCATTTTTATTGATCATTCCTCCCTCCCGGAAATAAAAAAAAAAATAAAAAAATAAAATACTTTAAAGGCTACTCCATAATTAATTTTAGGGTTGTTTTTAATTATATTTTCATTAATTTATACGTTCAATTAAAAAATCTGCCTTATTTAAATCATAGGGAGGTTTGTAAAATAAGGTTGTCAAAGGAGATCTATCGATCAGTGATATCCTAATATTTAATCAAAGTGAAAAAAATCGAGTGTGAAACAATCACTTTTTCTTGCCAATGCAAATAATCCCCCCAATATAACCTAACATTTAGTAAACAACTGTCACAGCCGCCCCCTTTGATCAGATACTGTGCTCCCGGCTATTAAAGCTTCTGACTTGGCGACAGAGGGAAGCCGCCAATAGTTCCGACAGGGGCGGTAGGCCTGTATCGGCACTGCAGAGGGCTTGTAACCGCCCTCACCGCTGCGCACTGGAGACTATACAAAGAGCGCTCCACTGAGCCCGAAGAGTTTCCAATCTACTCAACAGCAGACGAGACATCCACCATCGGCACTCGGCTACCGGACTCCGAAGAAGACTCATCGATGATCCCGCAAGAAAGAAGATGACGTTTCTACTTGCCGATCCGACACCGTAAGCCTTCACCCGGGACCATCATCGCCCGCTGCCGCGAGTAATGCCCACACCCTCGACCCAACCTTGCGCCCACCGACTTCCGACGAAGCATCCATCGACGCACTACTGCGAGGGAAGAAGATGACTTCTCAGCTGGACGACGACACGCCGTGTCTCCCACCTCCTCGACCGCCACGACGACTACGACCGACTCTTCCCACCCAGACGACCACCACTTAAACGTCCCTTTTCAGGGCCACCAAAAAGTAAAAGTTTTATCTAGCCATCCGAGGACACTACGTAAAATGAAAAATGGCCGCTTCTGTGACGTAGTGGATAGCACGCTACCCTACTAAGCGGAGGTCCCGGGTTCGGTTCCCGGCTAGGATCTGGAAATCATTATGTGCCAAAACCGATCATTACAGTTTCATAACCCACCGTAGTCGCTCATGATCAAGCTGTTTATGCGACTTAAAAAAAACAAAAAAACTAAAAAACCTCATTTTAATCGTGAGTGATGCAAAATGAAAACCAACTTCAGTTAGGTTTAATAATAATATTAAAAGTCTGGTGTGAAACACTCAAACAACTTTCTCTTGCCAATGCAAATAATTAATAATAAACCTAAATTAACATTATTAATAAAATATTAGAAATAAACAAAAACTAACCTCAAAAACATAACCTTATTTTAATCATGAGTGAATGACGCAAAATGAAAATCGAACTCAATTTGGCTTAAAAAACAACAACGGAAAATCACACTTTCACGCTAAACTAGGCTCTGTAGAGAAAAATTCTCTAAATAAAAGTTGTAAATCTCTTAATTTTCTATAAATTTTATTATATACACTTTTGTCGTAAAGTGCATACTAAGGCCGAAATCTTAAAAAAATCGATTTTTCACACGTTTTCGAGAGAAAAAACAGAAAATCGCTAATTACCGCTAAACTAAGCGTTATACAAAAAAATGTTTGAAATAAAAGTTGTAGGTTTTCAAATTCTCTACAACTTTTATTATATAGGCCCTAGTACATTTTTGCTCTAAAATTAATATTAAAGCCGTAATCTTAAAAAAACACTTTTTTTACGTAAAAACACCGTCACCAAGATTTTCAGCAAACATGGCGCCTACCCTATCTTTTAGAGAATAAAAAATTGAGTAAATGAGGCGATTTTTAAAAAAATCGTAGGAACACTTTTTGAGAAAATCGCAAAAAAGTGAAAAATTATACGAATAAACTACTACTTCCGGTTGACCGATTTTCATGAAAATGTTCGTGTCGGGTCCGGTAGTGGTATGTAACTTAAGTTTCAAGTTTCAAGTTCGTACGATGTTCCGTTCTTGAGATATTTTGTACACACACACACGCGCACGCACACACACACACACACACAGACCAATCGCTAAAAACATGTTTTTTTGGGTTCAGGGGGTCTGAAAACGTATAGATCCGGTGAAAACTCGATTTCGAAAAATCGACATGAAAACAATACTTTCCTTCCTATATATTCATAGCTATAGGCAAGAGAAAGTAAAAATCACTCGCTGACGCTAAACTAGTACACTTTTGTCGTAAACTGCACACTTAAACATCTTACCGAAACCGAAATCTTAAAAATCCGATTTGTTTACAGTTTTTGATGAAACAAACAGAAAATCACTATTTTATATTACTGCTAAACTAAGCGCTATAAGAAAAAAATAATACAAATAAAAGATGTAGGGTTTTAAATGTTCTACAACTTTTATTATTACACAGTATACACTTTTACGCTAAAATGCATATTAAGGCGAAGATCATAAAAAAGCACTTTTTTCTACGAGAGCACAGCATCCCCAACGACTTCCGCAGACATTGTGCATACTCTATCTTGTAAAGCATAAAAAATGTAATAACTTAAATAAGGCGATTTAAAAAAAATTTCCAAGAGCAGTTTTTGAGAAAATCGCAAAAAATGAAAGATGACATGGATAAACTGCTATTTCCGGGTGACCGATTTTGATGAAATTTTTATGTCGGCTCCTCTAGTCGTACTTAAGTTAAGTTCTAAGTTCCAACTACGTACGATATTCCGTTCGTGAGATATTATATAGAGTATATTCACACACACACACACACACATACACACGCACACACACACACCAATCGCTAAAAACCATGTTTTTTGGGTTCAGAGGGTCTGAAAACATGTAGGCCTATACATGGTTGAAACTCGATTTCGAAAAATCGACTTCTCATACAACCTTACACGTCGAAAGCAAAATCACGATTGTACAAATAAAACCAAATGAAACAATGTTATACTAAAGCATTGGAAACATGTTTTGATCAATAATTAATAGACTATAGATAAATGTGAAATTCGATCAAAGTTGTTAGCGCTAAATAAGCAGTTCGCTTGCGCCGGCTGCGAAAACTCTTACCGGGCGCATTTCAAGCGAAATGCTTGATTAGCACTGGAAACAGAAACTTTCAGATTTTCAACGCTCAACTATACAAACAAATACAACATAATAATAACCACAAACGAACATCCAAAAACCACTTTTTTGGCTTCAAGGGATCACAAAACAAAAAGATCAGTTGAAATGTGAGTATGCATAATTAGATAGTGCGAGGAATTATTACGAAATTAAATATTTCAGAAAAAATAAATAAATTAGTTTTAGCAAAATGATATCTTAAGAAAATATCATATTTCCATAACAAAAAATAATTTTACAAGTTATTTTATAAAATAATTCATGTAACATTTTTATTTTCTTTAACAATAATAAAAATAATTTAACTCGGTTGATGTACATTGAATACGGAGTTAACCAGTGCAGTATGTTGTCACTAAAAGCTGAAGTCACGTCGGAATGTCCAGAAGAAGATGGCAGATAACGCCTGAGATTGCCGGTTCGGTAACTCTGCATTCCTGACCAGTTTTTTCTTCCATTTTCTTTAAATCCTTTACTTTTATATTTATTTTATTTAACGGTGACACAAGCGTCACATTAATTCGGAAACCTTTGTATATCGCGTAACGTGTTTTATTTTATCTACTTATTTTTTTTATATATACAAAAGTATCGTCTTATTGAAACAACTTTCTTGAATTGTATTGTTGATGGACGCGTTGCTACGCCGCACATTTCGGTGCTAAACTTAAATAAATTTACAAAACAAAAACAAAAAATACAAACGAAATAAAATAAAGAAGAATATCGGAACGGTTGTTTAAAAATGCAGCAGCTTTTTTGTCCATCTGGCATTCGTGAACGTTGCAACATTTCTTACGTTTTAAAACGATCGTACGTTTTGGAAGGCTTATAAATAAAATGTTAGATTTATTTCACTCTAGGGATAAAAATATTTTATTCCCATGAAGACAGTTACGGACTTTATATAAAACAGAACATATACCAATTCTGAAAAAGTCCTTTAGAAAATTTCAGGTTGTTTCTTTCCTTTCCATAATTTTTCTGTCCTTTCAACCCTTTCAATTTTTAATTTCTTTTTCCCTGTAGGAATATGTAGGGAAGAAAAGTATTATTTTCATGTACATTTTTCGACATCCGAGTTGTTACTAAAAATGCACGTTTTCAGGCCCCCTAAACCCAAAAAAAACATGTCTTTTTTTAGCAATGAGTCAGGATGTGAACAAAGTATCTCAAAAACGGAATATCGTATGAATGTAAAATTTGGAACTTAAGTTAGATACCATTAAAAAGCATTCAAAAAGAACATTTTCATCAAAATCGGTCAACCAGAAGTAGGCCTAGTATTTGTACGATTTTTTACTTTTTCTGCCAATTTCTTTTAGATCTGGTGAAACCCTTACACGACTTTCTCTTGCCAATGAAAATAATGAACTGCATAACCTAATATTCGTAATAAAAAATCAGAAATTACCAAAAAAACTAACATAATTTTAATCATGAGTGAAAGACGAAAATGAAAATCAACCTTAGTTTGGCTTAATGATTCGGCAAATCACTCTTTCACGCTAAATTAGACTCTATAATGAAAATGCTTGAACTAAAAGTTGTAGATCTTTTAATTTCCTATAAATTTGATTATAAACCTACGCACTTTTGTTTTAAAATGCATACTACGGCTGTAATCTTGAAAAAATTGATTTTTTACAGATTTTCATGGAAAAAAACAGAAAATCACTTATTACCGCTGAACTAAGCGTTACTATACAAAATAAATGTTAAAAATAAAAGTTTTAAATTTTTAAGTAGTCTACCAGATTTTATTATACATATAGTCTACGTTTTTGCGCTAAACTGCATATTAAGGCCGCAATCTTAAAATAAAAACACTTTTTCTCTTAAAGCACAGCCTCCCCAAGTATTTCAGCAGCCAAGGCGCCTACCCTATCTTGTAGAGAATACAAAATACAGTAAATAAGGGTATTTAAAAAAATCGTATGAGGCGTTATTGAGAAAATTGCGAAAAAGTGAAAAATTATACGAATAAACTACAACCCGGTTTTGATAAGAATTTGGCCGGCCCGTGGTGTAGTGGTCAGCGCAACTGGCTACTATGCCGGGGCCCCGGGTTTGATTCCCGGTGAGGTCTGGCATTTTTTTCATCTGTATATCACCACATATCATTACCTACGCACAAGCCCAAGGCTTATGTAGGCATCATCACTCAATAAAAAAAAAATATTCGTGTCCGGTCCTCTTACCTGACTTAAGTTTCAAGTTTCAAGTTCGTACCATGTTCCGTTCTTGAGATATTTGTTCAAACACAGACACACTGTAGAATAGCAATCTATTCTACATAACATCGTAGATCAAAGACAATAGTAAGAGTTGATTGTTGGATTTTAAAAGAAATATTTTAAATAATAATAAATCATTAAACATCACGATAAATAATTTACATTTACTATCTTAATATTCCATAGCAAAAATTAAATATATGAAACCAAAATTTTATAAAAATATTTAATGTTAGTTAATAATAACCCACCGGGTTGGTCTAGAGGTAAAGTCGTCGCCAAAATCAGCTGTTTAACAGCTGATTTTCGGAGACGAAGGTTCCTGGTTCAAATCCTAGTAAAGGTAGTTACTTTTATACGGATTTGAATACTAGACAGTGGTTACCGGTGTACTTTGATGGTTGGGGTTTAATTAACCATACTCTCTCAGGAATGGTCGGCCTGGGTCAGTACAAGACTACACCTCATTTACACGTCATACACATCATCCTCATCTCATTGGGTCATGGGGTTGCTTATTGTTCTAAATTGAACAGATTGCAACGTACACAAATTAGAAATAAAAAAAAAATATATAGTTAATAATAATTCCAGAAGCCAGATGATTCAAGTGAAGCCATTCAGAAAAACAAATGAATAGATAATTTTAATAAATAATCTTAATTAAATGAATTTTTATGAAAGAGAATAAAATAACATCAAAACATGGATGAATTAAGAAACTAAATTAAATATCAAAATCTGGTGTGAAACACTCACACAACTTTCTCTTGCCAATGCAAATAATTAATAATAAACCTAACATTATTAATAAAATATTAGAAATAAACAAAAACTAACCTCAAAAACATAACCTTATTTTAATCATGAGTGAATGACGCAAAATGACAATCGAACTCAGTTTGGCTTAAAAATACGGAAAATCACACTTTCACGCTAAACTAGGCTCTGTAGAGACAAATGCTTTAAACAAAAGTTGTAGATCTTTTAATTTTCTATAAATTTAATTATATAAACTTTTGTCGTAAAATGCATACTAAGACCGAAATGTTAAAAAAATCGATTTTTCTCACGTTTTCGTGAGAAAAAAAACAGAAAATCGCAAATTACCGCTAAACTAAGCGTTATACAAAAAAATGTTTGAAATAAAAGTTGTAGAATTTTACATTCTCTACAACTTTTATTATATAACGTTTTGCGCTAAAATGCATATTAAAGCCGCAATCTTAAAAAGAAAATGTTTTTACGTAAAAACAGCCTTAAGCAGAATTTCAACAAACATGGCGCCTACCCTATATTGTACAGCATAAAAAATGTAGTAAACCAGTTGATTTTAAAAAAAATCATAGGACTAGTTTTTGAGAAAATCGCAAAAAAGTGAAAAATTATACGAATAAACTACTACTTCCGGTTGACCGATTTTGATGAAAATGTTCGTGTCGGGTCCGGTAGTGATATGTAACTTAAGTTTCAAGCTTCAAGTTCGTACGATGTTCCGTTCTTGAGATATTCTGTTCACACACACACACACACACGCACGCACGCGCGAGCGCGCGCGCACACACACACACACACACACACACACACAGACCAATCGCTAAAAACAAGTTTTTTGGGTTCAGGGGGTCTGAAAACGTATAGATCCGGTGAAAACTCGATTTCGAAAAATCGACATGAAAACAATACTTTCCTTCCTATATATTCATATAGGCAAGAGAAAGTAACAACGATTTTGAAACCAACAAATAAAATTTTGAAAAGGAATCTATTAAAACTATAATAACTGATTGTAACAATGGTTCGGTCCCCTATTCGATCAAGATCAATGGTACGCGGCACATGCAAAGCAGAGACTACTAGAACTTCAACTTGTAATTATTAAAAATTATCATATATAAATTTTCTTGAGTTCAATACGCAGATATAAAATCAATTTAATATATTTTATAATTATCATAACTTAATTAACTGCCCATAACAGACAGGTGGAGTGTCAAATTATTTACACTCAATCTGTTTGTTGCAGGGCTAAAATAAACAGTTCTGTTTCTTATCACATGGTCAGCCAATTAAATGACTGAATCATTTAACAACAGAAGAGGTAGAGGTGTAAAAGACACTAATCAGAGTTATCTCCTCTGAAAGTAATGAATTTCATTATACAGCCAGACCCTGTGGTGAATGAAGTGAATGTGTCATTTGCAGAGTGGAAAATATGTGCTTTTCAGAGGGCCCGGCATGCTGATAAGCGTACTTTTCCACTCAGTGAGGAAGGCAATGGTAAACCACCTCACTCCTCGTTTTACTTAGTAAAACCTCTACAGGTTCAAACCAGCCTTTTGGCTGATGACCTAAACAACAACTTAATTAAATATTTAGAATTATAATACAAGTGTCATCAATAAAATCAAATTAAAATCAAGATCAGTAATATTCTTTTTTTTTGTAAAATCAAGTTTGTCAATTTTATCTTTAAGGAATTTCAAATTCGATCATTAAATACCGTTTAACTAAGTTTTTTTTTTGTAATTCCTAATGTGTGTACGTTGCAATCTGTTCAATTCAGAACAATAAGCAACCCCATGACCCAATAGATGAGGATGATGTATATGAAGTGTAAATGAGGTGTAGTCTTGTACACACTCAGGTCGACCATTCCTGAGTGAGTATGGTTAATTGGACCCCAACCATCAAAGAACACCGGTAACAACTGTCTAGTACTCAAATCCGTATAAAAGTAACTACCTCTACTAGGATTTGAACCAGGAACCTTCGTCTCCGAAAATCAGCTGATTTTGGCAACGACTTTACCTCTAGACCAACCCGGTGGGTTTATTTAACTAAGTTCAAAAATTTATTTTGTGTCTTCATTTATTTAATTTATTTACACACACACAAACACACACACACACACACACACACCAATCGCTAAAAACATGTGTTTTGGGTTCAGGGGGTCTGAAAACTCGATTTCGAAAAATCAACATGAAAACAATATTTTCTTTCCTATACATTCATACTGGCAAAAGAAAGTAAAAATTACAAACAATTATTAAAAATCTGGTGTGAAACACTCACACAACTTTCTCTTGCCTATGCAAATAATAAACAATAATCCTAACATTAGTAATAAAACATTAGAAATAAACAAAAAACTAACCTCAATAAACATAACCTTATTTTATCATGAGTGAAAGACCCAAAATGAAAATCGACCTCAGTTTGACTTAAAAATACGGAAAATCACTCTTTCTCACTAAACTAGGCTCCGTGGAGAAAAATGCTCTCAATAAAAGTTGTAGATCTATTAATTTTCTATAAATTTCATTACATACACTTTTGTCGTAAAATGCATAGACATAGGCCTACTAAGGCCGAAATCTTAAAAAAATCAATTTTTCACACATTTTCGTGAGAAAAAAACAGAAAATCGCAAATTACCGCAAACTAAGAGTTATACAAAAAATTGTTTGAAATAAAAGTTGTAAAATTTTAAATTTTCTACAATTTGTATTATATACATTTTTGCGCTAAAATGCATATTAAAGCCGTAATCTTAAAAAAAACAACGTTTTTACGTGAAAACAGCCTCACCGAGAATTTCAGCAAACATGGCGCCTACCCTATCTTGTAGAGAATAAAAAATTGAGTAAAATAGGCGATTTTAAAAAAAATCGTAGGACCAGTTTTTGAGAAAATCGCAAAAAAGTGAAAAATTATACGAATAAACTACTACTTCCGGTTGACCGATTTTGATGAAAATGTTCGAGTCGCGTCCGGTAGTGGTATGTAACTTAAGTTTCAAGTTTCAAGTTCGTACGATGTTCCGTTCTCGAGATATTCTGTTCACACACACACACACACACACAGACCAATCGCTAAAAACATGTTTTTTGGGTTCAGGGGGTCTGAAAACCTATAGATCCGGTGAAAACTCGATTTCGAAAAATCGACATGAAAACAATACTTTCCTTCCTATATATTCATATAGGCAAGAGAAAGTAAAAATTGATATCTTTAAATCGTCCTAATTTGAATAATAAAAGCAAATCAACAATCTAATTACGAGTGAATATGACAGGACACGCGTATGTCACTTGAACTAATCAGACGGAGATCAGGTCAAATTACTCGAGGGAATAGTTGGCACCAATTTTGTGTAAGCAACTGTTGACATATTATACAATGTCACCGAATAATAATGGAGGGTGTTGATTAAAATCTAATCACAGGAAAATAAATGAACTTCTACAGCTTACTTGATCAGTTAAAGCTTTTCAGAAGAGAACAGAACGATCGAGAATTAAGTTAGGTGTTGATTTACAATTTTATTATTACTGAAGAACATATACCCGGGTTCGTGCATTCCCCAAATTTATTTCATATTAACAAGAATTTTTACTTTCTCTTGCCTATATGAATATATAGAAAGGAAATATTGTTTTCATGTCGATTTTTCAAAATCCAGTTTTCACCGGATCTACACGTTTTCAGACCTCCTGAACCCTCAAAACATGTATTTAGCGATTGGTCTGCGTGTGTGTGTGTGTGTGTGTGTGTGTGCGTGCTGTGTGAACAGAATATCTCAAAAACGGAATATCGTACGAACTTGAAACTTAAAACTTAAGTTGCATACCACTACCGGACTCGACACGAACATTTTCATCAAAATCGGTCAACCGGAAGTAGTAGTTTATTCGTGTAACTTTTCACTTTTTTGCGATTTTCTCAAGAACTGGTCCTACGATTTTTTTTAAAAATCGCCTGGTTTACTAATTGTTTTTATGCTCTACAAGATAGGGTAAGCGCCATGTTTGCTAAAATTCTTGGTGAGGCTGTTTTCACGTAAAAAAATTATTTTTTTTACAATTACGGCTTTAATATGCATTTTAGCGCAAAAATTTATTTAATACAAAATGTAGAGAATTTAAAATCCTACAACTAATATTTTCAACATTTTAGTGTAGACCCTATAACGTTTAGTTTAGCGATAATTAGCGATTTTCTGTTTTTTCTCACGAAAACGTGTGAAAAATCGATTTAAGATTTCAGCCTTAGTATACATTTTAAGACAAAAGTGTATATAATCATATTTATAGAAAATTAAAAGATCTACAACTTTTATTTAGAGCATTTTTCTCTAAAGAGCCTAGTTTAGCCTGAAAGAGTGATTTTCCGTATTTTTAACAGAGGTCGATTTTCATTTTGCGTTTTTCACTCACGATTAAAATAAGGTTATGTTTTTAGAGGTTTTTTTGTTTATTACTAATGTTAGGTTATTTTGGTCATTATTTGCATTGGTAAGAGAAAGTTGTGTGAGTGTTTCACACCAGATTTTTTACTTTATCTTGTCTATATGAATATATAGAAAGGAAAGAATTATTTTCATGTCGATTTTTCGAAATGGAGTTTTTACCAAAAATACACGTTTCAGACCCCCTGATCCAAAAAAAACATGTTTCTTTTTTAGCGATTGGTCAGTATGTGAACAAAATATCTCAAGAATGGAATAGCGTAAGAGTTTAAAACTTGGAACTTAAGTTAGGTACCACTCGAGGACTCTTTTTTTTTCTTTTTTTTTTTTTTTGGTTTAACGTCCGACTGTTTTGCAAATTGCTGCTAATGCAGACGGTGAAGGATGAAATGAATTTTTTGTAACGTATGAAAAAATGCCATGCCCGAGTGGGATTCGAACCCAAGACCGCGTGATGAGAGGCGAGCACGTTACCAACATCGCCAACGCGGCCGGCTACTCGAGGACTCGATACGAACATTTTCATCAAAATCGGTCAACCGGAAGTAATAGTTTATTCGTGTCATTTTTCACTTTTTTGCGATTTTCTCAAAAACGGTTCCAACGATTTTATTTAAAATCGCCCCATTTATTAAATTGTTTATGCTCTACAAGATAGAGTAGAGATGTCGTGTCTGCTGAAATTCTTGGGGAGGCTGTTTCTTCGTAAAAAAAGTTTTTTTTAAGATTGCGGCTTTAAAATGCATTTTACCGCAAAAATGTATATAGAAAAAGTTGTACAGAATTTAAAACCCTACAACTTTTATTTCAACCATTTTTTTGTATAAAGCATAGTTTAGCGGTAATTAGCGATTTTCGTTTTTTTCTCACGCAAACATGTAAAAAATAGTGTTTTTTAAGATTTCAGCCTTAGTTATGCATTTCCCGACAAAAGTGTATACAATTAAATTTATAGGCAATTAAGAGATCTACAACTTTTATTTAGAGCATTTATCTCTACAGAGCTTAGTTTAGCGTTAAAGAGTAATTTTTCCTTATTTTTACGCCCAACTGAGGTTGATTTTCATTTGCGTGTCTTTCACTCATGATTAAAATAAGGTCATGTTTTTTTGAGGTTAGTTTTTTGTTTATTTCTAATGTTAGGTTATATTGATCATTGTTTGCATTGACAAGAGAAGACGTGTGAGTGTTTCACACCAGATTTTTCTAAATCGATATCTCCCTAAATCTAAAACAAATATCAAACCCTTCAGATTCGAATTAGGACAGTCCGTCTGAATTTCCTTTTTATTTTTATCATTTCCGGTTTCGTTATAACAAAGCTTCAGGCTTTGGAATGGCACAAAAAAGCATAAAAGAAAAATATTTCATAAAGAGACTCACTTCCAATTATATGTATGAATCCTTTTCTATTCTATTCTTGAAAAAACATTTATACTCTAAATTCTTTCGTATAGTTTGATAAAATTGGAAGACGTTCTTTTAATTTTTTCGCGTTCTGTGTAATTTATGGTAGGATAAAAATGTCTCCAAAAATCAGCTGTTAAACAGCTGATTTTGGCGACGACTTTACCTTTAGACCAATCCGGTGGGTATTATTGAAGTTAGTTTTTTGTTTATTTCTAAAGTTTTATTACTAATGTTAGGTTATATCGTTTTTTTTAATCCCTAATGTGTGTACGTTGCAATCTGTTCAATTCAGAACAATAAGCAACCCCATGACCCAATGAGATGAGGATGATATGTATAAAGTGTAAATGAGGTGTAGTCTTGTACAGACTCAGGCCAACCATTCCTGAGAGTATGGGTAATTGAACCCCAATCATTGAAATACACCGGTAACCACTGTATAGCATTCAAATCTGTATAAAAGTAACTACCTTTACTAGGATTTGAACCAGGAACCTTCGTCTCCGAAAATCAGCTGTTAAACAGCTGATTTAGGCGACGACTCTACCTCTAGACCAACCCGGTGGGTCGTTTGTTATTTGGGTAAGAGAAAGTTGTGTGAGTGTTTCACACTAGATTTTTCACTTTATATAGGTATACTTTGCAGAGAGCAAGAAATAAAAAATGAGATTTCATGTTAGCATGTCGGTATGTAATTATGAAGATGGAACATCCAGACACAGGAGGACCGACTGGATAAATGGATTTAGTTTGTAAGTGTGTATACGTGTATATAGAGTTGGTGTGTTAGTGTGGAGTGAATTAGGAACAAAGTATTACTGAGAAGAGTGGATTCGGATGGTGTTTGCCGAACCATGTATCCCTCTTGTCTCCCGTTGCCGTTACTTTAGTGTAACATTTCACCCCTTAATATGGTAACAAACAACCCCCTTATACCCTCTTCTAACTAGGAACGTCGTCCTAACCGATGGTTTTCCTCTTCCTCATCCCCAACATCACTCCCGGATTAAATCCAAATCTAAATTTGATTACCGCCGGGGAAAGAAAAGATTTATGGTCGACTGGTGAGATGTTAGTATGCTTGTCCCTTGTTTTGGGGGGGGGCGGAGGAGGAGGAGAGGATACTACTCTCGTTGTTTTTCTATTACTATTATTACATTTTCTACCCTCCAATGTATCATATCTCCCTCGCACATTATAACCTATCTTTTTCTTTTCAGATAGACAAAACATCCTCTCTAGAAAAACCAGCCGACAACTCTACCCCTACTTCAATAATACGCCCGTACCAACAGAAATACAGTAACTATCAAAAAGATGGGTATGTTATTGTTACTTCATATGTGTGTTTTACTTAACACACACACACACACACATACATTTCTAAATCCAAAAACAACCCTCTACCATACAAACCTCCCTAATAAACCATCCTCTTAACTATTTAAGTGGAAAATATTACCACCCCCTTTTTAACTAATTCTTGACAACTGAACATCTTATTTATTGCTCACTAACTGGTTTAGATGTGTAAATTAATTATAGAAACAAAAAAAAGCGTTGAAGTGTTTCATTAGTCATCATTATTAAAAAGCTTTGTTAATATTTTCATGTTGAGTTTAGGTCATCAGACGAAAGGCTGGTTTGAACCCTTCAATGGTTTCCTAAATAAAACGAGACCTGAGGTGGTTTACAATTGCCTTCCTCACTGAGTGGAAAAGTATGTGTATCAGTTTGCCGGGCCCTTTGATAAGCATATACTTTCCACCCTGCAAATGACACCTTCACTTCATTTACCACACAGTCTGGCTGTATAATGCAATTCATTACTTTCAGAAGAGATAATTCTGACTAGTAGCTTTTACAATTCTACCTCTTCTATTCTTAAATGCTTCAGTCATATAATTGGCTGACCATGTGATAAGAAAAAAAAATAATTTTTTGTACCCCTGGAACTAGCAGATAAAGTGCAAATAATTTAACACTCCACCTGTGTTATGGGCAAACTTTCATGTTATTATTTTAAAATGAAAAGCATTTTGTAGGAAAAACTCTGTTGTGCAACATTCACACGACTTTCTTGATAATGTTAGTGATGACACTATATAAACTATGTACGTTTAATCATAACTACACTGCCATCAGTTTTTCGGTTCCACGAATACCAGGAGAGGTTGTAATTACAGAGGTCCACTTTCAAACTAGTAAACAATGTAAAATAAAAAAACAACCTAATTCAAAACATGAATGAATAACGCAAAATTAAAATCCACCACTAAAAAACTTAAATATAGCCTATAGTGTGAGGCATTCACACAACTTTCTCTTGCGAATGCAAATACTGAACAATAGGCCTACTGTATAACCTAATATTAGTAATAAAACATTAGAAATAAACAAAAAATATAATCTCAAGAAACATAACCTCATTTTAATCAGGAGTGAATGATGCAACATGAAAATCAACTTCAGTTTGGCTTAATAATACGGAAAATCACTCTTTGACCCTAAACTAGGCTCTGTAGAGAAAAATGCTATAAATAAAAGTTGTAGATCTTTTAAATTCCTATAAATTTTATAATGTTCACTTTTGTCGTAAAATGTATACTAAGGCTGAAATCTTAAAAAAGTCGATTATTTAATAGATTTCATGAACAAAATCAACAGAAAATCACTAATTACCGCTAAACTAAGCTTTATACAAAAAAAACTGTTTGAAATAAAAGTTGCAGATGTTTAAATTGTCTACAACTTCGATTATAAACACGTTTGCACTAAAAAAGCATATTATGAACGCAATTGTAAAACCCCAATTTTTTTACGAAAAAACAGCCTTTCCGAGAATTTCAGCAGACATGGCGCCTACCCTACCTTGTAGGCCTACAGCATAAAAAACATAGTAGGCCTAAATAAGGCGATTTTTAAAAAAAATCGTAAGAGCCGTTTTTGAGAAAACAGCAAAAAAGTGAAAAATTACACGAATAAACTACTACTTCCGGTTGACCGATTTTGATGAAAATGTTCGTGCTGGGTCCTCTAGTAATATCTAACAAGTTTCAAGTTTGTACGATGTTCCGTTCTTGAAAACGGAACATCGTACAAATGTACGATACGGAACATATTGTACGGAACAATATGTTCCGTATACATATGTACGGAACATATGTAGATATGTACATATGTACATACACCCACACACACGCGCGCGTGCGCACACACATACTCACACAGACAAATGGCTAAAAACATGTTTTTTGGGTTCAGGGGGTCTGAATACGTGTAGATCCGGTGAAAACTCGGATTTCGAAAAATCGACATGAAAACAATACTTTTTTTCTTATATATTCATATAGGCAAGAGAAAGTAAAATTAACAATTAAAAAGAATATTTAATATAAGCCTACCTTTTATCAAGATTGCTAAACTGATTATTGCATCGAGGACAAATTTATTGCCTATTTCAGGATTACAAAATTATAAAAATATATTTTAAAACCAGAAATAAAAACAACAAAAGACATCTGATACGTTGATAACTTCTAAAGATAGGAGGAAGGTACATGTTCCTCTTTTCAACATGTTTTATGTTTTGACCGTATCGATAAGAGAAGAAAAAGAAACAGGGGTTCGGAAATAAAATCCTTCTTTTTGACAAATCGCCGGTAGAAATTTTCTTAGGGTTGATTGTTATTGTCGTGGTAGACATCCTATTGTTCAGTGTATGGCGCCAGACAAAAAGTTCGCCCAATTTTCTGCTCATTTTTGTCATCTTTTCTGTTAAGATTCAATCTAGGCTACTTTTGAATACCCCGAATAAAAATTATTCCGCAAATTGCACATATAGTATTTCTTTGTAAACAAATGAAATTGTTGTTTACGAAACAACTTATCATTTCTGCAGCAATCCTCCCGTACTATCTTCACCCATCTTGATTTTACAATAACTTTATTTAATCGGATTTCGCACATCCGTACTTGTTGATTATCCGGACTGATCAGTTGATTTATACTTAGGCCTACTTTCCCCCATGAATTATATACATTACCCTATTACAGAATAGTCTACAAATTAATGTTTTCATGCTGATTTTTTTAAATCGATTTTTCAACGAAAATTCACATTTTCCGGCCCTCCTGAACTTAAAACCCAAAAACATTCAGTGCGTGCATATGACCACACGAAAGAAGTGAAAACTTATATAAAATTAAATTATTAATTACTTTCTCTTGCCGTATATGAACACATAGAGAACGAAAGTATTATTTTCAAATCGATTTTTCCAAATCGAGTTTACACCGGATATACGATACTTTTTCAAGCTCCCTAAACCCAAAACACACGGTTTTAGTGTGTATGCACGCGCGCGTGAACAAAATATCTCAGAACGGAATATAGTACGAACTTGTAACATAAAATTTAAGTTATGTACCACTAGGGGACCCGACACGAACATTTTCATCAAAATCAGTCAACCGAAAGTAGTAGTTCATTGGTGCGATTTTTCACTTTTTTGCAACTCTCAAAAACGGCTTCTACTTTCTCTTGTCTATATGAATATATAGGAAGGAAAGTATTGTTTTCATGTCGATTTTTCAAAATCGAGTTTTCACCGGATCTAGGCCTAGGCCTACACGTTTTCAGACCCCTGAACCCAAACAAAACATGTTTTTAGCGATTGGTCTGTGTCTTTGTAAGAAAAATATCTCAAGAACGGAACATCTTACGAACTTGCAACTTACTTTAGATAGCCTACCACTAGAGGACCCGACACGAACATTTTCATCAAAATCCGTAAACCGAAAGTAGTAGTTTATTCGTGTCATTTTCCACTTTTTTGCAGATTTTCTCAAAAACTGCTCCTACGTTTTTTTAAAAAATAGCCTTATTTACTAAATTTTTTATGCTCTACAAGAAAGGGTAGGCGCCATGTCTGCTGAAATTCTTGAAGAGGCTGTTTTCACGTAAAAAACGGTTTTTTAAATATTGCGGCTTTAATATGCATTTCAGCGCAAAGATTTAGATAGTCTATATAATAAAGTTATAGAGAATTTAAAATCCTACAACTTTTATTTCAAATATTTTTTTGTATAAAGCTCAATTTAGCGGTAATTAGCGATTATCGGTTTTTTCTCAGGAAAACGTGTAAAAAAAATCTATATTTTTAAGATTTCAGCCTTAGTATGCATTTTACTAATCAAATTTATAGAAAATTAAAAGATCATAATTTATTTAAAGAATTTTTCTCTACACAGCCTAGTTTAGCGTGAAAGAGTGATTTTCTGTATTTTTAAGCCAAATTGAGTTTGACATATTTAATTTTACGTCTTTCATTCATGATTAAAATAAGATTATGTTTTTTGTTTATTTCTTATGTTAGGTTATATTGTTCAGTATTTGCATTGGCAAGGGAAAATCGTGTGAGTGTTTCAAACCCGATTTTTCTTTATTACAAAAGCTAAATGGGTTTTTATCTCTTACAATTTCCTTAGGAAAAATCGCCACCAGTCATGAGACGCGACGTCTCGTGGCTGGTGGCCAATGTTACTCACTCACTCACTGACATAAATTTTAATCCATAAGGAGGCCTCGAAGATCGAGAAAGGTTAGGATTTTTTCTTGGTCGTTGGCTGAATCCACCAGAAAATTATGTACTTTTTAACGGAAAGTCGTAGCGACACGGCATTGCGACCATTCACTTCGTCTCGATGAGATACGTATAATTCATACCGAAAACGCCCCCAAAACCCCACTCTTGGGGCTTTTACGGGCCGGAGAAAGGGCAATTATGGACCCCAAAAAAACGAAAAAATCACAGCCATCTGGGCTCATCGCTCAGAAAAACTGGTGGTATGGTCCACTTGCTCTATAGCTCAAACCCCTAAGAGAAATACAAATCGTAGGTCACCCCTTCCAAGGGGGGGGGGGGCGCAGTGGAGGGAGGGTAGAAAATTTGAACTCCTCAACGGTGCTCCCTAGCTAAAAAGAGAATAGAACCATTCTTGCGCACCTCTCAAAGTACTTCAAGAACATATAACTAAAGTTGCTCTTAATCCACCGATTCGCTGATAAAACTACAAAACACAAAATTTCGGCTTTTTGGAGATCGAAATTTCAAGGTTTTTCTTTTTTAACACCTTCAGAACGGTGTATTTCTGCAAATTTTTACATTTCTGGTTGAAGTCGGACCTTTTCCGTTACTTCACATCATCAAAACATCGTGTGAATGCACCTTTAGGCTACTGTTCAACCCAGCAATCGCCAGCGCGTGCTCTGTAGCCTACTGTCGAGTAGCAATCGGCAGTTTCTTTTATTTCGGTTGTTTTCATTTTTATTTAACTGTAACTGTATGTTATTATTTAAATGGAACTGTAAATAACGACAACGATGGTTCAATAATCCAACTTGTGTTAGCAAGAAATGAGTCGCTTCTTAGAGGTTTACTAATTCTGCAGATTGCTTTATTACACACCACACCCAACGATCCTAGCCAGTGGTGTTCAATATCATATCCTGTCCATTTAAACGAATGCGCGGATTATGCAATATTCCTTTATCTTTAAGGAAACATACAGCTCTTTACTTAGTAGAAATAATAGGAACCAATTCCAAAAGATTCATTATGTATTCCAAACAAGCAACAAATGTGTATTAATAAATATGCAAACAATATCTACAGTCCAGCCTCTCTTAGTTTGCTCCTAATGTAAACAAATAATGACGTCACTGAGCATGCGCATTATATCAAAATGTGTACACGCTGATTAAAAAGTAACAACAAAATACTTTTAAAAGTATTTTTCTAAATGAAATTGTTCGGCCTATATGATATCATGACTGATGTTTTTAGTACTGTAAGTACTTATAATTTAAAAAATAGTTAACTTAATAGGAATACGACATCCGTAAAGTCGCAGACTCTAGCGTGCACCCTGTAGTAGCTGGCTTTTGTTTGTTGACAGTAGGAGCAAACTAAGAACGGCTCAACTGTACAATTAATTATAGTGAGTGGGAGTCATCAGTAATAATAGTAAAGATGCGTTTACACGAGACGACTTTAAGGTTACAGATGATGTAATGTGAAATAACGGAATAGGTCCTCGAAGTCTTATGGGGGGTTACTATGCTCATGAAAAAGATTGTCCATATTTGGTAACTTATTGATTCGGTTTTAGGCTATATACGACGGATCTTCAATGGTCATTTTTACAATAAATTTATAAGTTAATCACAATGATTTGTGAATCTATAAATCCTAATGAATGTATAGTATTTAGAAACAGTAGCAGGTGGCACCATTGATGTTATTTTCCAAGCCGTCGGTCCGAAACGTTTTCCAATAAGTTATGATGGCAAGTTAAACCGACCGACAGTAGCAGGCGTCCCGGCGCCTAATGTATAACGCGTGACGTCACCCTAGTTCATGATCGTTCATGCGTGTAATAACGACGGACGTCACCCGTAATCATTGTAAATGCTTTTATAACTTCTTTTTCAGCCCTTATTTCTTTTCTACTTGGTAATAGTAGTGTACTCTGATGAATTTTGATTTTTTACTTTCTCTTGCCTATATGAATATATAGGAAAGAAAGTAGGCCTAATGTTTTCATGTCGATTTTTCGAAATCAAGTTTTCACCGGATCGACACGTTTTCAGACCCCCTGAACCCAAAAAACATGATTTAGCGATTGGTCTCTCTCTGTGTGTGTGTGTGTGTGTGTGTGTGTGTGCGTGCGCGCGCGCGCGTGTGTGAACAATATCTTAAGAACGGAATATCGTGTGAACTTGAAACTTAAGTTAGCCTACATATCCTACCACTATAGAGATATAAAAGTTGTAGACAATTTAAAAATCTACAACTTTTATTTTAAACATTATTTGTAAAACACTTAGGCCTACTTTAGCGATAATTAATGAATTTCTGTTTTTTTCTCACGAAAAGGTGTAAAAAATTGAGTTTTAAAGATTTCTGCCTTAGTAGGCCTATGCATTTTATGACAAAAGTGTATAGGCCTATAATCAATTTATAGGAAATTAAAATATCTACAAATTTCATTTAGAGCATTTTCTCTACAGGGCCTAGTTTAGCGGAAAGAGTGATTTTCCGTATTTTTAAGCCAAACTGACGTTGATTTTCATTTTCCGTCATTCATTCATGACTAAAATTAAGGTTGTGTCTTTTGATGTTAGTTTTTTGTTTATTTCTAATGTTATATTACTTAAGTTATATTGTTCATTGTTTGGATTCGCAAGAGAAAGTCGTGAGAGTGTTCCACAACAGATTTTTATTATATCTATTACTGTAGGCCTACAATGCGTAAAATAAAATAAAAAATACCGCATAATAATATACTAAAACACAAAAAATATAAATTAAAAATACACCTAACAAAAGTTTATTGAAAACAAAAGAATCAAGGAAACAATAACTCTGCGAAAGATAATTACTGGTTTTAAGAATGAAATATAACACCGGATTTAAATACCTTATTATATAGCTTACGATACAATTACAACGAAGTAATTATAAGTTCAAAAAACAACCAATTATAATTTATTTAAAATTTAAATAAAGATGATAATTTGCGGTTCTATTGTATAAATAAATTATTAATCTATTCAATTTTTAATTAATTATAAACTATTCTGCATAATTAAAATGTTTTATAACTTACTATTATATTATTCTCCGTTAAGATTTATTAAGAGATAATTTTAAAATTGTACAGAGTGATTTTTTATTCCTGTTACCCAATTGTTAATGTCTGGTAATATTTTTCTAAAATAAATAAATTTTATTTGTGATACTAAGTTGGTAGCCCTACTCAACCAGTATGGATATGGCAGTGTGAGTTGATTCTCCTTGAGCTGTGTAAAATTTTGTGCCATTTCCGGTCGTGCTACGAACAGAATGTCTTTTATCCTAAAACAATCTCTTGTTTAAATCTAGAGGCTGAAGCTCTAGAACTAATCGTATGTGATACGGATACAAGTTCAATTTTTTAGCAGCTTTCTGAGCACTCGAACATGACAAATCAACATGCGAGGAAAGTTTTTGTAAACTTTTCCATGGAGAATTGAGCAATCTTGTTTTCACATTCTCTTTAACGTCATCTGTCAAGAAAGTTGGTCGACCACTACGTTTTCTGCTGCAAACAATACCTGCCTCTAAAAATCAGTTAGTTAGCCTAGAAATTGACTAGAATAGAGTGGAGGAACACCAAAAAATTTAATCTGAAATGATTCTTTTACACTCGCATACGATTTTGTAGCAAAATATTGTTCAAGAATGAAAACCCGTTGTTCTAGGGTAAAAGACATTCTGTTCGTAACACAACACTGGAAACAGCACAAAATTTTACGCAACTCAAGGAGAATCAACTCAAACTGTCGTATCTATACCGGTTGAGTACGGCTACCAACTTTGTGTCACAAAACAAAATGTCCCTTTCTTAGAAAAAAATTACCAGACATTAACAATTGGGTAACAGGACTAAAAAATCACCCGGTATAACAATTTAACGAATTTAATTTAACAGCGCATCGTTATCAGTCATAAATGCGGGCAGTCCAAACATCGGATGACTGGGTAAAAACGAATTATGCGGATAAACTAATTTACGAGGTCTGTTCAAAACGTTCCCGAAATTTTTTTAGAAAAAAACATCTGGAGAACAGCGGGATCGCCCTCTCCCACAGTGAATCAATCCTGTTCAGATCTCAGTAGGTAAGGTAGGTACACTAATTTCCTGAGTTGGTGATGAAAGAGATGAATGAAAGTGAGATATTGAGTGTTGGTCAGTGACAGCGAGAGAGGAATTTCTGCCAAAAAGCCGTAACTGCAAAAAAATTAAATTTGAGTTTTGAATTGATTCTTATGTTTAAAAGTATGAGAAATCCAAAAAACTAAGCCGAAATACCGTATCTACAACCTTATACGAGATATAAAGGTTACCCAAAAAGGGGTAACTACAGTTACCCCTTTTTGGCTTGTTATAACATGAATGCCTTAACTGTATCTGCATAAATGTTAATAGAAAAAGCATTTAGGAAAAAACTGAAGTATTTTTCTGATTCTTTGGCGTAAAATATGCATGAAACAATAGGAAGTTGGATAACCTGCATATTTTTAACAAGTGGCTTAGGCCAAAATGCAAAATCCTCATTTCTCGCATATCATATTCCATGCAGTTACGGTTTTTTGGCTTAGCAGGGCAGAATTAGGCTACGGTTCCCTTCCACGCCCCACTGACAGTATGTAAATTTTTTTAACCCGACATTTTCCTTGTAGTATTATATAAACAGTACCGAGGGAGGTAGAGGGTTATTTACTGATGTCGGATCAAGTAGCCAGGCGGCGGGTTTTTGGTTGGTAAGGCGTTTGCAGCCTCCTTGGGGCTGGACGAGGACGCCTCAATTGAGTCCAACACTACTTCCCCCATCGTGAGGGAGTGAACATGAATTTTTCTCGCCGCCTAGGATAAAAAAAGTGTGTGTGAGTGTATGTGCGTGTGATGGCTTGCTGACCGCTGAAGTCGTATTGTCACCAAAAATGAGTCTAAAGCTTTGGGACTGTATAGTAAATTTTACTGTTGTACAAATGAGCCGAATTTCAGCTTGTAGGTAGTCAGGAATTTAGTAAATCAACGAAGGTTGACACCAAGAAAAGAAAAATGTAAAAAGAATTATTGAATCTGTTTTAACTTATGTTTTAACTGCTTCACTGGAAACACGCCAAGAATTAAAATAAACATGAGAATGCAATGTAGCTTAACTATTTTTATGATTTCAAGAGTCATAAATATAGTAAAACATGAAATACAGTAGTAAATAGTTATGTAATTTTCAGTTATGTAATTCTTCTTACAACATAATTATGTTTAGTTCAATAACATTATTATGTCGAATGTCCTTCTAAATATTTCTGCTTACATGTAACAATGGAACCGACTTTAACACTGCTGTGAAAAATTATTTTAAAAAAAATTAGATTTACGAAGTAGGCTAGACTTTCACTAGACTATGAATATAGGCCTATAGGAATGAAAGTATTTTTTTCATGTCGATTTTTCGAAACCGAGTTTTCACCGGATCTACACGATTTCAGACCCCCTGAACCCAAAAAATATTTTTAGCGATTGGTGTGTGAGTGTGTGTGTATGTGTACTGAATATCTCAAGAACGGAACATCGTATACGAATCTGAAACTTGAAACTTAAGTTAGATGCCACTAGAGGACCCGACACGAACATTTTCATCGAAATCGGTCAACCGGAGTAGTGTTTATTCGTGTCATTTTTCACTTAAGCCTATCTGCGATGTTTTTAAAAATCGGCTCATTTACTATTTTTATGCTCTACAAGATAAGGTAGGCGCCATGTCTGCTGAAATTCTTGGGGAAGCTCTTCTCTCGTAGAAAAAAAATTGTTTTTTTAAGATTGCGGCTTTAAAATGAATTGCGGGGTAAAAGTGTATATACAATCAAAGTTGTAGAAATTTTAAAAATCTACAACTTTCATTTATGTCAAACTTTTTTTTTTTGTATAGGCCCTAACGCTTACTTTAGCGGTAATTACTGATTTTCTGTTTCTTTTCTTGAAAAACTGTAAAAATTGAATTTTTTAAGATTTCGGCCTTAGTAGTCTATGCATTTTACGACAAAACTGTATAACTTATAACCAAATTTATAGGGAATTAGAATATTATATCTGTAATTTTTATTTTTAAAATGTTTCTCTACAGAGCCTAGTTTAGCGTCAAAAAGTTATTTTCCGTAGGATATTATTAAGCAAAACTAAAGTTGGTTTTCATTTTGCATCACTCACTCACAATTAAAAAAAGGTTAGACTATGTTTCTTGGTTTATTTCTAATGTTTTATTAATGTAAGGGTAGTCTATATTGTTCATTTTTGCATTGAAAAGTTGAGTGAGTGTTTCACACCAGATTTTTTCTAATGGAAAAACTGCTCATAACTGGCAGGTGGAATGTTAAATATTTACACTCGATCTGCTAGTTCCAGGGCTACAAAAAATTGTTCTGTTTCTATCACGTGGTAAGCAGATTAAATGACTGAATCATTTAAGAACAGAAGAGGTAGAAGTGTAAAAGACACTAATCAGAGTTATCTCCTCTGAGAGTAATGAATTTCATTATACAGCCAGACCTTTGGGTGAATGAAATATCTTTTGGAGGGTGGAAAGTAAATGCTTTTCGGAGGGCCCGGCATGCTGATCAGCGTACTTTTTTACACTCCGTGATGAAGGAAATGGTAAACCACCTCACTCCTCCATTACTAAGTAAAAACTCTAGGAGTTGTTCAAACCAGCCTTTCGGCTGATGAGCTAAACAACAATGGAAAAACCTAAGAATGTGGACTACTTTAGCCTAATGTAAATAAATAAATTCCTCTGGCATTAGAAATTAATAGCCCTATTATTAATCTAAAAATCTGGTGTGAAACACGACTTTTTCTCGCCAATGCAAATAATTAACAATAGTAACCTAACTTTAGTAATAAAACATTAGAAATAAACAAAAAAATCTAACCTCAAAAAACATAACCTTATTTTAATCAAGCGTGAAAGACGCAAAATGAAAATCAACCTCAGTTTGGCTTAAAAATTCGGAAATCACTCTTTCACGCTAAACTAGGCTCTGTAGAGAAAAATGCTCTATTAAAAGTTGTAGATCTTTTAATTTACTATAAATTTTATTTTATTATAGCCTATAGACTACTAGCCTACACTTTTGTCGTAAAATGCATACTAAGGCTGAAATCTTAAACAATATATTTTTACACGTTTTCGTGAGTAAAAAACAAAAAGGCCCTAATTACCGCTAAACTAAGCGTTAGGCCTATAAAAAAATGTTAGGAATAAAAGTTGTTGGATTTTAAATTCTCTACAACTTTTATTACATAACTTAGATACTTTTTTGCTCTAAAATAGCTACGTATTAAAGCCACAATCTTAGGCGTAAAAATATTTTTTTTACGAGAAAACCACCGTTCCAAGAATTTCAGCTTACATGGCGCCTACCTTATCACACACACCCACACGTGCGCGCGCGCACACACACACATACACACACACACAGACCAATCGCTAAAAACATGTTTTGTTAGGGTTCAGGGGTTTGAAAACGTGTAGATCCGGTGAAAACTCGATTTTGAAAAATCGACAAGAAAACAATACCTTTCTTCCTATAATATATTCATATAAGCAAGAGACAGTATAAATGTCATAATAATATGGGCTACCAACAAGAACGAAAGTAACGTCGACGTCTTTGTAATAACCGACACAACCTCATGGTGTTCCAACTGGTTGAGTATTGACGTTTAGCTAGATAGTAAAGAAAGATACGAAAAGAAGCTTCAAGAGGGGAATGTAGACGGTTTCGGTACGAAGGGGGTTTATGGAGGAGGGAGAGACACAAAAGAGGCGGGTATATAGGCGGTGCATGAGGCGTAACCTAACACCAATTGGTGGGGGTGCACCGCACCACGAAAGGAGGAGAGCGCTAACAACAGTATATCATCTGCCACCCCCACTCTTGTTATGTATAGCTTGCAATCGAGTATAATACATTACTTTAGTACAGTGCATTCCCCTAAAACACATTACATCTCTTTCTCTCTCTCACTCTCTCTCTCTCTCTCTAGTGATAAAGTTCTAACCACCACGGATGACCGACAGTTCAACCCTCAACTAAACCACACATAACTCTTCTCTTTCTGTAGTCTAGAAAACGCACGTTACATTAAAAAAAATTAATTTAATAAATAATAGAAAAAATATAATATGAAACATTCACACGACTTTCTCTTGCCAATTTAAATAATGAAAAATATAACACTAATAATATTTACATAGATATAGATTCTATATCTATGTCAGAATCTATATTTATATAGATTCTGTGGAGGAAAGGTTATCCCACTCATCTAATAAACACAATCAAAAGTTTATATAACGATACGCAAATAGTGATAAATACGGGTAAAAATAGACTAACAGAAATGAAGATTAATCAAGGAGTGAGACAAGGGTGTAGTTTATCACCCACTTTATTTAATATATAACGGGTGATTCAAAAAGAGCGCCGGTTTTTAAACGGCTGGTAAATTTTTGTTTATCGGTTGGCAACATTGTTAGACCTCATTTCTACTTCGGAGAACATTCCGATTAACGATTCAGTTGTAGTTTCTCTTGTTCGCAGTGTAGTACTCTCGCAGTCTGTGTCTAACCATGGAGAAGTTTACTATTGCACAACGAGTGTTAATCGTCAAAACATTTTACCAGAGTGGAGAGAGTTATGCGGCTACTGTCAGGCGACTTCGCGGTACTCTAGGACGTAATGAAGCACCGAATGAATCAACAGTTCGCAGGCTCATGAAAAAGTTTTTTGAGACGGGTTCAACAGTCGACCTTAAAAGTTCTGGACGTCGTCGTTCTGGCCGAACTGAGCAGAACGTTGCGTTGGTTCGTGACAGTGTGGCTGTTAGCCCAGCAAAATCAATACGTCGCCGTTCTCAACAATTGGGTTTACGATGTTCTTCTGTACGGAGAATTCTTCGGTACGATCTCCAATATCACCCGTATAAAATTCAGTTGCTGCACGAGAAACAATGTTGTTGCTCCGTGAACGGTTCCAGGATCGCATCATTTCTCGTAATTCCGACCATCAATGGCCACCAAGGTCGTGTGACTTGACGCCTTGTGACTTTCATCTTTGGGGTCATCTGAAGTCATTGGTGTATGCCAATAAACCCCGAAACATCAATGACTTGAAGGAGGAAATTCGACGGGTTATCGGGCAAATGGAAGTCGAAACTTGTGCAGTAATATCCAATTTCATGGACAGAGTTGATGCGTGCCAGCGCAGTAGAGGAGGACACATGCATGACATTATTTTTCATACATGAAATCGGAAGGTAAGATGAACTTGTTGATGTATTTATTTTCAGTTTTTCAATAAAATAAATCTCTTAATTTGATATATCAAAACCGGCGCTCTTTTTGAATCACCCTATATATTGACCACATTCTTAGAATTTGGAAAGGTAGTGTTAATCCGGGAATTAGATTAAGTGATGACGACTACCTAAATGTTTTACTATTTGCGGATGATTTATGGATTGTGCAGGAAAATGAAGAAGAACTCCAAAGATCAGTGTACATGCTGAACGAATTGTGCAAGGAATATAATTTTAGAGTTTCCGTAAAGAAATCAAAAATAATGGCGTTCACTGGTAACTATCCTACGAGGTCCAAAATTGTGATCGATAATGATATACTAGAGCAAGTATCACGGTGTAATTATCTAGGTTGTGACCTTAGTTTCATTCAAGAGTTTGATGTAGAAAGGAAAGTTGGGAAATTCCAGGCAATTTGTGGTAATATTAATAGAACCCTAGGAAATAAAACACGGAAAGAAACCAGACTAAAATTTTATAAAGTGATGGCTGCCCCAGTACTATTATATGGGAGCGAATCGTGGGTCAGTACAAGACCACAAGAGAGTAAAATACAGGCTGCGGAAATGAGGTTTCTAAGAAGAACGAAGGGTTGTTGCCGGAGAGACCAACTAAGGAACGAGGCTATACGAAGAGAACTGAATATCTACAATCTGAATGAAAAGGTGAAAGAATATAGATCGAAATGGAAAGACCACGTAGAGAGAATGTCAAATGAAAGGGTTCCCCTCAAAGTTTTAAAGTACAGACCGGAAGGGAGGAGAGATGTGGGGAGACCACGCAAGAGATGGGAGTGATTGTTGTAAGAATCATATAAGCCTAGACATAATGTAACAAAACAGGAAGATATATATATATAAAATATATAACTTAAATGTTGTGTAAATACATAGGAAAAGGAAATTGAGTTAAATTTTGCTGTTATGAGTCGGAACAGGCGCAAGCCTAATCCTTGCCTAATCCTTGAAGAAGAAGAAGAAGAAGATAATATTTACACTTTATTGCTAGTTCCAGGACTATAAAAAATAGTTCTGTTTTTTATCACATGATCAGCCATATTTATAAGACTGAAATATTTAAGAACAGAAGACGTAGAGGTGTAAAAGACAATAGTGACGGTTATCTCCTCTGGAATACAATGCATTTCATTATAGGCCTACAGCCAGACCCTGTGGTATACGAAGTGAAGGTGTCATTTGCAGGGTGGAAAGTAGATGCTTTTCAGAGAGCCTGGCGTACTCATACGCGTATACTTTTCAACTCTGTAAAGAAGGCAATGGTAAACCACCTCGCTCCTCGTTTTACTTAGTAAAGCCTCTACAGGTTCAAACTGAGGATCTCTAAAGGATGACTTAAACAAATAACACAAAAAGTTGCCTTTCCGTTACGAATGTGGAAGATCGTCATTGAAATTCTCACTTTGTCAACAGCAATACGGAAAAGTTGTCAGGAGATTTCGTTGAACCAGGTCCTAAGATTCTTTAACCACAATATCCTTCGTCCGAGGCCTCTTTCTCCGAAGATTTTCCACTTCAAAATACACTGAAGCATGGCATATCTGGCTTCGTTCCGTATAATATGACCCAGGTAGGCCTACTGCAGTTTAGGTGTATTGATAGTTGTTAAAACTTCCAGATCCCATCCTTCGCAGAACTTCGGCATTTATCACTCACGCCGTCCAGGGAATATTAAGAATTCTTCCAAATAACCACATCCTGAGTAGGCTATACACAGGAAATAAAATGTCGTGTAGGTATGAGTCAAGAGCAATATTTAATAAAAAATGGGTTTTATTTTCAAGAGCCTCAACTCAACTCTTCCAACAAAAATGAGGCATCTAAGATATTACGTCTTTTCTATGTTCCTATTCGGTGTAGAGTCCTGGACCTAGGATCAACCCATCACAAACCGGAAACTGGAGGCATTTGAGATGTAGCTGTACAGATGAATGTTGAGAGTCCCATGGACGGCTCGGATGCCAAATACAGATATTCACAGAGGTCATTTCCACCATCAACTGTAGGAAGCTCCAATATTTCGGATATCTCATGCGGAATGAGTCACGATATTCGTTACTACCAGCCATTCTGCAGGGATAGATATATGGAAAGCGTGGACCTGGCTATATGGAAGGGTGTCGTGGCTTCGAAAAGAAGAAGAAGAAGAAGAAGAAGAAGAAGAAGAAGAAGAAGAAGAAAGTTAATTTACAGATTTACAAAACATCATCTATGGCAGGAAGACCATTTGTAGATGGAGGTTTTTTTGAACAAAAGTCCTGTTGTTATCCCGTCATAATGATTTGCAGAACATAATCGAAAATTTTATTGAGAGAAACGCGGATGCCGTTTTAAATCTGAACATTAATACCTGTATCGTCCGAGTAAGTAGCCGTTAAAGAATCCGGAAACGTGTGCCTACCGTGTGAAGAGAAGCGGGGCTAGAACAGAACCCTGTGGTACACCTGCCAAAATCGGGCGTACAAAAGATAAATATTTCTAAACCCTATTTTATATCAACTGAAAAGAATCAGTCACTAAGTAAGATTTCAACGTTAAATAAATAAGTGTGCGGTACAATGCTTTTAGTTCAAAAACGTCTACTTTTGACAACCGGTAGTAATGTAGGGGGTAAATTACGCGAGATGTAGGGTTCATAAAACAAACAGATCAATTGGCATACAGTGCCGTACATTTTTCTATATAAGAATACTTTCTTACTCTACTATAAACAAACAGAACACAAGAAAGGAGAAACGATAATAATAAAAATAATAAGAAATAAAAGACAAAGCACGTGACAAAAGAGAGACCAGTTATTTTAGATGTAATGGTATACAAGGAGATATAACCTATGTAGGCAAAGCTCTTATGTGTTTTATCTACCGCTCATAAACCTGTCTTCCAAAACATGAGACACCAGACACTGCATGTTTAAAAAATAACAAAAATAAATAAAACAATATAAAAGTTGAAGGAAAGGACATCGAACGAAAGTAAAGTAAACTTAGAAGACCACAAAGACGACGTCTCAGCTAAACTTATCGGATCTTTTAATCTACCCGAGAACCCACCGTATTTTACTTTATACGAAGGGCTTAACCGAAAAGGTAAAGAACCCATTAAGGTTCCTCGTCGTTCTTTATACACAGATGTTATGAATCTTAATGGTCCCAGTGCAATGACTTTCTGGTAAACGGATAGCCTACATATAGGCCTAAGATTTATTTTTTGTATCTCAAGTTCAGGTTAAAAATTATTCTGCATGACTTCAACACTGGTGTGAAACACTAACACTATTTTCTCTTACCAATGTAAATAATTAACAATAAAACAACATTAGTAAACAACGTAACATAAAAAAAATGGCCGTTTCCGTGACGTAGTGGATAGCGCGCTAGCCTACTAATCGGAAGTCCCGGGTTCGATTCCCAACTGTCTGTAAAGTCTGGAAATTCATACGTTCCAAAAACAATCATTACAGTTTTTTAACCCACCGTAATCGCTAATGATCAATCCGTGGATGCGACTTTAAATAAAAAACTAACCTCAAAAAAGATAACCTAATTTTAATCAAGAGTGAATGATGCAAAATGAAAAGCAACCACAGTTTGGCTTAATAATACGGAAATCACTCATAGACGCTAAACTAGACTCTATAGAGAAAAACGCTTTAAATAGAAGTTGAAGATCTTTTAATTTCTTATAAATTTGATTATATAGTACACTTTTGTCGTAACATGGATATTACGACCGAAATCTTAAAAAAAGTTTTTTTACGATTTTTATGAAAAAAACCAGAATATCACTAATTACCGCTAATCTAAGCATTATATACAAAATATGTTTAAAATAAAAGTTGTAGATTTTTAAATTGTCTACAACTTCTATTATGTATACCTCTGCGCTAAAATGCATATTAAGGCTGCAATCTTTAAAAAACTGGTTTTTTCTACGAGAGAACAACGTCCCCAAGAATTTCAGCAGACATGGCGCCTACCCTATCTTTTAGAGCATAAAAAAGTAGTAAAAAAAAAGAAAAATAACACGAATAAACGACTACTTCCGGTTGACCAATTTTGATGAAAATGCTCGAGACGGGTCCTCTAGTAGGCTAGTGCCTAACCTAATCAAGTTTCAACTTCATATGAGATTCCGTTCTTGAAATATTTGTTCACACACACACGCACACACACACACACACACACACACCAACACCAATCGCTAAAAACATGTTTTTTGGATTAAGGGGGTCTGAAAACTTGTTATATCCGGTAAAAACTCAATTTCGAAAAATCGACATGGAAACAATACTTTCCTTCCTATATATTCATATAGGGAAGTAAAAGTACTTTCTGAAAAATACGTACGCTATCGGCTTCTGTTTAAAAAAATGTTTATTTTATTTGTTTTAGCATGCGGCATAGGCATCACCCATAACCTTAATGATCCATACAGGTAAAAAATTATGTACTAAAGTTACATTTAAAAATCTGGTATGAAACACTCACACTATTTTCTATTGCCAATGTAAATAATGACCAATACAAGCTATGTTTAATCATGAGTGTAGGCCCAAACAATGTAAAATGAAAATCAATCTCCGTTCAATTTAAAAATACGGAACATCAGTAATTGCCTCTAAACTTAAGAAATTAAGGTAGTTTATTATGGCCTTCCTCACTGACTGGAAAAGTATGCTTATCAGCATGCCAAGCCCATTTAAAAGCATTTACTTTCCAACCTGCAAATGACACCTTCATTCACCTTTGTTATATCCTAATGAAATTCATTACTCTCAGAAGAGAGAGCCTTCAGTCATATAATTGAGTGTTGTTTTTAATTAGGTGAACAGCCGAAAGGCTGGTTTGAACCTTTAGAGGTTTTACCAAGTAAAAACGAGTAGTGAGATGGTTTACTATTGCCTTCTTCACTGAGTTGAAAGAGTATGCTCATCACCGTGCTAGGCCCTCCGAAAAGCACTAATTTTCCCCCTGCAAATGACACCTTCACTTTATTCACCACATGGTCTGGCTGTATAGTGAATTTCATTACTCTCAAAGGAGAAAACTCTGAGGTATTTTACACCTCTATAATGTGAACAATTCGAACTGGCACAACTCTTGCTCTACGTGTAGGCTACACATAGTTCCGCATAAAGTAGGCCTATATCCATAACCTATTCTTTCAACAAGGTTTACAAATTTTAATGTAGCAAATACCTACAACTTTATTACAATGGACAAACTTACAAATAGCCTAATTATTTCATTTTAAAATATGTATTTAATTTGTCCCAGTAAAAATTTAAATTATAAATTAGAAGAATTAAGTTAAACTGCAAAAACTCAATGAACTATACTCTACTGTAATTAAACAAATTGGTCTGAATATATTATAATGAACAGAAAATCATATACGAAAACAAAATATTAGTCACATTATTATGTCGGACAGATTATTAGTAAGAACAACAGTGAAAACAAAGCGTAGTGATCGTGCGTCGCACATTAGTATACTTTTGTGACTGTACCGTCGTTGCAAGGCGAGGGGTGAAGATGGGAGTAGATAAAGACCGAAGCGGCTTGTGCCAATTCGAATTGTCCAAGGTATACCTCTTCTGTTTTTAAATAATTCAGTTATATAATAGGCTGAGTATATCCAAAGAAACAGAACTATTTTTTGTAGCCCTGGAACCAACAACAGATCGAAAGCAATTATTTAACTCTCCACCTGTTCGTTATAGGCATACAATTGGGTGACCACGTGATAAGAAACAGAACTATTTTTCGTAACTTTGAAACTAGCACATCGAATGCAAATAATTTAACATTCCACCTGCCTGTTATGAACAATGAAATTTTAAGTAATTGATTAAAACTCAGAGAGTAAAATTAGGCCTACATAAAATTATGTATAAGGTACGCACATAAAAAGCCTATAATATTTGGAGAAAAAAAAGTAGGCACATCAAGATTCTCTAATAGATTGATGACTTAAGTCTAATTTGAAATTATAATAATATGAATATGATTTGACTAAAATCGTTCCCGCCATATCTGACAGAATAATTTATGAAGTAACTACTTAAAAATCAAGAGATTAAGTTTATTTATTTTAAATAAAGTAGGTACATTGTACTCTCTGGTGAATGTATTTCCATAATACTGTTACTTGTAGCATAACGAATAGCATATAGGCTTATACCCAGGCATAACAACAAGGCCAATGCCTAGATGCTAGGCATTACAACCACGAGGCCCTATCTCCAGTTATCATTCATCAATGGTGTTGTATTTTATTTGACAAAAAGGTGACTTTTACGCCTAAATATAGTGTGTGTGTATGTTTACTCCGTATTTGAATAGCAAATGTAACTGTACAAAAGACAATAACCGATTTTTGTGGTCACTGTAGGCCTACCATCAGCGTTAGGTAAAAAGGTCAGGATTGATTTAACCGATTGAAGATCTTTCACCCACAATCGTTCACACGACTGCAAAAATAATCACCAATGCAAATAATAAACAATACAACCAAACATTAATAAATAAAATATTAGAAAAAACAAAATACTAACCTCAAAAAACATAACCTTATTTTAATCATGAATGAAAGACGCATAATGAACACCAACCATAGTAAAGCAAACACCGAAAATCACTCTTTCACGCTGAACTAGGCTCTGTAGAGAAAAATGCTTAAAATAAAAGTTAACCCACCGGGTTGGTCTAGAAGTAAAGCCGTCGCCAAAATCAGCTGTTTAACAGCTGATTTTCGGAGACGAAGGTTCCTGGTTCAAATCCTAGTAAAGGTAGTTACTTTTATACGGATTTGAATGCTAGACAGTAGTTACCGGTGTACTTTTATGGTTGGGGTTCAATTAACCATACTCTCTCAGGAATGGTAGACCTGAGTCTGTACAAGACTTCGCCACATTTACACGTCTTACGTCATCCTCATCTCATTGGGTCATGGGGTTGCTTATTGTTCTGAATTGAACAGATTGCAACGTACACAAATTAGGGATTACAAAAAAAAGTTGTAGTCTAGATCTTTTAATTTCCTATAAATTTAACTATATATAGGCCTACACTTTTATCGTTAAATGCATACAACAGCTGAAATTAAAAAAAAAATCGATTTTTTACAGATTTTCATGAATAAAACCCAGAAAATCACTAATTACCGCTAAACTAAGATTTATACAAAATAATATTGAAATAAAAGTTGTAGGTTTTTAAATTCTCTACAACTTTTATTAAATACCGACCATTTTTGCGCTAAAATGCATATTGAAGCCGCAATCTTAATAAAATAATTTTTTACGAGAAAACAGCCACTCCAAGAATTTTAGCAGACATGGCGCCTACCCTACCTTGTTAAGCATAAAAAATTTAGTAAATGAAGCAACTTTTTAAAAAATCGTAAGAGCTGTTTTTGATAAAATCGCAAAAAAGCGAAAAATGACATGAATGAACTTCTACTTTCGGTTAACCGATTTTGATGAAAATGTTCATGTCGGGTCCTCCAGTGATATCTAACTTAAGTCTCAAGTTTCAAGTTCGTACGATGTTTCATTCTTGAGATATTCTGTTCACACACCGACACAGACAGATAGACCAATCGCTAAAAACAAGTTTTTTTGGTTCAGGGGGTCTGAAAACGTGTAGGCCTAGATCCGGTGAAAACTCGATTTCGAAAAATCGATATAGGCCTAACAAATATTTCCTTCCCTATATATTTATATGAGGTTGTTTAGGTCATCAGCCGAAAGGCTGGTTTGAACCTGCAGAGGTTTTACTAAGTAAAACGAGGAGTGAGGTGGTTTACCATGCCTTCCTCACGGAGTGGAAAAGTACGCTTATCAGCATGCCGGGCCCTCTGAAAAGCACATATTTTCCACTCTGCAAATGACACCTTCACTTCATTCATCACAGGGTCTGGCTGCATAATGAAACTCGCTACTTTCTGAGGAGATAACTCTAATTAGTGTCTTTTACACCCCTATCTCTTCTGTTCTTATATGTATTAGTCATTTAATTGGCTGACCATGTGATAAAAAACAGAACTATTTGTTTTAGCCCTGCAACGAACAGATTGAGTGTAAACAATTTGACACTTCACCTGTCTGTTATGGGCAATATTCATATAGGCAAGAGAAAGTAAAAATCAGTACTTGGATTTTGAAAAAAAATTCTGATAATCCAGTAATTGTTTTTGCAATTCAAGGAAAACCATAAAAATTAAACTTATTGGTAAAGAGGGTAGATAATAAAAAAAATTGTAAGTTTGTGAGAGAAAAATAAAGAGCGAGATGGAGATATTGAATTGGAAGATAAGGTAGAACAGAGAGAGAGAGAGAGAGAGAGAGAGAGAGAGGTAGGTAGGTATTTTTCAGGATGTAGATCCAATACCACGTTGTGCGACAGTACAACTAAAACCCCTGCTGTTCTGATGGTCCATTAGATCTTCCTATAATGAACGTCTGGGTAACATATCATTCGTCCACCTTTTGTTTTAACTGGTATACTACAAGTACTCTTTCTCTTTCCCACATTATTCTAACACCATATATCTATCTCTTTTTATCAGGTATATACCTATACTATATAACGTCATCCTATACAAACAGAGATCAACAACTTTTAAACTGTCAAATAACGTAATAAATTTACCAAATTTATTTTTTTACTTACAAAAAAATACCAAAAAAAGGTCAACCTTTACATATACGAAGATTTCAAATCTTATGTTCTTTAGTCATAAAATGTTTTTAATATTATTTTTGAAAATTTAAAGAGACTTTTAAAGGCTGTTACACCAAATAGTTTAAATTCTTTTTATATAAATTTTAACACAAGCATTTCATATTTGTTTAACTAGGGTTTTATTATTTTTAATTTATTATCGTTAAACTTGTATAGATTATAGTAGTGGTATGTTATGTTTTTATAAATATTTTTTGATAGTCAACTTTTTTAAGGAGAAAAGTTTATATCTGAACATTCCTATAAACATCATGATACAGCTACTGTCGTATATACAGATTTCTCCTTATAAGAATAAATTTTTCGTTTTTTCTTTCATTTTATACATTTATGACCTTTCCTTTTACGTTATATTTAATATATATTTGTGTGCAGAATTTTATCGTTAACGATTAGGTAAATTTCTATTTATGCAAAAATTATGTATTTTTAAAAATTAATAAAATTATACAACAGATTTTCATTCTTTGACTTTATTAGGCCAATTTCAGACGATAAGGTTTAGGTAGTTTTAACGAATAGGTTTTTCCACCGTCTTTCGTAGTGACTCATGTATAAAGTCTCGTACAGACACGAACAGAAAGAACATCGTATCATAACATTTCCGGCTAAACATGTTCGCGACGATGTTACGCTGAGTTGATCAGGAGGGAGCTGCGAACAGAACATCGTCGCGTACATCAGCGCGTAACATTATGCCGTCCCATCATTTTTTTACTTATTCATCAGTACACGATTTGCCCATAACAGACAGGTGGAGTGTCAAATTATTTACACTCAATCTGTTCGTTGCAGGGCTAAAATAAATAGTTCTGTTTCTTATCGCATGGTCAGCCAATTAAATGACTGAATCATTTAAGAACAGAAGAGGTAGAGGTGTAAAAGACACTAATCAGTTATCTTCTCTGAAAGTAATGAATTTCATTGTACAGCCAGACTCTGTGGTGAATGAAGTGAAGTTGTCATTTACAGAGTGGAAAATATGTGCTTTTCAGAGGGCTCGGCATGCTGATAAGTGTACTTTTCCACTCAGTGAGGAAGGCAATGGTAAACCACCTCATTCCTCGTTTTACTTAGTAAAACCTCTAGAGGTTCAAACCAGCCTTTCGGCTGTTGACCTAAACAACAACAACAGTACACGATAAATTAACAAACACAAATCGCGGCTGCGGCGTATATAGTTATATGCACTAGTTAGTGACAAGAAAAAAATCTGGTGTGAAACACTCGCACAACTTTCTCTTGCCAATGCAAATTTTTAACAATATAACCTTACATTAGTAATAAAACATTAAAATAAACAAAAACATAACTACAAAAACATAACCTAATTTTAATCATGAGTGAAAGAAGCAAAGTGAAAATCATCAGTTTGGCTTAAAAATACGGAAAATCATTCTTTCACGCTGAACTAAGCACTGTAGAGAAAAATGCTCTAAATAAAAGTTGCAGATCTTTTAATTTCCTATAAATTTGATTAAATACGCTTTTGTCGTCAACTGCATACTAAGGCTGAAATCTTTAAAAAATATACCTTTTAGGTCTACACATTTCGTGAGAAAAAAAACCGAAAAACGCTAATTACCGCTAAACTAAGCGTTATACAAAATATGTTATAAAATAAAAGTTGTAGGATTTTTAATTTCCTACAACTTTTATTATAAACATTTTTGCGCTAAAATACATATTAAAGCCGCAATCTTAAATAAACAATTTTTTTACGAGAAAACAACCTCCCCAAGAATGTTGTTTAGGTCATCAGCCAAAAAGCTGGTTTGAACCTGTAGAGGTTTTACTACGTAAAACGAGGAGTGAGGTGGTTTACAATTGCCTTCCTCAGTGAGTGGAAAAGTATGCTTATCAGCATGCCGGGCCCTCTGAAAAGGACATATTTTCCACTCTGCAAATTACACTTTCACTTCATTCACCACAGGGTCTGGCTGTATAATGAAATTCATTACTTTCAGAGGAGATAACTCTGATTAGTGTCTTTTACACCTCTACCTCTTCTGTTGTTAAATGGTCCAGTCATTTAATTGGTTGACCATGTAATAAGAAACAGAACAATTTATTTTAGCCCTGCAACGAACAAATTGAGTGTAAATAATTTGACACTCCACTTGTCTGTTATGGGCAGTCCCCAAGAATATCAGATCGTAAGAGCCGTTTTTGAGAAAATCTCACAAAAGTGAAAAATGACACGAATAAACTACTAAGTAGCCTACTGTTTCTGGTAGACCGATTTTGATGAAAATTTTCGTGTCGGATCCGGTAGTAGTATCTAACTTAAGTTTCAAGTTTCAACTTCGTACGATGTTCCATTCTTGAGATATTCTGTTCACACACAAACACACCAATTACTAAAAACATGGTTTCTGGGTTTAGGGGGGGCCTAAAAACGTATAGATCCGGTGAAAACTCGATTTCTTAAAATCGACATGAAACAATACTTTCCTTCCTATAAATTCATATAAGTTAGGCAAGAGAAAGTAAAAATAACTGAGTCCCTGCATTGGCCCGTGCATCTTGCATCAAGGTAAGTGAAATAGTTTTTTTATACTACTGAATTTTCGTAACCCCGAAGAACATTATGAAACGCCCCGTATGTTTGCTACAATGATACGCGACGGTGTTACGATACGGTGATATGTTCGCATGTCTGGAAGCAGCTTAAAGCGATGAATAGGCAACTATTTTTTTTACTTTACCATAGAACTATAAACCTGGAAAGTAATGCCTAGAAAAGGGTTGTACACTTTTGAAGCAAGCAATTGTACCCGCGCTGTGCGCGGGCACAATTATTGCAAGTAAGTTCATACGCATAACAAATTAAATAAAAACAGTACTTAATTTAAGTTAAATAATACAAATAAGGGTGTACAACTAAGTAAATGAAAAACAAGTTAAGAGAAGAACAGAGGGGGCCCGACCCCACGCAATGTTAAGAGCTTCGGTTGGCAGGGCTGTGACCCCCGCTGTTTTGGCGCCAGACGTATACCGTACCGTAGTAGTAATATTTATTTGTTTTAGTTATTTGATATCCGTACACGACTAAAGAATGATACAGAAGAAGGACAAGCGCACCTGAGGAATTAAAAAAAGAAGTAGCCTACAGACTACAATGTTAGGTACCAGAATTCCAGTTGGATAAACCACAAAAAATATTATGGCATAGTAAAATAGAATTCCGTTATATGGATTTTAAATTAATCCACAACTAAAACTTACTTGAATTATAAGCTTAACTTTCATAATTGCTTCAAGCAAGTACTGTCTGTCAGTAACTTGATGGCCTCCGGCAGAGAGGAGCAATATGCGAATTGTAAAACCATTTCAGAAAATATACATCTAATTTTTTACTTTCTCTTGCCTATATGAATATATAGGAAGAACAGTATGTATATTGTTTTCATGTCGATTTTTCGAAATCGAGTTTTCACCGGATCTACACGTTTTCAGACCCCCGAACCCCAAAAACATGTTTTTAGCGATTGGTCTGTGTGTGTTTGAACAGAATATCTCAAGAACGGAACATCGTACGAACTTGAAACTGAAGTTAGACACCACTACCGGACCCGACAACATTTTCAACAAAATCGATCAACCGGAAGTAGTTGTTTATTCGTGTAATTTTTCACTTTTTTGCGATTTTCTCAAAAACGGGTCCTACGATTTCTTTTAAAAATCGCCTGGTTTACTAAATTTGTTATGCTCTATAAGATAGGGTGGGCGTCATGTCTGCTGAAATTCTTGGAGAGGCTGTTTTCAAGTAAAAAAAATTGTTTTTTTAACATTGCGGCTTAAATATGCATTTTAGCGCAAAAACCTATCCTATATAATATAAGTTGAGGAAAATTTAAAATCCTACAACTTAAATTCAAAAATTTTTTTGTATAACGCTTAGTTTAGCGGTTTTCTGTTTTTTCTCACGAAAACTTGTAAAAAATCGATTTTTCAAAGATTTTCGCCTTACAACAAAAGTGTAGGCCTATATAATCAAATTTATAGGAAATTAAAAAAATCTACAACTTTTATTAGGCTATATTAAGTATTTTTCTCTACAGAGCCTAGTTTAGCGTGAAAGATTGATTTTTCGTATTTTTAAGCCAATCTAAGGTTGATTTTCATTTTGCGTTTTTCAATCATGATTAAAATAAGGTTAGGTTTATTTGAGGTTAGTTTTTTGTTTATTTCTAATGTTTTCTTACTTAGGTTATATTCTTCATTATTTGCATTGGCAAGAGAAAGTTGTGGGAGTGTTTCACACTAGATTTTTAAGTCAGTTACGAGGTCAGTTTTTTCTTCAAAAACAAAACTTTTATTACATAATACATAATCTCATTAAGCGTGTTTTTCAAAACCATTTTATTAAACATGCGAAATACTTCGGTTCAAAAAAATACGTCATTTCCGACAAGTTTTACTTACTTAAAAAACTATAAATGTTTTCTGAAATGGTTTTACAATCCGCATATTGCTCCTCTCTGCCAGAGGCCATCAAGTTACGGACAGTCAGTAGGTCTATCGTCTAAAGCAGTGGTATCTAACTTAGTAGACCCGCGGCTTCATTGATCTAGATATTATTTCCGGTGGCGCCTTTATAATCAACCAATCATTGTACAGTACAAATTTTACACTGGTGGTACAAACTGTACATTGTACATTAGGCCCGTATCCAGACATTTTTCGGGGGGAGACAAAATAAAATATTGTGTACAAAAGCGCGCACACATAAAACACAGACACATAGATTTTTTCCTCATTTAGGGCCAATTTTAGACGTGTAATAGTTTTAGACATTTTTCGAAGTTGTTTTTAGTCCCATTCTCAGCATCGCTCACTTTAGGCTTTCTTCTTTTCTTCTGTCCACCGGTTGTCAGTTTTCGCTCTTCACGGAAGTCTTTAAGGGGGTAGTCACCCCAGAAAATGAAAATAAAAACTACTGGCTATAATTTATCATTATATATTTAAAATGAAAGGGTAATTTACTAGTAATAATCTACCATTTGAACCCGGTTAAAATTTAATTACAGCCTCTAATATAACGGTGGGGGTGGAAAAGCAGGATTTTACGGGGAATCAAATATCTCAAGAACCGAGAAAGATATCAACATCATTCTTGTGCCAAAAAATAAAGAAAATTGCTGTTCGTTTGTATGCTCTTGTATGTAGTTTTTCTTACAAGAAATTAATTGAAGAAAATTCCTATTTTCAAAAAAAAATTATTTTATGTAGGCTATTCATAAATTATTTTTTAACTGAATCCCTATCAAGTTTTTGTAATAATCATACAACAGATAATAGAACAAAAAATTGAGAAAATTAAAACAATCATCTAATACTCCAATATAAACCAAAATATTTAATTCTAAAGAATGTACAATCATGCAAAACTTCATTGCCCGCTAGGGGTAGACAGTAGAGAAAATGGTTGCCACGGAAAGCGAGAAGTTGTTTTGTGAGTCAGAATTTCACGTGTCGAAGTCAGTAATTAGGCCTACTGTGCAACGTGCGTTCCGGTTGAAGTTTAATAAGGATCCACCAAGTGACAAATCAATTCGAGCATGGTATAAACAATTCAGTGAAACTGGTTGCTTGTGCAAGCGGAAATCAACTGGCAGTCGTCCATCAACCTCAGATGCCAATGTCGAACGTGTGCGTGCAAGTTTTATTCGCAGCCCGTCAAAATCGATTGCGTCTGCAGGCAGAGAGTTAGGAATTCCGAAAACAACGGTGCGGAGAGTTCTCCGTAAACGTTTTTTATTCAAACCGTACCATTTTCAATTAGATCACATTGCTTCAACGCTGGATAGGACGCTCGTCTGAAGAAGACCAACACATTATGCTGTGGCCACCGAAATCACCAGACCTCACGCCATGTGACTTCTTTCTCTGGGATTATGTAAAAGACAAGGTGTTTATCCCACCAATGCCGAACGATATCGCTGAGCTGAAGGATCGCATAATCAATGCAATCAACTCTATCGAAAGGGACATGTTAGAACGTGTTTGGCAAAAGCTAGACTTTGGTGTTGAAGTGTGCCGTGTCACCAAAGGAGCACACATTGAACATTTATAGACGTTTAAAAATAACTGTTTGAGTCCCTGCATCGGCCCGTACAACTTTCATTTAGTTAAGTGAAATAGTTTTTTTGTAGATACTGAATTTTCGTAACCCAAAAGAACACTACGAAACGTCCTGTACTTTTAAGGGAACAGTGTATGAACGTATTAAAGTAGGGTTGTAATGCTTTAAAAAACGGAGCTAATACATTCAGTGATTATGAATGAATTAGAATAGAAAATCAAGATACAGTAATTTATTTATTAGTTGAGAAAAAATAACTAAAAATATGAAACAAAAAATGAATTCAAACCTGATTAAGTTTTTCAATCTCTTTAAAGGTTACCGATGAATGAAAATTATATGATATACAGGGTGTCCCTCGAGGAATCTGACATACTTACATTTGTGTTCCTCTTATCAAAATAATTAAAAAGTTCACATGCACTTTTGTCCCCTTTTGTCCCCTACTAGCGCTAGTAAGCAATGTTCACACCGAGCTAGTTTACTAGCGCTAGTTAAATCAAATATGGCCATAATCGTAATACGGACTAATGTTTGGAAAATTTTACATTATTTTTATAAGAGGAATACGTATGTAAAGTACGTCGGTTTTCTCATGGGACACCCTGTATAATAAACGTTGTCTACTTATCAGGATTAAAAACCACTCCTAGGATAAAAAGAGAAATGAATCAAGATCAAAAGATTTATTAAAACGAAAAAGAAGAAATGGTGTGGGACGTAAGGAATAGAATGTTGAAGTTTCTGAATTAGGCTGAACTAGAATTTTTAAACTTGTCCGTTCAGTTTTCAGTTTTTTCGAGCGGAAAACCGACAAATAAAAGATTAATTTGATCACGCAATCATAGTTTAAAATTTATATGAATGATACTAAAATATTAATAAAGCCTGTTTAATTCATCAAAATTATTTATTTATGAACTAGTTATTTAATTATTATTTCTAATATACTAATATGTATTTTATCGAATAGCCCTTTAGAGAGACCACGCCAAATCAATTTATTAATTTTCATGTTTTTGCTCACGTTTCCTTTTCTTCCATAATCTCTTCGTTCTTTCGGATATTTCTTTTTTACGTTGTTCAATTTTTTGGGGTTCACTTCTCTTCTTTAAATTCTCTACCTCGAAGATCATTCTCTAACTTTTTTCTAAAAATATTTCCTAGTCTATAAATGTTTGCCAATAACAGACAAATGGAGTATTAAATTATTTACACTCGATCTGCTAGTTCCAAGGCTACAAAGGCACCACAGGGTCTGACTGTACAATGAAATTCATTACTCTCAAAGGAGATCATATAATGGGGTGATCGTGTGATAAGAAACAGAACTATTTTTTGTAGCCTTTTTTTCTGTTTAACGTCCGACTGTTCTGCAAGTAGCCTACTGCTAATGCAGACGGTGAAGGATGAGATTATTTTCTGTAACGTATAAAAATATGCCACAAAAAAATCATTTCATCCTTCACCGTCTGCATTAGCAGTTTTTTTTTGTTTTTGTTTAACGTCCGGCTGTTCTGCAATTACTGCTAATGCAGGCGGTGAAGGATGAAATGATTTTTTGTAACGTATGAAAATATGCCGTGCCTGAATGGGATTCGAACCCAAGACCGCATGATGAGAGGCGAGAACGTTACCAACTGCGCAGTTACCAACTGCATTAGCAGTACTTGCAGAACAGTCGCAAGTTAAACAAAAAAAAGGCTACAAAAAATAGTTCCGTTTCTTATCACACGATCACCCAATTATACGATCACCTCTGAGAGTAATGAATTTCATTGTACAGTCAGACCCTGTGGTGAATGAAGTGAAGGTGTCATTTGCAGAGTGGAAAGTAGAAGCTTTTCAGATGGCCTGGCATGCTGATAAGTATACTTTTAAGTACGTATACTATTTGGGAATTTTCTCGTTTTATTTCCTATTGTTCTGCGAATAGAACCGCACACAGCACTGAATTTTGCCAGTTTTTCATTCACGTCATCATCTTTGTCATAGGAAATCTTGCCTCCTAAATACCTGTTTAAAATCTCGAACTTGTTCTATAGTTCGGTTGCCAAGTATAATTTTTGAGCGTAAGTTACTGGCCATCTTCCATTGAATGCCATAATCTCTGATTTTGCGCCGATAGTTCTCTTGCCAAACTGCGCTAATGTTGTGCAAATGGCATATTGGAGCCTGTCTTTTGCCGTGCTCGGTCAGCTCATGCGAGGGTTTGGCTTTGAATCGAGTAGGGGCTAAGCTTGACTTTGTATGAGATACTGTGATGGGGAGGGGGGCTTCAACCCCAAAACGGCGTGTCCCAATGGCTGACAGGGAACGTCCTGTAGATATTAAGGTTGGTACGAATAAGGAATAGCCAAATAAGTACTCGCGGATCAACTGAGGTGAAAACTGGTCAAGGGTCTTCACGGCGGAGATGGAGGATTCCTATGGCGTGGAGAGCGGAAGAACCTAGGGAGTCAACCCAAATAAAATCCCGGGCAATTGAGCCCGGAAAAAGGTCAACGATCTAGAAGGCGGAGGATTTTTCCCCAACGGTGAAGAGGGCGGACGAACCTAGGGGGTGGGTCTCCAAATGAAACCCAGGGCTCGTCTAGAGGCTCTAAGGTGGCAGCCCCACCACTGGAATACCCAGCGTAGGGCTCGTAACTCGGGTTAGGAAACACTTTATTACTGACAAGCATCGAAAGTTAGCCTCGAATCAGGACCGGAAATAATAGTCTACTTGTTAATTTGAACAAAAAAATCTGGTGTGAAACACTCACACAACTTTCTCTTGCACAATGCAAATAATGAACAATGTGACCTAACATTAGAAATTAACAAAAAACTAACCTCAAAAAAACCTACCCTTATTTTAATCACGAGTGAAAAGACGCAAAATTAAAATCAACCTCACTTTGGCTTAAAAATAAGGAAAATCACGGTTTCACGCTTAACTAAACTCTGTAGAGAAAAATGTTGTAAATAAAAGTTGTAGGTTAGATCTTTTAATTTCCTATGAATTTGAGATTATATATACACTTTTGTCGTAACATGAATACAGAGGCTAAAATCTTTAAAAGAAAATCGATTTTTTACACGTTTTCGTAAGAAAAAATAGAAAATCTTTAATTACTGCTAAACTAAGCGTTATACGAAAAAATGTTTGAAATAACAGTTGTAGGTTTTAAAACTCTCTACAACTTTTTATCCAATACATTTTTGCACTAAAATTCATATTAAAGACGCAATCTTAAAAAAAAATTTACGAGAAAACAGCCTCCCCAAAAATTTCGGTAAACATGGCGGCGCCTACCCTATCTTAAATAGCATAAAAACTGTAGTAAATGAGGCGATTTAAAAAGAAATCGTAATAGCAGTTTTTTAGAAAATCGCAGAAAAGTGCTAAATGACACGAATAAACTACTACTTCCGGTTGTCCGATTTTGATGAAAATGTTTGTGTCGGGTCCGGTAGTAGTAGGCCTATCTAACTTAAGTTTCAAGTTTCAAGTTCGTATGATATTCCGTTTTGGATATTTTCTGTTCACACACACACACACATCGCTAAAAACATGTTTTTTGGGTTCAGGGGGTCTGAAAACATGTAGATCCGGTGAAAACTCAATTTCGGAAAATCGACATGAAAACAATACTTTCCTTTCTATATAGGCCTATTCATATATGCAAGAGAAAGTAATTAATGGAATATTTTCGTTTTTTCAATCGATATACGAGGTGTGTTCAAAAAGTAACGGGAATTTTTAAATTTCGCGGGTTTGGATAGTCCGATTGTGATTTTTTTTTTATTATGTTGGTACACATGCCCCTGACGTACGATAAAACTTTCAACAATATTCATTGCTTAGTTCTTAAGTGGAAGCCGCTAAGGTTAGACGTGTTTTTCGAGCACGGCTATTTTTGTTTGTTAAAAAAATGGATCAAAGAATTTGTATTAAATTTTGCGTGAAAAATTAAATAAAGTGTGTGAAACGTTAACAAAGGCATATGGTGAGTCTGCTATGAGTAAAACAAGGATTTACGAGTGGTATAAGCGTTTCCAAGATGGCCGCGAAAACGTTGAAGATGACGAACGACCCGGACGTCCAAGCACATCAACAACCGATGAAAACGTGAAAAAAGTGAAAGAAATGGTTATGAACGATCGCCGAATCACAATCAGAGAAGTCAGTGATGATGTTGGCATATCGATTGGCTCATGCCATGAAATTTTTTCTGATGTTTTGGGTATGAAACGTGTGGCAGCAAAATTTGTTCCAAAATTGTTGAATTTCGAACAAAAACAGCGGCGAATGGAAGTTGCTCAGGAGTCACTAAATGAAGTCGACAACGATGCGGATCTACTCAAACGTGTTATAACAGGTGACGAAACATGGGTTTACGGATACGATGTTGAAACGAAGGCTCAATCGTCCCAGTGGAGGCATTCTGGATCGCCAAGACCGAAAAAGGTTCGACAAGTGCGGTCGAATGTGAAGGTTATGCTCACTGTATTCTTCGATTTTAATGGCATAGTGCATCATGAATTCATGCCACAAGGTCAAACAATCAATAAGGAGTACTACCTACAAGTTCAACGCCGTTTGCGTGAAGCAATCCGAAAAAAACGCCCGGATTTGTGGCAAAACAATTCATGGCTTTTGCACCACGATAATGCACCTGCTCACACTTCATTGCTTGTTCGTGAATTTTTGGCCAAAAACAAAACTGTAACGATGCCCCAGCCTCCATATTCGCCAGACATGGCTCCATGTGACTTTTTTCTATTTCCAAAAATAAAGAGAACATTAAAAGGCCGTCGTTTTACAAGCATAGATGACATTAAAAGCGAATCGGTGAAAGAGCTAAAAGCTATCACAAAGATCGAGTTTCAGAAGTGTTTCGAGGATTGGAAAAAGCGTTAGCACAAGTGTATTGCATGCGAAGGGGACTACTTTGAAGGCGACATTATTAATGTAGATGAATAAATAAATATTTTTTTCAAAAAACGAAAATTCCCGTTATTTTTTGAACAAACCTCGTATATTACATTTTTTGGTTGGGTTCAGGAGTTTTGAAAACGTGTAGGCTTATTTTAGGTGAAAACTCTTCTTACCTATTTTCATATATTAGGTAAGAGAAAGTATAAAACCACGAGGAAAAATATGGAGGGGATTTGATCCCAAAAAAATCTATACCAGTTCACTACAAAATAACCTTACAAAAATATTATACATAAAATTGAAAGAATCAATGACGAACTAAGAAAGAATTTAACGCATTAATTCATGCAAGACAATTACTTTTACAATCTAACGAACGTTAGAAAATAAAAATTGCTAACGAATGATAACCTGATGAAAGGAGAATTTTATAAAAGGAACACCGATGTGAATAAGACGAAGAAAAACTGAATAAATATCAAGAAGGCATTAATAACGCGCTAGCGATATTTTTAAAAGAACTATATAATACTGTCCGTGGTTATGTTAAGTCTAAAATAAACAATATACAAAAGAAGCCGACGCTGACTTCGCGTCACGAACTTAGGTGCTCATTGGCTGCAATTTCTTATTATTAAACAGTAAAACCGAAGGTTCATTTTTATTATTAAAACGAAGCAGTGTTCCGATCGCTAACCCGTTACAGTTATGATTATATTTATTTTTTTATATTAATTACCCCAGGGGGTCTCCGTTTCAGTAAGTCAGATATAAAAATATATATATTAATGATTAGAAGTGAGTTTATAAGAATATTTTTAATTGAATTAATAAAGAATCAGATGTCATAATTTTTTAATAACATTAAAAAAGTTACAGGGATTTACAAAATAATTAAAACGACAATAAAAGATTCAAAACCCGCTGCTTTAACTCTCTTGCTATTATAATTTTACATTCACTACAAAAAATTGGTCTGAAACACTCACACGAATATCTCTTGCCAATGTAAAATAAATGAACAATATAATGTAATTTTAATCATGAATGATGACGCAAAATGAAAATCAACCTCTATAGAATTTAACAATACAATCAACTCGCATAAAATAAAAATTTAATAAATCAAAGTATAAATCGTATTTTTTGTATTTAATTGTTGTTAAATTGACAAAATAAAATTTATTTATGACCGCCTCCGTAGCGTAGTGGTTAGCGTGTTGGCCTGCCACGCGGAGGTCCCGGGTTCGATTCCCGGCCAGGGTCTGGAAATTTTCACGTGTCAAATCTCACAGTTAATGTTTCATAACCCACCGTAGTCGATAATAAACAAGCAGTTGATGCGACTTTAAATAAAATAAATAAAAAAAAATAAAAAAAATTTATATTTAATTAATGAAAATTATAATTATTAATTATAATAAATTGTATTGTTGTTTAAGTCATCAGCCGAAAGGCTAGTTTGAACCTCTAGAGACCAAGTAAAACGAGTAGTCAGGTGTTTTACACTTGCCTTCCCCACTGAGTAAAAAAGTATGCTTATTAGAATGCCAGGTCCACTGAAAAGCACATATTTTCCACCCTGCAATTGACACTTTCACTTCATTCACCACAGTCTGGTAGTTCAATGAAATTCATTACTCTCGGAGGAGATACTGAAGGTTGGACACGAAATGAACTTTGTTTGAAACGAAGTGTAAGAGGGGAACAATCTACTGCGCATGCCCAGTTTCTCTATTACAATCCTAAAAACATACTGACATTCGTAGTTCATAGGAATACACAGTCCTTATTTTATTACGCGACGAGCGGTACATGAAATATTGTTTTCATTTGGCTATTCTGTTTTTACATTTTAGGCTACATTCATACAAATAAAAGTATTGTTATAATGAAGTGGCGAAAATAAAATCAGCTGGTCAAATAAAATCAGCTTCTCATAAACAGCTGATTGGTTAAATATAAAAACGAAGGTTCCATTGTTGGGACGCGGCCGCGGTTGGAATGGCTGACGTGTTAGTGGTCTAAATTGTACGGGATTCTTCGTTACGGTGAAGTTTGTTATTTTGTCAGCAGACATTGTTATTTAATGTTTAATTTGGTAAGGGATATTGTCTATTTTATTTTATCGTTAATTAATTGTGTGAACTGTATTATCTTCAATGTTTAATAACTTATTTTCATAAACTCATGTTCATTGTTGTCGTTTGTAAAGGTTAGTTTTTAGTCCTTGTCAAATAATTGTGTTAAATAAACATATGTGAATTAATTAAATAAAAGTTTACAATTTTACTTTACTATAACGAGTCGTAACAGTATTTTAATTTGTTGAAACTCGTTCCATTTCTTTTCATTTTAATTCTTCACATTTTATTCGTTATTCTGTATTGTTGTTATAAATTAGTTATCTATCCGTGTATTAGGCCTATAAGTTTATCATGTCGACCGTTCGAAAGCAGGGTTAAACAATTCGAAGTGCGGAACGGAATTTTATTTTAAATGTTATTAAGTGTTGTAAAGAAGAAGCAAAAAATAAACTATATATTCCAATGTTTGTTTTTAGAAATGTAAGTAACTGCGCTAGCAGCAGCGCATCGCCCACACTGAGTTCCGGGTTCATCTCGACATTACAAATCAGTAACTGTGTAGAGTCTTTTACAACTCTACCTCTTCTGTTCTTAAATGATTCAGTCATTTGATTGGCTGATTATTTGATAAGAACCAGAACTATTTTTTCTAGCTCTAAAACTAGCTGATCGAGTGCAAATAATTTAACACTCCACCTGCCTACTAACTGCAAAAAAGGAACACATCAAATAGTTTTTCCACATATTCTGGGGAGGTAGTTAACCGTTTGCCCACTAGGCATGGACAGTAGAGAAAATGGCTACCACGGGAAGCGAGAAGTAGTATTGTGTGTTAGAATTTCACGTGTCAAAAGTCAGTAATTACTGTGCAACGTGCGTTTCGGTTGAAATTCAATAAGGATCCACCATGTGACAATTCAATTCGTGCACGGTATAAACAATTCAGTGAAATTGGTTGCTTGTGCAAGCGGAAATCAACTGGTCGTCCATCAAAATCAAATGCCAATGTCGAACGTGTGCGTGCAAGTTTTATTCGCAGCCCGTCAAAATGGATTGCGTCTGCAAGCAGAGAGTTAGGAATTCCGAAATCAACGGTGTGAACAGTTCTCCATAAACGTTTATTATTCAAACCATACTACCTTCAATTAATGCAATTCATCGACGGTACCTTAACACAACTATTGCCTCGGCGTTCGATAGGACGCGCGTTTGAAGAAGACCAACACATTATGCTGTGGCCACCAAGATCACCAGACCTCACGCCACGTGAATTCTTTCTCTGGGGTTATGTGAAAGACAAGGTGTTAATCCCACCAATGCCGAACGATATCGCTGAAGGATCGCAAAATAATGCAATCAACTCTATCGAAAGGGACATGTTAGAACGTGTTTGGCAAGAGCTAGACTTTCGTGTTGATGCGTGCCGTGTCACCAAAGAAGCACACATTGAACGTATAGCCTATAGATGTTTAACCCTTCATAGGTCTTTGGTAAGTATACTTACCACTGGCAATAAGGTCGAGTTTTTTTAAGAATAAGCTATGCAGTTGAACCCTATTGGTATTTTATGGTTTTATAGATGTTCTCTGGTAAATAGGCTATCCACATTTTGAAATTTGAAATTTTTAAATCAGCGACCATTTGCTTCGTGAGTTACACGAATGTGGTAAGAATTCATACCAGCGGACGTAACCGTTTTGTTTTGTTGTTATTTTTGTACAGTATTAAGAAAACTCGAGTTTTTTTACAGGAAAGCATGCTAATATAAAGTTGAGATAAGTTATTCTACACATTTTTCTATTACATAGGACTTTCAAGTTGTTTTAATAAGCATTCTTACCACTAAACATTATGTGATTCCCATTTCAATAAACGTTCCTTGGTAAGTATACTTACCAGGGCTTAACATAAAATAAAATAAATATCTTACTGTTCTGGCACTAGAAATACATTATTCAAGGTCATATAAAACAAAATTTAACATTTTACAACATTTATATTTTTCCCCGTAGTACTAGGCCTACCCTTGTTGTTGTTTAGGTCAACAGCCGAAAGGCTGGTTTGAACCTCTAGAGGTTTTACTAAGTAAAAACGAGGAGTAAGGTGGTTTACCATTGCCCCTTACTCACTGAGTTGAAAGAGTATGCTTATCAGCATGCCAGGCCCTCCGGAAAGCACTCACTTTCCACCCTGCAAATGACACCTTCACTTCATTCACCACAGGGTCTGGCTGCATAGTGAAATTCATTACTCTCAGAGGAGATAACTCTGACTAGTGTCTTTTACACCTATACCTCTTCTGTTCTTAAATATTTCAGTCATATAAGTGGCTGACTATGTGATAAGAAACACAACTATTTTTTTAGCCCTGGACCAAATAGATAGAGTGCAATTAAAATAACACTCCACCTGCTCGTTTTGGGCATAGTACTACCCTATAAAGGGTTAAAAATAACTGTTTAACCCCCCCCCCCCGTAACAGTCCGTACAACTTTCATTTAGGTAAATGAAATAGTTTGTTTTTGTACTGAATTTTCGTAACTTCGAAGAACATTATGAAACGCCCTGTATACTTCACAAAAAGTTAAGATTCCCTCTTCTTAACAAACAGTATAAAATAATCAACTAATTGTTTCCAGATAATTATAGACAAACAAACAATTATTTATACAAAATTATGATCTACTTACATACATAATTACTGTAGAAAAAAAATTTGACAAAGAGATTTGTATGATATATTACAAAGAACAACTCATTAGAGCAACTTATTTGCATTGTATAAAAGGTTATAAGGGGGGGGGGGTTTAGGAAAAAAGATAGGACGAGAGTGAGTTACATATATTATAATAAGTGAGAGAGAGAGAATGGAAAAGAGATAAATTGAGCGTCTCGTTAAAACTGATCTTAATAATTGGTCTGACCACGTTTTATATCGGTAAGCAAGAGTTCCTCAAGATCTTGCAGGTGGTCCTTCCAATGATTTACATTGATTTTAATAAGTTTCAATATATTGGTTTGTTTAACTAAGATACGCCATATATAAAGAGTTGTAGTGTGTGTGTGTGTGTGTGTGTGTGTGTGTGTGTGTGTGTGTGTGTGTGTGTGTGTGTGTGTGTGTGTATGTATGTATGTAGTGGTAAAAGAATACAATCGATACTTGAGTAATAGGATTTCTATTACACTCATAATTCTTACGTATAAGAGATCCAATACATGTCATTACTATATCAAAGAACTACTGGAGTAATATAATTCATCAGTTTTATTGGTAACCAATTAATAAATATCTGGTGTGAAACACTCACACGAGTTTCTCTTGCCAATACAAATAATGAACAATATAACGTAACATTAGTTATTAAATATTAGAAATTAACAAAAAAAATTAACCTCAAAAACACAACTTTACTTTCAATCATAAATGAATGATGCAAAATGAAAATCAACATCAGTTTAGCTTAAAAATACGGAAAATCACTCTTTCACGCTAAAATAAGCTCTGTAGGTAAAAATGCTACAAATAAAAGTTGTAGGTGTTATAATTTACTATAAATTTGATTATATACTACACTTTTGTCGTAAAATGCATAATTACTAGGGCTGAAAATTTAAAAAATTCATTTTTTAACAGATTTTCATACAAAAAAAAACAGAAAATCATTAATTACCGCTAAACTAAGCGTTATACAAACAAATGTTCAAATAAAAGTTATAGGATTTTAAATTCTCTACAACTTTTATTATATACATTTTTGCGCTAAAATGCATATGAAAGCCGCAATCTTAAAAAAAACAATTTTTTACGAGAGAACAGCCTCCCCAAGAATTTCAGCAGACATGGCGCATACCCTATCTTGTAGAACATAAAAAATGTTATAAATGAGGCGATTTATAAAAAAACCATAGGTGCCGTTTCTGACAAAATCGCAAAAAAATGAAAAAAGACACAAATAAACTAGGCCTACTAGGTACTTCCGGTGGACCGATTTTGATACAAATGTTCGTGTCGGGTCCGGTAGTAGTATCTACTTCAGTTTCAAAATTCAATTTCGTACGATTTTCCGTTCTTGAGATATTCTGTTCACACACACACACACACCAAACGCTAAAAACAGTTTTTTGGGTTCAAAAGGTCTAAAAACGTGTAGATCAGGTGAAAACTCGATTTCGAAAAATCGACATGAAAACAATAATATCCTTCTTATATATTCACATAGGCAAGAAAAAGTACAACTATTTACGATTTCCGCGGGTTTTGTAACTTTTCACTTTTATATCCCTTAATTTTGCCTGCAACTTAAATAGCTCAGAAGAGCTATTTCGCAGTGCAAAGAACACAGTGAGAATTACTACGTTGGTTGTCAACATTCGAAACGGATAGGCCCTGAAGAAGAAGAAGTAGAAGGAAATGGAGGACAAGAAGGATGTAGAGAGGGAGGAGAAGAAGGAGAAGGAGAAGGAGAAGGAGGAGGAAGAGGAGGAGAAGAATTTGGCCCGTAACAGATATATGGAGTGTTCAATTATTTGTACCCGATCTGCTATTTCCAAGGCTACAAAAAATAGTTCCGTTTCTTATCACATGGGCAGCCAATTACATGACTAAAGTATTTAAGAACAGAAGAAGTGGAGGTGTAAAGGACACGAATCAGAGTCAATTCCTCTGAAAGTAATGAATTTCATTATACAGCGTGACCCTGTGGTGAATGAGTGAAAGTGCCATTTGCAGGGTGGAAAGTAGATGCTTTTCAGAGGGCCGGGCATGCTAATAAGCATACTGTTTTTAATCAGTGAGGAAGGCATGATGATAAAGCACCTCACTTCTTATTTTACTTAGTAAAGCCTTTAGAGGTTCAAACCAGCCTTTTCGTTGATGACCTAATCAACACCAACACCTCAGTATAGGTTCGTTCGGGATCTGAATACAATAAAAAAAGCTGTTAATGCAAAATCTATTTCAATACAGAAAATACCGAACACCTGTTTTACTGTATGGTTCTTCAAAAAATATTTCTGTTTCTTATCACATGGCCAGCCAATTATAACTGAAGCATTTAAGAACAAAAGAGGTAGAGGTGTAAAAGACACTAGTTACGAGTTATCTCCTCTGAGAGTAATGACTTTCATTACACAACCAGACCTTGGTGAATGAAGTGAAGCTGTATTTCTACTTTCCACTCAGTCATTCGCAGGCTGGAAAGTATAGATGCTTTTCAGAGGGCCTGGAATGGTAATGAGCATACTTTTCCACTAGGTGAGGAAGGCAATGGTAAACCACGTTATTCCTTTTACTTAAAAGCCTTTAGTCTAGAGGTTCAAACTACCCTTTTGGCTCATGACCTAAAAAATAACAATTAAAGTTATATGAAATTGTTGAAAAACATTCAACCTATGTTTAACCATTACTAAACAATATTGTAGTTTAAGTCATCAGCCGAAAGGCTGGTTGGAAACAAGAGATTTTACTAAGTAAACGAAGAGTAGTGAGGTGGTTTACAATTGCCTTAGTCACTGAGTGGAAAAATGTGCTCATCGAAAAGCACATATTCTCCACCCTGTGAAATGACACCTTCACTTCATTCACCACAGGGTCTGGCTGTATAATTAAATTCATTACTCTCGGAGGATATAGCTCTGACTAGTGTCTTTTACACCTATCTTCTGTTCTTAAATACTTTAGTCATTTAATTTTTTGACCATTTTTTTGTCATCAGTCTCTCGACTGGTTTGATGCAGTTTCTGACCATGTAATAAGAAAAAGAACTATTTTTTGTAGCCCTGGAACTAACAGATTAAGTACAAATAATTTTGACACTCCACCTGTCTCTTATGAGCATCTATAAAATATTATACCATTACTTTTAGGTAAAATTAATTTCAATGCTTTCTTCAGAAATAAAAGTAAATAGAATGAAAATCCAAACCAACGAAAGCAATGAACAAATTAAATAGTTGCCCATATTTTACAGTTCCCATAATAAAAAAAGACGATCACAACTTCAAACGACACTACAATTAAAAGGATGGTTTTTTTACACCTGAAGATATATTTCTTAATGTCAGACGACGTGATAAAAATCCCTACGATAATAAAAAAGAACTTGGATAAACACTGTGGGGTTTGAAATGCTTCAAACAAAACAAAACTATAGAATGAAATAATTATTTTTAAAACTTAGGTACTTACCTAATTTTAAAAGGAGTGAAAATAAAAATTCTTACCTGAAACAAACAGAAGACATAAATTAATTTAAAATTAACAAATCATTAAAGTAGTCTGTTAAAAGCTAAAATTAATTACGTAAATTCTCGTCTGAATCTGACTACGTCAAATATAAAACTTGAAGCTTTTCTTTCATACACTAAAATTAACTACTACAAAGCTGCAAAAAAATCAGATAGATTTTTCGAACGAGATCAGAACCTTCCCACGTTTATTTTCCCAGAAATACTTCTTCTAATTAATGAAGAAAATTTAATGAAAATCGTTTTTGAGAAAAACAGATTTCTGTAAAGGATTTCGTTGTTGTTCGACCAGGGTAAGGAACCCAAGTTCAGAGTTGTAACCATACGCGTAAATTAAAAGTACAGTTGTCACCCCAAAATATCAAGAAAAAAAAGGAAAAATGTATATTAAGGTACAGTAATAACTGTTAATTATAAATTGTTGCAGAGTTTCAAGGGGCAATGAAACTCAGGGAAAAAAAATCGGGTGCGAACCACACAACTTTCTCTTGCAAATGCAAATAATGAACAATATAACCTAACATTAGTAATGAAACATTAGAAATAAACAAAAAAATAACCTCAAAAAACATAACCTTATATTAATCATAAGTGAAAGACGCAAAATGAAAATCAACCACAGTTGGGCTTAAAAATACATAAAATCACTATTTCACGCTAAACTAGGCTCTGTAGAGAAAAATGCTTTCAATAAAAGATGTAGATCTTTTAATTGCCTATAAATTTGATTGTAGGGGAGAGCGGGGCAAGTTGATACGGGGGCATGTTGATACAATGTAATTTTTCACGTGTCTGCTGGCCGCAGTACCTCTGAATCTATACACACCTCTCCCTAGGTTCTATGCCATGTGTTCATGTAGTTTGAGTGCTGTGCTGTTTGCAGGAAGGTCACATTCTTTACTTTTGTGTTTATAATGTGGAAAGTAATATTTTTCATCGCCGTTTGACTGTCTCTAATAAAAGCTATATTTGGATTCACAGTAAGTTCATTTGCTTATAGTATTTAATAAACTTTCGTCTTTAAGATTATCTATTCATTTAAACTATTGGAAGTTTTATTAATGTAAATTGACGATCTAATCGCTATGGCGACACGAGGGCAAGTTGATACAGAACAAAAGGGGCATGTTGATACAGTGTATCAACTTACCCCATGTTTGTAAAACATTACGTTTTATTTCATTTTAGGCTCGTCATGGTCCGTACATACACAAGAAAAACAAACAGGGGAAATGCACCACAGGAAGCATTCGAAAATGCTGCTACAGAGGTTGCGAAAGGCGTGTCACTCAGAAATGCTGCTAAAATGTTTAAAGTACATTTTAACACACTGAGAAGATACATACAGAAGCCCTCTGATTCCCGGACAGTAGGATATGTTAAGCCGAGGCTCGGTTTTACATTAGAGCAAGAAGAAAAGTTAACTTCTTATATTTTACATTGTTCCGATATTTATTATGGTTTATCGCCTAAAAATATTCGTGTCTTGGCTTACGAATATGCAGTTGCAAATAATGTAACTTTTCCTGAAAACTGGAATGTCAGCAGTATGGCTTCTAAGGATTGGTTCACCGGTTTCATGCACCGTCATCCCACTTTGTCACTGAAAGAAGCTGAAGCAACTAGTTTACCGCGAACATCAAGTTTCAATAAACATAGTGTAGGAATATTTTCCACTAATTTGAAATCCGTGGTAAGTCGTTTTGAAATAAAGTGTCACAATATTTGGAACGTCGACGAAACAGGCGTAACCACAGTACATCGACCAAATAAAGTGGTTGCTTTAAGAGGAAAAAAACAAGTTGGCAGAGTAACATCTGCGGAAAGGGGAGAAACTGTTACAGTAGTTTTCGCAGGGAATGCTGTTGGAAACACTATTCCACCTCTCCTAATTTTTCCTAGGGTGTTCTTTAAAGACCATTTCACTGTAAATGGACCTCCAGGTTGTATTGGAGCAGCTCATCCATCAGGATGGGTAACAGCAGCTCTGTTTTTACAATACATGAAACATTTTGTCTTTCATGTTCGCTGTACGAAAGAGGATCCTTGTCTTCTGTTGCTAGACAATCATGTATCTCATTTGTCAATTTCGGTCATTGACTTTTGTAAAGAGAACGGTGTGGTATTATTATCTTTTCCACCTCACACTACAAACCGACTCCAGCCTTAGACAAATCTGTTTATGGGCCATTTAAAAAACTATTTTGTGCAGCTGCTGACAACTGGATGACGATGAACCCAGGAAAGACAATGACGATTTACGATCTACCTGGATTAGTAAAGGATTCTCTTCCGAAGGCAGCCACACCATCAAATCTAACCGCAGGCTTCAGTTCAACAGGGATTTGGCCATTAAATGAAAATATATTTACCGACGAAGATTTTCTTTGTTCAGCCGTTACCGACAGAGAAAATTCAAAAGGGGGGAATAATGGAAATGATGTGTTGTCAACACCAACAAAAGAGTGTTCGTTTGAAGAAGGACCTTCCACGTCGACAGGGAACGAGACCCCTGCAAATGTTCGGTCCAGCTTGAAAGAGGCGCCTGCAGTTCCAGCAATTGTAACACCGGAAGAAATTCGTCCTTACCCGGAAAGCCAGCCCAGTCAGTCAGCTGGTAGAAAGTCGCTAGTATTTGTTAAGTAACACCGGTTGGGCAAGCGACTTTGTATGGTGACCAGCTAACAGCCTTCCATGAACAAGCTCTACTGGGAGCCCCTGTTCAAACTCATGTCTAATTTACTTCTAAAATAGAGCGATCAAATTGGGTAGTTGTCAATAATGTACAGTTCCCAATAACAAATAAAAGCTAAAAAAAAAATGTACAATATTTTATTCAGGCCTATCATTATTTTCAGCATTGTAAATATTAAAAACTTTCAAATAATTAAAGTTTTGTATGTTGTTTGAAATTTCTTTGTTTTAATCTCCTTGTGCCAATAAATTTAATGATGTATCAACATGCCCCCTCTATGTATCAACTTGCCCCAAGCGGGGGTACATTGATACACTGTACATGTTTTACAAAAATTGGTTGTTGTGTCGGTAGGTTAATAATTAGCTTAGTAAATAATTATATATTAATTTATAATGGTTTAGGTTTACATATAGTCATAATCTTGACTTAATAAAAATATTCTAAAAAATATGAAAAATAAAAAACATAAAAGTGTATCAACTAGCCCCGCTCTCCCCTATAGCTTACACTTTTGTCGTAAAATGCATGCGAAGGCTAAAATCTTAAAAAAAATCGATTTTTACACGTTTTCGTGAGTAAAAACAGAAAATCGCTAATTACCGCTAAACCAAGCGTTATAAAAAAAATGTTTGTAATAAAAGTTGTAGGATATTAAATTATCTACAACTTTTATTATGTACACTTTTGCGCTAAAATGCATATTAAAGCCACAATCTGAAAGAAAAACAATTTCGTTACGAGAAACAGTCTCCCCAAGAATTTCAGCAGAAATGGCGTATACCCTATCTTATAGAGCATAAAAAATGCAGGAAACGAAGCGATTTTTTTTTAAAAAAAACGTAGGAGCCGTTTTTGAGAAATTTGCAAAAAAGTGTATAATGACACGAATAAACTACTATTTCCGGTTGACCGATTTTGATGAAAATGTTCGTATTGGGTCCGGTAATAGTACCTAATTTAAGTTTCAAGTTCGTACGACGTTCTTGAGATTTTTGTTCCCCCCCGCACACACACACACATCAATCGCTAATAATATGTTTTTTTGGGTTCAGGGGGTCTGAAAACGTGTATATAGCCTAGATCCGGTAAAAACTCGATTTCGAAATTTCGACATGAAAACAATAATTTCCTTCCTATTAAGTCATATAGGCAAGAGAAAGTAAAAAAACAACCTTTTTGATTTCAAGGTGTCACGAACCGTGAAAATCAAATGTGAAATAGGAAAAATATCAGTAGAAACGCATGACAATTTAAAATTAAACACAACACTTCCTGTATCCGTTTTAAATAAAACAATCTACTGACAAAACGTCATGAAGTAATATTTTATTTGGAACACTAGTACAAAATTTATTTCAATAAATAAATAAATTACATCAAAAAAAGTTTTTTTTACACCTACACGATTTTGCTTTTCTTAACACATATTACATACACTCATTAAATCTTGGTTGCAAAAAAAAAAAATAAAAAATAAAATAAAATGAAAAAGAACACACAACTTAGCGTGGTTGTCTTGTAAGCAGGTTTAAAAAGGTGGGACAGAGAGACCGTCAGTTGTAGTTCGCGGTTTGTTTGTTTAGTGGTAAGTTTTTTTTTATAACTTTCAAATAAGCATGCAAGGTATCGACGCAGGGAAGCTTACATTCTCGTTTATGTATTATAATAGATCTTTAAGAATAAGCCGAGTTAAGAGCTGTAGCCTATAGTTGCCTGTTGTTTTAAATACACAAATATACCTATTTTAATGATCCGTTTTCAAATTTATCGTTTATCCATTTCAATTATGAGAGTAGACTGAAAAAATAAGAAGAAAAAAAAAGTTGGGAGAATGGATAGCTGCGTGGCGGAGCGAGATCTCTCCGTATGTACACCGCTCAGCGGCACGTTGTATATAAATGATACCGATGCATGTTTATTTTATGTGAATAGTTGGCCCCCTTTGGCAGAGCAAACAAAAATTTATGCTACCCGTCAACTTGTATTGGTACTATAAATTTATTCCTCGATGTGTTTCTGCTCCATTCTTCATCATCTTTTCTCTTTTACTCCAACTTCAACTCTTAACATCAAAATCGTTTTCTTTAATATTTTATTGTTTAACTTTTACTGTTTGTTTTTTGGTAAAATCCTTCATATTTAGTTTCCTATCCGTTCCGGATGTTGGCCACCATATTGACAATCAAAAATTTATCTGCTCGAAATAGCTGTGTTGTCGTTTTCGAGTACCGCATTCTCACATTTTTCAACCAGGAAATACGAGGTGTGGCTTTAAATAACGAGACTGACATTGTAAAAAATGTTGTTTTAATTTTATACATAATCACTTATTGTCACCTTCAATATACACTCCTTCTATATCCCTACAACGTTCCATGCGAATTTTTCATTGTTGGAAACAGTGCTGGAAGACATCTTCTGTCAGCTCCTTCATGGCACGTGCCGCTTTCTCTTTTACAGCTACCACAGACTCAAATCTTGTCCCTTTTAATGCAGATTTCATCTTAGGGAACAGGTTGACGACAAAACATGTGATGAAACGTGGTTTTTTTACTTATGATCCGGAAAAAAGCGCCAATCCATGCACTGGAAGAGCCGAACTTCACGGAGAACCAAAAAACCTCGAATGAGCAAGTCAAAATTTAAAGCAATGAGGATTGCTTTTTTATGCAATGGGATTGTGTACCTTCACTGGGTTCCTGAGGGTCAAACAATTAATCAATTTTACTACCTTGAGGTACTTTCTGAACTACGTCAAAGAGTTAGGAAAAAACGACTCGAAATGTGGAAGGACATGGGTTCTCCACCAAGACAATGCGCCAGCTCATTCCGCGTTGTCTGTTAAGAGATTCCTAGCCAAGTACAGCATCTCAGTGTTAGAACATCCACCTTATTCACCAGATCTTGCACCATGTGATTTCTACCTGTTCCCTAAGGTGAAATCTGCATTAAAAGGGACAAGATTTGAGTCTGTGGTAGCTGTAAAAGAGAAAGCGGCACGTGTCCTGAAGGAGCTGACAGAAGATGACTTCCAGCACTGTTTCCAACAATGGAAAATGCGCATGGACCGTTGTAGGGATAGAGTAGGAGTGTATATTGAAGGTGACAATCAGTGATTAATTATAAAATTAAAATAAATTTTTTTTACAACGTCAGTCTCATTATTTAATAGCCACACCTCGTAGATTGCACCAACCCACATATTTTTGCGCATTGCTGTTTAGGTCAACAGCTGAAAAGCTGGTTTGAACCTGTAGAGGTTTTACTAAGTAAAACGAGGAGTGAGGTGGTTTGGTTTCCTCACTGAGTACAAAAAAAACCTATGCTTACCAGCATGCCAGGCCCTACGAAAAGTAACTACTTTGCACCCTGCAAATGACATCTTCATTTCATTCACCACAGGGTCTGGCTGTATAATGAAATTCATTACTTTCAGAGGAGATACTCAGACTAGTGTCTTTCTTCTTCTGTTCTTAAACAGTTTTTTGCGCATTAGGCTATATAGCCGAAATACTGGAACTCCCTAATCGTTATTGTGTTCTAATTTGATAAAATTACTATTGTTGTACGACGGACCTTTCTATTTTTAATACTATTTAAAAAAAATTTGTGTTGTAAACAAACTTTTCTCCAGTATTTGTGACAGTAAGTCGAACTTTTTTGCTGTAACTTTGGTAAGAACTAAGCGTGATGATTTTTGTTTTGAATAGTTTAGAACTTCCCTACAGTGCCCCAGTGGTTATCAAGATAGTCACAGATTTTGTGAGTATGGCCACATCTAGGACACTGCCAGTTTCAATACTAGCGGTTGACATTACTCTATTTAGTGACTGATGGCCCCTTTTTGTCAGATTTCTTCGAATCCTGCAGATAAATTTCTATTTCCATTGTCACAATAAATCTATTTTCAAGCAGAGCCTCCTCAACAGCTCGCTTCATACTGTCTGAAGCACGGTTGCTAAGACAATCTTAGTGACTATGAAGCTGAGATGAACTGAAGTAATTGAAATTTTTCAGTTTTTTATCATTTCTAAAAAATTCATTTTTTAGCTTATTTTCTCACCAACCACTCAACCAATTTTGATAAAAATTTCAGGGTAGTTAACCTTCATAAAGATGCATAGTTTTTTCGAATAAAAATGTATAAAAAAATGTTCTCTAAATTATTTTACACCTATAAATGTTTCAAAATTTCATAGGTCTGAAAGGTGAGCCGAATTTAGTGTTTTATCCTTGTTACAAATCAAAATATTACAAAACTGTTACATACTGTTGTAAGAAAAAATTCATAATGTTCTAAGCAGTACAAGCGGAGAAAATGTTTCGAAAGTATGGTGAAGTATAGGACTCTCGTGTCCCCATAATAGAGTGCCACAAGGGATTGTTCTAAGACCGATCATATTCAAACCGTATCCGAATAATTTTACAAATAACTGAAAAATAACTCATAATATATTTCAATATAAATCTTAAATGATTAAGCCGATGAATAAATAGGATGTGTAGGTTAAAAATAAGAAAAGGTATTTATCTTTTAAGCTCGAACTAAAAACAAAAAAAAAGAAAAACAAAGAAATATTATGGTAAGCATAATAACAGGTATAATAATTCATAGAAGAAATTTATTACGGGATATCATCACTAATGATACGTCTAAACTAATTCATCAAACATTTAACAGATAAGTGACGTGTGCCCACAGCGCACGCAAGAATGAGAAACAGCTATGCTGTGGGACGAAGACGGAACATGCATTTATCACACTTTCTGTAAAGTGTAATGAATAATATCATTTATCTATTTCTTTAAAACTTTCGTTCCAGTGAATATTTTTAACATTATTTTCTACGTTAAAACGATCATTTAAGGCAAAATTATAAGAGAAAAAAAAAATCTGGTGTGACACACTCACATAACTTTCTCTTGCCAATGAAAATAATGAACAATATAATCTGACATTAGTAATAAAACATTAGAAATAAAGAAAAATATTAACGTCAATAAACATAACCTTATTTTAATCATGAGTGAAAGACAAACTAAAAATCAACCTCAGTTTGGTTTAAAAATACAGAAAATCACTTTTTCACGATAAGCTAGGCTCTTAAGAGAAAAATGCTCTAAATAAAAGTTGTAGATTTTTTAATTTCCTATAAGTTTGATTATATACACTTTAGTCGAAAACTGCATACTACGGCTGAAATCGTAAAAAAAAAATCGATTTTTTTTTAAACACGTTTTCGTGAGAAAAAACACGAAAATCGCTAATTACCGATAAACAAAGTGTCATACAAAGAAATGTTTGAAATAAAAGTTGATTTTAGATTTTATTACAGATATTTTTTGCGCAATCTTAAAAAACCATATTTTACGAGAAAACAGCCCTCCCCAAGAATTTCAGTAGACATGGCGCCTACGCTACCTTGTAAAGCATAACAAATTTAGTAAATAAGGCGATTTTTAAAAACATCGTAAAAACCGTTTTTGATAAAACCGCAAAAAAGTGAAAAATAACACGAATTAACTACTACTTCCGGTTGACCGATTTTGATGAAAATGTTCGTGTCGGGTCCGGTAGTAGTATCAAATTTAAGTTTCAAGTTCGTACGAAGTTCCGTTCTTGAGATATTATGTTCACACACACACGCGCGCGCGCGCGCGCGCACACACACACACCAATCGCTAAAAAATGTTTTTTTGATTTAGGGGGGTCTGAAAACGTGTAGATCCGGTGAAAACTCGATTTCGAAAAATCGACATGAAAACAATACTTTCCTTTCTATATATTCATATAGGCAAGAAACAGTAAAATCTGGTGTAAAAACTCTCACATGACTTTCTCTTCGCAATGAAATATAACCTAAATCATTAGTAAACATTATTAGTAAACAATATTGCTGTTTAGGTCATGAGCAGAAAGGCTGGATTGAACCTCTAGCTAGAGACTTTACTAAGTAAAGCAGGGCGTGAGGTGGTTTACAATTGCTTTCCTCACTGAGTAAAAAAGTACGCGGATCTTTTCCGTTTTCTGTATGCCACCATCAAATTCGAATGCCCTGAAGGGTTGCACAATTCTCCCACTCCTGCGTCTAGCGCGATAATCTTACTAACAATTTTACAGAGTCTAGTTTAGCGTAAAAGAGTGATTTTCCGCATTATTAAACCAAATTAAAGTTGGTTTTCATTTTGCATCATTCACTCATGATTAAAATTAGGTTACGTTTTTGAGGTTAGTTTTTTTTATTATTTCAATGTTTTATTACTAATCTTAAGGTATATTGTTCGTTATTTGCATTAGCAAGAGAAAGTCGTGTAAGTGTTTCACACAATATTTTTATGTATAAATAAATTCCATTTATATTTTATATTAACAAATATTTTCCATTTATTTAACAGTACGTTATCCAAACAGAACACTTTTGTGTAAAATGCCTTCAATTAAGAAGTTTGACATACCAGCAAACCTTTCTCGATACATAACGGAAACTATCTGAAATTTGGCGTCTTTTCCGTGTTCTTTATGCTACTATCAAATCCGAATTCCCTTAAGGGTTACACAATTCGCCCACTCCTGCGTCTAGCGCGCCAATCTGATTAGAAATATTCTTGCGTTATGTTAATTCCACTCCAATTTCACAGTTAATAAATACAAAGTCTACTAATTTTTTGTAAACTTACTTCATAATAGCTATTCTTTTTTTTTTTTTTTTTTTTTTTTTTTTTGGTTTAACGTCCGACTGTTCTGCAATTACTGCTAATGCAGACGGTGAAGGATGAAATGATTATTTTGTAACGTATGAAAAGATGCCGTGCCTGAATGGGATTCGAACCCAAGACCGCATGATGAGAGGCGAGCACGTTACCAACTGCGCCAATGCGGCCGGCTATAATAGCTATTCGGACGGAGGATGATGCCGCAGAGTTCCTTTAGGAAAGAGGGTTATTGCATAATCCCAGAAAATGTGACAAATAAAAAAGTCTGTGTGAAACACTCAAACGACTTTCTCTTCCCATTGTAAATAATTAAAAAATATAAAGTAATAGTAATGTAGGCCTAATAATAATTTAAAGTAAAATATAATGTAAATAATTAGAATAAGTTAAAGTAACCTGTGAATAAAAAAATTATAAAAAACTCAAAGCCAGCCGCATTGGCGCAGTTGGTAACGTGCTCGCCTCTCATCATGCGGTCCTGGGTTCGAATCCCACTCAGGCACGGCATATTTTCAAACGTTACAAAAAAAAAATCATTTCATCCTCCATTGTACAGTAGTTACACCCCAACGTCGTCGCTAATGACCGTTGTAGTTGATGCGACGTTAAATAAATTAAAAAAAAAAAAAAAAAATTAAAAATAAAACAATCTAAATACGAAATAAAACAACAGAACGAAACAACACAGTACTGTATACTGGGACTGGGAAGGACGTGTGAACGCGTGCGTGTGTCTTTCTCAGTAAGAGTATTCAGTAGGGCAGATAATGGGAGAAATGAACACGTGTGCAACCCTTCAACCCTTCGGATTTGATAAAGGCATACAGAAAACGGAAAAAACCAGATGGACATACCAGGAAAACTTTCTGAAATTCGTGATGACAGAATGTCAGAACAGATCGGTAGTCGAACCAGAGATCCGTGGTATATAACCCAGTTGTTTAGACTACAAAACCAACATTGATACAGCAACACCGCGAGAAAATAAAAATTAACTCACAAATTTATTATTTGTTAACTCGAATAAATATTATAATTCGTTAATAAATCTTATAACACAGTATTTAATGAGAAAAAAATTGAATCTTTCAACTAAACCAACAAAAGGATATAAATACTGTAAAAAAAAAAAAAAAAATGTAGACGATAAATATATAACCAAATTAATGATAACACATAACCACACGGTTATGGGAATGCGTATATATAATTTTTTTATTATTACGGTCCGCTGTGGCGCCAGGATCAGAGCGTGTGTTGCTCCCTCCGGGTTAACCGCATCTACTATGAACTATGTGATGTAAAATAGTAGAGAGAAAAACAAAACCAGCGAGAAGGAGATACGATGAGAAAGAGAGAGTGAGAGATAGACTGATTGAATGGGCTGAAGAAAATTATTGTTAGACTAGCATGCCAGGACACCGTCAGTCACTTCCGTAGACAGTCTGATACTAGCAAGCGAGTGAGAGATGTTGACTGCTGGCGAACCAAGCTGGCCAGACGAGAGGAATTCCAGTGCCCCTTGCTATTTTATACAATCGATAACCTATTGCTAGTCGCCGTTCTATTCGATTAATTGTAATACCTATTTAAAAACCTGGTGTAAAACAATCACACGACTTTCTCTTCCCAATGTAAATAATAAAAAACATAACTTAATTTTAATCAAGAGTATATTAAAATCACTCATGATTACTTCCCCATAAAACAGTTAGGTGGAGTGTTAAATTATTTGCACTCGATCTGGGATCTTTCCCGTTTTTGTATGCCACTATCAAATCCAAATTCCCTGAAAGGTTACACAATTCTCCCACTCCTGCGTCTAGCACGCCAATCTGACTAGCAATATTCCTGCGTAGTGTTAACTCCATTCCGACTTCACAGTTTAAGTTACTACACAGTCTGCTATGAATTTTTGTAGAGTTATTAATAATATTCGGACGGAGGAAGGTGCTGGAGAGTTCCTTCAGGAAAAGGGGTTATTACATAATCCCAGAAGATGTGACAACTAAAAAATGTATGTGTGAAACACTCACACGAATTTCTCTACCCCAATGTAAATATTTAAAATTAAAATGTAACAATATAATGTAGCCCAGTAATAACAAAAATTCAATTAAATGATATAACTTAATAGTAATGTAGTAATAGCACAATAAAACATCAAAATATGAAATAAACAATTGAACGTGTAACATAGTACTATTATACTGGGACTGGGAAGGACGTGTGTATGCATGCGTGAGTGTGTCTGTCTCAGTATGAGTATTCAGTAAGGCAGGGAGTGGGAGAAATGAACAAGTGTGCAACCCTTCTGGGAATTCGGATTTGATAGTGGCATACAGAAAACGGAAAAGACCCTCGATCTGTTACTACCAGGGCTTCAAAAAGTAGTTCAGTTTCTATTACATGATCAGAAAATGATTTGACTGAAGCATTTAAGAACAGAAGAGGTAGAGGTGTAAAAGACACTAGTCAGATTTATCTCTTCTGAGAGTCATAAATTTCATTATACCGCCATACCGTGATGAATGAAGTGAAGATGTCATTTGCAGGGTGAATTTTTTTTTTTACGTCAGACTTTGTAATTGCTGCTAATGTAGACGGTGAGAGGGGTGATACATGAAGATAAGTTATAAACAAAATGCCAGACCTGACAGAGAATCGAACCCGGGACAGTTGCGCTAACCACTACGCCAACGGCCCGGGCAGGGTGGAAATTAGGTGTTTTTCGGAGGGCCTGGCGTACTGTACGCATACTTTTTAATCGGTGAGGAAGAAATGGTAAACCACCGCACTCCTTGTTTTACTAAGTAAAGCCTCTAGAGGTTTAAACCAGCCTTTCGGCTGTTGACATAATCAACAGCAACATGAGAACTGTAAACTGTAAAAATGAAAAAAAAAAAATACTCACACAACATAGTACAATTTTTTTTAAATTATAGTGACCCACCGGGTTCGTCTAGAGGTTAAGTCATAGCCGCGAGTCAGCTGTTTAACAGCTGATTTTCGGATACGGATGTTCCTGGTTCAAATCCTAGAAAAGATAGTTACTTTTATACGGATTTCGATACTAAACAGTGGTTACGGTGTACTTTGATGGTAGGGGTTCATAACCATACTCTCTCAGGAATGGTCGGCCTAGATCTGCACAAGACTACACCTCATTTGGACGTCATACACATCATCTCAGGGTCATTCGGTTGCTTATTGTTCTGAATTTAACAGATTGCAACGTACGAGGTGTGGCTATTAAATAACGAGACTGACGTTGTAAAGTTTTATTTTTTACATAATCACTTATTGTCACCTTCAATATACACTCCTTCTATATCCCTACAACGCTCCATGCGAATTTTCCATTGTTGGAAACAGTGCTGGAAGTCATCTTCTGTCAGCTCCTTCAGGACACGTGCCGCTTTCTCTTTTACAGCTTCCACAAACTCAAATGTTGTCCCTTTTAATGCAGATTTCATCTTAGGGAACAGATAACAGATAATAACAAGTGATGAAACGTGGTTTTTCACTTATGATCCGGAAACTAACCCCAATCCATCCACTGGAAGAGCCGAACTTCACAAAGAGCCAAAAAAGCTCGAACGAGCAAGTCAAAATTTAAAGCAATGATGATTGTTATTTTTGATACCCATGGGATTGTGTACCTTCACTGGGTTCCTGAGGGTCAAACAATTAATCAATATTACTATCTTGAGGCACCTTATAAACTATGTCAAAGAGTAAGGAAAAACGCCCCGAAATGTGGAAGGACAAATCATGGGTTCTCCACCAAGACAATGCGCCAGCTCATTCCGCGTTACCTGTCAAGAGGTTCCTAGCCAAGTACAGCATATCAGTGTCAGAACATCCACCTTATTCACCAGATCTTGCACCATGTGACTTCTACTTGTTCCCTAAGGTGAATGAAATCTGCATTAAAAGGGACAAGATTTGAGTCTGTGGAAGCTGTAAAAGAGAAAGCGGCACGTGTCCTGAAGGAGCTGACAGAAGAAGACTTCCAGCACTGTTCCAACATTGAAAATTTGCATGGAGCGTTGTAGGGGTAGAGGAGGAGTGTATATTGAAGGTGATAATAAGTGATTTTGTATAAAATTAAATTTTTTACAACGTCAGTCTCGTTATTTAATAGCCACATCTCGTATCTGCGTCCAGGATATGCAGCCAAAATTCGAACGTTTTCAATTTGTTGATTGTTTTATATACTTTATAAATATGCTAGCAGAAAAAATACGGTTGATTTTTCCACAACAAGCGATTGCGTGGTTAGAGAAAATTGAAAACTTGTGGACAGAGTACAAAACAAATAAGTGTAACCGATACAGTCTACAAGATTTAATAGGGGATGTTATCACGCACATATTAAATGGATTGTGTATTTTTAGGTAGGGGTAAAGTAACAAAACAAAAACAAACAAAAAAGAGTAAACAAATTGATTCTGATGACAGTAGAGACGAGTAAATTGGTCGATGGAAGGAGTATAATATAATTTAAGTGTGGGATCACAACTGCCAAGTAGCTGTGGTATAGTAGCTTTGCGGCAAATACTACGGAGAGGTAAAACGTTGGTAAAGTAGGCAGTTTTATGTACACGAAACACCAATACTTTAATATCATCCACTATTCCAGAGGTGCGTGTATAAACTTGGTTACCGGCACGCATACCCTGTTTTAAGTTACACTATAACCCCCACCTTCTTTTCATAGACCGCCTCCTTGTTTATTTGTCTGATGCTTGCTCAATTTACTACTACTAAGACTCCACAAAAAAAAACATACACATGTAGGGTACAATACACATAAAAACACCGCACGCATGTCATCACGTTACCATCATATTATTTAAATAAATAATTAATTTACATCTTTTGACGTTTAACAAGTAGTTTAGAATATTAAACAAACAAAAAAAAGTTTATATAGAGTACCGCAGGGATCAAAACTAGAGCCAATCCTTTTTTTAATACAATTATTATCTACGTAACACGGTTTTTATTCATTTCACGAATAATTATAAATTAAATTAATAAAATATTTAATTAAAGTCTCTATTATACAAGATCTGCCAATAACAGAAAAATGGAGTTTTAAATTATTTGCAATCAATCTGTTAGTTCCAGGGCTACAAAAAAAAGATCTGGGTCTTTTTCGTTTTCTACATGCCACTATCAAATCCGAATTCCCTGAAGGGTTACACAATTCTCCCACTCCTATGTCTAGCAATATTCCTGCGTAGTGTCAACTCCACTCCGATTTCACAGTTAGTTACTACACAGTCTGCTATGAATTTTTTAGAGTTACTCAATAATATTCGGACGGAGGAAGATGCTGCAGAGTTCCTTCAGGAAAAGGGGTTATTACAAAATCCGAGATGTGACAACTAGAAAGTATGTGTGAAACACTCACACGACTTCCTCTTTCCAATGTGAATAATTAAAAAATATAAACGTAATCGTGTAATGTAGCCTAGTAATAGCAAAAAATCAATTAAAAAATATAACTTAATAGTAATATAGTAACAGCAAAATAAAACAACAAGAGATATTATGATTTTTAAAAAACCTGGAAGCCGTTTTTGAGAAAATCTCGAAGCAGTTTTTCAGGACGTGTAACATAGTACTACTATACACTGGGACTAGGAAGGACGTGTGTACGCGTGCGTGAGTGTGTCTGTCTCAGTATGAGTATGCAGTAAGGCAGGGAGTGGGAGAAATGAACAAGTGTGCAACCCTTCTGGGAATTCGGATTTGATAGTGGCATACAGAAAATGGAAAAGACCCAAATATTGCATTAAAGTCTCTATTATACAAGATCTGCCAATAACAGAAAGGTGGAGTGTTAAATAGGCCTAATTTGCACTCAATCTGTTAGTTCCAGAGCTACAAAAAATAGTTCTGTCTTTTATCACTTGGTCACACTTTTCCCCTAAATGCCGCAATCTTAAAAAAAATTACGAAGGAACAGGTTCCCTAGAATTTCAGCACACTTGGCGCTTACCCTAAAAACGTAGTAATAAGGTGATTTTTAAAAAATTGTGGTTTTTGAGAAAATCGCACATGTAAACTACTTCCAGTTAACCGATTTTGATGAAAATGTTCGTGTCGGGTCTTTTAGTGGTACCTCACTTAAGTTCCAAGTTTCAAATTCGTAAAATATTCAGTTATTGAAATATTTTGTTCACTCTCACACGCACACACACACTAATCGCTAAAAACAGGTTTTTTAGGTACAGGGGGCCTGAAAACGGGTAGGTATTTCCGGTGAAAACTTCATTACGAAAAATTGACGAGAAACAATACCTTCCTTCCATTTCCTTCCATTCAATATTCATTGTTGTTTAGGTCAACACCCGAAAGGCTGGTTTGAATCTCTAGAGGTTTTACTAAGTAAAAACGAGGGGTGAGGTGGTTTACCATTGTCTTCCTCACTGAATTGAAAGAGTATGCTTATCAGCATGCCTGCCCTCCGGAAAGCACCCAATTTCCACCCTGCAAATACACCTACACTTCATTCACCACAGGGCCTGGCTGTATATTGAAATTCATAACTCTCCGACGAGATAACTCTGACTAGTGTCTTTTACACCTCTACCTATTCTGTACTTAAATAGTTCAGTCATATAATCGGCTGATTATGTGATAAGAAACAGAACTATTTTTTGTAGCCCTGGAACCAACAGATTGAGTGCAATTAATTTAAAACTCCATCTGCCCGTTATGGGCATAAGAATATATGTACATGTAGGGCTAAAAATATGCCTATAACAGATAGGTGGAGTGTTAAATTATTTGCACTCAATCTATTATTTCCAGGACAAAAATATTGTTTTATTTCTTATCACGTGGTCAGTCAATTAAATGACTTAAGAATTTAAGAACAGAAGAGTTAGGCCGCTTCCTCACTTGTCGGTGCGGTATCTATAATCGGTATTTACTGCTTTACCGAGTCGGTACCGATACCGCCCTCACGTCCTAACTGGTCGGTATAATCACGAGCAGTACCGTTTGTGCAGTCGAGGAAACATGTCATCATCAAGTGAAGAAGATATTTTCCTAATGTATTTGTATACGCGTTCGCGTAAAAGAAAGCGTTACTGGAGACATCCATACATAGAAAAAAAATATTAACTGTCGATTATTTGTTGCGGCTTAAGAACTTTCACAAGATGACGATAAATTTCAATCAATGTACAAGATGTCAAAGCATACTTATTAGAAGCTGTATAAAGTAGGATACTTTTCAATTTCTAAAACCAAAATCACGTGAATATCCCTTTCAACAGCCGTTTTACTTGCGGTAAATACCGAGAAGCGACTGACTATTTCTACCGAGGCTCGGTATACCGAAACCTTACCGCCCCGCTACCGCACATCCCGACTAGGTCAGGTGGCACAAATTGAAATACATTAGGTGGGGGTTATTTCGGTACCGAACAAACCGCTCGAAACGAAAACGTACCGACAAGTGAGGAAGCGGCCTTAGAGGTGTAAAAGAATCTAGTCAAGAGTTATCTCCTCTGAAGGTGATAATTTTCATTATACAGCCAGACCTTGTGGTAAATGAAGTGAAAGTGTAATTTGCAGGGTGTAAAATAAGTGCTTTTCAGAGGGCCAGGCATGTTGATAAACATACTTTTCTAATCAAGTGAGGAAAGCATGGTAAACCACCTCACTCCTCGTTTTACTTAGTAAAACCTCTAGAGGTTCAAATCAACCTTTCGGGAAATGACCTCCCTAAAAACATTTAATAGATCTGCGTTGATAAAATTATTAAGAATCTATAGCTAATCTAATGATTTCAATAGATTTTTTTTTTTAGTGCTTAAAATAGGAAAAATATTTGTAAAATCTGACGTGAAACACTCATGCGACTCTCTCGCAAATTAAATAATTAAAAAGAAAACACAAATTAAGTTTAATCATGAGTAATCAATGTTAAATTAAAAACATAACTTAATTTGAATCAAGAGTGAATGACGCTAAATGAAAAACAATATTTGTAGGACTTAAAAATAATGAAAATCACTAATTGATGGTAAACTAAAACGATTTTTTTAAGATTGCGACCAAAGTATGCATTTTACAACAAAAGTAATCAAAGTAAAATAAAGTAATTAAAGTAATCAAAGTAATTAAGTATTTTGCAATCAAAGTTATAGGAAATTTAAAAACCTACAACCTTAATTTACGCACATTTTTCTGCAGAGCCTAGTTTAGCGTCAATTAGTGATTTTCCGTAATTTTATGTAGGCTACTACAGACATAGATTTTCATTTTTAATCATTCACTCATGATTAAATTTCGGTTACGTTTTTACTTTCTCTTGCCTATATGAATAGATAGGAAGGAAAGTATTGTTTTCATGTCGATTTTTCGAATTCGAGTTTTCACCGGAAATACACGTTTTCAGACTCCATGAACTCAAAACATGTTTCTAGCGATAGGTCTGTGCGCGCGCGTGTGTGAACAAAATATCTCAAGAACGGAACATCGTACGAACTAAAATCGCCTCATTTACTAAATTGTTAATGCTTTACAAGATAGGGTAGGCGCCATGTCTGCTGAAATTCTTGGGGAGCTGGTTTCTCGTAAAAAAATTTGTTTTTTTTTTAAGATTGCGGCTTTAATATGCATTTTAGCGTAAAAATTTATATAATCAAAGTTGTAGAGAATTTAAAATCCTACAACTTTTATTCCAAAAATTTTTGTATCACCCTTAGTTTAGCGTAAATTAGCGATTTTCTATTTTTTCACGAAAATATGTAAAAATATCAATTTTTTTAAAAACTTCAGCCTTAGTAGTCTACGCATTTCATGACAAAAGTGTATATAATCACAATTATAGTAAATTAAAAGATCTACAACTTTTATTTAGAGCACTTTTCTCTACAGAGCCTAGTTTAGCGTGAAAGAGTGATTTTCCGTATTTTTAAGCCAAACTGAGGTTGATTTTCATTTTGCGTCCTTCACTCATGATTAAATTAGGTTATGTTTATTGAGGTTAGTTTTTTGTTTATTTCTAATGTTAGGTGATATTGTTAATTATTTGCATTGGCAAAAGAAAGTTGTGAGAGTGTTTCACACCAAATTTTTCATTTAAAATAATTGTTAACTAATGATTAAACATAGTTTATAGACTTCATATGCCCATAACAGGCAGATGGAGTGTTAAATTAATTGCACTTGATCTGTGGTTCCAGGGCTACAAAAAATAGTTCTGTTTCTTATCACATAGTCAGACAATTACATGACTGAACTATTTAAGAACAGAAGAGGTAGAGGTGTAAAAGACACTAGTCAGAGTTATATCCTCTGATAGTAATGAATTTCACTATCCAGCCAGACCCTGTGGTGAATGAAGTGAAGGTGTCATTTGCAGGGTGGAAAGTGGGTGCTTTTCGGAGGGCCCGGCATGCTGATAAGCATACGCTTTCAACTCAGTGAGGAAGGCAATGGTAAACCACCTCACTTCTCGTTTTTACTTAGTAAAACCTCTAGAGGTTCAAACCAGCCTTTCGGCTGTTGACCTAAACAACAACATAGACTTCATGATTTAAACGATTATTGGCAAGAGAAAGTCGTGTGATCAATGTATACAAGTAGAGCGATGAAAGAAAGAAAATATTTTCGAAATTAATAAAGAAACAAAACTTACGCTCCAAAATAATAACATAAACTTTAAAATTAAAGTAGGCTACTAACAGAAACAAGATTATCGTAGTCCAAAGACAAAAAAAATTGGTTAATAAATAATTTAGAAAATAAATTACCAACTTAATACTATACTAATATTAATAAACCTTAAACTGTAGTTATTTATTTATTTTACAAAACATAATATATGCAAAAGAAATTTAAAAACAATTTTAAATAATTTAAAAATATAAAATTTTTAATAAATAACGTTTAAAAGCCAGTTAGGTTATAATTTATAAGATCAACGGAATCGATCGTAAATTAAATAAAAAATTAATTTCAAAACGTAATTATAATAAAAAAATAAAAAAATAAATAAATAATAACAGATAATTTTAGTAAAATGTAACACAGGAAGTATAATAAGTGTCGTGTGTGTGTGTGTGTGTGTGTGTGTTTCACGGAAGAAGATAATCCTGTAGATAAAAAAATATATACAGACATATGCTACTTAGTATAGAATATATTTTTTATTTATTTTATATTTAACGTGTATTAAGGTTTATACAGTTGGTAGGCATGGTTGATAGGATGATGATGGGTTTTAAAACTGAAAGAGAAAGAGTATGTGAGTAAGAGAGAGACAGAGGTTCACTGGTAGTGATAAAACGTTGGGGTGGTCCATAGTTTAGCGACCAAATTAATAATGGTTTTACATGTCGTAATGACTGGCTGCCAAAACAGTTTTACCTCATACCCTATCATCAACAAGTCATTCTTGTACTTATCAGTTATTCATGGTTACAAAATTAATCTTTCCTTTTTAACAAACACGCCCTCTAGGTTCAAATTATTCAACTGAGTATGTAGTACTGTATATATACCACACTGACCGGACTGGCGAAGTTAGCTGGGAGTCAAGTCAGATGGTTTTAAAACCCGTGCTAAAACATAACATAATTGATTTCTTTCTCCACCTCCTTGTTATTCCTTTTTGTCCGTATCTTCTACATTTATTATCTTATTTTTTTTATAAATCTTTACTACGTTTTCCATTCATTTTATTAACTCAGATACGAATATTACAAAAATGCTAGAATTCTGGAAAGTTATTTTTCAAGAGATAAACCGTGAAATGCTACTGAATATTTTAAAAGAATCTGGATTATACATCGAAATAACGGCAATCATTAAAAAACATTAACCCAGACACGATCAAAAATTAAATTTCTAGTAGAAATCTCCGAAGATTTTGAAATTAAAACTGGTGTCACGCAGGGTAATGGACTGTCACCTGCACTTTTTAATTATGTGCTGGAGAAGATTAATTAGGAATGGGAAATAAAGTATTGTAAATCCAAGTACATTTATTGGATTCCGAGGGAGGTGGAGGGTTCTTTCCTGATGTCAGATCAAGTGGCCAGGGGGCGGGTTTTTGGTTGGTAGGCGGTTGCGGCCTCCTTGGGGCTGGACGAGGACGCCTCAATTGAATCCAAAAATACTTCCCCCATCATAAGGAAATGAACATGAGTTTTTATCGCCACTTCGAATAAACAAAAGTACACATTGGAGGATCAAAGAACGGCATAAAGATAACCTTCAGGAGATTAGAACATCGAGTGGAAGAAGTGTTGAAAGATGACCAATTTGGATTTAGAAAGAGAATGGGAACTTGAGATGCAATATTGGCTCTCAGATTATTGAGAAAAGGATAAAAGAAAAAGAAAGCTACTTACATGGGATTTGTAGATTTAGAGAAAGCATTAAGTTGTTTATTGTTGTTAGTTATTACAATGAGGTTGTAATTCATTATAAGTAATTTAATTTAACTCACTTGTAGATTTTAGTCACTTTATTTTGTAATTTTTTTTAGTTGTAATAAATACTTTAAGAACCATAATCTTATAGGCCTACGGCAGCAAAACCCTAGCGTGGATAGACGGGGAGGAATCAAGGAACCCTGCAGAAAAGTAGAACGCAGGATACTCAGAACTTGCATAAACAAAAAGCACAAGGTAGACAATCACTACAGACTTTTACCTAACAATCAAGTCTACAGGGACATAGAACCAATAACAGTGGCCATGCGCAAGAAACGATTGTCGTGCTTGGACACTATACTAAGAACACCAAACACCAGACTTTTACGCACAATAATTAACAATGCAATGAGACGAAATCAAAAGAATTTACAAGAACTTTGACTAACTCACGAAGATCTAACGGAAAAATCACCCAAATACAAACAGGTCATCAAGGACCATAACCATCGGCTTACGACATAGAAAAGAGAATATAAGAAAAGGGAATTTTCAGAAGCAGCCAAACAGAAGCGAGCTCAGAACATAAGCGAATATCACGCCAAAAAGAGACTGAAAACTTCAAAATTGACTTAAGTGGTCCATTGTGGCTAAACAAGCACTAAAAAAAGTACTTGTAATTTTAAACTTTAGTGTGTTAATTATTTAATTTATCCAGATCCCGAAACGGACCTTAAGAGATAAGTGTCACAGTACTAAGTAAAATCGAGGAGTAAAGTGGTTTACCCGCGCCTTCCTTACCGAGTTGAAAAGTGTGCTTATCACCATGCCAGGCTCTCTGAAAAGCACATACTTTCCACCCTGCAAATGAAACCTTCACTTCATTTACCACAGGTTCTTGGCTGTATACGTATCAACTCATTACTCTGAGAGGAGATAACTCTGACTAGTGTATTTTACACCTCTTTCTCTTCTGTTCTTAAATGCTTCCATCACATAACAGGTTAACCAAGTGATAAGAAACAGAACTATTTTTTTTTTTTGGTAGCCGTGGAACTAGCAGATCGATTGCAATTATTCTAACACTCCACCTACCTGTTATAGGGAGTAATGTTACCTACATACTTGAAACATATTAAAAAAATCTGGTGGAAACACTCACACAACTTTCTCTTGCCAATGCAAATAATTAACAATAAACCTAACATTAGTAACAAAACATAAGAAATAAACAAAAAACTAACCTCAATAAACCTAACCTAATTTTAATCATGAGTGAAAGACACAAAATGAAAATCAACCTCAGTTTCGCTTAAAAATACGGAAAATCACTCTTTCTCACTAAACTAGGCTCTGTAGAGAAAAATTCTCTAAATAAAAGTTGTAGATCTTTTAATTTTCTATAAATTTAATTATATACACTTTTGTCGTAAAATGCATACTAAGGCCGAAATGTTAAAGAAATCGATTTTTCTCACGTTTTCGTGAGAAAAAAACAAAATTGCAAATTACCGCTAAACTAAGCGTTATACAAAACAATGTTCGAAATAAAAGTTGTAGAATTTTAAATTCTCTACAACTTTTATTATATACATTTTTGCTCTAAATTGCATATTAAAGCCGTAATCTTAAAAAAACTATGTTTTTACGTGAAAACGGCCTCACCCAGAATTTCAGCAAACATGACGCCTACCCTATCTTATAGAAAATAAAAAATTGAGTAAACCAGGCGATTTAAAAAAAAATCGTAGGACTAGTTTTTGAGAAAATCGCAAAAAACTGAAAAATGACACGAATAAACTGCTACTTCCGTTTACCCGATTTTGATGAAAATGTTCGTGTCGGGTGCGGTAGTGGTATGTAACTTAAATTTCAAGTTTCAAGTTCGTACGATGTTCTATTCTTGAGATATTTTGTACACACACACACACACACACACACACACAGACCAATCGCTAAAAACATGTTTTTTGGGTTCAGGGGGTCTGAAAACGTATAGATCCGGTAAAAACTTGATTTCTTAAAATCGACATGAAAACAATACTTTCCTTCCTATAATATTCATATAGGCAAGAGAAAGTAAAAATATTATAATTATAATATAAAAATAAATAAAACCACATATTATGAAAATTTATACGAAGGTGAGACATTAAAATAAAAGTTTTAAAAACGGGGAAAGAATGCATTCTTTTGTATGTAGTAGTATAAAATTGTAGATAGATACCCAGAGAACTAGATTGCCTTGGAGCTAAAAAAAATACACAAAAGAAAAAAAGATAGAACAACTGAGAAAAACAGAGAAAGAATCAGCTTTCTCAAGTCATTTAGAATGTTGATATAAATTTGTTTTGGAAAGATCAAGTTTCAAGGAATAATTTCAACAACGGATACGGTTGTGTTCATTCTAGTCTACACTACGGTGAAGCATTTTATATTTTATTAATGTGTGTTTTTTCTGATATAAATTTACATACAGATGGATTTGGTAGATAAGTATTAAAACAAACTAAATATGGTAGGAAGCTTATCCTACAAAAATAATAAATAAATAAAAAAAGGTACAAAAGTAAAACAAAAAAATGTAGCGGAATAACATTATAAAAACACTGTGTAATGGGTTTTAAATATACAGGGTGAACAATAAATATGTATAAATTTCAGGAATTGGATTAAGGACATATTCTCTCTCCCCAGTGCCGTCTCAGTTCAGGTTGCTGATAATGATAGAAAACGTCATTCTCTAGTGATGAATTAAGGTGTTTCTATCAGTTATCCGACGAGTGCGAAAATCATCCAACTTTTCCTAGTACGGCCTTTGCTTATCCGGTGACAGTTCTATAGATAAATCAGGAAACCGGTATATCTCGGTCTCGTTATACACGAAGAATTGAACGAGAATTTTTTTTTCGAGAATTGGAACTCATACTGGAAGGTAAAACTGAAGAAAACTGAGGGATAGGTCTTTGACATCTTGCCGTAAATATCCATTTCAGATGTTGGCGCTCATCAAGGCTACTTATATTTCATTTGTTGCAGTCAGGAACGATTCCTCGAAGCTTTTACCTAATTAGGCCCTCAAATTGGCGAGCCGGCAAATTCTTCTTCTGTCAGAATTTCTTTTCCTTCTATTTTCTCAAGCAGAATGTGTTATAACAGTTCATATCTTGTGTGATTCCTCATGATATGGATAGAATCTGCAGCATAAAACATTCAACAATGTTGACTAATTCTAGGATTTTATTCATTCTCTTCAATAAGACTTCAACGTTGGTAACCTTTTGCGTCCATTGAATTGTCACCGACTGCCCTACCAATATTAGCGCCTTCAGACGGTCCCAGTACCTATCTGCCGCGCGGAGCCAGCAGTGCCTCCCCTCCACTTTGAAGTGGACTCGCTGGAGGGGTATTTAAGCCGCTGCACTGGCCCGCGAGTGAGACTCTCCAATTAACTTTCAACCGGAGAAGAACAAGGAAGAAGAGCTCCCGACCGAAGAAGAAGAGCCCAGCCGAAACCGGACGCACCATCCCTGGTCTACGCTACCGGTGGGGGACGCACATTCCCGCACCGATCAACCTTCACCGACCCGGAGAGAACCGCCTCGGCCGATCCGACACTGCGGGGCTCTGGGGGCCACCACTGCCACGCTGCAGCGGGGACCCAACTGCCGCTGAGGGAAGGCTAGGCCTGAACCCGGTAGCCGAGCCATCACTCTTCGGGCTCCGCTTCCACCACGCCGGCTCCTCCCTTCCGACCACCAACAACGGCCCTTTTCAGGGCCAACCACAAAACACACCCGGTCCTTTTCAGAGCCACCAACACAATTAAACGGCCCTTTTCAGGGCTACCAACTTTACGAGCAAGGTTTCGCCACATGTCGTCTGTTATTAGCGACTAAGATTGGTTTTAAGTATTGAAAATTTCCATACCCTAGCCAGGAATTGAACCCGGGACCTCCGCCTTGTAGGCTAGGCGATACCACTACGCTACGGAGGCGGTATATGCTATTATTAATCGTGATTCCATTACCATACATTTTTGTTAACATACACCAACTTCTTGGACATCCTATACTAAAAAACTTATAAAAGATACCATAGAAATTAGGACGAAACGCAGATGTGTTATGAAAAAAGCTACTAGCAAATTACTATTTACTTAATTAAGTATCCATATCAATCTACATATTAATTTATACTTCTTTTATTATGTTTTATTTATTAATTTATTTATTTATTAATAGATTACCACACCCCTCTACAAAATACTAACGCACGAATGCCATGTTTTATTTATTTTAATGTATTATCAAAATGCAAAGTAATATAAATAAAATTGAGAGGGTTATTGTAAATTACTGTACAGAACGACAAACGCGTAGATGAAATAAAATAAAACATAAATTTCCAATTTCATAAATTAACATTGAATCTTCCACAAGTTTTTTTTTTAGTTTGAAGTCGCATTTTTAACTCTATCTTTCGAGTGCCTCTACCAATAGATTTTGGCACACAATTAGTCGTTTACATGTGCAAATAATCCATTAATTTAACCGTAAATTGAATCCAGGACCTTTTTCTTTGCAGTTTTCCGCTATCTAGCGCTCAACCTCTGCGGTAAAGAGGCGTTTATTAGGCATAAAATTTTGGTTTTGTGATTTCATATTATTTTTCATTTTTAGTTTACTAGTTCAAAATTAATCTAACTTTTTCCAAGATATGCATACTCCCACTTAGAACTATTATTTTACAATTTAAAAAAAGACGTGGCTTGTTCAGCTAGTACTGTTTTCGCTTCTCCTACACCTGTGCATTGTCGATCCAGCTGTTAATCATCGCTGACACGGCTCCAATTATCACAATGAGGCAGTTAGAAGAGGAACTCTTCCCCATTTTTCAATTGCGCATGGGTACAGGAAATCTTTTACTACATTGTTCTGTTATAAATTGGTTCGCAGCTGTGTGTTTTCGGTGTTATTGGATGAGCCAGAGGCTTTGATGCAAACCAAAAAAAGATGACAATATTATTTAAATTATCGCCCAATAAAACAAAAACATCGGTTAATTTACTGGAAAATTTAAAAAATTGTTATCTATGATTTTCCTTTGTCCGACCTACCGTCAATCACACCCAGATCGGTTTTCCGATTCGTAATCTACACAAAAAGTTAGTTAGCATGGATTGGGTTTTTGAAGTTCCCGTTTCGACCGAAAGTGGCCCAAAACCGGAAATCAAGAGATCAAAACCGGAATTTAAAAACAGAATAGGGTCATTCGATTCCTCTTAAAGAATATATACAGACGTCATTGGGTTTGAAGTTCCGGTTTTGACCGGAAGTGGCCCAAAACCGGAAATCAAATTCAGAAACTACAATAGGTAACTACAAACGGCTTTCGGATTCGAAATCTATACAAAAAGTTAGTGTGCATGGATTGCGTTTGAAGTTATAGTTTCTCAACCGGAAGTAAAAAAATTAAAGTTAAAGTCTGGAAATAAAATAGTGTCATTCGATTCCTCTTAAAGAGCAAATACAGAAAACATTGGTTTTGAAGTTCCGGTTTCAACTGAAAGTTAAGAAATCAAAGTGGGAATTTGAAAACAAAAATAGTGGATTTCAATTATACTCTTAAAGAGTAGATACAGAAATCACTGAGTTTGAAGTTCCGGTTTCAACTGAAAGTGGCCCAAAACTGGAAATCAAGAAATCAAAGTCGGAATTCGGAAATAAAATAGGGTCATTAGGTTCGAAGTACTGGTTTTGACCGGAAGAGGCCCAAAACCGGAAATCAAAGTCAGCAACTACAAGAGATAGCAACAAACGGTTTTCGGATTCGTAATCTACACAAAAATTTAGTAAGCATGGATTGGGTTTGAAGTTCCGGTTTTAACTGGACGTAGCCTAAAACCGGAAATCAAGAAATTAAAGTCGGCATTTGGAAACGAAAATAGTGTCATTCGATTCCTCTTGAAGAGTACATAAGCAAATCACAAATGGTTTTTGCAATAGGTCAAAGGTAACCCTTTTTAGAAATGCCTCCAACCAAGTGACTCAATGTATCGCGAAATATTTTTTTTACAGAAAATCCTTTGTGTAACTGGGTAAAAACGAACAGTATAGCCTACAATTTAAAACTGATAAGTTACTGAAATTTTGTAGAACTATTCCAAAAGTTAAAAAAACTGACTACAAACATACCTTTTGATATGAAATTATATTTCAACATTAAATAATAAGGAGTTGTAAGGTGTTAAAAAGAGGTGGGTCAAGTGTAAGAAAATAAAAAATATATATATATACAGAAGCTGGTAAGTTGGTAGAAAGGCACTTGCCACCAGGCAAAAGATCAATATGATAAAAAAAGGTACGAGAGAGGATTGTGACATAATTTGGGTTTGTCTGTGGGGCCCCCAGGTGGTATTTAACAACATGAGGTCCTGTCCCTTTTCTCGACCGAGAACATTTACCTACCTGAAATCAATTAATTGCAGTCTACAGCTCCTCACTGTTATACGAATAAAATAAAACCATCAAAAGAATGAAAAAGAATTGGTCGCGACGCGACGGGATTTCTTCCAGCAAAAAATGAATGAAAATATAAATAAAAGTCTATTGACAGTGTTTTGACAGAAGGTTTAATATAAATAGATCTTCTATTAAGAATGAAATTTATGATTCCATGTTTTTAAAAACAACAATTTAATTAATATTATGAGAAAATTATTTTAAAACAATTTTAACGACGCATATTCCTAAAGTAAGGGCCGTTTTGTCGTTTAAAAATCTGGTGTGAAACACTCACACAACTTTCTCTTGCCAATGCAAATAATAAACAATAATCCTAACATTAGTAATAAAACATTAGAAATAAACAAAAAACTAACCTCAATAAACATAACCTAATTTTAATCATGAGTGAAAGACACAAAATGACAATAAACCTCAGTTTGGCTTAAAAATACGGAAAATCATTCCTTCGCGCTAAACTAGGCTTCGCAGAGAAAAATGCTCTCAATACAAGTTGTAGATCTTTTAATTTCCTATAAATTTTATTATATACACTTTTGTTGTGAAATGCATACTAAGGCAGAAATCTTTAAAAATCAATTTTTCACAAGTTTTCGTGAGAAAAAAAAGAAAATCGCTAATTACCGCTAAACTAAGCGTTATAGGTCTACAAAAAAATGTTTGAAATAAAAGTTGTAGGATTTTATATTCTCTACAACTTTTATTATATAACTTTTTGCGCTAAATTGCATATTAAAGCCGTATCTTAAAAAAACTATGTTTTCACGTGAAAACAGCCTCACCCAGAATTTCAGTAAACATGACGCCTACCCTATCTTGTAGAGAATAAAAAATTAAGTAAATGAGGCGATTTTTAAAAAAATCGTAAGACCAGTTTTTGAGAAAATCGCAAAAAAGTGAAACATTATACGAATAAACTACTACTTCCGGTTGACCGATTTTGATGAAAATGTTCGTGTCAGGTCCGGTAGTGGTATGTAACTTAAGTTTCAAGTTCGTACGATGTTCCGTTCTTGAGATATTTTGTACACACACACACACACACACACACACACACACACACACACACACACACACACACAGACCAATCGCTAAAAAGTTTTTTGGGTTCAGGGGGTCTGAAAACGTATAGATCCGGTGAAAACTCGATTTCGAAAAATCGACATGAAAACAATACTTTCCTTCCTATATATTCATATAGGCAAGAGAAAGTAATAAAAGTCTATTGACAGTGTTTTGACAGAAGGTTTAATATAAATAGACCTTCTATTAAGAATGAAATTTATGATTCCATGTTTTTAAAAGTAACAATTTAATTAATATTATGAGAAAATTATTTTAAAACAATTTTAACGACGCATATTCCTAAAGTAAGGGCCGTTTTGTCGTTTAAAAATCTGGTGTGAAACACTCACACAACTTTCTCTTGCCAATACAAATAATAAACAATAATCCTAACATTAGTAATAAAACATTAAAAATAAACAAAAAACTACCCTCAATAAACATAACCTAATTTTAATCATGAGTGAAAGACACAAAATGACAATAAACCTCAGTTTGGCTTAAAAATACGGAAAATCATTCCTTCGCGCTAAACTAGGCTTTGTAGAGAAAAATACTCTCAATAAAAGTTGTAGATCTTTTAATTTCCTATAAATTCAGTTGTATACACTTTTGTCATAAAATGAATACTAAGCCCGAAATCTTTAAAAAATCGATTTTTTACACGTTTTCGTGAGAAAAAAAAACAGAAAATCGCTAATTACCGCTAAACTAAGCGTTATACCAAAAGATGTTTGAAATAAAAATTGTAGAATTTTAAATTCTCTACAAATTTTATTATATAAATTTTTGCGCTATATTGCATATTAAAGCCGTAATCTTAAAAAAAACAACGTTTTTACGTGAAAACACCCTCACCAAGAATTTCAGCGAACATGGCGTCTACCCTATCTTGTAGAGCATAAAAATTTTTAGTAAACCAGGCGATTTTAAAAAAAATCGTAGGACCAGTTTTTGAGAAAATCGCAAAAAAATGAAAAATTACACGAAATAAACTACTACTTCCGGTTGACCGATTTTGATGAAAATGTTCGTGTCGGGTCCGGTAGTAGTATGTAACTTAAGTTTCAAGTTCGTAGACGTTCCGTTCTTGAGATCTTCTGTTTACACACACACAAAGACCAATCGCTAAAAACATGTTTTTTGGGTTAGGGTGTCTGAAAACGTGTAGATCCGGTGAAAACTCGATTTCGAAAAATCCACAAGAAAACAATACTTTCCTTCCTATACATTCATATAGGCAAGAGAAAGTAAAAATAAAAATTTAATTAATATTATGAGAAAATTATTTTGAAACAAATAATTTGAACGAAGCATATTCCTAAAGTAAGGGCCGTTTTGTCATTTAAAAACTCGTGAGAAAAGGTTTTTATTGACAATATTAATTTAATAGATCCTATCTTACTTTTCCACATAATCGCCATTCAGTTCTCAACATTTTTGTAACAATGCACCTGTATCAAACTATTAAAGCTTCTTCAACAGGTTCACTGCTATTCAAATGATGGCAGACTTATCAGAAACGCTACAATGGTTTTTTCATTTTCAGTAGGCCTATACTATAAAAATCATTTACTATGTAGTAACAGAAATTGTGTTGTTTAGGTCATCAGCCAAAAAGCTGGTTTGAACCTGTAGAGGTTTTACTAAGTAAATTGAGGAGTGAGGTGGTTTACCTTTGCCTTCCTCACTAAATAGAAAAGTATGCTTATCAGCATGCCAGGCCCTCTGAAAAGCACATATTTTCCACTCTGCAAATGACACCTTCACTTCATTCACCACAGGGTCTGGCTGTATAATGAAATTCATTACTTCCAGAGGAGATAACTCTGATTAGTGTCTTTTACACCTCTACCTCTTCTGTTCTTAAATGATTCACCCATTTAATTGGCTGACCATGTGATAAGAAACAGAACTATTTATTTTAGCCCTGCAGCGAACAGATTGAGAGTAAAAAATTTGACTCTCCATCTGTCTGTTATGGGCAGTAACAGAAATTAAGACACAAAAATATTAGTCTCGATTAATTGGTACAAGAATTTTGTTTTACGTCATGCGTAATTTTATAAAATATTGAATTTACAATAATAGCCTATAGTGCAATAAAGTTCGAAACGTAACCTGAAAATAACCTAAAATGTAACAGAAAATGTATATTTGGTGCTTTTCCTTATTCATTTTTTTTACTTTTTCTTGCCTATATGAATATAAGTTATAGGAAGGAAATCGTTTTCATGTCGATTTTCCGAAATCGACTTTTCACCGGATCTACACGTTTTCAGACACCCTGAACCCAAAAAACATGGTTTTAGCGATTGGTCTGCGTGTCTTGAGTGTGTGTGAACAAAATATCTCAAAAACGGAACATCGTACGAAGTGAAATTTAAAACTTAAGTTAGATAGGCAACTCGTTTTCATGGAAAATCGTTTTCATGTCGATTTTCCGAAATCGACTTTTCACCGGATCTACACGTTTTCAGACACCCTGAACCCAAAAAACATGGTTTTAGCGATTGGTCTGCGTGTCTTGAGTGTGTGTGAACAAAATATCTCAAAAACGGAACATCGTACGAAGTGAAATTTAAAACTTAAGTTAGATAGGCCTACTACTACTAGACCGGACACGAACATTTTCATCGAAATCGGTCAACCGGAAGTAGTAGGTGTTAATTCGTGTCATTTTTCACTTTTTTGCGATTTCCTCAAAAAAGGATCCTACAATGTTTTTAAAAAATCGCCTCATTTTCTACATTTTTTGTGCTCTAAAAGATAGAGTAAGCGCCATGTCTGCTGAAATTTTTGGGCAGGCTGTTCTCTCGTAGAAAAAAATTTTTTTTGTTAAGATTGCAGCCGTAATATGCATTTTCCGGGAAAAGTGTATACAATTAAAGTTGTAGAAAATTTAAAAACCTACAAATTTTATTTCAAACATTTCTGTGTATAACGCTTACTTTAGTGGTAATTAATGATTTTATTGTTTTTTTCATGAAAATCTATAAAAAATATTTGTTAAGATATTGGCCGTAGTAGGCCCCCTATATTTAACGACAAAAGTGTATAATATCAAATTTTTAGGGAATTAAAAGATCGATAACTTTTATTTTAAGCATTTTTCTCTACACAGAGCCTTGTTTAGCGTGAAAGAGTGATTTTCGGTATTATTAGGTAAGCCAAACTAAAGTTGATTTTCATTTTGCATCATTCACCATGATTAGAATTAGGTTATGTTTTATGAGGTTAATTCGTTTATTTCTGATGTTTTATTACTAAAGTTAGATTATATTTTTCATTATATGCATTGATAAGAGAAAGTTATGTGAGTGTTTCACACAAGATTATTTCTGTTCTTATCCAAATAGCTGTAATTTTAGAAAATTGGTAATATCATTCATGAAGTGATATCAAGAAAGCGCAATAGCATACAATTGTTTATGTAAACACCAAACTGATTCACACGTATTTCATACTCAAAATGACAGATTTAATGATAAAATTATACATTAAGGCAAAAATAATAGACAAGAATATTTTTTTTTCTAAAGAATAGACCTGAGTTGAAACCTATTATTTTTAAACAATTTCATAATGCATGTAAAAGAATCTGTGATCAAAAAAATCTGAGTGCATCATATTTTTTTTCTTAACGTCTTTCTATTGTTTGTTTAGCAAGATTGTAAACAATATAAACTGCTCTATTATTAGGACTAAGCATAACAATTTGTTTTCGTGTAAACAATGTGTATGCTAATAACCAGGACGGTAAATCGAACTGGCCTACGGGTAATCAGTCAACTGGTAGAAATTAGCTATTATTTGTTAAGTAACATCGGTTGGGCAAGCGACTTTGTATGGTGACCAGCTGACATCCATTGGTAAACAAACTCTACTGGATGTCCCAGTTCAAACTCACGCATAATCCACATCAAAAATACAGCAAAAAGCAGCAATCAAATTTAGGGATAGTCAGTAATGTACACTTCACGATGACATAATATGAGCAAACATAATCTGGTGTGAAACACTTACACGGCTTTCTCTTACTAATGTAAAAAATCAACAATACAACCTACGTTTCGTTTCATCATTAGTAAACAATGTAAAATAAAAAAAACACAACCTAATTTTAATCATGAGTGAATGACGCAAAATGAAAACCAACCTCTGTTCGACTTAAAAATACGGAAAATCAGTAGCTGGCACTAAACTAGGCTCTGAAGTGAAAAATCTGGTGTAAAACACTCTCTTGCCAATGCAAATAATGACCAATATAATCTAACATTAGTAATAAAACATTGCAAATAAACAAAAAACATAACCTAATTTTAATCATGAGTGAATGATGCAAAATGAAAACCAACCTTAGTTTGTCTTAATAATACGGAAAATCACTCTTTCACACTGAACTAGGCTCTGTAGGAAAAATCCTGTAAATGAAAGTTGTAGATCTTTAAATTTCCTATAAATTTGATTGTTGCATTTCTGTCGTAAATTAAAATTTTTACGGCTGAAATTTAAAAAAAAAAATCAATGTTTTTTTAGATTTTCATGGAAAAAAACAGAAAATCACTAATTACCGCTAAACTAAGCGTTATACACAAAAATGTTTGAAATAATAGTTGTAAGATTTTAAATTCTCTACAACTGTTATTATATACATTTTTGCGCTAAAATGCAAATTAAAGCCGCAATCGTAAAAAAAATGTTTTACGTGAAACCAGCCTCAACAAGAATTTCAGCTTACATGGCGCCTACCCTATCTTGTAGAGCATGAAAAATTTAGTAAACCCGGCGATTTAAAAAAAAAATCGTGGGACCCGTTTCTGAGAAAATCACAAAAAAATAAAAAATTACACGAATAAACTACTACTTCCTGTTCACCGATTTTGATGAAAATGTTCGTGTCGGGTCCGGTAGTGGTGTGTAACTTAAGTTTCAAATTTCAAGTTCGTACGATGTTCCGTTCTTGAAATATTCTATTACACCCACACACACACACACATCAATAGCTAAAAATATGTATTTTTTGGATTCAAGGGTACTAAAAACGTTATATCCGTAGAAAACTCGATTTATAAAAATCAATTAGACAACAATACTTTCTTTCCGTATAATATATTCAAATAGGTTAAGAGAAAGTAAAAAAAAAAACAAACGAGATAGTCTACAAGATGTATAAAATGTTGATTGATGATATGAAAGAAAACAAATAAGATGATATATAAAAAAGTTATAAAAACTTTTTTGACACCCGGTATGTATAACTTAGGTAAAGAATACGCCTTCTTTTCACCACCTACGCCCTTTTTGAAATCAAGCCTACTATTAGGAGCAATATATTATTTAACTAACTGCGGTAGGTTGGATTATATGCGACAGTAAAATTACACCCGATGAAGTTTAAGACTTGTATAAGGTATATTTGAGACCATCTTACAGAGGACTGAATGGTTTTAACCTGTACGATTTCTAATACATGCATGTACTGTGTGTTTGTTCAAAACTAATTATCGGGCCATTATCATTTTTTTGTCCGTCTTCCTTTCCATCATAATTCCACCACTCGTTCCTTCTTTATCATATTTATCCATCCATCATTTTTTATTTCACATTTTAGATTCTTCTTGTTTAAACATCCTATTATAAAAGCAAATAGGATATACATAATGCAAAGCTGATCCTAATCTACGAAACCTCAAGCGAAATATTTTATTAATTCTGCATAAATATGATAACAGTAGTATTATCGTTTAGAAATCAACAGTATGGTTGTCATTAAAAAAAAATACGGTTTATTATTTATACAAAAATAATAATAATTTATTTTTAAATTTTAATTTATTTATTAATGACACACGGATCAAACGGTAAAAACATGTTTTTTGGGTTCAGGGGGTCTAAAAACGTGTAGGTGAAAACGTCCGGTGAAAACTCGATTTCGAAAAATCGAAATGAAAACAACACTTTCTTTCCCTACATAGAACGCCGGGTCTTTTCCGTTTTCTGTATGCCACTATCAAATCCTAACTCCTTGAAGGGTTGGACACTTGTTCATTTCTCCCACTCCCTTACTGAATACTCTACTGGGACAAACACATTCACGCACGCGTACACACGTCCTTCCCAGTCCCAGTATATACGAGGTTATCCAGAAAATAACCTCCGTTTTGAAATAAAAAGTAAACGAGTGAAGATACAAAAACTTTATTATATACACCACACACAAAACTTACTAAAATACTTTTGGTATTTTTAAACTTGGCCAAAAGTTCATTTGTTCTTCGAGCTGTATGAGGGCAAGCGTTGTCATGCAACTTTTGGCCAAGTTTAAATGGGACGTTTACGATCATCCCCCATACAGCCCGGACTTGGCTCCTAGTGACTTTCAGCTGTTCCCGAACATGAAGCGGTGGGTTGCATCTCAGCGGTTCGCCAATGACGAAGAGCTTCAAAACGCCGTGAATGGTTGGCTACATCACAGGCGGCAGATTTTTATGCAGAGGGTATTTCAAAGACTGTTCCAAGGTATGACAAGTGCTTGAATCTGTTTGGCGACTATGTCGAAAAATAGAGAAAAACTGTAGTTTTAATACGTATGTATATAATAAAGTTTTTGTAACTTCACTCGTTTACTTTTTATTTCATAACGGATGTTATTTTCTGGATAACCCTCGTAGTTCCATGTTACACGTTCTGTTGTTTGATTTCTTATTTTGATTGTTTGTTTTATTTTGCTATTACTACATTACTATTAAGTTAAATTTTTTAATTATTTACAAAGGCAAGAGAAATTCGTGAAGTGTTTCACACAGACTTTTTTAGTTGTATATCTTCCTCCGTCTGAATATTATTCAGAAACTCTACAAAATTCATAGCAGACGGTGTAGTAACTAACGGTAAAATGGGAGTGGAGTTGACATTACGTAGGTATATTGTTAGTCAAATTGGCGCGCTAGACGCAAGAGCGAGAGAATTGTGTAACACTTCAGGGAATTCGGATTTGATAGTGGCATATTGAAAATGGAAAAGACCCAGGTAGCCTATTCATAGAGCTAGAAAAAGTGTTGTTTAGGTCAACAGCCGAAAGGCTGGTTTGAACCTCTATAGAGTTTTTACTAAAAACGATAGGTGAGGTGGTTTACTATTGCCTTCCTCACTGAGTTGAAAGAGTATGCTTATTAGCATGCCAGGCCATCCGAAAAGTACCCACTTTCCACCCTGCAAATGACACCTTCACTTCATTCACCACAGGGTCTGACTGTATAGTGAAATTCATTACTCTCAGAGGAGATAACTCTGATTAGTGTCTTTTACATCTCTACCTCTTCCGTTCTTAAATAGTTGAATCATATAATTGGCTGACTATGTCATAAGAACCGAACTATTTTTTGTTGCCCTGGAAGCAACAGATTGAGTGCAATTAATTTAACACTAGAAAAAGAAATAACAAAAACAAAATGTTCATAGACCTCCGTGGCGTAGTGACTAGCGTGCAAGTATACAAAGCGAAAATTCCCGGGTTCGATTCCCGGTAGGGTCTGGAAATTTGAACACGTAATAACCCACAGTGGTCGCTAATGACCGAGCTGTCGATGCGACTTCAAATAAAACTAAAAAAAATTGTTCAAAAATAAAATTGTTACTGCCGGCCGCATTGGCGCAGTTGGTAATGTGCTCGCCTCTCATCATGCGGTCCTGGGTTCGAATCCCACTCAGGCACGGCATATTTTCAAACTTTACAAAAATCATTTCATCCTCATTTCACACAGTTACACCCCAACGTCGTCGCTAATGACCTTGATGTTGATGCGACGTTAAATAAATTAAAAAAAAGAAGAAAAAAATTGTTACTTTGTCTTGTCCTATATGAATATACAAGGGTCCCACGAAGAGGTTGCTTTTTTGAATTAAAAAAGAGCAGGCCATTTCCCCTCTGAAAAGCATATACTTTCCACCCTGCAAATAACTCTTTCAATTCATTCACACCAGGATCTAAAATAATGAAATTCGTTACTTTCAGAGGAGATAACTCTGATTAGTATCTTTTACACCTCTACCTCTTCTGTTCTTAAATGCTTCAGGTATAAATAATTGGCTGACCATATGATAAGAAACAGAACTATTTTTTTTAGCCCTGGAATTAGCAGATCGAGTGCAAATAATTCAACTCTACCTGCCTGTTATGGACAAAATTTTAATGTAGGCTACTATATTCCAAAATGACAACCCTTAGGAGATAGTTAAAGGGAATCCTGAATTTATCAACCGGCCTGAAATAAATATCCACACTGGATTGTTAATCAAATCGGAATAATTTAAAATAAATAAATTATAATCGTGTGTAATTTAGATAAGACCTAGGTATAACCTAGATAGAAAGGATAAAATAAGTAATTTAGAGGTTCTTAGGCGAGTAGATGAAAAAACAATTATATGGAAGCATCTTACCAAAAGAAGGGATAGGCTAGTGGGGCATATCTTAAGACATCCAGGTATTGGGCTATCAATAATGGAGGGTAATATTAAGGAAGTAAATTGTAAGGGGAGGCAAAGATTAGAATATGTAAAGCAAATTACGAAAGATGTAGGGCGTTACAGGTATGTAGATATGAAACGACTTGCGCAAGATAGAACAGCTTTGAGAACTGCATCAAACCAGTCGAGACTGATGACAAAAAAAAGTCGCAATGTTAAAAAAAACAATTTTTTATGAAAAAAAGAATTTCCAAGAATTTCAGCAGACAGGGCGCCTACCCTATCTTTGTAGAGCATAAAAAATTTAGTAAACCAGGCGATTTTTAAAAAAATCGTAGGACCCATTTTTGAGAAAATCGTAAAAAAGTGAAAAATTACACGAATAAACTACTACTTCCGGTTGACCGATTTTGATGAAAATGTTCGTGTCGGGTCCAGTAGTGGTGTCTTAACTTAAGTTTCAAGTTCGTACGACGTTCCGTTTTTGAGATATTCTGTTCACACATAAATACACATAGACCAATCGCTAAAAACATGTTTTTTGGATTCAGGGAGTATGAAAACGTGTAGATCCGGTGAAAACTCGATTTCAAAAAATCGACATGAAAACAATATTTTCCTTCCTATATATTCATATAGGCAAGAGAAAGTAAAAATGACATCTCTTAGGAGATAGTTTAGGGAATCCTGAATTTATCAACCGGCCTGAAATAAATATTCACACTGGATTGTTAATCAAATCGGAATAATTTAAAATAAATAAATTATAATCGTGTGTAATTTAGATAAGACCTAGGTATAGATAGAAAGGATATAGAATGGTATCTATAGATATCAGACCACCGGCGCCGACCCCCAGGGGCAATGCAACAACAGTATGTGTACGAAAGCTAGCGAAGAACGAAGCGGGGAGCTGGCTACTTCGGGGCGGATTAATGATGAAGTAACGTCAGAGACAAACTCGCGAGAACCCCCTGCAGGTTTTTAAAATGTTATAAATTACTTTACAAGTAAATGATTCACAACTTAAATATGTATATTACATATTATTATAACAGTATACTACCTTTGTTTGTTTTACGGGTTGCGCATTCGCGTGCGTTCGTTTTACATTTTACACATATGTATAACTGTATTATTTATATTTAAAACAAATACAGAAACAAACAAAAAAACCCCTTTCTTTTGTCTCGTCCATAGGCTATGTATATATATATTTTTAAATTTGTTGGCTTTTACTTTCCTTTAAGGGGTCATTATTGATTGATTTATTTCTGTTTTAGAATTTCCAATAGTTGAAAAAAATAAACAATACAATGTAGGTCTGAGAGATGTACGTCCAAAAGTGTACTGTAATTGTAAAATTCAGTATAAAAGATAAATTATTTCATAAAATATTTTCTATCTTCCGTCGTTCCCCTACAATACATTGTTTTTCTTAAGTTAGTCCGTACAAAAAACGAAATCTTTTTGAATATCGATTTGTTATTTTACGAAGTGTAGCTATTAATAATAACATGACTGACGTTGTAAACAATTTTATTTTAATTTTATACATAATCACTTATTGCCAACTTCAATATACACTTCTTCTCTATCTCTACAACGCTCCATGCGAATTTTCCATATTGGAAACAGTGCTCGAAATCATCTTCTGTCAGCTCCTGCTGCTAAAAAATGTTTGTACTGGCACTTTGTACGCGAAAATGACCCAAATTTTTTGGAAACGATAACATGTGATGAAACGTTGTTTTTTACTTATGATCCGGAAACGAAGCGCCAATCCATCCACTAGACGAGCCAAACTTCACCGAGAGCCAAAAAAGCTCGAATGAGCAAGTCAAAATTTAAAGCAATGATGATTGTTTTTTTGATACCCATGGGATTGTGTACCTTCACTGGGTACCTGAAGGTCAAACAATTAATCAATATTACTACCTTGAGGTACTTCCTAAACTACGTCAAAGAGTAAGGAAAAAACGCCCCGAAATGTGGAAGGACAAATCATGGGTTCTCCACCAAGACAATGCGCCAGCTCATTCCGCGTTATCTAACAAAAGGCTCCTTAGCCAAGTACAGCATCTCAGTGTTAGAACATCCACCTTATTCACCAGATCTTACACTATTGACTTCTACCTGTTCCCTAGGTGAAATCTGCATTAAAAGGAACAAGATTTGAGCTACAGAAGATGACTTCCAGCACTGTTTCCAACAATGGAAAATTCGCATGGAGCGTTGTAGGGATAAAGAAGGAGTGTATATTAAAGGTGACAATAAGTGATTATGTATAAAATTAAAATTAAATATTTTATAACGTCAGTCTCATTATTTAATAGCCACACCTCGTGTGTTGTATTGTTTTAGGTCATCAGCTGGTTTGAACCTCTAGAAGCTTTACTAAGTAAAACGAGGAGCGAGGTGGTTTACAATGCCTTCCTCACTGAGTGGAAAAGTATGCTTATCAGCATATCAGGCCCTGCAAATGAAACCTTCCAGATTTACCAGACTGTATGGCTGTATAATGAAATTTATTACTCTCAAGGAACAATACTCTGACTAGGGAGTTTTATACCTCAACCTCTTCTTTTCTTAAATGCTTCAGTCATATAATTACAATTTTCTCTTGCCAATGAAAATAAATAGAACCTTACATTAGTTAAAACATTAGAAATAAAAATAAAACCTTATTTTAATCATGAGTGAAAGACGCAAAATGAAAATCAACCTTAGTTTGGCTTAAAAATACGGAAAATCACTCTTTCACGTTAAACTAAGGTCTGTAGAGAAAAATGCTCTAAATAAAAGTTGTAGATCTTTTAATTTTCTATAAATTTGATTATACACTTTTGTCGTCGCATGCCAAAACCAAAATCTTAAAAAAAATCGATTTTTTTACACGTTTTCGTGAGAAAAAAAAAAAGAAAATCGCTAATTGCCGCTAAAGTAAGCGTTATACAAACAAATGTTTGTCATAAAAGTTGTAGGATTTTAAATTCTCAACAACTTTTATTATATATACATTTTTGCGTTATAATGCATATTAAAGCTGCAATTTAAAAAAATCCATTTTTTACGCGAAAATAACCTCACCAAGAATTTCAAGAGACATGGCGCCTACCCTATCTTGTAGAGCATTAAAAATGTAGTAAGTGAGGAGATTTTAATAAAAATCGTACAAGCCGTTTTTGAGAAAATCGCAAAAAATTAAAAATGACACGAATAAACTATGGTACTACTTTCGGTTGACCGATTTTGATGAAAATGTTCGTGTTGGGTCCGGTAATAGTACCTAACTTATGTTTTAAGTTCGTACAATGTTCCGTTTTTGAGATATTCTGTTCACGCGCGCGCGCGCACACACACACACACACCAATCGCTGAAAACATGTTTTTTTGGGTTCAGGGGGTCTGAAAACGTGTAGATCCGGTGAAAATTCGATTTCGAAAAATCGACATGAAAACAATGCTTTCCTTCCTACATATTCACATAGGCAAGAGAAAGTAAAAATACTGTAATATTACTTACGAAATATCTACAAAATGTGAAAAATTTTGGAGGGGGAGGGAATAACAAGAAGAACCCAAATTTTTTTTTATCGAAACAGTTCAGCGATTTTTCTTACGAAACTCCGGATTAAAATTAACTCAATGCTGAGTTCTACACAGCTATAACTTTAGAACTATTGTGGATACAGTACAAAAAGAAACCGGAGTTAGATGAAATTTCTTCGAACTTTTTTTTTTAATAACCGTTTGTTTTCCAACTCGGAACCCATTAAATGAGCCACAAGTTACCACGTAGTAAAACTGTACAAAAACGTGACAAACGTTCGACATTTTACTAATTTTAAACACTGAAAATAAAATTATACCGTATAATAATATGACGTCATATAAATGACAATCATGCAAACGTGTTTAACCGTTAACTTTCGTTTAAATAGTATATTAATAACAAATGTGCTGAAATTTTCCTTTCACCGGCACGAATTACTAGAAATCAATTTATAACATATAAATGTTAATAAATAATTGACTTTAGGCTTTACAGGAATAAATTTATAGTTACTTTATTATAAATTTCTATTAAATATAAATCTTTTAACAAATTAGTTCAAGTGAAAGTATTGTAAAAAAATTTGGGCGCATGGCCATTGCACTCGAGTTTGAGGAATTGACTCCGGGAGGGCTTCGGTTATGGTGATTAGGAGTAATGAAAATTAAGGCACATATCATAAATCATATGATTACAGAATTCATCAAATTTCTAAGTATTTTCGTTCCTGGTTATGATTATCCGAAATTCCAGTCCTTTCCGAGGCTTGCCAGTTAGTTAGGCCTATATGAAGAATCCCCTGGCCGTGATACGAGCGCTGCGCAGGTTAAGCATGATGACGGATTGCCCTCTTACTGCTTTCAAGCTTGCAGGGCGGTTTCTCCGAGACGTCGCTCCCGTCTCTTTCGCCGTAAGAATCATGACACAAGAATGACAAATGAAAGGGTTACAGTATTAGTATTGCAATATTGCTCAATGGGAAGAAGAAACTTGGATGACCAAAGAAAAAGTGGTTTGAGGCTGGAACAGGCGAAGCCCCTAATCCGCATGCGGTAGAAGAAGAATTAATGTGAAAGTATTCTAAAGAAATTTAGGCGCATGGGCGTTGCAGTCGAGACCGAGGAATTGACTAGGGGAGGGCTTCGGCTATGGTTATTGGGGGCAATAGCATCACATTTGAGGGGGTCACTACCGGAGGGGGGAATAAAAAAACCCACGAGAACAGGGGGTACGCCACAATCTTAAAAAAATCTGGTGTGCAACGCTCACACGACTTTCACTTGCTAATCCAAATAATAAACTAAGTTATATTAACTAACATTACCTAGTAATAAACAAATAAAACTAACCTCAAAAAACACCTAATTTTAATCACGAATGAATGATGCAAAATGAAAATCAACCTCAGTTTGGCTTAAATTACCGCTAAACTAAGCGTTATACAAAAAAATAAATAAAATAAAAGTTGTAGGAATTTAAATTCTCTACATCTTATGATATATACATTTTGCGCTAAAATGCATATTAAAGCCGCAATCTTAAAAAAAACAACTTTTTTACGAGAAAACAGCCTCTCCAAGAATTTCAGCAGACATTGCGCCTACCCTATCTTGTAGAGCATAAAAAATTTAGTAAATATATTTGAAAAAATCTCAAAAAAGTGAAAAATGACACGAATAAACTACTACTTCCGGTTGACCGATTTTGATGCAAATGTTCATGTCGGTTCCAGTAGTAGTATCTAGGCCTAAGTTTCAAGTTCGTACGATGTCCGTTCTAGAGATATTTTGTTCACGCACACACACACACACCAATCGGTAAAAAAATGTTTTTTTGGGTTCAGGGGGTCTGAAAACATGTAGATCCCTTGAACACTCGATTTCGAAAAATCGACACGAAAACAATACTTTCCTTCCTATACGATCATATAGGCAAGAAACAGTAAAAATTTGTAATTTTTTGGGTTCATGGTGTCTGAAAACGTGTATGTATAACAGGTGAAAAATCGGCTTGAAAACAATAGTACTTTCCTTCCTTATATGTATTTATAATAGAGCAAGAGAGAATAATAATAATAAATTATATATTTAAAAAAATATCAAAAACAAAATGTTCACACACAAAATTTTTGACCATGTGTTCAGTATAAACTAAAACATTTTGTAAAATGTACATAACCTAAAAATATATATATTTTTTATTAACTAAAGAAAGAAATATTGTATGGTCTTAAATATGTTGTGTTAATAACAACCTAAATAATGTTCTTGTTTTAGGCAGTATGCTTAAATCGTAAAGAGCAATAAAATTCATGAGGGAACTATAAAAAACGATGAATCAATAAAAAAATACTATATAAGCTAGTATCACAGGAATTAATTAATGTTATTTATAGTGTAATAAAAACATTCAAAATAATAAAAATTGTAATAAAATTCTAACACTCGTATTAAATACGAAGGATGTTCCTTTACATTCGATGAATCATTTTTATTATCATATATTTTATTTATTTAAATTTTTTAGTGTTTACATTTTAGTGTTCCCATCTTTGGATGAATCATTCAAAAATAAATTCTTACTTTTTTGTGGATTACATACAATACCATTCAAATAAATTGCAGGAAATGTATTCACATTCCTGTTAACATTCATGCAATAAAAAATATACACTTCCGTTTATTACTTTCTCTTGTCTATTTGAATATATAGGAAGGAAAGTATTATTTTCATGTCGATTTTTCGAAATCGAGTTTTCACCTAATAGTCTATACACGTTTTCAACCCCCTTGAATTAAAAAAAAAAACATGTTTTTTTGCGATTGTTCAATGTATGTGAACCAAAATCTTACGAACGGAATAACGTACAATGTTGAAACTTCGAACTTAAGTTAAATACCACTACGAGACCTGACAAGTACATTTTCATCAAAATCGGAATTATCTGATATTTCGTATTCTTACAGTATTTTTAAAGATAAAAACCGTAAAAATATTTTTAAAAAATCACTTAGGGCTATCAATATTTTTCAAGTTAATCTTAAACTATTTATTGAAAATAAATAATATTTAATTTAATTATGCTAAATTAATTTAATGATGTTATGTACTCAATGAGTTCATCTTACATAATTACATACAGTAAAAATATGGAGAAAAAGCAATGTATTTACCCAATCTATATATAACCTTAACTTGAATTTTTTTTTTATTTTAGTCCCTAATGTGTATACGTTGCAATCTGTTCAATTGAGAACAATAAGCAACCCAATGACCCAATGAGATAAGGATGATATGTATGACGTGTAAATGAGGTGTAGTCTTGTACAGACTCAGGCCGACCATTCCTGAGAGAGTATGGTTAACTGAACCGCAACCATTAAAGTACACCGATAACTTCTGTCTAGCACTCAAATCCGTATAAAAGTAACTACCTTTACTAGGATTTGAACCAGGAACCTTCGTCTCCGAAAATCAGCTGTTAAACAGCTGATTTAATACACACTTCTTCTATGTGAAACACACACACACGACTTTTTCTTCCCAATGTAAATAATGAAAAAATAAAACGTAATAGTAACGTAGTAATAGCAAAATAAACCAATCAAAATGAGAAATAAAACAACAGAATGTATAACAAACTGGTACTGGGAAGGACATGTACTACAGTACACGCGTGCGTGAGTGTGTCTGTCTCAGTATGAAAATTCAGTAAGGTAGGGAGCGGGAGAAATGAACAAGCGTGCAACCCTACGGGGAATTCGGATTTGATAGTGGCATACAGAAAACAGAAAAGATTCAATTACTTCGAAATTAATTGTAAACCAATGTAACTTTATTTCAGTGTAAAAATTATTATTAAATAAATAAAATAAAAAAATTTACGGGAATGGAGTCCAGAAATTATGATAAACCTACCAATCGTACCCCTGACTTTTCCAAATAATAAACGGGAATTATTTTGAAGGAAAATTAATAACGAGAAAAAACTATGGACCAACAAAAACAATGCGTAGACTATAAAAAAATATTAAATTTATAAGAGAATAAAAAACATGGTGTAGATATTTTTTCAATAAAGGATTTTATAAAAGGCGACATAAAACACACAAACAAGTATGTGTTATATTCATGAAAATAAACAAACAAAACAGTTGGGAGTAAATAGGTAAAAGAAAGGAAATGTGAGGTGTGTGTGTGTATGTGTGTGTGATAGAGAGAGAGAAAGAAGGAGTGCGTTGAAAAGGAGGGGTAGATAAGTGGAGAGATGACGTCTGGCCTACGGCAAACATAAGTCATGTTACAGAACGTTTAAAAATCAATTATCGAAAAATCAACATGAAATGGATAATTATAGAGTTTATATAGCAGGCCCCATTACTCATGCAAGGGCCAAGAAGGCGCCTGGTCTGTCTACACCACCCGCCTAACGTCCCCCACGATTACCTCTCCTTAACCGATACCCAACCTACAGCCTACCAACTCACACACACACACACACACTCGAACATGTTCGCGCGACCGTACCGAACGAACATGTACTATATTATACGGTATAGACATTACTACATTCTGTTTCATGCTAATACTTATGCAAAAACACTTAACGGCAAAAAAAACGTACAAAAAATTTGCAAATAAATGTTTGGCAAATCGCATGAATTTTCTCGCCAATGTTCAAACAGAATTTTTAACTTATTTTTTTTAACAACCGCTAGGGACCAAAACTGGAAAACTGTCCGTGACCACAAAAATAGCTGCCATTTTGGTTCGGTGATTAGAATTTAAATTTTCTTGTCTAACCAGGGGGCTTTTAACATAAAATATCACAAGCCTGTACATTCTATTTAAAATTTTTAACTTATCCCCACCCCCCTACAACCCCTAGGGACCAAAACTGGAAAACTGTCCATGACCACAAAAATAGCTGCCATTTTGGTTCGGTGATTAGAATTTAAATTTTCTTGTCTAACCAGGGGGCTTTTAACATAAAATATCACAAGCCTGTATATTCTATTTAAAATTTTTAACTTATCCCCACCCCCTACAACCCCTAGGAACCAAAACTGGAAAACTGTCCGTGACCACAAAAATAGCTGCCATTTTGGTTTGGACGATTGGCATCAATTTTTCTTGTTTCACCAGGGGCTTTAATACAAAATATCTGAAGCCTGTGCATCCTGTTCGAAATTTTTAGCTTATCCCCACCCCCTACAACCCCTAGGGACCAAAACTGGAAAACTGTCCATACATAAGTAGCACTTCATAGCAATGAAGATTGATACAACCCACATTTTGTTATCTGCATTAGTAAAAAAGTTAAAGTGGATACCCTTACTTTACAACCACTCTGTATGTAGCCAGACCCTGTCGTGAATTAAGTGAAGGTGTCATTTACAGGTGGAAAGTAAAAGCTTTTCAGAGATAAACATCATTTTTTCAAATAATTGAAGTTTTATTAAGTAAAACCTTTAGAGATTCAAACCAGCCTTTCGGCTGATGACCTAAACAACAACTACCATATATTTTGCACAGAAGGTAGGAGAAAGCAGTAACAAATAATAAATAAGAAACAAATTTGCAAAAATACAAATACAAAAAAAAAACACAATTATGAATATATAAATCAACGGATTTACGGTATTTAAATTTCTTTCTCTACATACGAAAAGGTTAAAGTTAGGTTCATTATAAAAAAAACCACATCATATTTCACAGTTTTCAAGAAGTATGAATAACCGCAACGCAAATAAAGAAATTCAATAAATAAAAATGTATTTAAAGCTCATTAAAATCTAAAAAACGGAGAAACAAAATTAAGTAAGCCTATATACATAATTTCCTAAATTTATACTTAGATGTAGGCCTACAGTTTATACAGAAAGAGATAAAATAAGTGACTACTTTTTTTTTTTAACCCGCCGATGTTGGTCTACAGGTAAAGTCATCGCTGTGAGTCAGCTGTCTAACAGCTGATTTTTGGAGACGAAGGTTCCTGGTTCAAATCCTAGTAACGGTAGTTACTTTTATACAGATTTGAATACTAGACAGTGGTTACCGGTTTACTTTGATGGTTGGGATTCAATTAACCATACTATCTCCGTAATCTGACTGTCTACCTGAATTGACAATGCAGTCTGTCAATTCAGGTAGACAGTCCGACAGGATTTCACGTGTACAACCCGGAAACATGGATAGTATCAGCCCCCCGCATTACCCAGTCTATTTTTCAAAATTTAAAAAATTCTACCACAACAATGGCCAATAAATATTTCATATTATTAACATATTTGTGCTAAGTTTTTTATGCTGAATAAAAGGATAGTTTGCCCGCACCCAACGATCGAGCAGTTACCGAGATAGCAAGGGTTCAGAATATTGTTAATAAATCAAAATTTAAATAACTTATGAATTTTAAATTTTGTACACGCTGTTAGAATATAATTCGCTACGATGTGTTAAAATTTCAAACTTGTCGGTCAAATAATTATAGAGTTACACACCTCTAAACGCATGGAATTTGTTGTGGTAGCAAAAAACTGAGTCTTTTTGTCTTCCAACCTTGATATGACAATTTTTAAACAACATTAAAAATATACATTTATTATGGGTCAATGCAGAATAAAATGAGCTAAATTTTGATGTAAAATATGTTGAAATCTGACTAATAGTTTTGGAGATGCAAGGGTTCAAACTCAGGTGTCTATGATTATGAAACAGATAGTAAGCACTAGATCATGGTACCACTGTACTTGTATAGGGGAGGATTGTAATGAATAGGGTGGATACTTCTCACTGGCTTCAAATTACTGTTTCGGAAAGTTTTACTGCTCTCATGTCCTATAATATTTGGAAATAATAATATGTCATATATAATAATTTTTGGAAATTATATTTCTTGACGGATAACAGGAAAGATCCTCTAATTTCCTACAATTTTGATTAAATAAGGGTTTAAATGAAATTCTTTTTTCTTGGGTAAAAAACCCCATATTTTTTAATACGAGAGTTATCCAGAAAATAACCTTTGTTTTGAAATAAAAAGAAAAAGAGTGAAGATACAAAAACTTTATTATATACATATTAAAACTACAGTTTTTCTCTAATTTTTGACATAGTCGCCAAACAGATTCAAGCACTTGTCGTACCTTGGAACAGTCTTTGAAATACCCTCTGCATAAAAATCTGTTACCTGTGAATGTAGCCAACCATTCACGGCGTTTTGAAGCTCTTCGTCATTGGCGAACCGCTGAGATGCAAGCCACCGCTTCATGTTCGGGAACAGGTTAAAGTCACTAGGAGCCAAGTTCGGGCTGTATGGGGGATGATTGAAAACGTCCCATTTAAACTTGGCCAAAAGTTCATTTGTTCTTCAAGCTGTATGAGGGAGAGCGTTGTCATGCACAAAAACAACACCACGTGTCAGAAGGCCACGACGCTTGTTTTGGACTTGGCTCCTAGTGACTTTCGCCTGTTTCCGAACATGAAGCGGTGGCTTGCATCTCAGCGGTTCGCCAAAGACGAACAGCTTCAAAACGCCGTGAATGGTTGGCTACATTCACAGGCGGCAGATTTTTATGCAGAGGGTATTTCAAAGACTGTTCCAAGGTACGACAAGTGCTTGAATCTGTTTGGCGACTATGTCGAAAAATAGAGAAAAACTGTAGTTTTAATATGTATATAATAAAGTTTTTGTATCTTCACTCGTTTACTTTTTATTTCAAAACGGAGGTTATTTTCTGGATAACCATCGTATATAGACAGATAAATTTATCAAAACAACTGAAATTACCATAAAATTTTCACTCCAAATAAAATCACTATCCTGTAATTTTAAAATAGAAAAAATTCTGAGTAGATACAATCTTATAAAAAAAATCTGTAAAGAATTAACCAAAGACAAAACAAATTGTAATAGATAGGAAGAGAAGTAAGTTGATGTACGCACTTACCTCTGGATCGATTTTCTTAAATTCCAGGTCGTCTTCATCGACTTCGAAGTATAATTCTGATGATGTAATTGAAACCATACCGGGTGCGACAATTCCAGGAGCGACAAGGCGAGCCTTCGTACTAATATTAACCGGACCTAATCAGAAAACAATTAAAAAATATTAATCATTAACAAAAAATAAATAAAATAAAATAAAAACCACCGGGTTGGTCTAGAAGTAAAGTCGTCACCGCTAGTCAGCTGTTTAACAGCTGATTTTCGGAGATGAAGATTCCTGGTTCAAATCCTAGTAAACGTAATTACTTTTATACGGATTTGAACACAAGACAACGGTTACCGGTGTACTTTGATGGTTAGGGTTCAATTAACCCCACTCTCTCACGAATGATCGGCCTGAGTCTGTACAAAACTACACCTCATTTACACTTCATACCATCCTTATCTTATTGGGTCAACAGGTTGCTTATTGATCTAAACTGAACAGATTGCAACATACACACATTAAAAAAAATCTGGTGTGAAACACTCACACAACTTTCTCTTGCCAATGCAAATAATTAACAATAAACCTAATAATAGTAATAAAACAATAGAATTAAACAAAAAAAGTAACCTCAATAAACATAACCTAATTTTAATCATGAGTGAAAGATACAAAATGAAAATCAACCTCAGTTTGGCTTAAAAATACGGAAAATCACTCTTTGATGCTAAACTAGGCTCTGTAGAGAAAAATGCTCTAAATAAAAGATAGATAGATCGTTTAATTTCCTATAAATTTTATTATAAACACTTTTGTTGTAAAATGCATACTAAGGCCGAAATCTCAAAAAAATCGATTTTTCACACGTTTTCGTGAGAAAAAAAACAGAAAATCGCTAATTACCACTAAACTAAGCGTTATACAAAAAAATGTTAGAAATAAAAGTTGTAGGATTTTAAATTCTCTACAACTTTTATTATATTTTTGTGCTAAAATGCATATTAAAACCGCAATCTTAAAAAACAATTTTTTTACGTGAAAAGCTCCAAGAATTTCAGTAGACATGGCGCCAACCCTATCATGTAGAGCACAAAAAATTTAGTATACCAGGCGATTTTTAAAAAAATCGTAGGACAAGTTTTTGAGAAAATCGCAGAAAAATGAAAAATTACACGAATAAACTACTACTTCCGGTTGACCGATTTTAATGAAAATGTTCGGTCAGGTCCGGTAGTGGTATCTAACTTAAGTTTCAAGTTTCAAGTTCGTACAATGTTCCGTTCATGAGATATTCTGTTCACACACACACGCACGCACGCACACACACAGACCAATCGCTAAAACATGTTTTTTGGGTTCAGGGGGTCTGAAAACGTGTAGATCTGGCGAAAACTCAATTTTGAAAAATCGACATTAAAACAATACTTTCCTTCCTATAAATTATATTCATATAGGCAAGAAAAAGTAATAATATTATAACTACCCACTGATGTAAAACACACAAAATAAATATTTAGAATTTATTTAAATAACTAAAAACTAAGCGAGTAAAAAAAAGAAGATTTAAAAAATAATAGATTAAGATTTTATTCTAAAATAATAATACATTATTTATAAACCTATTTTTGTATCTATTAACTGATTAAAATCCTAAAATTCTAATAGCTGAAATGATTATTGATTCAGCGAAGTGTAAATAAACAGGTTTTTATAAAACAAATCATTGCATCTAAACTATAAGTAAACAATAACAGGTTATGAAATAACAAGTGCTGGTCTCTGTTGACAATTTTTGTAACTATAACATGGAATCGATCAACAACAGCTAAAAACAGTACATTTGTAATTCTGTATACGCAACTTACAAATTTGATAAAGAATTGAATAAGTAGCAAATTCAAATTAAGTGTAAACCCCAAAAAAAAGGTAACTCCTATTTTTACTTTCTCTTACCTACATGAATATATAGGAAGGAAAGTATTGTTTTCATGTCGATTTTTCGAAATCAACTTTTCACCAGATATACACTTTTTCAAACCCTCTGAACACAAAAAACAATGTTTTTAGTGACTGGTCTGTGTTTGTTTGTTTGTGTGTGTGTGTGTGTGTGTGTGTGTGTGTATACAAAATATTTCAAGAATGGAACATCGTACGAACTTGAAACTTAAGTTAGATACCACTAAATTACCTGACCGGAACATTTTTATCAAAATCGGTCAACTGGAAGTAGTTTATTCGTGTAATTTTTCAATTTTTGGGGATTTTTTCAAAAACGGCTCCTACGATTTATTTAAAATCGCCACCTGTACTAAATTTTTAATGCTCTACAAGATAGGGTAGGCGCCATGTCTGCTGAAATTCTTGGAGAGGCGATTTTCAGGTAAAAAAATCGTTTTTTTAAAGATTGAGACTTTAATATGCACTTGAGGATAAAAATGTATATAATAAAAGTTGTAGAGAATTTAAAATCCTACAACTTTTATTTCAAACATTTTTTTGTATAACACTTAATTTGGCGGTAATTAGCGATTTTCTGGTTTTTTCTCACGAAAACGTGTAAAAATCAATTTTTTTAGGATTCCAGCCTTAGTATGCATTTTAAGATAAAAATGTGTATAATCAAATTTATAGGAAATTAAAAGATCTACAACTTTTATTGAGAACATTTTTTTCTACAGAGCCTAGTTTAGCATGAAAGTGTGATTTTCCGTATTTTTAACCCAAAGTGAGGTTGATTTTTATTTTGCGTCTTTCACTCATGATTAAAATTAGGATACGTTTTTTTGGTTTAATTCTAATGTTTTAACACTAATGTTAGGTTATATTGTTAATTATTTGTATTGGAAAGAGAAAGTTGTGTGAGTGTTTCACACCAGATTTTTATTTTTATTTCAAATTTTGAACAATACAAAACTCAAAATTTGTATAGAGTAAATCAAAACCCAGTGTCAACATTATATCTTTTAATTTTATTTAATTATTCTTTTATTTATTTATGATTAAGATTTATTTATTGGCACTCTCTGCTAGTTCCACGGATACAAAAAATAGTTCTGTTTCTTATCACATGGTCAGGCAATTATATGACTGAAGTATTTAAGAACAGAACGGGTAGAGGAGTAATAGACACTACTGTTGATTTCTTTATTATAGGTACCCGAGGAGTTTGGAGACTTGTTTTTTCAAAACCGCTTGTTCAATTTTAACATACAGTATTCAGATGAACTAATGTTCCCTAGCCGTGGGAGTGAGAGAATGCATAACACTCTCACTCGCACAAGCCATACGCGCCGTTCCAAGAACATTGTCGTATAATTTTACTCATTGTTGTGAGCAAGCGTTTATGCATGAAGTAAACTAACAAGCAAGATAACGACTGTAGTATGTTTTCAGATTTTGATTATAACGGTAAAGACCTTTGAGCCCATGTGTAGTTATGCCACATATCTCCCTCTCACTCGCTCGGCTATGGGACATTAGTTCGTCTGATACCTATACTATACACCAAAATTTAGCTGATTTCAATCTGCGTTGTTGCGTGTAAGTTTCATATTTTTAGTGTTTTTTTTATATTCCGATATCAGGATGAGAAAAAAAAAGAGCCAGGATTTTTTTGTTGCTGCAACACATTGGATGCATTTAGAGGCTTGTTGTTTAGGTCAACAGCCGAAAGGCTGGTTTGAACCTCTAGAGGTTTTACTAAGTAAAACGAGGAGTGAGGTGGTTTACCAGTGCCTTCCTCACTGAGTGGAAAAGTACGCTTATCAGCATGCCGGGCCCTCTGAAAAGCACATATTTTCCACTCTGTAAATGACAACTTCACTTCATTCACCACAGGGTCTGGCTGTACAATGAAATTCATTACTTTCAGAGAAAATAACTCTGATTAGTGTCTTTTACACCTCTACCTCTTCTGTTCTCAAATGATTCAGTCATTTAATTGACTGACCATGTGATAAGAAACAGAACTATTTATTTTAGCCCTGCAACGAACAGATTGAGTGTAAATAATTTGACACTCCACCTGTCTGTTATGGGCAGACAGGTGGATGGGCAGACAGGTAGAGGCTTATAACTCAAAAACCGCTCAACCAATTTTTTGAGATTTCGCCGGAATATAAACTGTATGTTGTTATTTTACGTACAAAATTTCAGATTTGTAGCGTATTTATATTTTGAGTTATTAGTAAAATTCTGAGCCCCTGTTAACTCCGTAACGGCTCATTGATTCGGCAATTTCAAAAAACCATTGTATTCAGTGTAAAAAAATTAATACAAATTAATTTATGTTATGGAACAGCTTGAACAGTTATTCGGTAGAATTTTTTAGATATTTAAATAATGGTAGATACTGCAGGGGGTGGAAGAAGTTTAACCATGTTGCCATGTCTTTTAATCGGTTATGTTTTTTTCTCTTCCTGCTGAAGTTGCCTTCACACACAACTAGTAGTAGTTGACTATTGTAAATAAACGATGAATGGGTATTAACATTGCACTGTCATGTTCGTTATTCATATGCTGGAAGGACAGGTCCCAGGTATGCTGATAAAATCAGGTAGTAGACCTACCGAATTACACAACCCGGCAATATAGTTAAGCTTCTTCCACCCCCTGCAGTATCTACCATTATTTAAACATCTAAAAAATTCTACCAAATAACTGGTCAATCGCTGTTCCATAACATTAATGAATTTGTATTAGGTAATGCGATTTGTATTAGGTATTAGTTTCTTCATTAGGTCTTAAGTCACGGGATGACAAAAGATAAATATCAAAGCAAAAGATGGCATTTCCAAATCAGAGGTGTCATCCTCATTCAAAATAATGCAAGGCCTCAGACAGCGCAGATAACCAAAACCCAAATTGGAAGAAATTCACTTTGATCAACTACAACATCCACCATACATCCGAGATTAATCATAAGATGGTAACCAACCGTAAGATTACAATCTGTTTGAACCATTGAAGAAAGCTTTAGTAGATCAAAAGTTCAATAGCAAAGAACAGGTTGAACACTTCGTGTGCAATTGGTTAACGACTTAGCCTTCAACATTTTATGATTATAGAATCAAAAAAATTTCAAAATTCTGGGAATTTTTTTTTCAAATTCTATCATTCTTAGAAAAATTATTTAAAACTAAAAATTCTTGTTTATATTTGACTGTCCCTCTTATAGAATGAAATAAAAAGAAAACTTACCGACAAGATCAACATCGAGTTCCCGATCATCAGCTAAAAGTTCATTATCGTCCATTAGATCGCTGCTTTGAGACTGCTGAGTGTGGGACGCAGCTAATTGAGCATGAAATTCTGTACAAGCCTACAAATAAGGAAAACACATATTTGTAAATACTTAAGTATTATTTTATTTCCTCTAGATCATCATAATACTCAATAGTATAATACTCATAATACACAAGATAATACCTGGAAAACCTATTAACCCTTTCCACTCGAATTATGTTTGCACTGTGATTCCCCTCCACTTGTATTTATTTTATTATATGATTTGTTGATACCCTATTACATTAATCATACGCATAATGTGTATGCAATACTTTTTATGTTTGTTATTACTTTAATGATAATAATGACACATAAAAAATGCTTTTTCTCACCTAAAAATTTTAAAAATATAACCTGCAAAACATACACTCGTAAAAACTATGATAAAATTAACTATTTAACTAGAAATTGATACCTAAAACCTAAAAAAAAACACGCAAAATAATCTGAATATTATTTTTGCGTGAATTAATTACCTAAAACTACCAAAAAACATAAACCAATCTTAAAGCGACACAAAATACCACAAACTAAACGAAGCACGTTCACAATTAGGTTAGTTTGTTATGGTGATATTGATTCAATTAATTCCGTTTATATCAATAATCGGTAGTAGTCTACTATTGAAAACTACAAGAATTAATTTTTAAAACATCCCGTAGAGGCCAGCACATTACAGCAACTTTGTAAAACGCGTATTTTCATACAAAATCAGCTGTGAAAACAGAGTCGGATGGAGTTCGAGATACAAGTGGAACGGTTATACTATCATGTTGGATCAGATCCGACAGTTGAGTGGAAAGGGTTAAACCAGAATTGAATTATAAGGGGAGGTAAAGCTTAGAATATTTAGAGGAAATTATAACTGGATGGACAGAAATGGGCTGACAGTCAGTCTATTCCACCTGCCAGGAATTCGTGATGATTTCACCAGACCCATGAAATCTTGACACAGTCAGATATTGCTTGAAGGCTGCTTGGCATACAGCCTCCTATGTGGCCTCATTTCCTGGGATTCCTGCATGACCCACCAGAAAACAACGTTTATGCTTCTATCATTCAGGTGCTTCATAGTGTAGCGAACATCTATAACCAGCAGGTGGCGTGAATACATATCACTAATATTGACTAGAGGAAAACCAACAAATTTTGTTCAGCAATTTCCAAGATTAGCACAAACAGGCAAACAGAGAGAGGGGGCTTAGTTGTAATATTATGTAAAGATCTTTAACAAAAATTTTAGATAACTTATAAGGAATACATTTCGTCATGTACATTACAAATTTTTTCCCTCTTAAAGGGCCAATTTTAGACCACAAGAGGTGACTTTAGTCATTTCTGGAAGCTTTTTATGCAGTCCACATTCTCAGCATTCATTAACTGTTGGCTTTTCTCCTTTCTTCTGTTCATCCTGTGTTCTGTTTTTTGGTTTGATTCATTAAGTTTTCTCAGTTTATTCCGGTTTTCTCAATATCCTTTCTAACTTCTTTAAACAATTTACCCGACACCTTAGATCTATTATATTAGAAATTTATTAATTAAATATTTTAATATTTTTACCTGATGGATAGCATCTTCAGGAGCACCATGTTCAACGGCTGGTTTTAAAGTCGCCTGAGGATGACTTGAACCACGAGGATTATGTACAAAACGTTTTCTCCGTCTAGCATCATCTTCCCAAGCATCTAATTTCCAGAATTCATTTCTGTAACAATAAGTAAATTATGTAATATTTTAACAAAGGTAACTAAAAATATCTTGAATGTTTTCATAGTTAAAAGCAAAAAATAGATCTGTAAATACGATCTTAAGACAGAAGGAAAGTCAAGAACAAAGATCGACAAAAAATCTGATGTAAATACTCATGTAATTTTCTCTTGCCAATGTAAATACAAACAACATAACATATGTTTAATCAAGAGTGAACGATGCAAAATGAAAATCAACTTCAGTTCGATTTACAAATACGGAAAATCACTAATTGATGCTAAACTAGGCTCTGTAGAAAAAATGCTCGAGATAAAATTTTTCGGTTTTCTAATGTCCTACAACATTGATTTTATAAACTTTCATTGTTAAATGCATACTATGGTCACAATCTTAAGACCCCATTTTTTTTAACAATTTTGATGAGGAAAATACAGAAGTTCACTAACTGACACTGTAATGCTTTTTACGGTTGACGAGCTCTGTTGTTGGCCCCGTTTAAACAAATCAGAACGTTTACCAGTGCTGTCAGATTGTACAAATGGTTTTAATTGTTATTGAAAGACAAAAAAAAAGGCTGACAAAATATATAACAGAACTATGAGAGCAAACATTGGCAAGTCACTGGCTAGCTATGAAATGGGTAGGGAGCAATGCGTCCGTTCAGAGCTCATCAGCCCTGAAAAATAGTAAAAGCATTTAAGATTGTAGAAAAAAATGCTTGAAATAAAAGTTTTAGGGTTTTTAACTTCCTACAACTTTATACTTATGCCCTAAAATGCATATTATATTAAGGCCGCAATCTTAAAAAAAAAAACTTTTTACCATGAAAGCACAGCCCTCAAGAAATTTAGCAGACATGGCACTAATCCTATCTTGTAGAGCATAATAAATGTAATAAGTTAAGGCGATTTTTTTAAGAAATCGTAGAGCCATTTTTTGAGAAAACTGCAAAAAATTGAAAAATTGCATGGATAATGCTATATCTTGTTGACCAATTTTCATGAAAATGTTCGGGTCCCCTGGTGTACCTAAGTCCCAAATTTCAACTTCCATACTTGAGATATTTTATTCATACTCAAAACAATCGCTAAAAAAATGTTTATTTTTTTATTTATTTTTTTTTGGTTTAACGTCCGACTGTTCTGCAGTTACTGCTAATGCAGACGGTGAAGGATGAAATGATTTTTTTTGTAACGTATGAAAATATGCCGTGCCTGAATGGGATTCGAACCCAAGACCGCATGATGAGAGGCGAGCACGTTACCAACTGCGCCAATGCGGCCGTGCAAAACATGTTTATTGGTTCAGGGGGCTTGAAAAGGTGTATTTTCGGTGAAACCTTGATTCCAACAAATTGACATGATAACAATACTTTCCTTCCTTATGCTTTCATATAGGGCAAGATAAAGTAAAAATAACTAATGAAAAATTAATACTTACTTCGCAGCAGCAGAATCAGAATAACCCCAAGCTCCATGTTTATTTGATAAAATATTACAAATTTTTTCAAGTAATCTACCAGCGATAACATTATCTCTTCTGCGAGCTGCAGTTATTAGATGATCACACATTCGCTCTTCTTCTCGACAATCTAATAAGGTTTGAGCACACTGAGTCTAAAACAAAAACACATTATAAAATTATAGAATTTATTCCAAACACATCTGAAAATAAAGTAAAACCTCGCTTAACTGAAATGAAGGGAGCTGTCCGTTTTAAGATACACAAAATTCCAGATAAAATGGAAGGACATACTTTTAGAGCTTAAAACCAATTAAAAAAATATACAGTATTTCTTACGACTGTTTATCCCGAACTAGCTGGGACTACAGGCAATCTGGAAATTTACAGAAAACCTTACTCTATAAATAACACCATTTTACCAAATTTATTTATTTATTCATTAATAATTTATCTTCATTTACTAAAATATCTTCATTAACTTACAAGAATTTGATGTTCATGTAATATTCTTCAACTTGTCGCCAACTGCCATACAAATATCGTCGCCTACAGACTGTCCCGGAGCCTGCCACAGAGAGCACTTTCAACGCGCAGCAAGCAGTGTAACCCCCGCCGACTTGAAGTGGACTCACCGGCGAGGTATATAAACAGGTGGTTTGAACCGCGAGCGTCACTCACTCACCAGCTCCCGACCAGGAAGGAACAACAGAAGAAGAGGAAGCCCAGTCCAGCAGAGACAAGACCGGACACAGCCATCCCTGGTCGAGGCTACCGGTGGAGGACGTCACATTCCCGCACCAGTCAGCCAAAAAAAGCCCATGCTTGTCGGCCAACACCATGGTAAAGAGCGAGTCCAGCACAGGCCCGGAGGGAACCGCCTCGGCCGGACTATTGGCGGACAGCCTACACCGACCCGACACTGCGGGGCAACCACTGCCACGCCGCAGAGGGAAGGCTAGGCCTGAACCTGGTAGCCGAGCCGTCACCCTTCAAACACCACGCCGCACACACCGGCTCGACGCGTCCGCCCACCACCAACAGCATGTTGCTAACCAAAGAAACGGCCCTTTTCAGGGCCATCCACCATGCAAGGCGAGGCTTGGCCACGTGCCGTCGGTGAAAATCCATTATTATTTAAACAAAAAATATTTTTACTATCGTGTGTTATTTCATTTTATAGACAATTTTGTTCTGATTAGATTGATATATAACACAACACTATTTAAAATTACAACCATAACCGAAAATAACATCGCCACTGCCCCTGTACAACAAAGCCGCCATTTGACACGTGTGTTTACAAAGAAATACATATACTAAACTCTGTAAAATAGATGTAACTAAATAACAGCAAAATCTATTGACATACAATAAAAGTTCATACGTTAAACTGAAACTGATAGAAGATAATTTAGACGATGTCATGGGAAATACCATCTGATCGTTCGAAGATAAATGACTTTACACTATTAATAAAGCCAAAATTCAATGCATTCTATTGGTGTATACAGAAGTTATAGCCATCTACGCAACAGTTTACCGATATCTGATCTGAACGGATCTGGCACTTTTCAGAAGACCCTCAGATCCGACAAAATCGGATCCTGGCACTCAAAGGGTTTAAGTTAACACAAATCAATAAAGTATGTATCACTATTTAAAGTAAGAATGTGTCTGTATGTTAGAATTTTTACCCGTATTTTGTGTTTTCTGTCAGTTTTGGGTGATTTAATGATCTGTAACAATGAAATAATTTTTCGATTTTCATGTTATGCTGTTTGTACTTTAGCCTATTAGATTTTTTTATTGTAGCTTGACCCAATTACAAAGTGTTGAGGTTATCTATCTCCAAGAGGATTGTGAAACAATTTAACAATAAAAAAAATCAAACACAACCATAATTAAAACTAAAGTAAATCTTTTCAATTTTTTTTGTTTAACGTCCGACTGTTCTGCAATTACTGCTAATGCAGACGGTGAAGGATAAAAATGATTTTTTTGTAACGTATGAAAATATGCCGTGCCTGAATGGGATTCGAACCCAAGACCGCATGATGATGAGAGACAAGCACAATTTTTTTAATGTTGGTATTATTTTAGTGAAAATTATTTAGAGTTTTGAAATAATATTAAAAAAATAGGGTGAATTAAAATTGAAAACAACGGTCAAGTTCAAATATTAAAAAACTTCCTTTCATAGTTATTTTTCGACATTTATTTCTTTACAACCCAATGGGTTGGTCTAGAGGTAAAATGATCGCTGTGAGTCAGCTGTTTAACAGCTGATTTTCGGAGACGAAGGTTCCTGGTTCAAATCCTGATTAAGATAGTTACTTTTATATGGATTTAAAAACTAGACAACGATATACTTTGATAGCTGGGGTTCAATTAACCATACTTTCTTCGGAATGGTTGGCCTGAGTCTGTGCAAGGCTACAACTGATTTACACATCATCCTCATCTCACTGGATCATGGAGTTGATTATTATTTTTAAATTGAACACACTGCAATGTACACACAGTGCTGTTTCCATTTTGTAAAATCTGTTACTCAAGTTTCTGACCTATGGGTTAGTTTTTCTCCCTACATGAGATGTGTAAAACCTGTCTCTCCATTGCTCACTGGGTTTTCACAGTTGTTCAAGATTTTCTGGATCAAGTGTTCAGAAAAGCACTGGTAAGATACGAGGTGTGGCTTTTAAATAACGAGACTGACAATAAAAAATTTAATTTTAATTTTATATATAATCACTTATTGCCACCTTCAATATACGAGGGGGTACCCAAAAGTATCCGGAATAGCTCTGCTGTGGGCGGAACTTGTGCAGTACAAATTCCCGCCACTAGGCTGCTTGTAGCGCTACTCATTGCCAGTTCAATGCCATTTTGTTCGTTGATCTAGCTTGTTCTGTTCTCGTGCAGTGATTGTTCTCGCTAGTGCTGTTTTGTGCTCGTGTCGTTTTTCATGATGGCAAGTTTTAATGAACAACGTGCGGCTGTGAAATTTTGCTTCTTGCTCGGTAAAAACGCCGCCGAAACAGTTGTAATGTTGAACACAGCTTACAAAGACGACGCTATTGGAAAAACCCAAGTGTACGAGTGATTTTTGCGCTTTAAAAATGGCGACATGTCGATTGAGAACAAACCTCGTTCTGGACGACCGTCGACTTCCCGAACAGACGAAAATGTTGTGAAAGTGAAAGAAATTGTACGAACAGACCGACGACAGACCATTGACCAAATACCACATATATCAGGTTAGTGGGTTATCTTGAGCTCAGTCCAACGCATTTTAACAGAAGACTTGACAATGAAAAGAGTCGCTGCCAAGTTTGTGCCTCGGGTTCTGACAGACACTCAAAAGGAACGTCGAATTGAAACGTGTAGTGATTTGAAACAACAGCTTGAAACTGATCCAGATTTCATGTCAAAGATCATTACGGGTGACGAGTCTTGGTGCTATGGGTACGACCCAGAAACCAAACAACAATCCAGTCAATGGAAGACTTCATTATCACCCCGACCAAAAAAAAGTCGTCAAGTCAGATCGAACATCAAAACAATGCTGATTTGTTTTTTTGATGTGAGGGGAATTGTCCATTCAGAGTTCGTTCCACCAGGCCAGACGGTAAATCAAGCTTTTTATCTTGAAGTGTTAAGAAGACTACGAAACAGCATTCGTCGTAAAAGACCTAATTTGTGGCAGACAGGGGACTGGTTTTTCCACCACGACAACGCGCCTGCACCCACGGCAATCTCGGTTACCCAGTTTTTGGCGAAAAACGGCATGGTTTTGCTACCACACGCACCGTACTCACCCGATCTGGCTCCGTGTGATTTTTTCTTGTTCCCACGCATGAAAAGGGGCATGAAAGGTCTCCGATTTAACAACGTTGATGATGTCAAGAAAAAAACGACGGATGAGCTGGCAGCCATCACTGAAGAGGAGTACAAAAAATGTTTTGAACAGTGGAAGCACCGGTGGGACAAATGTATTAGTTGTAATGGAGAGTATTTTGAAGGGATAAGGTTCTTTTGTAAAAAAATTAAAAATAAATAGTTTTAAAAAATAATTCCGGTTTCTTTTGGGTACCCCCTCGTACACTCCTCTATCCTTACAATGCTCCATGTGAATTTTCCATTGTTGGAAACAGTGCTGGAAGTCATCTTCTGTCAGCTCCTTCAGGACACGTGCCGCTTTCTCTTTTACAGCTTCCACAGACTAAAATCTTGTTCTTTTTAATGCAGATTTCACCTTAGGGAACAGGTAGAAGATAATAACATGTGATGAAATGTGGTTTTTTACTTATGATCCGGAAACAAAGCGCCAATCCATGCACTGGAAGAGCCGAACTTCACAGAGAGCCAAAACAGCTCTAATGAGCAAGTCAAAATTTAAAGCAATGATGATTGTTTTTTTATCCATGGGATTGTGTACCTTCACTGTGTTCCTGAAGGTCAAACAATTAATCAATATTACTACCTTACTTTCTAAACTACGTCAAAGAGTAAGGAAAAAACGCCCTGAAATGTGGAAGGACAAATCATGGATTCTCCACCAAGAAAATGCGCCAGCTCATTCCGCATTATCTGTCAAGAGGTTCCTAGCCAAGTACAGCATCTCAGTGTTAAAACATACACCTTATTCACCAGATCTTGCACCATGTGACTTCTACCTGTTCCCTAAGGTGAAATCTGCATTAAAAGGGACAAGATTTGAGTCTGTGGAAGCTGTAAAAAAGAAAGCAGCTAACAATGGAAAATTCACAAGGAGCGTTGTAGGGATAGAGAAGGAGTGCATATTGAAGGAGACAATAAGTGATTATGTATTAAATAAAAATAAATTTTTTTACAACGTCAGTCTCATTATTTAATAGCCACATCTCATATATTCACTGAATAGTCAATAAATTATTTTTCTTAATTTTTTATAAATACTTACTTCAAAATCAGCATGTTTCAAAACATCATCAGCTCGCATCCGATTAAGAATAAACTCAGCTTCATTGGCAACTCGTACAATGTGATCTTTCATTGCATGTGATAATAATCTGAAATTTAAAAAAATATCATAAGCTAAATAATTTAAAATGTATAATTTATACATAAAAATAATCCCTTTCATGAGCTGCATCTCTTAGCTGTGGCAATTTTAAAATAGTCTAAGCTTTGACTTATAGCAAAAACCATTACTAGTGATTTTTGTATCTACCCTTTAAGAGGGGAATCGATTAACACTTTTTTGTTTCCAAATTCAGACCTTGATTTCTTGACTTTCGGTCAAAACCAGAACTTCAAATCCAATCCTGGCCCACTAACTTTTTGTGTAGATTACAAATCCGAAAATATCACACACACACACACACACACACACACACACACACACACCAATCGCTAAAAACATTTTTTTTTAGGTTCCGAAGGTCTGAAAACGTGTAGATCTAGTGAAAACTCAATTTCATAAAATCGACATGAAAACAATAATAATTTCTTCCTAAATATTCATACATGCAAGAGAAAGTAAAATATTAAAACAGAAGGAGTTACTAATTTCAATATTTAAACTCTCTACAGTACAGCATCCTAAAACCAAACAATATGAAATCCAAATAGCTGTTGAATTTCTACAGTTTGAATTATCAAAGTTTATCGGTAAGCCTACTACAAATTAAATTTAAATAAATTTGAGAAACAAACACATAATGAATAAATTTTCTTACCGTCCTTCATTAATAAGTTCTATGAAAGCAAGACCTGCATGTTTTTGCAATGAATTTTGCCATTCTTGCGAACATAATAACATGACTAATTCGACGACAGAGTGGCTGTTTTTGAACGTTGTCAAACCTGTAAAAAGTAAAATAAACTATTAGTTTTAAAATGTTTAAAACTGTTTTTAAAGTTAAACTTCACAACCCCCAACATAAATAATATTGTGTTTTTAGCATCAATTGCATGTTTGTTAATTTTTTTGACTACATTATTAAAATTCGCAACTGTTTGTAAAATGAGTGAATGAGATGATAATGAAATGAGATAAAATGCACTTTAAGACTTACGAGGAGATCACCACTCAAAATTGAGCCCTAGCTGTAAATTTACTGTAAACGGTTTATATAATTTTGTGTACTATCAGAAAATACTTATTACACAATTATGTCCCTACAAAGACATCAGCGGGGATTTCCGGGAAGGTATGGTATATAAAAATGTGGTATATAGGTTTCGTACAAATTTGTTGCTATGATGAGATAATTTCTTACGGAATCTTGTGTCAATTTCACGAAATAAGTTGTTTATGTACAAAATTTTGAGTTCATTGTCCAAAGAGTCAATGGTAATGTTGAAGGGAGCATTAATCATAATTTGTTGTAAGAATTTTGATTGAAATCATTGGAAATTAAGAATGTCTTAGCAGGATCATAGAATTGGCAGGTATACATCCACAGGCTAGATATAAGATTTATAAATAAGAATTTTAAGATGGAGTGGTTATTTAGAATGTTTAGAAAGTAAAGAGTAAAATCGTTTTAGTCCGTCGTCTACAATTTTCCGTTTAATGTCTTAAAGAGTGGTTTAAAAGAGATGGGAAATTTAAAATGGGCAAGGAAAACATACAAGAAGTTGAGAATACAGAATAAACCGAGAAAACTTAATGAATCAAACCAAATTCAGACAACTAATTACGAACTTTAAGGTCTTCAATAAAGATCAAAAACAAAACACCAGGTGGACAGAAGAAAGGTAAAAAGCGTAGAGTGAGAGAATGCTGAGAATGTGGGCTGCAAACACAGCTTCCAGAAACGTTTAGTCACCTCACGTGCTCTAAAATTGACCCTATACAAGGAAACACAAATTGTAAATAAATTAAAGTTTAAATAATAAATTATTTTAGTTATATCACATCACTTTCAAATTTTTCCATAAATTATACATTATACAATTGAAACATCAGGAAGCAAAATTAATATATTAGTTTAAAATTTCATATAAAGCAATCTTATTAAAAGTATGGTAATGAATATTTACTTAAAGTTATTTATTTAAAGTATTGGAGAAATAAATTAAAATAATTAGAAAAATTTGAAAGTGACAAAACCACATATATTTGTTCATATTTACCGAACAAACCTTTTCCTTCCATAAGCAATTCTTGGCCATGCGATCCAACAAGCGTTTTAGATAAAAATGGAGCAAAATCTACCATAATTTCTCTTAATAAAGGACAAACTGAACCGAGAGCTGTTTCAAGTTTTTGAGTTAATGAAGCTTCACGAGAAGATGGTGCGGACATCGGTAAACCTCTTGGAGGTGGTAATTCCTCAGGCCTCGTTGGTACTGAAGGTCCTGCTGGTACTTCTCCACCTGGAACTCTTACTACGGAGATTTCCGCGTGAGGCTGTTCACCTCTTTCGTTTCTATTTAAAGACAGATTACCTTCTGCATCTACAACTGAACCTGCAAACAAAATAAATTTACAAATTAAAATTCCTAAGTTTTTATAAAAACAACTATTATAAATCGTATAAAGTATTTTAGATCATATCAAGTAACTTGACAAATTTCTGAAAATCTGCTTTACATTCTGTATGTCTCACATAGAAAAATTGCTTGCCTCTCATCATGCGTTCTTGGGTCCTAATCCCATTAAGGCATGGCATATTTTCATATGTTACAAAAAAATCATTTCATCCTTCGTCTGCATTAGCAGTTGTTTCACAACAGTCGGATGTTAAAACCCCCCCCAAAAAAAAAAAAACAGAAAAAGTAAAGAACAAGAAACTGTAATGTCCAGATTGCAATCGAATAAGTAACCTATTCGGGTAATCCAAAATTACTATCAATCATTGAAAATGATGTTCTGGAAAAACAAACAACAAATTACAGCAAAATCTCTCACATCCGGACTGATATAGCGACCGGCCGATCCGGATATAGAAAAATCCGGACATCGCAAAGTAATTTATAAATTTATAAACTAGTATGCCAGAAATGATGAACATGTTTGTTGTTGAATGTTCATTTAGAAGTTTCTATTAGTTTAGAATTTGTATTATTGTACCACTGTACTCTTTGAAATACAAAAATTAAAATTGGTTAAAAAATTTTTACTTGCAGTGCGCTTACATCAGTTACAAACAAGTACTGTACTTAAAAAAGTTTGTAATTTTTGTCTGCTTCACACACTGTACACGGTTTTTGGAAACCATGTCTTGCAACCTTCTTAAAAGCAACACTTATTACTTTCTCTTACCTATATGAATATATATAGGAAGGAAAGTATTGTTTTCATGTCGATTTTCGAAATGAAATTTTCACCGGGTCTACACGTTTTCAGACCTCCTGAACCCAAAAAACATGTTTTTAGCGATTGGTCTGTGTGTGTGTGTGTGTGTGTGTGTGTGTGTGTGTGTGTGTGTGTGTGTCGGTGTGTGTGTCTGTGTGTGAACAGAATATCTCAAGAACGGAACATTGTACCAACTTAAAACGTAAGTTAGATACTACTACCAGACCTGACACTAACATTTCCATCAAAATCGGTCAACCGGATATAGTAGTTTATTCGTGTCATGTTTCACTTTTTTGAGATTTTCTTAAAAACGGCTACGATTTTTTTAAAATCACCTCATTTACTACATTTCTTATGCTCTATAAGATAGTGTAGGCGCCACGTCTGCTGAATTTCTTGGGGAGGCTGTTTTCTCGTAAAAAAATTATTTTTTTTAAGATTGTGGCTTTAATATGCATTTAAGCACAAAAATGTATGTAATGATAGTTATAGAAAATTGAAAATTTACAACTTTTATTTCAAAATTTTTTTTGTTTAATGCTCAGTTTAATTATATTAGCTATATATTAGCGATTTTGTTTTTTTCTCACGAAAACGTGTAAAAACATCTGGTGTGAAACACTCACATAACTTTCTCTTGCCAATGAAAATAATTAACAATAAACCTAAAATTAGTAATATAACATTAGAAATAAACAAAAAACTAACCTCAAAAACATAACCTTATTTTAATCATGAGTGAAAGACGCAAAATGAAAATCAACCTCAGTTTGGCCCAAAAATACGGAAAATCACTCATTCACGCTAAACTAGGCTCTATGGAGAAAAATGCTTTAAATAAAAGTTGTAGATCTTTTAATTTTCTATAAATTTTATTATATACACTTTTGTCGTAAAATGCATTCTAAGGCCGAAATCTTTAAAAAATCGATTTTTCACTTGTTTTCGTGAGAGAAAAACAGAAAATTGCTAATTACTGCTAAACTAAGCGTTATACAAAAAATGTTTGAAATAAAAGTTGTAGAATTTTACATTCTCTACAACTTTTATTATATAACGTTTTGCGCTAAAATGCATAATAAAGCCGCAATCTTAAAAAGAAAATGTTTTTACGTAAAAACAGCCTCACGCAGAATTTCAGCAAACATGGCGCCTACCCTATCTTGTAGAGCATAAAAATGTAGTAAACCAGGCGATTTTAAAAAAAATCGTAGGACCAGTTTTTGAGAAAATCGCAAAAAAGTGAAAAATTATACGAATAAACTACTACTTCTGGTTGACCGATTTTGATGAAAATGTTCGTGTTGGGTCCGGTAGTGGTATGTAACTTAAGTTTTAAGTTTCAAGTTCGTACGATGTTCCGTTCTTGAGATATTTTGTACACACACACACGCGCGCGCGCGCGCACGCACGCACGCGCGTGCGTGCGTATTCATATAGGCAAGAGAAAGTAAAAAATCAGTCAGATTTCAGCAAAATTTATAGGAAATTAAAAGATCTACAACTTTTATTAATAGAATTTTCTCTACAGAGCTTAGTTTAACATGAAAGAGTGATTTTCCGTATTTTTAAGCCAAACTGAGGTTGATTTTCATTTTGCATCTTTCACTTGCGATTAAAATTAAGTTATGTTTATTGAGATTAGTTTTTCTGTTTATTTCTAATGTTAGGTTGTATTGTTAATTATTTGCATTGGCAAAAGAAAGTTGTGCGAGTGTTTCACACCAGATTTTTTTATCTTGTTGAACATAACTGATCAGGGATTCGATGGTCTTGAATGCCTCAGAGTGGCTCATTATAGACTCGTCATCCTCTTCAGGTTCAGATTTTTACTTTCTCTTGCCTATATGAATATATAGGAAGGAAAGTATTGTTTTCATGTCGATTTTTCGAAATTGAGTTTTCACCGGATCTATACGTTTTCAGACCCCCTGAACCCAAAAAACATGTTTTTAGCGATTGGTCTGTGTGTGTGTGTGTGTGTGTGTGTGTGTGTGTGTGTGTGTATACAAAATATCTCAAGAACAGAACATCGCACGAACTTAAAACTTAAGTTACACACCACTACCGGACCCGACACGAACATTTTCATCAAAATCGGTCAACCGGAAGTAGTAGTTTATTCGTGTAATTTTTCACTTTTTTGCGATATTCTCAAAAACTGGTCCTACGATTTTTTTAAAAATCGCCTCATTTACTAAAATTTTTATTCTCTACAAGATAGGGTAGGCGCCATGTTTGCTGAAATTCTGGGTAAGGCTGTTTTTACGTAAAAACATTTTCTTTTTAAGATTGCGGCTTTAATATGCATTTTAGCGCAAAACGTTATATAATAAAAGTTGTAGAGAATATAAAATTCTACAACTTTTATTTCAAACATTTTTTTGTAAAATGCTTAGTTTAGCGGTAATTAGCGATTTTCTGTTTTTTTCTCACGAAAACGTGAAAAATTTATTTTTTTAAGATTTCGGCCTTGGTATGCATTTTACCACAAAAGTGTATTTAAATCAAATTTATACGAAATTAAAAGATCTACAACTTTTATTGACAGCGTTTTTCTCTACAGAGCCTAGTTTAGCGTGAAAGAGTGATTTTCCGTATTTTGAAGCCAAACAGTTGGATTTTCATTTTCCATCTTTCACTCATGATTAAAAATGAGGTTATGTTTTTAGAGGTTAGTTTTTTGTTTATATCTAATGTTTTATTACTAATGTTAGGTTATATTGTTAATCATTTGCATTGGCAAGAGAAAGTTGTGTGAGTGTTTCACACCAGATTTTTATCATTGCTATTGTACACCATTTCTATGATGTCACTGTCTGTAATTTCATTGACTTCATCTTCACTTAACCCCTTCTTGACTTCATCATCATTAATCTTTTCATAACCAGGAAGGTTTTTTACAAACTCTGCAATTTGACTCACTTCTTAAAGGCACACGCAAACAATATTCCAGCTGCAACTTTCACTTTTAAATCCCTAACAATTTCGCTAAACAAAATTGAAAAATAAGTTTGAAGATACATCTGGAAATGGGAGGGTCAGTTATCACAAGTTTTACTGTATTTCCAATACAGTATTTACTTACCTCTAGAATGTGCAATATTATGGATATTTCTTGTATCTTCGGTAGGCACTAATGGATCTTCGTTAAGATTAACGTCAGTCCAACTGTCATCGTTTCCAGCTAAATTTGATAACGATAATTTATTATCATCAGTAGTATTGCTATCAACATCAGACGCCGGTTGGGAATTGACAGAAATAACTTCTTCGGTAGAACTGATACTCTAGAAACAAAAACAAAAATATACGAGTTATACAAACAATGAACAAAGCCTTGGATAATTATGATTTCACAGAAATCAAAACCATATAATCATATGTAGGTTAAAGGTTTAACTTAGATGAAATCTGATTTCTGATTTTTTAAACAAAATTGTGACAGGTGATGAAAATAGGATCTGTCATGTCACATCGGAATCTAAACAGCGGTCAATGGAGTGGCAACACACGCAATCCCCGAAGAAACAAAAATTCAAGACGACAATATGTCTGCACAAAAAATCATGTGCACTGTCATTTGGGATCAGAAAGGTGTTTTGCTGATTGATTTTCTCCCAAGAGGTGAAACCATTAATGCGGCAAGGTATTGCGAAACCTTAAGAAAACTAAGGCGGGCAATTCAAAACAAACGGAGAGGAATGCTCAGTAACGGAATTGTGTTGCTCCATGACAATGCTCGGCCCCATACTGCTGGTGACACTCAAATATTGGTTCGACAATTTCATTGGAAGCAGTTCGATCAACCGCCCTACAGCCCGGACTTGGCACCGTCTGACTACCACTTGTTCCTGCACATGAAGCGCGAGCTAGGCGGCCAGCGCTTTGAAACCGACGATGAAGTGAAAACTGCTGTGGAGTTGTGGCTACATTCGTTGGTGGGAACCTTCTACGAAGAGGGTATAGACAAATTGATCACCCGCTACGACACGTGTTTGAACATCGATGGAAACTATGTCGAAAAATAGTTTAAGGTTTGGGCTTTCATGTAGAAATAAAATTGTGTTGAAAAAAAATTGTTTTACCTGTTTTTTTTTAAAAACGGTACTTACTTTCTGAACACGCCTCGTATTTATTTATATGAAATAAAAGTTGATTAAAAACTGCACTTAAAACCTCAAAACGATGTGCTATATAGCCTCTGCAAACACTATTTCCAAATTTTGTTGTACATAAATAAAATTAAATAAACAATAGACCTAAGGTATCTGATAAACGATTTGAAGAAGTCAGAAAAAATATTGAGAAAATCGGAATAAACCGAGAAAACACAATGAAATGAACGAAATTCAAACAGCTAATTATGGACGTTAAGGGTTTCCATGAAGATAAAAACAGAACATTAGGTGGACAAAAAGAAGGAGAAAAGCCTACTGTGAGCAAATGCTGAGAATGTAGGCTGTAAAAAGAGTTACCAGAAACATCTAAAGTCGCCTCACATGATCCAAAATTGGCTCTGTACCAGAAAAAACCAAATAAAAATATATTTGTCAAAATAGAACCAAAGTATAAAAAAATCCCATACTTTCGTTCCCAATATTCCAAACAGGGCAAGAGAAAATAAAAAGAACACAATAAAGAAAAAAAAATTTTTTTTACCCTTAACAGTTAATTAAATGACCAACATATAAAAATCCACCAACATATAAAAATTTATCACTTAATTTACTAGAAACCTCATTCATAAATTTTTCATTTCATAATAATCACCATAATACTGTCAACTCTAATTCTGTAACTGAACATGGTAATTAAACTCACAACAAAATTAATTCAAAAGCATAAAACATAAAACCCCAATAGGTACATTAACACAATACAAAGCATAAACATAATAATATGACATAAATACACTAATAAACATGAAGGTTTATAACCAAATATTGATAAATCTTTATAACGCATCCTGCAGTTTGAAATTATTTCTATTTCATATAATGAATTTATATAAAAATTTCACCAACCTTCTTTTTAAACTGCGTCACACCTTTATTTTTATTCTTACTTACACATGTTTCGGTGGATCCACCATCAGAGTAAATAAAAAATTGAAACAAAAAAAATCTTTATAAATTTTTATCTCACTTATTTAAAATTTACAGAAGATGATAGATCTTCAGTCATTTGTATAAAACTGATTTAAAATTAATTTATTTTAATTTATCCCTTCTCATATTTACTGTAGATAGCGGCAGCAGTCAATATCACTTCATCATTCCTAAATTTGACCTGTTCATTCAAAATGTCCTGCTTTTGCTCTTTTAAATATTTATAAATATGGAACATCTCATATTTTTTTTAAAAGAGCAAAACCAGGACATTTTGAATGAACAGGTCAAATTTAGGAATGATGAAATGATATTGACTGCTGCTGCTATCTACAGTAAATATGAGAAGGGATAAATTAAAATAAATTAATTTTAAATCAGTTTCATACAAATGACTGAAGATGTAACATCTTCTGTAAATTTTAAATAAGTGAGATAAAAATTTTTTTGGTTTCAATTTTTTATTTACTCTGATGATGGTGGATACACCGAAACTTGTGTAAGTAAGAATAAAAATAAAGGTGACGCAGTTTAAAAAGAAGGTTGGTGAAATTATTATATAAATTCATTATATGAAATACAAATATTGATAATGCAACTAAATTAATTTTATCAAGTAGACAAAATCAAAAATTCCTTGGAATTTGAATTTCAGTAGATTTATTTCATCGGTGACAATTTTCAAAATTATCATTTATCAATTTCCTTTGTTAGTCTGTCCCTCACGTTCAGGTGTCAGAAACGACAAGATACAGCAACAAATGGTTTTCGGATTCGTAACCTACATAAAAAGTTAGTGGGCCTGGATTAAATTTAAAGTTCTGGTTTCGACTGGAAATGACCCAAAACCGGAAGTCAGAAACTACAAGAGATGTCAACAAACAGTTTTTAAACTTGTAATCTACGCAAAAAATTAGAGGGCGTGAATTGGGTTTGAAGTTCCGGTTTGACTGGAAGTGGCCAAAAACCGGATGTAAAGAAATCAAAGTTGGAATTTGGAAACAAAAATAGTGTTATTCGATTCCTCTTAAAGATTACATACAGAAATTATTGAAGTTCCGGTTTTGACTGGAAGTCAAGATATTAAAGTCGGAATTTGGAAATAAAAATTTTCTCATTCAATTTCTGAATTGCAGGGTTGGTCTAGAGGTGTAAAGTCATCGCCGTGAGTCAGCTGTTTAACAGCTGATTTTTGGAGAGGAAGGTTCCTGGTTCAAATCCTAGTTAAGGTAGTTACTTTTATACGGATTTGAATACTAGACTGTGGTTACCGGTGTACTTTGATGGTTGGGGTTCAATTAACCATACTCTCTCAGGAATGGTCGGCCTGGGTCTGTACAAGACTACACCTCATTTACACGTCATACACATTATCCTCATCTCATTGGGTCATGGGGTTGCTTATTGTTCTGAATTGAACAGATTGTAACGTACACAAATTAGGAGTAAAAAATAAAAATATAATTCAATTCCTCTTATAGAGTAGATACAGAAATCATTGGATTCGAAGTTCCGGTTTCAACCGGAAGTGGGTCAAAACTGGAAGACAAGGAATCAAAGTTAGAATTCGGAAACAAAACTAGTGTCATTAGATTCCTGTTAAAGAGTAGATACAGAAATACTAATGGTTTTTGTCATACATCAACTGTAAGCCTTTTTAAAAATTACCACCAGGGATGGGACGAGTCCTCGTGAAATGGATTTTTTCTCTAAAAATTTTGTAAACATTCTACACTGTAAAGGGCTTTCGAGATAATACATGAATTGACACTAGATTTTTTATTAGTCAAGTGTTTTGCTGACTGTGACAATCAACAAACATTCGGAAAGTAAAATAATCTTTAAAATAATTTAAAAATACAGGAATTTTTGATTTTATCGATAAATAATGAACATTAAATGTTGTGTGTAATTGTTTATGTCATCAGCCGAATAATTCGTTTGAAACTCTAAAGCAGAGGTTCACAAAGTCTGCGCTGCGGCGCCCAGGGGCACCGTGCCTCGGCCTACGCAATCATTTCCTTTTAAACATTTTACCTTCTTATCTCCTTCTCTGGGAATGGAATCACACCCGTAATGTACTTGGTGACAAAGTACAATTCGTATTGTGCAATGGTTGTAGTAATAAAATTACAATTACAATCTGTAGATCAAGGAGTCGCAGGTCTACAAAGTTTGAGAATCACTGCTCCAGAGGTTTTAATAAATAAAACAACGAGTGAGGTAGTTTACCATTGCCTTCCACACTGAGTGGAAAAGTATGGTTATCAGTATTCTCTCTGAAAAGGATCTACTTCCACCCAGCAAATGACACCTTCATTTCATTCACCACAGGGTCTGGTTGTGTAATGAAATTCATTACTCTTAGAGGAGATAACGACTATAACAGAACGCACAAAAATGGTCTGATGGTAGTTGAAGCACTGTTTCCAGATCGCTGCCAACATTGTTTCAACTTCACAACATTTTATTATATTGCGTTCAGCACTGTGAATAGTTCGACCACGTTTTTGAGAAACCGACATTTGTGTTTACGGTAACAAACAATTATATTCGTACAGTTAACCTACAAAAGGTTCCGCGATATACTGTACGAGGGGGTACCCAAAAGAAACCGGAATTATTTTTTAAAACTATTTATTTTTAATTTTTTTACAAAAGAACCTTATCCCCTTCAAAATACTCTCCATTACAACTGATACATTTGTCCCACCGGTGCTTCCACTGTTCAAAACATTTTTTGTACTCCTCTTCAGTGATGGCTGCCAGCTCATCCGTCGTTTTTTTCTTGACATCATCAACGTTGTTAAATCGGAGACCTTTCATGCCCCTTTTCATGCGGGGGAACAAGAAAAAATCACACGGAGCCAGATCGGGTGAGTACGGTGCGTGTGGTAGCAAAACCATGCCGTTTTTCACCAAAAACTGGGTAACCGAGATTGCCGTGTGTGCAGGCGCGTTGTCGTGGTGGAAAAACCAGTCCCCTGTCTGCCACAAATTAGGTCTTTTACGACGAATGCTGTTTCGTAGTCTTCTTAACACTTCAAGATAAAAAGCTTGATTTACCGTCTGGCCTGGTGGAACGAACTCTGAATGAACAATTCCCCTCACATCAAAAAAACAAATCAGCATTTTTTTGATGTTCGATCTGACTTGACGACTTTTTTTGGTCGGGGTGATAATGAAGTCTTCCATTGACTGGATTGTTGTTTGGTTTCTGGGTCGTACCCATAGCACCAAGACTCGTCACCCGTAATGATCTTTGACATGAAATCTGGATCAGTTTCAAGCTGTTTTTTCAAATCACTACACGTTTCAATTCGACGTTCCTTTTGAGTGTCTGTCAGAACCCGAGGCACAAACTTGGCAGCGACTCTTTTCATTGTCAAGTCTTCTGTTAAAATGCGTTGGACTGAGCTCCAAGATAACCCACTAACCTGTGATATTTGGTCAATGGTCTGTCGTCGGTCTGTTCGTACAATTTCTTTCACTTTCACAACATTTTCGTCTGTTCGGGAAGTCGACGGTCGTCCAGAACGAGGTTTGTTCTCTATCGACATGTCGCCATTTTTAAAGCGCAAAAACCACTCGTACACTTGGGTTTTTCCAATAGCGTCGTCTTTGTAAGCTGTGTTCAACATTACAACTGTTTCCGCGGCGTTTTTACCGAGCAAGAAGCAAAATTTCACAGCCGCACGTTGTTCATTAAAACTTGCCATCATGAAAAACGACACGAGCACAAAACAGCACTAGCGAGAACAATCACTGCACGAGAACAGAACAAGCTAGATCAACGAACAAAATGGCATTGAACTGGCAATGAGTAGCGCTACAAGCAGCCTGTGGCGGGAATTTGTACTGCACAAGCTCCGCCCACAGCAGAGCTATTCCGGATACTTTTGGGTACCCCCTCGTATATGCTCTGGGTATAGTATAAGTTGTTATGTTTCTCATACTGAAAATAACGCAGTCGCGCATGCGCACTGATGCTTTCCCCCCTTTACCCCTCGTTGCAAACAAGGGTAAACTCGTGGCTCAAGTGACTATACCACAAACTCCTTCTGGAAGTACTTGCTTTAAACTTGTTTTACTTTGCTACGCACAGCATGTCATTCATCCTTTCCAATTCTTGAGAAAGCGTCACTACACAATTGCATTAGGTCTACATTTTTTACTTTAAAAGTTACATTTTTCATCGATACAAACCTATAATATTCGCCCAGATTGGGTCGATTGGGTTAAGATGTGGGCGATAAGGTGGCAATCTGAGAGGGACGTGACAGTTCATCGAAATGGTATTTTCTTTCGGTGGATTTATATTTTTTAACGAGTTCGTACAATTCCGGTTTCAACATTGGATCGGAGAAAGGAACTCCTTTAGCATGAAGCCAGTCGCAAATCTCTCCTTAATGCATGCATTATGAAGTTACATGATAGCAAGTGTGTCAGAGTAAACAACAGATTGTTCGACGATAACTTGAATCGACTACACCCGGTTAATAATATTTTCCCCGCGCGCGTCCTCAATGTCAAAGGTCATAGCTATCGTTCCAACAAAACAACTGTACCAGACTTGAACTACACTTAACGACCAACTACAGGAGCATAGAGACAGTACAATAATGAATCGCTCGCTGACTGCTGCAACGTTGTGGGGGGAGTGGAAGCATTTCATCTACATAGCCACCATCGGACCAATTTTGTGCGTTCTATTATACCGGGTGTTTTATTAAGGATGCAACCCTGATTATAAGAAGATAAAAGTAATACATTGGTAAATTTTCTATCCCCCAATCGGTATATTGGCAACAGCGTACTCAAGGCCAACTACCTAAGACAGTTAAAATGTTCCAGCCAAGCATTAGTGTGATGACAGCAGTCGTTTCGTTATATTGTGTCAGGAATGGTTTTTTCCAAGGAAGAACCGGGTGTTTTATTAGGAACGCAACCCTATGTTAAAAGCCACAATCTACAGCATATTTTCATTTTCCGTACTTTAAAAATGATTAATTAATCTAAATTATTATTTTACAAATGAGTAGAAAATTGTAATGAAAACATTGTATTATTTCTATTTTCTTATAATCAAGGTTGCATCCTTAATAAAACACCTGGTTCTTCCTTGGAAAAAACCATTGCTGAGGCAATATAACGAAACGACTACTGTCACCACACTAATACTTGACTGGAACATTTTAACTGTCTTAGGTAGTTGGCCTTGAGTACACTGTTGCCAACATACCGATTTTTTTTTTTTTTTTGGTTTAACGTCCGACTGTTTTGCAAATTGCTGCTAATGCAGACGGTGAAGGATGAAATGAATTTTTTGTAACGTATGAAAAAATGCCATGCCCGAGTGGGATTCGAACCCAAGACCGCGTGATGAGAGGCGAGCACGTTACCAACATCGCCAACGCGGCCGGCAAACATACCGATTGGGGGACAGAAAATTTACCGATGTATTACTTCTATCTTCTTATAATCAGGGTTGCGTCCTTAATAAAACACCCGTTAGTATCCTTTACACCTCTACCTCTTCTGTTCTTAAATGCTTCAATCAAATAATTGGCTGACCAAGTGATAAGAAACAGAACTATTTTTTTGTAGCCCTGGAACTAGCAGATCGAGTGCAAATAATTTAACACTCCACCTGCCTGGTTGTGTAACAACTATTGTAAATGTTGTGTAACAACTAATTAACACTTAATTAAATTATTTACCTTATTCACTTGTGTAGTGATAGGATGTCTCGCAGGTAAAGGTGGTGGAGGACGAAAGCGCTGATCATCAATGTCATATGATGGATGAACATAAGGAGGGCGACCCTATCGGTAGATGTTAGTGAAAGATAATAAGACAGGAATGCATAAGAAACACAGAATTAAAAAAAAACAAACCATCACAAATCAGAACAAATCACCACAAAATTCCATAATTACATTTATATGTATTAGAAATAGCATAAATATACAGTAGAGTCCCGGTTATCCGACCTTCGGTCATCCGACACCCGGATTTTCCGACGTGGCTGACCGTCAGTCAGTTAAACGAAGGAAATAATTTCACTGAAGCATTGCAGAAAATCAATATAAAAGATGTTATGTTCTGGATCGCTGACTGCTGGAACAGTATTTCTCCTGATACGTTGCAGAGATCGTGGAAAATTTTACTATCAGATGACAAAGAAAACTTAATTCAAAAGATTCCCAGTTTTGAAAACATAGACAATAACGATATTCAAGAATGGATGGACAAAGACGAAGCAATATGAGTTGACTAATGATGACATAATTACAATGTTAAATGGTCCCGATGTTGAAGAGGGTGAAGAATTTGATAATAAAAATCAACTAAATGACGAAAAGACAGTCTTAAGCCATTCTAATACAGTGACGATTTTTCAGTCAGCTTTAGCACACGTTGAACGGCAACCAGAATTCACTTTGTCTGACAAAATGGTGTTGCAATGCTGGCTTGATATTTCCACGAAGAAAAGGGCAACTTCAGGCAGACAAATGTCTATTTGGGATTTTTTCAAAAATTAATTTTTCTTTACAACATAAAAGTATGTACTATAATTTGTCTAAAATTCCATCATTTGTTTAATTAAACTAGTTTTTAAAATACAATAATGATTTTGTTTCTGTACATTTCTTTCAATTCCGTATTATCCGACATTTCGGTTATCCGACTATCCTCCGGTTCAGTTTGTCAGATAACCGGGACTCCACTGTATTATGTGAACAAATAATGAAAAAAATTATGAGAGAGAATGTATAATGGTCATGCGCACATGTCATAAATTAATTACTTAAACAAATCACCCAAAACATTCCAAATAAAGCTTAATTAGTACATTTAGTAAATTTACCAGGATGATAAATAATTTGAAAAAAAAAACATACAAGGGCGGTCGGGAAAATAACCTCCATTTGGCTGTAAATAAAAGAACTTGCATAGAAAATATATTTTATTATACCGGGCGATTCTAAATTTCATGCCAATCTCTCGGGAGATGATTCTATTGCTAACAATAAGAAAAAAGTCATATCAACAAAAGTTTGATTCCATTTGTGTTGTGTTTTAGCCTTGTCATGCAAAAACACAACAACAGATTGTTAATATATCGCAATGTTTATTTTGAATGGCTCATTTAAGTTTCTTCAAAGTTTCACAGTATCCATCTGAAGTGATCGTCATACCACATTCCATAAATTCAACCAGCGAAACTCCCTTGGCATCCCGAAAAACCTTCCTCGATGACAAAGTTTGGTATGCTTTCTTTCGCTAGCATGGAGAATTTATAAGGCCCCAAGCCATCAAAACTGTTCTTTTGTGTTGGCATTTACATAAGCACTGCAAGTTTTAAGAATCCAAAAAGTGGCCTGCTTCCCGGCAATTCGATGACGACGAACTTCAAAATGTGAAAGATTGGCTACATGCCCTCCAATCCTTTCTTTTCCTTCTTTTTTATAAAGAAGGAATTTGTAAATTAGTTAAACGTTATGATAAAAGCTTAAATTTTAATTGTGACTAAATTGAAAAATAGTAAAAAGCTGTAATTTTAAGATGTATACAATAAAATATTTTTTCAATTCGTTTTTTTATTTACAACCAAACAGAGATTATTTTCCGAACTCCCCTCATTTTATCAGATTTTGATAAAAAAAATCATGATTCTAAAAAATTGCCCCTGACAATCTTGAACACATTCTGGTATTAAAAGACCATCAGGACTTCATAGGAAATTATCATCAATAGCACTTGTAGAAATCTTTTAATTTATTGTCAAAGTCAATTATGACAATGTCTTCGACATATGGTATAATATTAAGTATAACATTTAGGAGATAACTTTGAGTAGTATCTTTTACACAACCTCTTCCGTTCTTAAACGCTTCAGTCATTTAATTGGCTAACCACGTGATAAGAAACTGAACTATTTTTTGTGGCCCTGGAAATAATAGATTGAGTGCAAATAATTTAACATTCCACCAGTCTGTTATGGGCAGAATGTATTATTAATATACAATAATTTTTTTCCTACCATATATGCATATTTTAGTTCTTTTAAAGTCACACCAACGGCTTGGTAAATAGAGACTATTGGGGGTTATGAAATGATGGGTTTTGACTTGTAATAATTTCAAGACCCAAGTCGGGTATTGAACCCAGGACTTAAGCTTAGTAGTCAAGAGTTACTAAGATATTGTCGCCAACTGCCCAACTAATATCGTAGCCTACAGACGGTCCTGGAGCGTGCCATAGAGAGCGCTTCCAACATGCAGCAAGCAGTGCCCCCCTTCTGACTTGAAGTGGACTCGCCGGCAAGGTATATAAACAGGTATTTTAAACCGCGAGCGTCACTCACTTGCCAGCTCCCGACCAGGAAGGAACAACAGAAGAAGAGGAAGCCTAACCCAGGCGAGGGGAAAAGTCCAGCAGAGACAAGACTGGACGCACCCTTCCCTGGTCGACACTACCGGTGGTGGACACCTCATTCCTGCTCCGGTCAGCCGACGGAAGCTCGTGCGTGTCAGCAGCGACCACGGTGAAGACGGAGGTCAGTGCAGGCCCAGAGGGAACCACCTCAACCTATACCAACCCGACACTGCGAGGTTCTGGGGGCCACCACTGCCACGCTGCAGTGGGGACCCAACTGCCGCTGAGGGAAGGCTACGCCTGAACCCGGTAGCTGAGCTGTCACCCTTCAGACACCGCGCTGCACACACCAGCTCAACGCATCCGGCCACCAACAGCAGCACCATTTAAAGAAGAAATGGCCCTTTTCAGGGCCAACAACCATGCAAGGCGAGGCTTGCCTATGTGCCGTCGGCGACAATATAAAACAGACATTAGTCACATGCAACAATTGTTACATGTTATACATATCTGATGACAGCTATCACGTCGTTTATTAGTCCGATTGACCGTACATACTAAATAAAAATTATTGTAAAGAATAAAAAAACCTTAATAATCAATTTTTTATTAAAATGTCACATTATTAACCACATGCATTTTTATATCATGCGTATCTTATTTCAGACAAAAAAAAATTTATTACACCATATGCTGTTTATAGATTAAGAACCAGGTTACGAAACTAGTATAGTAAAAATAAATCTTAAAATAAGTTCCAGAAAACTTTAAACAGTTGCAAAGAATGGTAACAAAGCATACCTAACCTAACCAACCAATAATTAATTGTGTTAAAATTACTTTCAATTCAGTAAAAAAAAAAAAAAAGCATACGAGGTGTGGCTATTAAATAACAAGACTGACGCTGCTGGGGATCAAGGAGGCATGCATCAACCGCCATTAATCAACAGCTGTTTAGTGTGAACCTTTCTCATTAGTATGCAGCTAGTCTCGCTTCTGTAAACAACACCGTTAAGTCAGAGCCTATGTTCGTGTTATTGTTGTTTTTTGTTTTGCCGGATAAAATGGTTAGTGTAATAGTAGAGCAACAAATTATTGTGAAATTTCCCTTTAAACTTGGAAAAACTGCTACTGAAACTTATAATTTACTGAAAGCAGTGTATCTTTATCGCGGTCACATGTTTTTAAATGGTTTAAGTGTTTTAAAGATGGCAGAGAAGATCCACCTTATTCACCAGATCTTGCACCATGTGACTTCTACCTGTTTCCTAAGGTGAAATCTGTATTAAAAGGGACAAGATTTGAGTCTGCGGAAGCTGTAAAAGAGAAAGCGGCATGTGTCCTGAAGGAGCTAATAGAAGATTACTTCCAGCACTGTTTCCAACAATGGAAAATTCATATGGAGCGTTGTAGGGATAGAGAAGGAGTGTATATTGAAGGTGACAATAAGTGATTATGTATAAAATTAAAATAAATTTTTTTACGTCGGTCTCGTTATTTAATACCCACACCTTGTAAATTAAAAACAGTTTTAGCAAATATTGTTACCAAAATTCACTATTTCTTGAGATTAATGTTTTTTTTTCATGCAAAGAAAATTTCAAAATTTTGTTATTTTAAAAAGACGTTAATTATGTTCATGCCATGAACACAATTCCATTATAAAACATGTTCAAGAATAGTAAACTTAGTTGAAAAAATTATTGCATGCCCATACTTTTTAATATTATTAAAGATTTTTAAAAATTAATGAAAGTTATGCAATAAATAAAATTTTCAAAATACTACAGGCATGACAAATAGTTTTTGTCAAGATACAAAAATATATGCAAATAAATTAATGAATATACTTGGAAAGAATAACACAAGATCTCCACAATCTTGTAGTTAATATTTTGAAAAGGATTATAAAAAAAAATTAGATAGTGGTTTGAAAGTACTAATACAGTAAGCTCCTAGAGTTATCCGAAATTTGGGGTCTACCCGAATTTATCACAACAATAATTATTATAAAATAATTCTTAGAGAAGAAATGGAACTAATCTCATACTTTGTTGTCGTTTTTATGTGCTCCTCTCCCTCACTTTTTTTCACATTATTATTCAGTTACCCACCAGGTTGGTCTATATGTTAAGTCATTGCTGCTAGTAACCAGCTGCTTAAAAGCTGATTTTCGGAGACAAAGGTTCTTGGTTCAAATCCCAGTTAAGGTAATTACATTTAAACGGATTTGAAAAGTAGACAAATGGGTACTCTGATGGTTGGGGGTTTTTTTTTTTTTTTTTTTGTTTAACGTCTGACTGTTCTGCAATTACTGCTAATGCAGACGGTGAAGGATGAAATGATATTTTGTAACGTATGAAAATATGTCGTGCCTGAATGGGATTCGAACCCAAGACCGCATGATGAGAGGCGAGCCTGTTACCAACTGCGCCAATGCGGCCGGCGGGGGTTGGGGTTCAATTAACCATACTCTCTCGTGAATGGTCGGCCTGAGTCTGTCCAAGGTTACAACTCATTTAAACATCATACATATCATCCTCATCTCATTAAGTCACGGGGTAGCATATTTGTTCTGAATTGAAGATTGCAACAAAAATATTGAGTTTTATTGGTTTTTTTTTGTGTATTTAAAGTTACATCAACAGCTCGGTTATCAGTGACTTCGGTGGGTTATGTAATAGTGAGTTTTAACTTGTTATAATTTCCAGACCCTTGCTGGGAATCGAACCCAGGACCTTCGAGTTGTAGGCTAGTGCGCTATGGAGGCGACCTCAAACCCAGGACCTCCGAGTTGTAGGCTAGTGCACTATGGAGGCGACCTAATTCTTTATTTTTGTCTCTTTTTTGAGCTAATTAGTTCTCACTCAATACATAATTGATTTAAGACTGGATCTGCAGTACATGACTACACATCATTTACACATCATACACATCATCCTCATAAAATTGGGTCATGGGGTTTGCTTATTGTTCAGACTTGAACAGATTGGAACGAATATACATCAGGGATTCTTCTTCTCTATTCACAACATCTTTAAAATAAATTGATAAAACTAGAAATCTGCCTATTTCTCATTTCATAAGAAATTACAAATTCATTTCTAACAAATATTTTGGAATGTGACATATATCCAACAATGACACTTATATAAGTCTAGAACATTTTGATATGTGTTACATTAAATCTTTTTTCCAGTTTCCTTAGCATTAAGACTATTACATAGATAAAACCACTTGATTTTTTTTTGTTAAAGAGATATATGTTTACATCGTTTTGGATACTTTAGGAGTTTACTTTACCACAACCTTGTCTATGATCTCGCACCAATTTTTTTATATAGTTATTTCTTTATATCAAAATATGTTTAAACTTCATTAACTGTGCTCTAAAAATGTGTTTCCCTTTAAAACCTTCAAACAATATTTCATGGAATGTTTTTTTTTGGGATTTACTCATCTTAAAATAATTATTATAGTTTAAACCCAGAAACTTATATAAAATATCAAGCATTACCAGGAAGAACAGAAAAATCCTAAAGACATTAACACCAATATTTTTTGAAAAAAACTGAAAAAAGTACTTTACTTAAATATTAAGAGTGGAGGATTCTAGTGCAAAAAAAGAGTTAAAATATAATTACGTACTATGATTTAATTAACGGAGCAAAGTTGAAAAAGAAGACTAAAATTTTACGGATACCTGAATAAAATGGATAACAAACGGTAGATAAAACAAAATTTTAAGACGCTAAACAATATACCTAAGGTGTCAGATAAATGGTTTAAAGAAATTAGAAAAGATGTTGAAAAAACTGGAATAAACTGAGAAAACTAAAATGAACAAATTTAGACAACTAATTACGAACTTTAAGGGCTTCCATGAAGAGCAAAACAGATTATTGAGTTGATAGAAAAAAGGAGAAAAGTGTAATACAGTGAAGGATTGCTAATAAAGTGGGCTGCAAAAAGAGCTACCAGAAACATCTTAAGTCACCTTAAGTGATTTAAAATTGGCCATATAGGAGGAAAGATTACTTTGATTTTAGTTTTTTTTTTTAAATTAGGAACTGAAAAACACTCAGCTCTTTTTTGATAATCGTTTTAGTGAGTTCATGCGTGTATTGCTGTGAAAGTGAAAGAAACTGAATATGGGCTGTCATTAGATATTTGTTTTTGAAAGGCAATATGTTGATGCAAATTGAAGAGGAGTTGGACACTGTACCATCATTTACCACCGTGAAATTTTGGGCAGCTGAATTTAAACGTGACTGTACCAGCTTAGGTGACGATGAACGTTTGGAACAGCCAAAAACTGCAACCACAGACGATAACATCACTTAAATTCACCAAATGGTGCTAGAGAACCGTTGAATTAGCGTTAGAGAGAGTCTAGCACTATTTGGTGAACTTGAACAATGTTATCGTCAGTGATTGCAATTTTTAGCCATCCCAAACATTCATTGTCACCCAAGCTGGTATACAACCACGTTTTATTCAGCTGCCCAAAATTTCACGGTAGTAAATGATGGTGCAGAGTTCCCATGCATAGAGACCAACAAGTCTTTAATTTGCATCGGCATATTCCCTTTCAAAAACAAATATCTAATAACAACTCAATACTTGATTTCGTTCATTTTCACAGCAACACTCGCTAAAATGATTGTCAAAAAAAAACTGAGCGACCAAAATGGCTGAAATTTTTGTGAGTATATTTCAATACATGCGCCAACACATTCCCTAACTGTATTTGACGTGTTCTGCCATCTTCACGTTGAGGTCAGAAACTTTTCCAATAACCCTTGCACATTTAAAATTCAGTTAATACATAATTTTCTTTTCAAATTATCATCCGCTCTTAATAAAAATTTAACAAAATACTAAAAAATTAATCAGTATTCCAAATTTTAAAATGGTAACGATATAAATATAAAATAATAAGTTACCTTTAAAGAAGGAGGCCCAGTTAAATCATCTCGATCAGTGAGCACAGAAGAATTTCTTTCGTCGACTACAATCACTTCACATTCACCGTCTTCTAAAAACACATTAAAATTTTGTTTAAATCACATAAAATATTTTAAAAAAACATTAGAAAAATAATTTAAAAAAATTTAAAATCATGCAAATATGCGAATAATACATGCAAGTTACAGTAGCTCAGACATTACAAGTTTTGGTGATTAAATTGAAAGTGTCAACGCCGTAGAATGTATATCGTTTAAGGAAAGGGACTAAAAAGAAAGATCATCAGGAAAACATTAGGTTTATGAGATAATTACTAAAAGACTACGGCCGCTCTCACACCGGTGAAACTTGACCTTGATGGGATTAATTAAAATGACTCGACCGAAAAACGAGAAAAATATTCGCACATTGAGAAGACTCGACCTCGAGGCAACTGTTCAAGCTTTTCTTCGAATCCACCCGCAGTTAGCAAAATGTCAAGTGACGAAGAAGATGTAGTCGTTGCTTATTACTATCTAAGATGAAAACAGAAAAAACGCAGCTGTTGGAAATCACCGTGTATAAATAATAATCGTAATACAGGAGCGTATGTGTGTGCCAAGGAACTCTCTTAAATTTAAGTCTTTTTATCAGATGTCAAAAGAAAATTAATTAAAATTGTACAGACACGGATATTTTTCAACTTCAAGCACAAAGGCTACGTTGGCTGCTTCTTCTGCCATGATTAGACGCGACTGGTCGAGCAGATGTTGGACAAACTGAGTCGCATGCGATTGGTTCCATCGAGGTCGTACTGGTGGGAGGGCGAACATATAAATGTAAGGGTAGGACTTGTATTGGAAGTCGAGTCGAGGTCGTGTCGCAGTCGAGTATCACCGGTGGGAGAACACCCTAAGAAACTGAAAACATCTCTCAAAAAGAAAAGACTATGTTTTTACAAAAATATCAAGGGAATGTCAATAGAAAGAACAAACACGAGAAAGAGAACGATATAAGAAAAATATTGGTACCTACAGGTCTATTCCCACAAAGCTAGTTTACTATCTGCTAGTCTACTATCATGTAGATTACAGTTCCTACGGAGGTAGTTAATTAACATCAGTAATCTAAAGACATGTATGAGTTGTTCTCTGTATTTCTGTACAAAGTACAATTCACTAGCAACTAGTAACGTTTCAACTCATTCACACCAAGCTAATTTACTAGCACTAGTCAATCACATGACCTTTTCTCCCCTACTAGCGCTAGTAAAATCAAACTTGTTTAAAATCACTAGTGTGCTAATGAATACTTGTGTTTTAACTAAACTAGCTGCTATTCTACAACACTTTAAGACAGAAAATATATGAAAAACGAGGCCTGGCAGAAGAATGGTGTCATGGCTTCAAAATCTAAGAACTTGGTTAGGACAAAGCTCAGAAGAGCTATTTTGCAGGGCAACGAACAAAGTGAGAAATTGGTTGCCAACATTCGGAACAGATGCACATGAGAAGAAGAAGAAGAAAAGAAGAGGAGGAGAAGTAGAAGAAGAAAAATAAGATTACAAGTTGTACTGTAATGAAAAGTTACCTAAGAAAATACCTCTTTTAGAAAGAGAAAACTGTGAGGTTTCTGAGAGGATTCTGGAATCTAAAGAAATTAAACAAAGACTTGAAAGAAAGTTAACTGATTCAAAGATATCAAAGAGGACCTAAGAAAGGAAAACTTTCACAAAAAGAGAGAAAATCATAAAAAAAATACTGTGAAAAAATAAGCGGCACTGTAATGAAGAATTTTACCAAATGACTCGAGAAACCGAGAACCTCTTATAGAAAAATTAGATTGTGCATCTGCAAAAACATTAAGAGAAAGTCAATACAAAGAACAACCAGAAAAAGATTCTGAAATTGATGAAGGAAACGAAGATGAAAGTCAAGGAGGACTTTTTTTTGTTTTATGTTTAACTGTTTTGCAATTACTGCTAAAGCGAACAATTCAAAAAATGATAAATGAAAATAAGTGATGATAAATGCCAGACCTGATCGGGAATCGAACATGGAAACCCGGTGTAAAAGTCAATTGTGCTAAACACTACACCAACGATCCAGCCAAGAACACATAAGAAAATAAAACATAACGCAAGAAATCGTACAGAAAAAAATTCAGAAATTAACAATATTAAAAGATTCCAGGTCCAAACCAAAAGACGGAAGACCATCTGGTCTGAGAGAGAAGGGCATTGCACAATATAATGATGAAAAACTACTGGGTTACTGGGTAGAAGAAAATAAAGAACTATTACATGGAGGTTAATTAGCATAGCCCACAGTGAGCTAATTCAAAAATTACTAATAACATGCAAACTCATGTATAATTTGGTTACGTAAAATAAAATTATAAAAAATAATTTATATTTCAACTACTTAAATAATAATTTTATATAGAATTGCATTCTTTAGCAGATGTACTCCACAAAAACAATGCTTATTGAATGGAAAATAAAGATCACGGGTTCGATCCGACTGGGTCTGAAAATTTTAAAACATTAAAACCCACTGTAACAGTACCGAAATGCCACAGTAGTTGCTGATGACCAAGCTGTCAATGTGACTTTAAATTAAACAAAAAAAATTAATGAGACATCTCTTACGACACATTAAACTTTGTACCCAATAACAAGGATTCCTACGAAACAATTTAAAAAAATTAGAAAATGTGACATAAAATACTCATACGACTTTCTTTTGTCAACATAAATAATCTCCACCATCTTTCACATGAAAATTCTAAATAAAATAAGCCTTATGTAGAATTCAAAGTAAGAAGGGCAATTGCCAATAAAATTAATTAGAGGGCCATATAACGACCCGTGGGTTGGAGCACAATGATGTAAGCCAAGAGTAAGTAATAAAATTAAAATACAAAATATACGACGAACCCAAAACATAATTTCCAATATTAATTTAATTTAATGATATCCATTACACACTTAACAAACACTACAAAAAAAGCTGTAGTAAAACATCAAAATACAAATTTTACAACAAAAATACATGCACGATTTAAGCGATATGTTAAACTGTTCATAAAATTTTCAAAAATAAACAATTTTAATGTTTTCTTGAAGTCGTATCTTTAATGTTGAAAATTGTAACATTGTACAGCGATACTGCAGAGTGATTTTTTTAGTCCTGTTACCCAATTGTTAATGTCAGGTAATTTTTTTCTAAGAAACAGAAATTTGTTTTGTGACTCAAAGTTGGTAGCCCTACTCAACCGGTATAGATACGGCAGTGTGAGTTGATTCTCCTTAAGCTGTGTAAAATTTTGTGCCATTTCCGGTCGTGCTACGAACAGAATGTCTTTTACCCTAGAATAACGGGTTTTCATTCTTGAACAATATTTTGCTATGTAATCGTATGCAAGTGTAAAAGAATCATTTCAAATTAAATTAGTTGGTGTTCCTCTACCAGAAAAAATGTCAATTTCTAGGGTAACAAACCGATTTTGAGAGACAGGTAGTGTTTGCGACAGAAAACATAGTGGTCGACCAGTTCTTTTGACAGATGCCATTTTAGAGAATGTGAAAACAAAATTGCTCAATTCTCCATGGAAAAGATTACGAAAACTTTCCTCGCAAGTTAGTTTGTGATATTCGAATGTTCAGAAAGCTGCTAAAAAATTGAAATTGTATTCGTATCGCGTACTTTTAGTCCAAGAGCTTCAGCCTCTTGATTTAAACAAGCGATTGTTCTAGGTTAAAAGACATTCTATTCGTAAAATGACCAGAAACGGCCCAAAATTTAACACAGCTCACAGAGAATCAAATCACACAACCATAACTATACTAGTTGAGTAGGCTACCAACTTCGTGTCACAAAACAAAATTTTCCTTTCTTAGAAAGACCGCAGATATAAAAACAGTTAGCGCCTTGGTAATAAATTAGCTGTTACTTGGACTGTGAATGGAAAATTAGTCTTGTCAGATCTATCACAGAGATAGGCAATGTATAAAAATCAATTACATTTGCATTTTTAGTCATATTTAAAAAAAATTAAACGTACAGTTGTACATGGAAAAAACAAAACTGATAGATTAAGCTCCAAAAAATTATTTTTTACATGATATTGGCTACAAAAAATAGTTCTGTTTTTTATCAGATGGTTAGCCAATTATATGAGTGAAGCATTAAAGAACAGAAGAGGTAAAGGTGTGAAAGACACTATATTATTTTTCAAGGCTGATGAGCTCTGAACGTATGCCCCCTACCCACTTTATAGCTAGCCAATGACTTGCCAATACTTGCTCTTGTAGCTCTGTTAAAGATTTAATCCGCCATTTTTTTGGTCTTTCAATGACAATTATAATCTATACTTGGTTCACCGTAAGAAAGATATCTCAAGTAAAAAAATAATGACATCACTGAGCATGTGCATTATTTAAATATGTGTACACACTGATTAAAAAGTAACAACAAAATACTTTCAAAAGTATTTAAGAATAAAATACTTTTAAAAATATTTTTATAAATAAAACTGTTAGGCCTACATCATATATCATGACTGATGTTTTAAGTATTGATCAATAAATGTATAAAAACATAAGACCTATACTTTATTTCCATTCTTTTTCATAAATAAATGTGGTTACAAATTATACGTATTACTCTGATCTGTATGACCAAACAAGATAACTTTAAAAGTAATTTTTTTTTTTTTAATTCATTTATTTAATGTCGCATCAACTACAAAGGTCATTAGCGACGATGTTGGGGTGTAACTATTGAACAATGGAGGATGAAATGAATTTTTTTTTGTAACGTATGAAAATATGCCGTGCCTGAGTGGGATTCGAACCCAAGACCGCATGATAAGAGGCGAGCACGTTACCATATGCGCCAATGCAGCCGGCAGTAAATATTTTTATTTTAATGATTAGTCATCTAATATTAGTTTAGTCACTCATTAATTCATAATTGAATTTGACGATGTTTTATCCAAACCCATAAATCTCTCTCCACTCTTTTGAGAAAGAACATGTCGTTATATTATACTACCAGTTTGCTTTTGACATCGTATTGTCTCACATCGTTCTTACGTGTATTATAATTTATTTTCAATTAGGAATTTAGTGTTGTAGTATTTTTTGGTTTTTTCATTTCTACGAGTATTTATCGTTTAATTCTGCATTTGGTTAAAAGCACTTATAAGTTATCATTGTGATGTTTTTGTTAAAAGTGTTGCATTTTTTCTGCGTCACCGCTTTATCAGCTGATTCGGTAACTGCTGTTTGTTTATTCGAGATATCTTTCTTACGATGAACCGAGTATATAAACATACAAACAGCTGATTATATTATGAAGTATTGCATGTTAACGCGCTCTATAATCGATGTATTCAGTATGAGATGCAAGACGAGAGTGAACTATTATGGCTCTTATACGCATGTGCGTGTAATGTTTATCAGGTACAATCTGACAATGCTGGTAAACATTCTAATTGGTCTAAACATGTGGAACAGCACAGCTTATCAACCATAAAAAACATATTAGTCAAGAGTTATCTCCTCTGAGAGTAATGAATTTCATTATACAGCCAGAACCTGCGGTGAATGAAATGAAGGTGTCATTTGCAGGATCGAAAGTAGATACTTTACAGAGAGCCTGGCATATTGATACGCATACTTTTCCACTCAGTGAGGAAGGTATGGGTAAACCACTTCACTCCTCGTTTTACTAAGTTTACAACCTTTAAAGGTTGAAACCAGCCTTTCAACTGACGACATAAACAACAAACTCGATATTTTATCTTATTTAGAACTGAACCCAAGATCTGTTAATACAAAAACCAATCATGCTTTTAATAATATCTAAATATTAAACGATGAATACACAACTTCACATCTTATGACCTCTTATGACCCTAAACTGCAGACACAAGTTTGCATAGATTAAAAAAAACAAGTAAAAATTTTAACAATACACATAGAATATAATTACATACTAAGTGATCTATACAATCAACAATCACAGTGAAAAAAATTATAAACACTTACTTAATAAAAAACTTTGTGAAAAATAATAACAAAAAAGCTGGTGAACAGAACAAAATGAATACATCTACAACACCTAAACGACCAAAACTAAATAATCTATTGTACAGAAACGAATTACATTAATCTTTTGAATGCCAGATGTAGGTAGAACGGACACGAAATACACTTACCGGTGTAGTTGCTCAAACAGTTCGGATTTAGTCGGTAGATTTTGAGTCTTAGAACCGAACTGCCTGTTAAATCACATGTTCTAAACGATACTAATTATCATTTATTAGAGACGTCAAAAACATTCGATTGTAAACATTGTATACAACAATTAATACCTACTACATACAACATATTACAGACTGATGTTTTCAGGTCAGCTGATATGTAACGTTGCGAAAGCGACATGATTCTGATCACAGCTAGTACACCACTGACCCCCACCACTAGCTGAGGCAACCAAGCATACCATTACCAAAATAAACCTTCTGTGCACTTCAGAAAACCGGCAAGCTTATTTGGTGTCCACTCTATCAAATAATGCAACTTAGAAACCTATGTGAGATAGGAAAACTATTTCATTTTTCAATTTTTTAAGCTGCATGGGACACAAGCTTCAAAATAATGAAAAATGAGTTATCTTTGGTAACATGCTATTCTATTAGTTATTAATATTTTTGAACAAATTTTTAAAAAAATTATTCCTCATTACCACTTTTATCACAAACATTTAGTAGAATTTTTTTTATTCCTAATTTTTGTACATTGGAATCTGTTCCAATTACAAAACAATAAGCAACCCAAGGACCCAATGAGATGTACAGAGTCTTGTAACCTCTGAGTCTTGTACAGACTCAGGCCGACCATTCCTGAGAGATTTTAGTGAATTGAACCCCAACCATCAAAATACACCACACAAAGACCAATTTCGGATCACTTGAGGTTAAGATTATGTAGTATTCCAGACAATCCAAGGTTAAGATATCCAGAATTCAAACAATCTTAAGTTCAGATTATCCAGTATTTCAGACTACCTGATGTTAAGATTATTAAAAATTTCAGACAATCCTATGTTCAGATTGTCCAGTATTTTGGACTGAGGATTAGATAATCTAGTATTTTGGATAATCAGAGATCAAGATTATCCAGTATTTTGAACTATCTGAGGTTCAGATTATCTAGTATTTTGGATCACCTGAGGTTAAGATTATGTAGTATTCCAGACAATCCAAGGTTAAGATATCCAGAATTCAAACAATCTTAAGTTTGGATTATCCAGTATTTCAGACTACCTGATGTTAAGATTATTAAAAATTTCAGACAATCCTAGGTTCAGTTTGTCCAGTATTTTGGACTGAGGATTACATAATCTAATTTTTTTGAATAATCAGAGATTAAGATTATCCAGTATTTTTAACTACCTGAGGTTCTGATAATCTAATATTTAGAATCACCGGAGGTTAAGATTATCCCGAATTTTGGACAATCCGGGAAACAGATTATCCAGGTTATTCTGTATTTTTGTTTATAATTATAATCAAACTGCTACAATGAATTTTTGAGTCCAGAAATTTTACAAAGTAAATAAATGAATGAAATAGTTTACCTACCACACTTGATTACAACAATTACATTAATTACTAAATTACAATCTCATACGTGTATACACATTTCCACATCAGATCTCCATTTTTACAATGATGGAGAGGAAAGAAATTGAAAAATAAGCGGGCATTAGGATTGTAGAAACGATAAAGTGGTTAGAAAACCTGTAATGATACATTTAGAATTTGAACATAGGCATTCAAAAGATTAATATAAAATTGTGTAGTGATTTTTTTTATCAAACTATTCAACACAAATACATCTAATACGTGATTTAAACAGAATAACAACATACAATAATGGTGAGTGAAGCAAACAACAAAAGATAACATCGACAATCAACTGCGTGAGATAAAAATAAAAAAAATACTATTGCAGCAAAATATGATAAAGGAAGCAGTAAAAAGATCCGACGGTTTTTGTCGTTGTACAGACGAGTGAATAAGTGGGGGGGATGGTGCGATGATGATCCTACATGACACCATTTCAGTAGCCATGGAGCTGTGGTCAGATGATTACCATGTGTTGTTGTCCAGGCAGTTTTTAAAAGTGGTGAATCTTCCATCGTTACTCAGTGGTAGTTCTGACAGCGCTTTAATATGGTTCAAAGAGGACATGTTTTATCTCATCACATAATTTTGTTCTTGGTGAAAAACTACACAGCTACAGGTTCAGCCATAAATTGTAAGTTGCTTGGACAGGGCGTCCAAGGTCAGCCAGGACACCAGAGAATGTTTTGAGCGATTGAGACAAGCTGTGGAAGTCAGTCCAAGACGGCCAACTCATAAAGAAGCTTTGCAAACGTCTGACAACTTTTTAACAACCATTTTATATTGACGAAAATGCAACTCATAATGCAATATTCGTCTTGCTGTGCGATCATACATTTGCAAAGTAATAGCTAATTTACGATCGTAAATATTCTTGCTGGATTCCACAGCTTGTTTTAATGGCTGAAAACATTCTCTGGTGTCCTGGCTGACCAAGGACCACCTGTCCAAGCAACTTACATTTTATGGCTAAGCCTGTAAGCTCTGAAGTTACTCATTGATAACAAAATTATGTTACGAGATGGAACGCATCCTCTTTGACTCACATTAAAACGCTGATTAACGATGCAAGATTCACCACTTTTAAAAAATGCCTGGACAACAAACAAATGGTGTCCACCTGACCACAGCTCCATGGTGTCATTTATATCGGTTTCATAATCATAGACACCCGAGTTTGAACCCTTGCATCTCCAAAACTACGAGTCAGATTTTAACACACTTTACATCAAAATTTACTCATTTTATTCTGCATAGATCCTTAATAGTCCTGTAATTTTAATGTTGTTTAAAATTGCCATATCAAGGTTGTAAGACAAAAGATCCAGTTTTTTTGCTACCGCAACAAATTTCATGCGTTTAGAGGCGTGTAACTCGATAATTATTTGACCAAAATCTTTGAAATTTTCACATCACATAGACAATTATATTCTTAAAAAGTGTACAAAATTAAAACATATACAATACTTAAATTTAAATTTATTAACAATATTCTGAACCCTTGCTATCTCGGTAACTGCTCGATCGTTTGGCACAGGCAAACTATCATTTTATTTAGCGTAAAAAACTTTGTACAGATATGTTAATAACATGAAATATTGATTGGCCAATGCTGTGGTAAAATTTGTAAAATTTTGAAAAATAGACTGGGTAATGCGGGGGGGGGGGGCGCTACTATCCATGTTGCCTGAATCTGACTGTCTACCTGAATTGACAATAGTCTTGTCAATTCAGGTAGACAATCTGACAGGATGTCATGTACACAAACTAGCAACATGGATAGTAGCGCCGACCCCCTGCATTACCAAATCTATTTTTCAAAATTTTAAAAATTTTACCACAATATTGGCCAATCAATATTTCATGTTATTAACACATCTGTACCAAGTTTTTTATGGTAAATAAAATGATAGTTTGCTTATGCCGAATGATTGAGTGGTTACTGAGATAGCAAGGGTTCAGAATATTGTTAATAAATCAAAATTTAAGTAACGTACAAATTTTAAATTTCAAACACACTGTAGGAATATAATTGTCTATGTTGTGTTATAATTTCAAACTTTTCGGTCGAATAATTATCAAGTTACACACCTCTAAATGCATGAAATTTGTTGCGGTAGAAAAAAAAACCAGGTCTTTTTGACTTCTAACCTCGATACAGCAATTTTAAACAGCATTAAAAATACAGGACTAAATAGGATCAACACAGAATAAAATGAGCTAAATTTAGATGTAATATGTTGAAATCCAATACATAGTTTTGGAGATGCAAGGGTTCAAAAACTCGGGTGTCTATGATTATGAAAACGATGTTAGGTTCATCATTGCACCAATTCCAACCATTTCCTCGTACATCCGTACAACAATGAAAACCGTCAGATCTTTTTACCACACCCTTAACAGCAGGCGATAAATAAATTGATAAAAAAATTAACAAAAATAATTTTGGGTTTCTTTTTTTTTAAAGTGGTACCTTGTCGGGATAAGCCAGGATATCTTATAGCTTTGCTGTTACTGTTGATGTTATTGTTGATATTGTTGTTATTTTGTTGCAACAAAGAGGAATGCGAATGGGGATGCGAATTTGGTAAAAACTGAGGATATACATGGTGTGACCATTGTGGAAACAATGGGCGAGTTCCGCCGCAATCTATATAGAATAAGGAAAAACAAACAATAACAATAATGGTAACAAAGTTACAAAAAAAAACATGAACAAAAACCAATATATCAACACCAACACAGAACAAAAATAACCAATAATTATATTAAAGATTCTATTTACTACCCAACGAAGCTAATCCAGTTTACCGTTTAATAATCTTTAACAAATACAGTAGGTCCATGCTATAACGGACTTCGATACAACGGACTTTCACGATAACGAACTTCAAATAAAAAAATAACCCATAACAATAAAACATAATGAATATTTTTTTTTTTTTTAATCCCTAATGTGTGTACGTTGCAATCTGTTCAATTCAGAACAATAAGCAACCCCATGACCCAATGAGATGAGGATTATGTGTATGACGTGTAAATGAGGTGTAGTCTTGTGCAGACTCAGGTCGACCATTCCTGAGAGTATGGTTAATTGAACCCCAACCATCAAAGTACACCGGTAGCCACTGTCTAGCATTCAAATCCGTATAAAAGTAACTACCTTTACTAGGATTTGAACCAGGAACCTTCGTCTCCGAAAATCAGCTGTTTAACAGCTGATTTTGGCGACGACTTTACCTCTAGACCAACCCGGTAGGTTTAATGAATATTAAAACAGTAATTGTGAACAGAATCCCAAACTTTCTACCATACGTGACGCCATAGATACAAATTCAGAGTTTTATACAAATGACTGAAGATGTATCATTTTCTACAGATTTTTAATAAATAAAGTTTTTAGTTTCAATTATATGTTATTTACTCTGATGGTGGATCCACCAAAAAACACGTGTAAGTGAAAATAAAGGTTGACGCAGTTAAAAAGGAAGGTAAGTGAAATTTATTATATTAATTCATTATATAAAATAGAACTGCCCATAACAGACAGGTGGAGTGTCAAATTATCTACACTCAATCTGTTAGTTGCAGGGCTAAAATAAATAGTTCTGTTTCTTGTCACATGGTCAGCCAATTAAATGACTGAATCATTTAAGAACAGAAGAGGTAGAGGTGTAAAAGACACCAATCAGAGTTATCTCCTCTGAAAGTAATGAATTTCATTATACAGCCAGACCCTGTGGTGAATGAAGTGAAGGTGTCATTTGCAGAGTGGAAAATATGTGCTTTTCAGAGGGCCCGGCATGCTGATAAGCGTACTTTTCCACTCAGTGAGGAAGGCAATGGTAAACCACCTCACTCCTCGTTTTACTTAGTAAAACCTCTACAGGTTCAAACCAGCCTTTCGGCTGATGACGTAAACAACAACATAAAATAGAATTGATTTCAAACTGCAGGATGCATTATAAAGATTTATTTTGTGAATATAGATACAATGATTTAGTACGTAGATTTATCGGACGAACAAGCGGTCTAACACTTTTATGAACATTTTACGAAATTTAAAAACTTATTATTAGAAAGCAACATCAGTCTGGGTCACCTCTGTAGCATAGCGGTAGTGCATTAGACTACAACACGGAGGTCCTGGGTTCGATTCCCAGCTAGGGTCTGGAAATTTTCACAAGTTGAAACCCACCATTACATAAACCACTGTAATTGCGAATAAACCAAGCTGTTGACACGAGTTTAAATAAACTAAAAAAAAAACATCAGTCTGGGACACAGTTAAAAATAAATAATTTCTTCCTTTTATATTGAATCCTGAATCCTGAATCCTGGTTGAGAGGGCTAAGAAGCCCTATGATGGCGACATCGTGTTAAGGAACACCTGGTCGCTCGGGGAACAATATAACAGAATAATTGCAACCTCAAGAAATTTAGTGGGAATTTTATAGTTTAAATAGGAAATAGGATTCTGGTTCGTGGGACATTGGAACTGGGACTTGAAAGGAGGTAATTTATTTTTAGAAGTTATTTGTGGAAAATTTAAATTAAGGGACAAGTGGGTTTAAGAGCGGCTCTTTTATTTTATTTTATTTTTCAGTGGCCTTTCTTCAGTTTTGTGGGAGGCCTATTATTCAGTTTTGTGGAGGCCTTTAATTATACCTTAAATTATACTAAAGGTATAATTTAAGGTAGGGGTTAGTTTATGATTTCAGGGGAGACGGAAAGGGTAGAGTTTGGCATAATCACCGGCCTTTTTATCTTCTGAGTGTTTATTAATTTAAAATGGCGGCTCTTTTCACCGTAGTGGAGTGATTATGCATAGGAACATGGGGACAACTACCAACTGGGGGGAGTGAGTCATACAAGTAGGAGGGGCATGGGCAAATAAGAGGAATACAGGGCAGAATAAAAATGTGGCAACTCTAAATTTTGTTAACTGGGTCATACTAAAATTTAGATAAAGTCGTGGAATGGTAATGGGATAGAGACTTCAGGTGGGTGTGGGCGTCGGTACAAGTCCTGAATGATCTGGGGTCCGTCAGTTTTCCCAGCGTCGTGTAGCCGTTTCGAGGTATTGTAAATAAAGTCCTCCATAGAAGGGAAGAGAAGGTGTTACTGTATTTCCTGTTTTATTAAATTCAACTGCAAAAAAACTCTGATAAAATAATAACGTAAAGTGTATAAAAATGTAAACGCAAAATAAAAACTTTATTATTAATGTAAAAAATAAGACTGTATTACTTTTTCTTAACCCTTACATTGCCAGCGTCCTAATATTAGGATGTTAAGAATTTTACAAAAAATACCAGCTTCCTTTTATAAGAACGTTCACTAAAAAATTCACAGAATTTTCAGTTTTCACTTAAATTTCATATGTAGTATTATTGCTGCTTTTATATTTATGGCTGACTTTTTTTTGTATTTGTAGTTAGTTCTTTATATATATAAATTTTTAACGTACAAACTTTTAATGCACGTAATTATTAGTAACTAAAATGGTTTACAGTAGATTAGTATGTACTTTCCAAAATTAAAAACTGGGTTTTCAAAACTTTTATCGCAGTACTTTTATTTTTTTACAATACATAAATGATGATGCCCATAACAGACAGGTGGAGTATCAGATTATTTACACTCAATCAGTTCATTGCAGGGCTAAAATAAATAGTTCTGTTTCTTATTACATGGTCAGCCAATTTAATGACTGAATCATTTAAGAACAGAAGAGGTAGACGTGCAAAAGACACTAATCAGAGTTGTCTCCTCTGAAAGAAATGGATTTCATTATACAGCCAGACCCTGTGGTGAATGAAGTGAAGGTGTCATTTGTAGAGAGGAAAATATGTGCTTTTCAGAGGGCCCGGCATGCTGAGAAGTATACTTTCGCTCTCGTGAGGAAGGCTTGGTAAAAAACCACCTCATTCCTCATTTTACTAAGTAAAACCTCTACAGGTTCAAACCAGCCTTTCGGCTGATGACCTAAACAACACATAAATGATTTTTGGTGACTTTGCACAGTGAAATTTTCTTTAAAGTGGGGTAAGTAAAGTTGGGCAATATAATTTTTTTAATTAAAAAAGAAATTTCTAAAAAAAAGAATGTTTAAGTAGAAATTTTATTTTTTTTAAATTGTAAGAAATATATTACAAGTTAATTTTATTTTATTAAACATCCTATGTAGGATTTTTAAACAGCCGTATTATTTAAAATTGAAATATATATTTTCTAACCACCAGAATACGGTAACATAAAACACTTACCAATGTTTATAGCGCTTTCGTGTATCTTGTACACATCTTCAGTAAATTAACATTTATCACAAGTCAAAATTTAAAACTTCCTGCTCGTACCATGGTAGATAAGGAATAGTCGATTCTTATATTTAAAACAGTCTTGCCAACTTAATCAGTTGATTGTCGTATTCAATTTGTGTGTTCATTAATTTCTCCCTGCTATTGTATTTATAAATATAATATTTTTCCAGAATTTCAATTTCATTTTGTTTGTTATTTATTTCTAATATTTCTAGATTATTTTTTATATTCGACATATTGTGTTTATTTTTTATCATGTGTTCAGTTACATTGGAGAAAAAAAAGGAAATCGAAAATTCTCCAATGTAACTGAACACATGATAAAAAATAAACACAATATGTCGAATATAAAAAATAATCTAGAAATATTAGAAATAAATAAAAAACAAAATGAAATTGAAATTTTGGAAAAATATTATATTTATAAATACAATAGCACGGAGAAATTAATGAACACACAAATTGAATACGACAATCAACTGATTAAGTTGGCAAGACTGTTTTAAATATAAGAATCGACTATTCCTTATCTACCATGGTACGAGCAGGAAGTTTTAAATTTTGACTTGTGATAAATGTTAATTTACTGAAGATGTGTACAAGATACACGAAAGCGCTATAAACATTGGTAAGTGTTTTATGTTACCGTATTCTGGTGGTTAGAAAATATATATTTCAATTACAAGTTAAATGTAATAAAAGATCAATTCATTTGAACAAAAAACAAAAATCATTAAAGCATCTTGAAAAATAGTAAGGTTGTTGTTTAGGTCATCAGCCGAAAAGCTGGTTTGAACCTGTAGAGGTTTTACTAAGTAAAACGAGGAGTAAGGTGGTTTACCATTGCCTTCCTCACTGAATGGAAAAGTATGCTTATCAGCATGCCGGGCCCTCTGAAAAGCACATATTTTCCACTCTGCAAATGACACCTTCACTTCATTCACCACAGGGTCTGGCTGTATAATGAAATTCATTACTTTCAGAGGAGACAACTCTGATTAGTGTCTTTTACACCTCTACCTCTTCTGCTCTTAAATGATTCAGTCATTTAATTGGCTGACCATGTGATAAGAAACAGAACTATTTATTTTAGCCCTGCAACGAACAGATTGAGAGTAAATAATTTAACTCTCCGGCTGTTTGTTATGGGCGAATAGTAAGGTTATGGATAGATATACAAAATGCTACAAATCGGACACAAATAAGGTGACATTTTTAAGGAGTACTTGTAAATAATACCTGGCATTTTTCAGTAGGAACTTACAATATTGTCCTGGCACTGTAAGGGTTAATCTACATAAGTTTGATAATTTCGCCCGTTTTTTTTTTACATCTAACTACTGGTAACGCAATACAAGTTGACGATCGTCAGCGAGAGTAGGACTGAACTACTAAAGGGTGATTCAAAAAGAGCGCCGGTTTTTAAACGGCTGGTAAATTTTTGTTTATCGGTTGGCAACATTGTTTGACCACATTTCTATTTTGGAGAACATTCCGATTGACGATTCAGTTGTAGTTTCTCTTGTTCGCAGTGTAGTACTCTCGCAGTCTGTGTCTAACCATGGAGAAGTTTACTATTGCGCAACGAGTGTTAATCGTCAAAACATTTTACCAGAGTGGAGAGAGTTATGCGGCTACTGTCAGGCGACTTCGCGGTACTCTAGGACGTAATGAAGCACTGAATGAATCAACAGTTCGCAGGCACATGAAACATTTTTTTGAGACGGGTTCAACAGTCGACCTTAAAAGTTCTGGACGTCGTCGTTCTGGCCAAACTGAGCAGAACGTTGCGTTGGTTCGTGACAGTGTGGCTGTTAACCCAGCAAATTAGGGAGTTTTTGTGGCGTCATTTGGATGGAATGGACATTGACGAGTTGTGGTTTCACCAGGATGGTGCCACCTGTCACGCTGCAAGAGAAACAATGTTGTTGCTCCATGAACGGTTCCAGGATCGCATCATTTCTCGTAATTCCGACCATCAATGGCTACCAAGGTCGTGTGACTTGACGCCTTGTGACTTTCCTCTTTGGGGTCATCTGAAGTCATTGGTGTATGCCAATAAACCCCGAAACATCAATGACTTGAAGGAGGAAATTCGACGGGTTATCGGGCAAATGGAAGTCGAAACTTGTCGTGCAGTAATATCCAATTTCATGGACAGAGTTGATGCGTGCCAGCGCAGTAGAGGAGGACACATGCATGACATCATTTTTCATACATGAAATCGGAAGGTAAGATGAACTTTTTGATGTATTTATTTTCAGTTTTTCAATAAAATAAATCTCTTAATTTGATATATCAAAACCGGCGCTCTTTTTGAATCACCCTATATATGTGCTTTTCTAAGTACATCATAGCGACAGCTGTAACCATGACATCATGTTGTAGTTTTACTCTCACATTGATTTATTATGTTTACAACTATGTCGTTTTATAAACATTCCATTATATTATTTATTGATTCTTAATAATTATCCTAAATAATAAACATTCATTCTAAATAAGGTATAATACTAGGTTTAAGCTATATTTAGTATCCCTTTTGGTCATCAGCAGTAAACTGAATTACTGCACTCCAACATTTGTAGTGATAGACTAGTTAGTCCGTGAGTTCCGTCGACACGAGCTTATTATCGTGAATAATACTAGTTTTACAGTAATTAAAATAATTTCAAAATGTTATTGTATTTTTAGAGTTTTCATATTTCATTATTTTCAGTAAAGTTATGTTAAATTGCAATTGAATTTTAAACAATTCACTTTTTTTAAATAGTTACATTACTCCTTACTTATCTAGTGTGATGGGTCATGAACTGAATTTTATTACTTGAGTGTTTGTGGTGGTTACATTTTGAGTTACATGCTTGATACATGTCTTATGCTTTCGGGTTGGCCGATGTAAGTAGGGTAGATATTATACTGTCCTCCGCATGATAGGCGCAATCGTCAACTTATAGCGCATTACCAGTACCGTTGTTATGAGAAAGTTTTTTCCGTTACTGCCGCTTACTATAAGCGTGGTGAGTAAAATTTTAATGTATTTACTTTAATGATTATTTTATAATGGTTACAAAACATTTAAACCAGCTACGATTTTGACTACAGAATAAATTAACAAGTAGGCCTGCAACAAAAATTGCTGCTTTGCCAGGCTGTATTTCGATATACCGGAATTTCGCATCAATGGACTATATGGCCTCCCCATTTAGTCAGTTATAATGAGGACCTACAGTAGTTTTGTATAAAAGAAGTTTATTTTTTATATTGATACACCAGAATATATTAACAAAAACAAATACATTAAAAAAAATATATTTGGCAACTGTACTAATCCTTCAACTCTATATTCCTACTATTCAACAGTACTAAATGTATTCATTTTACACCTATTGCTGTTTAAATAAATACTGGATAAAAAATATACCAAATTTTTATAACTTGTCAAAGTTTGGAAAGGTTAATTGATGCACAGGATGGGGAAAGATTTCTGGCTCAATGGTAACGCACAATATATAGCGAAAGAAATTATCAGCAAAAACAAATCCCTTGCACATACATCAGATAACGAAAAGAAATGAATTAAAATATATCTTGATGAAAGTCTTTTAGTTTAAGAAATAATAAGATCAGGAACATTGATAGGAAGGGACATCAGAACTTCAGCGCCCAGCCAAACGGAAAATAAAAATTTCATACCAGACTAACATGTCAGGATCCTGACTTCGATTTTTGGTCAGGTCTGACATCATTTTATTGCTAATTTTTATCTATCACCACCTTAAAGTGCATAACAATTATAAAACAAAAATAAAAAATCTCCAGACACAGACCCCCCCTCCAACCAAAAACTATGTGCCTGAATGAGATAAAATGGGTTTAAAGATAGTAGATGGAGAGTACCAGTTATGAGAAAAAGTATCATTCAAGTAAAACTAACAACTAATGGAAACAATCAGATAAAGATTAAAACTGTGCGAACATCTAAATGAATCGACGACAAACAGTTGATAAAACAAAATTTTAAGACACTGAACTATAAACCTATAAGTGGTTTAAAGAAGTTAGATCGGATATTACCAAAACTGGAATAAACCGAGAAAACATAATGGACCAAACCAAATTCAGACTTGTGATTGACTTTAAGGGCTTCCAAGAGCAAAAAACAAAAGATTTAGGATGAATGGAATGAAGGAGAAAACCAACAGTGGAGAATGCTGAGAATATGGGCTGCAGAAAGAGCTTCCAGAAATATTTAAAGTCACTTTACACAGTCTAAAATGGCTCTATATGAAGATATAACAAAATAATGTTCTTAAGTGGTTAATTCAAGGTACTATTACCTAAATTATTTCTAATATTGTGCAAAAAATGTATCAACAGATATATAAAAACTCTGAATACCAGTAGCAACAAAACACAGGACATGGAGTAACAGTTCATAGTCTGTTAAAAAAGATCACTAATGAAAATCAATCAAAAGAAAAACACCTATCAAGGAAAATCGTTTAGCGAAAGGAACTGCAAGAAGCAACTAGGCATTGTGGCTTTCCAAATTCCTTTTACTGATACAATAGCAAATACAGGTTTTGCAGACTAATATGGTTATTTAGGAGAAAGAAAAAGGAAACGATAGGAAGTGGAAAAATGGAATTCACATATTTGAGAAAAATGCTATTTCTTTCAAAGTGTGAGAAACTTAGTTCGGGATCAAGAAGTTTGAATTGTAAGAAAATTACCTATAATGGATACTTTGTGCCAGTACTGACTTACGCAGCACTAACGAAGACATGTGGAAAGAAGGCAGAGTACAATGCAGATGGAAGAAATAAGATTCGTGAGAAGTATGCTAGGAAAGGAAAGAAGAAATAGAATGAAAAATTACGTTAATTAGGGAACAATCAGGGATGAACAACTTGATAAGGAGAGTTGGAAACAGCTACGAAGGTTTGGTGATGTCAGTAGAAAGGAGAGGGGTAACTATCTAAAAGGATGCTGTAGTTGGGGAGGATCAGAATGAAGTACCAATAAAATAATGGGAATAGAAAGAATAGTTCAGAACATCCTAGGATCCATGGTTACTATACGAGACGGTAGCAGTCACTCGCAGCTGCTGTGAAATATAAGATGACGTAGTCCAGTCCCCAACAACTCGGCTGGTGCATAGTGACGATAGGATTATTGCATTGTTTTTATAAACACAGCGGTTTAGGTGTGTTTACTTGGGAAATCGATTTTAATTTTAATAATTCTTCGTTTACGGCTTGAAGTTTTTCTCTAAGTAACTTGTTTTCTTCTTTTAATTCAGTGTTTTCACGTTTTAAGAGATCAGTTCCTCTGACTGCCCAACATTCAAATTTGGTGGTTTTTCATTAAAATGAGGCCTACCTTCCTCTATGGCTATCCTTCCATTTTGATAACTGCCTGTGTTACAAATGAATAAATGAGTTTAAAATATCATAAACTTCCTTACAAGCGTATCGTTTTTCTGCTCGATTTTTACGTTTACTACAAGTTGGGTTTACCGGACATAGAACGGCATTACAAAATGGAAAATTTACATGTGGGACTAAATTCGTTTCTAACTCTTTATAGGGCGAATTAATTTTCATAAAAATCTTGTAAATGGATGGTAGATGAAATTAAGGACACGTCAGTTTTCGGGTTGTAAATTAACAAATTTGAACGTTACACGACAAGGAATGCCGGAGTATTTTCGTAAACGCTTTGGAGTTCTGTTTTATGCACACTTATCAAAATTAAAATTACTGTGTGGCTGGTGCTGCACTCTCCTTGAAAAGTGTCCTTATATAAAGATACTATCAGTTTCGGTGATTGTAATAATGGTATTTTTTTTGAAAATTTGAGTATTAAACATTAGTATAATAAAACAAAGTCTATTTTATGTATTTTATAGTTATTATTCGATTTATATGATATTAATGGCACTAGCATTAGTGAATGAATTGTAATACATTAATCACTTTGCAACTGTCATCTGCAGAGAAGCTTGGTGGCTAAATCAAAGGATACCCTTTTCCAACACAAAACATAATCAAATTGTTTTTAAATGTGTCAAAGTGCATAATTAAGTAACATAAATATCATAAAAGTTTAAAACGAAAATAAAAAAAAAAAATCCTATTCAGGTACTTTGTTGGTGGTCTGATATTAGAACACTAACTAATAAGGGGTTAAGGCACGTTTTAATGGAAGATATAGCAACTTGGGCTTTAAATCGCATATATAATCAGATTCGTTGAAATGTACTAAACACATGCGACCACTATCAGCAGAAAATGAATTGACCCGCTTGCAAGCATTTATCCACTTCAATCTAGTTTCAACAGTCCTTGGAAAGCGGTTTAACTTATAATGTGCAACTCCTTGGTGTCTATCGTGATTAGATCACCCGGCAATTGCACAACACATTCTTATTAAAGACTAATAAAGTATTACAGACCGTATTAAGACAAGTAAACATCACAGACCGACACAATACGTATTGTACGTCGGCTGTCGCTGGTGACCAGATGACGTCAGAGGGCGGGGCTGTCAAAATGCCTGGGAGTGATCTGTGGAGTTGAGATATGAAAAGAAGAGACACAAACCCTTACAACCTTAAACAACTTAAGAAGGAAAGATCCAAAAGAATTAAGAGATTGCGGGAGAAAAGGCAACGTGATAAAAACACGAAGAAAAAAAATTATTCAGAAAAAAATAGTGAAAACACGTTTTATCAACATGTAATTTTAAGTTATCTATTCAAATGAAGAGAACAGAGGTTCAACAGAGGATTAGATGAATATTTTATAGTAAATTTTAACTGAATTCATTGAAAAATGTTAGCTGTAAAAACACAAACTGATACACGTTCAAAATATCATAAAATTAATAAAACATGCATAAACATGTTAGGTTAGTTAACTGTAAGGTTAGATTGGATAAATTTTTTAGGTTAGTAAAATTATAATATTAACAAAATGTAATACTTTTTACAATCGTACAATATTGAATTGAGAAAGATTTTAATACAGAGAAATAACTTAATGTATGTAAATACTAGAAACTGTATTTGTTTTTATAACAATTCAATAAAATATCGATACATAACATCTTAATTCATACATTTAAAATCAATTTAAATAATCATGAACAAAAATTTAAATTACCAACTTTTACAACTAAACTCCTCCTTATTCCATTAAGTGTTACAGAATAATGCAATGAACAAATTTCATTACGTACAACATTTGTACTGTACCAAGACAATTAAGTAACATATTTGTATTTTATACCCAATAACGCATTTCATTCCACAAAAATAATTATATTTATTATTTGTAATAATTCACAATTATTAACACAGAAAATAACAAAAAAAAAGAAGATAAATCAGCACAGTGGAACTTGTTTTTCAACGATTATCTTTGATTTTATTTATTTTGATATTTTTAAACTGTAAATTAGCATTATATACAAGATTAAAAAAAACTAACGTTTAATTTTTGAGATATTGGTAATCAAATTGTAAAAAAGTGTAATGTAATTAACATAAAATATTAATAGTTTATGGTACTTATTTATTTCATAAAATTATTGTTTCATTTAACGAAATCTATTAGCTAGATAAGTCTTTTCCCAAATAGGCCTTAAGAGAGAGCATGCCAAATTAATATTTTAATTCTGTCTTCATGTTTTGCTCAAGTTTTGTTTCTCCCACAATCTTTTCATTCTTTCGGATCTTTTCTTCTGTAGTTGTTCAATGTTGTGGGGTTCATGTCTCTTCTTTTCATTCTCTCCTCCGAAGATCATTCTGGTTTTTTTTAATTTTCCCTATTCTGTATATCTTCAGTGTTGATTTTTCCATATTTAAGGTCATCCAATATTACTGTGAATCATGCTGGTTTGGTTTTGAGTTTTATTAATTATCTGAAAATTTATTTTGTCTATCTGCTATCATTCATTCTTGTCAAAAGTCCGAAAATACAAGTCTTCTTGTATTAATCTTTATCGTGTTAAAATAGATTTCAAAAAATATTATCTTGTAAAAAATCCCTTTCAAAAATTGCTGGTGGCAATTTTTAAAAAGGCTTACCTTCGACTTAGGGCAAAAACCATTAGTGATTTCTGTATCTATTCTTTGAGAAAAATTGAATGAAATTTTTTTTTTCCAAATTCTGACTTTTGTTTATTGACTTCCAATCGAAACCGGAACTTCAAACCCAATGATTTCTATATCTACTCTTTAAGAGGAATCGAATGACACTATTTTTGTATCCAAATTCCAACTTTGATTACTTGACTTTCGGTTGAAACCAAAAATTCACACACACTTTTCAGGCCACTAACTTTTTGCGTAGATTACTATCTCTAGTAGTTTCTGACTTAGATTTTTTGACTTCCGGTTTTAGGCCATTTCCGGTTAAAACTGGAAATTCAAACCCAATTCAGGCCCACTGACTTTTTGTGAAGATTACGAATCCGAAAACGATTTGTTGCTATCTTTTATAGTTCCTGATGTAGATGTACAAAAAAATGATAGAATAACAATTTTAAAAATTACCAACAATAAATTTCATCATTGCTTCAATCAATTTCAGTAGAAAATCATTTCTGTATCAATATCCATCTGGAACTCTTAACTGATGTTATTTATCATTTTTTAAAAATAGATTAAAAACAATAATAAAATAAAAATTACTTTTAACACAAATATATAAATGAGTTTTTTTAAATTTTCAAATTTGATTTTCACAAAATTTGATTTTATAGGAATTTCTTAAAATATTCGTGGCTGCTTTTACACAAAAATTTAACAAAAGCATTTAAAGTGCAAAACAAGAACAGCATTTTTAAAGACAGACTATACTGACACGATTAAATATAGAAAGCTTATATAAACACAAAAGCTGAAGCAATCTGAAAAACCTGACATTATTTCTGAAGACTTGACAAGCTCTCAGTTATTTTACAATACTTTAATACATTGTCACAGTTGAAGGAACAACCTTCAAAAGTTAAATAGGAAACATGATTTCTGATATTATAATTTTACTAACCTAACCTTACAAAACCTATCCGTATAAAATTTATCCTTAAAAACATTAAGTCTAGGCACTATAATGTACACCAGTAGTTATGAAACTTTGTAGAACCGCTGCTCCCTTGATCTACACATAATTTCCATTGGCACCCTTAATATGAACCAAGCAATGTACTGTTTATGTAGAATAGCATGACACTAAGTCCCCTGCGATGAATGAATGTAGGGAGAACAGAACTGAAATTGTGGTGAAAATTTCAGTTTTAATAATGTTACATTTAAACACCTTTATTCTGTACGATGTGTTTGCAATAAATTAGCTGATCCTTAGCTGCCACTTCGTTGTTTAAAACGAATTATTACTGTTTTTTACAAAAGTATTATTGTTTTTATTTTCATAAAGTTTGCCTGTGCAAAATGGAACAGTTTAAAAGCCAATTAGGTGAACACAAGGTTTTCGTTTTGTTTTATTAATGTATTATGTCAAATTTTTATTTGATAATTTCAAGCATTATTGTTTCGAATAACATAAATTTCTTGTTTCATTGTATTAAGATAATTTTAATAGTTACCGTTAACTAACGTAAATGATAATGTAGAATGAAAATAATTAAGTTTGAAAACATAAAATAATGCTTATTGACATTACACACTCACATGATTGTTATTTTAAAATTTAAAAAAATCTAATTTTAATAAATTTGGCAAAAAATGTAACCTTGCTGATAAAATTGACCGAGTGAATATGAAACATAAAAAACATTCCCTCCTCGTTAATCTGGATGAACTAATACATTTGTGGATAGCGATAGTAACTTTCAAAAGTTTTATTTAACGTTAAAATAAATGAAGCAAGAAATTACTAAAAATAATATGAGGTTTGATAAAAAAATAACGGGAATTTTAGTTTTTCTTAAAGAATTCTTTATTTATTCATCTAAATCAATTTTGGCCCCTTCAAAGTAATCCCCATCAGATATAATAAACTGTGACAGCGGTTTTTCCAATCTGGTGAGCACTTCCGGAACTCACTTTTTTATACGCATTTCAGCTCCTTTAGCGATTCTGTTTTTATGTCATCAATGGTGGCAAAACGTTGTCCTTTCATGGTTCTCTTCAGCTTCAGGAATAGAAAGAAGTCGCAGGGGGTCATGTCTGGTGAATATGGTGGCTTGGGTAACATAATGGTGTTATGTTTGCCAAAAAATTATGGACAACCAGCGAAGTGTGAGTGGGATGATCGTGATGCAGTTTCCACGAGCGGTTTTGCCACAATTTGGAGCGTTTTCGGCGGATTGCTTCACGCAAACGATGCATAAGTCCCAAGTAGTATTCCTTATTGACCGAACAACCACAAGGCAGAAACTCATGATGCACTACACCATTGTAATAAAAAAAAACAGAGTGAGAAGAACCTTCACATTTGATTGGACCTGACTAATTTTTTTCAGTCTTGGCTCTTCAGGCAGCTTCCACTGAGATGACTGGGCCTTGGTTTCGACGTCATACCTGTATATCCACGTTTCGTCACCTGTTATGACCGTCCGCAAAAATTCTGGATCGTTGATGACTTGTTTCAGCAATTCTTAGGTGATAACCACTCGACATTCTTCTTGTTCGAAATTCAGTAATTTTTAAATGAACTTTGCTGCCATGCGTTTCATGCCAAAAACATCCGAAAAAATTGCTTTACATGATCCAAATGATACTACAGATGTCATCAGCAACTTCTCTGATAGTGATTCTGTGATCGTTAAGAATCATTTTCCTCACTTCTATGATGCTGTTGTTGGTTACTGATGTACTAGGGCGTCCAGGGCGGTCATCATCTCCAAAGTTCTCACGGCCATCTTTGAACAGTTTGTATTACTCGTAAACTCTTGTGTTTTTCTCATAGTAAATTCACCAAAAACCACTGTCAACATTTCGAATATGGTACTACCCTTTATATAATTTTTCACACAATATTAATACAAATTCTTTGTTCCATTTTATCGGAAGTAACAAATCGCCGAGCGAATGCAAACACGTGTACTCTTTCAACAACTAATAATTAACTGTACATTCAAAATGGCTCCAAATGCTAACATATGTTAGAAACAGGTGTACCAACAAGGTAAAAAAAATTGCAACTCGGATTTACAAAGCCCGCAAAATTTCAAAATTCCCGTTATTTTCTGATAAAACCTCGTATAAATGTAATAAAACAAAAATTTTGAACTATTTCATCTCTGTTACCAAAAGTGAACATAGCAAATCTGACAATTTTGATCAACCATCTGCTAGTGGAAGTAAATAAGTTGCTGTAAAATCAGTGGAAATTGTGAATAATTACAATAATGTAGATTACTTTAAACTGTACACATTTCTATATACAGAAAGTACATATTTCTATATACAGAAAGTACATATTTCTATATACAGAAAGTACTATATACTGATTTATTTTGGCAATTGATGGTAATACTAGAAGCAGTTTGTTTTGTAGATTAATCCATTATAATTCACATTTGGACACAACTAAATTGAATTTTATTTTATAATAAATAATGTAATAAAATTAAGTTTTAAATGGAATAAATATGTTTTAAAGTTATTTTTGTCCTTTTCCAATAATCTATTTATAAAGCGTGAAGCCTCAAATTTAATCACTACATCATATTATGTTCTAGTATACAGTATTAATACCGTATTACAAAAATCTGGTGTGAAACACTCACACAACTTTCTCTTGCCAATGCAAATAATTAACAATAAACCTAACATTAGTATTAAAACATTAGAAATGAACAAAAACTAACCTCAAAAACATAACCTTATTTTAATCATGAGTGAATGACGCAAAATGACAATCGAACTCAGTTTGGCTTAAAAATACGGAAAATCACGCTTTCACGCTAAAGTAGGCTCTGTAGAGAAAAATGCTCTAAACAAAAGTTGTAGATCTTTTAATTTTCTATAAATTTAATTATATACACTTTTGTCGTAAAATGCATACTAAGACCGAAATGTTAAAAAAATCGATTTTTCTCACGTTTTCGTGAGAAAAAAAACAGAAAATCGCAAATTACCGCTAAACTAAGCGTTATACAAAAAAATGTTTGAAATAAAAGTTGTAGGTTTTTAAATTCTCTACAACTTTTGTTATATAACGTTTTGCGCTAAAATGCATATTAAAGCTGCAATCTTAAAAAGAAAATGTTTTTACGTAAAAACAGCCTCACCCAGAATTTCAGCAAACATGGCGCCTACCCTATCTTGTAGAGCATAAAAAATGTAGTAAACCAGGCAATTTTAAAAAAAATCGTAGGACCAGTTTTTGAGAAAATCGCAAAAAACTGAAAAATTATACGAATAAACTACTACTTCCGGTTGACCGATTTTGATGAAAATGTTCGTGTCGGGTCCGGTAGTGGTATGTAACTTAAGTTTTAAGTTTCAAGTTCGTACGATGTTCCGTTCTTGAGATATTCTGTTCACACACAGACACACACACACACAGACCAATCGCTAAAAACATGTTTTTTGGGTTCAGGGGGTCTGAAAACGTATAGATCCGGTGAAAACTTGATTTCGAAAAATCGACATGAAAACAATACTTTCCTTCCTATATATTCATATAGGCAAGAGAAAGTAAAAACTCTCCCAATTCGGAATTTTACTAATTCGGACATGTCTTCCCCCATATATTCCAAATTAGTGAAGTTTTACTGTATATTAAGGGCACCAGTGCACAAAACCATTAAAAAGATCAATAATAAACTGTGTGAAATTCCCTCTTCAAAATGGTAATATTGTAAAAATCCGACAATCGTAAGTATAAAAAATTATTTTTTTCCTAATGTGTAACAACGATGTTCTTGAATATGCCATTTTTACTTTCTCTTGCCTATATGAATACATAGGAAGGAAAGTATTGTTTTCATGTCGATTTTTTGAAATCGAGTTTTCACCGGATCTATATGTTTTCAGACCCCCTGAACTCAAAAAACATGTTTTTAGCGATTGGTCTGTGTGTGTGTCTGTCTGCGTGTGTGTGTGTGTGTGTGTGTGTGTGTGAACAGAATACCTCAAGAATGGAACATCGTACGAATGTGAAACTTAAAACTTAAGTTACATACCACTACCGGACCCAACACGAACATTTTCATCAAAATCGGTCAACTAGAAGTAGTAGTTTATTCGTATAATTTTTCAGTTTTTTGCGATTTTCTCAAAAACTGGTCCTACGATTTGTTTTTAAATCGCCTGGATTACTCAATTTTTTATTCTCTACAAGATAGGGTAGGCGCCATGTCTGCTGAAATTCTGGGTGAGGCTGTTTTCACGTAAAAACATAGTTTTTTTAAGATTACGGCTTTAATATGCAATTTAGCACAAAAATTTATATAATGGAAGTTGTAGAGAATTTAAAAACCTACAACTTTTATTTCAAACATTTTTTTGTATAACGCTTAGTTTAGCAGTAATTAGCGATTTTCTGATTTTTTCTCACGAAAACGTGTGAAAAATCAATTTTTTTAAGATTTCGGCCTTAGAATGCATTTAACGACAAAAGGGTATATAATAAATTTATTAAGATCTAAAACTTTTATTTAAAGCATTTTTCAGTACAGAGCCTAGTTTAGCGTGAAAGAGTGATTTTCTGTATGTTTAAGCCAAACTGAGTTCGATTTTCATTTTGCGTCTTTCAGTCATGATTAAAATAAGGTTATATTTTTAGAGGTTAGGTTTTGGTTGATTTCTAATGTTTTATTACTAATGTTAGGTTTATTGTTAATTATTTGCATTGGCAAGAGAAAGTTATGTGAGTGTTTCACACCAGATTTTTTTATGTCTTTTATGACCACAATGGATCACTTTAGTCAAATTTAGAAATTTTCTTCCTTTTCATATTCTTTAGCTTGATGTTCTGCCAGTATGCCTTCATTCAGGCTGATCTTGCTTGGCGAACTTCCTCTGAAACGACCGGTTTCTTCCTGCTTGGGGTCGTTCTTCCATCTGAATTTGTTTCAAATCTACTTTCCTTATTTCTTAAAATTTTTAATATTTCTGTTTTGTTTTCTAAATCATTGAATCTTAATCCGAGTTCGATCATGTTTTCTTTGACATTTCGGATCCCTTCTCCTGACGTTACCACTTTCCAATCATCTTGTTTAAAATTTCTATCTGTTATGGGTTTGTTTTCTTTATAGACTTGTTCGTTTGTTAGAATTCTCCATTGCCCATCTACTTTGTCTTTCTTTGCTATGCAGTTTCTAAGGATTCGTCTTAGTTTCGAGTTTTAGGACATTATTAGATGCCATTTTATATGTACATTTTTCTGTATAAATGAAAAGAATTTGTACATGTAGGGTACCCTAATTCTATGCTTTTTAATGAAAAGACTTAACCTGATATTTTATTCTTCTGAAGAAAATCAGTGATCTATATTTTAACGCTTGTCCAAAAACCTGTACATTTTAACTTCAGTTAACATTTAAAATTTCCGTTAAAAATTTTTTTAGGGCATAATCTAACATTATTGAATTAACTCATCATTTTTTTAATAAATTGTATACGGAAGGAAAGAATAAAATTTAACATTCATTCTCCAGTTCAGCAGACAGGTTCCATTAGAATTAAAAATTCTTAAAAACTTAAAAAAAATGTAAAAAAGATGCATTAAAAGTTACAAAGAAAAGTGAAATTTCTTATTAAGAAAGATTTATAGAGCACACCACTTCTTTAAGTTATTTTTACAATTTTTATTTTTAAATTTTATAACAAAATCTATCTATTTATATTTAAATTTATAAGGTATGTCTGGAAAATAATGCAATTTAAAAAAAAACATTTTTAACGAAGTTTTATTGTAGATATCATTACAAATGTTTAATATTTTTCGAAGTAGCTCCCTTGGGCATTTACGCACTTTTTCCAGCGAATCTGCCACCCACAGTATGTGTCATGGAAGGGTTTAACAGGGACCTCAGCAAAAGCCCTCATCCAGTGCCTTGGACAGCTTCAATCAACCCAAAATTGATTCCTTTCAGGGCAATCTTGATCCTCAGGAAGAGAAAGAAGTGGATCGGAGCCATGTTCAGACTGTAGGGGGTTGCGGCAGCGTTACTAAGTTGTGTTTCGCCCAACCCAGTGAATCTTCTGATCATCCATCAAAAGCTTAAAAATCAGCTTGGCACACACCTTCTTAATAGGCAATTTATCGGTCAACAGTTCGTGTACAATTTTTTGGGAATGTTGAGAGTTTCTTCAATCTTCCAAACACTCAACCAATGGTCAGACTTTAACAGATCGCGCACACAAGTGAAATTGTCATTGGTTGTGTTGGTTGACGCATGGGGTTCGTCACCACTTCTTCCCAGGTTTCGTTAAATGCTTTCAACCAGCATGAACCTTGTGAATATGATAGAGCATTTTCTTCGTAAGCTTGTATAATCAATTGGGGGGTCTCCACAAGAGATTTGTTCAGTTTCGAAAAAAACTTTATAGTATAATGTTAGTGAATTATACTATACAGGTGAATACTGTAATACTGTATACTATACTATACAGTGAATTATACTATACTTGACAGGTGGAGTGTCAAATTATTTACACTCAATCTGTTCGTTGCAGGGCTAAAATAAATAGTTCTGTTTCTAAGCACATGGTCAGTCAATTAAATGACTGAATCATGTAAGAACAGAAGAGGTAGAGGTGTAAAAGACACTAATCAGAGTTATCTTCTCTGAAAGTAATGAATTTCATTGTACAGCCAGACCCTGTGGTGAATGAAATGAAGGTGTCATTTACAGAGTGGAAAATATGTGCTTTTCAGAGGGCCCGGCATGGTGATAAGCGTACTTTTCCACTCAGTGAGGAAGGCAATGGTAAACCACCTCACTCCTCGTTTTACTTAGTAAAACCTCTAGAGGTTCAAACCAGTCTTTCGGCTGTTGACCTAAACAACACAGTATAATGTTACTCGCGAGACAATTCCAGCACAAACAAAAAAAACTGCACTACTTTCTGTACACCTCGTACATTAAAAAATGTGTACCAAATTATATTAAAATTTTTTATTTGTTTATCTATACTTTGCACAGCACATTATTATTTAGTTTCTCACTGAGGAAGGTGTAAAATCCGGTGAAATACTCTGGAGATTGGCTAAAAAATTCAAGATCTTGAGTGTTTTCTTGGCACAAGCAATTTGTGGAGGGTAATGAACATGTTGAGAACAAGAGCCTTGAGAATCGGGGACCCTGCTTCAGCATTGCACATCAATTCTTTTGCATGGACGTCAGACAATGAACGCTGCATACTACTGTGAGGTTTTGAGTGAAGTTAGAAAGGGACATTGCCACAAACATGACTTATCGATGAGAGAAGGGGTTCTTCTCCAAGACAATATTCGTCACCATACATCAGCCTTGACCAAACAATAATTGGAGCAACTTGGCTGGGAAACACGTTCCCTATAGCCTAGACCTATTTCCCTGCGACTTTCATATCTTGGTCCACTCAAAGATCTCTTGGATCTCTTGGAGATCAAAAGTTCAACAATGACATTGGTGTTCCTACATCCGCAATTGGCTGCAGACATGACAAACTTCATTCTACAAGAACGGGATATCAAAGTTACCTATTCGCTGGGAAAAATATGTTTTGAAAGCAGAGGAATAAATGGAAAAACTTGCATTTTTTTGTATAAAATAAAAAAAGTCTCATTTATATTCGAATCACCCTCGTACCATGAAGAAAAAAAGGGTTTCCACAAAAACTAATATTTAATTGAAATATTACATCGTTTTAATATAAAAACAGATGGAGAAATAATCTGCTACTATAGTTAAGTTTTTGAAAATAATATTGAAAATTAAAGGAAAGGTTTTAAAAAATAAGAGTGTTCAGTTTAAAGGATTGATAAAATGAACTGTACTTCTTCTGTAAAAAGCTACATATTACCAGATTTGCACTATCTACAATGGATAACATTGTAAAGAACCTGCTAAACAACAATAATCTCAAACGATGAAGGTTAAAACAAAGAAAAACAATAACAAAACTTGAATTAGATACAGCTTTTAAAAAAAACCCAATCAGAGAAATATTCGAAAATTTTACCTGAATTTTTATCGAATGAATTCAACAAGAAAAAATGTAAAATTACAATGATACAAAATTACACCAATAAAAGGACATTTTCATTTACAAAATTAATTTAAAACTAACATTTTTGTGCAAGGAAATAAAAAGCAGCAATAATTTTTTCGGTGCAAGGATTTACACTTAATCGTTTACTTTCTAAAAACAAACTATAACATTTAACTTTCTGTTAAACAAAATAATTATGTACAAAAAAATATTTATGTTTTTTTTACATCAATTACAAAAATGTATATACATTTACAAGAACCGTAAAAATATTAACGTGATATTTTCATAATATAAAACAACAAAATTTCAACATGAATTACGACAACAATCAAAACAATTAAAGTGACGCAAAAGTTCTGTGCCATCTAAAAGCTGGTGAGGAAGTGATTCACAAAAAAATAACATTAAAAAATTGTAACAGCCACTATTCTTAGCCGACTTTTCGAAGTAAAAAATTTGTCCACACGATTATACATAGTTTTCTATTCACACGTGTTCTAATGATCCTTTAACAACCTCTAAATATTAAATAATATTTCTCGCTTTAAATCAATTTTATCGAAGAAAAAATACACTAATAAGGAAAAAATTTCAAAACTCCGATTTTAACACAATTTTTTTTCAAAATCTTACCGTTCAAATACGTGAAAAGTCGGCTATTCTAACAAAGTGTACTGGATTAGAGATTTTCTTACTTTAATCGTAAATTTATTGTCAATATAAGAAAACATGCGAATAATTATTTTTTAACAAGTTCCACTGTCTGAATTTAAATATCTTACGACTGGACTGAAGTTATAGAAACATATTTAAATTAAAAATTTTCTTTATTCAAAAGACACCTAAAAAAGTTTAAAATTCTTAAAAACAAAGCTTGAAATTTTAAGATTAAAATTTTAATTTTTAACCCTCAATATTAATATTTCATATTTGAAATAATAAATCATAATTAAAAAATATAATTGTCTAAACTCTTTGCATTCCAAGAACAAGAAGTAAATTTTTATAAAATACCAATGATAAGAATGGTAAATTTGTAATCATGTAACTACACTATACAATTTTAAGGAACCACCATTGTGTTAATTTTTACCAACAAGAGTTAAAAATTAGATGGATAATATAGGTTACAAGGTCAAGAAGAACTGTACACGAAAAATTAACGATTAATTGAAATGATTAGTAAATGAAGACAAAAATTTTACGGACACCGGTATAGAATGGATGACAACTGGTGGACAAAAAAAAATTTTAAGACACTAAACAATGCACCTAATGCTTTGTATAAACGTTATAGGCCGAATGAAGTCAGAAAGGATATTGAGAAAACCAGAATAAACCGAGATACTTGATAAGCCGGACCAAATTCAGAGAATTAATTATGGATTTTAAGGACTTCCATGAAGAGCAAAAACAAAACACCAGTTGGACAGAAGAAACGAGAAAAGCATACAGTGGGCGAATGTTAAGAATGTGGGCTGCAAAAAGAGCTTCCAGAAATGTCTAAAGTCACCTCACGCAGTCTAAAATTGGCCCTACCCAGAAAAAAAGATATAAGAGTTTAGGTACAACAGTAATATAGGCAAAACTAAAACCAGAAAAGCTATGGATTGCACTCTTCAAACTCTTTATTTCCTTGAACCTATTGTTCCCAGATGGTACGCAAAAATAGATTAATATATTGGGTGGAAGTTAGCCACCACTATTGGCTAGTAGTGGGGATAAGTAAGTCTGGTAAAGGTTTTTATTAATCTTACGCACTCTAAAACTATTTTTAGTGAAACTAATTTCACTACTTACCTTAAGATCGCTTTAAATATCTTCATGTAAACATATTTTGACATGAAAATATCAGGAAACCCACAAAAACAAGATTTATCATGTTTTAAACTAATCTAATCTTTCTCTACATAAACTACCTCAGCCGAAACGGAAAAATAGCAGAAATCCAATATTTGAACAAACCAGAGTAAAGTATAAAGGATTGACATTTCCAGATGGGGGGGGGGGGGTCAAAGGGACAGCTACCCCAAGACATTCTTCAAACATTTTTGAAAAATTTAAAATTAAATATTTTTACAGAAAATTTTTTTTTTTTTGGTTTAACGTCCGACTGTTCTGCAAGTACTGCTAATGCAGATGGTGAAGGATGGAATGATTTTTTGCAATGTATGAAAATATGCCGTGCCTGAATGGGATTCGAACCCAAGATCCCATGATGAGAGGTGAACACGTTACCAACTACGCCAATGCGACCGGCATTTTTTGGCACTTTACAGAAGTGAAACACAAAATAGACACTTGTACAATCCGTTAAAAAATTTTTAGAACTTCCCCAATTAAAGTAGTTAAATTTAGAAAATATCAGCCCCTTCAGCTTTGAACAGGATATGTCCATGATGCAGAGTGATATTGATCCCACATACCATAACCAGCGAAAAACAGTCCCTTTCAAAACAATATTTTTTTTAATACATTAAATTATTATTTAGAAATATTTTCAAATTATTAATTTTCTTACAAAACATGTTAAAACCAATAAAGTAAACTTAATATACTAGTTTCAAGCAGTCACATAACTACAATTTTTTCCAAGAAATTTAAACTTGGCAGAAACAACTACCAAGATTAAACAATAAAGTAAATGTTTATTTTACAAACAACCATATTATGTTTTAAATTTTTTCAACAAATTCTATCAAATATTTGATTTATTTGTATTACTCTATTCTTAATTACTGCCAAAAAAAACTAAGTTACTTACATTAAATTAATACCAAATAAATATTTCAGACTAAAAAACCAAATTTATAACCAATGGAAACACTATCAATACTTCATTAAAAAATTACAATAAATTTATTTTAATGAATTTAATAAAACGAAAAATTATTTTGGTTTCATTCAGTCCAGCCAATTATAAATACAAGAATACATTAAAAAAAAAACACGTGAACACAATCATGATGTACATTATGTAATTACATTAACTTAATACATCTAAATTTAAAATAGTAAAAAAATAAATAAATATAAAATAAATAATTTACCTGGAGGGCTGTCACCAACGTTAGTAGGATGTGCAGGATGTGAATGTGTTCCATTCGTCCGTAATGGATGAGGAGGTAAAGGTGGGCTTGGTGCCCGAGCGATAACAGGTGGTTCCAAGATATCGCGATATTTAGATACCATTAACACAGATATAAAATATACGATCGCAAGTGATAAGAACTGCGCTTGTTTAGTTTCCTCCTTGAAAAGAAAATACAAAATTCATTCAACCATATATAAACCCAAAATTTATTAATTTTGTAACATTTAAAATTGTTTGGATATTCATATGCATTTTCTTTAATAGTTTCAAAAACAGCTAAAAGCCCGACTTAAATTTTTAGAGGTTCATAAAATTCATTTATGCCGTCGCTGACTGCCACATAAATATCAGCGCCTACAGGCGGTCCCACAACCTGTCGCGGGGAGCACTACTGACTACCGACATGCTGCCAGCTGTACCCCCCTCTTCAACATGAAGTGGACTTGCAGGAGGGGTATTTAAGCAGCTGTTCTGGCCCACGAGCGACATTCGCCGCCCAGCTCTTGAACTAGAAGAAACAAGAAGACTAAGAAAGAAGATGAACAGCCCAGCCGAGCCCAGATGAAGGTACTGGTGGCAAATGCCACATTCCGCCCCAGTCAGCGCAGGCCTGGAGGGAACCTTCTCGACCACGCTATCGAGCGATCTGACACTGCGAGGCTCTGGGGGCCACCACTGCCAAGCTGCAGCATGGACCCAACTGCCGCTGAGGAAAGGCTAGGCTTGAACCCGGTAGTTGAGCCATCACCCTACGGATACTGCTCTGTCCACCCTGGCTCATCGCCTCTGGCCACCTACAACAGCCCTTTTCAGGGCCACCAAACCGTTAACTACAACGGTCCAAAGAAAACAAAGAAATCATAAAGCGTCAGTTCTCTTTCACTTTCTCGTTAACTTTTTGCACCAAATCTTCAGTAAAGACTGAAGGTCGCCCACTTTGTTCCTCATCACGAACATTTGTGCGTTCCTCATCACGAACATTCGTGCGGCCATCTTTAAAACTCTTAACAAATTCCACACAATTCTGTCCTTATAATGTTTTCTCCATAAACTTCACTGATCTCATGACAAATTTTTCGCACTGAACATTGCATATTTCACAGTCGGCTGGATTCTCAATTGGTGAAGGCATTTTAAATATTAAAAAACAAATGATACCGTGATCGAATGTTTCTGAAACAGTTTTTTTTACATCGGACTGTTTTGGAATTTATGCTAATGCAGATGGTGGAGAATGAAGATATATGAGAATGAATGATGAAAAAATGCCAGACCTAACTGGGAATCAAACCCAGGACCCCGGTGTAGAAGCAGTTGCACTAACCACTATGCCAACGGGCTAGTTTAATGATAGAATGTAGGTGCACAGTGCACATGCACCAAATGCCAACTGCAAGGGTTGAATTTCAAAACGTATAAGTACAATGCTTTTCACGGTTATGAGCTCTCCTGTTCCACGCGTTTAGACCAATCAGAACGTTTGCCAGCGTTATCAGATTGTACAAAAGTTTCAGCCAGACAAACATTACGCACACATGCGTATAAGAGCCACATTAGTTCACTCGTGTCTTGCATTTCGTACTGAACACATCGATTATAGTGGGTTAACATGCAATACTTTATAATATAATCAGCTGATCGTATGTTCATAGGTTATAATTGTTATTGAAAGACTAAAAATAGCTGACAAAATAAATAACAGAGCTGCAAGAGCAAGAGTCGGCAACGTTGCTGGCAAGTCATTGGCTAGCTATGAAGTGGGTAGGGGGCAATGCATACGTTCAGAGCTCATCAGCTCTGAAAAATAATATAAGTAACATGATAACTTACAACATCTCTATATATAACAGCTCTCAATCTATTTACATCCATATCTTGTAAAAGTTTCTCAGGATCTTTGACAGGACTTGATTGACTCGATAAATTATCTACAATATTCTGTAACCAAATCAAATCAAAACAAATTAAAATATCAATCGGGATATCTATTTTATGAAAAAAATCTGGTGTTAAACACTCAAATGTTTTTCTCTTGCTAATGTAAATAAAACTCCAATTAAACCATGTTTAATCATCAGTAAACAAAGCAAAATGAAAATCAACCTATGTGTTAATTAAATACATTTAATTGTATAAGGAAAATCACCAATTTACGTTAAACTAGGCTCCATAGAAAAAAATGTTTGAAATAAAAGTTGTAGATGTTTTTGTTTTCGATAAGGTTACATTGGCAAGAGAAAGTCATGGTAGTGTTTAACACCAGATTTTTATTAAGTTTTAGTTAGTGTTAGTCCTGCAGAGACACCCATTTACAGCTCCTAAACTTTGTAAATTATTATGTTTTAATTGAGTGATGTTGCCATGTTATTTTTAAATTATTGATCTTATTCTTCTTCTGCCTTTCAAGGATTAGGCATCTCTGCCTGTTCCGAACCTCTCAAATCTGCCAATCTCTTTCTCGAGCGTCCTCGTTCTCTCCTGCCCTCCAGCTTATAGCCCAGTGTCTGCTTACGTATCCTATCCTCCCGCATTCTGTTTACATGCTCTAACCACTGCATTCTGTTCTGGGATACCTTGTTGTTTATAGAGAAGATGTTGAGTTCATTCCTTATCTCGGAATGATAAGGAACGATCTTCTCTACTACACCCATATGTATTAACTGATAATTTAATCAGGATACGAACAAAGAAAAAGAGATTAAATTATTGTTAATATTAATAAACTATTTTGTTTTTATCCCTCCTTGTCCGGCCCCTGAACACCTTGACTTGGAAGATCAAGCTATAACAACCATTATGATTTTTACCAATTAAAAAAAATTCTTCTCTTCATGGTACAAGACATCTAGCTTAACAAATCGTTTCATTTTTATTTCATTAATGAACTAATAAAACTATTTCCAGAATTATAGAGGTCTTCCCAAGTTTCTTCTTCCTTCAGCCTGAAAGAGAATGAGACGAGGAGGTGGATTAGGAGAGGGGAGAAAGAGGAGGAGGAGAATACAGAAAGACCTAAAGAAGACACAAAAACGTTAAGGAAAACTGCAGAGATGTGAATTTTAAATTATTATTGAAACATAGAAATGTTCTTTATGTTCATCAAGCTTAATATTAAACATACTGAAATCAAAGTAAAATCACAGTTAAATTCATCAAGAATTAATAGTAAATTTATTACCTTAGGAGACGCTTGAGCGCCACGAATTAATGATTGTAGATGAGCAGTTTTGTTATTGAGCATATTGCCATGTTGTGGCTGTAAAGCTAAAGAAGGTCGACATCTCTCCTTACATTCTAAGCAATTACGAACTGCACAGGTGCATACCTTTAAAAAAATTCAAAACAAGTTAATTGAAAAATCAATAACATAAAAAACAAGGTATAAGATTTTAAGATACCTTTAGAAAGCATCTTTGCAAAAAAAAGAATGGTTATAGGTGGAAAATCATGAGAACACCTTTTGCGTTTGTTTGTGATGTGTATGTGTTGGATGGGCTGTGAGGAAGGGAAGAGAAATCCGACAGTTCTGCCAACCTCAACAATGACACACTATAATTTACTAACGTGCAATTCTACCGTTGCTTAACCCTTTCAATCCCAAAATTTTTAACTACATACAAAAAATTATGTGTACATTGTTTCATAAATTTAAGTGTAATAAAATCACTTTTAGTGCTTTAGCCCTTTTGATGGCCTGACAAAAAAGTGTGACCTGTACGTCACATTGGGACTTGATGGTATCAAAGTTCCCAAAAATATTAATAAGTAAAATCATGTTCCGGCTTCCTAAACAAAATATATTCTCTTACTTATATTTGTAGCAAAAAACTAAATATGATTTTAATATTGAAGTCATTATTTAAGACTTAAAAATTTTTATGAAAATATATTGGCAAAATGGATAAAATCACTATTTACTAAAAGTCTAAAAATATACTTCTACATACATACAACAAATTCGAAGAAATGCTACTTTATTTTAGTTAATGAACACAAATATTTGAAACTAAAATTAACTTTAAAAAAAAACTGATGATCGCCTCCGTGGCGCAATGGTCAGCATACTGCACTCCAAAGCGGAGGTCTTAGGTTCGATTCCTGGCTAGGGTACAGAAAATTATTACACTTCACACCCAGCGTTCTTTCATCCACAGAAGCCACTAACACCTAACATTTTGATGGCTGTTATTTCACTCCAATGTGACTTCTATGGCACACTGGGTTAGAAAGGGTTAACCAAATGTTGCTTTTCAATTACTTCGTTGTGACTCGTTAAAAATATACTTCGTTGTGACTCGTTAAAAATATACTTCGTTGCGACTCGTTAAAAATATACTTCGTTGTGACTTGACACTTTTTCAAATTAAACCCCATTTCCTTACAAAATTTTCTAAACATACAAAATTTCCAAATAAAATTTAGACTTTCTCTCAAAACCGGTAATAACTTTTCATATGTCGGCATCAATTTCTTATTAATATAAAAATCTTTTACGAGGTGTCATAAAACTGTGGATGAAGAATTATCTTCTTCACTGGTTTTAACTTCCTTCTTTCTATTTCGAATCGTGGAAAAAGAAACATCACAGTAGTTAGCCGTTCACTCATGGCTTTTGTTAAAAGGCACAGAAAGGTATTTTTGTTTAACTTCAACTTCACAACATTTTATAACACTGCATATCAGATTTCATTCAGCACTGCGAACAGTTCGATCGCATTTTCAAGAAACTGACATTTCCATTTACGGCAACTAACAGTTATATTTGTACAGTTAACCTACAAAAGGTTCTGCGATATACTGTATGTCCTCTAAGTATAGTTTACGCTGTTGTGTTGGTGAACTGATAACAAAGTCACGCATACGCACTGATGCTTTCTCCATTTTACCCCTCATTAAAACCAAAGGCAAACCTGTGACTCAAGCACTATACTTGATTCGTTAAAAATATTATTATTTAGCTAAATCACCAAATGAAGATTTCATCTATGTAAGCAATTAACCATTCTAAATATAAATGGTTTGTTTTTGAACAAATTGAAAACTAATGATCTTATCATTACAGCTGCTTTTCAAAAATAAAGGGTCCATAGTTCAAATCCTAGTAAAGATTTTCTTTTATCATGAGTCTCTCGACTGGTTTGATGCAGTTCTCCAAGCTGTTCTATCTTGCGCAAGTCGTTTCTTATCTGTATACTACAACCCCCTACATCTTAAAAATATAAAACTTACTTTGATGGTTGGAGTTCAATTAATGATACTCTCTCAGGAACAGTTGGCCTGAGTCTGTACAAGACTACACCTCATTCACAGGTCATACCATCCTAATCTCATTGAGTCATGAGGTTGCTTATTGTTCATAAATTGAACAAAGTGAAACGTTCACACATTAGGAATAAAACATTAAAAAATATAGATACACAAATCCTGTATCAAGATCCTACACAAATGTAAAGCTACGTTTAAATTAGAGCAAACATAAGTGAACGAATTCGTTTTGTTAAGCTTCCGTAATTTGAATGGCGAACACTGACGCTAATTATTAAATTATGATCTGAGTTCATTGTATTCGTGCCTACATCGAATCATGAATAAATATGATTATTCATTCATTACTGTACGCTCTTATATAAACATAGCTTAATAATTTAAATAAAATATAATTACCAATCTAAGACACTGTCGAAGAATGCCTCCACTTGACATATTTTTCTCGGATTCTAGTTCACCAAAATTCAGGGAACTTGCAAAAACTAAAACATCTGCCATGTTCACTAAACGTTGTAAAAATGAGACAGCAACTTCAATTGGCATACCTTGTGTTGGTTCCATTACATCTAACTCATTCTGAAAATAACAAAAAAATATATAAATAACTAAGATACTTTTTATGGTTTGATTTTATCTTTGTTTTTCTTCTCATATAGGGCCAATTTTAGACAACAATTAAGTTTTAGCATAATGTTTAGCTTCCCAGTAAAAATTTTCTCACAGTTTTCCTTAGATATTCCAAGCAAATGCCTGGTCAGTCTCCTTGTGTTCTGACCATTTTATAAAAAAAATAGTACATTTTTTATGTCCCATATAACATGTACTATATTTTGAAATTGAAATATATATTTCTAACCACCAGAATACGGTAACAGAAAACACTTACCAATGTTTATAGCGCTTTCGTGTATCTTGTACACATCTTCAGTAAATTAAAATTCATTAAAATTTCTCTACATCAAAATTTAAAACTTCTTACTCCTACCATGTTAGATAAGGAGTCCTTATTTAATTGTTATTTAGTATTTAGGAATTAGTATTTGTTATTAACCAAAATAATTTTTATGCTTAAAAATATCCCAACAAATAGAACCACTTTTAGAGAAAAAAAGAAGAATTCAACTGTACTAAAAATATTAAAACTTGATTTAAATTACGCCAATTTAATTTAATTAGGCAATTTTTAGTTTTTTTAGTTGTTTTTTGAAAGTCACATCAACAGCTCAGTTAATAGTGACTATAGTGAGATATAACTCGGGAAATTCCCAGACCCTAGCCAGGAATCAAACCTGGGACCTCCATAGTGCCAGCACTACGCTACAGAAGCAGCCTAATTATATTATACTACACTAAAAAGATATGATTATAAAACATATTTACAACTTGAATAAATCATCATTTTTATAATAATGATAATATAATAATAATACTTTCATAAACATCCAAACACATGTTGCACAATGACGGACAACGCACATTCTGTACAAAACAAATTGTAGGTTATAAACATGCTTAGTAAACATACATTAAGATAACCACATACAGGAAATAAACCTTTCAATAAGCACTTTAATGGTGTATTTTAATAACTATAAACTCGCCACACTCCAACAGTGCGAAGCGCTGATGGAGTGTCTCGGCCTCAGAGAGGTAGATGGATCAGATATCATAAGTAGATCAGAACCATTTGCTACAAGGTGAAGTTCAGCCGCCTAAGGGGTTGGGTGGATCACAATATTTTAAAATTTGAAGATATGAAAGTTAATGTTTAAAGTTTCAAAATTTCAACTTTGAATGTTGAGGTTTGAATGTATGATATTTTGAGTTTTTCGTTTAACTGAGGGATAGGCGAGACGGGTAGTGTTAACCTTCTTTTGTTCAGTTTTAGAGTCATAAAATTTATCGCCGGCACTTATAATTTATTGATTTCGATCGTAACATTTAAAACTAACTGATGATGTCATTTTCAAACAAATACCTTTTTTTATTGAAAAGTTATGGACGAAAACAATCAAATTTTAGTACTGGCTCGTCAAAAACAAATCTCTTTCTTTCGCGTAACACCATGTTGTCAATTTTCAATGTACAATTATGCAAGATAAATCAAATGAAAGAGGAGAAAATTTTCTATCCAATAAAATTAAACCCGTTGGAAAATAATAAATAGTTGCGGATAAAATGGAGTTTAAAGAAAGATGATGATGCATGCATGATTTCTGGCTTTTAGGTTAGCAAGGATTAATACAATGCGGGGGATTCGAAGATGTCAAATGACAGGATTTGCTAAACTGAAAAATTTTGTGATGACCTAAATTTATGGGCTCAGCAGCGAAAGTGTTTTAAGCATCAACAACTCAACCAGAACACAAACAATACACAAAATCCACAACTCGTACATCCCTAAGAAAACTGTGTTAAGTCAAAAAACGTAAATTTTTTAAGAGGGCAAAAAAAGATTCCACTCCTTCTTATCTGTGAATATTAAATACAGTATAGAATTTAATGTGTTTTTCTTTCTGCATTATCAGCAATTTGCAAAACAGTCGGACGTTAAACCAAAAAAAAAAAAAAAACTTTCTGCATTTTCAAAAGTTTGGACTTTGTTCTGAATACTGAATGTTGTTATACTTTTTTACAGTGGCTCATAATTTTTTACAAATAATATTTAAATACAACAAATAAATCGAAATTACTTGATGGTAATTTAGAAGAAAAGGGTAGTTAGACAAAATGTTGTTTGTTTCTTTAGGTGATCAGCCTAGTCGGCTGGTTTGAACCTGTAAAGGTTTTACTAAGTAAAACGAGGAGTAAGTTGGTTTACCATTGCCACAACTCACTGAGTGGAAAAGTACGCTTATCAGTATGTCGAGCCCTCTGAAAAGTACATATTTTCCACTCTGCAAATGACACCTTCACTTCATACACAACAGGGTCTGGCTGTAAAATGAAATTCATTACTTCCAGAAGAGATAACTGTGATTAGTGTCACAATACACTTCTACCTCTTCTGTTGTTAAATGATTCGGTCATTTAATTGGGTGACCATGTGATAAGAAAAAGAACTATTTATTTTAGCCCTGCAACGAACAGATTGAGTGTAAAAAATTTACTTCATTATTATGCAATAAAACGATTTTTCTTTTTTTTGACTTACAACAGTTTTCTTCGGGACGTACAAACTAAACATTTTGATACAGGTATAATCAATTCCATACTTCTGATTAATACTTACACTAGGTGATGTTGCAGATGCTAAAAGTGGTAACAGTCCACCGCAAGCGATAATAAGGTTATCAGCAAGCTGTGATATTAGATGAACAGTATTTACAACAAATATCGCATTTTCGCTACTATTAACAAAATCGAGTACGGTTTTTGTGCTGTGGCTGTAACAAAAGAAAAACAAAAATGGAATAATAGAGCAGATTTGTAACTAAAATGTACATCTTTCTAAGACCTAAGATTTCAATTTCTGCTTATAATTCGTAATTTTGTAAAAAGTAATGTAAGAAGACACAATGACTTAAATAGTTTTATTTCTGTGTCTCCACTGACTTCTCTCTTTCCTGTGACGATGTTATTCAAACTGTTAAGTAATCTTCACCTGGGATACTACACTTAAATGTGGTTTTTCAAATTTACGCGCTGTGCCTCTCGTTTCGTCGCCTTTATTCCAATTTATGCTGTTTCATTTGGCGCTATACACTGTTGCATCATCTCTCTACGTCATCCCAGTATCCTTCTCCCACTACTCATCCTGTGTCTTCCGCATCCTTTGTCACTCACTGCTCGTGGTAAATTACAAGTGTAAGGATGGTTATGTTGTCATCTCGCCCTTCAATAGTCATTATTGGAGATTGCTTTGTGTTGTGCTGTCGTGTTAGTGTACGGTAATTAGTTCAATCCATGTACTGTTTTATATGTGTTATGCTAGCTAGCAAACTTAACGATTTAGCGGGCGTCGCTTCTGTTAAGTGTTAAGTGCTTTACAATCTACAAGTCTTGAATCTACCGTTTATGCTACGCCGTTGCACTGTGGTAACTAACCATTTTAAATTGCACACTATTAAGTTATTACGTTCAGTGATTCCAGTTTGTTTCTTGTTTTTATTCGTCATTCAGATGAAATCTGCATTAAAAGGGACAAGATTTGAGTCTGTGGAAGCTGTAAAAGAGAAAGCGGCGTGTGTCCTGAAGGACACAAAATGACTTCCAGTACTGTTTCCAACAATGGAAAATTCGCATGAAGCTTTGTAGGGATAGAGAAGGAGTGTTTATTGAAGGTGACAATAAGTGATTATATATAAAAAAAAAAATTTTTTTTACAATGTCAGTATCGTTATTTAACAGTCACACCTCGTATACTACTATCCTTTAAAATATGAACACGATCTACTGAGAAACATTCAAAATATGGCGTGATATATGAAAAGCCGATGTCATCGGCTCTGGGCAGTCTTTCGTAAAAATTCAAATGCATCAATCGGGTTTTTGGTGTTATAAGGGTTAAAGACTCATTCATCTCATTGTTTATACTGTGGTATTTTAATATTATCCCCACGAGGGATTAGCCAAATTTGTGTTGGACTAAATATCACCTCTCGATATTCCCCACAAGGGATCGACAAATTTGTTACGTTAAATAAATATTTCATCAATACACAATATTATTAGTCCATTTAATAATGTTATTCTACAAATTTTTAATCTCTTGTAAATCGTTCATATAATGTTTTCTTTTCTTAAATAATCAATATAATACATACATTATTCTAATCCTTCATAAGCTACATTATTATTTTATAAGTTTTTTTTAATATTGATATATATATATTTCATATTTTAATCAAGAACGAATGCATGAATGAGGGACCTGCCTATACGGTTCGCCATCTTGTCCCTCACTGAAAATAGTTTGTACAAAATCCATCTTATTCTTCTCTAGTCGCCTAGCAACTAGAATAAATAACTTTTTTTTAAATAATTTTGTCAATGTGAATTAAATAATTCTAAAGTATTAATTTTTCAATCAGCTGGAGATGTTTATTATTTTAATAGACTCAAAAAATAAACAACTCCAGATGTACAATAAATTTGTTATATTACAATACAAAGATACTTTACCAACAACATAATGCTACCAATTTAAAAACTTACCTTCTCCAAACTTGTATATCAGTTTCCAATGAAAATAAAACATCAGATAAAAGTCGCTGATGAATGTACGACCATTTAAATTCTGGTATCCTAAATGGTGGTCGTGACGGACCAGGACTAAACATTGGACGAGAACCAGTGCTGCTTCCACTACCGGTTCCATTTTGTGGTACAGTATTCGGTACAATACCCTTCATCCTTCTTGAATCTATTTAAAAATAAACAGTAAATTAATTAATGATGATATTTGAATAAAACTATTATAACATATAGGCCTACTTTATAAAATAATTTTATATTATACACTTAATAAAAATAAGAGTCGGTATATCACATATCAGTTTTTAACAAGACACTAAAAAAAAAATCTGATATGAAACACTCACACAACTTTTTCTTGCCAATGTAGATAACGAACAATGTAACTTACTTTTAATCATGAGTGAATGACACAAAATGAAAATCAACCACTGTTCAACTTAAAAATACAGGAAATCACTAATTGACACTAAACTAGTTTCCATAGAAAAATTCTTGAAATAAAAATGGTGTTTTTAATTTCCTATAATTTTGTTATATTATACTTCTTTGTCGTAGAAATGCATACTAAGGTCGCAATTTTAAAGAACCCCATTATTTTATCGATTTTGATGAGTGAAATATATAAAATCACTAATTGACACTAAACTAAGTGTAGTAGAAAGAAAATAATGTTTGAAACAAAACATCTTAAAAAATCAATTTTTTATACATTTTATGTAAAAAACAACAACAGAAAATCGCTAATTACCACTAAACTGAACATTGTACAAAAGAATGTTTGAAATAAAAGTTGTAGAATTTTACATTTATGCACTAAAATGCATATTAAAGCCGCAATCTTAAAAAAAGCAATTTTTTACGAGAGAAAAGCCTCTCCAAGAATTTCAGCAGAAATGGCACCTACCCTATCTTGTAGAGCATAAAAAATGTAGTAATTAAGGCGATTTAAAAAAAATATTAGGAGCCGTTTTTGAGAAAATTGCAAAAAAGTGAAAAATGGCACGAATAAACTACTACTTCCGGTAGACCGATTTTGGTGAAAATGTTCATGTCAGGTCTTCTGGTGATACCTAACTTAAGTTTCAAGTTTCAACTTTGTACGATGTTCCGTTCTTGAGATATTCTGTTCACACACCAATCACTAAAAACATGTTTTTGGGTTCAGGGGGTCTGAAAACGTGTAGATCCGGTCAATTTCAAATCTGTGTCAATTTCAAAAATTTGACTTGAAAAATACTTTCCTTCCTATGTATTCATATAGGCAAGAGAAACTAAAAAAGAAAACTGAGCAGAATGCCTAATTTTAAAGGATTGTACACATTAATATAATATTGTAAGTTAATAATTTAACATAACGTAAGGTAATTATTAAAGAAGTAGTAAAATCAGAACAATTAGAAAAAATATATTAACTTAATACAATGAATCAATTCTACAACAATGCTACAATAAAAAAAAGTAAACATCTAACATAACAGAAAAAGATAAAAAGCAGATAAAAACTCTAGGAAAAATACTAATACGATGGAAAAAATTTAATTTGATAGTACAAAAATAATCAACAACAAAAAACAACAATATGATGTAAAAACAGGCAGCGCAAATGAAAAAGAACAAAAAATAAATAAAACAATAGAAAGAGTGAAATCTCACCATGAAAGTGTATAGGATCAACTTGTGTGGACATCGAGGCACTATTGGGTCTCGTCAAAGGTGATATTTGACCTGTGATACAATATAAATATTGCTATAAAATTGTTACATAGCAAATATGTCATGTACAATGTTAAATTTGTAGACAACCTAATAAATGTATTTGAGAATATAGATGTCTTAGAACATAAATAAAGTTAGGTTACGTAATAACTAACCTATAATATTTGTAAATGAATGAAACAAATCATTAATTTGGAGTAAGGAAAAGATACGGTATTTTATGACAAAAAAAAATAAAAGAAAATATTCTGGTAATTATCAGAAATAAGTAAAGAAAATTATAGGAAGCCCTTGTTCTATTCACCAAACAAAACAATTTAAATACAAGGTAATGTTATGTAACACCAGTTACACCTGCAAAATGTATCACATATAAAAGGAGTTAATAAATTTAAATTTTACGGTCAGATTCAAAAAATTTTTTACATACATTCAAACACAAAATGGAGTAGTTATCAACCTGTAAGATTAAACTAAAAATAAATTCTTCCTTCTTCTGCCATACAACCTTGAATACAACTTAAGAAATGTGTCAATTATATGGTACATCTAATCTTAATTTTACTTTCGTTATTTTTTTTTAATCTTTCAGTTGTAGTAACTGTATTTACTCGCATATTAGAACCTCTCATTTTTAACAAAAAAATTATTATTTTTAGTACTAAAACCGTTTTATGCACCAGCAGTGCTATATGGACTGGAAACATGGGGGATGAATGAGAAGAATTGGAGTAAGTTACAGGGAGGGGAGGGGAGTTCTTAAGAGCAATAAAGGGTATGACAAGGAGAGATAGAATAAAGAATACAGGGATTAGAGTGGAGCTAAATGTGGAATGTATGAGGGAGAGAGTGGAGAAAATGAGGGTAAGATGGTATGGCCATGTGAAGAGAGTGAGGGAGGAAAGGTTACCTAGACAGAAGGGACAAGATCAAGAGGATGACCAAGAAAACAATGGAAGGATGAAGTTAAGAGGAATGTATGAGCTGCCAAGATGAGCATCGCAGTGATCAACCAAATGAGGTGACGACTGCAGAAATGATGAAGAAAATCCACAAAGCGGTACTGGATGATCGTCGACTGCAAAAGCGCGAGATAGCAGACATAGTAGGCATTTCAAAAAAATCGGTACATCACATATCATCTTAAAATTTGGACAAGAGAAAGCTGTATGCAAGATGGGTGCTGCATTTGCTCACACTCGAGCAAAAACAGTGTCGTGAAGATGTTTCAATTGGGTGTTTAATGAAGTTTCACAGTAACAAAGCAGAAATTTTGCGCTGTTTCATAACCATGGATGAAACATGAGTCCATCACTTCACACCAGAGACAAAAAAACAATCAAAACAATGGACTGAAAAGGGAGAACTAGCTCCAAAGAAGGTGAAGACCGTTCCATCTGCAGGCAAGGTCATGGCGTCAGTTTTTTGGGATGCATGTGGGATAATTTTCATTGACTATCTTGAAAAAAGAAAAACTATCAACGGTGAGTATTATGCAAACTTATTGCAATTTTTGAGCGAAGAAATCAAGTCAAAACGGCCGCATTTGGCTAAGAAGAAAGTGCTGATTCATCAAGACAATGCACCAGCTCACAAATCCGTTATTGCAATAGCCAAAGTTAATGAATTAAAGTTTGAATTGCTACCTTGAGCACCCTATTCGCCAGATTTAGCCCGCCGGATTATTTTCTGTTCCCAAACTTGAAAAAAATGGCTCAATGGTCAAAAATTTTCCAAGGATGAAGTGATGTCGGCAGTTAATGGCTATTTTGAGGAGCAAGACAGTTCTTGTTATAAAAAGGGTATAAAATTATTGACCATCGCTGGGAAAAGTATAAAGAGCTGAAAGGAGATTATGTTGAAAAATAAATACATTCTTTTCCAAAATTTTTGTTTTCTTTGTTAGGACGTGAACTTTTGGGACCACTCTTGTAATCTTAAAAAAACAAAAAAATTATCGAAATTGGTCAAACAGTTTGAGTTTTATGATTATTTTTCTGTAACACAATTCTTACAATTGCTGCTTGGCACTTTTCGTGTAGAAAAAGCAGGCCTTGGCACAAAAAGGGCTAAATATTATGTATAATAAATAAAAATATTTATACAGTTGTGATTTGGCTTTCAATATGTAAACCTTGTGTAAAAAGTTAAATACCTATTTTAAGTTTAGTTTGCCATGAATCACAGTGATGAAGAAGTTGCTAAAGTAATACAGTAGGCCCTCACATTACAATCGTAATTCGTTCCGGAAGAACGATCGTAAAGCGAAAATATCGTATTGTGAGACTGCATTTTTGCCCAATCATTAGACCATATACAGAATTCCACAAAAAATTTACATTAGCCTGTACATACAGATAACTCTATACATTCTTCAAAGAGCACCAATTTCAGTACAAATGATTTGATAATAGGTATAATTATAAAAAAATTCCTTTTTAAATTGTTGTGTATGATCTATCAGACACTTTAACGTCTTTTAAAAGTGACTTTTGCATTACAATCATGGAAATTGTAGACTGGGAATAACCATACTGGTGAACCAATTCATTTATCCTAGCCCCTTTATCATGTTTTTTTATAATTTTTTGCTTTTCTTTAATAGAAAGTTTACTTTTTATGCGCGATTTAGGACCCATTTTCACTATAACTACAGTAACATACATAGGAAACACGGTACCAAAACTACAAAGAATACGTATAAGAATAAATGTATAATAACACGACAGACACTACGGCACAGAAGCTACACCGATAACCAAGGCGATACGCGTAACACTACTAAATAGTATGGGTACTTGTGGCAAAACTGAAAAACCAAAACAACCTTGAGCTGATGATGGGACGGTGCGCGTAGCATGGTCGAGGATATCTTGACAAGAAAGAGGGAGTACATTCGATCAGAACTTCTTACTGTAGGGGTTGACGATTAACGGGTCACGTGTACGTGCGACTTTGGGAATCCGATGACTAATTTAATGACACATCGTAAAGTGAAATATCGTAATGTGAGGGTCCACTGTACATATTTCTAATAAACTACCGTGCGTTCGGAAAGTCGCTGTGCACTGGAATTGTGACTATGGATTTATGAAAATATGTATAAAGAAATGACTAAGCATTTTGGAAAAAAATTTATTCAATACCTTAATTACATTGTTAAACCGTGATTACATTGTTTATAGAAGGTGTTCGAAATGACCTCCATTGGCATCAATACAGCATTGCACTCGTTTCATTTTGTTTGCAAACACCTTTCGCAACTGAAGAACAGTGATTCCTTGAATGTATGCCGTTATTGCGGCTTTAAGCTCGTCAATCGTGTGTGGTCTGTTCCGATACACAGTTTGTTTTGGAACAGACCACATCTAACTTCATTATGTGTATCGGAACAGACCACACACGATTGACGAGCTTAAAGCCGCAATAACGGCATACATTCAAGGAATCACTGTTCTTCAGTTGCGAAAGGTGTTTGCAAACAAAATGAAACGAGTGCAATGCTGTATTGATGCCAATGGAGGTCATTTCGAACACCTTCTATAAACAATGTAATCACGGTTTAACAATGTAATTAAGGTATTGAATAAATTTTTTTCCAAAATGCTTAGTCATTTCTTTATACATATTTTCATAAATCCATAGTCACAATTCCAGTGCACAGCGACTTTCCGAACGCACGGTATTATATTCTGTTTTTTAGTCACAAAAACATTATATATGTGACTAAACTTGATTAAAGAAGAACTACTTTATAAAGAAACATAAATTTAAAGTTAAAATCAAATTAATTTACCAAATACAAAATTACTCACCATCGCTATTCGCTGAATTTTCATCCTCGATATGACCGTTCATTTTATTTTTATCATTTTCGTAAGCTTCATGATCTTCGATAAGATTTACGTTACTTGACTGACTGTGATTATCATTAACAATATTCGAATGTCTTAATTCATTATTCACGTTATTAGTAACTACACTGGTAGCCGAATTTGGTGAAGTATTTTTATCGAAAACTTCCGTTTGCGTTTCCGATTCGCTTACGCCACTTTGTTTAACGGAATCATTATTATCATCACGTTCTTCGACATCACTAATTACGGGTAAAATTTCTGTATCGTTATTTGCGATATTATTAACATCAGTATTATCATTATCAACGTTTATATTATTTATAATACTATTATTAGATTTGTCATCACCTATGGACGTATCGTTAATGTTAATATTATTGGACGGACTACAGGAGGTATGAATGTTTAACGATTGTTTATGATTGCTTAAAGTATCACCATTTTTATTACTATCGTCAATATTATTACTGTTATCGTTTAGTTCGGTATTTAAATTTTTATCGCAATCAATTTTAACACTATCACTTGAGCAAATATCACTTTCTTCTTTGTTTGTTAACGTTTCTTCTTGATTTACAATGATCGGTGTTTCTGTAGACGTTTCATCTTCTGTCGTCGTTTTAACTTTGACTGATTTATCTGAAATTTTTTCCTCGTCTTCCTCATCATCCATTATTTCTTCTTCGACTATTACTTCATCTTCTTCTTCATAAACCTCTTCGTTACTTTGTAAACTTTCGTCTTCTTGATGTGTAGTTGTAGTAGATGTAGGTGTCGCATTAACGTTGTTATCGTTTTCACCCGTAATATTCTCTTCTGATAGGACGGATTCGGGTAATTTTTCTGAAACGCTTCTCGGTATTTCTTCAGGATCGTCATCTTTACGATCGATTTCGGTTGGCGTTAAGTACGCTTCAGATGTATCACTATCGATTATTTCTCGCTCGACCAGTTTATTAACATCACTACCTTGTAACACTGTAATTTCACTATTATCACTATTTATTTCATTCACAGTACTTTCCACAACACTGATACTGTCAAGCGTTAAAACTTCTGACGAATTTATTACAACATCTTCAGGCACAACAACATCATTATTAATTATATTTTTATTATCAACTATCACAACCGATTCTTCTGTCGTATTCACGACATCACTAACTTCATCATTTGTTTGTTCATCGTTTTTCTTATCTTCTTTTTCTGGTTGAGCCTCGACAGTTGACTCGTCTGAAGTGTGCGTTGTTACATTTTGATTAATCTGAGGCTGAGGTGAGATTGACGGTGATGGAGTCATTTCTGAAACTGTAACAGGAGTAACAGCTTCTGGAGGTGGAGTCTCAATAGGAATGTTTTCAGTTTCACAACTGCATGGAACTTCGTTTTCTCTCAGTTGTTCATCTTTTTCAATATTTGCATCCTGTAAACAAAAAAAACACAACATAAAAATCTGGTGTGAAACATTCACACAACTTTCTCTTGCCAATGCAAATAATGAACAACCTAACATTAGTAATACAACATTAGAATTAAACAAAAAAACTAACCTCAAAAAATATAACCTTAATTTTAATCATGAGTGAATGATGCACAATGAATATCAATCTCAGTTTGGCTTAAAAATACGGCAAATCACTCTTTCACACTAAACTAGGCTCTGTGGAGAAAAATGCTCGAAATAAAAGGTGTAGATCTTTTAATTTCCTATACATTTGATTATGTACACTTTTGTCATAAAATGCATATACTAAGGCTGAAATCTTTAAAAAATTGATTTTTTACACGTTTTCATAAGAGAAAACCAGAAAATGAGCTAATTACCGCAAAACTAAGCGTTATGTAAAAAAAATGTTTGAAATAAAAGTTGTAGGATTTTAAATTCTCTACAACTTTTATTACATACATTTTTGCACTTAAATGCATACTACAGCCGCATTCTTAAAAAGAAATTGTTTTTACGAGAAAACAGCCTCCCCAAGAATTTCAGCAGACATGGCGCCTACTATATCTTGTAGAGCATGAAAAAATTTAGTAAATGAGGTGATTTTTAAAAAAATCATAGGATCTGTTTATTAGAGAATTGCAAAAAAGAGAAAAATGACACGAATAAACTACTACTTCCAGTTGACCGAAGGCCAGTAGATAGAGTGCAAATAATTTAACACCCCACCTGCCTGTTATGGACAGAATAATTACTAAAGAAACATAGATCTAAAAATTTAACGTAACAAAATAAAAACAGAAAGTAAACAGAATACCTGAAATATTGGTTGTAATGAAGCTTGTCGCTCCCATCCTGATATTGTGCTAATTGGGCGTTGCTGTCTCAATGCTGGATCAGTTATATTATCAGAACGCTGGCGTTCATAATGTTCATACATCTGTGCGAACTGTAACTTGAATTCTTCATAAGATACCTAAAACATTAAATTTTTTAATAAAATAGGATGCGTTTATTTTCTATTTTAATTTTTTTACAGGTGGCAATTTTTAAAATTGTCACGTATCATTTTCCTAGGTCCATCTGCCACACCCAGATGTCAGTAACTACAAAAGATAGCAACGAACGGTTTTCGAATTTATAATCTACACAAAAAATTGTGAGCCTAGATTGGGTTTGAAGCTCCGGTTTCAACCGCAGTTAAAAAATCAAAGTCAGAAACTACAAGAAATAGCAACAAATGATTTTCAAATTCTTAATCTACACAAAAAGTTAGTGGGCCTGAATCAGGTTTGATGTTTCAGTTTTGACCGGAAGTGGCCCGAAACTGGAAGTCATAAAATCCAAGTCGGAATTTGGTAACAAAAATAATATCATTAAATTCCTATAAACTAATAGGTTCAGAAATCAATTGGTTTGAAGTTCCGGTTTCGACCAAAGTAGCCCAAAACCAGAAGTCAAGAAATCAAAGTCGGAATTCGGAAACAAAAGGAGTGTCATTTGGTTCCACTTAAAGAGTAGATACAGAAATCACTTTTGCCATAAGTCAAAGGTGTTGTTATCTGTGAACGCATAAAAAGTTTTTGCCGATTTTTAACACAAAATCATGAATTTCGGCTAAACTTTTGTTTTACAAGAAGCAGTCCATGCCGTAATGGTTTAACTATCAAACTTACCAAAATCTTGTTAATCTTAAGAGTTAATTTTTCTTCTCCAAAACCAATGGGTTTAGAATCTACCTGTGGGACTGAAATCCACAAACTATGAAACTGATCTGTCTTTGTGGCTAATCACTCCACAAAATTGTTTGAACAAAAACCTACATGCAGGGAGAAAATTCATGAATAAATTACCCCAATTTTTAAAATGTTGTGAGGATTTGAATTCCTTTAAAAAAAATCCTTTAAAAAAATTATTTGACTGGTGAAACTTTTTATAGCGTACAAGAATTTCTTTCTTGATAGTAGTGATACATTGTGTGATTCTTATATGTATTTCAGGTGTTATATCCGACATGTCCTATACTCCTCCTGGAGTCTCCAGGGCACAAAAAAAATCTGTATTAAAAAATTATCATTCAAAAGAGTTCAGAGACATTTATTTTCCAAACAATCAGAATGATATGGTAATTATATATACCAAGAAAAAAAAACAACTGTCATATTTTACCTTAGAATGAACTATCGCAAGTGTGTCAACCCATACTCTCCAACCGCCATATTCATGTTTTATAGCATGATGTAGGAGCATACGAAATAATGAATAGACCATATCAGATATTTTCTGTTCTTCACAGTTTTTAGGATGTATATACGCCATCGCAATTAACCATTCCTGTGAAAAAATAAATCAACGAGATATTATAATACAAAAATAAATATTAAATTTTTAATCAATTATGCAGTTACTATAAGTGACTATAAGATTTCCAAGTCAATATGGATTTGATTAATTTTGGAGACCCAAAAACTTGAGCAAAAAATTTATTGTCTCCGTCAAAAATAAGGTTATCGAGTTATTCTGGCTCCTCCATTTGTTAATAGATCCTCCTCTCATGCAATATACAAGGTTTTTAATCATGTAAAGGGTGTACAAAAAAGGACGCAACTCGTTTTTAGCTAACATTAATGTAGTACAAAAATATTGTTGCGTTTCATCTAAATTTTTTTTTCTTAATCCCTAATGTATGTACGTTGCAGCAATTCAACGTATGTATGTAATGTTCAATTCAGAACAATAAGCAACCCCATGATCCAATGAGATGAAGATGATTTGTATCACCTGTAAATGAGGTGTAGTCTTGTACAGACTCAGGCCGACCATTCCTGAGAGAGTATGGTTAATTGAACCCCAACCATCAAAGTACACCAGTAACCACTGTCTAGCATTAAAATCCATATAAAATGTTTACTAGGATTTGAACCAGGAACCTTCATCTCCAAATCAGCTGTTAAACAGCTGATTTTGGTGATGACTTTGCCTCTAGACCAACCCGGTGGGTGTTTTATTTAAATGGCAATTTTTTAATAATCTTTTTTATTGATTATAATAGTATATTGTTACAACATACTGGTTTATATTTGTAACATTTTGTGATACGCCTATTCCAATAGGCCTGATTCATTCGCAAGCACAAGTACTTTATACGGCAACAGAATTTCACTAAACGTTGTTTTCTTTATTTTTACTTATTATTCTAAAATCAATATATTATACAAATATAAATTGATGAACTTTGTTCAGTTTTTACTTCTGTATTGAATGTTATTATTTTCAATTCGAAGAAAAAAATGTAAACTTCCTATTTTCTAATCCAAAGTCATTTTTTTCTCCTCTATAATTTTTTTTGTTGGTAAATTTACTTTCATAAATATTCCTGCTACTATAGAACAATATTTAAAATGAACCTGGTAAAAACTACAATTTTTGTAAACAAAATAAAACAAACTACACCAAAAAGCGTTGAAAAATAAATTTTTAACCCTTTTAGTACCAACATCCGGAAAACAGGACGTCAATATATATTTTACGTAGTGAAAACATCCGGTTTACTGGACGTCTGTAAGTTATGCATAAAGTGCCAAAGTCCGGATAACCGAACATTTCCAAAAAACCTTTTAAACAAAAATTAATTGAACAATGTATTTTGAACCGCATCTGTGGCATAGTGACTTGCACACTAACCTACAAAGCAAAAGGTCCCAGGTTCGATTCCCGGCTAGTTTCTGGAAATTTTAACACATTATAACCAATGTTAAGGTACCAAAACCCACAGTAGTTGCTAATGACCAAGCTGTCGATGCGACTTTAAATAAACTAAACCAATTATTTTGAATATTTTTAGGCTTAGAATGATTTCTTTTTTTATAAACACAATGTAAATTAATTTTTAATAGGAAATTTAATTTTTCGATAACTTTGAAATTTTGGTCGGCAATGGCAAGCTTAGGCGTGCATGTTTTCGAAATAAGGGCTGGTACTTTTAGTACACCCTTATGCAAAGTAAATGGCACTTTACATCAAACTCTTAAATATTCTTTTGGCACTGAAAGTGTTAATGAATAAATTGGTAACACTATGTAATATTGCCATTTTTGCGATAGCATTTAAGCATAAAAAAATTGATCCATGTAATATACTTTTCACGTTTGATGAGCTCTGCTGTTCCACACTTTTAGACCAATCAGAACGTTTACCAGCGTTGTCAGATTGTACGTAACAAACATTATGCGTGCATGCATATAAGAGCCGCAATATTTCACTCTCGTCTTGCATCTCGTACTGAACACATTGATTATAGAGCGCGTTAACATGCAATACTTTATAACATAATCAGCTGATTTGATGTTTGTAGGTTATAATTATTATTGAAAGACCAAAATAATATGGTCGATAAAATATTTAACAGAGCTACAAGAGCAAGTATTGGCAACGTTGCTAGCAAGCCATTGTTGCTATACAGTGGGTAGGGAGCAATGCAAACATTCAGAGCTTATCAGCCTTGAAAAATAGTATAGCAACACTAAACGGGTTAATATTACAATTACGTCATTTTCAAAACACCTGTTAATTATGGTGTCATAATAAGCTTGGATAATGTAGTAAATCATAAAACAGTTAATAGAAATAGAGAGAACTATCTTAGAGAAAATATTTGTTAGGATGCTGGGGTAAAAAGTTATGCTCCACAAGTTAGTCTACATATTTGACTAGTGTTGTCATTGTAAAATTAAAAGGAAAAAACACACTTACCTGCCAGACAGACATTTGCAAAACAGTTCTGCGATTTTCCCTGTTGTTGTTACATAACAAAGTCATATCGGACAAGAATAATTTTTTAACTTCCAGTAACTGTTCAGTCTGTTTTGATTGGCGGATAAGAGTTGCAACTACTTTCAATATCACTACAAAAAAGAAAAGAAAACAATTATAAAAATACACACAAATTTTAATGAAACTGTAACATTTTTATAGTACTAAACAGGATGCTTATCCCTTTGACATTTAATGGAAACTAACCGGCTTTCTTTCTTAAAAACAATTTGGCGCAAAATACTCGGAAGACTTTCTCTTGCAAATGTAAAGAAAAAAAATATATCCTCTAATTTAATCATTAGAAAAAAATATGAAATGAAAAACAACGTAATTTTAATCATGAGTAAATGACTCGAAATGAAACTCAACCTTTGTAGAACTTAAAAATACGGAAAATTGGCAAATGAAAAAATTACTTTTACAAAGATAACTAAGCTCTGTAAAAAGAAATGTTAAAATAAAAGTTATAGGTTTTTTAATTCTCTATAACGTTGATTATAGACATGTTGTAAAATGCTAAGGCTGGAATCTTAAAAAAAAAAATTTATTTTGACTGCACAGCCCCTCTCCACCCAAAGAATTTTAGCAGACATGACACTTATTTTATCTTGTAGAGAATAAAATATGAAGTAAATGAGACGATTTAAAAAAAAATTGTAGAGCCCTTTTATGAGTGAATCAGAAAAATTGAAAAATTGTATGAATTTCCAGATGACCGATTTGGATAAAACTTTTTCATCTTGGATGCCCTAGTGGTACCTAACTTAAGTTCTGTGCCCAAGAGGTGAAGGGCGTTAACTCCAATTTCAGCAAAATTAAGTTTGAAAATCAGCTAGAAATGCTCTATATAATGGTTTATTAAACATTTAGGTTTTATTTACATTGTTAGGGTACAATGTATCAAAAATCATCAGACTATTAAGCATATTTGATTATTATCCAAACAATTTGATTATCAGAACCACTTTGGTCTCAATGAGTTCGGATAACTGACACTCCACTGCAATTGATTTCACAATAAAAAATAAACAAATACATTATTTTTACCTCCTCCATCCCCAATGCACCTTACCACTCTATAGATGGTAAGAAGAGGTTGGCACCACAAAAACAGAGGAAGAAATTAAAAAATAACAGAACAGCCAAAAGGCCCTAGTATGTTACACTAAACAAAAAAGGATACTACTAGCTAATTAAGAAATAAAAGGCTAAATTAAGAAACAACAAAAAACTCTAAAATTCAGGATTCACAGAGATACAACAAATTTATGTCTCTTCTTAGAGAAGTTGATCGTCCCTATCTGACATAGGTGTACAACTTAATTGTTTTCAATAATTTATTTTTAAATTTACTACCAGGATGTACTTCCCAATAATCAATCTTCCTTTCACACTCCTTGGAACCCTTGTACATTTTACTATCAGCGCAACAAATGTCCAAGGTTGTGCGGCAAGTATACCAAACGATTTCACACTAGGTTGAGGAACTCTGAGCATAATAGGCGGGTCAGAACCAAATGTTTCATGAAGTGCCTTGTAAAATGTCAAAGAAAGTTCTTCTGGCAGCCAGAAGAAGCAAATCCAAATAAAGGTGAACCTGCATCTTACTTAGAAATTGCAATTCTTTAAACTTAAACCCCAACCAGTTTTAAAAAAAATTTGTACACTATCCAACATATCCGATGTATAAGCTTTATCTCTGTCTCCAATTAACAGTAAATAAATACAATAAACTTACTAGGATTCTCAAGTCTGTACGCTGATTCAGGTTCAGAATGTCTTGTATATAAAATTTGTTGACTAATATGTTCTGTCATAATCTGTAAAAATAAATAAATTTTATTAATAATTTATAACAAAAAATTTGTGAATTTGTAATTTAACCCTAGAAGCGGTAACTGTCGATCTGAGCGACAGTTGTGCTGTTGAATATATGTCGATGTCGATTTGGTCGACAGATGCACCCACTCTTATTTTCAACCAGCAGGTTGTTCAACCTAGGTTATATTACTAATCATATGAAAGTATTTCATTTGAACTATTTAGTTTCACAGTTTGCCGGTAGTTTGGTTCTCTCGTTCATTCGTACAAGTCTTTGAAAGTTGTTGTTTCGTAATGTCGTGTTTCACTGTAATGGTGATCTATTTGTTACGATAGATGTGTTGTTATTTCATGTTATTAGTGTATTTTAATTCGTTTTACTGTAAATTTATTAAATATCGTGAATTATCTGTGATATTATTTTAGTATGTGTTCAGGTTATAAATAAAACCTACAAAAATAAATGTGTACTCTGTAAATGTTGACATTGCGTAAAAATAACCTAGATCTTTTCTCTACAGACCTTAACATTTTTTCACATATTATAATAACGAAAACAGATAAACTGATAATTCAAAAAAGTAATTATTCTAGAAAGATTGCACTAAAAAATGTATATTTCCATTTTTACGCATTTGCTTAGGTAAATCTGTCAAGTTGCTAATAACACAAAACATATTTCTCAAATTTGTTATTATAAATATTTCATTAGTCCTGGTTATTTGGGAAATAATATTATCAGAAAACAAAAATAACAGTCATGTAGAGCTATCTTTTCTGTTTAATTTGGTATATAATACGTACCTGATATCTGAAATACATAAACAATACAAAACTGTTTTTGTAGGAATGTTTTTATGTTAAAAATGCTCGACACTTTAAGTTAAACCTATTACCGCTTCTAGGGTTAAGTTTGTAGGGTTGGCATTTTTCATGTAATTATCTTAAAAATTGTCGCCAACAGCCCCACCAATATCAACACCTGCAGTCGGTCCCAGAACCTGCCTGCTGCATGGAGCGCAACCCCAGCAGTGCCTCCCCTCCACCATGAAGTGGACTCGCCGGAGGGGTATTTAAGCAGCCGCACTGGCCCGCAAGACACACTCGCAATCCAGCTTCCAAACTAATAATATGAAGAAAGAAGACAGCACGCAAGAAAATCCCTCATTATTTAATTAATAATAATCAATTATCAATTAACAAAAAAAAAAACAAAACAAAAGTTTTAATATGTAGGACTTGAACTCACGTCCTCTCAAATGATAATATCAAAAATAAAAGTAAACTAATGCCTTTATGCACTCAGCTGACGTTCAGACAACAATATGCACAATTTTTTGTTCATATGTACGAACAGCGCTATATCAATTATTGAATAATATTTTTCTGTGTATTTATTATTTTATATATTTATTTATTTCTGTAATGTGCGCGCCTCTCATCACGCAGTCTTGGGTTCGAATCCCATTCAGGCACGGCATTTTTTTCATACGTTACAAAAAATCATTTCATCCTTCACCGTCTGCATTAGCAGAAATTGCAGAACAGTTGCACGTTGTAAAACAAAAAAAAATTTTAACAACTGGAGTAATAAAAGTAAGATTACACTCTAGTAATAAGATTTATGTTGACAATACATTGTCCAAAGTTAATTTCCCTACGTCAAATTTGTTAAGAAGCACAGTATATTTCAATTAATTGAACAATGTAAATTTCACACCTTTACAATTTATACACTTACCTCATACAAAACATTGTATGTTGGCAACGTAAGAGTTTCTTCATTCAACAAGAGACGTTCTGCTAATAATGTGTAAAGATTATGCGGACTCATAACGTCATACTTTCTCCTATGAACAAATAAAATTTACATTATTACAATTTTAATTTATATTATATTATATTATAATAAGCACGATTTTGCCCATAACAAGACAGGTGGAGTGTCAAATTACTTACACTCAATCTGTTCGTTGCAGGGCAAAAATAAATAGTTCTGTTTCTTATCACATGGTCAGCCAATTAAATGACTGAATCGTTTAAGAACAGAAGAGGTAGATGTGTAAAAGACACTAGTCAGAGTTATCTTCTCTGAAAGTAATGAGTTTCACTATACAGCCAGACCCTGTGGTGAATGAAGTGAAGTTGTCATTTACAGAGTGGAAAATATGTGCTTTTCAGAGGGCCCAGCATGTTGATAAGCATCCTTTCCACTCAGTGAGGAAGGCAATGGTAAACCACCTCACTCCACGTTTTACTTAGTAAAACCTCTAGAGGTTCAAACCAGCCTTTCGGCTGTTGACCTAAACAACAAAGCACGATTTATTTAGGCAGGTGGGAGTTTTCTGTGTACTTCCCCACTTCCTCACCTCGCCACTCCCACCAGTCGAGCAATTTCTCCTCTCTTACTGCTCTTGTTGACTTGAAACTTATTATTTATTTTAAAGTTTACTTCACCCTTTACGCTCAAAAAATGTACTCTCCCTATAACATCTGATACACATCAAGTAATAGTTTATTATATTTGCGACGTATGCGTTAAAAAAAATTCAAATTAAAAGAAAAATTTAAAACTATTCTATTTTAGTGTTTAAAAATTAGCTTATCGTATTTGATTGTAGAGGACTACTGCACGTATGGTTTATTAACTGTAAAGTTCATATTTCGTAAAATAACGATGTAAATTTAATTTTGTTCGTAAAAAATTCAAAATTATGAAAAAAACCAAGTTTGGTATAAACATTACTAGGCCTACATATGATGTAATGTAATAAGTTTGTTTCTAACACATAAAAACAGTGTACTTTTTGTAACGCTGCAAAGAGCGTAAAGGGAGTCTGTGAGTACATTGGTGGTTGTGGAGAGTATACACGAGCAAGAACTCGACCCGCCTAAATATTTCGTGCCCAGTATAATTTATATTATTAAAATTTAATCGATAAAATAATTAGATCGGCTACAATGACAATATTTAAATTGTAATATCAATTTAATAGAAGTAATAAAGTACACACTGTGGCCGTGGTATCGGCAGACGGCCTACGCCAACCTGACACAGCGGGGCTCTGGGGGCCACCACGGTCACGCTGCAGTAGGGATCTAACTGCCGCTGAGGGAAAGCTAGGCCTGAACTCGGTAGCCAAGCCGTCACTCTTCGGGCTCCGCTTTCAACACGCTGGCTCGTCGCTTCCGACCACCAACGACCCTTTTCAGGGCCACCTTGTAAACCCAAATGGTCCTTTTCAGCACCCCCAACCAATAAAATGGCCCTTTTTAGGGTCACCAAACTAACAAGCAAGATTTTGCCACGTGTTGCCGGCCCCAGTCGGCGATAAAACATACTATGAGATAAAATATATAAAAACTTACTTGTGAGTGCTACGACTTAAGAAAAATCCAAGTAATTTAAGTGCCTGTAATCGAATTAATTGTCCTTCTGAAGCGAGTAACTTGAAAACACATCGGACTCCATTCTTCATATCAAATGCTGGTACCATAGCCGACGGATGATCACTCATAAGTCCGATAAGTGTTTGTAAAACATCATGCAAATTTTCATCTTCTCGCATGGTCGACAAATAATTTAGTATACTTTGTAATTCATCTTCTTTTACACCTGAACCAACTTTCATTAATTGTTTGAGAAATTGAAGTATGTGTGAACGAACAGCAAGGATATCTTTTTGAGCTGGACGAGGACCATCTAAAAATAAAAGATAAAAATGAAGTTATAAAATATTACTAAAATAAAACGAATGCAATAAAATAATGCGTTTCTTGAGATGCATTAGGGGCTGTAGTCGACTAGATCAGTTCAAATATCAGGATATATGGTGCGAGTTAAATGTGCGTCCTCTTAGGGAGAAAATTATGGAGTATTGCCTCAAGAAAACCAATTGTCTTGAAAGAATGTCTCCACACAGGATTCCTAGACTGGTCAGAAGTTACAGGCCGATTGGACAGCACAATCTGAGACAACCAATGGCTAGGTGGATGCCGGATTGTGTCTTGGGACCTAATCCTTGATTGGCAGAAGAAGAAGAAGACTAAAATAAAACAAGATAGCAATAATTAATAGCTTGAAACATAATGAATTGTTAAATTTTTCCTTACTGGTACAAAATATTATGTCTTACTATGCGGGACTTATTTGACTTATTTGGAATAAGCATTGTTTGTTTTGTATCAGTCAATATCCTTGCGCAAGCACATAGTTAATTGACTCTGGCTCCAGCATCAACCCATCACTTTTGAGCTTTCTTAGAGTAACTTTCTCGACTGGTGATGTGTCGATAACAATATTTTTTGATTCTCGATACAGATTTCGATACAAAGAAACAAAGAGAAAATTGATTCTCGATTCCGTTACCGTTACCAAAAATAAGTCCTACCAATACAATAAAACTGTATAATTAAACTTAAAATCACAAACCATAAACAAACTAAAACTAAAAATTTTTATTTTTTCATACAATAACTTTCACGATACACACAATAAAACACAGGTTAAACTCTTTTAATAACCTCGTGCTTGTAACCATAATCGAAGTCCTACTAGGTTGGGAGTAACAGCTCTGTAACTCTCAAACTAAATATTAGTTAATATTTTATGCAGTTAAGAATGTGCGTTTTATGTTCATCTGTTTTGATTTTAAATAAAGCGAAATTTCAATATCTATTATTCATTTTTTTCTTGAGTAATTCACATGAATCTTTTCAAAATTAAATTTTCTACAAATTTATTTATGAAAAAATACACCTTTATTTACCATTTATGGAAGTACTCATACGTTAAACACAAAAATGTGTTATTTCTTTGCACCAATTCTTGTGTTTTATGTAAGATATCTCTGAAAGTATTGCATTTACAGCTCTGGAACCAATTTTATTCAATTTTTCAGATTAAAAAACATAAGAAACCATTGTATTTGTATCTTTGTAACTACCTTTAACATTTTTATACGGCCTTACTTCACTGAGGGTACAGAGTTATAGGTGAAATTTTTCGCTAGCCGTAACTCGCTAACTAAGCATTTTCAGGCATATGTTTATATGAACTTTTTTTCTTATTTTTAGCTATTGAATGAGATCCCAAGAGATTGCCGTATAGTATTGAATCACCCGGTATTATCTGAAATTTTAGTTTAATTGTAAATTCAATTCTCTGCATTACCACTGATAATTTGGGAGTTAACTGAATTAAAAAAAACTAACTGAATTAAATAACCATTGATATTGAGAGTTACTCACCCAGTCCTTTAGGTGTAATACCACTTTTAGCACGAGGATTGACAACCCAATAGTAATATTTGAGCGTATGTACAGTCTGTAGGACGGTCGAGACACGACGGACATTCGAGTAGATCTGTGTGTCTGCGAGGAACTCTGTAGCCAGGTACGAATACAATTTTGTCTGGACGGGAGCAGGCGTATAAATCCACAATGCGGGATTAAATAGTACATGGTCCAGCAACTGCAAGAAAATATGAATAACCCATTACACTAACTCTAAACAAAACAGTAAATTTTAATATTATTTACGTACTACAATTTTCACACTATGATAGAACCTATTTATCTCTAAGCGAGTGAGTGTCTTGGAATGACTGCGATAGCTGGTAAAATTTCACAGAAAGATCCTCCGCAGGTTAATGGGTCCGAAGATAGTAGATGGACAATATTCTTTACAAGAACGAGAAGAACTGTACAAAGTAAATTAACAACTAATAAAAACGATTAGAAAAAGAAGGCTGGCATTTCATGTACACATGTATAGAATGGATGACAACCAGTTGACAAAACAAATTTTTAAGACATTAAATAATAGACCTATGGTTGGATAAATGATTTAAACAAGTCAGTACAAATAAAACCGAAATAAAGAGAGAAAACATAATAAACCAAACAAAATTCAGAAAACTGATAACGAATTTTAAGGGCTTCCATGAATAGCAAAATCAGAACACCAGGTGGACAGAAGAAAGGAGTAAAGCCTACAGAAAACGAATGCTGAGAACGTGGGCTGCAAAAAGAATCAAAGAATGGCGTCAAGATCAATTGTCTTGCTTGTTCCTAGGAACATGGAAACACCAATAGAAAAATTTAATGTGTTAAACAATCAAGCAGAAAAAATTGAACTACAGATTTTATTTGAAAAACCTAAATACACAACGAAGATTGGAACAGCCCTGTCACTTGAAGATAAAATAAGGAAAAGTATAAAACTTCAAGTACCTTGGAGACAATAAAACAAAAATAAAACACTAGATGGAAAGAAGAGAGAAGAAATACCTACAATGAAAGAATACAGAGAGTGTGGGGTCCAAAAAGAGAATTCAGAAATGTCTAAAGTAACTTTATTTAGTATAAAATATTCTTCAATGAGGAAAATAAATATCTCAAACCAGTCTTTAAAATTAATACAATTATAATCAATATAAATAAATTTATATTAAAAAACTCAAGAAATCTCTGATAACCACTCAAAACATCTACAACAAGAAATGCCTGTCAACCAAAACTAAACTAAGACACTACCAAAACAGGGGTTCTCCCAGGAATCCACTATTCCAGCGAAACGTTTTTCGAGCCATATCGCTTAGGAGACACCGATAGAATTGAGAAAATAGAGAAAAATACTTGGGAAGTGAATGAACAAAAAGCACATGGTGGAAGGACAGTGGCAGTTAATCCCAAACAAAGAAATCTACAAACTAATCCCCCCACTAACAAATAACTTTAGAAAGAAAAGAATGTCATTCCTAAGACACATACTCAGAGCCAAAAAGTCCAGACTTGTGAACCGGCTGATCAACCATTTTTGGAATAAGGTGTCGAGACCTAGGTGGCTGAAGGAGGTACAGCGGGATGTGGAGGAACTTGGAATCACTAAACAAGACCTGCTACCTAAATCAGCTAAGGTGCAACCAACTAGTCAAAACTAATACGGTAACATTCGAACCAAAAACTAGAAGAGTGTACAACAAGGTGTTTACCGACGAAGACCGGTGGAAACAGAGATCAGAACATTTTAAGAAAATGTGGGCCAAACGAAAGGAAGCCACGCTTAGGAGAGCCCGCTTTTCAAAGAAACCCAACACTGGAACAGACCTGAACTTGAACTAGAGTGATCCTATGAGGTCTCAAAAGTTAAAAAAAAAATTAAATAATAAATTTAAAAAAAATATGCGATAACTTAAAATTTTTGATCAAAAACCAATTGTTAAATAAAATAAATTAAGTACCTGTTTAAGTAGAAGCTCACTGTTAGCGGAGAGGCACGTTAAAAGGTGTTTAGTCAAGCCGAGGAATGAAGCGAGGACATCAAGAGTTAAATGATCTCTAGAAGATCTCTGAAGCATAAAACTAATAACAAGAAAACCTCTATTTTGTATCATATGCTGTTGCACGGTTGGCGAACTTTCCACCAATTCACAAATGAATCCTAACAGTTTTGAACTGAAAAAAAAAACAAAAATAAAATTATTTAAAATATAGAGTAATTATTACAATCTGTTACAACTTAAAAATTGATTCTGAAAAAAGATTAAACAAAGAGTGTCCCCAAAAAAAAGTGAGAGTAATGTTTGCAACATAGCGAAAAACATTAACAAAAATCTGGTGTGAAACACTCACACAACTTGCTCATGCCAATGCAAATAATGATCAATATAACCTAATATTAGTAATAAAACATTAGAAATAAACAAAAAAATTGTCATTAAAATCGTAGTTCTCGTTGGGTTAAAAACATTTTGAGATCCCAGAATTACCATGTAGTAAGACCCCGACAGAGAAGATGACTTACTCACGGAAGTGGTCTTAAAAGATTTTGAAGTTCCAGACATAATTCATACACTTAGTAGTTAATCTGACTCAACAAGACACAGCTCCTTGTTTTAACAACACAATATTTGATAATTTTTTTTTTTTTTAACAGTATAGTATTTCTTTTGCAATCAGTTAATAAATACAATAACTTCAAGCAAATATGAGAAAATCTGAGTAATGTCCTTAGAATTAAAACACAAACGACACTCAGTAGTGTGTTTGAAAAAGACCAAACTGTGAAGAAACAAAAAATATATCTATACAAAATCAAACTTGATGAACCGTGAATCATCATCCCGAAACACAAAGTGTTGAAGTTGGAGCTGACAATGACAATGGTAGAGATGAAAACGACGCCAATTATGAGATGCCGATGATTAGGAGTTGAAGTAGAAAAGATTTAAAAAAATTTAAATGACTAACAAAATCGTAGAGGTAAGTCCAATGGTTTAAAGCATTTCAGTCTGTGAGTATCTTCGCTGTCCGTATCTTAATTATTTGATAATTAAAATTTTATTAACACATACAGTGCACAGTCAATATATTTATGTGACAATTATTAATAAATAAATTTTTGAAATGCATCCTGCTGACCATTAATATAAATTACAGTATAAATAAAATTTATCACCTTACCTTTGGTTGCTTTTTAAGTTTAAAAAACCTACGGGCGTTTCGGTGGTACCACCTTCTTCAGCCTCCGTCGGTGGTACCACCTGAAAAAGGTGGTACCACCGAATCGCTCGTAAGTTTTTTAAACATAAATAAGCAACCAAAGGTAAGGTGATAAATTTTATTTATACTTTGACAATTAATGATTACGATTGAATTAATTAAGATGAAATGTAGCTTCACTGAATGACGGATTTGGTAGAACTACCACTCCGAGATTTTTGTGACTGATGGATGTGGTAGGACTACTGATGGTTAGTCACGAAATGAACTTTGTTTGAGACGAAGTGTAAAAGGGGAACAATCTACTGGGCATGCCCAGTTTCTCTATTACAATCCTAAAAACATACTGACACCGTAGTCCATTGGAATACAGTCCTTTTTTTATTACGCGACGAGTGGTACAGGAAATATTGTTTTGGCTATTCTGTTTTTATGTTTTAGGCTACATTTATACAAATAAAAGTATTTTAATTCGTTAAAACTCATTCCATTTCTTTTTATTTTAATTCTTCACATTTTATTCATTATTCTGTTGTGTTATAAATTAGTTATCTATCCGTGTATTATAAGTTTATAATGCCGATCGTTCGAAACTAGGGTTAAACAATTCGAAGTGCGGAACAGAATGTTATTTTAAATGTTATTAAGTGTTGTAAAGAAGAAGCAAAACAAAAAACTATATATTATACACATTTGTATGTTTTTATAAATGATACGTACTACACTAGCAGCAGCGCATTGCCCACACTGAGTCCCGGGTTCATCTCATCATTACATGTTGTTGTTCAGGTCATCAGCCGAAAGGCTGGTTTGAACCTGTAGAGGTTTTACTAAGTAAAACGAGGAGTGAGGTGGTTTACCATTGCCTTCCTCACTGAGTGGAAAAGTACGCTTATCAACATGCCGGGCCCTCTGAAAAGCACATATTTTCCACTCTGTAAATGACGCCTTCACTTCATTCACCACAGGGTCTGGCTGTATAATGAAATTCATTACTTTCAGAGGAGATAACTCTGATTAGTGTATTTTACACCTCTACCTCTTCTGTTCTTAAATGATTCAGTAATTTAATTGGCTGACCATGTGATAAGAAACAGAACTATTTATTTTAGCCCTGCACTGAACAGATTGAGTGTAAATAATTTGACACTCCACCTGTCAGTTATGGGCAGGTGATCATTACATATCAGTACCTAACTCATGGATATATCAAAAACATTATTCGAGTTTTTCGTCAGTAGGGTTGGTAAATCTGATTCTTAAGAATCGTAGCTTAGTAATGTTAGTTAGAAATTTATCGAGTTGAGTGTGAAAGCCGTTCTTTAATATCCCACTCTGTTTTGGTTTAGTGAACAGTCAAACCTTGGTGTCATTCTGTTAAAAAATTGGCCTTGTAACATGGTGTAATGCATCGAATTGGGGTAGTAAACAATAGAGAGTTTATAAAAGGACTGCTGCGGCATCCCTACCACGTCCGTCACTCACGTAAATCCTTACGTAGTACATATACCACATCCGCTCGGAATGCGTTAATATATAATTATAAATGTGAGGCGGCCCAGGAAATCATGCCACATGTCTCAAAAATGCATTTTTGTTTTATTGCCTCATCTAAAAGAAAATTTAATTCTGAACATTTTTTAAAAAAAATTAGCCTTCTAGGCTGAAAATAAATTTTTTTATGATTTTTTGAATGTATGGTTTTAGTTTATACTAATTTTCGGAAAACAGCCTGTAAAGTTTGAGAAGATCTTTAAAAGTCAAAGAAAAGCATTACTTGAAATATAATTGAATGAAATACTTTGCTTTTCTATTATGAAATAACTATCATTTATTTTGTATAATAAGTTATAATTATGATAGTTTTCTAAGATAATCTAGCTTAATTACTTAACATTTAAAAAAACGGTTTGTCCAAACGACTGTCAAATTATAGCCTACTTTATTTACAGTACCATTACAATAAAATTTATCCTGCAGAGAACTAGACTGTTGAATTACCAAATAAACTATACTTCTACAATAAAAATATTTCACAACTTAAATATTAAAAAAATATTATTAATTAATTACTAGCATAAATTTAAAAACCGTACAAAAAATCAACAACATTCTGCACCTTCGTTGTATAATTGACGTTGATGCATACCTAGAAAGGAATATAAGAGTAGCCCTAATCTAACTTCTACATTATAAACTAGGAACAATAAAAGAATAATAAAATCAAATTATTAATAATAATAAAAATACAATGTTTATGTTTATTCTTAGCCATAATAGCAATAATAATTTTACGCGTAAATGAACAGCATCCATAAACAAACAGTAAACAAGTCAACTGGCGAATAACATGCCCACTGCTACAGTTACAAAGAAGTTTTACATATTTATTAACAATTCTTGTAAATAGTTATGAAATAAGCTCTTATTAAATCAAAAAATAATTGAAAGATTTACAAAAATATAAAAGTGTTTAGAACTGTCTACTAATCTGTAAACATTAAAAGTATAAACCATGCCTGATGTCGTTATGGAAAATTAACATTGGCGACATGAGGCATGATTTGTCAGCTGTGCAAGGCTTTTATAAATCGCATATTTCTCTATTAATTCTTTTTATTACCACCAGAAGTGTTAGTTTAGTTAATAGTTTAAACTTTAAAAGCTAACAGATAGCGTCAAAATCGAAAAATTGATATTTTTGACCTAAACAACTGTTTTGCGCCGTATTGTGAAATAATGCCGCGTGACATGTGGCATGGTTTCCTGGGCCTCCTCACAAATTCTTACCATAGAGTTGGATCTCTTCTATTGTCAACACCATCATAAGGTAGATCAAGTTGTGAAAATAACGGAAATAGAACTTGTATGCCACCTACTGAATTTAAGGTGCTATGGATGGAGTGTGTAATTACTGCTTTAACATCCTGAAAATTCAAAACATTAATTTTAATTAAATTTGTTACACAAATTTTTAAATAAAATTCTACATATCAACTTACAAGATTATCAGGTATAAAAAAATTATATTTTTGTGAAGTAAAATTTGGAGGCAGACATTAAGCTTGTACAGTTCTCCCACAGTCTTATAAATAAATCTTTATAATGCATCCTGCAGTTTTAAATATTTCTATTTCATATAATGAATTAATGCAATAATTTCACTAACCTTCTTTTTAAACTGCGTCACCTTTATTTTAATTTTTACTTACACGTGTTTCGGTGGATCCACCATCATCAGAGTAAATAACATAAAATTGAAACTAAAAACACTATTTATTAAAAATCTATAGAAGATGATACATCTTCAGTCACTTGTATAAAACTGATTTAAAATTAATTTATTTAAATTTATCCCTTCTCATATTTACTGTAGATAGCAGCAGCAGTCAATATCACTTCATCATTCCTAAATTTCACCTGTTCATTCAAAATGTCCTGCTTTTGCTCTTTTAAATATTTATAAATGTGGAACATCTCATATTTTTCAATTTTATTTTTATTTTCTATATTACATTCTTCTATTATATTGAAATGTTCATCTATTTTACCAAATTTATGTTTTTCTTCTTTTATATGATTGGTATAGTTAGATATAATGTAGTCACATTTTTAGTTTTAGTGTTTTTAGTTTCAATTTTATGTTATTTACTCTGATGATGGTGGATCCACCGAAACACGTGTAAGTAAAAATTAAAATAAAGGTGACGCAGTTTAAAAAGAAGGTTAGTGAAATTATTGCATTAATTCATTATATGAAATAGTCTTATAAATATTTAATTACAAGTAAAATATACAATTTTCCTTTTTCTTATTTTAAGTCATAGGTAGATGGTTGTTGTGTATGGTAATAATGTAATTATACACAGTCTTATAAATATTTAATTACAAGTAAAATATACAATTTTCCTTTTTCTTATTTTAAGTCATAGGTAGATGGTTGTTGTGTATGGTAATAATGTAATTATACACAGTCTTATAAATATTTAATTACAAGTAAAATATACAATTTTCCTTTTTCTTATTTTAAGTCATAGGTAGATGGTTGTTGTGTATGGTAATAATGTAATTATACACAGTCTTATAAATATTTAATTACAAGTAAAATATACAATTTTCCTTTTTCTTATTTTAAGTCATAGGTAGATGGTTGTTGTGTATGGTAATAATGTAATGAATGAAAGAAAAGTTTGAAAATAATGTGAAAGGTTTAGAAATACAAAAGGTAATGTGCATGATGAAGATTGTTTGGGGAGGCCCTTAATAATCAATGAGGACTTATTAAAAAAGGTCAATAAAAAAATCAAAAACAGTCGTTGCAAGACAATATCTGAATTGGCCCTTAGTTTCCCTGATGTCTCAAGAGCTGTTATTGGTCGCATTGTGTGTGACTATTTAGGCTTCAGAAAGGTTCGTGCATGTTGGGTGCCATATGAGTTATTGGAACGTCATAAACAAATCCGAATAGTTCTGCGTTGGAATTTCTGATGCGCTACAGAGAAAATTGATAAATTCCTTAATTCAATAGTTACCGGTGATGAAACGTGGATTTCTAATTACATGCCAGAAAGAAAATGTAGTCATGTGAATGGCGTCCTCAAGTCACCAACGAAACCAACAAAGATCCACAGCCATTTGGAAGAAAATTAATGGCCACGGTCTTTTGGGATTGATTTGGCATACTGTTGATTGACTTGACGCCACGTGGAACGACTGTAAATGCAGAATATTACTGCGAAACTCTACGCAAGTTACGATGTGCCATTCAAAATCAGCGCTGTGGACGGCTTACCGACGGTATCGTACTCTTGCACAATAATGCACGTCCACATGTGGCTGTGGTAAGACGCTCGATTTACTGAGAAGATTTGGATGGGAAATTTTCAGTCACCCACCATACAGTCCAGATTTAGCGCCTTCAGATTACCATTTATTTGGAAAATGAAAGAATTTTCGGGTAGTAAACAATTCGCAGGTGAAGATGAACTTAAAGATGCTGTGAATCAGTGGCTAAATGAACTGGGGGCAGAAGAATATGACGAGGGTATACTGAAGCTAGTGAATCGATATGACAAATGTCTCAATTCATATGGCGACTATATAAAGCATTAATGTAAGCTACATATTTTATTCTGTATCACTTTGTTTTTACATATTTCTCTGAATAAATTTTTTACAAAAAAACGGTCTTTACTTTAGAGATGACCCTCATAGTTTAATTGTTCACCTTTATTTAAAAGTTTTTTTGATTTTTAAATAATCAAATAATCACTAGAATAACCCATCACTCGTACAAACAAATAGCTGTGACAAACAAGGGCGAGTTTGCCCAAAAACTATATTGTAACGGGTGATTCTAAAAGAGCGCCGGTTTTTAAACGGCTGGTAAATTTTTGTTTATCGGTTGGCAACATTGTTAGACCTCATTTCTATTTCGGAGAACATTCCGATTGACGATTCAGTTGTAGTTTCTCTTGTTCGCAGTGTAGTACTCTCGCAGTCTGTGTCTAACCATGGAGAAGTTTACTATTGCACAACGAGTGTTAATCGTCAAAACATTTTACCAGAGTGGAGAGAGTTATGCGGCTTTTGTCAGGCGACTTCGCGGTACTCTAGGACGTAATGAAGCACCGAATGAATCAACAGTTCGCAGGCTCATGAAAAAGTTTTTTGAGACGGGTTCAACAGTCGACCTTAAAAGTTCTGGACGTCGTCGTTCTGGCCGAACTGAGCAGAACGTTGCGTTGGTTCGTGAGAGTGTGGCTGTTAGCCCAGCAAAATCAATACGTCGCCGTTCTCAACGATTGGGTTTACGATGTTCTTCTGTACGGAGAATTCTTCGGTACGATCTCCAATATCACCCGTATAAAATTCAGTTTCTGCACGAGAAACAATGTTGTTGCTCCGTGAACGGTTCCAGGATCGCATCATTTCTCGTAATTCCGAACATCAATGGCTACCAAGGTCGTGTGACTTGACGCCTTGTGACTTTCATCTTTGGGGTCATCTGAAGTCACTGGTGTATGCCAATAAACCCCGAAACATCAATGACTTGAAGGAGGAAATTCGACGGGTTATCGGGCAAATGGAAGTCGAAACTTGTCGTGCAGTAATATCCAATTTCATGGACAGAGTTGATGCGTGCCAGCGCAGTAGAGGAGGACACATGCATGACATCATTTTTCATACATGAAATCGGAAGGTAAGATGAACTTGTTGATGTATTTATTTTCAGTTTTTCAATAAAATAAATCTCTTAATTTGATATATCAAAACCGGCGCTCTTTTTGAATCACCCTATATAAAGACCTCTTAAAGAGTGCCAAGTTTTTGAGAATGTCACGTAACCAAAAATCAAGTAAACGTCCATTATAGTGATGTGACGCTCAAGAGCGAGTCGCACAAAAGAGCTCTTTTAACTGAGCGGTGAGCTACTAACACCTCTTTTATTTTGAACGACCAGCACACCAGCACACCGAGCGTTTCTCCCCACGCAGCACGCTCTTCGCCAGAGCTGACTTGTACATCCCCTCCACGACTAAACTACTTTTCTCTAGTCGCATCATAGCAAGCGCTACCTATACCTAAACGCTGCATGAAAAGTATACATTTCCTATTAAACTCTGCCACTGTTTGTGATGGTGCGGAGAGGGGGTCATTATTCTTTCATACTGTTGTTTAGGTCAACAGCCAAAAGGCTGGTTTGAACCTCTAGAGGTTTTACTAAGTAAAACGAGGAGTGAGGTGGTTTACCATTGCCTTCCTCACTGAGTGGAAAAATACGCTTATCAGCATGCCGGGCCCTCTGAAAAGCACATTTTCCACTCTGTAAATGACACCTTCACTTCATTCACCACAGGGTCTGGCTGTACAATGAAAGTCATTACTTTCAGAGGAGATAACTCTGATTAGTGTCTTTTACACCTCTACCTCTTCTGTTCTTAGATGATTCAGTCATTTAATTGGCTGACCATATGATAAGAAACAGAACTATTTATTTTAGCCCTGCAACAATTACTTCATTATAATTAGTTTATTATTTATTTTGTTTCTGTTTCTGTTTATTTTCTTTCATACTATACTACAACAACCCTGAGACAAGTGGTTGTAAAATACCATTGTACTGTACTGTAACAATTTTACCACGTGCATACGTGGTAAAATGGCAATTGGCTGACCATATGATAAGAAACAGAACTATTTATTTTAGCCCTGCAACGATTACTTCATTATAATTAGTTTATTATTTATTTTGTTTCTGTTTCTGTTTATTTTCTTTCATACTATACTACAACAACCCTGAGACAAGTGGTTGTAAAATACCATTGTACCGTACTGTAACAATTTTACCACGTGCATACGAAACAAAGATAGACACATGACAAAAATTTGTTTGTGGAAAGGGATGCATGAACGTTCAGGTTGACGCACACGCAAACACAACGTGCTGTGTGCGAAGGAGTGAGCGAAAGTCACCCTCGGCTCGACTCACTCTCTGTTTATTCACATAGCTCAGCTGAGTGCTGTAGGTATTAGAATCTACTAGCTCACTACTACAGTTCAGCCCGTCTCATCGTTCAATTGTATGGCACGCTCTGTGCCGTTCACTCAAGTGTGTGGAGCGGGGTGTGTTAGCTCACCTATTTTACTGTGCCGTCCCATGACTAGTCCATTAGCATAAAAACTATTAAAAAAAAATTATTATTTTTTTATTACCTGTAACATTAGTGCATGAGGCGTATGTACAAAATATGACGCATTTCCTTTAGGAGCGGACTGTAGACAAAGCTGGCTGTCAGTAGCAACTGGGTTATACATGAATACAATCGCACTTGATAGTTTCCCATCATAAAGTACCTACAGTCAAAAAAAATTTTCATTAAATAAATAAAGTATGAGTAAAGTAATTAACATTATAATCATATATATATTTTTTAAGCCACATAGGACTACAACTTTATTAAATAAATATATAAATAAATAAATAAATAAGTTCATCAAACTAAAAAAACTCATTTCAATTTTTGCGGTTCAATTTTTCAGTTTTTGGAGTCCTTTTTTGATGTTTCCCTCCTTGAACTTTCTCCAGTATTCCTTCAATCCATCCGATCTTCTCTGCCGTTCCTTGTCAGAATACACAACTTTCTGCCGCTTCGTCGGTTTCTGCTGTTCAAGTCTTGTGGTCTTCAGCCTGTGGTAATTTCCGGATTTTGTTTTGAGGTCTTCAAGTGAGATTTGGAGCCCATTCATGTCCTCCTTAATTTCCCTGATCCAGTGGGGCTGAGTTTTTCTGTTAAGGAAAAAGTTGATGATTTGTATAGAGATTCTGGAAGAGTCAGTCCTCAAGAGATGTCCAAAGAAGGAAATTCTCTTTTTCCTCATCTGGTCTGCTAGTATAATCATATTTATAACATTAAAATATATTTTATATTAATTAAACACTATTTATTATTGATTGACAAATAAAATGTTTACTTCAGATAACAAATAATTCCAGATCCATTGACACCAAATTGCATGCAAGCAGCATTATCAAAATAAATAATAAATAAAAATATAATAAGAAGAGAAAAAATATAAAATAAAATAAAATAATAAAACTAAAAATAAAAAAAAACTTACAGTTCTAGTATACTGCAACATAAGGGCATTTTGCTGAAAAGAAAGAAAATAAAAATACTAAAATTGAAAAAAAAACTAAATGTGATGCAACAAAATAAAAATAAAATAAATAAAACAATAAAAAATTTAAGGAAATTTTTTTATGATCATCAAGTTTTCCATTTCACAATCAGTTTCTGTTCTGTTAAGCGTGGATCCTACCTTCAAAGGTGTTCTTTTGGTTGGGAAAACTGTATTACGCTTTAAAAAAAACCTATTCTTCTTATTAAATCCTGGATAAAAAATTATTTAAAAATTCTCTCATCCCCTAAAATCAAGGTGAAAAAGAAACCTCCAGACCGTGTGCGAACTGCCTGTACATCAGACAATATTCAAGGTGTTCGAGATGCTGTCATAAGAAGTCCACTTCAGCCAATCCGTTGTCAATTGTTGCATAGTTCTAGTAATTGACGAACATTGGTATGGGACTTGCATTGACATCAATACAGTTGCAGATCGTCCTACTACATTAGAAGAATTGAAAGCCAAGATCCGAGAGCAATTGCCAGAATTCCTGTTGATATTTTACACTGAATCATTGTAACGAAGAGACTACAGGAATGTTTGCATAAAAATGGAGTTCACCTATAAGATGTCATCTTTAAGAAATAAATTGTACTGTATGCATTCTTAAATTACATTATTTTTTATGATTTAATGACAAAGATAAATTTATTAAAACATTGTTTTCATAAAATTATTTAATTTTCAAAATTTTCTGTTTCTTTGAATCACCCGTTATAATTGGAATCCAACATGCAGTGTAAAATTGTCGAGGCCAGCAGAACTGACCAAGTGGCTTGAGATCATGGGAAAAAATTCAACCCTATCCAGAAATCACGGCACCAGCAGCCCTGGTCTTGAGAATTAAAAGGATTAATTTTATTTGCTACAAATATAAAACAGATAAACTATACCAATAGAGAAAATAATCAATTTAAAAAATAATCTTACAAATATAATAAACTAAATCAATTCCTCACACTTGAGAATTTTAAGTAACAATTAAATGCTACATGCATTTGTATTGATAACCACAAAAACATATAAAACGCACACAAAAATCTATACACTAAAACTTTACTAAATTTTAAACAAGATAAGCTGTCAAATAAAGCAAAAACTGATAATGAAACAAGCAACAATATAAAAATTACTTTCTTTAACAAAAACTTTGATGAAATTTGAAAAATAATAAAATTTGTGTAAGTAAAATCTTATAACTGAATTATAAGGATGTGAGAATAATTCAGGAACCATAAATGCCTTTCCTGAGGATTTTGAGGAAATGCAAAATGAAGATGTCCATTTGAACTTAGGGGTATCTACAATCCAAGATTCTATATATGAAGGTTATTCGGAAAGTAAAGAACGTTTAATTCGGAAAGTAAAGAACGTTTAGATATAATGAGCCGCGCAGTTCCCCCACCTCCTCCGTCGATGCAGTCATGTATAATATTTTATTTGTAAGCCTTTAAAATGTGAGAAAATTAACAATCCAGCCAAGTGTGAAGTTTGTAGTGTAATACGGTTTTTGAATGCTAAAGGAGTGTGAACTTACAAAATTTACAGACAAATAACGAAGGTTTATCGTAAAGTAATGAACGAAGCTTCAGTTCGAAAATGGTGCATTAAGTTTAATGGTGGACAGAGGAATGTTCATGATAAAGATCGCTCGGGCTGACCTTCAGCTGTGACTCACAAATTCACATCAAGGATTTAGAAAAAAATTCAACAGAACATGTAGCTCAGACTTGGCTCAGAGTGATTTCCATCAGTTACCAAAACTGAAGGACGTTTTGGGTGGGAACCGCTATGGAAGTGACAACGAACTGAAAGAGGGAGTTAAAGAGTTAAACAATTTATAATTTATAATTTTAGTGTAGTTAAACAATTTGGCGGCAACAGAGTAAGCAGAGGGCATAAAAAAATTGGTGAAACAGTATGGCAAGTGTTTAAATTTGTATGGTGATTATATATAGGGTGATTCAAAACTATACGGCAATCTCTTGGGATCTCATTCTACAGCTAAAAATAAGAAAAAAAGTTCATATAAACATATGCCTGAAAACGCTTAGTTAGCGAGTTACGAATAGCGAAAAATTTCACCTAGAACTCTGTACCCTCTGTGAAGTAAGGCCGTATAAAAATGTTAAAGGTAGTTACAAAGATACAAATATGATTGTTTCTTATGTTTTTTTAATCTGAAAAATTGAATAAAATTGGTTCCAGAGCTGTAAATGCAATACTTTCAGAGATGTCTTACATAAAACACAAGAATTGGTACAAAGAAATAACACATTTTTGTGTTTAATGTAAGATTACTTCCATAAATGGTAAATAAAGGTGTATATTTTCTCAAATAAATTTTATTTAAGAAAAAATACAGCTCTGGAACCAATTTTATTCAATTTTTCAGATTAAAAAACATAAGAAACAATTGTATTTGTATCTTTGTAACTACCTTTAACATTTTTATATGGCCTTACTTCACCGAGAGTACAGAGTTCTAGGTGAAATTTTTCGCTAGCCGTAACTTGCTAACTAAGCGTTTTCAGGCATATGTTTATATGAACTTTTTTTCTTATTTTTAGCTATAGAATGAGATCCCAAGGGATTGCCGTATAGTTTTGAATCACCCAGTAGAAAAATAGATTAAGTATCATCAGAAAAATTGTAAAAAAAGTTTTGTTTGTCTATAATAATGACTTAAGAACCAAAATCTTATACGGCAGCTAAACCCTAGCGAGGATAGATGGGGGAGGAATCAAGGAAACCTGCAGAAAATTAGAATGAAGGATACTCAGAACTAGCATAAACAAGAAGCACAAGGTAGACAATCACTACAGACTTTTGCCTAACGATTAAGTCTACAGAGATCTAGACCCAATAACAGTGGCCAAGCACAAAAAACGGTTGTCGTACTTTGGACATATAGTACGAGCACCAAACACTAGAATTTTACGCAGAATAATTGACCATGCAATGAGACAAAAAACGAACGCTGGTAACGCATACATGTGGCACAAAGAAATCAAAAGGGATTTACAAGAACTTGAACTAACTCACGAAGATCTAACGGAAAAACGGATTTAACGATTCCTGACCAGGAATCACATTTTTTTTAACTTTATATCACCTGATAATACAACCTACATAATAAGCTAAGGCAGATGTAGGAATAATCACCAAAAATATAATTAAAAGAAAAATTAAATCACATTCAGCTTATTTAAATTTGTGCAAGTACAAAAAAAATAACATCAAAACAAACAAAATGTTTAATAACATACGAGGCCTGTTCAAAAAGTAACCGATCTTTTCGAATTACGCGCTAACGTGAATATTTAGCGACGAGTGGTTAGCAGCACATTGTTCTAGATCATTTCTTTTATAAACACATGTTCTTAAATTGTTGATATCTTATTTATTTATCATATTGTTCTGTTTTTTGTACGATGTATTTAAGTGTTAGTGACAATTTTTTCAAACCTGTTGTGAAGATTGCACTTTTGTCCCAATGTCATAACCGTAAACCCAGCGTTTCCCATTATGATCCTTTACGTGCATGTTGCATCATCATTGGCTTTTTCAAGAAGTTGCCGACAAACGTCCACACGATGTTCTTTTTGTTGTTCTGTCATTAAACGAGGAACAAACTTTGCTGCAACTCGATGCAAGTTCAATTTTTCAATCAAAATTTCATGGTACGGTCCAATGAGATGTCAACTTCTTTTGAAAGTACTCTGACAGTCAATCGGCGATTTGCACGCGCCAAATCATGGATTTTCCTAACGTGGGTGTCATCAGTTGAAGTCGAAGGCCTTCCTGGTCGAGGGTCATCTTCAAATGACAGACAACTACTTTTAAATCGAGAAAACCACTCAAAACATTGCATACGACTCAGAGAATCATCTCTTTAAGCTTTTTTTAAAAAATAAAATGTTTCTTTGAAGTTCTCCCCAGTTTCACGCAAAATTCACGTTGCATCTTTGCTCCCGAATATCGCACATTACAAAAATCGTCACTGGCACTTGAACACATCGTACTGAAAACACAGCAACACGAAAAGAAAATGATATATCAATAATCCAAGAACATGTGTTTACAAAAGAAATGATGTAGAACAGTGTGCTGCCAACCGCACGTCACTAAATATCCCCCATAGCGCGTAATTTAAAAAATTCGGTTATTTTTGAACAGGCTCGTAATCATATTATAAAACTACTAAATACACAGATAAATTTATAAAAAAAATTTTAACAAGACAGTTTTAATAAAAAAATTATTTATTCTAAACATGAAGAAGGCAGTGTTCATTACTTAGCCTAATTTATTTCTTGTTTGGATAGATAAATAAAATTATCAATACAAAAATTCGAATGCTGTGCTCTAAATCACTCAAATTCAATAGGTGAACCAACCATCTTTAAATACGTACATCATAAAAAGATGTGGTGAATGAAAACAGCAAAAAGTCTACATTACACACAGAAAAACAGCAAAACAACTAAACTACAATATGAAACTAGCAAAACAAACAAAACATTCAAAAATATGCATTCAATTTTATAAATTAAATCTACGAGGGCTATTCAGAAAGTAGATTACGTTTTCGTCTGTTGCCGCAAGGGGCGGGGCAATCGCGGACATTTTGGTATGTGGGCGTTCTGCCGTTCAGTGGCTATCCAGCCGTGCTAGTGAGAGGGTGATCGCGCTGCTCGTTCCGTTTTTATAAGCTTTTGAAATGTGTGCTGCAATCGCAAATCCCGCGAGTTGTGAAGTACGATCTGTGATAAGGTTTTTGTTGGCAAGCAACCATAAACCAATAGAAATTTACCGGAAACTGTGTGCAGTGTATGGAAATGACATTATCACTGAAGGTGGAGTTCGTCAGTGGTGCATTCGCTTTAAGAATGGCCGAACTAATGTCCATGACGAAGAGAAGAGTGGTCGACCGAGCATTGTGACTGATGAACTGACTGAGAAAGTCAATGAAAAGGTGCGTGAAAACCGCCGTTTCACAATAACGGAGCTTTCCCTTTGTTTCCCACAATTTTCAAGAACTTTGCTGTACGAGATTGTTACACAAAAGCTAGGCTACCACAAATTCTGTGCAAGATGGGTGCCAAAACTCCTTACAGAAGACCACAAGGATCAGCGCATGGCTGCATCATTAACATTTCTTGATGGTTACGACAAAGCTGGTGAGTCATTTCTTGACCGAATCGTAACGGGAGACGAGACGTGGGTAAAACATGTTACCTGCGAGACAAAATTACAGTCTATGGAGTGGGGACACACACATTCCCCTAAAAAACCAAGAAAATGTCTCCAAACATTGTCTGCAAGGAAGATTATGGCGACTGTTTTTTGGGATAGGAAAGGTGTTATTCTTATCGATTTTTTGGAGCGTGGTACAACAATCAACTCTGAGAGGTATTGTCAAACGTTGCAAAACTTAAGAAGAGCGATTCAAAACAAACGTCGGGGAAAGCTGACGAACAAAATTTTGTTTTTGCATGACAATGCCAGACCTCATACGGCAAATCGCACTCAAGGTGTCCTTAATGGATTCAAATGGGAGATTTTTCCTCATCCGGCTTATAGTCCCGACCTTGCACCCAGCGACTTCCACTTGTTTCCAAAGATGAAGAACTGGCTTGCAACACAACGTTTTGATGACGACGTGGAACTGCAGGCGGGCGTGACTAACTGGCTGACATCTCAGGCGGCTGAATTTTACGATGAAGGCATTTCAAAACTTGTTCACCGCTACGACAAGTGCCTCAATTTGTATGGTGACTATGTAGAAAAGTAGTGTTTAAGTTGCTCTTTCAGATGTACATAATAAATTTTTTTTTCTGTAATTTGTTATTTTTTTATTCCAAAACGTAATCTACTTTCTGAATAGCCCTCGTATTATACATCTTAAGTTCAAGCTAAAATAATATCTTTACCTAACTGTGTCAGTTGAATTACCATCTGCTAAACCTTTTTCCAAAACGAATAAACAATGTGAATAAGCAATAAAAATCAATAATAATTGTATACATTGGTTAGAATTTCAATAATACTTTAATAAGTTTTCCATCAAAAATTTTTAACACAATAAAATTACGATAGACTGTCACGAAGACATGTCGTTAAAAAAAAACAGTTATAGGGATTATTTGAATTTGATAATAAAAATAAAAAAGATCTTGTTTTAGTTTTGTTATGAGAGCAAGGCGTGGTATAGATACTTACTATCGGTTTCATAATCATAAACACCCGAGTTTGAACCCTTGCATCTCCAAAACTATGTGTCGGATTTCAACATATTTTACATCAAAATTTAGCTCATTTTATTCTGCGTTGACCTATAATTATCCTATACTTTTAATGTTGTTTAAAAATTGCCATATCGAGGTTGGGAGACAAAAAGACCCAGTTTTTTTGCTATCGCAACAAATTTCATGTGTTTATAGGCGTGTAACTGGATGAATATTTCACCGAAAAGTATGAAATTTTAACACAACATAGACAATTATATTCTTACAGTGTGTACAAAATTTCAAATTTGTACGTTATTTAAATTTCGATTTATTAACAATATTCTGAACCCTTCCTATCTCGGTAACCGCTTGATCGTTCGGCACGGGCAAATCTATCGTTTTATTCAGCATAAGAAACTTAGTACAAATATGTTAATAACATGAAATATTGATTGGCCAATGTTGTGGTAGAATTTTTAAAATTTTGAAAAATAGATTTGGTAATGCGAGGGATGGGCGCTACTATCCATTTTGCCCGTTTTTGTACATGACATCCTGTCGGACTGTCTACCTGAATTGACAGACTGCACTGTCGATTCAGGTAGACAATCAGATTCAAGCAACATGGATAGTAGCGCACCCAGCCCCCGCATTACCTAGTCTATTTTCAAAAATTTTCAAAATTCTACCACAACATTGGCCCATCAATATTTCGTGTTACTGATAGTTTGCCCGTATCGATTGATTGAGCGGTTACCGAGTTAGCAAGGGTTCAGAATATTATTAATAAATCAAAATTTAAATAAAGTACAAATTTGAAATTTTGTACACGTAGTAAGAATATAATTGTCTAATTTGTGTTAAAATTACAAACTTTTCGGTCAAATAGTTATCGAGTTACATGCCGCTAAACGCATGAAATTTGTTGCAGTAGCAAATAAACTGGGTCCTTTTGTCTTCTAACCTTAATACGGCAATTTTTAAAACAACATTAAAAATATAGGACTATTATAGGTCAACGCAGAAAAAAGTGAGCTAAATTTGGATGTAAAAGATGTTGAAATCCGACACATAGTTTTGGAGATGCAAGGGTTCAAACTCGGGTGTCTATGATTATGAAACTGACAGTAGTCACGAGAATGCCTTTTGTGTATGGATGGGCTGTGAGGAAGTGAAAAAGGAGGAGGAGGAGGAGGAGGAGAAGGAAAAGAAGAAGAGGCTTAATTCACGCAGGAAATTCCAGAAAATCAAGTTTACGTGTCCTATCTCAATACACTTTTATGCATCAATGAAATAATTATATAAGTTTACAAAAATAGGATCAACTAGTGAATAAATTCTTTTAGTAGATAAATCTGGATTAACAAAAAAAATCCAAAGAAACGATACAAAGATTCACAGCTTAATGATAAGCATTGAATTTATGTTCCAGATGACACGCAAAATATAAGTTGTAAATTATAAACCAATTAACAAATACTGTATTATTAACAACAATGTACAGTGAATATAAATAAAATAAATCGCTTTACTTACAGTAACATACATAAAATAAGACAAAATGTAAAATAATGAACACAATAAACAGAAAATAAAAACTAAACAAAAACAAAACAAACAAACAAAAACCAAGATGCATCTTACAGTTTTTGGATCGTGCTGCTTCATGCTTGGTTGATCTACCGCGTCCCCCCCTTCACTCACCCTCCTATGATTGTCAGGTAAACTCAGGTGGCATTCGTTGTCGAACCTGAACTGACTCTGAAAACGCAAACAAATACATTAGAAATCCAAAACGTAAATTCAAACTCAGTTAAATATTTAACTTAACTACTTAATTATAAGAAGTAAGGGTCAAAAAATTCCCGGAATGGTCACGTACGGTCAAGCACTTGTTTACTGGACAGGAAATTTTTGTTCGGGACGTAGGCATCACTACTAGGAAAGATGCTGTGCCATTCAGCAGGCAGTTGAAGTAGGTTTCCTGCATGCGGTGTATGATATTTTAGACGTAGTTATCACATACAGTGAACAATCGGTTAGTGTGACCAATATTCGACGGAATGGTTGGACCACTATTACATCCAATTTAAAATAAATTGTTTACAGTGACATCGGTTAAAATCACATATCGGTTTTAGTGACAACTGTAAGAATTTTCAACTATGCCTGTTATCTGTTAACAGTATGAGTCGGTGTGTTACTCATTCTTTAGTCTAGTTTTTACATTTTTTTTTCCTAAAAGTTTTTCCTAGTAGTTAATGTCGGAAGTTTGGTACAATAAATAGGCCTATCCTTTCTTTTTATGACAGCACTCATTTATATTTTTATTGTCCTGTTTACTCAGGTTTGGTTCGTATCTTTTATGTAAACCCTTCCATTATTTGTAGAAGGGTCCGTTATTTTGGTGTTTTATACTGTCACCAGATGGTAATATTAAGTGGTGAGTTAAAATCTTTAATTTTTGGTGGCCCAGAAAAGGGCTGTTTAAGCTTTGGTTGTCTTGATGGGAAGCGTCGATCGTAGTCATCGTGGCGGTGAAAGAGCTGGGCGACATGGCGTGTTGTCGTCCAGCGGAGACATCATCTTCTTCCCTTGCAGTAGTGCGTCGATGGCTGCTTCGTCGGGTCCGGTGGGCGTAAGGCTTGGTCGATGGACCGCTGTGGGCATCATTTGCATCAGTGGGCAATGACGGTCCGGTTGACGAGCGGAAGCATCATGTTCTTTCTTGCGGGGACGTTGATTAATCTTCACTGGAGTCTGGTAGCCGTGTTGTCGATGGTGGGCATCTTGTCGATGCTGTCTGGATTGGAATTGAATCTCTGTGTCTGGATCAGAAATGAATCCCTCGGCTCAGTGTAGCGCTCTTTATATAGTTGCCAAGAGCACTGTGGTAGAGAGCGGTTACTCACTCGGCCTTGGCAACAAAGCCCTCTGTCGGTACGCAGCTGAAAGGTTTGTTGGTATGCCACCAAAGGGCCTACTGCGCCGAAGAGGGCTGGGAGAAGTATTGAAGGCCAGCAACCCAGTAAATGATTAATTAGAAGGGGTGGCGGTGACAATACAAACGTAAATATGGTGTCATCTTGTAGACATTTTATAGTGACGGAAAAAGCGCACATTATTTAGTGTTTGGAAAATAGTAAAGCAAACAGGGATATTAATGTTGAACACACCGCAATATCCGCAGCAATTTGGAAGACCAGGGAAAAATTCAGAATAGTTTTGACGAAAGTAACGAGAAATTCAAGAGAATTCTCAAGAGACTTCATCAAAAAATTAAGACGTACAAGAAGCTCTTTTAAAGAGGTTTACTTTTTTTAAGGTATTACACTGTAGTGAATAAAAATAAGGCGTCATTTGTAGGGTGGAAAGTTGGAGCTTTTCGAAGGCCTGGCATGCTGATAAGCATACTCTTTCAACTCAGTGAGGAAGGCAATAGTAAACCACCTCACTCCTCGTTCAAAGCAGAGGTTCAACCAGCTTTTCGGCCTTGACCTAAACAACTAGTTTTAAGTATCAAGTAAGATTATAACAGGTTGTCCTGGAGGAGAAGAATGAGTAAACAAATTCCTAGAAGAGTGAAACTTTATAATCGTAATTTATTTCACTGGATACTGTTCTGTATTTTAACGACGCTACATATTTAAATGTTGTATTGTGCGTGTACACAATAATGAAATTGAGTAATCATCAAAATAAGAAATAAGTTTTTGGATCCATTTCAGTTAAGGCAGGTTACGGTTCAGTGGATTTCAGATAATCTGGGTTTTACTCTGTAGGTAAATAATAATAATAATAAAATTTAAAACTGAGATAAATTTAAAAATGATAGATACCTTGTACCCGGGACCTAATCGATGCATGGCACAAATTTGATGAGTTGATAACGCTTCACTAAATAGGTATATCGCAGACATCTGCCCACAGAAAACTCTTTCCTCGTCCAGTTCAGGTGTTGCTCCAATATAACATTTGTCGAAAGGCTAAAAACAAATTAAATAATAATTTTATACCAGGTGCATAAAAAGTCCAAAACCAGTTAATTTTTAGTCAAAAAGATGATTGTAGTGAAGAATAAGTAAAAGAATCAGTAGAAATACAAAAAATGTACTTTTTAAGTACCCAAATTTACATCCACCATATTGAATCTACAGTTTTATTTTTAAAAGGAAGGTAGATTGTATGGTGCATGATTTACAAGTAAAATTTCAAGAGAAAAACAATGGCGAAACCCGTTTAATGATATCTTTCACCGATCTTTATATATTAGCCATTGAAATGTCCAGATCGGGAAAAACCGCTATCGTTACCTCTGCCTACATTATCTGTGCTAGAAAAACATAAATGACACTTCATTTAACATCATCTTTTACAGACACAACAATTCTGTAATCCATTTAATAATATCTCTTTTCGTTAGTTGATTTAACGATCATTTTTATTTAAAATTTTGACAACAAAATGCTCGAAAAAATCCGACAAAATGGATCTCGATGACGCACGCGCACGCACGCACACACACACAGAGACCAATCACTAAAAACATGTTTTTTTGGGTTCAGGGGATCAGAAATTGTGTAGATCCAGTGAAAACTCAATTTCGAACAATCAACATGAAAACAATACTTTAGGCAATATATAGGCAAGAGTAAGTAAAAAATAGCTTTATTTCTCATTACTAGGATAAATGACAATATTTATGTTTATTTGAACTTACATCGTTCGTAGAAACAAACCACGCCATTTCCGTACTAGATGCTAGCTGTCCGTTAACAAGGCACTTTATCTCGCTCTTTGTCCATCTGTTGTAAATATATACAATTGCTATCATGTACCACTGTAAAAAAACATCGAAAACAAAACAATCAGTAATCAGAAAACATTTTGCTCAATTATTTTGTATTTTACCAATGACTGGTAAAGAACATGACTAATTCTTTATTAAACAGATTTTTTTAAACGTTTTCTTTTGTGCTGTTTAGAATGATACAATATAAAAAAACACTAAATACACAATAGTCCTCTTTCTTCTGTCCACCCGGTACTCTGTTTTTGCTCTCATGGAAGCCCTTAAAGTCCATAATTAGTAGTCTGAATTTGGTTCATCAAGTTTTCTCGGTTTATTCCAGTTTTCTCAATATCCTTTTTGACTTCTTTAAACCATTGATTCAACACCTTAGGTCTATCATCTATTGTCTTAAAAATTTGTTTTATTATCCGTTTCTCATCCATTCAATAAGATGTTCGTAAAATTTTTCTTTTTTTTCGTGTACATGTCAACATTTTATTTGTGTGTTATTATATTGAACGACCCACAAATAAAATGACCAGGGTTGTTTCCAAAACTAACTAGTAATTAATTTACAACATAAATTAAACATACAGAGGCTGCCTAAGTGGCCCAGTGGTTACTGTGTTATGCTGCAAAGTGAAGGTCCCGAGTTCAATTCCAGGCTACGAACTGGAAAATTATTACACGTTCAAACTCACCATTCCTTAACATAAAATAGTTTCTAATAACCAAGATGTTGATGCAACTTAAATTAAACTAAAAAAAACGTAAAAACAACCAATACCTTTCTAGGTTGAAATTCATACTTGACACAGTGTTGGAAACCTTTTCCTTTAATTTTCATTGATGTAAGTACGAGGCAGTTGCCAACAAAATGTGCCGAATATCCGATACCTTTACTTGTTTTGAAACTGAAACAAAAATGAAAATACATCATTAATAATCATAAATATGTAGGGAAAAGTTGGGACTAGCCAATAAAAATGAAATATACAAGGTGTGGCTATTAAATAACGAGACTGACATTGTAAACAATTTAATTTTATACACAATCACTTATTGTCACCTTCAATATACACTCCTTCTATATCCCTACAACTCTCCATACGAATTTTCCATTGTTGGAAATAGTGTTAGAAGTTATCTTCTGTCAGCACCTTCAGGACACGTGCCACTTTCTCTTTTAAAGCTTTCACAGACTCAAATCTTGTCCCTTTAATGCAGATTTCACCTTAGGGAACAAGTAGAAGTCACATGGTGCAAGATCTGGTGAATGGGGTGGATGTTCTAACACTGAGATGTTGTACTTGGCTAGGAACCTCTTGACAGATAATGCGGAATGAGCTGGCGCATTGTCTTGGTGGAGAACCCATGATTTGTCCTTCCACATTTCAGGGCGATTTTTCCTTACTCTTTGACGTAGTTTAGAAAGTACCTCAAGGTAGTAATATTGATTAATTGTTTGACCTTCAGGAACCCAGTGAAAGTACACAATTCCATGGATATAAAAAAAAACAATCATCATTCCTTTAAATTTTAACCTGCTCATTCGAGCTTTTTTGCTCTCGGTGAAGTTCAGCTCTTCCAGTGCATGGATTGGCGCTTCGTTTCCAGATCATAAGTAAAAAACCACATTTCATCACATGTTATTATCTTCAGCCTGTTCCCTAAGGTGTAATCAGCATTAAAAGGGACAATATTTGAGTCTGTGGAAGCTGTAAAAGAGAAAGCGGCTAGTGTCCTGAAGGAACTGACAGAAGATGACTTCCAACACTGTTTCCAACTATGGAAAATTTGCATGGAGCATTGTAGGGATAGAGAAGGAGTGTATATTGAAGGTGACAATAAGTGATTATGTATAAAATAAAAATATAATTTTTTACAACGTCAGTCTCGTTATTTAATAGCCACACCTCGTAGATTAAATGACCATTATTAGAAATCTACAAACACACAGAAACAATCACAGACACTTTCAGAAGAGCAGGATTTTATTGACACTAATACAGAATATGGACAAGAACAGAAACACAAAATATGGATCCAATAATGGAAACATGGATGGATCAACCATCAGCAGAGCACATAAAATAACAAAAATTAAAACTAATTTATTAAAATTTTAATAAAAGAACTAGTTTCTTCAGCCATCTTATAAAACTGTTTAATCGTTCAAATCTATCCCTTTTAAACCCACTGGATTGGTCTAGTGGTAAAGTCGTCGTCACGAGTGAGCTATTTCCTGAATTGCAGTGCTTGCTATTCAGTCCTTGTACGAATTTACTGATCTTGGTAAATAATATAACAATAATAACTGATTTTAGTGTTAGTCATGTACAGGTGAATATCTGCTCTGAAGACTGACGGCTTGGTTAATATTATTGTTAAAAATAATATAGTTAACACACGCTGTAGCTGCCACTACAATTTGAATTGTCATTTGTAGCGGATGACGACATTGATTTGTAATTAATTAGTAAACTTGTTCTTATGGATTTTGTTTTATATATATACATATATTGAAATATATATTTTCTAACCACCAGAATACGGTAACATAAAACACTTACCAATGTTTATAGCGCTTTCGTGTATCTTGTACACATCTTCAGTAAATTAACATTTATTACAAGTCAAAATTTAAAACCATGGTAGATAAGGAATCCTTATTCCTTATCTACCATGGTAGGGGGCTGCCCATAACAGACAGGTGGAGTGTCAAATTATTTACACTCAATCTGTTCGTTGCAGGGCTAAAATAAATAGTTCTGTTTCTTATCACATGGTCAGCCAATTAAATAACTGGACCATTTAAGAACAGAAGAGGTAGAGGTGTAAAAGACACTAATCAGAGTTATCACCTCTGAAAGTAATGAATTTCATTATACAGCCAGACCCTGTGGTGAATGAAGTGAAGGTGTCATTTGCAGAGTGGAAAATATATGCTTTTCAGAGGGCCCGGCATGCTGATAAGCATACTTTTCCACTCGGTGAGGAAGGCAATTGTAAACCACTTCACTCCTCGTTTTACTTAGTAAAACCTCTACAGGTTCAAACCAGTTTTTTGGCTGATGACCTAAACAACAACACCATGGCAGGAGCAGGAAGTTTTAAATTTTGACTTGTAATAAATGTTAATTTACTGAAGATGTGTACAAGATACACGAAAGCGCTATAAACATTGGTAAGTGTTTTATGTTACCGTATTCTGGTGGTTAGAAAATTTATATTTCAATTTTAAATAATACGGCTGTTTAAAAATCCTACATAGGATGTTTAATAAAATAATATATATATATATATATATATATATATATATATATATATATATAACCACCGTTTACTCGAGTTGGTGCTTATTTATTCCTAGTAGATAAGATATAATTTTGTATTTGTATAAAGTGGAATAAAATAAATATAATAATAATAATTATTATTATTTAAGAGCTGATTTTCAGAGATAAGGGTTCCATGTTTTAAAACCTAGTAAAGGTATTACTTTTATACGGATTTGAATACTAGACAGATCAGCGAAAAAGGCTGATTTGAACTTCTGGAAGCTTTACTAAGTAAAACAAGAAGTGTGGAGTTTTATAAATTACCTTCCTCACTGAGTGAAAAATATGCTTATCAGCATGCCAGGCCCTCTAAAAAGTATCTACTATCTACCCTGAAAATGACACCTGCACTTCATTCACCACAGGGTCTGGCTGCATAATGAAATTCATTATTTTCAGAGGAAATAACTGTGACTAGTGCATCTTATACACCTCTACTTCGTTACTAAATTCTTCAGCCATATAATAAGCTGACCACGTGATAAGAAAGAGAACTATTTTTTGTACCTTCGAATTAACAGATCGAGTAAAAATAATTTAACACTCCGTCTGCCTATTATAGGATAATTTTAAAATTTTATTAAATTAATTTCAAGTTTTGTTTTAGATGGCGTATCCACCGAAACACCTACAATTTTTGAACAAAATCATTCATAAAAAAAAATCAAGGCAGTTAAAAAAAGATTTTAAAATATTTACATATTAGAACCAATTGAAAGCTGCAGGACGCATTATAAAAATGTATTTTTGAATCAACAAAAAACATATTTTAGTACACGTCAAAAATTATTGGAATATTTTAAACAGTTATTATTATTTAATTTAAATGGATATTTTAATAAATTATGAAGTTTAAATAAAAATAATTTGAAATGCAGTAATGAATAAATATCAAACAATGAAGAAGTGTCTATACATAGATAGTATGAAAAGCTGGTTATCGTAGAATATCATTCCATTGCTACATCACAAACGATATTTTTAATTCTATTTATTTCAAATCACGCTTCAATATTTACATTTATAATACAAATAACAGAAGCTGCATAAATATTTTTGTATTAATTTACATCAAACCAATGCTTGATTCCATTGACTGAATCCCTGATAATAAATTTATTTGCACTTCCATATTGGTTTCATTCATTTTGATATTAGCAACAGGATAAAATTACTCTTTTTAACTTACTGTATTCAACTACTGTTGAGTTGAAAAAAATGGAAACATTAAAAAATTCTGATAATGTGATTTCAACATCTCATATTTCATGAAACAACTGGTTCTGGTTTTTCAGAAAAATACCATACGATAGATGGAGAGATAACAAAGCGTTGAAAAAAATTAGGAAATTTATACCAAATTGTAAAACACTTGTTACAGGACAGAAAGATACTAGAGAAGGCCAAATTAATGTTGTAAAAGTTATTTTTTTGTTGGGAAAAAAAATATTTTGGTAACCTAAAAAACAAAAAAGGTCCTATTCATTTTTGCTCTAGGAGGCCTCAATTAAGGGTTAGAATTTATGTAAAGTCATTCAGTCAAGAACTCTAAGAGCTATATAAAATACTTAGAGAAGATTAGTAGACAAACTTCTGTCGTAAAATGTAAAATAAGATCCTACAATCTTAAAAAAAAACCATTTTTCCTGATATTTATGAGACAAATACAGAAAATCACTAATTGACACTAATTTAAACGTTGTAAAAAAATATTCTTGAAATAAAAGTTGTACATTTTTTAATTTCCTAAATTTTTACCCTAAAATGCTTATTAAGGCCGCAATCTAAAAAAAAATACATCAATTTTACCATGAGAGCACAGCCCCCAAGAATTTCAGCAGAACGCTTACCCTATCTTGTAGAGCATAAAAAATGTAGTAAATGAAGCAATTTTTAATAAAATCATACTTACGTTTTATAAATTCTATACTTGGAAAAATCATATGAAACACACACACACAATTTTTACATTCTGTTACAGAGATTTTAGAAACATTTACTAAGAAGATTAAAACCAAATAGAATTACTTAGATTTTTATCTTACAACACACAAAGAATACCAACGAATTTGAGAAACTTACGATTCTAATTTTGAAAAAGACAAAAATCCCTTATTAAAATGACAGAACAACGCACTTTGTTACCTCACATTTGTCCCTTTCAAAGATAATTAATTATCTATTAATCAAATACATTTTTAATTCAATTAAAAACATGATAAATACTTCTCCGTGTCCACCCTACGTGAAAATCCATGATGGCTACGAATGAACCAAATCGACAAAGATGAACTTATAAAAATGGAAATCGATATTCTTTTGTTTTAATTAAACGATTGTCTTTTATTTAATAATCGATCTTCTTTTGTTTTTAATTCTAGTAACCTAACCTGTCTGCATAACCTTACAGAATATTTATGTATGTCTTAATGTAAAACACTATTCATCGTAAAAAAAGATATGTTGAGTAAACGAACAGTGGTTACTCTGAAAAATATGCAACACTTTTAATGAAAACATTAAAATGATCAACTTATACGCGGTTTTCACCATATACAGAATTAAATATCAAATGTTTTAATTATATTTTATTGGATACAATCAGCATTGTTATATACTATTATCGAGTGACATTTACCTTTTTTACATTTCTCAATGTGGGAATTCATTTAAAAACAATTAATTATGCACTTTCAGTTTAATTATATTCTTATCAAACACAAAAGTTTTTGTCCGATTACATTTTTTGATAAACGTTAGTAATTTTCCAATTCTCATTTTATTTATACTACATACACCGCTTATTTCAGAAATAAGTTTTCTCACTTTAGTTACGACAAATGTTGGTTTTTTTTCTAACATATTATACACACATTTAACACGATTGCCTTTTCGCCACTTCTTAAATACTTCGCTTTTCTTGATTGGTAACAGGATATTCTGATACGTTAGCCATTACAATCCCACCAAAAAATGATTTCATAAAACTTAAGTAAAATAAAAGCACACACGTATTTGTACTCCACAAAAAATTAACTACCATAAATACGGAACAAACTAAGGTCAACGTTCGGTTGTGGTTGTGATCGTGTCATTATAACAAAGAAAACCATATGGGTCGTTCGGCACTATTCGGCGCATCTGATTTACAACCCTCTGTTAGTTCGGGATGACCTAACTCGGTCATTAGTGTGTCGTATTTACACGCACTACTACAGTTGCAGTGTGTTTACTTGATACCTTTTTTACGATGATTGAGTTTTTTTTATATGTAATTCAAAACAATTCTTGATAATATTACATAGAATCAGAGCTCCTCATCAATTTTAACTATATTCATATTTATTTATAAATTGATGTGTGCTAAATCCGAATCTGAGGTTAATTTTGCGCACAAATCACTCTAAAATTATTTATAACTTTTTTTTATCGTCGACCGACATAGCGTATAAATCTATACTAATATAATAAAGAAGAAACATCTGTTTGTTTGTTTGTTTGTACGAGGTAGTCTCAGAAACTACTGAACTGATTTTAAAAAAATCTTTCATTGTTGCATAGCTTAGAGCGTCCTGATCAATATAGGCTATTTTGCAACATTAAGTAACTTTAATTAAGTGAGTTAAGCAACTTAAACTGTGACGATGTCGCATGTTTTAGTCCATCGGGTGCATAGCATAATTTTTTTTTTTAAGTCCTCTGGGTGGTGTATTTTTTGGGCTAGAAACACGATTCAACTTTTACATTTCATAGAAAAATGTGAAGAATAAAATTCGATTCCAAAAACAATAAAAATTAGGAAACATTCGAAATTTTTATTTTTGTACTGTATTTCATATAGTTTTTGTTTTCATTCGAAAGGAAGTGAATGAGTCATATATTTCCAGTTACTCTGCGTACTGCACCCACATAATTTTACTGTCTCTTTCTTTTCCATCGGTATTCTTCTATGCATTCTATTCAATTTTGTTAAATCGCAGGGACAAACATTTAAAACAGTGGGCATCGATTTGAGACAAGAGTGTTTCTTTCACTCATGGACGACTGACTATACGTCGGACTTTTTAGAGCTGGAAGTGCAGAAAAACAATTTATTTTGCTGCCACAGGGCACCAAAACCACAAATATTGTATATAGAGAGGATTTAAAATAATTTAATGAGGCCTACATTAGCTGCTGTGAAGCGAAGCGAGCGGGGGTTGCTAGTCAAAAATAAAAGTACAGTCTGTAGAATAGCTTAATAAGTCAATTGTTAAAGAATTTAAAGAAATCATTTTAAATAATATAACTAATCATCAAAATAAATAATTTCTAATTAAATTAAAAATATTCTAAATCAAAATTAAATATATCAAGCTAAATTGTAAGAAGAAAATATAAAAATTATAAATAAATATTCCAGACGCCAAAGATCCAAATTTCATTAAAGATGAAGTAATAAAACAAAAGAAAGTGTAATTTTAAATAAGTAATTTGAAACAATTAACTAATTTATTAAAATAAAATAGATCATTCAGATTTATTTCAATTATGGAACCAACTGCAACAATTCGATGATTTTAAAATAAGAAGATGAAAATATAAAAGAATTTAATAGGCACTATACAACCGATGACAACAATGTCTCGATGCCCCATTTGATTCCCAATCGATGGATGGACAAGAAGCAACTAGAAGACTGCAAGAATTCAATAATAAAATCGTAAACTATAAACTACTAAAGTATATTTTTAGATCATTAAACATCATTAATCAATTCAAATATTTCCATATCAATATATTGCAATAATTTTATACAATTAAAATCATTAACATAATTAGATTTCAGTGTCATCAATAATTATTTCTGCCCATAACAGACAGGTGGAGTGTCAAATTATTTACACTCAATCTGTTCGTTGCAGGGCTAAAATAAATAGTTCTGTTTCTTATCACAAGGTCAGTCAATTAAATGACTGAATCATTTAAGAACAGAAGAAGTAGAGGTGTAAAAGACACTAATCAGAGTTATCTTCTCTGAAAGTAATGAATTTCATTGTACAGCCAGACCCTGTGGTGAATGAAGTGAAGGTGTCATTTACAGAGTGGAAAATATGTGCTGTTCAGAGGGCCCGGCATGCTGATAAGCTTACTTTTCCACTCAGTGAGGAAGGCAATGGTAAACCACCTCACTCCTCGTTTTACTTAGTAAAACCTCTAGAGGTTCAAACCAGCCTTTTGGCTGTTGACCTAAACAACAATAATTATTATAAAATGATAAAGAAAAATCAATCCTAAAATTTTGTAAAAATCAATATTGTTTATAGTTAATTTAAAAGTTTTCGTTTTATTAGGTACATTTCATTTATTTTCATTTTCAATTCTTCGATTTCATTTTAATTTTACAAGTCCATTCGAATAGCACAATTTCGAATTTGTTTATAGTATTACCTACATGCAATAAAAAACAGAGGGAATTTTGTAATGTGCTCATGCGTCAGGGCTACCACTAAAAGAGATTTTTCTTTGTGTTAACTTTCCCTGTTAACACAGGGAATGAAAGCGTTATAAAAGATAATTTTTTTTTTTTTATTCCTAATTTGTGTACGTTGCAATCTGTTCAATTTAGAACAATAAGCAACCCCATGACCCAATGAGATGAGGATGATGTGTATGACGTGTAAATGAGGTGTAGTCTTGTACAGACCCAGGCCGACCATTCCTGAGAGAGTATGGTTAATTAAACCCCAACCATCAAAGTACACCGGTAACCACTGTCTAGTATTCAAATCCGTATAAAAGTAACTACCTTTACTAGGATTTGAACCAGGAACCTTCATCTCCGAAAATCAGCTGTTAAACAGCTGATTTTGGCGACGACTTTACCTCTAGACCAACCCGGTGGGTCGTAAAAGATAAATTAATAATGGAAAAGAAAAAAATAATGATTTTTCTAATAACACACGGAAAATAAAAATGAAATTTATAAATTAATTAAAAAGTAATCGTTATGTATTAATGTATTCATTAATCACGTCTTGTGTATTGAATGTATGGGTTACTGAATGCAACAATAACAAATTGCAGTAAAATAATTAACTCCATATGATTTTCAAAATTGCAAAACAAAGATTTATCCTATTATTATATTTTGTAACAATAATATAAATGTTTGTTTTGCAATTTTGCAAAATATATGGAATTAATTATTGCCTGAGTCCGTGTACAGTTCAGCCGTTCTTAGTTTGCTCCTACTGTCAATAAACCAAAGCCACCTACTACAGGGTGTACGCTAGAGTCTGCGACTTTACGAATGTCGTATTCCTATTAAGTTAACTATTTTTTAAATTATAAGTACTTAAAGTACTAAAAACATCAGTCATGATATGATGTAGGCCTAACAATTTCATTTAGAAAAATACTGTTAAAAGTATTTTGTATTTAAATACTTTTGAAAGTATTTTGTTGTTACTTTTTAATCAGCGTGTACACATTTTGATATAATGCGCATGCTCAGTGATGTCATTATTTGTTTACATTAGGAGCAAACTAAGAGAGGCTGGACTTTAGTTGGAAGGAATCCAGTGCGTTGTTATAGTAGTGAGATATTGAATGAGTTAGTAGTGTTTCACAGCTGATGCATTTGTAGTGGTAGTGTGCACTAACTACTCCTTTTTTTTGTAATCCCTAATTTGTGTACGTTGCAATCTGTTCAATTCAGAACAATAAGCAACCCCATGACCCAATGAGATGAGGATGATGTGTATGACGTGTAAATATGGTGTAGTCTTGTACAGACTCAGGTCGACCATTCCTGAGAGAGTATGGTTAATTGAACCCCAGCCATCAAAGTACACCGGCAACCTCTGTCTAGTATTCAAATCCGTATAAAAGTAACTACGTTTACTAGGATTTGAACCAGGAACCTTCGTCTCCGAAAATCAGCTGTTATAACAGCTGATTTTGGCGACGACTTTACCTCTAGACCAACCCGGTGGGTTTAAACTAACTACTCTAAAAAAATATTCTTATCATCCGGCGTATTAATTTAACAAATACCTACCGGGTTATTAACTTGGTCGGATTCATAATATTTAACTTGCTAATTTATATCAAAATATGTAAATAAATAAATGTAATAAATACACACAAATATGTTAAATACGGAAAATCTTAAAACGAATGTTTTGTATCAGAGTAATACAACAATCGTTCTCCCAGCGTACGTTACTCATTCATTGTACGTCTCCCGTACCCTTCATCACGCAACCCACACGAAGCTTGGACCCGCACAATACTTTACTAGCATTTGTTATTGTTGCATGCAAAACACAAGACGTGATTAATTTATTATATTTTATAATATTGCCCACAACAGGCAGGTGGAGTGTTTAATTATTTAAACTCAATTTGCTAGTTCCAGGGCTACAAAAAATAGTTCTGTTTCTATCACATGATCAGCCAATAAGACTGAAGCATTTAAGAACAGGAGAAGTAGAGGTGTAAAAGAGACTATACTATGTTTCAAGGCTGATGAGCTCTGAACGTACGCATTGCCCCCTCCCCCTACCCACTTCATAGCTAACCAATGACTTGCCAACAGCGTTGGCAACACTTGCTCTCGTAGCTCTGTTGTATATTTCGTCAACCATTTTTTTGGTCTTTCAATAACAAATTATAACCTAAACATGCAATCAGCTGATTATTTTGTTGTTTAGGTCATCAGCCAAAAAGCTGGTTTGAAACTATAGAGGTTTTATTAAGTAAAACGATGAGTGAGGTGGTTTACAATTGCCTTCCTCACTGAGTGGAAAACTACGCTTATCAGCATGCCAGGCCCTCCGAAAAGCTCCCACTTTCCACTCTGCAAATGACACCTTTACTTCATTCACCACAGGGTCTGGCTGTATAAAGAAATTCATTCCGTTCAGAGGAGATAACTCTGATTATTGTCTTTTACACCTCTACGTTATCTGTTCTTAAATGATTCAGTCATTTAATTGGCTGACTACGTGATAAGAAAAAGAACTATTTATTTTAGCCCGGCAACGAACAGATTGAGTGTAAATAATCTGACACTCCACCTGTCTGTTATGTGCAGATTATGTTATAATGTACGTATTGCATTATTATTAAAGCGCTTTATAATCGATGTATTCAGTACGAGATGCAAGACAAGAGTGGACTACTGCGGCTCTTATACGCATGCGCACGTAATGTTTCTCAAGCTGATACATTCGTACAATCTGACAACGCTGTCAAATATTCTGATTGGTCTAAATGCGTGGAACAGCAGAGCTCATCAACCGTGGAAAGCATATTATTCAGAGTTATATCCTCTGAGAATAATGAATTTCATTATACAGCCAGACCCTGTGGTGAATGAAGTGAAGGTGTCGTTTGCAGAGTGGAAAGTAGATGCTTTTCGGAGGGCCGGGCAGCTGAGGAAGGCAATGGTAAACCACCGCACTCCTCGTTTTACTTAGTAATGCCTCTGGAGGTTCAAACGAGCCTTTCAGCTGAGGACCTAAACACATTTTGTAGTAAAAATTAAAAAGGAAAGTTTACTTTCGAAAAAGGACTTTTTATTTTGAAAATTTACCACCATTTAGCGACTTATTATCATCCTATTTCGAATAGACTGTATGTATTGCGAAAAGTGGTAGTGGACAGTGCTACCACTTCAACAAATACAAACTTCACTAAATATTACGCGGTAGGTCATTTACTTTAATATCACCACCCAGCGTAACTAATTAATTTACGCAATTATGTTTCAGTACACTTAAAAATTTTATAAATCGAAAATTAACTATTAATCATCAATTACATAAATTTTTATATAACTATATAATATACATAAATAATTTAATTAATTAATTAATTGGGTTCAAGGGGTCTGAAAACGTGTAGATCCGGTGAAAACTCGATTTCCGAAAACGACATGAAAATAATACTTTCCTTCCTATATATTCACGTAGTCAAGACAAAGTAAAAAATTAAACGAAAGGAGATGAAATAGAAATCCAGAAGAAAGAGAGAAAATGGAGTAAAACAGATATTAAATGACAAAAGTAATCAAAATAAAATGACATGTAATAATGAAATAGTAAAACACAACATTGTTCTTTATGTAAATATATACGCTCTTACTGTTGCATAATTCACAAATGTTTTCATGTGCACAAAATATACACTTTAAGTACGTATGCATTTACTTCAGAAAACCTATTATTTTATAATGACTTACAATAATTTATATTCAGATCTGCCAACAAAGAATATTTACTACGAAATTATCACATCAAACGAAAAATATGAGTTTTGTAATACAATGCACGTTAGAATTATGATTATTCAGAATTGCTGATTTATGTACATAAAGTCTAGTTTCATGTTACACAGATATTTCTATATTAATACTAATACTAACAATTGCGCCCGCGCTACGCGCGGAGCTTATTGCTAGCGTAAGAGGGGTCACATTAAGTTTTGGGTTTTATAACTTTTGGGGTCTAAAATATCAAAGCAGATTAGAAGAGAATGGAGAATGGTAATTGTATACACAGCTGGTTTTTACTTTCTCTTGCCTATATGAATATATAGGAAGGAAAGTATTGTTTTCATGTCGATTTTAAGAAATCGAGTTTTCACCGGATCTACACGTTTTCAGACCCCCTGAACCCAAAAAACATGTTTTTAGCGATTGCTCTCTCTCTCTCTCTCCCCCTCCCTCTCCCTCTGTGTGTGTGTGTGTGTGCGTGTGTGTGTATGTGTGTGTGAACAACTTTTATTATAGGCCTATACATGTTTGTGCTAAAATGCATATTAAAGCCGCAATCTTAAAAAAAAACATTTTTTTTCTACGAGAGCACAGCCTCCCCAAGAATTTCAGCAGACATGTCCACTAACCTATCTTGTAGAGCATAGAAATTTTAGTAAATGAGGCGATTTTTAAAAAAATCGTTGGAGACGGTTTTGAGAAAATTGCAAAAAATTGAAAATGACACGAATAAACTACTACTTCCCGGTTGACCGATTTTGATGAAAATGTTCGTGTCGGGTCTACTAGTAGTATCTAACTTATTTCAAGGTTCAAATTCATACGATGTTCCGTTCTTGAGATATTTTGTTCACACACACACAGACCATCGCTAAAAACTTGTTTTTTGGGTTCAGGGGTTTCTGAAAACATGTAGATCCGTTAAATACTCGGATTTCGGAAACAATACTTTCCTTCATATATATTCATACAGGCAAGAGATTGTAACAGAACACCGAATGGTCAGAAGGTAAAAAAAAGCATACAGTGAGGGTATGCTGAGGATGTGGTCTGCATTCAGAAACGTCTAAAATCACCTCTCGTGTTCTAAAATTGGCCCTATATGAAGAAATTAAAATGTGTGTGTCTGCTTTTAGACCCAATTTTTATTTGGCCCCCGAAAAAATTCTGGTTACGTGCCTACAAACAACTTAATTTACCAAGTTCTTTCAGCTTAAAAATTACATCAAAAGTAAACTTGCAAAGTGAACATTTAAAACAATTAACTTACCAGTAAAGATATGGTTTCTCCCGTTCGATATTAACTGAATTAATAGGATCTAATCGGAACCATGTGGTGAACGTAAATCCATTCTCATATGGCCACCTAGCCAGAGGAGGAAGTACCATAGCCTGAAAAAGAAAAAGAATTATCATCTATAAAAAACTGAAGTATTTTCTTGTCAAAGAAACCTTTTAAAACAATTATAAAAAGATATTGTAACATACGCCGGCTGGACAATTGTGTAAGTGACATTCACGTTTCCACACTGTAATTAATAATTACCTTTTTGGCACCATCACTTGTTGTATTTCTAGTATAGAGTAGAATGCTGTTTATTTATTTATCTAGATTGTTCTGTTATATTCTTTATCCTTCTAGAAATATCCGTGATTGTTTTAAACAAAAAAACGCTGGCTTTAGGATTTAGCGCTGTTTGAAGAGTTATCAAATGTCCAGTAGCTAGAATGTTTAAACGAGATGTAACATTTAAAAGTAGGCAACGAATAAATACTGGAAGTTGAGGAATTCTGCTATCTAGGGAGTAAAATAACAAAGGATGGTAGAAGCACAAGTGATATCAAAAGTAGGATTGCTCAAGCTAGCCTTTGAAATGAAAAACAGGTTACTGACTAAACATTGATTTACAGATTAAGAAAACTGTTTTAAAACACAATGTTTGGAATGTAGCATTGTACGGGAGTGAACCGTGGGTGATAGGGCCTGTAGAAAGGAAGAAAATAGAAGCTTCTGAAATGTAGTGTTATAGGAAAATGTTAAAGATTAGGTGGGTAGATAAAGTATGTAATTTAGATGTTCTTAGAACAGTGGATGAAAGAAGAAGTATATGGAAACATCTTACCAGAAGAAGGGATACGCTACTGGGGAATATTTTAAGTTATCCTATCCCTATCACCCACGTTTCACTCCCGTATAATGCAACACTACAAACAGTATTTTAAAACATTTTTCCAAATCTGTAAGTAAATGTTTGTAGTCAGTGAACTGTTTTTCATTTCAAAAGCTTTTCTAGCTTGAGTAATCATTTTTTTGATATCACTTGTACTTCTACCATCCTTTCTCATTTTACTACTTAGATAGCAGAATTCCCCAACTTCCGGTATGTTTTCGTTCCGTACTTTTAAATTTCCCATCTTTTCTAAACCACTCTTGCTGCTACACAACACTTTCATTTTGTTCTTATTAATTTTCATGAATTTTCATTCAATTATCTAAAGTTTAGCCGTTTTGAGACTTTATGAACGCCCAGTATATTATAAATATTAGTTAAAAATAGATAACAAGAAACTATTAAAGTTAAAAACAATAAAATCTAAAGTAAAACATTTTAAACATTTATTTTATTTGTTTCCGAGGTACAGGATATAAAACAAAAACCATTACAACAATACAAAAGTATAGTAGTTTCATTGTTTTACATTTTTGTTTTTATCGGAGATCCAATCCATTACAACAGAACGTTCAAAGTTTGTATTGCGACCATCTAAACTTACATCGTATTTTTTTGTGTAAATTTTGTTAAAAAGAAAATATTTGCTTGTTTGTTTCAGATAGTATTTGTTTTCGAAAGAATAGTTGTTTGATTAATTGAACGATATATCGAATGACAAGATCGAACATAGAAAATAAAGTTTTCGTTTTAATGGCATTGAGGTTGAAGCAAATATCTATCTAAATACATCATGCAATGTGGTTTATTAAAAAAAAAAAACGTTGTGAAAGTTCTTTTTACCTTATTATAATTTTTTTTCGAATCACCCAATTTAAAGGGTACAATTAATGCTATTTCCTTTTTTGTTCGACCATTTCTTTATTTTCCTCCTGAAACTCTAGGTTTTTTTTTATTAAACTCCTAAACTTTTCTCTGTCGCAGATGATTTCTGGGGTAATTTAGTAATTCCAAGTTCTTTACTTATTTCTTGGTACCACGGGAATTTGGCTTTGTGCTTATTTAAATTGTTGAAGAGTTGTTTGGTTGACCTGGATTCGTCAAATCTGTAAATATGGCCATCAAATTGTAATCTTCTTTTATGATTGTATGTGAAAACTTTTCCACGTTTGTGTAGATTTCTTTGTTTGATTTTTACCAGTATTCTGGTCCTTTTTTCTTGGGTCCTGAAATTTTCCTTAAGATTTTTCTTTCTTTTCTCTAGTGTTCCATGATGGAAAATTAAATTGTTTTTAAGGTTTCCGCTGCGTATAAAATTTCTGGTTGACTACTGTTAGTTAGTGTCTTATTTTTGTGTTCCATGACTGGGAGTTTTTCCTATAAATATTTTTTGTAAGGTTTTCTTAAATTTCATTGCTCTATTTCTAGTATAAATTTTTCGCTGTCGTTTTATTCGATCCATTCTCCGAGATATTGAAAATTTTTCTTTATTTTTCTTTAAGTTTAAGGGGTACTCAACTCAAGATAATTTTTTTAAATTTCGATTTTTTTTGTATTTATTAGAAGTTTAAAATTTTCTGAATCACAGCATGTGTTTACTTTGTACGTTGAAAAAAAGTTACAAAAATATGTTTTATAAACATGTTTTGTCATCATAGCTATATTAGGTTTTTAATGTGAAATATTTACAATTCAATAATTTATTAGTTACAAGTAGGCCTAACTGTAGAATCATTTTAAGTTAAATAAATAGTTTATTTACATAACGATCAGATAAAAAAAATATTTTTTAAAAAACAAATAAAGCTCACTAGCAAAACAAGTGAAATTATTCCTTAAATTTAAGTCCTTAAATTAAATTTCCCGAAAATATTTTTGCACGATTGTACATTCGAGGGAATTTTAAATATTTTGGTTTGTATTGGAGATGTTTGGATGAGTTGTTTTTAATGTTCATAATTTCTTGCACTATTATCTGTTGAATGATTACAAAAAAAAAAACACTAGATAGGGATTTAGTTAAAAATAATTTGTAAATACATAAAATTAATTTTTTTGAAAATATGGATTTTCTTTAATTAATTTTTTGTAAGAAACACTACATACAAGAGCATACATCAAATAATAGACAGCATTTTTCTGTATTTTTTGGCACAAGAATCACATTGATATCTTCCTTAGTTCTTGAGATATTTGATTCCTCGTAAAAGCCTGCTTTTCCACCCCCACCCTCATATTAGGGGCTGTAATTAACGTTTTGGTCTGGTTCAAGTGGTAGATCATTACTAGTAAATAAGGCTACTATTTCATTTACAATATATAATGATAAATTATAGCCAGTAGTTTTGAGTTTCATTTTCTGGGTTGACTACCCCTCAAGTGTTTTCTACTATTTTCCTTATTATAATATCTATATAATAGATTTTATTTTTATTTTACATCCAACTTACGGTGGTCTAACTACCCTATACCCGGCTCGCCTTAGGTGGCACTTCGGAATGAATGGGTGTACCCATCATAAATGTATATGTGGGAATGTCCAACGAGTGAGTCACCTCTGTTTGGCATAGATGTGATTCGTCTCGGTGGCGTAAAGTCGTCAACAATAGCAAGAAACGCGGGTACGCCCCAGACCACACAGAACGTACCCATAAAGCGAGCGGTGTCGCAACCCTTCAACCGTTCTCTCTGAGGACACCTGGAAGAAGCAGCCACTCGTACATCCAGTGTTAAGAGAGTGGCATACGACACCCTCTTTCGGAGGTAGTGGCGCGATGACCTCGACCGTTACCCATCCGGTGGTCGAAGGAACTTGGCCGAAATAGGGAGGATTCCGTTTCGGTGGCTACCAGTTAAACGTGACAACTAGGAAAAACGCAAATACACCGCAAACCACACAGGACGTACCGCAAAAAAAAAACGGACGGCGGTGTTGCTGCCTGTAAATACTAAAAAAAAATCACAGGTCGTCCACTGTTGCTTTTGCCTTTATCCCCTAGAAAACAGGTAGTTTTTCAACTTGTACATAAAAAACTAAAACAAATAGAAACGTACTTCTTTCATCATCTGAAGCCTTGTATTTTTTAGTATTTACAGTATTTTAACAAAGAAACCAATAATACCATTAAACAGAAGGGATTTATAAATATAAAAAAGTATTTTAAAAAAATTGATAATTTTTTTAAAAAATTACTATTTTTGACCTGGCTCCTCCCTTAAGATTTATTTTATAATACGACTGATAGAGATGATTTAATTAGTTTAAAAAAACTACCAAAATAAATCAAAGAAATACATATTTATATATGACAGAATTAAGGCATTGTAAAAAAAATTTCAATTCCATGTAAAGGTTAGGATAAGTATTATTTTTAAAGTAATAAGAGAAAACTGAGAGATTAAAAGCTATTTCAAAAAACACAAAGCATAAACAAAAATAGCTGGAAGGTTTTTAATTTTAAATTCCAAAATGAAACTGAATAACTCAGTTAACAATCCCGTTAGAATGGTTTTACAAAGAACTTTTTGCTTAAAAAAATAAACCATTACGTTTGCATAAAAAATATTTATTTACTTGGGGGTGCAATGGTAAGGTATGTTTCTTCCCGTCTTCATATACTGAGATACACCAACAGGAAAATCAATTAAAATTTTATAAAAATCAAAACATGAAACGATTTTGTGTTGAAAAGTATCCAATATGTTGCAGAGTAATTATTAACTGAAATTTTAAAGATCCAAGAGCAAATATTTGTGGTTTTTATTTCTCCAAAAATTTTTATTCTTTTCATACTCTTCTAAACAAATAATTTCTAAATAAATAAAATACTTACTGATCCCTTTTTCCCAGGAAAACTGAAGAATACATCAGGACCATTTCTTTGCGGCATCTGACGTAAGACGTTGAGCAATTTTGTTGTATGTCTTGGCTGAAACAAAGAAAACAAACCATGAAAACGTTAACATAAAATAAAATAAGAATAACGTACATAATGAACAACAAACAAGCCCAGCGTCACTTGACGACAAAATACGGAAATATTGGAAAAGTTGACAGCTATTATTTTTTTGAGTCCATTTTCTTCCTCGTTTGCAAGTGGGCTTTTACTTTCTCTTGCCTATATGAATATGTGGGAAAGAATTGTTTTAATGTAAATTTTTCGAAATCGAGTTTTCACCGGATCTACACGTTTTCAGACCCCCTGAACCCCAAAAACATGTTTTTAGCACTTGGTGTGTGTGTGAACAGAATATCTCAAGAACGGAACATCGTACGAACTCGAAACTTAACTTAGATACTACTAGAGGACCCGACACGAGCATTTTCATCAAAATGTGTCTGAAGTAGTACTTTATTCGTGTCATTTTTCACTTTATTGCTGTATTCTCAAAAACAGCTCCTCCGATTTTTTTTTCATATCGCCTCATTTACTAAATTTTTTATGTTCTACAAGATCGGGTAGGCGCCATGTCTGCTGAAATTCTTGGGGAGGCTATGCTCTCGAAGAAAATTTTTTTAAGATTGCGGCTTTAATATGCCAGTTTAGCGCAAAAATGTATATAATAAAAATTGTAGAGAATTTAAAATCCTACAACTTTTATTTCAAACATTTTTCTTATATAACGCTTAGTTAATGTAAATAGTGATTTTCTGTTTTTTTAATGAAAATCTGTAAATAATAATTTTTTAAGATTTCAGCCTTAGTATGCATTTTACGACAAAAAAAGTGTATAAATATGATCAAATTTATAGGAAATTAAAAGATGTACAACTCTTATTCTAAGCGTTTTTGCTACAAAGCCTAGTTTAGCGTGAAAGAGTGATTTTCCGTATTTTTTAACTTAACTGAGGTTGATTTTCAATTTGCGTCTTTCACTCATGATTAAAATAAGGTTATGTTTTTTGAGGTTAGTTTTTTGTTTACCTATTTCTAATGTTTTATAACCAATGTTTGATCATATTGTTAATTATTTGGATTGGCAACAGAAAGTCATGTGAGTGTTTCACACCAGATTTTTACATAATGCGCATGCTCGTGACGTCAGTATTTGTTTTTCGACATATCTTTCTTACGATGAATAGAGTATAGTCTAAGTATTGCCTCTTTCTCCTGAATCATTCTGTATTTAAATTAGAACACATGTACTTCCTAAAGTATTTAGTACTGGTCAAAAACATATAAATATGTAACAAAAAAATCTGGTGTGAAACACTCACACAACTTTCTCTTGCCAATGCAAATAATTAACAATAAACCTAACATTAGTATTAAAACATTAGAAATGAACAAAAACTAACCTCAAAAACATAACCTTATTTTAATCATGAGTGAATGACGCAAAATGACAATCGAACTCAGTTTGGCTTAAAAATACGGAAAATCACGCTTTCACGCTAAACTAGGCTCTGTAGAGAAAAATGCTCTAAACAAAAGTTGTAGATCTTTTAATTTTCTATAAATTTAATTATATACACTTTTGTCGTAAAATGCATACTAAGACCGAAATGTTAAAAAAATCGATTTTTCTCACGTTTTCGTGAGAAAAAAAACAGAAAATCGCAAATTACCGCTAAACTAAGCGTTATACAAAAAAATGTTTGAAACAGAAGTTGTAGGTTTTTAAATTCTCTACAACTTTTATTATATAAGTTTTTGCGCTAAAATTTATATTAAAGCCGTAATCTTAAAAAAACAACGTTTTTACGTGAAAACAGCCTCACCGAGAATTTCAGCAAACATGGCGCCTACCCTATCTTGTAGAGAATAAAAAATTGAGTAAAATAGGCGATTTTAAAAAAAATCGTAGGACCAGTTTTTGAGAAAATCGCAAAAAACTGAAAAATTATACGAATAAACTACTACTTCCGGTTGACCGATTTTGATGAAAATTTTCGTGTCGCGTCCGGTAGTGGTATGTAACTTAAGTTTCAAGTTCGTATGATGTTCCGTTCTTGAGATATTCTGTTCACACACACACAAACACAGACACAGACACAGACACACACACAGACCAATCGCTAAAAACATGTTTTTTGGGTTCAGGGGGTCTGAAAACGTATAGATCCGGTGAAAACTCGATTTCGAAAAATCGACATGAAAACAATACTTTCCTTCCTATATATTCATATAGGCAAGAGAAAGTAAAAAGCTATAAGAGAAAAACGAATACGAAAATTGTTGTTTAAAAATGTTCCAAAGCATTATAAAGAATGCTTTCACGTACATAAACAGAATGAATTGTTTTCAAATGAACTTTCTGGGTTATAGGCCTACATATAATACAAAAAAAACACTAGAGGTGAGGTAAAAAAAAAAACAAACAATTAAAAACAGCAAGACAATGTATTTTATGTAGTTGAAAGAGAGAGATGAAATGAGTTTTAGTATGAGAAAAAACGATGAAGTGAGACAACCAACAATAACGAATTCAGTTAAAACGAGAATGCTACAAGGGATAAAAAATACTGAACAAAAATTACATGACAGGCGCAAAACAGAGGGTTGAATTAATCATTAGTATATAGTAGAGGCGTGTTACCAACAAAACACGGATAAAAAATATATTACGGTTTTCTCTGGACGAGATCAAAAAGTCACCAGCTAAGTTTAGTTTGTTAACCAATCGTTGTTCCCATAGCGAGCAAACAAAAAAAAATTGTAACAAATGAAACGTATCAAATAGAATGCTTTTTTTGATAAAGGTTTATTTTGTTGATAACGGCTTTAATATTTCAAAAAAAAATCAAGTTCATTAGGCACTTTGGTGCAGATTAAAATAAAAGCTAAATATAAATTTTTTTTCAATGAAATTTTTTTAACGAATAGATGACTATACTTTACGGATTGAGGCTGTGACCAGGTAGGTTCACTTACACAAACGCAGGGGATTTGGACCGATCTTTATTTTCGCTCCATTCCTCTAGCTTAACGAACTGGAGACTGCAGATGAAGGCTGACCATAGTGACCTACTATCGGTTTCATAATCATAAACACCCGAGTTTGAACCCTTGTATCTCCAAAACTATGAATCGGATTTCAACATACGTCACACAAATATTTACCTCATTTTATTGTGCGTTGACCCATAATAGTCCTATATTTTAATGTTGTCTAAAATTGCCATATCGAGGTTGGAAGACAAAAAGATCCGGTTTTTTTTGCTGCCGCAACAAATTTCATGCGTTTAGAGGCGTGTAACTCAATAATTATTTGACCGAAAAAATTGAAATTTTAACGCAACATAGACAATTATATTCTTACAGCGTGTACGAAATTTGAAATTCGTACGTTAATTAAATTTTGATTTATTAACAATATTCTGAATCCTTGCTACCTCGGTAACCGCTCAATCGTTCGGCATGGGCAAACTATCGTTTTATTCAGCGTAAAACACTTAGTACAAATATGTTAATCATATGAAATATTAATTGGCCAATGCTGTGGTAGTATTTTTAAAAGTTTGAAAAATAGACTTGGTAATGCGGGGGGGGGGCGCTACTTTGCATGTTGCCTGAATCTGACTCTCTACCTGGATTGACAATGCAGTCGTCAATTCAGGTAGTCAGCCCGACAGGATGTCACGTACACACTGTCAACATGGATAGTAGTGTTCACCCCCCGCATTACCAAATCTATTTTTCAAACTTTTAAAAATTCTACCACAACATTGGCCAATCAATATTTCATGTTATTAACATATCTGTACAGAGATTTTTACGCTGAATAAAACTATAGTTTACCCGTGCCGAACGATCAAGCGGTTACCGAGATAGCAAGGGTTCAGAATATTGTTAATAAAATAAAATTTAAATAACGTCCAAACTCGAAATTTCGTACACGCTGTAAGAATATAATTGACTATGTTGTGTTATAATTTCAAACTTTTTGGTAACATAATTATTGAGTTACACGCCTCTAAACGCATGAAATTTGTAGCGGTAGCAAACAACCCGGGTCTTTTTGTCTTCCAACCTCGATATGGCAATTTTTAAACAACATTAAAAATATAGGACTATTATGGGTCAAAGCATAATGAAATGAGCTAAATTTTGATGTAAAGTATGTTGAAATCCAATTCATAGTTTTGGAGATGCAAGGGTTCAAACTCGGGTGTTTATGATTATGAAACCGATAGTAGATCACAGCAAAGAGCCAATTGCAGTCAAAAGCCTAGTAGGTGACTCACTACTGAAAAATGTAGAACACCTAAGCAGGTTTAGGGGTGCTGCGCGCACGCGTGTTGTAAGGGTCGGTTTATGATGCAAGTTCCACGGAGCTGTGGATATATTATCCAAGTTATATCCTCTGAGAGTAATGAATTTCATTATACAGCCAGACCCTATGGTGAATTAGGTGAAGGTGTCTTTTGCAGGTTAGAAAATAAAACGCTTTTCAGAGGGCTTAGCATACTGATAAGCATACTTTTCCACTCAGCGAGGAAGGCAATAGTAAACCATCTCACTCCCCATTTTAGTAAAACCTCTAGATTCATTTTCTTTTGCTTAACGTCTGACTGTTCTGCGATTACTGCTAATGCAGACGGTGAAGGATGAAATGATTTTTTGTAACGTATGAAAATATGCCGTGCCTGAATGGGATTCGAACCCAAGACCGCATGATGAGAGGCGAGCACGTTACCAACTACGCCAATGCGGCCGGCAAAACTAGAGGTTCAAACCAGCCTTTCGGCTGATGACCTAAATACAAACAACAATAATTTTGGTACCTACCGAAAATTCTGCACCAAAATAATATTCTCGACTCTATAGAGCCCACTGTAAAAAATGAATGTGAAAGTAAAATACTGATAAATTGTGCAAAGAGAATTTTTCAATCTAAAAAAATTTAAAAAAATCGGTGTGAAACACTCACACAACTTTCTCTTGCCAGTGCAAATAATTAACAATAAACCTAACATTGGTAATAACACATCAGAAATAAACAACACGACTAACCTCAATAAACATAACCTAATTTTAATCATATATATGAAAAACGCAAAATGAAAATCGAACTCAGTTTGGCTTAAATATACAGAAAATCACTCTTTCTCGCTAAACTAGGCTCTGTAGTGAAAAATGCTTTAAATAAAAGCTGTAGATCTTTTTTTTTCCTATAAAATTTATTATATACACTTTTGTCGTAAAATGCATTCTAAGGCCGAAATCTTAAAAAAATCGATTTTTCACACGTTTTCGTGAGAAAAAATTAGAAAATCGCTAATTACTGCTAAACTAAGCGTTATACAATAAAATGTTTCAAATAAAAGTTGTAGAATTTTACATTCTCTACAACTTTAATTATATACATTTTTGCGGTAAAATGCATAATAAAGCCGCAATCTTAAAAAAAACAATTGTTTTACGTGAAAACAGCCTCGCCGAAAATTTCAGCAAACATGACGCCTACCTTATCTTGTAGAGAATAAAAAATTGAGTAAACCAGGCGATTTAAAAAAAAAATCGTAGGACCAGTTTTTGAGAAAATCGCAAAAAAGTGAAAAATTACACGAATAAACTACTACTTCCGGTTGACCGATTTTTATGAAAATGTTAGTGTCGGGTCCGGTAGTGGTATGTAACTTAAGTTTCAAGTTCGTACGATGTTCCATTCTTGAGATATTTTGTTCACACACACAAACACACACACAGACCAATCGCTAAAAACATGTTTTTTTGGGTTCAGGGGGTCTGAAAACATATAGATCCGGTGAAAACTCGATTTCGAAAAATCGACATGAAAACAATACTTTCCTTCCTATATATTCATATAGGCAAGAGAAAGTAAAAATAAAAAAATAGGTTTACATACTACGAACATATCCCCATCTGGTGTTTTCCAACTTTTTATCCGAATCATTAATCAATTTCGTAAGTGGTGTTCGTATAAATTTAATCACGGCCTCCTCCACAACCAACGTTCTATCGGACAAGTCTTAACGTACAGAGAGGGCTGGTTATCCGTCCTCAAATATTGACTTTCTCGTTTGCAAATTAACCACTGTAAATCATCCGTAATGACAACAAACAGTAATTTTACTTCGTTAGTTTACTTAATATGCATCCACGGTAATAAAACAATATTAATCAAACGGCGACGATAAATTACACAAAAATACCGTCTATAAAATTTTAGGCATTCAGGTAAATTATACAGGGTGTAACGAAAGAGGTGACCTACTCTATATTGGCCGTTCAAGTACGTAAGCAGTAAGGGGCGAGAGAGTGTCCGGAATCTGTTAATTTTTACTTTCTCTTGCCTATATGAATATATAGGAAGGAAAGTATTGTTTTCATCTCGATTTTTCGAAATCGAGTTTTCACCGGATCTATACGTTTTCAGACCCCCTGAACCCAAAAAACATGTTTTTAGCGATTGGTCTGTGTGTGTGTATACAAAATATCTCAAGAACGGAACGTCGTACGAACTTGAAACGTAAAACTTAAGTTACATACCACTACCGGACCTGACACGAACATTTTCATCAAAATCGGTCAACCGGAAGTAGTAGTTTATTCGTTAATTCTCCACTTTTTTGCGATTTTCTCAAAAACTGGTCCTACGATTTTTTTTTTAAATCGCCTGGTTTACTCAATTTTTTATTCTCTACAAGATAAGGTAGGCGTCATGTTTGCTGAAATTTTCAGCGAGGCTGTTTTCACGTAAAACAATTGTTTTTTTTAAGATTGCGGCTTTATTATGCATTTTACCGCAAAAATGTATATAATTAAAGTTGTAGAGAAATTAAAATTCTACAACTTTTATTTCATACATTTTTTGTATAACGCTTAGTTTAGCAGTAATTAGCGATTTTCTAATTTTTTCTCACGAAAACGTGTGAAAAATCGATTTTATTAAGATTTCGGCCTTAGAATGCATTTTACGACAAAAGTGTATATAAACAATTTTGTAGTAAATTAAAAGATCTACAACTTTTATTTAAAGCATTTTTCTCTACCGAGCCTAGTTTAGCGTGGAAGAGTGATTTTTCGTATTTTTAAGCCTAACTGAGGTCGATTTTCATTTTGCGTCTTTCACTCATGATTAAAATAAGGTTATGTTTATTGAGGTTAGTTGTGTTGTTTATTTCTAATGTTTTATTACCAATGTTAGGTTTATTGTTAATTATTTGCACTGGCAAGAGAAGTTATGTGAGTGTTTCACACCAGATTTTTTCTAAAAAGGGGGTCACAACAATTCTTATACAAGCATTAAATAACGAATTAATTATAGTGTAACAACAAGCATTATTATTTTCCTGAATGGTGTTTGGCGAAAGTACAAGAATGAAGCCACAATAATTATTTTACTAAAAGTTAATGCCTATAACGAGCAGGTGGAGTGTTAAATTAATTGCACTCGATCTGTTGGTTCCAGGGTTTTCTTATATAAAAAATAGTTCTGGTTCTTAACACACAGTCAGCCAATTATATGTCTAAACTATTTAAGAACAGAAGAGGTAGAGCGTAAAAGACACTAGTCAGAGTTATCTCCTGTCAGAGTAATGAATTTCACTATACAGCCAGACCCTGTGGTGAATGAAGTGAAGGTGTCATTTGCAGGATGGAAAGTGGGTGCTTTTCAGAGGGCCTGGCATGCTGATAAGCATACGCTTTCAACTCAGTAAGGAAGGCAATAGTAAACCTCCTCACTCCTCGTTTTTACTTATTAAAACCTCTAGAGGTTCAAACCAACCTTTCGGCTGTTGATCTAAACAACAAAACTAAAATTTAATTGAATTTTTTTTTCTTTATTTTGTCTCTTACACGTGTATTACAGTTATTTTTAAATTAGTCGCATGCTGACTTTTTTACGTCGTGTTTGACGATTTTACAAAATTTATTAATGAAAATACCCCGTAACTTTAAAAGTAATGACTTTCTATTATAATTTATTGCATCATCGTTTTCCATAATCATTACAGAACAAACCTGCCAAATATTATGTTAATCCGTGAAATAGCTGTTGAACAATGCGATATATTTAAAAATACGGGTTTTTCTTCAAAAACAAAACTTTTACTAAATTATACATTATCTCTTTAAGCGTTTGTTTTTTTTGGAAATAATTTTATAGAACAAAAAACATGCGAAATACTTAGTTTTATAAAAATATGTCACTTCCGAAAAGTTTCAGTTACTTAAAAAAAATTAAATGTAAATTTTCTGAAATGGTTTCACAATTCGCATATTGCTACCCTCTGCCGGAGGGCATCAAGTTACAGACAGACATTAAGTGCGACAAAGATTTTGAAAGGCTTGTTTTTTAAAGAATTGAGGAAGAATTGTAGGCAGCTACCAGAAAGAAATCACCTTTTTTGCTCTTTCTCGAGGATTCGAGGATCATAAACATCAGACATAGAAATGTGAACTCCAAACTCATAATATTTCTATGATTCAAAAATTTTAGTTGATGCCTAATAATAACTGTATTTCTTGTTTTATTGTGCACTGCGATAAATAACAATATATTTAAACCATTTTGTATTCTGTGGATTATTTCATGTAATGAACAATTATATTCAAGCCATTGTAACGGGTAATTCTAAATTGCACGGAAATCTCTAGGAAGATAATTCTATAGCTAAAAATAAGAAAAAAATTCATATAAACACAGAACCGGAAATGCATCGTTAGGGAGTTATGTTGAAAGATTTCGCCATGATTCCTGGGCAAAGCGTGAAATAAAGCCATACTGAAATTCTGAGAAAATAAATTACGGGGAAATTTTAGTGGTTTTCTTATGGGTTTTAAAAACCGGAAAACTTAATAAATTGAGTCCCAGAACTGTATCGCTTTTACTTTTTAGGAAAATTACATGAAAATATTAAAAAGTACGGTAAGAAAATACACTTTTCCTATTTCAACGCAAAATAACTTTGTTAAATTGCGAATAAACACACAAAACGTTTTAGTGGAAATTGTAGAGAATTTTATTCTAAAAAAGTGATATAATTAAATAAAATCTGTGAAAATTAAACTCATTCAAGAAGTTTAAAATTAATAACAAACAAAAGAAAAACTGGATCGGAAAAAATGATTGACAAAAATTAAAATCCAGTTTTTCTTTTTTTGTAAACTAAAATCTATACAATTCTGGGATTCATTTGTTAAATTTCCCAGATTAAAAACCATACTCAGAATCGAAATATATTGGTATCTACATTTCACAAGTTTACAGTTTTTCTTTTTTTGTAAACTAAAAGCGATACAGTTCTGGGATTCATTTTTTCAAGTTTCCCAGATTAAAAACCATATTGAGAATCAAAAAATATATTGGAATCGACATTTCACTAGTTTAAAAAAAATTGGTTTTTAATTTGATGAATGGAATCCGAACACACAGATTAGGTTGATTTTTTTTGTAACACCCTGTATAAAGGAAATTATAACAGTGACTGCGTTTCCACAATGAAGGATTTCTGATACGACAAAAGGTATAAAGGAAAAGTATCAAAGTTTTCAGCTGGTTGGTTAATTTGATACCGCAACTGTCTGGAATTTTAGAATATTTTATATCATGGGAAACTCGGTCAAACAAGGCTTCATGAAAATGTTGACTACTAGTAGATCAAGAGTATCAGTGAATTCGTAACTCAATACAAAAGATGGTAGTTGCCAAATACAACAAAAAAAAAACTCTATGAACCATTAACTTGTAACAAAAACAGGATATATTAGTAACTGTTTGACCAGAATATAGAACTTCCAAACCTCTATTAAGTAGCCACAGAACTTGTGTGTGTGTGTGTGTGTGTGTGTGTGTGTGTGTGTGTGCGCGCGCGCGTATGAAACACTCACGCGACTTTCTCTTGACAATGCAAATAATAACCAATATAACTAAACATTGATAGTTACGGGTATCAATTAGGTTTTTGTTTATTTCTAATGTTTTATTAGTCTATTAATGTTAGGTTATATTGTTCATTATTTGCACTGGCAAGAGAAAGTCGTGTAAGTGTTTCAGACCAGATTTTTTTTTTTAAATTGTAAGGAGAACAGATTTGGTGATAAGTAGAAAAAAAATGCATTTAGAATAAATTTTTTGACGCCTTATGTACAAGTAAGAGATCGTTTCTTGTATTACAATGGTAAGCTCTTATAACAAATTAGTTTATCAATAAAACTAGTTTAACAAAACGTTTATCAACAAAAAAATCTGGTGTGAAATACTCACACAACTTTCTCTCACCAATGCAAATAATGACCAATATAACCTAACATATTAGTAATAAAACATTAGAAATAAACAAAAACCTAACCTCAAAAAACATAACCTTATTTTAATCATGAGTGAAAGACGCAAAATGAAAATCGACCTCAGTTTGGTAAGATATGGAAAATCACACTTTCACGCTAAACTAGGCTCTATAGAGAAAAATGCTCTAAACAAAAGTTTTAGATCTTTTAATTTTCTTTAAATTTGATATAGGCTATTACCTATACACTTTTGTCGTAAAATTTATACTAAGGCTGAAATCTAAAAAAAATCGATTTTCACACGTTTTCGTGAGAGAAAAACAGAAAATCGCTAATTACCGCTAAACTAAGCGTTTTACAAAAAATGTTTGAAATAAAAGTTGTAGAGTTTTAAATTCTCAAAATTTTTTTATTATGTAGTACATTTTTGCGCTAAAATGCATAATAAAGCCGTAATCTTAAAAAAACAATTTTTTACGTGAAAACAGCCTCACCAAAAATTTCAGCAAACATGACGCCTACCTTATCTTGTAGAGCAAAAAAAAATTTAGTAAACCAGGCGATTTTTAAAAAAATCGTAGAACCCGTTTTTGAGAAAATCGCAAAAAAGAGAAAAATAACACGAATAAACTACTACTTCCGGTTGACCGTTTTTGATGAAAAAGTTCGTGGCGGGTCCTCTAGTGGTATCTAACTTAAGTTTCAAGTTCGTACGATGTTCCGTTCTTGAGATATTCTGTTCACACGCGCGCGCACACACACACACACAGACCAATCGCTAAAAACATGTTTTTTTGGGTTCAGGGGGTCTGAAAACATGTAGATCCGGTGAAAACTCGATTTCTTAAAATCGATATGAAAACAATACTTTCCTTCCTATATATTCATATAGGCAAGAAAAAGTAAAAACACCAAATCGATAGACAATACAGGCTTTTACCCAACGAACAAGTCTACAAAGATATAGAACCAGTCACAATTGCAATGAGGAAAAAGAGAATTTTCTTCCTGGGACACATACTGAGAACTCCAGCAACACCCCTTCTTAGAAGAATCACTAAACAACTACTTACCGCTAAATCTGAAAAAGCTGTAGTAACCTGGCTCAGAGAAATTCAAAACGTCATGAAAGAACGTAACGTACACCTTGGTATAAACAACAAATGGGAAATCACAAAGTTCGATTAACCACCAAAACATTCAAACGCACAATTGGAATTTGTTCAGATGAACTAAGGAAAATAAGATCTGAAAATACGAAAAAGTTTTGGAACAGCAAGAAGAAGAACCATCCAAAATGAATAAAATGATCATTTGTGGTCATAAAAGAATTAAAAAAATAGTTCATATTATTTTATATAAGACCCACCGAATTGGTCTAGAGGTAAAGTCGTCACCAAAATCAGGTGTTTAACAGCTGATGGAAACGAAGGTTCCTGGTTCAAATCCTAGTAAAGGTAGTTTAATGCGGATTTGAATGCTAGACAGTGGTTACCGGTATACTTTGATGGTTGGGGTTCAATTTGCCATACTCTTTCAGGAATGGTCGGCCTGAGTCTGTACAAGACTACACCTCATTTAAATGTCATACTTATCATCCTCATATCATTGGGTCATTGGGGTTGCTTATTGTTCTGAATTGAACAGATTGCAAAGTACAGACATAGGGATTAAAAAAAAAATTATGTAAGACTAAATTAAAGCTTCTATCGCAATATTTGGTGGATTTAAAGTACGCTGAATTCGTGAAAAAGCTGGTCCGATGGATACAGCCTGACTTTCGTAAGGAGAGCGCTGGGGCAAAACGTGCGTCTGCATTAGTACAGTCTTGTATGTACAGCAATAGGGCAGTGTATGTAATCAACATTGGAACAGCATGCCTAAAAAATAGAATGGGTGTAGTCAATTTTCAACAACCTCTTGACTGTACATCGAACTGTAGGTCGGAGGGTATGCAAGGTTGAAGTCAAGTATACGCATGCGTAGCTCAGCGCTCACAGCAATTGGCTTGGCCTTTACCTTGGTTGTTTTTTTTATTAATAAAATGATTCGTAATATAAGCTACTGAACTTTTAGTATACGATGCATAAGTTAAATTTATAGACGATAAAGAAAATGAATGATTGTGTCCTTAGAAATATGGATGGAATAGAATGAAATATGAATGTCACTTACCCATTTTCCGTTGACAGCTTTCATAGCACCGAATAGCAATTTCAATTCTTTAACTGTTATACTATACGAAGCTAATACTCCAAGCATATCAATCAGCAGATCTGAAATAAACACAAAAAATTAACGTAAGAAAATTATTGCAAAGTATAAATCTGGAACAGATGTTGAGAGGGGAATACCATCAAAATTATTTTTTGTATTCCAAATACGAGTACATTGGGTCATGAGGTCGCCAATTACTGAACAGACCCACCGAGTTAGTCTAGAGGTAAGGTAAGGTCGTTACCAAAATTATCTGTTTAACAGCTGATTTTCGGAGACGAAGGTTCCTGGTTCAAATCCTAGTAAAGGTAGTTACTTCTATAACGGTTTTGAAAGCTAGACAGTGATTACCGGTGTACTTTGACAGTTGGGGATCAATTAACCATCCTCTTTCAGAAATGGTCGGGCTGAGTATGTACAAGACTACACCTTATTTACACGTCATACATACGAGGTATGGCTATTAAATAACGAGACTAACGTTGTGAAAAATGATATTTTTGTTTTATACATAATCACTCATTGTCACCTTCAATATAGGCTACACTCCTCTATCCCTACAACGCTCCATGCGAATTTTCCATTGTTGGAAACAGTGCTGGAAGTCATCTTCTGTCAGATCCTTCAGGACACGTGCCGCTTTCTCTTTTACAGCTTCCTTAGACTCAAATCTTGTCCCGTTTAATGCAGATTTCAACTTAGGGAACAGGTAAAAATCACATGGTGCAAGATCTGGTGAATGAGGTGAATATTCTAACACTGAGATGCTGTACTTGGCTAGGAACCTCTTGACAGATAACGCGGAATGAGCTGGCGCATTGTCTTAGTGGAGAACCCATGATTTGTACTTCCACATTTCGGGGCGTTTTTCCTTACTCTTTGACGTAGTTTAGAAAGTAGGCCTACCTTAAGGTAGTAATATTGATTAACTGTTTGACCTTCAGGAACCAAGTGAAGGTACACAATCCCATGGATATGAAAAAAACCATCATCATTGCTTTAAATTTTGACTTGCTTATTCGAGCTTTTTTGGCTCTCGGTGATATTTGGTAAAAAACCACTATAATTAAAACACAATAAGTATAAAACCACGTTTCGTCATAATTATTATCTTCTACCTGTTCCTCAAGGTGAAATCTGCATTAAAAGGGTCAAGATTTGAGTCTGTGGAAGCTGTAAAAGAGAGAGCGGCACGTGTCCTGAAGTATCTGACAGAAGATGACTTCCAGCACTGTTTCCAACATAGAAAAATTCGCATGGAGCTTTGTAGGGATAGAGAAGGAGTGTATATTGAAGTTGACAATAAGTTATTACCTATAAAACAAAAATAAAATTTTATACAACGTAAGTCTCGTTATTAAATAACCACACTTCGTACGTTGAATATGTTTCAGTAATAATAAAATAATAAACAAATAATATATTAGGTTCAATATTACTACATCGGTTTTGTTAATGATCATTATTGAGATAGATTCTACCACGAACTTGAACTGGTACAATGATCTGCGTGTTCCATTAGTAAACTACATACACAAAATAATTCTATTTGAAATCTATTTTCGATACATATATGATGATAACTATTAAAATAATTTGCATATACTATTTGCAAATATCTATCAAAATATATAACTTGTATTGAATAAATTGAAACATGGACCGACAAAGATAGAGTATCAAATCAACGAATTATTATTGAAAATACGTAAAGGATGGAGAATGGTTGTGGAAAGCAACAGTGGCGTTCCGTTATGGTTAGAACCTAATTGTCCAGTTACCCTAATAGTATTCGATTATTAGATAGATCTACTCTATCCATTGGGTTCATAACCAATGATTCTGATTACACATTAATTTAGTTTATGACATCGACCCATTGCATACTGTCCCTACCATTTCTACATATATACGACCTTGTGACTCTGTCATCGGAATATGAGACTAATACAGTAAAAACTCTGATATCCGGCAATCAACCATCCGGAACGTTCTATTAACCGGAATATTTTCGACCGGAAAAAATGAAACAACATTGAAACGCTTATCAGCATGTCAGGCCCTCTGAAAAGCATCTACCGTCTGGCTGTATAATGAAATTCAATACTCTCAGAGGAGATAACTCGGACTAGTGTCTTTTACACCTCTACCTCTTCTGTTCTTAAATGCTTCAGTCATATATATATTTGTAGCTTTGGAACTAGCAGATCGAGAGCAAATAATTTAACACTCTACCACCCAGTTATAGGCAAATATACACTGGGAAATTTATACATGGGAAAAATATACCGGGTGTCCCAGGGAATTTTAACCACAGGAAAATAGCATTGATTTTCATTAGTTTGTTAATATTTTCTTCCCACGAATAAATGAAAACTTGTTATAGTCAGGAATCATTAGAAAATGTTTAGACCTTTTAAAAAATATCAATTTTGGTACTTTTTCAGCTGTATTTTGGCTTAAATACAGAAATTTGTAACCGTTTCCCATTTAAGTATTGTAAATTGGGTTGTGTAGTATTGGGTGGGGAAGTATTGTATTGGGTTTTACGGTACTGCATTTCCACAACAAGAACTATATAGAGTCGGACCCCTATTTATTTATTTACTTAAGGGGGTAGTCAACTCAAGAAGATGATTTTTTTAAAATTTCGATTGGTTTTTGCATTTATTTGAAGTTTAAAATTTTCTGAAGCACAACATTTGTTTACTTTGTTTGTACGTTGACAAAAAGTTATAAAAACTGTTTAAAATAAAGCTCACTAGCAAGGCGAGTGAAATTATTCCTTACACTTTAAGTTTTCCGGAAATGTAGTTTTTGCATGATTGTATATTATTGGGAATTAAATATTTCGGTTTGTATTTGAGATATTTGGATGATGTTTTTTCAAATGTTCATAATTTCTTGTTCTATTATCTGTGGAATGATTTTACAAAAACCTTAACAAAGAGTTAGTTAAAAAATAATTATTGGTGAATACATAAAATAAATGTTTTTGAAAATTTGGTTTTTCTTCAATTAATTTCTTGTAAGAAAATATACATACAAGCGCATACAACAGACAGCAATTTTTTCGTTTTCATAAGAATCAAAATTTCCGTAGAATTTCCGTAGCATAAGAATCATGTTGATATCTTTCTTGGTTCCTAAGATATTTGATTCCCGTAAGAACCCGCTTTTCCAACCTCACCCTCATATTAGGGGGTGTAATTAATTTTTTGGCTTGGTTCAAATGGTAGATCATTACTATTAAATTACTCTTTCATTTAAAATAAATAATGATAAATTATAGCCAGAAGTTTTGATTTTAATTTTCTGGGTTGACTACCCCCTTAATTACATTAGATTGTTTACAACAGGCCAAAGTGGCCCAATGATAGAAACAATATTACATATAAAATAAACAGTAACTATTATTACAGACTGAATCACAATTGCACAAATATAAATTGATGTACTATACCTTAATCATAAACTTATAGAGAGAAAAAAAGTACCTAACTTAATTGGGTAGAGAGAGCGTCAAATTAAAATCTTCAGTTTGCAAACAAAGAACAGTTCCGAAAGACAAAAGTACATAAAAAAAATCTGGTTTGAAACACTCGCACGACTTTTTCTTGACAATGTAAATACATAACAATGTAACCTAACATTAGTAATAAAACATTAAAAAAAATCTGGTGTGAAACACTCACACAACTTTCTCTTGCCAATGCAAATAATTAATAATAAACCTAATATTATTAATAAAATATTAGAAATAAACAAAAACTAACCTCAAAAACATAACCTTATTTTAATCATGAGTGAATGACGCAAAATGACAATCGAACTCAGTTTGGCTTAAAAATACGGAAAATCACGCTTTCACGCTAAACTAGGCTCTGTAGAGAAAAATGCTCTAAACAAAAGTTGTAGATCTTTTAATTTTCTATAAATTTAATTATATACACTTTTGTCGTAAAATGCATACTAAGACCGAAATGTTAAAAAAATCGATTTTTCTCACGTTTTCGTGAGAAAAAAACCAGAATATCGCAAATTACCGCTAAACTAAGCGTTATACAAAAAAATGTTTGAAATAAAAGTTGTAGAATTTTACATTCTCTACAACTTTTATTATATAACGTTTTGCGCTAAAATGCATATTAAAGCCGCAATCTTAAAAAGAAAATGTTTTTACGTAAAAACAGCCTCAAGCAGAATTTCAGCAAACATGGCGCCTACCCTATATTGTAGAGCATAAAAAATGTAGTAAACCAGTTGATTTTTAAAAAAATCGTAGGACTAGTTTTTGAGAAAATCGCAAAAAAGTGAAAAATTATACGAATAAACTACTACTTCCGGTTGACCGATTTTGATGAAAATGTTCGTGTCGGGTCCGGTAGTGATATGTAACTTAAGTTTCAAGTTTCAAGTTCGTACGATGTTCCGTTCTTGAGATATTCTGTTCACATACACACACACACACACACACACACACACACACACACACACACACACACACACACACACACACAGACCAATCGCTAAAAACATGTTTTTTGGGTTCAGGGGGTCTGAAAACGTATAGATCCGGTGAAAACTCGATTTCGAAAAATCGACATGAAAACAATACTTTCCTTCCTATATATTCATATAGGCAAGAGAAAGTAAAAATTATGTAATAGAAATTGCATTTAATTACAGTAATCATTTGCAATGAATTGTGGGAGTGAGATGTTTATAAAAATAAAGAAAGAAAGAGAGAGAGAGTAAGTGAGAGAGAATTATCGATGATTCTCTTATCAGTTATCTACAGTTGGATGAATCTATCAATAATTTATTTCGTAAATGTGGAAATAATAGGTTAAAGTGATGTAAGGGGTAGATAAAGTGATTAGGTAGGGGTGCCAAATGATTTCACTGCACTATCGTTGTCGGATCATGATAAATTATTGTGAAATAGATGAAGATAATCTAGTGAAAATATAATGGTGTCAAAAGTATAGACTACAGTAGTTTGTTTTAATCTATAATGGATTCAGAGAGATTATTGTGGAAATTTCCCGTTTAAATAGTTAACGTCATTCATTTGCACAAACGGACCTGTTGCAAAAATGTAACTAAAAAATTGGTGTGAAATATTCACACGACTTTTTCTTGCCGATGTAGATAATGAACAATGGAACCTATTTTTACTTTCTGATGCCTATATATATATATATATATATATATATATATATATATATAGGCATCAACTATATATATATATATATATATATATATATATATAGTAAGTATTGTTTTCATTTCGATTTTTCGAAATCGAGTTTTCACCGGATCTACACGCTTGTGATTTTCCGTTTTTTCTTAAGCCAAATTGAGTTCGATTTTCATTTTGCGTCATTTACTCATGATTAAAATAAGGTTATGTTTTTGAGGTTAGTTTTTGTTTATTTCTAATATTTTATTAATAATGTTAGGTTTATTATTAATTATTTGCATTGGCAAGAGAAAGTTGTGTGAGTGTTTCACAACAGATTTTTATAAATATCTCACTCCCACAATTCATTGCAAATGATTACTGTAATTAAATGCAATTTCTATTACATAATTTTCAATTATTACATTGATCGATTGAATATTAACTTCATGTAATTGTTATTTTAATTCAATTCAAGTTATTACCCTGGAGTATTGTCACAGATTTTAATTTCAAATTTCAGTATTCGCCCTAATTTAACGGAATGCTGTAGTGTTTATTATTAATTAATTCTACCATTCGGTTGTTTATTTTGATTATTGGTTTCAAATTATTGCTGATCGTTTTCCTGATTATTAACTTGTTTACATTACAAACTAATGTATTGATTATTTGTGGAAATTTTTACTTTCTCTTGCCTACATGAATATATAGAAAGGAAAGTATTGTTTTCATGTCGATTTTTCGAAATCGAGTTTTCACGAGAGATCTACTCGTTCTCCCTCTTAACCCAAAAAACATGTTTATAGCGATTGGTCTGTGTGTGTGTGTGTGTGTGCGCGCGCGCGCGCGTGTGTGTTAACAGAATATCTTAAGAATGGAACAACGTATGAACTTGAAACTTAAGTTAGATACCACTAGAGGACCCGAAACGAACATTTTCATCAAAATTGGCCAACCAAAAGTAGTAGTTTATTCGTGTAATTTTTCCCTTTTTGCGATTTTCTCAAAACCCGCGACAACGATTTCTTTTTCAAATCGCCTTATTTACTCAATTTTTTATGCTCTACAAGATAAGATAGGCGCCATGTCTGCTGAAATACTTGGGAAAGCTGTTCTCGTAAAAAACGGTTTTTTTAAGATTGCGGCTTGGCATTTTAGCGCATAAATGCGAATATTAAAAGTTGTAGAGAATTAAAAATCCTACAACTTTTATTTTAAGCACTAGTTTGTATAACCCTTAGTTTACCGGTAATGAGCGATTTTCTGTTTTCTTCTCACGAAAACGTGTAAAAACATCGACTTTTTAAAAATTTCAGCCTAGTATGCATTTTACGACAAAAGTGTATAATCAAATTTATAGGAAATTAAAAGATCTACAACTTTATTTAAAGCATTTTTCTCTACAGCGCCTAGTTAAGCGTGAAAGAGAGATTTTCCGTACTTTTTAGCCAAACTGAGGTTGATTTTCATTTGGGGTCTTCCACTCATGATTAAAAAAATAAGGCTATGTTTTTAAGGATAATTTTTTGTTTATTTCTTATGTTATCAAACGGAAAGGTTTATTACCGAATTCCCGACTTAAACTTCTATATTCCCTACTTCAAAAACGATCAAAATTACCAATGGCACAAAAATTACGCATATACTGTCTCTTTTGAAACCTATATAGACCTACGGGTCCCAAATTTACGGTTCAACCAAACCCTCTAACTTGCAACGAATTCAAGCATTCCAGTCAAAAATATTACGCCTTATAGCAAAAGCACCGCTTTACGTTAGCAACAAAACCTTACATACAGATTTAAAAACACCACTTGTACAAAATTCCATCGAATACCTATACAAACGCTTTCACGACAAGTCACACGAACACGAGAACCCACTGGTGCGTTCACTTTCCACCTTCCATTTACCTGATAATCCTTCTAGACGCCTTAAAAGACGCTGGAGTAGAGACCTGCTAATTTAATACACAAATTTCATTCTTGGGGAGGCACCAATGGGAGCCCTACCCCTCTCATGCCTATCACGTCATTTACATTATTATCATAATCATCACATTTGCTTGTTGTAAAATTTTACAGTTGTAAATAAAGAATTAAAGAGAAAAAAAAGTCTTATGTTTTATTACTGATATTAAGTTATGTTGTTCATTATTTGCATTGGCAGGAGAAAGCTGTGTTAGTGTTTCACACCAGATATTTTTAATGTCATTTTTAAAAATTTTATATAAATGGCAATGAAATTTGCATGTCAGAGTTTAAGTGATTTAACGACTAAAATGATGCTGTCGTCTGTCTGTCTATATGCCATTTGCCGTTTGCTCCCTAGCTTCCCCGGTATTAATCAGTTTTATCAAATCATTCCCCCTTACAACCATTTACACTAACACTCTCTTTTTCTAACTGACACCATCTCTCTCAACCTTTCACACGCTCTTTGGGTCGTTTTTTTTTAAATAAATTACATGATGATTAAACGATTTTTAATTCGTCCATCCTCTTCCGGATGTAATGTAATTGACAGTTATATTTCACCAGACAGCATGTTACTTTGTTCTAACAAATTTTTCAGTTTTATTTTAACGCTGTAACATTTTTCATGTCCAATGATTAATTTTTTTGTTGTTACAGCAATTTATTTTATTTATTTATTCAATCAACGGTAATTCATTCGCATTTTTCCGTTTTTTTTGATGAGAATACAAAATTATTGAACTTAAAAAGCTTCGTAATATTACTCCAATATCCATAACAGTTGCCCATAATAGGCAAGTGGAGTGTTAGATTAATTGCACTCGATCTGTTCATTGCGGGGCTAAAATAAATAGTTCTGTTTCTTATCACATGGTCAGCCAATTAAATGACTGAATCATTTAAGAACAGAAGAGGTAGAGGTGTAAAAGACACTAATCAGAGTTATCTCCTCTGAAAGTAATGAATTTCATTATACAGCCGGACCCTATTAAGAAAGAAATGAAGGTGTCATTTGCAGAGTGGAAAATAAGTGCTTTTCAGAGGACCCGGCATGCTGATAAGCATACTCTTTCAACTCAGTGAGGAAGGCAATGGTAAACCACCTCACTCCTCGTTTTACTCAGTAAAACCTCTACAGGTTCAAACCAGCCTTTTGGCTGATGACCTAAACAACAACTGTTAATACTAGGGCTAAAAAAAAAATAGTTCTGTCTTTTATCTCATAGTCAGCCAATTATATGACTGAACTATTAAGAACAGAAGAGGTAGAGGTGTAAAAGACACTAATCAGAGTTATCTCCTCTGAAAATAATGAATTTCATCATACAGCCAGACCCTGTTATGAATGCAGTGAAGGTGTCATTTGCAGAGTGGAAAATATGTGCTTTTCAGAGTGCCCGGCATGCTGATAAGCATACTCTTTCAACTCAGTGAGGAAGGCAATGGTAAACCACCTCACTTCTCGTTTTACTTAGTAAAACCTCTACAGGTTCAAACCAGCCTTTCGGCTGATAACCTAAACAACAACCCATTACAGGCAAGTGGAGTGTTATAATTTTTTCAATCGATCTGCTAGTTTCAGAGCTTCAAAAATAATACTGTTTCTTATCACATGATCAGCCAATTACATGACAGAAGTTAATATTCCGATAATCGATATTTGTTCCACATACACACAGGCCATCGGTAAAAACATTATTTTGGTTCTGGAAACATGAAAACTCGATTTTGATAAATCGACAAAAACGCAATATTGCTCTTCTCTTTATTTCGTATAGGGCACAAGGTAGTAATTAAAAACAATTATTATTATTATTATTGTGGATTGGAGTGTTAAATTATTTTCACTCGATCTGCTATTTACCGGGCTACAAAAAAGTTCTGTTTCTTATCACACAGTCAGTCAATTAAATGACTCAAGCATTTAAGAATAGAAGAGTTAGAGGTGTAAAAGACACTAGTCAGAATTATCTCCTCCGAGAGTAATGAATTGAGCCAATTGAATGAATGAAAGTAATGAATGAATGAATTGAGTAATGAATGTGTAGAGCCAGACCTTGTGGTGAATGAAGTGAAGCTGTCATTTACAGAGTGGACTGTAAATTATTCAGAGGGCTCGGCATATTGATAAGCACACTATTCCACTCAGTGAGGAAGACTGGTTAAACCATCTGTCATTTTTAGGGTGGAAAATAGATTTTACAGAGGCCCTGGTATGCTGATAAGCATACATTTCCACTCAGTGAGGAAGGTAAGTAAAACCATCTTACTCTTCTTTATACTTGGAGGTAAAGATTCGAGAGGTTAAAACCAGCCTTTCGGCTGATGACCTTAGCAAAAACAACAATTAGATACTCCAAAATTTTATTTTAGCGCGATACACCAAAAAAGTTTGGAAGGATAAAACATAGAAATATACACCATTTTATCAATACTCGGATTTTAACTGGTTATGTTGTTTAAGACATCAGCTGAAAGGCTGGTTTTAACCTCAAGAGGCTTTACTAAGTAAAACGAGGAGTGAGGAGGTTTACCATTGCCTTCCTCACTGAGTGGAAAAATATGCTCATCAGCATGCCAAACCCTTTGAAAACCATCTACCTTCCACCCTATAAAGGACAACTTCACTGATTCACCAACAGGAATTGCCTGTATAATAAAATTGATTATTCTCAGAGGAAATAACATTGACTAGTATCTTTTACACCTCTACCTCTTCTGTTATTAAATGCTTCAGTCATATAAATGGTTCACTATGTGATATCAAATTATAACCAGCGTATTTAAATTGTATTTTTGTTAGTTAAACCGTGAACTAAGAATTTAAAACAAATAAAAATACACATATACATTAAACAATTAAACAAAATATTAAAGGATAAAATAAAATAGTAGTTAAAAACTATAATAGAAAATTCCTGTTAATTCTATTGTTAAAAATATTTAAATAGATCGAGAAAAATATAAAAAGAAAATTTAATTAAACAATGAAAACAATTTAAATTTTAACAATGAAAAATAACAGCAAGAAAAAATTAGATACCTGCATTTAGAAACAAAAAAGAAACAACTAAAAATTGTTAAAAAAAAATAGGATAGCTACGGTAAGTATTGTAGTGTAAATATATACGTGTATGTGATAGAATGAATATATAAATTCCATGGAAAAAAAAAGAGAACGGAAAATAGAAAGAGAAATAATAACGAACGAAATAGGGAAACAGAAAATAGATAGAAAAAGCAGGCGAACGATTTACAACAGGCTTAATCCGGAGTATAACTTACATTCTCGTTTAATGGAATTTATCGGGTACAGTTCTCAGTGCACCACTGCTTCGTACAACCCCCCGACGAATATAACAAGGGGTAGAATTACACCAATACTCTAACGGTTGTCGCGCTAAATTCTACCAACTAGACTAGGACGAAATATCAGACAACATGCAGAGGTGTACGAATATACGAAACAATGTTATTCAATGTACCAGACGGATAAAAAAAACAAAAAAAATTAACTTCATAACAAAAAATAAATAGAAAAAACATGAATAAAATCTAAATAGTACATTTTTTTAAGTATGGATACATTTTTACTGCTGTATTTTTTTATCAATCTGTTGTATGATATTCATTTAGAATAAAACTGTCCCTATCTCACTCAACCCATCATATCGGAAATAAACGATCTACGTGTCAAAATTGTAAACCTTTTTTTACGTACAAATGTAACAACGGGAGAATTAATACAATTCATGTAAATTCAGTGGAAAATAAAATGAAAACAATGAAAATTGTTGTACACTTCATTAGTAAATTATACACAAAATATTATGTTCTCACCCACCGGGTTGATCTAGAGACAAAGTCGTTGCCGCGAGTCAGCTGACTTTCGGAGACGAAGTTTGCTGGTTCAAATCCTAGTAAAAGTAACTGTTGTTGTTTAGGTCAACAGCCGAAAGGCTGGTTTGAACCTCTAGAGGTTTTACTAAGTAAAACGAGGAGTGAGGTGGTTTACCATTGCCTTCCTCACTGAATGGAAAAGTATGCTTATCAGCATGCCGGGCCCTCTGAAAAGCACATATTTTCCACTCTGTAAATGACAACTTCACTTCATTCACCACAGGGTCTGGCTGTACAATGAAATTCATTACTTTCACAGAAGATAACTCTGATTAGTGTCTTTTACACCTCTACCTCTTCTGTTCTTAAATGATTCAGTCATTTAATTGACTGACCATGTGATAAGAAACAGAACTATTTATTTTAGCCCTGCAACGAACAGATTGAGTGTAAATAATTTGACACTCCACCTGTCTGTTATGGGCAGTAAAAGTAACTAACGTAACTAAAAGTAACTAAGTAACTACCTTTAGGTAGTTACTTTTATATGGAATTGAAAACTATACTGAATTCACAGAGTCGATCTACTGTAGAGTACTCCGCGCGAGGCAAGCGCCTATAGGTTGTAAACGAAAGTTTTACACTAGTTGGCGTGTATTTACCTCACCGCCTGACAATTATCTTACATTACGTTCCATCATAAAAATATCTACATCCAGCTAAAATAAACATTATCCTTTAATTATCTTTCAGATTGCTTATCATTGTAGTTTCATAAAGCGACTTCTTAATTAATTATTTTAATCATTACATTTAAAAAACAATTTTTTTCTACTTTTTAATGTTTACCGCTTTTATGTTTCAAAACCTCAACACATTCACTATCACGCGTTGTTGTTTAGGTCATCAGCCGAAAGGCTGGTTTGAACCTTTAGAGGTTTTACTAAGTAAAACGAGGAGTGAGGTGGTTTACCATTGCCTTCCTCACTGAATGGAAAAGTATGCTTATCAGCATGCCGGGCCCTCTGAAAAGCACATATTTTCCACTCTGCAAATGACACCTTCACTTCATTCACCACAGGGTCTGGCTATATAATGAAATTCATTACTTTCAGAGGAGATAACTCTGATTACTGCCCATAACAGAAAGGTGGAGTGTCAAATTATTTACACTCAATCTGTTCGTTGCAGGGCTAAAATAAATAGTTCTGTTTCTTATCACATGGTCAGCCAGTTGAATGACTGAATCATTTAAGAACAGAAGAGGTAGAGGTGTAAAAGACACTAATCAGAGTTATCTCCTCTGAAAGTAATGAATTTCATTATACAGCCAGACCCTGTGGTGAATGAAGTGAAGGTGTCATTTACAGAGTGGAAAATATGTGCTTTTCAGAGGGCTCGGCATGCTGATAAGCGTACTTTTCCACTCAGTGAGGAAGGCAATGGTAAACCACCTCACTCCTCGTTTTACTTAGTAAAACCTCTACAGGTTCAAACCAGCCTTTGGGCTGATGACCTAAACAACAACAACTCTGATTAGTGTCTTTTACACCTCTACCTCTTCTGTTCTTAAATGATTCAGTCATTTAATTGGCTGACCATGTGACAAGAAACAGAACTATTTATTTTAGCCCTGCAACGAACAGATTGAGTAAAACATTTGACACTCCACCTGTCTGTTATGGGCAGTACTATCACGCATGTTAACAAAACAAAGCTTACAAAATTTTCAACTTCAGTCTATGAAAAGAAAATCGAAAAGAACCGATATAATACCAAAAGATAACTGTTGAAACTAAAAATGAATTAAACATGGGCAAGTGCCAACAGTTGTATTAAACTAGTCACAGACATTAATTTTAATGATATGAAATAAACAATCTGAAATGATAAACAACGAATCACTGGAATTGTTTACTTTCCGTTTATAATTCCAGCGCATTACTCTTAAATTACTTGTGACCAAAAATAAAACTGAGTCTATTATAAAACCCTACTAATCATAAATAATAATGTAATAACTTCATGAAAATATTAAATTCTCTACAACTTTTATTATATATATTTTTGCGCTAAAATGCAGATTAAAGCAGCAATCTTCCATAAAACCATTTTTGCGCTAAAATGCATATTAAAGCAGCAATCTTCGAAAAACCATTTTTGCGCTGAAATGCATATTAAAGCAGCAATCTTCGAAAAAACCATTTTTTTCTACAAAAGCCTCCTCAAGAATTTCAGCAGACATGACGCCTACCATATCTTGTAGAGTATAGAAAACATAGTAAATGAGGCGATTTTAAAAAAGAATCGTAAGAGCCGTTTTTAAGAAAATCGCAACAAAGTGAAAAATTACACGAATAAACTACTACTTCCGGTTGACCAATTTTGATGAAATGTTCGTGTCGTGTCCTCTAGTGGTACCTACTTAAGTTTTAAGTTTCAACTTCGTACGCACACGCATACACACACACACACAAACACACATCAATCGCTAAAAACATATTCTCTGGATTCAGGGGGTCTGAAAACGTGTAGATCCGTTGAAAAATCGACACTAAAACAATGCGTTTCTTCCTATACATTCATATAGACAAGAGAAAGTAAAAATACATCAATAAACAAACAAATAAAATACGATATTCTTACCTGCTACGACAGAATCTGCTTGTGACAGCCTTAGTAAAACATGTTCTATAAGTCCAACATCGGTACACGCTTGAAGATTACGAACACTTTTACGTAATATCGCTATGAAAACGCTCCATATTTCAGCCTGAAACAACGAAAAAATACAACGTTAAAAAAAGATTACCAAATCAGCAATACGACGTTATAATAATTCATTAAGAAAAATACATTTTTCACCAGAAAATTACAAAACATAATTAAAAAATCTGGTGTGAAACCCATCACACGACTTCTTGCCAAAGTTTAGGTCATCAGCTGAAAGGATAGTTAAACCTCCAGAAGATTTACTAAATAAAATGACGAGTATGGTGGTTTACCATTGCGATCCTCCCTGAGTGGAAAAGTATCCTTATCAGCTTGCTAGGCCCTCTAAAAAGCATCTACTTTCCACCCTACAAATAACACCTTCAGTTCATTCACTACAGGGTCTGGCTGTATAATGAAATTCATTACTCTCAGAGAAGATAACTCTCACTGTATTACGTAAAATGACAGATGAAGCCATATGTTTGAAACCGTGTGTCTCATCAAGCAAAAATCATAAAAATTGAAAAAAAAAATATTAAATTTCAACCCTCATTGATGAAAAGGATACAGCGTTCGTTCTGACTCTTTACGTCCATCAGAAACGAAAATAAACTATATTTTTTAAAAAGCTGTAAATCTCCTTTTCCCCTTTGTACTAAAAGGCTGAATTTTAGCTGAAATTAATTAAAGCTATTTTAAGTCATGATTTAAACTACTGAAATAAATAAATGAATACAATTGTACAGCGCAATTTTCTTTTGTTCTAACAACGTATTTTACAGAAAACAACGTAAGTTAACATTTTACTCCAATTTATTTCAGAAACATCTTAAGTCTAAATTTTCAGTCTTTTTAAACAAGTAGCTTATCTTTAAAAAGACAAAAGTATATTTTAAATTAAAGAGGACAGCCCCCTGAACAATTTATATTTTTTAATTTTTTTAAAAAATTGAAACAATAAATTACCAAGATTTTAATTTTTCCAAAAATTTGTTTTTTTGACTTATGGGCTTTCTGAAATGTCCGATTCATTTATAGTGAAGCTAAAAAATAACGCCTCAACGATTACAAAAATTTACTCCCCCCCCACACATACATACACACACGCACGTGCACACACTAATCGCTAAAAATATGTTTTTTCGGCTCTGGGGGTCTCAAATCGTGTAGATCCGGTGAAAACTCGATTTCGAAAAATCGACATGATGTGTAAATAGGCAAGAGAAAGCAATAATACCGTAAAAAATCATTTACAAGATGTAATAGGCCTATTAATTTAACAAATTGGAAATGTAGGTATATTAAGCGAAAGCGCGCGCGCACACAAACACACAGATCAATCGCTAAAATTATGTTTTTTGGGTTCAGGGGGTCTGAAATCGTGTAATCCCGTGAAAACTCGATTTCGAAAAATCGACATAAAAACAATACTTTCTTTCCTATACATTCATATATGCAAGAGAAAGTAAAAATACTGTAGAATATAATTTACAAGATGTAATAATAATTTAACAAATTTGAAATGTAGGTATACTAAGCGAAAGCTTTAATAATTTTCCGAGAAAAGTAAAATTGGAAAAATATTTTTAATAACATTCGAATACACGAGAAATATTAACAGAAAATATAAGTTGAACAAAGCGACAATTATAATTAAATGATAAATACGGGTACATAAAAAAAAATAGGTTGATTGAAAAACAACAACGCATTAATTGGAAAATAAAACGAAACCACCATTAAGTTTAAGCCTTCGCAAATAATAATTGAAACGTAAATTGATGTCGAACAAACCAAAAATATCATTACATACTCGTAAATATAAACCTTGGTTAAGAGGACGAATTCGATTCAAAAATAACGAGCGCAAAAAATAATAACACTTCAGCTGCTGATAGGCTGGGGAAGGTTTGGGGAGAAAAACTGGGATGAGGATATATTATAGAAGGGGATAGAAATGAGAAAATAAGGAGAAAACCAAAAAAAAGGATAGAAAACCCATAAAATGAATATGGGTAGAATATTAGTACCTAATGGAAAAAAAGGATTCCAAACCGGGGAATGAGTTGGCTAATTATGAAGAATAAACATAAAAACCGCAAAAAATTATTAAAAAATCATTCCACAAACAACCGCAAAATAAAAATTACAATATGATTAAATACCATAAAGGAATTAAATTAAATCTGAAAAAAAGAATCAAATTAACTGGTAACGTATTAAAAGGAAAAATACACGTACTACGTGTAGCATTTAGAGTCGTAAAAATCATGAACCGTGAAGAGTTAATCCGATAACCGCGTATTGAATACAGACAACAGGGTGGAAAAAATAAATGTAACGTTTATTCCACATTCTTTAGGAATTGGTTGTTTATAAATAACAAAATTTATAATACCTAAGTATTTATTAACAAATAACGCTACGTGTCTTGATTTAAAAACACCAAGGATCTCGCTATTATTGTACGTCCAATTATTTTTTTTAACTTTTTCTTGCCTATATGAATATAGGAAGGAAAGTTTTATTTTCATTTAGATTTTTCGAAATCGAGTTATCACGGGATCTACACGTTTTCAGACCCCCTAAACCCCAAAAACATGTTTTCAGCGTTTGGTATGTGTGTGTGCGTGTGTGGTTGTCTGTGTATGTGTGTGAACAGAATATCTCAAGAACGAAACATCTTACGAACTTGAAACTTAAGTAAGATACCACTAGAGGACCCGCACGAACATTTTCATCAAAATCGGTCAACCGGAAGTGGCAGTTTATTTGTGTCATTTTTTACTTTTTTGCGACTTTCTCAAAAAACCGGCTAATACGATTTTTTTGAAAATCGCCTCAATTACTACATTTTTATGCTCTATAAGATAGGGTAAGTGCCATATCTGCTGAAATTCTTGAAGAGGCTGTGTTCTCGTAGAAAAAAAATGGTTTTTTTAAGATTACGGCTTTAATATGCATTTTTGCGCAAAAATATATGTAATAAAAGTTGTAGACAATTTAAAGTACTACAACTTTTATTTTAAACATTTTTTTGTACAACGCTAAGTTTAGCGGTAATTAACGATTTTCTGTTTTTTTACACGAAAATCTGTAAAATATATAGGTAGATATTTTAAGATTACAGCCTTAGTATGCATTTTACGACAAAAGTGTATACAATCAAATTTATAAGAAATTAAAAGATATACAACTTTTATTTAGAGCATTTTTCTCTACAGAGCCTAGTTTAGCGTGAAAGAGTGATTTTTCGTATTTTTAAGCCAAACTGAGGTTGATATTCATTTTGCATCATTCACTCGTGATTAAAATAAGAATATGTTTTTTGAGGTTAGTTTGTTTATTTCTGATGTTTAATTACTAATACTATTAGGTTATATTGTTCATTATTTGCAAGAGATAGTTTTAAATTTTTTACAACTTTTATTATATACATTTTTGCGCTTAAATGCATATTAAATCAACAATCTTGAAAAAAAATTTACGAGAGCACAGCCTTCCCAAGAATTTCAGCAGACATGGCGCCTACCCTATCTTATAGAGCATAAAAATATAGTAAACGAGGCGATTAAAAAAAAAATCATAGGAGCAGTTTATGAAAAAAACGCAAAAAAATGAAAAATGTCATGAATAAACTATTACTTCCGGTTGATCGATTTTGTTGAAAATGTTCGTGTCGGGTCCTCTAGTAGTACCTAACTTAAGTTTCAAGTTTGAAGTTCGTACGATGTTCCGTTCTTGAGATATTTTGTTCACACTCACGCACGCGCGCGCGCACACACACACACACACACACACACACACACACACACACACACACACACACACACACACACACAATTGCTAAATATGTTTTTTTTGGGTTCAGGGGGTCTGAAAACGTGTAATCCAGTGAAAACTCGATTTCAAAAATCGACATGAGAACAATACTTCCTTCCTTGCCTATATATTTTTATAGGCAAGAGAAATTAAAAATGTAACAACATTAAAACTCCTTGGTATTTCAAAAAAACCTAATTAATTTAGATATAATAAAACGATAAATTTAATTACTAGATAATAAAACATTATTATCTTGATGCGGTACACGTTTGAATTATTTTAATGACGGTTACAAAAATTTAATTCGTTTTAATTAATTTAATGATTTCTGTATTGAATGTGATGTGTATAAAAATTGATTGAGTTGTTAATTTAAATGATGGTGAGGAAAGTGAGAGAGGAAACCGTTAATGTAAAATATAAAAAAGAGACAGCGGGTGAAGGAGAAAAGTGTGGTTGAGCGGAAAAAATAGTTTTCATTTAACATCAAGAGCTTTTCCATTGTGTAAGGATCTGTCTGTGTTAGTCCGTCTGGTATTATAAACTGTTAAAAGTACTACATTACAACGTGAATACAAAGCGGCGGCCATTTCAAATCTGCCGACGTGAATACGTGGTAATAATAATAATAACAACAACAAAATCCCGCCTACCGTAGTTTTCATTACATTAAATCATCGAAAAACATAATGGAGAGTTACTGTTAACATACAGAGTCCGTATTGCAGTAATTCAACAGTAAATTAAATATGCATCGCAGGATTAATTTAAATCAGTCGAATACTTGGCAGTATACAAAATACAAGCCCCTATTCGTACGCATTTAAATCCCCAGCGAAAAGAGACGGATAGAGAAAGAGAGACAGAAAGCACACGCGAATGAACGAGAAAGAGGGATTTTGATTCGAGTGTTTCCTCTTTTGTAACGAGCAAACAAAAAACTGATAATCGTCAGTTTGTTAAATTTACGGAATGAAAAAAACCAATTATAAAAATGCTGGCTTTAATTAGTTCATTATAAATGTACATCAAAGTTTAATCAGTGATTAACTTTGTAAAAAAACCTTTTACTTAATTGTTAAGTTAAGGTCAAAAACATCTGAAAAGAGTTCCCCTTGGATCAATGTTGGGACCATTTTTGTTTTCAATTTATTTAAAATTCACCGAAAAGTTACGTCGTAATTGGAAAAAAAATTCTTTATTCAGTAAAAATTTATTTAAGCAAACACGACTTTTTCTTGTCAATGTAAATAAGTTAATAAAAACCTCATTTTAATGATAAATGAATGACGCTAAATTAAATTAAAAGTACAATTGGTAAAAATCCACAACAACTATGTTGCTTTTAAATACTTTTCTTCCTATATATTCATATAGGCATAAGAAAGTAAACATTTTGGAACTAAGATTAATTTTGATCGGAAGTTATTTAAGCAAAACAGTAGAGTGTGCAAAGGTTTAGTTCTAAGCGTTTTGCACACAGATGCTTCCAAGTTAATAGTCTCTTAAACATCAATTCAGGATATTGCACTAATTCAGCCAGGGGGGATGTCAACATAAATCAATACTACAGGTGCATACATTTGGAGTCAAAGATGAACGTGACTTCTGTTGATTTATTTGGGTTGACTCTAATTCAAAAGTCTTAAATTAGCAAAAGATGTAACTGAGCCAAACTAGAGGCTTCATCTGCGGTCTTATCTACAAAAATTAATATAAAGGAAAACCCAGTGTGTCACAGTAACACGACTTTCTCTTGTAAAATAAAATGTTAAATAAATGAACGGTGTAACGCTCGAGGAAGAGATGTGGTTGAAGGATTTTGAAGCGAGATGAGGTTCGACTTACAATAAAATAAATACGGCAGCGATTTGAATCCATAAGTTACATTTTATTATTATTATTATTGAGTGATGATGCCTACATAAGCCTTGGGCTTGTGCGTAGGTAATGATATGTGGTGATTTACAGCTGAAAAAAATGCCAGACCTGACCGGGAATCGAACCCGGGACCCCGGCATAGTAGCCAGTTGCGCTGACCACTACACCACGGGCCGGCCAAACCCTGGAATTCCGGCTTTAGCCCTGGAATGGATATTAAGGCCTTAACATAAAAAAAAGTTTTTTACAATGAGAGCTCAGCCCCTGCCAAACATTTCACAGACAAGTCGCTTACCATACCAAGTACAGCTTAACAAATGTAATAACTGAAGCGAGTTTAAAAAAAAATTGTAGAAGCCGTTTTTGAGAAAATCGCACGAAAAACTACTGCTACCGGTTGGCCGATTTTAATGAAAAAGTTCGCTTCGTGTCCCTTGTGGCATGTAACCTAAGTTCAGTTTTTCAATTTCGTACGCTATTCCGTTCATGAAAAATTTTGTTTCATGAAAAATGTTTTTTGGGTTCAATGGGCCTAAAATTTCCGATAAAAATTTGATTTAGATAAATCAATATGAAAATAATAATTTCCTTCTCTAAATATTCATAAATATAAGGCAAGAGAAAATGAAAACATATCTGAAAATTAATAAAAAATACATTTTTTTATAATAAAGTTAAGAATTTTATGTGGAAAATATTTATTTACTGAAGCACACACAATTACAAGGAAAAAATAGTAACATTTCAAAGTATTAAATAATTATTTTTTATAAATAGCCTGTTGTGTAACTTATATACCCGCAAGTTAAACTAAGCTTTAGACCAAGGATTACCTCAAAAAAAAATGAAAACTAATTAAAAAATTTAAACAAACAAATTTCAATAGAAACCATCATGCTTGCTACCCGCAAGCAATACAACATAGAAAAGTATTATCTTATATCCCAGTGATTTTACGGTCACAATTAATTATTTTAAAAACCTTTATAAATACAATGATATATTTTTACTTTCTCTTGCCTATAAGAATATATAGGAAGAAAAGTATTGTTTTCATGTCAATTTTCTGAACCCAAAAAACATGTTTGTTAGCGATAGGTCTCTCTCTCCCCCTCCCCCCCTCTCTCACTGCGGTGTGTGAGAACGGAATATCTCAAAACGAATTATCGTTTGAACTTGAAACTGTAAACTTAAGTTAGATACCACTAGAGGACCCGACACGAACATTTTCATAAAATCGGTCAACTGGAAGTAAGCCTAGTAGTTTATTCGTGTTATTTTTTACGTTTTTTGTGATTTTCTCAAAAACGGCCACTACGATTTTTTAAAAATCGCCTCATTTACTAATTTTTTTATTCCCTACAAAATAGGGTAGGTGTCATGTCTGCTGAAATTCTTTGGGAGGTTGTTTTCTCGCAAAACAATTTGTTTTTAAGATTGCGGCTTTAATATGCATTTTTAGCGCAAAAATGTATGTGTTAAATAAAGTTGTAGAGAATTTAAAAACCAACGACTTTTATTTCAAACATTTTTTTGTACGCTGAGTTTAGCGGTAGTTAGCGTTTTTCTATTTGTCACTCACGAAAACGTGTAAAAAAAATCCATTTTTTACGATTTTAGCCTTAGCATGCATTTTACGACAAAGTTGTACATAATCAAATTTATAGGAAATTAAAATATCTACAACTTTTATCAGGAGCATCTTTCTGTACAGACCCTAGTTCAGCGTAAAAGAGAGATTTTCCGTATTTTTAAGTCCAACTGAGGTTGATTTTATTTTGCATCATTCACTCATGTTTAAAATTAGGTTATGGTTATTGAGGTTAGTTTTTTGTTTGTTTCTAATGTTAAGTTATATTGTTAATTAAGGTTTATTGGCAAGAGAAAGTTCTGTGATTGTTTCACACCAGATTTTTAATCATTACAAACGTTTGATATTCATTAAACGTTATTCACTCATGATTAAAATAAGGTTTAATTATTCATTATTTACTTTGGCAGGAGATATTCGTGTGAGTGTTGACTTCAGATTATTCAAATTCAAACGTTATTTTTATGACCATACTGTGACACTAATCGATAAGGTCCGTTTCGGGATCTAGGTAATTAAATAATTAATACACTAAAGTTTACAATTACAAATATTTATTACACTAAAAGATTTACAAAATAAATAATAAACTAATTATAATGAGGTATTACAATAAATAACTTGAATAATTTACTTAATACTACTTACAATCACTTATACACAAAGCACATACACAAAAACTGAATATAATGCACATACACGAGATAATATAACAATAGTTAACCACTACAATGCTCGGATACGTAACCTGTAATACGCACCGTTAGCCACTCAATAAACAATCGTCAGAGATCAAACGGATACTAACTCACTGACCGCACTCGAGGCTCTATTTATATGGGCAAATCAAAGAATCCTCTCGAAAGACACCGAAATTCGATACAAATAATAAAGTACAAAAACCCTTTATAAATGAGTACTAGAAAAATCTATCATAAACAAGTAAATAGATCTATTATAAATAAAATAAAAGGTAATCAACCGACAATTTCATAAATAGTTGTACAACAATAACCCTACCTTATCATACACAATAGCACGGTCATTTAAATAATCTCTATGAATAGGTTATACTTTTATAGCTAATCCTATTGTTACTTTTTCTGCCCATAACAGACAGGTGGAGTGTCAGATTATTTACACTCAATCTGTTCGTTGCAGGGCTAAAATAAATAGTTCTGTTTCTTATCACATGGTCAGCCAATTAAATGACTGAATCATTTAAGAACAGAAGAGGTAGAGGTGTAAAAGACACTAGTCAGAGTTATCTCCTCTAAAAGTAATGAATTTCACTATACAGCCAGACCCTGTGGTGAATGAAGTGAAGGTGTCATTTGCAGAGTGGAAAATATGTGCTTTTCAGAGGGCCCGGCATGCTGATAAGTGTACTTTTCCACTCAGTGAGGAAGGCAATGGTAAACCACCTCACACCTCGTTTTACTTAGTAAAACCTCTACAGGTTCAAACCAGCCTTTCGGCTGATGACCTAAACAACATTTCATACACAATAGCGCGGTCATTTAAATAACCTCTATGAATAGGTTATACTTTTATAGCTAACCCTATTGTTACTTTTTCATTCTATTATCAATTCTTTACCATTTTATGAATGAAGAACAAGAAATTTCTTGAACCACATTCGTCTTCGATATTGTCACAATACAACAGAAACACCCAGTACTGTAGTAAGTCTACTTTTATAATAATATTTAGGCACCCGCTAAAATGAGTTATTACATAGGCCTACTAAGGAAGTAACATCGGTGAAAATGTGGAAAAAAGTAAATTTATATAGAACATAAAAATCAGGAAAGAGCTTTTTAGCATCAAACAACTGAGAGAAAAGCCCCCTGGGTGATATCAGTTATTTACTCTCGTACCTCGTAAACCCTTGTACATACATAACATTTCTTCTTTCAACATCTACAACATTAGCTGTTATTTAATAATTTTTTTTTGTTTTTTTTTTTTTTTCCGGGGTTCCTACGGCCGGCGCCGCTTCCCGCACTTCAATCTCCACTCTCCTCTATCCTCCCAATCACCCTCATCCATCCCTCTCTCCCTCATGGCTTCCTGTATTCCCTTTCTCCACGTTTTCCTTGGTCTACCTTTCTTCCTTCTGTTGGTTGGGACATAAGACAACATTCTTTTTGGCCACCTCTCATCACCCATTCTCTGCACATGACCATACCATATCAGTTGTCGTCTCTCTATCCTATCCACAATGGTATCTTCTACATGAGCTCTCTTCCTGATGTCGTCATTACGGATATGGTCCAACCTGGACACTCTACATGAACGGCGCAGAAAGTCCATTTCAATTGCTTTAAGCTGGCTGTCTATTTTTGATGTTATTTGCCAGCACTCTGCCCCATAAGTTGTTATTGGCTCCACAATAGTGTGGTACAACTGGACTTTTGTATTCATGTGCTTCTTTTCTTTTGTATTCTTTTGTATTCACATGAATTTAATAATTAAAAATCCAATTTAAACTTCAAATATTTTTGAAATTTTATTTCAAAAATAACCGTAGCGTAGTGGTAGCGCGTTAGCCTACAACGCGGAAGTCACGGGTTCGATTCCCAGTTAAGATTTGGAAATTTTCACAAGTCAAAACCAATTGTTCCAGTCATACAAAGTGATTCAGAACTACAAACAGGTTGATTTTCATTTCCATCATTCACTCATGATTAAAATAAGGTTATGTTTTTTGAGGTTAGTATTTTGTTTATTTCTAATGTTAAGATATATTGCTCATTATTTGCATTGGCACGAAAAAGTCGTGTCAGTGTTTCACCCCAGATTTTTAATATATACAAATAGACAATCATTGTAAAAGAAATTGTTGATGTTATATATATTAAAATATGCTTATTTTTCCTTGTTTCAATTTCTTATCTAATATAATATATATAAAAATATCTAATATTGTTTTTGTTATAATCTTGCCAGAAGGTAACATCATTCCCCTCCTGGAATAAGACAACTGGATCGAATTGTCAACCCTAGTACCATATTTCCATCCCTCTTCTCTCATGACCTCGCACTCTTCTCTCCAATGCCATGTCCAACTCCATATTTTACTCCTCTTCTTTCTTCTTACTTGTCGATTAGTTCTTCTGTTTAATTTCATCCTCTTCGGGAGAAGTTACAGAGTTGAATTGATGCTTACAATTTTTGTAGTCCATCTTCTTGTACTAAATCTTCTTGGCATTGGATGGCAGGTTGATGGTTGATGGCCGGATGAAAATCTATTGCTGGACTAGGTTTAACCAGTCCAATCCCTATACATAAAGATAACCCTTCAACCTACTTCTATATGTACAGTGTTAACCCTAAACCAGGCTAAGAGAATGATATCACCCTTGTAACAAGATTATATTTAAGAATTAAATAGCAGACAAATATTTTAATAAATTGTGAAATATTATTGCAAAATTTCATAAAATTACAAAATATTGCGTAACATTTTAACGTTCTTCACCTATCAAGATACGAAATTAAATGAAATAATTTTTGTTACCTTAGAAACTACACTAATTATTTTTAAACCCTATTGTTGTTTAGATTTAATTAGAATATACAATTAATTAACAAACTGCGAGTGTTTTTTTTACTTTCTCTTGCCTATATGAATATAAAATTATTATATGAAGGAAAATATTTTTTCATGCAGATTTTTTGAAATCGAGTTTTCACCGGATCTGCACGTTTTAAAACCCCCTGAACCAAAAAACATGTTTTTAGCGATTGGGTTGTGTGTATATGTGTGTGTGTGTGTGTGCGTGCGCGCGCGCGTGCGTGCATGTGTGTGTGAACAGACTATTTCAAGAACGGAACATCGTACGAACTTGAAACTTGAAATTTAAGTTAGATACCACTAGAGAACCCGACACGAACATTTTCATCAAATTCGGTCAACCGGAAGTAGTAGTTTATTTGTGTCATTTTTCACTTTTTTGCGATTTCCTCAAAAAACGGCTCCTACAATTTTTTTTAAAAGTCGCCTCATTTACTAAATTTTTTATGCTCTACAAGGTAGGGTAGGCGCCATGTCTACTAATATTCTTGGGAAGGTTGTTTTTTTGTAAAAAAAGTTCTTCGTTTAAGTTATTTCTTGTTTTTTTAAGATGGCGACGACTTTAATATGCATTTTGGCGCAAAAATATTCATATAGACAAAACAAACTAAACATTTCGTGTTGAATGGGGGTTAGTAGTTTGTAGAGTTATGGAGAATTTAAAATCCTCAGTTTTTAATTCAAACATTTTTTGTATAACGTTTAGTTTAGCGGTAAATAGCGATTTTCTGTTTTTTTTAATGTGTAACAAAATCGATTTTTTAAGATTTGAGCCTTAGTATGGATTTTACGACAAAAACGTATAATAGAAAATTAAGAGATCTACAACTTTTAATTAGAGCATTTTCTCTACAGAGCCTAGTTTAGCGTGAAAGAGTTTTCTTATAAGCCTTAAGTACGTTTCCTTATTTTGAAGCCAAACAGAGGTTGATTTTCATTTTGCGTCTTTCACTCATGATTAAAATAAAGTTATATTTTTTGATTATTTTTAATGTTTTATTACTAATGTTAGATTACATTGTTCATTATTTGTATTGGCAAAAGAAAGTTGCGTGAGTGTTTCACACCAGATTTTTATCTCTCGTACCTGTAGGTCTAATTTTAGACTACGTTAGGTGACTTTATACGTTTCTGGATTACACATAGGTGTACAAATAATATTCAAAGAAAATTCAAGAAACTGGAAAACTAAGAATATATTATATGTTATATGATGTAATGGGAATAAAATTTAAGCTAAAAGTAACTACTACGGTCATTTCCCTCGAGAAAAGAGATAACTTAAAGTAGAAATGGAATTTGATGGAACAAGAACATGTGGAATAAAATGATATAAAAAAATGAGACCCGGCAAAACATGAAATTACTTTTTACATAATATACTGTCAAATAAAATTTGACGTGATGTCACAAAAAATTCTAGTAAAGTTGCAAGCTGAATGAAGTTTATTACTCCAAAAATATGAACCTTCCAAACAGTTATAAATATACTTTCAAATAATACGAACCGGCAAAATGCATTAACTTTCCGGTGACTGCTCCAAATGTATAAAATTTGGTTAAATTCCGTTTTAACCCCAACAAAAACATATTGTTGTTGTTGTTTAGGTCAACAGCCGAAAGGCTGGTTTGAACCTCTAGAGGTTTTACTAAGTAAAAACGAGGAGTAAGGTGGTTTACCAGCCTTCCTCACTGAGTTGAAAGAGTATGCTTATCAGCATGCCAGGCCCTCCGAAAAGCACTCACTTTCCACCCTGCAAATGACACCTTTACTTCATTCACCACAGGGTCTGGCTGCATAGTGAAATTAATTACTCTCAGAGGAGATAACTCTGACTAGTGTCTTTTACACCTCTACCTCTTCTGTTCTTAAATAGTTCAATCATATAAGTGACTGACTATGTTATAAGAAACAGAACTATTTTTTTAGCCCTGGACCAAACAGATAGAGTGCAATTAAAATAACATTCCACCTGCCCGTTTTGGGCATAAAACGGGCCCAAAACATGTTATAAAATAGATTCGCTGGATAGCGTTAGTGTTATATTATTAAAGATCGGAAATTTTATATAAATTATAAATACTCACATTGCCGGGCTTTGGCCCAAACATAAATTTAATTGTTCGGCAAGTGTCCTATGACATTGTGTTCATTAGATTTTTTGTTATGCCCATAATGGGCAGGTGGAGTGTTAAATTAATTGCACTTTATCTAGTGCTTTCAGGGCTACAAAAAATAGTTCTGTTTCTTATCACATAGTCAGGCAATTGTATGATTGAACTATCTAAGAACAGAACAGGTAGAGGTGTAAAAGACGCTAGTCAAGAGTTATCTCCTCTGAGAGTAATGAATTTCACTATACAGCCAGACCCTGTAGTGAATGACGTAAAGGTGTCATTTGCAGGGTGAAAAGTGGGTTCTTTATGGAGGGCCTGGCATGCTGATAAACATACTCTTTCAACTCAGTGAGGAAGGCAAGAATAAACCACGTCATTCTTCGATTTTACTTAGTAAAACCTCTCCAGGTTCAAACCAGACTTACGGTAGTTGACCTTAACAAGGTTTTTGTTTGTTTTTACTTTCTCTTGCCCTCTTTTATAAATGGGAAGGAAAGTATTGTTTTCATGCAGATTTTTCCAAATCGAGTTTTTACCGGATATACACGTTTTCAGACCCACTGAACCCGAAAAATACGTTTTTAGCGATTGATCTTTGTGTGTGTGTGTGTGCGCGCGCGCGTATCTGAACAAAATATCTCAAAAACGGAATATCGTACGAAGTTTAAACTTGAAACTTAAGTTAGGTAACACTAGAAGATCTAACACGAACATTTTCATCAAAATCAGTAAACTAGAAGTAGTACATACTCGTAGTTTATTCGCGTAACTTTAATTTATCTTGCGATTTTCTAAAAAACGGCTTCAACGATTTTTTTTAAAAATCGCATTATTTACTACATTTTTATACTCCACAAGATAGGGTAGGCGCCATGTATACTGAAATTCTTGGGGAGGCTGTTCTCTTGTAGAAAAAACTGGTTTTATTACAATTGCGGCTTTAATATGCGTTTTAAAACAAAAGAATATAGTATAATAAAAGTTGTAGATAATTTTAAAATCTGCAACTTTTATTTCTAAAATTTCTTTGTATAACGTTTAGTTTAGCGGTAATTTATAATTTTCTGTTTTGTTCCATGAGAATCTGTAAAAAATGGATTTTTAAAGATATCTTACTTAGTACGCATTTTACGACAAAAGTGTAGGCTATACTACATGATCAAATTTATAGGAAATTAAAAGATCTACAACTTTTGTTTAAAGCATTTTTCTCTACAGAGCCTAGTTTAGCGTGAAAGAGTGATTTTGCGTACTATTAAGCCAAACTAAGGTTAATTTTCATTTTGCGTCTTTTACTCATGATTAAAATAAGATTATATTTCTTGAGGTTAGTTTTTTTTGTTTATTTTTAATGTATTATTATTAATGTTAGGTTATATGGTTCATTATTTGCATTGCCAAGAGAAAGTCGTGTGAGTGTTCACGCCATATTTTTATGAATTGTAATAGTTTTAAGCCCAAAACTAAGTTTTGTATCTCAGTTGTACAATTTTATTTTCAGTTGATGAATTTTGAGAGTAATTTTTACGGTTATTTAGTTGCAACCCACCAAGGTGGTCTAGAGAGGTAAAGTCATCACCGCGAGTCAGCTGTTTAACAGCTGATTTTCGAAGACGAAGGTTCCTGGTTTAAATCCTAGTAAAGGTAGTTAGTTTAATACGGATTTGAGTACTAGACAGTGGTTACCGGTGTACATTGATGGTTGAGGTTCAATTAACCAAACTCTCTCAGGAATGGTCGGCCTGGGTCTGTACAAGACACCACCTCATTTACACATCATCCTCATCTCATTGGGTCATGGGGTTCTTTATTGTTCTGCTTTGAACAGATTGCAACGTACACACATTAGAAATTTTTTTTTTTTTTTTTTTTTTTTTTATCACACAATATGTTATGTACAATCTGCTTTATAGCAATAAGTACAATTGATCAAATGAATAATTCACATAAAAGGATAAAAACCCAATGGTTTACCCTATATAGGGAGCAATATTTTTAAAAATATCGTTATATCAAGTTTAGTTTTATATGTTCGTTTTATATGTTTGTGTAAGAGTAAGTGCTTGTGTTTGTGTGTGTTTTTTAGAATCTGAAAGGTAAATCTAGAGGATCAAATCTTTGAAGTCTACGTAATGTGTCACTGTTGTCCAAGAGATTAACTGCCAGAAAGTTCTCATGATTGTTTAATTTTGAAATGTACTTATCACTAAATTCACTGATCACTTCTTTGATTGGTTTGATGTTACAGTCTTCATGGATTCGCAAGTTGTTGACGTACCAAGGAACAGCTAGCATTGTCCTGAGGGTCTTGGATTGGAATCTTTGTAAAATTTCAATATTTGAATTTGACGCAGTTCCCCAAAGCTGTATACCATACGTCCAAATTGGTTTTAGTATCGTTTTGTACAACAATAGTTTGTTATCTATCGAAAGTTTAGATTTATTTCCAATTAACCAAAAATGTTTGCTGAATTTAATGTTGAGTTGTTTGCGTTTAGTTCTTATGTGTTTAGCCCATGTAAGTCTTTTATCCAAATGCATCCCTAAATATTTGACGTCGTCATTTTGCGGAATTTGGATACCATTAAGCGTTACTGGTGGACATGTGTTCCTCTTTAAAGTAAATGTGACATGATTTGATTTTCCTTCGTTAACTTTAATCTTCCATTTACTTAACCAGTGTTCAATTTGTATTAAACTGTGTTGTAATTTTTCTGAAGCAATCACTGGGTTACCATCAGAAGCTAGAATAGCAGTGTCATCTGCAAATGTAGCGGTGAGAACATCATTTCCATTCGGTAAGTCTGATGTATAAATAGTGTAGAGAACAGGTCCAAGAACACTTCCTTGAGGGACACCAGCTTTTATTGATTTCAAATCAGTAATTGTATCATTTAATTTAACTTGGAACATTCTTTCCGTAAGATATGAACGTAAGATACGATAAAAATTTCCTGGGAGTTTTTCTTTAATTTTGTATAGAAGTCCTGTATGCCATACGCGATCAAATGCTTGTTGAACATCCAAGAAAACGGCAGAACAATACAATTTATTCTCAAAACTGTTTCGGATTTCTTTAACTAAGCGATGAACTTGTTCAATCGTTGAATGTTGTTTTCTAAACCCAAATTGATGGTTTGGAATTAAATTATTATTTTCAAGATGAGGACTTAACCGTAGAAGAAACATTTTTTCGAACAATTTTGAAAGGATGGGAAGAAGACTTACAGGGCGGTAAGATGAAGATAATGATGGAGGTTTACCAGGTTTTTGAAGCATTATTATTTTAGCTACTTTCCACTGATATGGCACGTAATTTAGACGGAGAACAGCATTAAATATTAGTAATAAAACCACTAGTCACATTAGATAATAAAAAAAAATTAGTTGCCACCGTTTTGTTTTGATATGATACCCCCAAATCAGAGTACGGTCTAAATTGAAACCCAAATATAAAATTTTCTTTTCTTATGTTATCTTATTGTTTCCAGGTATACAGGTGGAAAAGTTATTCGTAATGTCACTTGCACAGATTTTAGCGGGTTAACTTTCATTCAAAAAAATTTTAACAATCGTTTAGATCAGCGGTTCCCAAACTTCTATCTTTTACGCCCCCTTTTGCCAAAAAGAAAACTTCTCACGCCCCCTCACACAATTTTATTGGGAAATGAAAAATCACGTATTACATTGAATAACCATACATTTATTTTTTTATTTTTTGTAGCATTAGAAGTTGCAATTTAATTTTAACGAGACAAAATAAATCAGTAGATGGATGACCTTGCATTTTTTTTAAAAAAGGTTGATTATTAGAAAGTGCGCAAAGTGAATCATTGATAAAACCAACATTACATCGATGCTCTGTTTTTATTGTAACAAGTGCTGAAAACACTTTTTCGCACAGATAGGTGCTTGATAAAGATAATTACAAAATTACTGCCGCTTTCTGTTATATACTGGGGTAAATTTGGTAATACTTAAACCAAAGTGATGTTTTGTCAATTTTATCGAAATCGTTTTTCGCAGGAGAAACAATTTTTATTTCTAAAACTTGTTTTTTAAGTAATTCGGGCAGGAAGTCTATATTGACACTGAAAGGATCCGTTATGGAGGGTAAAGCTATCTCGAAGTCCCGCGCCCCCCTTGACGTGTCTTCACGCCTCCCTTGGGGGGCGCGCCCCCCACTTTGAGAACCGGTGGTTTAGATATTTAAAAGAAATGTAAATTACAATATTTATTGCTCAAACGTTTCTTAAATTTCAAACATTAGACATTTGATCCTAATAACTAGTTCAAACCATAAAAATCCTCAACAAATAGCACTTAAAATATTTAAATAAATACCTCTGAAGTATTTTCACTAATTACGTGTGGATGTGTCATGTGGAAATTTCAAGAGAACAGAACGTACTAGTTTGAAACACAATATACGTGGGTAGAAGCCGGAAGAACCAAGTAAAGGATATGAAAGATGAAATGAAGGACGAAGGATGAGAACAATGGGTACAAATATTGACACAAGCAAAGGTTTCTGGTTCCGTTAGAGTATAATCTCACAACTAAGGCTGTTTGAAATTCTGTTAATATGCCAGCTAACAAACGTCACGAATTTACTGCATAACTAAACAAGCGACGAAGACTAATGACATGTAAAACACTAAATTTAAGTGTATTTTACAGGTAATAAAATAACCTTTGATAAATTATTATTACATCCAATAATTATATAAATTTATTACCAGCACCCACTCCTCGCTTTGTTTTGCATTCACAAATAATTCTGATCTTCAAATCGTATTGTGACAATATCGAAGAAGGTCATATAAAAGGTTATTGTTGTACAACTATTTATGAAAAGGTCGGCCGGTAACAACTTTTATTCTATTTACAATAAGATCTATTGTTGACTTGTTTACAAAAGATTTTTCTAGCACTCATTTATAAAGGGTTTTTTAAACACTTTTATTTAACTTACTCTTGGATCCATCAAATCTTGCAACTTAAAATTTTAATACTTCTACCGTATCAATATGAATCAAACTTTGCACACTTGTTTATCTTCGATGACAATACGCTGTGGAGGTGTTTGTAAAAAAATTTGTTTAAATTTAAAAAAAAATTTAGAAAACGCTTTTATTTAACAATTACTTAAAAAAATTAACTAAAAAAAAAATAAAAAAAAATTACAAAAAAATCAAAAAAAAAATTTAAGAAACGCTATTATTTAACAATTAATCAAAAAGAAATGAACTAAAAATAAAAAAATAAAAAAATTTACAAAAAAAAATCACAGACATTACAGTTAAAAATAAAAGCGTGGCGCATTAATATATAGCAGAAACTGCGTTGTACTAACAATTCAAAGGTGTAACAAAAGGTTAAGGATATCTGGAGTAGGTAAGACTTTGAAAATATGGCACAAACATCACAAAAACGTATAAATTAAAAATCTATATATAAACTTAATTATATATAAATTTTTAATTTATACGTTTTTGTGATGTTTGTGCCATATTTTCAAAGTCTTACCTACTCCAGATATCCTTAACCTTTTGTTACACCTTTGAATTGTTAGTACAACGCAGTTTCTGCAAAACTCTTACCGGTCAGTTTACAATTTTATTGTAATTTTGAGAGGATATCATAACGTTTTGTTGAATATATTATATAATTTCTAAAAATAAATTGACTATTGATGCGACCGTTTCTGCAAAACTCTTACCGGTCGGTTTACAATTTTATTGTAATTTTGTGAGGATAATTATGTTCTATCATAACAATACGCGAGATGATAAGTATGACGTTAAAAAATAATTTATTATTTATAATAATAATAATAATAATAATAATAAAAATAATAATAATTTATTATAGTTTTACATTTTTTGTAAATAAATTGTTTGTATAAAATTGATTTTATGAAGAAAAAAGTTAACCGCCCAACGTGGGGCTCGAACCCACGACCCTGAGATTAAGAGTCGAATGCTCTACCGACTGAGCTAGCCGAGCATGCCAACTCACAGCAAAATTATAGCATATAAGACAGGGCAGCCGAACCGTAACATGTAACATGTATACGGTGCTGCCACCTAACGTCAATCGGAGGAGGAGGACATTTTCCGAGATCCGATATAAAAAAACATACTAAATCGGGTCCCGCGGCATTAAAATTATTGAAAATAAATGTTTGCAGTTTGTTTTTAATACTGAAATGAAGACTAAATGTCGTTTAAAGTGAAACAATGTTATACTAAAGCATTGGAAACATGTTTTGATCAATAATTAAAATAATAAAGATAAATGTGAAATTCGATCAAAGTTGTTAGCGCTAAATAAGCAGTTCGCTTGCGCCGGCTGCGAAAACTCTTACCGGGCGCATTTCAAGCGAAATGCTTAATAATATTTATTGTAAAATATTCGTTGTAAAATATTAAATATATTAATGCGCCACGCTTTTATTTTTAACTGTAATGTCTGTGATTTTATTTTTGTAATTTTTTTTCTTTTTTTCTTTTTAGTTCATTTCTTTTTACTTTCTCTTGCCTATATGAATATATAGGAAGGAAAGTATTGTTTTCATGTCGATTTTTCGAAATCGAGTTTTCACCGGATCTATACGTTTTCAGACCCCCTGAATCCAAAAAACATGTTTTTAGCGATTGGTCTGTGTGTGTGTGTGTGAACAGAATATCTCAAGAACGGAATATCGTACAAACTTGAAACTTGAAACTTAAGTTACATACCACTACCGGACCCGACACGAACATTTTCATCAAAATCGGTCAACCTGAAGTAGTAGTTTATTCGTATAATTTTTCACTTTTTTGCGATTTTCTCAAAAACTGGTCCTACGATTTTTTCTAAAATCACCTGGTTTACTACATTTTTTATGCTCTACAAGATAGGGTAGGCGCCATGTTTGCTGAAATTCTGCGTGAGGCTGTTTTTACGTAAAAACATTTTCTTTTTAAGATTGCGGCTTTAATATGCATTTTAGCGCAAAACGTTATATAATAAAAGTTGTAGAGAATGTAAAATTCTACAACTTTTATTTCAAACATTTTTTTGTATAACGCTTAGTTTAGCGGTAATTAGCGATTTTCTGTTTTTTTCTCACAAAAACGTGTGAAAAATTGTTTTTTTAAAGATTTCGGCCGTAGTATTCATTTTATGACACAAGTGTATATAATAAAATTTATAGGAAATTAAAAGATCTACAACTTTTATTTAAAGCATTTTTCACTACAGAGCCTAGTTTAGCGTGAAAGTGTGATTTTCCGTTTTTTTTAAGCCAAATTGAGTTCGATTTTCATTTTGCGTCATTCACTCATGTTTAAAATAAGGTTATGTTTTTGAGGTTAGTGTTTTGTTTATTTCTAATATTTTATTAATAATGTTAGGTTTATTATTAGATATTTGCATTGGCAAGAGAAAGTTGTGTGAGTGTTTCACACCAGATTTTTGATTAATTGTTAAATAATAGCGTTTCTTAACATTTTTTTTGTACTTTATTATTTGTATCGAATTTCGGTGTCCTTCGGGAAGATTCATTTTTTGATTCACTATATAAAGAGACCCCCGAGCGCGGTCAGTGAGTTAGTATTCGTTTGATCTTTGACGAGTGACTATCGGGGCGTTATATCAGGTTAACGGTTCCGAGGTATTGTTATACTGTCTTTGTGTGTGTGTGTTTTGTGTAAAGTTATTGTGCAGGTGCATTAAATTCAGTTTTTGTGTATTCAGTTTCATTTTGTATGAGTAGTCTATAAAATTGATTGTAAGTAGTGCTAAGTAAATTATTAAGTTATTTATTGTTTATTATTTATTTTACGTATAAGTTATTTATTGTATTACTTCATTATAATAAAATTAGTTTATTATTTATTTTGTAAATCTTTTAGTTGTAATAAATATTTGTAATTGTAAACTTTAGTGTATTAATTATTTAATAATTTAGATCCCGAAACGGACCTTAGCGATAAGTGTCACAGTATGTAATAAATATTTGGAGGCTTTTAGGCCAGCCTAGTCAGTCAGCTGGTATTATTTGTTAAGTAACACGAATTGGGCAAGCTACTTTGTATGGTGACCAGCTGAAAGCCTTATGTGAAGAACCTCTACTGGGGGTCCCTGTTCAATCTCATACCTAATTCACATCAAATAATACACCAAAGCAGCGATCAAATTGGGTCGCTGTCAATAATGTACAGTTCCCGATAAAAATTTAAAAAAATCTGGTATGAAACACTCACACGACGTTTTCTAGCCAATACAAATAATGAACCATACATTCATAATAAAACATTAGAGATAAACAAAAATCTACGACAATAGTGTATATAATCAAATTTATAGGAAATTAAAAGATCTACAACTTTTATTTAGAGTATTTTTCTCTACAGAGACTAGTATAGCGTGAAAGAGTGATTTTTTGTATTTTTAAGCCAAACTGAAGTTGATTTTCATTTTGCGTTTTTCACTCATGGTTAAAATAAGGTTACGTTTTTTGTTTATTTTTAATGTTTTATCTATATACTATCAAATTCGATGTATATGTATGTTTGCATGTTCCCCTTTATCTCCTAAATTACTGAACCAATTTTCATGCAGTTTTTTTATGTTGTAACTATGAATTGATAATGCTCATATGATTCAGCAAATAGCGACCTGGTGCTAAGGATCACTTGGTGACAACATCACATGATAATTTTATTGTATTTTATTATGTAGATACGATTTTGTATTGTTGAGTATTTTATAAAAGTAAAGTTCCGTGTTTCTTTAACTTGTTTTAATTTTCTTTTAATTAGTGAGTGATCAGTTGCTTTGATATTTTATTTTGACTTTTACTTTACATCCAGCTGCGATCTAGCAGCTAAACAATTTCTGCTACATATTTAAAAAAAAGGTGATTACACCATTTTTCGCGTGCGAAGCCGCGACGGGGCATGCTAGTTACTAATATTAGGTTATATATGGTTTATTATTTGCATTGGCTAGAAAAAGTTGTGTGAGTGTTTCATACCAGATTTTTTAAAAATTATTATCGGGAACTGTACATTATTGACAACGACCCAATTTGATCGCTGCTTTGCTGTATTATTCGATGTGAATAGGCATGAGTTCGAATAGGGACCCCCATTAACAGTCTGTTAAGATATGGCTGTCAGCTGGTCACCATACAAAGTCGCTTGCCCTATGTCTGTGATTTTCTCAAAAACGGCACCTACGATTTTTTTAAAAAATCGCCTCGTTTACTAAATTTGTTTTCCCCTACAACATTGGGTTGGCGCCATGTCTGCTGAAATTCTTAGGGAGGCTGTTCTCTCGTAGAATTTTTTTTAAAGATTGCGGCCTTAAAATGCATTTTAAGGCAAAAGTGTATATAATCAAAGATGTAGATAATTTAAAAATCTACAACTTTTAATACCAACATTTTTTTTGTATGACGTTTATTAGTTTAGTGGTAATTTGTGATTTTCTGTTTTTCTCATGAAAATCTGTAAAAAATGGATTTTTTAAGATTTTGGCCTTAGTATGCATTTTACGACAAGAGTAGGCCTATATATAATATAATTTATAGAAAATGAAAACGTCTACAAATTTTCTTTTAGGCATTTTTCTCTACAGAGAATACAGAGATTAGCGTGAAAGAGTGATTTTCCGTATTATTAAGCCAAAATAAGTTGATTTTATTTTGTTTCATTCACTCATGATTAAAATGACGTTATGTTTTGTAAGATTACTATTTTTTTGTTCATTTCTAATGTTTTAATACTAATGTCAGTTTATATTGGTCATTATTTGCATCGGCAAGAGAAAGTCGTTTTCTGAGTTTTTCACACCAGATTTTATCTTCAAGTGATAAAGCGCATTTTTAATGTTATCAAATTATTTAGTTTCTTTTAAAAGGAAAAATTTCCGCTTTTTAAAAGAGTTAAATGCATTATTATTATCAAAACATTATTTAATTGATTCTAACAATAAACCAAAAATGAACAAAAGAAGTAAAGAATTTATTGTTTAAACATGACAGGAAAATTCAGCGGTTAAAACAAAAGAAGAACCCGGAAAAAATAAATTCAACATCTTAAAAGAAATACCGTCAGATAAACATTTCAACAAGGATTACATTTCGGTTAATATTTTCCATTATGGGAAAATACAGGGTTATAGAGTGGTAGATAGAAAAAGAGGGAGATGAAAAACGAATAAGTGTTAAAAACGTTATCAATAAAAACAAAGAAGAAAAAGAACTTAGAAATATGTGTAATGGGTTGCAGATGTTAGAAAAGATTTTACAAGCATACAAGAAAAAAGAAAAACCGTAGGGAAAGAAAGGGTGGATGTAAAGAGAAGGGAAAGGAATTGCAAAGAAAATTCTGCTTACATTTCCCGATAAATCAAGATAACCAGGTTGTACGGTATATTTTGATTTATACATAAACTGTAAAAAACACAACACATACTGTAAAGGCTCATATGAAACAGAAAGGAAAACTATCACATGATTTTCTATTGTATCAACAAACATAACATTTCGTGTCGATACCATTTTTAGTCTAAAAATTTGGTGTGGACACTTACATGACTTTCTCCTGCCAATGTAAATAACGACCAATATAACCTAATATTAGTAATTAAACGTTAGAAATAAACAAAAAAATTAATCTCGAAAATTATAACTAAACTTTATTCAAGATTGAAAGACGTAAAATGAAAATCAACCTTAGTTTGGCTTAACACGGAAAATCACTCTGACACTACACTAGGCTATGTAGAGACAAATGCTCTAAATAAAAGTTGTAGATCTTTCAATTTCCTACTAATTTGATTATGTACACTTTTATCGTAAAATGTATACTAAGGCAGAAATCTTAAAAAAACATTTTTTTAGAGATTTTCATGACGGAACAACCAGAAAATCACAAATTACCGCAAAAAGAAACCGTAATACAAAAAATTAGTTGATACATAAGTTGTAGATTTTTCAATTTTCTACAATTTCTTTTTAATGTACACTTTTGCGCTAAAATGCATATTTAGGCCGCAATCTTAAAAAAACTATATTTTTCTACGAGAGAACAGCCTCCCCAAGAATTTCAGCAGACATGGCGCCTACCGTATCTTGTAGAGCGTAAAAAGTTTAGTAAAGGAAGCGATTTAAAAAAAAAACGTAGAAGCCGTTTTTGAGAAAATCGCAAAAAAACAAAATGATACAAATAAAAAACTACCTATATCTGGTTGACCGATTTTGAAATGTTCGTGTCGGGTATCCTCTAGTGGTATCTAACTTAAATTTCAAGTTTCAAAATCGTACGATGTTCCGTTCTTGAGATATTCTATTCACACGCGTGCGCACACACGCACACACACACACACACACAGACCAATCCCTAAAAACATGTTTTTTTGGGTTCAGGGGGTCTGAAAACGTGTAGATCCGGTGAAAACTCGATTTAAAAAAATCGACATGAAAACAATCCTTTCCTTCCTACATATTCATAGAGATAAGAGAAATTAAAAAATCGGTTATCCGAAACTGTCATGTCCTAATTATTTCGGATAATCGGTAATTCACTGTAATGAATTTTTCACTAAGTAATACATTCTCCCCCTACGTTACAGAGTTGTACAAAAGTAACATAATGAAAGGTACAAAAGCTCCTTTGTAGATAACCCAGCCAAGTTAGTCGAATGGGTGTGACCAACCATCCATCCGTGTTAACCGAATTGTATTGTGTGGTAGGCCTGTTAGACAACTAAATTACTTGTCTTCAAGTAAAGGCGGGTAAAGGCAAGTAAAGGCAGTAGGTAGGAAGGAATAAACCATTCAACTTATTTAACTTTAGGACTTCCCCACCATTTCTCTCCATTGTTGTATAATGTCGGTACCGTAATCTGACAAACGAGCAAAATTTCACAAAATGTTGCCACGTCAAATAGCAAATTTTATTTCTGTATTTTGTTTTCTAAATCATCCACTATTCATCACGTTCAAATTTCACTGGTGGCAATTTTTACTTTCTCTTGCCTATATGAATGTATAGGAAATAAAGTATTGTTTTCTGTCTATTTTTTGAAAACGAGTTTTCACCGGATCTACACGTTTTCAGACCCCGTGAACAGAAAAAACATGTTTTTCGCGATTGATCTGTGTGTGTGTGTGTGTACAGAATATCTCAAGAATAGAACATCGTACGAACTTGAAACTTGAAACTTAAGTTAGATACCACTACCCGACCCGACACGAACATTTTCATCAAAATCGGCCAACCGGAAATAGTAGTTTATTCGTGTAATTTTTCACTTTTTTGCGATTTTCACAAAAAACTGGTCCTATATATTTTTTAAAAATTGCCTGGTTTACTAAATTTTTTATGCTTTACAAGATAGGGTAGGCGCCATGCTTGCTGAAATTCTTGGTGAGGCTGTTTTCACGTAAAAAAAATATGTTATTTTAAGATTGCGGCTTTAATATGTATTTTAGCGAAAAAAATCTCACGAAAACGTGTGAAAAATTGATTTTTTAAAAATTTCGGCCTTAGTATGCATTTTATGACAAAAATATATAGCCTATAATCAAATTTATAAGAAATTAAAAGATCTACAACTTTATTTAGCATTTTTCTCTACAGAACCTAGTTTAGCGTGAACGAGTGATTTTCCGTATTTTAAAGCCAAACTGAGGTTAATTTTCATTTTGCGTCTTTCACTCATGATTAAAATTAGGTTATGTTTATTGAGGTTAGTTTTTTGTTTATTTCTAATGTTCAATTACTAATGTTAGGTTATTGCTAATTATTTGCATTGGCAAGAGAAAGTTGTGTGAGTGTTTCACACCAGATTTTTAAAATTGTCATCTATAATTTTACTTTGTCCGTCCGTCCCTCCGTTACCCCAAAATGGCAGAAACAGCAGCCAAACTGTATTCAAAATCTACACAAAAAGTAGTTGGGACTGAATTGAGTTTAAAGATCCGGTTTCGACCAGAAATGACCCAAAACCGGAAGTCAAGAAATCAAAGTCGAAATTTGGTAACAAAAATAGTGTCATTCGATGCCTCAGAGCAGATTCAGAAATCATTGGATTTAAAGTTCCGGTTTCGACCGGACGTGGCCCAAAACTGGAACTCAAGGAATCAAAGTCGGAATTTGCAAACAAAAATAATCCATTCCTCTTATAATGAGTACGTACAGAAATCATAGGGTTTAAATTCCGGTTCCGCCCGGAAGTGACCTAAAACCGGAAGTTAAGAAGACAAAGTCGGAATTCGGTAACAAAAATAAAGTCATTCGATTCCTCTTAAGGAGTAGATTCAGAAATATTGGATTTAAAGTTCCGGTTTCGACCGGACGTGGCCCAAAACCGGAAGTCAAGGAATCAAAGTCGGAATTTGGAAACAAAAATACTATTCCATTCCTCTTAATGAGTACGTACAGAAATCATTGGGTTTAAATTCCGGTTCAGACCGGAAGTAGCCTAAAACCGGAAGTTAAGAAGACAAAGTCGGAATTCGGTAACAAAAATAGTGTCATTCGATTCTTCTTAAGGAGTAGATTTAGAAATCATTGGATTTAAAGCTCCGGTTTTGACCGGAATTGGCCCAAAACCTTTTATTCCTTGACGACAAGAAATAAAAGTCAACAAAAATAGTGTTATTTAATTCCTCTTAAAGAGCGAGTGTTTACCACTATTAAAGCGTAGTAAAAAATGTTTTTTTAAGATTGCTTCCTTAATATGCATGAAAGAGCAAAAGTGTAAAATCAAAGATGTAGAACATAAAACAACTTACAATTTTTATTTGAAACATTGTTTTGTACAACGCTTTATTTAGCGATAATAATGATTTTCTGTATTTTTTTAACCGAATTCGGTAAAAAATGGATTTTTAATATTGCGGTCTTAGTATGCATTTTATGACAAAAATGTACCTATATAGTTAAAGTTCTAGAAAATTGAAAAACCGACAACTTTTATTTAAAGCATTTCTCTATCGAGAGCCGAGTTTAGAAGGAATTATAGATTTTCCGTGTGTTAAATTTCTACAGGTTAATTTTGCGTCATTCACTCATGATTAAAATTAAGTTTTTTTTTTCGATATGGCTGCGGAAAGATTTTTCAGACTCTCCACATTCCAATTACTAAGATGCACTCCCACTTGACTGTTAAATGTTGAACTTTATACTCCACAAATGTTCTCTCGAAATTTTACAAACGCAATCGCTCTCCCGTCCCGAGAGAGAGAGGGCCGCACCAGAGTGACGCGTAGGCGTAGGCTAAGCTTGTCTCCTACCAGTGATCTAACAAAGATTGATATCCAACCTTCTATAGATCCACTAGCTGTTAAAATAGTTCACAACCAAATCCCCCCACCCAGGGAGGCACCCCATGCGATCTCCGCGAGGGTCACACTGTTAGTTTATTATCAGCAACAAAATCGTAAAGTAATCTGTAAACCATCCACCTGCCCGAAAAGGCCAAAGAAACGATGTCTCTTGTACATTCCGGAAAGATTGAATAAATATCCATCCAGAGTTTATCTGACCGGTCAGAATACAACCCACAATCGAAGAACATGTGATTCAGGTCCTGGACAGGACAACCACATTCGCAGCTGCTGTCTTTTTTTATATCCTTATTATGTAAATGAGATGAACAACACGTATGATTCGATCTTATCCTAGATATTAAACAAATCATATCTCTTTTTTGGTTCGTCGAGGCAAACCAAGGTTTGTTAAAGTACTTTTTTATGTGTCTAAAATAAATAATTCCTTTTATATTACTTCGTTGTTTTAAGTTGTTGTTTTAAAATTAAGTTGTTTTTCATTTTACAGTGTTTACAAATGATTGTTGTTGTTTAGGTCAACAGCCGAAAGGCTGGTTTGAACCTCTAGAAGTTTTACTAAGTAAAACGAGGAGTGAGGTGGTTTGCCATGCCTTCCTCACTGAGTGGAAAAGTACGCTTATCAGCATGCCGGGCCTTTTGAAAAGCACATATTTTCCACTCTGTAAATGACAACTTCACTTCATTCACCGCAGGGTCTGGCTGTACAATGAAATTCATTACTTTCAGAGAAGATAACTCTGATTAGTGTCTTTTACATCTCTACCTCTTCTGTTCTTAAATGATTCAGTCATTTAATTGACTGACCATGTGATAAGAAACAGAACTATTTATTTTAGCCCTGCAACTAACAGATTGAGTGTAAATAATTTGACACTCCACCTGTCTGTTATGAGCAGTACTAATGATTAAAAATAGGTTTATTATTTACATTGGTACGAGAAAATCGTGTGAGTGTTTCATTTAAGATTATTTCTTCTGTTTCTGTACAGGAAGAAGTTAACGTGGAGGACCATTGAAGTGATGGAAACGTGCCAAAATGAACACAGCAACCCAAAAACAGAGAAAAACGTTGGAGGGTTGTATAGAATATTAGACAAACGGGCAGTAAAAAAAATTAACTAGCTAAGTTAACAGGCTACTATGATATAATTAAACTGAGCCGTATAGTCACTAAACGAAACCAATTTAGGCGTTTGCAGACACCCTGTACTAAACTATATTATATATCGCTTGAAACTCAATTACTTCTGGTTTCCAGTTTAATTAAGGTATCTACTTGGAAACTTCCTACTCCGCCCTATTCAACGCTTCCCCTACTATTTTCTAACCCTTATTTCTCACGATGATTATGATAACCCCTACTGTTTGATAAGTTTATCCGTTTTCTTCCCAAACTCGACCATCGTTTCCATCCATATAAAAAAATCTGGTGTGAAACACTCACACAACTTTCTCTTGCCAGTGCAAATAATTAACAATAAACCTAACATTAGTAATAAAACATAAGAAATAAACAAAAAACTAACCTCAACAAACATAACCTAATTTTAATCATGAGTGAAAGACGCAAAATGAAAATCAACCTCAGTTTGGCTTAGAAATCCTACGGAAAATCACTCTTTCTCTCTAAACTAGGCTCTGTAGAGAAAAATGCTTTAAATAAAAGTTGTAGATCTTTTAATTTTCTATAAATTTAATTATATACACTTTTGTCGTAAAATGCATACTAAGGCCGAAATGTTAAAAAAATCGATTTTTCTCACGTTTTCGTGAGAAAAAAACAGAAAATCGCAAATTACCGCTAAACTAAGCGTTATACAAAAAAATGTTTGAAATAAAAGTTGTAGGTTTTTAAATTCTCTACAACTTTTATTATATAAGTTTCTGCGCTAAAATTTATATTAAAGCCGTAATCTTAAAAAAACAACGATTTTACGTGAAAACAGCCTCACCGAGAATTTCAGCAAACATGGCGCCTACCCTATCTTGTAGAGAATAAAAAATTGAGTAAAATAGGCGATTTTAAAAAAAATCGTAGGACCAGTTTTGAGAAAATCGCAAAAAACTGAAAAATTATACGAATAAACTACTACTTCCGGTTGACCGATTTTGATGAAAATGTTCGTGTCGCGTCCGGTAGTGGTATGTAACTTAAGTTTCAAGTTTCAAGTTCGTACGACATTCCGTTCTTGAGATATTCTGTTCACACACAGACATACACACATACACATACACACACACACACACACACACACATATACATACACACACACACACACGCACGTACGCACACACACACGCACGCGCGCGCACACACACACACACACACACACACGCACGCACGCACACACACACACACACACACACACACAGACCAATCGCTAAAAACATGTTTTTTGGGTTCAGGGGGTCTGAAAACGTATAGATCCGGTGAAAACTCGATTTCGAAAAATCGACATGAAAACAATACTTTCGTTCCTATATATTCATATAGGCAAGAGAAAGTAAAAATTCACCAATAACATTAAGTTCCATTAAATTCTGTAAAAATAAGTTAAATTCATTTATCAATGTTAAATGTTTTAAAACTATTATTTCACCTCATTTAACTTATATTATAATACGAAGTGTATTTCGGATTCTTTCAGGATCTGGTTATTTGTAAATAACAAAACCTCCTTTCCTTTGCCTACAACGGGCAGGTGGAGTGTTAAATTAATTGCACTAGATCTGTTGGTTCCAGAGCTACATAAAATATATCTGTTTCTTATCCCATAATCAGTCAGTAAGAACACAAGAGGTAGAGGTACAAACGACACTAGTCAGAGTTATCTGCTCTGAGAGTAATGAATTTTACTATACAGCCAGACCCTGTGGTGAATGAAGTGAAGGTGTCATTTGCAGAGTGGAAAATATTTGCTTTTCAAAGGGCCTGGTATGCTGATAAGCATACTTTTCAACTCAGTGATGCAGGCAATGGTAAACCACCTCACTCCACGTTTTTACTTAGTAAAGCCTCTAGAGGTTCAAACCTATCTTTTCGCTTTTGACCTGAACAACAACTAAAAATCACACTAAAATTAGGCATAGACGTAATTTGATACAAAAATGTTCTAAAATTTAAACCAAAATTAAAACGAAACTTAACTAAAACTTTTGTTTTTTTTGTTTTACGTCTGAGAGTTTTGCAATTACTGGTAATGCAGACGGTGGATAATGATATCAGAGAATGCGTGATGATAAAATGCCAGACCTAACCGGGAATCGTATCCGGGACCCTGGCGTAGAAGCCAGTTGCGCTAACCACTACGTCAAAACGAAATTAAACATATACCTGTACATTTAAATAAAATTAATAGATTCTTATGCACAATCCGAAAACAATTGTACACTAACTGTCTGTCACGAAGAAACTATTTCAACACGCGACGCATTATTTAGAAAACCAGTTTATAACACATTTCAAACATTACTGCTTTCTAAACCTATTCTATAATGATCAAAATCAACCATATAACGCTCTCAACGAATAAAATACTCGATATAGTACAAGAACAATACGGAAAACCGGAAAAACTTATAAATTCGAACCAAATTCAATCAACTAATTACGGACTTTAAGGGCTTCCATTATAAACAAAAACAGAACACCAGATGGACAGAAGAAAGGTGAAAAGTCTACAGTGAGCGAATGCTGAGAATGTGGGCTGCAAAATTATTGATACAAGTTATTATCAAGATTTTTGTATCTGACCATTTCTTTTATCGGAAATATGGGCCTTAAATTATTTATATTTAAAAAAAATATGTTTGAGCCCACTGAAATATTTTATTTTTAACAGAATAAACCACATATAAACCCAGACGGACATCCTTCTAAAAAAATATTACTTGTTTTGGCTTCAGGTTTAACGAGACATAAATCTAAATTGAGGAAATTACGAAAATGAAATTCAGTAATATCTACAACACTCTAAAAATATCGCTCAAAATATTTGAGTATTTTGACGCAGACAAAAAAGTAATGATGAACAAAAAATAAAAATATTTCAATAACAAAGACATATAATAGCAATAACAAAAAAAACATAAATTTTTGAGTTGTAATAAAAGAAAACAAGTTTATTGAAATATCAGTAAAATAATACCACGAACAAAAATATATTACAATAAAAAAAAGAAAAAATAAGACAGAGATATCAAACGTAGGTTGCGACAAAACTGTGTTACATTATGATGGACGGTTTAACAACATAGAGTTGTCAGAGAGGATTTTCTACATAAAAAGTGAAGTTATACTTGCGGGTAAAAAATTTCCTCTCAGAAAAATGAACACGAAACAGAGCATATAAGATCCGAGTTTTCCCGTAAAAAACCTACAGAGTTTCTGGAAAAAATATTGGTGTGTAAGCCGTAAGGGATGATTGTGTTGAATACGAATTTTATTTTACAAACTGAAAAGGTAGGCCCCGACTAATATGTCAGAAATAACGTAACCAGAATAATTTAAAATGAAAAACTCCTACAATACCTTCTTTTAATACCTTCATAATATAAAAAATCTTTTTCATGAGACGGCGCATCTTAGTGACAATTTTTAAAAAGGCTAACCTGTGACCTATGACAAAAACCATTAGTGATTGCTGTATCTTTTCTTTAAGAGGAATCGAATGAAACTATTTTTGTTATTAAATTCCGACTTTTATTCTTGACTTTCCGGTTTTGGGTCACTTCAAGTCGAAATAAGAACTTCAAACCTAATTAATTCTGTATCAACTGTTTAAAAGGAATCGAATGACACTATTTTTGTTACCCTATTCCGACTCTGATTTCTTGACTTCCGGTTTTGGGAAACTTCTGGTCAAATTTGGAACTTCAAACCCAATGATTTCAGTATCTACTCTTTAAAAGGAATCGAACGATTCCTTTTATCAAATGTTTTATGAGATTAGTTTTTTGTTGATTTGTAATGTTTTATTACTAATGTTAGGTTATATTGTTCATTATTTCCATTGGCAAGATAAAGTCGTAGGAGTGTTTCACACCAGATTTTTTTTATTTTAAATTGTTTTTACGTAACTGTAAAAATATAAATAAATGAACTTATTATTTATGACCAATGAAAACAAAGATCAGATAATTTTTCACGACGTGCAATTCTTTCCATTCTAAAAACAAACGTGATAAAAAAATAAAAGAATTACATAAAATAAACAAAGAATATAAATCAAATTTAGTTGTTTTGTTTTTCAAATAAAGATAAACTGAAAAATCCATACACCTACATAACTTAAATGTAGAAAAATTTACAATTTTTTTTGTAAAAAAAACTCAGAAAAGAAAATGTAAGTAAATTGAAGGGAGGGGTTTAGAAAAAAAATACCATAGCCTACATCTAAACACAGTCAGTAATCCTTTCCAACATGTTCCATTTTCGTTTTCAATTTAATAAAGAAAACAATTTTGTATTTAGGTACCAGAGTATGGTAAATATATTGCTGCGTAGATACGCAGTGTATAATTCATTTTTATCTACCTGTCTAAAGACAGAGAGAGAGCTAGATATAGAGAGAGATACAGAGAAAACTTTACATTTTTCAATTTATAATACATTTCGGATGTAAAAAACTAAAAAAAAAGTATATATACATGAAATGGCGTATATAAATATATCTTTTCATTGTGAAAACCAGGCGTAAACTTTGATCAAAATGGAAAACCCGGAAAAACACCATAAATATAGTACAATATTAGTCTCCGGTAAAGTTGCACCAATATAAAGTAACGCAATACTTTAAAATGTTAAAATACATTTACGTGATTGCTTGGATGTAAACTGCATGAAGTTTCTGAATTTATATCTAAGTATTTAAATGTTAAAGAAACTTCTTAATTTAAATTAATTTAAAACAAAAGTAGGCTACTCATGTAGTCCGTGAGCCAGATAGGGTTACAGTGAACCCCCACCCACCCCTCATACTAACTTGTTATACATCGACGTGTTCGTTTCAACCACCTGATCAAGAATATCCAATGTTCCCAAAAAAAAACTCCGACAAAATCGACCAAAATGGCGATTAAAGATGGCCGCCAAGCGTTCATGCATTAATTCGTTTATATAATTATATCTTCCGATCTAATAACCGTACAGTCTTTTTATACACAACAAATTAAAAATAAGGAGTTGCCAAACATTTTAAACATAAAAATCTGGTGTGAAACACTCACACGGCTTTCTTTTGCCAATGTAAATAATGAACAATATAACCTACCATTAGTAATAAAACATTAGAAATAAACAAAAAACAACCTTATTAATCATGAGTGAAAGACGCAAAGTGAAAATCAACCTCAGTTTGGCTTCAAAATGCGGAAAATCACTCTTTTCCGCTAAACTAGGCTATGTAGAGAAAAATGCTTAAATAAAAGTTTTAGATCTTTTAATTCCTATAAATTTGATTATACACTTTTGTCGTAAAATGCACACTGAGGCTGAAATCTTAAAAAAATCGATTTTTATAACACATTTTCGTGAGAAAAAACAGAAAATCGCTATTTACTGCTTAACTAAGCGTTATACAAAAAAATTTGAAATAAAAGTTGTCGAATTTTAAATTCTCTAAAACTATTATTAAATACTACATTTTTACGCTAAAATGAATATTAAAGTCACTATCTTAAAATAACAATTTTTTTACGAGAAAAAACCTTTCCAACAATTTCAGTAGACATGGCGCCTGCCCTATCTTGTAGAGCAGTGTTTCCCAAACTTTTTTTTTCTCGCGGCACACTACAAAAAAAGCCGCCAATAGCCGCGGCATACCTATTACTTTATGCCATTGATTAAGCTCAAGTACTTGATATGTTTAAATTTAATTTAATTTATTTTCCTTGAGTTCCGCGGCACACTTGGCCGGCCTCGCGGCACACCAGTGTGCCGCGGCACACAGTTTGGGAACCTCTGTTGTAGAGCATAAAAAAATTAGTAAGACATTTTTTAAAAAATCGCAGGGGCCGTTTTTGAGAAAATCGCAAAAAAGTGAAAAATGACGCGAATGAACTACTACTTGCGATTGACCGATTTTGATGAATATGTTCGTGTCGGGTTCTCTAGTAGTGCCTAACTTAAGTTTCAAGTTTCAAGTTCGTACGATGTTTTGTTCTTGAGATATATTTTCTCTCTCTCTCTCACACACACACACATACACACGCACACGCGCGCGCGCACACACACACAGACCAATCGCTAAAAACATGTTTTTTGGGTTCAGGGGGTCTGAAAACGAGTAGATACAGTGAAAACTTGATTTCGAAAAATCGACATGAAAACAATACTTTCCTTCCTATTATATTTATATAGGCAAAAGAAAGTAAAAAACAGTTTCTAAATAGCAAAACCTTGGAGAAAAGTACGAACAAATTTGAATTTTTTGCGAAAAAGTTTTCTAGAACTCGTTAAAACTTAAATAACACAAAAACGGCTAAATATTTTGAAAAAATAAGCAAATAAAAGTTGTAGGTATTAAATTTACTATTAAATCCACTACTTAAATGATATAATACTACATCGTGTGATGGAACAGTATCACTTGAAGTATCATCGACAGAGGGTCTCGCGCGCTGTTTTCAAGTAGCTTTTAACACTACGTCGCATCGACCGTTATGTTGGTCTTTGGTCTTCTTCAATCGTTCTGGTTTAATTTTTTTATTTAGAAGACTTGTAAATATATTTTGCGATAACTTGCACAACAAATTTTACACAACATTGGCTAATCAATATTTCGTGTTATTAATACACTTGCACTAATTTTTGATGCTGAATAAAACGATTGTTTGCTCGTGCCGAACGAATGAGAGGTTACCGAGATAGCAAGATTTCAGAATATTATTAATAAATCAAAATTTAAAACACGTACGAATTTGAAATTTCGTACACGCTGTAAGAATATAATTGGTTACATTGTGTTAAGATATCAAAGTTGTCTATCAAATAATTCTCTAGTTGTACGCCTCTAAACGCATGAAATTTATAGCGGTAGCAAAAACAAGGCTTTAGGATTTTTCACACGTTTTCGTGAGAAAAAATCAGAAAATCGCTAATTACCGTTAAACTAAGCGTTATACACAAAAATGTTTGAAGTAAAAGTTGTAGGATTTTAAATTCTCTACAACTTTTAGTATATACGAGGTAGGGTCAAAAAGTTCCCGGAATCGGTTAATAGAAATTGATTGAAAGTATGTATAACATTTTAATCCTATTTTCCTTCAAAATACTCTCTTCCTGCATCTAAGCACTTATTACACCATTCATACAATCGTTGAAAACACTCCTGAAAGCCATTTTTCGAAAGTTCTATCAGCTGTTTCGTCGCATTTTCCATCACCTCTGATGAATCAGCAAAACGATGTCACTTCAATATCATTTTCAGTTGTGGACTTGTGGAAACAGGTAAAAATCCGGTGGTGCAAGATCGGAAGAATATTGGAGGGTGTTCCAGAGTGGTGACATTGTTCTTTGCAAGGCATTGTTTCGCCATTAGGGAGCGATGTGACAAGGCATTATCATGCAACAAAAACAAATCATTCCCTGCCCATTTTCCCATTTTTCACGCCGTTTTCGTCGAATTGTATCTCGTAACCGTTTTAAGATCTCTGTGTGCAATTCTTTGTTGATTGTTTTCCCTGTTTGCACTGGCAAGTTGTCGAACGAGCTCAACATTCTCATCTGTGGTAGAAGTGGAAGGCTACTCAGTCCGAACATCATCTTTATTGTTGTACGACTGTCACGAAAATGCTTGTGCCACTCGTAAACTGCCGTTTTTTTCATTGCATCATTTTTGTATGCTTTCTTCAGCATCTCGAGAGTCTCCGAGGGTGATTTCTCTAGCAACACATAGAATTTGATATTGGCACGCTACTCTGATGATGGCATTTCACAATACGACGAAAGGAAAAAACTACGTCTAAAATATCATACACCGCACGTAGAAAACCAACTCTAACTGCCTGCTGAAGGCACAGGACCTCCCTAGAGTGATACCAACCTTCCAAACAAAAATTTCCCTTCCAGCAAACAAATGCTTGACTGCATGTGACCATTCCGGGAACTTTTTGACCCTACCTCGTAGATTTTTGCGCTAAATGCATATTAAAGCCGCAATCTTTAAAAAACTTTTTTACCTGAAAACAGCCTCACCAAGAATTTCAGCAAACATGACGCCTACCCTAACTTGTAGAGTCTAAAAAATTTAGTAAACCAGGCGTGTTTAAAAACAATCGTAGGAAAAGTTTTTGAGAAAATCGCAAAAAAGTGAGATTACACGAATAAACTACTACTTCCGGTTGACCGATTTTGATGAAAATGTTCGTGTCGGGTTCCCGTAGTGGTATGTAACTTAAGTTTCAAGTTCGTACGATATTCCGTTCTTGAGATATTCTGTTCACACACACAGACACACACACAAACCAATCGCTAAAAACATGTTTTTTGGGTTCAGGGGGTCCGAAAAGTGTAGATCCGGTGAAAACTCGATTTCAAAAAATCGACATGAAAACAATACTTTCCTTCCTATATAGATATTTATATAGGCAAGAGAAATTAATAAGTATATAATACTATTTAGAAGTCAATTGTAACTTATTCAAGAATCTTAGGTTGATATCAAAATGAAGTTAGGAAGGAAAAATATTATTGGTTAAATTTCTCGTAGTTTGAGAGGTACTTAGCAGATTTTACGAGAAGTGAGTTGTGTTTGTAAATTGCAAATTGATGCTAGTGATTCGAGTGAGTTTACTATTAAGGGGTGTCGTTTGAAAGATATTATAGGTGAGATTTTAAGTGGTAGATGGGAAAAGAGGGAAGACGAAAGGAAATTGGGAAAGAAGAAAATCATATAATTTTCAAGTGTCTTGAAAAGAGAATAAAATAATAATTCTTCTTACTTTCTCGCTCTCTGTTTATAGTACAGGTATAATTGGAGAAAGTATTAGAATAGGAAATATTTTCTATACTTGAATTTAAATTCAAATTCACTTCTAATGATCCTTGAAGCCAAAAATTACTGAACCGATTCATCTTTAATATCCTCAATCAACCTCAGAGAGATTTCTCGAATGAGCTATGCAGCCCAGAATTAAAGGTACATAATACCTTACTCGTGTAAAAAAGAAAAATCTGGGATGAAACACTCAAAGAGCTTTCTCTTCCCAGTGCAAATAATTAACAATATAACATCATTTTTATCAAGAGTGAAGGACGCAAAATAAAAATCAACCTCAGTTTGGCTTAAAAATACGGATAAAAATCACTCTTCCACGCAAAACTAGGCTCTGTAAAGAAAAAAGCTCTAAATACAAGTTGTGGATCTCTTAATTTTCTATAAATTTGATTATTTTCCAATTTTCTCAAAACAGCACCAACGATTTTTTTGAAATCACCTTTTGTTGTAAAATGCATACTAAGGCTGAAATCTTTAAAAATATCAATTTTTTTTACACATTTTGACGAAAAAAACAGAAAAATCGCTAATTACCGCTAAACTAAGCGTTATACAAAAAAATTATCGATTAAAAGTTGTAGCATTTTAAAATGTCTACAACTTTTATTTAATACATTTTTGCGCTAAAATGCATATTGAAGTCGTAATCTTAAAAAAATAATATTTTTACGAGAAAACGACCCCCCAAGAATTTCAGCAGACATGGCGCCTACCCTATTTTGTAGAGCATAAAATGTTTAGTAAATGAGGCGATTTTTTAAAAAAAATAGTAAATCCCATTTTTGAGAAAATCGCAAAAAAGTGTAAAATTACACAAATAAACAACTACTTCCGGTTGACCGATTTTGATGAAAATATTCGTGTCGAGTCTTCTAGTGGTTCCTAACTTATTTTCAAGTTTCAACTTCGTACGATGTTCCGTTCTTGAGATATATACACACAGACACACGCGCGCACACACACATACAAACACACACACGCACACACACACACACACAAACCAATCGCTAAAAACATGTGTTTTGGGTTCAGGGGAACTGAAAACATGTAGATCCGGTGAACACTCGATTTCAAAAAATCGAAAGAGAAACAATATTTTCCTTCCTACATATTCATATAGGCAAGAGAAAGTAAAAAGAATATTCTAAAAATATGGTCCTGATTTTAAAGATTTCTCTTGTACTACAATAACAGAAAACATTAAAATTGAATAAACGGTATCTTCCGAAAAATATGTTTTTACAACTGTTATCACATGGTCAGCCAATTACATGACTAAAGGATTTCAGAACAGAAGAAGTAGAGGTGTAAAAGACACTAGTCAGTGTCATATCATTTGAGAGTCATGGATTTCATTACACAGCCAGATCCTGTGGTGAATGAAGAGAAGGTGTCATTTGCATAGTGGAACGTAAGTGCTTTTCGGAGGGCCTAGCATGCTGATAAACATACTATTGCACTCAGTGGAGAAGGCTAAGGTAAACCAACTCACTCCACATTTTGCTTAGTAAAGCCTCAATAAATTCAAACAAGCCTTTCAGTTGATGACCTAAACAACAACAAAAGTAAAAACATTGTATTATAATGGATTTTTTAACGTAATGGGAAAATAAATAAATACAGCATCAAAATCGATCGAAAATGAGAAGAATGCGGGAATATTACCGGGGAAGTTCATGCGGATTGCCGAAAATTGATTTTCCTTTCCCTTACAAACACTTCTTAAGTTTTATAATATTTTCTTGGTCAGATTTCATTTCATCTGAGATCAAATATCATATCAATCCAGTTTTAGTGTCTTAGATTTTACCACGTTCGCGTCTTTATTCTGAAAGTGGGAAATAAAACTGGCGGTTAAAGGGAATGTAATAACGGTATTATAAGAGAGTTCGTTTTATTACAACCATCCAATTTATTTTTATTACACTTAAGTTTTAGAAGTTCGATGGTTCATCAATCCGGCATGTCGATAGTCCGGTACGTTTGGAATCGGGGTGAAAATTTTACTTTTTTTAAGGGGACACGAATACCCATCTTCCACCATGTTAACATTAGGAAATTTTCTCAGAAACTATTAAACTGATTTCTTTCAAATTTTTAAGTCGTTTTATTGGCCTTCGGGCCAGCCCAGTCAGTCAGCTGGTAGAAAGTCGCTATTATCTGTTAAGTAACACCGGTTGGGCAAACGACTTTGTATGGTGACCAGCTAATAGCCATCCATGAACAAACTCTACTGGGGGTCCCTGTTGAAACTCGTGTCTAATCCACGTCAAAAAAAGTACAGCAAAAAGCAGCGATCAAATTGGGTAGTTGTCAACAATGTACAGTTCCCGATAACAAATAAAAGCTAAAAAAAGTCGTTTTAATAGACCTTATTTATACACTAGCTGAGGTTTCTATGTTTAAATATCTGGAAACATAAAATTAAAAACATCTGGTGTGAAATACTCACATAACTTTCTCTTGCCAATGTGAATAATGAACAATATAACCTTAAATTAGTCATAAAACATTAGAAATAAACAACACACTAACCTCAAAAAACATAACCTTATTTTAATCATGAGTGAAAGACGCAAAATGAAAGTCGACTCAGTTTGGCTTAAAAATACGGAAAATCACTCTTTCACGCTAAACTAGGGCTCTGTAGAGAGAAATGCTGTAAATAAAAGTTAGTTGTTCATTATTCGCCTATTTTACATCATTATCTTCAGAATTAAAATCTCTACAAGTTTTGCTAAATAAATTTACCACCACGTTTATTAGCCATTTAACACAGTTATTGTTCTTCAAACCTAAAGAAACGTATTTTTATGCACAGATTTGTCCGTTTTTCATTGGATATTACAAAAACTACTGGAGAATATGGTTCTGGAACTTATTTTATTTAATTTTTCGGGTCGAAATACATAAGAAACCATCAAATCTACTCATAAAATTGGGTTCCTAGACCTCTAGGATGACTTTATTTAGGCGTATGTTCTGAACCCAGGACGAAATCTTTTGCTAGCCGTAACTCGCTAAACGAAGCGTTTCCGGACCCATGTTAACATAAACTTTTTTCATATATATTATATAATATTTTGATGAGAGGAACCATCTTAAAAGTTTGTCGGGTTACTCGTGAGACACTCTGTATATTCATATAGGCAGGAGAAAGTAAAACAATTTTTTTTTGTTCGACTATGAAAAATTACAAAATATTTTCCACAAGTATTTGTTAAAATTGCCTAACTCGGCAATTTTTAACCTAAAAAACTAAGCATATGTAAAAAGATCTATTAAAAAGATTTTAAAAAATTGAAAGAAATTGGTTCAGTAGTTTTTGAGAAAATGTAGTGACACCAATGTTCCTTGTTGTTTGGGTCAACAGCTGAAAGGCTCGTTTGAACCTTTGAGGTTATACTTAATAAAAACGAAGAAAGAGGTGGTTTACTATTGCCTTCCTCACTGAGTTGAAAGAGTATACTTATTAGCAAGCCAAGCTCTCCGAAAAGCACCCTCTTTCCACCATGCGAATGACATCTTCACTTCATTCACCACAGGATCTGGCTGTATAGTGAAATTAATTACTCTCAGAGGCGATAACTAACCCTGACTAGTGTCTTTTACACCTCTACATCTTCTGTTCTTTAATATTTCAGTCATATAATTGGCTGACATCGTGATAAGAAACAGAACTATTTGTTGTAGCCTTGGAACCAACAGATCGAGTGCAATTAATTTAACACTCCACCTGCCCGTTATGGGCAAAAATTACGTTCCTTATGCATCAGAAAACATTAAATACATTCACGATACTGACGCACGCCTAAAAACTGTAAACAAACTACGGCCATGACACAAAACAATAATAATCTACTGCCGTCAACAGCTGCTGACGCATACAATATAGTGCATTCCAAAAAAAGATCATAAAGATCGGTGAATCCGTTCAAAAGTTACACAATTTCTTAAAATAAAGTTGTTTTAACAAAAATATTTGTCGAAAATAAAAACATGAGCAGTATTAAAAAAATTATTTAAACCCACATTTCAAATTAAACTATAAAGTGTTGTACATCGATACACTCAGACAATTAATTACGGACTTTAAGAGCTTCAATCAAGAGCAAAAACAGAACACCGGGTGAATAGAAGAAATGAGAAAAACCTGCAGTGAGCGAATACTGAGAATTTAGGATGCAAAAAAAGCTTCCAGAAACGTCCAAAATCACCTTTAACGTGTTCTAAAAATGGTCCTACACGAGAAAAACAATTTTTTGGCTCCAAGACGTCATACAACGTTAAATCAGTTTTTTTATAAACAAGTATAAAAAGTTTAGCCCTATGGAAACATTTTCTCACTCACTTTATGCTATGAAAGTAACAAACGTTTATCAAAAATGGTTTAAACCTTTTTTTTGTTGTATTCGATATAAATACTATAATCAAATATGAGTTATGTATTTTTAATTGTCTCCCACAGGACGTTGATAACGCGAGAGAGAGAGAGAGAGAGAGGATTTGATATTAAAAGCAAATGTTCCCACATGTTTCCCCACTTCCCACCTTTTTTCAGTATGGGTGTTTCATTTTCACCCCGATTATTAATCGATTTATACACTCATTAAATCAACAAATGGACTTCCTGTCGACACACTACAAAATATTTTATGTTATAATGACAGCCTATAAAATAAATATTTTTGAAGTTAAAACATTCTCATGTAAAAACAACTTTTTGCCGTTCAACATTTAAAAAAAATCTGGTGTGAAACACTCACACAACTTTCTCTTGCAAGTGCAATTAATTAACAATAAACCTAACATTAGTACCTAATAAAACATAAGAAATAAAAAAAAACCAACCTCAATAAACATAACCTAATATTAATCATGAGTGAAAGACGCAAAATGAAAATCAACCTCAGTTTGGCTTAGAAATACGGAAAATCACTCTTTCTCTCTAAACTAGGCTCTGTAGAGAAAAATGCTTTAAATAAAAGTTGTAGATCTTTTAATTTTCTATATATTTAATTATATACACTTTTGTCGTAAAATGCATACTAAGGCCGAAATTTTAAAAAAATCAATTTTTCACACATTTTCGTGAGAAAAAAACGGAAAATCGCAAATTATCGCTAAACTAAGCATTATACAAAAAATTGTTTGAAATAAAAGTTGTAGGTTTTTAAATTCTCTACAACTTTTATTATATAAACATTTTCGCTAAATTGCATATTAAAGCTGTAATCTTAAAAAAACTTTCTTTTTACGTGAAAACAGCCTCACGTAGAATTTCAGCAAACATGGCGCCTACCCTATCTTGTAGAGAATAAAAAATGTAGTAAACCAGGCGATTTTAAAAAAAATCGTAGGACCAGTTTTTGAGAAAATCGCAAAAAAGTGATAAATTATACGAATTAACTACTACTTCCGGTTGACCGATTTTGATGAAAATGTTCGTGTCGGGTCCGGTAGTGATATGTAACTTAAGTTTCAAGTTCGTACGATGTTCCGTTCTTGAGATATTCTGTTCACATACACACAAACACACACACACAGACACACACACACACACACACACACACACACAGACCAATCGCTAAAAACATGTTTTTTGGGTTCAGGGGGTCTGAAAACGTATAGATCCGGTGAAAACTCGATTTTTTAAAATCGACATGAAAACAATACTTTCCTTCCTATGTATTCATATAGGCAAGAGAAAGTAAAAAATATGTTACGACAGTCAAAAGGGCAGGTTAAACAAGAGGTCGATTTTCATTTTTCGTCTTCACTCATAATTAAAATTAGGTTATGTTTATTGAGGTTAGTTTATTTGTTTATTTCTAATGTTTTATTACTAATGTTAGGTTATTTTGTTAGTTATTTGCATTGGCAAGAGAAAGTCGTGTGAGTGTTTCGCACCAAATTTTTTTTCTATAATGTTTTAGTGATCGATTAGGGATTTTCTATATTTTTCTCATCAAAATCGGTAAAAAAATAATAGAAATCTGTAAGATTGCGGCGTTAGTACGGATTTTACTACAAAAGTGTATTCAACCAAGGTATAAAAAATCAAAAATAAATCGACAACTTTTATTTCAAGCTTTTTTTTCTGCATAGCTTAGTTTAGCGTTAATTAGTGATTTTCCGTATTTTGAATTCTACATAGATTGATTTTTATTTATCGTCATAGACCCGCGATTATAGACTATACAGGTTATATTTTTCACTATTTACATTTGCAAGCGAAAAAGTCTTGTCAGTGTTTCAAACCAGATTTTAAATTAAGTTTTTGCGAATAAATGCAAAATTTTACTTTAGTATTTTTTACTTTCTCTTGCCTGTATGAATATACCTATAGTATGAAGGAAAGTATTGTTTTCTATGTCAAAACGACGTCGATTTTCGAAATCGAGTTTTCACCAGAGTTACACGTTTTCAGACCCTCTGAGCAAAAAAACATGTTTTCAGCGATTGGTCCGCGCGCGCGCGCGTGTGTGTGTGAACAGAATATCACAAAAACGGAACATCGTACAAAGTTGAAACTTAAGTTAGGTACCACTAGAGGATCCGATACGAAAATTTCATCAAAATCGGTCAACCGGAACAGTAGTTTATTCGTGTCATTCCTAATTTTTTACGATTTTCTCAAAAACGGCTCCTACAATTTTTTTAAAAATCGCCTAATTTACTAAATTTTTTATGCACTACTAGATAGGGTAGACGCCATGTTTGCTGAAATTCTTGGAGAGGCTGGTCTCTCGTAAAAAAAAATGTTTTTTTTTAAGATTGCGGCCTTAATATGCATTTTAAGGCAAAAGAGTATTATATAATAGAAGTTGCAGACAATTTAAAAAGCTACAACTTTTATTGTACACTTTTCTTTGTTTAATGCTTAGTTAAGCGGTAAATTATGATATTCTGTTTTTTACTTTCTCTTGCCTATATGAATATATAGGAAGGAAAGTATTGTTTTCATGTCGATTTTTCGAAATCGAGTTTTCACCGGATCTATACGTTTTCAGACCCCCTGAACCCAAAAAACATGTTTTTAGCGATTGGTCTGTGTGTGTGTGTGTGTGTGTGTGTGTGTGTGTGTGTGTGTGTGTGTGTGTGTGTGTGTGTGTGTGTGTGTGTGTGTGTGTGTGTGTGTGTGTGTGTGTGTATGTGAACAGAATATCTCAAGAACGGAACATCGTACGAACTTGAAACTTAAGTTACATATCACTACCGGACCCGACACGAACATTTTCATCAAAATCGGTCAACCGGAAGTAGTAGTTTATTCGTATAATTTTTCACTTTTTTGCGATTTTCTCAAAAACTAGTCATACGATTTTTTTTAAAATCAACTGGTTTACTACATTTTTTATGCTCTACAATATAGGGTAGGCGCCATGTTTGCTGAAATTCTGCTTGAGGCTGTTTTTACGTAAAAACATTTTCTTTTTAAGATTGCGGCTTTAATATGCAATTTAGCGCAAAACGTTATATAATAAAAGTTGTAGAGAATGTAAAATTCTACAACTTTTATTTCAAACATTTTTTTGTATAACGCTTAGTTTAGCGGTAATTTGCGATTTTCTGGTTTTTTTCTCACGAAAACGTGAGAAAAATCGATTTTTTTAACATTTCGGTCTTAGTAGTCTATGCATTTTACGACAAAAGTGTATATAATTAAATTTATAGAAAATTAAAAGATCTACAACTTTTGTTTAGAGCATTTTTCTCTACAGAGCCTAGTTTAGCGTGAAAGCGTGATTTTCCGTATTTGTAAGCCAAACTGAGTTCGATTGTCATTTTGCGTCATTCACTCATGATTAAAATAAGGTTATGTTTTTGAGGTTAGTTTTTGTTTATTTCTAATATTTTATTAATAATGTTAGGTTTATTATTAATTATTTGCATTGGCAAGAGAAAGTTGTGTGAGTGTTTCACATCAGATTTTTTTTTTTTATTGAAATGTGTAAAATTTTACGACAAAAGTGTATTTATCATATCAAATTTATCGGAATTAAAAGACCTACAACTTTTATTTAAGCATTTTTCTCTACAGAGCCTAGTTTAGCGTGAAAAAATGATTTTCCGTTTTACTAAGCCAACCTAGGGCTGGTTTTCATTTTGCATCATTCACTATTAAAATTAGATAATGTTTTTGAGGTTAGTTTTCTGTTTATTTCTAATGATTCGTTAACAATTTTACGGTATATTGTTCATTATTTGCATTGGCAAGAGAAAGTCGTGTGAGTGTTTCGCACCAGATTTTTTATTAAACTTTTTGCGAATAAATGCAAAATTTTGCATTTTTTTTAAATGTTAATTTTAATATTTCATTTGCAAAAATTACACACCACTAGTTTTATTCATTATTTAAATTTGAGAAGAGAATAGTAAGAGTGTACCACACTAGATTCATTTTATTTAATTCTAAAAACAGATAAAAAATTACATAAATAAACATAAAACATATTATTTTAAAATTAATCCCTAACAGTATTTATTTTATTCTTAATTAATTTACAAAATAATAGTGAATAAAATATTGTAAAAACACCGTAATATCCGTTTTGATAATAAAGCGAATTTATTTTCAATTAACTTTATATTTTTACTTTCTCTTGCCTATATGAATATATAGGAAGGAAAGTATTGTTTTCATGTCGATTTTTCGAAATCGAGTTTTCACCGGATCTATACGTTTTCAGACCCCCTGAACCCAAAAAACTTGTTTTTAGCGATTGGTCTGTGTGTGTGTGTGTGTGTGTGTGTGTGTGTGTGTGTGTGTGTGTGTGTGTGTGTGTGTGTGTGTGTGTGTGTGTGTGTGTGTGTGTGTGTGTGTGTGTGTGTGTGTGTGTGTATGTGAACAGAATATCTCAAGAACGGAACATCGTACGAACTTGAAACTTAAGTTACATATCACTACCGGACCCGACACGAACATTTTCATCAAAATCGGTCAACCGGAAGTAGTAGTTTATTCGTGTAATTTTTCACTTTTTTGCGATTTTCTCAAAAACTAGTCCTACGATTTTTTTTAAAATCGCCTGGTTTACTACATTTTTTATGCTCTACAATATAGGGTAGGCGCCATGTTTGCTGAAATTCTGCGTGAGGCTGTTTTTACGCAAAAACTTTTTCTTTTTAAGATTGCGGCTTTAATATGCATTTTAGCGCAAAACGTTATATAATAAAAGTTGTAGAAAATGTAAAATTCTACAACTTTTATTTCAAACATTTTTTTGTATAACGCTTAGTTTAGCGGTAATTTGCGATTTTCTGTTTTTTTCTCACGAAAACGTGAGAAAAATCGATTTTTTTAACATTTCGGTCTTAGTATGCATTTTACGACAAAAGTGTATATACCTAATTAAATTTATAGAAAATTAAAAGATCTACAACTTTTGTTTAGAGCATTTTTCTCTACAGAGCCTAGTTTAGCGTGAAAGCGTGATTTTCCGTATTTTTAAGCTAAACTGAGGTCGATTTTAATTTTGCGTATTTCAGTAAAGTTTTTTGAGGTTAGTTTTTTGTTCATTTCTAATATTTTAATACTAATGTTAGGTTTATTGTTAATTTATGCATTGGCAAGAGAAAGTTGTGTGAGTGTTTCACTCCAGATTTTTTTATTTTAATTTACACAGAGTTATACTTCATAAAATTGTGTAACAAATTATAATTATTATTGCTTTTCAGTTTACATCCAACTGAGAGTGCTCTAGATTCTTTTTATCTTTAATACAAAAGTACTTATTTGTTAGTATTACAAAAATTTAAAACAAAACGGACATATTTTTATAATGTTTAAACATTAAAGTTATTTTCCCTGAGGAGTTTTTCTATGTCAGAGTTGTCTGCATTATTTTATATTTTCTTTTAAGTTTTTCTTTTATTTAAAGATAAATATTTCTAAATTATTATTGCTGTTATAAAATATTTGTTTTCATTTTAAAAAATACATTACTACATATAAAAATAACGGTTTGATGTGCGCCATAAAATTAAATACAGTATAATATTTATAAGGCAAACTGATGTTGCGTTTACAAATACATTATTTAGCTTTTAAAATATTAAATTTTATTTGTTGTGCAGGAATAAGAAATAAGAAATAACATTGAAGGAAAAAAAGTATAAATTTTGAAACTAGATAGGTTTTTCTATTCGAATTTATCGACGGCCATTGCTGTCCTTCCTTTAAAGACTGAAATCTCAATTAAAAATACAAAAGTTAAGTGTAATTTTTCACTTTGTATCGATTTTCTCAAAATCGACTACAACGATTTTTTAAAAAAATCGCCTCACTTACTACATTTTTATGCTCTACTAGATAGGGTAGGCGTCATGTCGGCTGAAAATCTTGGAACGGCTGTTTTCTCGTAGAAAAAAAATGGTTTTTTTAAGATTGCGGCCTTAAAATGCATTTTTGGGCAAAAAGTTGTAAAAAATTGAAAAATCTACAAATTTTATTCAACACATTTCTTGTATAATGCTAAGTTTAGCGGTAATTCGTGATTTTTCTGGTTTTTTTCATGAAAATGTGTAAACAATAGATTTTTTTAGGATTTCGGCTTTAGTATGCATTTTACGACAAAAGTGTAAATAATATAATTTATAAAAAATTTAACGATCTACAACTTTTTATTATAAGCATTTTCGCTGCAGAGCCAAGTTTAGCGTGAAAGAGTGATTTTCCGTATTATTAAACCAAACTCGATTTGATTTTCATTTTACATCATTCAATCAATAAAATAAGGTTATGTTTTTTTGAGATTAATTTTTTTTTGTTTATTTTAAATGTATCATTAACTAATGTTACGTTATATTTGTTCATTATTTGCAATGGCAAAAGAAAGTCGTGTGAATGTTTTACACCAAATGTTGAAAAGAGGTTGACTTTCATTTAGCGTCGTTCACTCAAGATAAACATAGGTTATGGTTTCCATTATTTATTGGTAAGAGAAAGTCGTGTATCTCACGCCAGATTTTTCAATTATGCTAAAAAAAATCCTTGATAATGTTTTCCATTTAATTTATGGATTTTGATACAGTTGCCAAGAAAATGTAGGAAAGTAAAAGTGTCACTAAGCTCTCTCCGTATTAGTTCTGAATTTAGAGTAGGTACTTCAGTGGAAACCGAAGAAAGGGAACGAGAAACAGAAATAGAGAGGTAAGGGGAATGTTGAATCAAAATTGCCAGTTAATTTGGCATGTTGCCAATTAGGAAATGTCGTCCTTCGTCATTCAAAAAGTTACAACCCGAAAATCCTCCCACCCTTCTTACACAAGGGTTGATGATGATTAGGAGATAAAAGGGTCAAGTCTTGGTCGTTAATCACTATTAACGTAGGCGACGCGACATACAGTTAAGTTACAAGAGGGTGAATTTCATGATAACAGGGTTAGTGGTTGTTTTGGAAGACAGTGTAACAGTAATGTTGTCTTCTAACCGTTTCTGTTCTAGACAATTATTTAACATTAACAATTGCGCGCTTCCTTATGAAACTAAAAGAGCTGCAAAATATACTATATAAATCTTTTTTTTTAACCAAAAACTATTTAGAAAGGAATTCGTGTAAACTGTAAAATATTTTATCAATTAATTATGTTTTTAACCCACCGGGTGGGTCTAGAGGTTAAGTCGTCGCCAAAATCAGTTGTTTAACAGCTGATTTTCGGAGACGAAGGTTCCTGGTTCAAATCCTAGTAAAGATAGTTACTTTTATACCGATTTGAATGCTAGACAGTGGTAGCCGGTGTAATTTGATGGTTGGGGTTCAATTAATCATACTCTCTCAGGAATGGTCGACCTGAGTATGCACAAGACTACACCTCGTTTTCACGTCATACACATCATCCTCATCTCATTGAGTCATGGGATTGCTTATTGTTCTGAATTGAACAGATTGTAAAAAAAAATTATGTTTTCAGCTTATTTTTAACCCTACAGCCGGCACAAACATTTTTCTAGACCGGCAGAGAATTTTCTAGTCACCGAACCGTAAAGAAATCATTAAAAATTTGCTATAAATCACAAACCTTGTCACGTGACCTCAAACTAACAAGAATACTTAGTGAAATAGAATAAATAGGCTACAAAACTGAAATTTTAATCTGATAGTAACGAATGCTGAAACTATTTGAAAATAATTTTTAGACAAATATTTTTCTAAAGTTTCAGATGATAAAAGTTTCTGTTTAAAAGTTTCTTATGCTCTATTTTCAAAATTCATTACTTACGAATCGTTACTTTTAACGTTTATTTCAAAATTAAACCAAAAAAAAGAATCTATATTCAAAACTGAAGAAAATGCATATAAAAACACATCATGTAAACCAAGAAATAACCAAATTCAGCTCTAGCACAGCGTGGTTTCAACAGAGAAACACAAGCAGAATACGCAACTAAAACTATGGTACTGTACGTAAAAATTTACTTTATTCATTACTAAACTATTATACAAACCAACAAAGCTGTCTGTAGATGAAATTAAAACTAAGACGATAAAATTGCAATGCTATAAAGCAAATCCGACTTTGCGACGCGACCGGTTCAGGAAGCGGTAACATCGTCTTAAAATCGACGATTGTCGGCTTTAGGATTAAATAAACTTAATTACCACAACTTTATAACGCTTATGGCAATTTATTAATGTATTTTCTACCTGCTTCAATAGGTTTTTGTTCATAAAATTGTACGTAAAATGAAAGAAGCCTGTGTTTGGAACCGCGTATCTCATCAAGTAAGAAACACAAAAATTTCTGGTACGGCTCGTTTAAAAGCTTCGTATTTTATAATTTTATTCGTATATATTACGAAACACGGAAGTGTATTAGGCATTTTCTAGCGACTAAAAAACAAAATACGTACCCATTTTTTTAATGCATTTTTCACTTGTTCCATGTTTCAGAACATGTAGCATAAACAAATTAAGAGGAAAAATCTGGTGTGAAACCCTCACACCAATTTCTCTTGCCAATGCAAATAATTAACAATATAACCTAATATTAGTACTAAAACATTAGAAATAACAAAAAAACTAACTTCTAAAAACATAACCTTATTTTAATCGTAAGTGAATGATTCAAAATGAAAATCAACCTCAGTTTGGCTTAAAAATAAGGAAAATCGCTCTTTCACGATAAACTAGGATCTGTAGAGAAAAATGTTCCCTTCTATTCTTCCTCAGCGACGTAGGCCAAGACTTAACGTCATGTTTTACTTCCCTCAGCTCGTTGCCATGGGAGTCAATCCATTCCACCTGCCAGGAATCAATGATGACACGCTTCACCAGACTCACGAAATCCGACACAGTCACATTCTGCGTGAAGGCCGGTTGGCGTGCTGTCTTCTTAACGGCTAGATCGGCGGCCTCATTTCCCGAGATTCCAGCATGACCCGGAACTCACCAGAAAACAACGCTTACTCATCTATCGTTCAGCTGCTTCACGGTGCCGTGGACATCTGTAACCAGCGTATGGCGTGAATACAAGGTGTGGCTATTAAATAACGAGACTGACGTTGCCGAACTTCACAGAGAGCCAAAAAAGCTCGAATGAGTCGAAATTTAAAGCAATGATGATTGTTTTTTTGATATCCATGGGACTGTGTACCTTCACTGGGTACCTGAAGGTCAAACAATTAATCAATATTACTACCTTACTTTCTAAACTACGTCAAAGCGTAAGGAAAAACGCCCCGAAATGTGGAAGGACAAATCATGGGTTCTCCACCAAGACAATGTGCCAGCTCATTCCGCGTTATCTGTCAACAGGTTCCAAGCCAAGTACAGCATTTCAGTGTTAGAACATCCACCTTATTCACCAGATCTTGCACCATGTGACTTCTACTTGTTCTCAAAGGTGAAATCTGCATTAAAAGGGACAAGATTTGAGTCTGTGGAAGCTGTATAAGAGAAAGCGGCACGTGTTCTGAAGGAGCAGACAGAAGATGATTTCCAGCACTGTTTCCAACAATGGAACATTCGCATGGAGCGTTGTAGGGATAGAGAAGGAGTGTATATTGATGGTGACAATAAGTGATTATGTATAAAATAAAATAAAAATTTTTTACAACGTCAGTCTCGTTATTTAATAGCCATACCTCGTATATCACTGATTGACTGGAGAGCACTCAGCGAATCAGTGCAAACCAACACCCGACGCCCACACACACAGACTACAGATAAGAGTTTTGCCGTGTAAATCTCAGTGGCGTCCACTTAATGGAAGAGTTCAGAAAATTTACAAAGAAGTTGTTTATCATTTGTTATAACCCATTCCCGAAAGAACCTGTATTAATCATTACAATATTTTCTTATGAGAACTGGAGCGAGCAGGAAAGACTAGTTAGTTAAAAGATTTATAGTAGAGTGGTAGCAAACTATAAAGATACATTTAATCGTCTTACGATGAAATGTTTTCAGAGCCCCATTGATCTTTTTCTTCGTATATATTCTATTGCTTCTAATACTTTTCCTTTTCTCCAACTAAAACTGAAGAGAGAAATGTTGTACAGAAATCTCATTTCGACTCATTGGCTTTTTACAATTCAGTATAGCGGAGTACGGTATTACTTTGTTGAGAAGCTTAATGCTGTTTTTCATTACGGGAAAAGCTTGACACATTTTCTCTTATCCTTTTGTGTTCTGGTTCGGGTTGTATTTTCTTTGTATACATATTCGCAGTAAACGTTTCCTAGTACAGGATTTCATGCCGCCCCGTTTTCATTTCGCTAATCCTGCTTTTATGGATAGTGTATGCAATATTATGTAAGGACCTGCATAACATTACTTAACATACATTGAAAACTGTTTTATTTTTACTACTCCACTTTTAATATAAAGCTCTAAATCGCTAATACAAATCTTTCACGTGTACAGGCTGTCCCGGAAACACGGGCAACTTAAAATGGTAAAATGTTTCATAAAATCTGTCTGGTTGTGACAGTTTTTACTCGCGCTAGTAAATTAGCTCGGTGTGAATTGTGAACTAGCTCCATGGGAATAGTTACTAACGCGCTAGTAGGTCCTGCTAGTACTAGCAGCAAATAACTAGCGTCTTGGGAATAGGCTTTTGGTATGCATTGTCGCCGACTACCCCACCAATATTAGCGCCTGCAGACGGTCTCAGTACCTGGCTGCCTCGCAGAGCCAGTAGTGCCTCCCCATAACTATGAAGTGGACTCGCCGGAGGGTTATTTAAGCCGCCGCACTGGCCTGCAAGAGACTCTCCAATCAACTGTCAACCGGAAAAGAACAAGGAAGAAGAGCTCTCGACCGAAGAAGAAGAGCCTAGCCGAGACCAGACGCACCATCCGTGCTCTACGCTACCAGCGGAGGGACGCACATTCCCGCACCGGTCAGCGTTCACCGATCCGGAGAGAACCGTGGTATTACTTAAAAAATAAAACTGTAAAATTAAAATGATTCCCAAAAGGTTTAAAGAAAAAAATATTAAAAATAAAAGAGAGAAAGAGAAAAATCCAGAAATAAAACAGTACGTACTCGTCAAAATGGTAATGTACACAAACAAACAACAGAATACACTTGTAATATAACATAATAACATGTTTTAATAACTTGTAATAACATATTGTTCACTCATGATTAAACAAAGGGAGATGTTTCATTATTTACATTGGCAAGAGAAATTCGCGTGAGTCACAACATATTGTTTTATGTGAACACCTGGTCTTCTTCTTTGTCTTCAAATGCCACGGGGATGTTCTGATGTTCGTTATATATTTCGAATTTTTTAATAAAATTTATTTTAATCCAACGTTTAAGCACAAGAAGTGTATTATGTAAATATACTCAACTTGGTAAAAATTCGTCAATTACCATGCAGAAACAGCACGAAAATGTAAAAAAATAAAAAATAATAAAAGCTCGAAACCACAAGTTACATATGGTAGCGAAACATTAACAAACGAGACCAAGACAAAAGCAATAGACAATGTCCAAAAACTCGAAAGACGAATCTTAAGATTCTGCGTAGGAATGAAGAACAAAGTAGATGGGCAATGGAGAACTCTAACAAACGACCAAGACTATAAAGAAAACTAACCCTTAGCAGATACAATAAGGAAGAAAAGGATTTATTTTCTTGGACATCTTATTAGAACACCTAAAGACAGAATTTTAAACAAGATGATTAGAAAACTCTTTCCAACATCAGGAGCATGGATGCGAAATGTCAAAAAAAACATGATCGAACTCAGGTTAACTTTCAATGATTTAAAAAACGAAACAGAAAAATTAAAAATTTTAAAAAATAATGAAAGTAGATTTGAAACAAAATTTGATGATAGAACAAACCCAAGCAGGAAGAAACCGGTCGTTTCAGAGGAAGTTCGGCAAGCAAGATCAGCCCGAATGAGCGCATACTGGCAAAACATCAAGCTAAAGAATATGAAAAGGAAGCAGCTTTCTAAATTTGACTTAAAAGTGATCCATTGTGGTCATAAAAGACAAAATAAAATACATATTCAAGAACATCGTTACAAATTAGGAAACAAAACAATTTTTCTTGCTTACGATAGTCGGATATTTACAATATTGTCACCATTTTGAAGAGGGAATTTCACGCTGTATATTAGTGCCGACACAAAAATTGATATTTTTTTCTGTCATGTACACTGGTGCCCATAATATACAGTAAAACTTCACTAATTCGGAATATATGGGGAGAAGACGTGTCCGAATTAGTGAAATTCCGAATTGGGAGAGTTTTTGAAATACGGTATTACTACTGTATATTAGAACGTATCATGTAGTTGTTAAATTTGAGACTTCACGCTTAAGGGGGTAGTCAATCCAGAAAATCAACATCAAAATTTCTGGCTATAATTTATCATTGTTTATTTTAAATGAAAGAGTAATTTATTGGTAATGATCTACCATTTGAACCAAGCCAAAAAATTAATTACAGCCCCTAATATAAGGGTAAGCGGGCTTTTACGGGGAATCAAATATCTCAGGAACCAAGAAAGATATAAACATGATTCTTATGCTACAAAATACAAAAAATTGCTCTCTATTATCTGTTGTATGCCCTTGTATGTATTTTTTCTTACAAGAAATTTATTGAAGAAAAACCATATTTTAAAAAACATTTATTTTATGTATTCTCAAATTATTTTTTAACTAAATCTCTATTAACGTTTTTGTAATAATCATTCCACAGATAATGGAGCAAGAAATTATGAACATTTGAAAAAACATCATCCAAATATCTCCAATACTAACCAAAATATTTAATTTCCAAGAATGTACAATCATGTAAAAACCACATTCCCGGAAAACTTAAAGTTGAAGGAATAATTTCACTCGCCTTGCTAGTGAGCTTTATTTTAAATAGATGTTTTTATAACTTTTTCTCAACGTACAAACAAAGTAAAATAATGTTGTGATTCAGAAAATTTTAAACTTCAAATAAATGCAAAAAAACAATCGAAATTTAAAAAAAATCATCTTCTTGAAGTTGACTACCCCCTTAATAAATAGATTATTGGAAAAAGACAAAAGAACAAGATGAAAGAACAAACCCAAGCAGGAAGAAACCGGTCGTTTCAGAGGAAGTTCGGCAAGCAAGATCAGCCCGAATAAGGGCATACTGGCAAAATATCAAGCTAAAGAATATGAAAAGGAAGAAGCTTTATAAATTTGACTTAAGTGATCCATTGTGGTCATAAAAGACAAAAAAGCTCTAAAAGGATTACTTAGAAAATAAAATTGTATTATTAAAATGATTCCCAAAAGGTTTAAAGAAGAAAATATTAGAAATACAACAGAGGAGAAAAATCCAGAAATAAAATAGTACGTACTCGTCAAAATGGTAATGTACACAAACAAACAACAGAATACACTTGTATGGTTTGTATACATAAGAAAAAACAAATACATAAAAAGAAGTTCAACTAAAAATATATATACATTTTTCATGTCTACCTAACCAAAAAATGTTCTTTCACACTGTTACCGTCGAGAATACACCCTGCGTACAATTTCACTTTTTTCAGTTTCAGTGACCAACTACAGAATGTTTCGCTTAAATTACCTTAGCCGTATGAGAAACCTCAAATAGATACGAAATAACCTAGTACTTTTACCAGAATATTCCCAACACACGTTCTTGTTCGTTACTAAATTGCTTTCCACCCTTTTCCACTCTCAGAATGAACTACCTGTGTGCAAAAGGCCTAGTATATAAACTTTTTTCTTCATTTTTGTAATATATCATACCTTTATACAGTTGTTCAAGTTTCTCTTTTTAAAATTATTTGAAATTTATAAACAACAAGAAACTTTTACTGAATATACTGGGTGTCCCAAAAGTCCGATACAGCAGAATGTTTCGAATGTATGGGAAATTTCTAGATATTACAATTGTGAACCTTATTCGAATAAAAAATACAATTTTATGATAAATCAAAAAATTTTATCTACCATCTTGGATCCGCCATTTTCAATGTAATTTTATTACGTTCTCTTGCCTATATGAATATATAAGAAGGAAAGTATTGTTTTTATGTCGATTTTTCAAAATTGAGTTTTCACAGGATATACACGTTTTCAGACCTCCTGAACCCAAAAACATGTTTTAAACTATTGGGCTGTGTGAGTGTGTGAACAGAATATCTCAAGAACGGAACATCGTACGAACTTGAAGCTTATATTAGATACTACTACCGGACCCAACACGAATATTTTCATCAAAATCGGTCAACCGAAAGTCATGTCGTGTCATTTTTTAATTTTTTGCCATTTTCTCAAAAACGGCTCCTACGATTTAAAAAAAAAAATCGCCTCAGCATTTTTTATGCGTAACAAGATAGGGTAGGAGCCATGTCTGCTGAAATTCTTGGGAAGGCTGTGCTCTCGTAGAAAAAAAATTGTTTTTTCAAGATTGCGACTTTAATATGCATTTTAGCGCAAAAAAATATAGATAAAAGTTATAGAGAATTTAAAATTCCACAACTTTTATTTCAAACATTTTTTTGTATAAAGCTTAGTTTAGCGGTAATTAGCGATTTTGTTTTTTTTTCACGAAAACGTAAGAAAAATCTATTTTTTTAAGATTTCGGCCTTCGTATGCATTTTACGACAAAAGTGTATAATCAGAATTATAAAAAATTAAAAGATCTACAACTTTTATTTCAAGCATTTTTCTCTACAGAGGCTAGTTCAGGGTGAAAGAGTGATTTTCCGTATTTTTAAGCGAAACTGAGGTTGATTTTCATTTTGCGTCTTTCACCCATGATTAAAAGTAGGTTATGTTTATTGAGGTTAGTTTTTTGTTTAATTCTAATGTTTTATTAACTAATGTTAGGTTATATTGTCAATTATTTGCATTGGCAAGAGAAAGTTGTGCGAGTGCTTCACACTAGAGTTTTATTTACATCTGTTTTGCAATTTCTGCTAATGTAAATGGTGGATAATGATGATAATTAAAATGAATGACGAAAAAATGGCAGACCTGACCGGGAATCGAACCCGGGACGCTGGCGTAGAAGCCAGTTGCGCGAACGGGGCGGCAAAAAATACTTTCATCAAAATCGGTCAACTAAAATCACTACCTAATTTATTCCTGAATTTTTTTAATTTTTTGTAATTTTCTCAGCAAAACCCGCGCCACCAATTTTTTTAAAGCGTCTCATTTATGCTCTAAGACCGGGAAAGCAACATGTCCATGAAAATTTTTTGTTACTTACTGGAAATTCCCTCAAAATACGTAAAAAATTGTGATATTTAATTTTTTTAAATATAACAAATATTTATGTATTATATTTTTGAGAAAAAGATACAAACGTTAACATTGAAGTAAGATATGAACTCTTTAGTCGACAGCATTTTTTTCTTTATTAAGAATAACGCGCGCGCGCGCGCACAATTTCACCCTGTTGCAAAACCTTTTCACTCTAGGAATACGCGCAGATGTACACATAAATGCACGTTATATGATTGAACATAAAATCTATAAATTACAGTAAAATCAAGCAGAAATTGGGAAAAATGTAAAAAAAATAATGAAAGGAGTAAATGGATAGAACCAGTGAGGAGATAGAAGAAGTAGATAAGAAGCGTCACATATATATATATGGTATGAAAATAAAGTTATGACAGGAATTTTAGAGAAAATGTTTGAGAAACGGAGTATGGGGAAGATGGATTTACAAAACCATGTACTCAGAGAGTCTGTACCTCTTGTATAAAACCTCTGCATACGGTGACACACCAAACGATATTAACATACACATTTTTATGTACGTCAGACAAAAAAAAATAAAAATAAAAAATGAGAAAACTTTACGTGGATTTTTTTCTTTTTTACATTCTATCTTAAAAAGGTATGCAGTGAGAAAGTATTGAGATAGTTTAAAATTTTCTGTACTGGATCTCACGTTTCATGACCTCCTGAAGCCAAAAAAAATAGTTTAACTATGATATTCATATGTAGAACTACAACCGATATTAAACGACAGAAAAAATTAAATAAAGATCATTCGCAAAGTATTTTATCATAATCATCCTGTAGCTCTACAGACCTAGGTAGCCTTTGGCTTTCTCCACAATTCTCCTCTATTAAGCCCTATTCCCACGATGATAGTTTACTGGCAGCTTATTAGTAACTTGTAAAAACGTTTCCAAAGGTTCACACTGAGCTAATTTACTAGCGCTAGTCAATCAGGTGAATTTTTCTCTCCTACTAGCACTGGTAAAATCAAACATTTTCAAAGTCACAAGCGTGTTAGTGAATACTACGGCTTAACTAAACTAGCTGCTAGTTGTTCGTTCCCACGACACTAATACTAGCTGCTAGCTGCGCTATTCATTCACGTGATCTTTTCTCCTCTACTAGCGCTAGAAAGCAATGTACACACAGAGCTAGTGAGCAACGTTCACACTGAGCTAATTTACTAGTTCTATTCAATAACGTGACCTTTTCTCCCCTACTAGCGCTAGTAAGCAACGTCAACACCGAGCTAATTTACTAGCGCTAGTCAATCACGGGTCCTTTTCTCCCGAACTAATGCTAGTAAGCAACGTTCACATCGAGCTAGTTTACTAGCGCTAGTCAATCAGGTGACCTTTTCTCCCCTACTACCACTAGTAAGCAACGTTCACATCGTACTAGTCCACTCCACTCGCTCCACTAGGAGCTAGACAATCAAGTGACCTTTTCTCTCCTACTAGCACTAATAAGCAACGTTCACACCAAGCTAGTCTACTAGCGCTAGTCAATCAGGTGACCTTTTCTCCCCTACTAGCGCAAGTAAAATCAAAAATTTTCAAAGACACTAGCGCGCTAGTGAATACTACTTATCATCACCATCATCATCCGACATGGATTAGTCTCAATGGCCTGTTACGGCATCCATCTCTTTTTAGGTCTTCCAAACCTCACTTTTCTCTATGTTTATATTTCCATGAAATAAAGAGAACGTCTGTGAGCTGGCATACGAAGTAAATGGTTGGACCAGTTTCTCTTTTATATATTCTTAACGTTTCCAACAGTGACTGAACATTTAACTTGGCGCGGATAGCTTCGTTACTTACTTTATCTAACCGGGTACAACATTTGACTCCCCGAAAAAATCTCATTTCAGTAACCTGGATACGAGATTCATCCTCTGTAATGACACCCATGTTTCACTCCCATATGTTATGAGTGGTACAGCCATTGCTCTATAAAATTTCATTTGGGTGTCCTTTCTCGTTTTCTTTCCTACAGTCCTGCGAATAGAACCGCATACAGCGCTGAATTTTCCAGTTTTAACTCACGTCATCATCTTTGTCATGAGAAGTTTTATATCCTAAATATTTAAAATCTCGAACTTGTTCTATAGTTCGGTTGACAAGTAAAATTTTTGAGCGAACCAGCCATCTTCCCTTGAATGCCATAATCTATGATTTTTGCTCCGATATTCTCATGCCAAACTCTGCTCTAATGTCGTGCAACTTATAAATGGCATATTGGAGCCTGTCTTCTATGCCAAAAATAACAACAGTGTCATCTACGTACAGCAATGAATTTAGAAATACGTTGTTATTCGAAAGCTGAATGTCTAAGTCAACTAATTGATTCGAAATTGTTAAAATAGGCCTACTGTTAACGTGAATATTAAATAGCGTTGAAGACTTTGAACAGCCTTGTCGTACGCCTTTATTTATTGTCATTTTCTCTGTTTTCTTGTCATTGCCAAAAAACAAAACTATAACTGTTTTTATGTACGTACTCGCAACAGCAGCAACAAGGTGTTTTGGACAGCCCTTCTTCAGCATTATATTCCAAAAACGGCCTCAAAGAACTAACCCCTGCTATATTACTGAATATTTATTAGTCGCATTCAGCTTAATTTAATTAAGCATCATTGGACATCACGTAAATCGCACGGAGAGAGTTTAACACATTCTTAAAATTCCCTTCAGAAAAGTAAATGAAGTTACGTAGCATACAGCTCGGTTCTGTTGTATCCAAAAGATTTTCGCTCAAGTAACTGGATCCTCAAACTGTCGAATTAAGACGTTAATATTCCAGAAGCACAAGGTGGAGACTTGTTTCTTTTTACGAAACAGGTCGTTTTTGACCTGTACAAAGACGCTACTAATTAAAAACTCTCTTTTTTTCTTTTCTATTAGGAAAAGCCTTATTAGATACAGTAACAAAGGAAGTTCAGTCACACGGCACAACACACTGCGTCTTAGATTCCACAATTTCTTTTGTTTACTTTGAAATCGTTTCTAAATGTAATACCTAGGTACACACTTGTAAATTTTTAAGGAAGATTATTATTTGTAATTTGTAATGTTTAAAAAAAATTCGTTTGCCATGCCGGCCGCATTGACTTAGTTGGTAACGTGCTCGCCTCTCATCATGCGGTCCTGGGTTCGAATCCCACTCAGGCACAGCATATTTTCATACGTTACGAAAAATCATTTCATCTTCCATTCCATAAAGTTACACCCCAACGTCGACGCTAATGACCATTGCAGTTGATGCGACGTTAAATAAAAAAATATTTTAAAAAATTCGTTTGTATTTCTAACTATAGATTGTTAAATTTTTTTTTACCCAGATCTCGAAACGGACCTTAAGATAATTATCACAATATTTTTTGAATTCACACGAATTTTAACTATACTTGAAATTTTATTGGAGGTATTAACTGAAAATTACATAACAAAAATCAAATGTTATAAGTTTTTGAAGTAATTTAGACAAAGTAATTGAGAGAGAGAAAGAGTTTTGAATAGCATAATATCTTATATGATAAATTTAACTGGATTAAAATGGGTTCAAATACTAGTTAAGGTAGCTGGATAAGATAAGAGTTAATAAAGGGAACTTAAATCTGGTAGGAAGAGAGAGAGTCACATAAATTAATATCAAGATAATCCGAATTGAATGAATTTCGCTTTTTGGTTTAAGATTTAAATGGGAGGTTATTAGAGCTAGATAAAGAGAGAGTGATGGATAAATAAGGAGGTAAGACGTTTGAATTTTTCGAGTACATGATTTAAGTTCGTTACACCTGAGATAGAAACAACGAGAATGCCAAGCATTATTGGCAAAACAGTACAGAAACTACGTAGTAAAAGGTATTCTTACAATTTGGAGGGAATCGGTAGAGTTGCAGGTTAGTGGTATAACTAGAGATCACCGACTTTTACCGGGAGATGGGTTTGTTATATATATATACATACAGGGTGGGTAAGGCGGCAATTTATGCTCTAGCGAGGTCTTAATATCATTCTAATAGCGTTCCGTCCCGCCCTAAAAAAAGACGAAACGTAGGACGAGGGGTTGTTGGTTGAGAAGGGAGTATATCCCCGTTATTCCATTTACGATCTTCTATCATCCAGTGAACATCCCTTAACCTCGTTCTTCTCTTACCACCCTAAAGTACTACTTCTCTACTTCATCTACCCCAGTTTTCCCTTCCGACTGGCTTTTCCAAAACTTTCTCCGACCCATTCCTTCTTTACCCTAGTTCAAACCCATCCGTCCCTTTTTGCAATAAAACGAGGGAAAACTTTATCCGACTCTTGCGAACGTAAACCAAGCAGTAGATCAACTGTTCGTTCCTCTTTCAGTGAAACCTCTGCTAGGAAAATGCCATTCCTCACACTTCTCCATCAGGAAAGCACGTCGCGGAAGATGGTACTATATCAGAACGCTTTCGCCCTTATATTATTACTCCCTAATAGCGATTACGTGAAGCTTGTACGTATACACGTTAAGGAAATGGTGTTTTATTACGTTATTAAAAATGAGAATCGCGTTACCTTCTATCAGATAAATGCATTTAATCAACATACAATTAGTCAACGTGTCATTTTCACAATCTGAAATTGCACCCACAGCAAAAATCGGAGCGACAGACTACATTGAGATATTTGGATCCAAACCTTAGTTGAAAGATTGAACACGAAATCATTAATATTGTGATAATATATAAAAAGAAAGTGTTGGTTCCAGAATTTTCTAGCAGGACCGGATTTTTAAAAGTGTTAATTTAAATAATAATACTTTCTTAGCTGATAAATTAGCCGAAGCCAGATCACCAATGAAAACCTTAGAACAAATAGCAAATAAAATTGGTCTCAAAATTTCTTTTCCTGATCCGAGGCTTTATTTAGACGCTTGCCAGTAATATATTAGGCCCCAGGCCACGCGATACGAACGCTGCGCTGGGCAAGTTTGGTGGTGGGACCGCCACCTCTCTGCTTCCAAACCCACAGGATTTGTTCTCAGGGCTGACTCCCCCAGGTTCATCCGCCTCATCCGCCGTTGGGAAGCTTTCCTCTTCCGCCATAGAGCCGTTGACCATGCCTCAGTTGATCCGCGAGTACTTATTTGACCTTCTGTCTTATTCGCACCTGTCCTGTATGTCTACAGGAACTTTCCCTATCAGCCATTGGGACGCGCCGTGTTGGGGTTGAGGCCCCCCATCCCAGTGTCTCACCCCCAGTTATGTCTCACTCTTACTCAGTTCAAAGTGAGACCCAGGAGCGAGCTGACTGGGCACGGCAGGTAAAAGATTTTGCCGACAGGTAAAAGATGTATTGGTAGACCGAGGAAGAGATGGACGCCGGAACAGGCTAACGCACAGCCTAATCCATGAAGACGACGACGACGACGAATTTCTTTTGACAAAACTAAAATCATGATCACCGAACCGCTCTCTAATGGTCGAGCAAATATAAATGGAAAAAATGGAAGCGAATGTTTTTTGTCCGGCGAAATTTTCAGGTACATGGAACCATTAAAAATTAATGTAATTTTTTTTTCTAAAAATTCCATTTCTCTGAAGTTTTTGATATACGAGGTGCGGCTATTAAATAACGAGACTGACGTTGTAAAAAAATTTATTTTTATTTGATACATAATCACTTATTGTCACCTTCAATATCCCTACAATCTATATATATCCCTTCTCTATCCCTACAAGGCTCCATGCGAATTTTCCGTTGTTGGAAACAGTGCTGGAAGCCATCTTCAGCCAGCCCTTTCAGGACACGTGCCGCTTTCTCTTTTACAGCTTCCACCGACTCAAATCTTGTCCATTTTAATGCAGATTTCAACTAAGGGAGCATGTAGAAGATAATAACATGTGATGAAACGTGGTTTTTTACTTATGATCCGGAAACGAAGCGCCAATCCATGCACTGGAAGAGCCGAACTTCACCGAGAGCAAGTCAAAATTTAAAGCAATGATTATTGGTTTTTTTTATATCCACGGGATTGTGTACCTTCAATGAGTTCCTGAAGGTCAAACATTTAATCAATATTACTACCTTGAGGTATCTTCTAAACTACGTCAAAGAGTAAGGAAAAAACGCCCCGAAATGTGGAAGAACAAATCATGTGTTCTCCACCAAGACAATGCGCCAGCTCATTCCGCGTTATCTGTCAAGAGGTTCCTAGCCAGGTACAGCATCCTCAGTGTTAGAACATCAACCTTATTCACCAGATATTGCACCATGTGACTTCTACTTGTTCCCTAAGGTGAAATCTACATTAAAAGGGACAAGATTTGAGTCTGTGGAAGCTGTAAAAGAGTAAGCAGCACGCGTCCTGAAGAAGGAGCTGACAGAAGATGATTTCCAGCACTGTTTCCAACAATGGAAAATTCGCATGGAGCATTGTAGGGATAGAGAAGGAGTGTATATTGAAGATGACAATAGGTGATTATGTATAAAATTAAAATGAATTTTTTTACAACGTCAGTCTCTTACTTCATAGCCACACCTCGTATGTAAAGACGACTAACGTAATCAATAAAGAAGAATTTTAATCATACTGTCACCGCCACCCCTTCTAATTAATTATTTACTGTGTTACCGGCTTCAACAGTTCTCCCGGCCTTTGACGGCATAGCGACAAAGCTTTCGGCTCCCCACCGCAAAGGCATTTGTCATCAAGGCCAAGCCAGTCGCCGCTCTCTACAACAGCAGCTATATAAAGAGCGCTGCACTGAGCCGACCGAATCACTACCAATCAAGACACCGAGAGCTCCACTTCGAACCAGACAGCAGACAAGACGTCCACCACCGCACACGGCTGGCGGACTCCAGCGAGAACTAATCGACGACCCCGCAAGAGAGAAGATGCTGCTTCCGCTCGCCGACCCGTCACCGTAAGCCGTCGACCGGACCGTCATCGCCCGCTGACGCGAGCGATGCCCACAGCGGTCCCTCGACCGAGCCTTACGCCCACCGGACCCGACGAAGCAGCCATCGACGCACTACTGCGAGGGATGAAGATGACGTCTCCGCTGGACGACGACACGCCGTGTCGCCCAGCTCCTCGACCGCCACGACGACTACCGCTTAAACGGCCCTTTTCAGGGCCACCAAATTAATAAGGTTGCCACTTAACGTCGCCATCCGGTGACAATACGTTTGAAAAGGACACCAAGTTTCTTTCAAAAATTTTAATTTTTAATTTTAAAAAAAATTCTTTGACGTTGGACCTTTCATTGTCAAAATCGTTAAAGTTTCTTAGAGAATCACTTGTTTGAAAACTCAGTAGTAATTTCGCAAAATACTGCTACTTACTTAGCGTTCTATTGACATGTTTTTATAAAAAAAATAACAGATTGTAAATTTTAGAATACAGAATTTATAAAAGATAACAAACGTAAGATGGAGCAATAGGACGATGTTTAAGTATACCAGAATATAAAAACAAATCCGAAAAAAACTTTAAAAGTATTAATTCAATAAAGTTTCCTTCTACTACCAAAACAAACAGCACAATCTGGTGTAATACTTTGAAAGCTTCAAACAAAATCATTTGAATTAGCTAGCTACTCAGTTCTTTAAAAAGTATTTCTATATTCAGTCAATTAGTAACTTCAATAACAGGACCAAAAGAATAACAAAATAATAATGATACAGTATTTAATTAACTCAAAACAAAAGTTTAAAATATTGAAAAAAATATTTATTTTAGACTTTACGAAAGAGAATTGAAACAAACCGGTAAAAACTTTCCTTTTTCCGAATAAAAAAGCTGAAAAATTTCTTATATTGTAATAATTTTGAAATCATTTATAAAAATCTAGGATGAAACACTCACACAACTTTCTCTTGCCAATATAAATAAAAACACAAAAAACCTATGTTTAATCATTAGTAAACAATGTAAAATGAAAAATATAACCTAATTTTAATCACAAGTGAATAACGCAAAATGAATATCAACTTCTGTTCAACCCACCGGGTTGGTCTAGAGGTAAAGTCGTTGACAAAATCAGCTGTTTAGCAGCTGATTTTCGGACACGAAGGTTCCTGGTTCAAATCCTAGTATAAGTAGTTACTTTTATACGGATTTGAATGCTAGACAGTGGCTACCGGTGTACTTTAATGGTTGGGGTTTAAGTAACCATACTCTCTCAGGAATGGTCGACCTGAGTCTGTACAAGACTACACCTCATTTACACGTCATACACATCATCCTCATCTCATTGGGTCATGGGGTTGCTTATTGTTCTGAACTGAACAGGGGTCCCGGGTTCGATTCCCGGTCAGGTCTGGCATTTTTTCATCTTTAAATTACCACATAGCATTACCTACGCACAAGCCCAAGGTTTATGTATGCATGATCACTCAATTAAAAAAAAAAGTAGGTTATAAACGTTCTACAATTTTATTTATGTTCTTTTGCCTTAAAATGCCATTTAAGGCTACAATTAAAAAAAATTCTGTGAGAGTAAAATTATTCTTTGGCCCCTCAATAATCAACATACCTTACTCTATCTTGTAGAGCATAAAAAAATCTAGTAAATGAAGCGATTTATAACAAAAATCGTAGGAGCCTATTTTAAGAAAATCGCAAAAAAGTAAACATTTTTACGAATAAATAACTACCAACGAACTTGAGTTCAAGTTTCAACACCGTACGACATTTTTTCACACTGACCAATCGCTAAAAACATGTTTTTTTGGGTTCAGAGGGCCTGAAAACGTGTATATACAGTGAAATATAAAGGAACTGTTAAAAATTGGGTGGGTTGATACAATAAGTAATTTAGAGGTTCTTAGAAGAGTGGATGAAAAAAGTATTATGGAAACATCTTACAAAAAGAAGGGTTAGGTTAGTGGGGCATATCTTAAGATATTCAGGTATTACTCTATCAATAATGGAGGGTAATACTGAGGGAGTGAATTATAGAGGGAGGCAAGGGTTAGAATATTTTTAATTGTCATGGTTTTAAGTCCAAAACTAGTTGTGTAACTCGGTTGTACAGTCTATGTAGTAAAAGACGAGAACACCTATCCCAGGACATGGCTTTTAGCCATAGTTGGTCAAGTCAATTTCCTCCACCTCGTACACTGTGAATATAGTAAATGAATTATAGCTTTAAGAAGGAATATGTATGTACGGGACATTATTGTAAAAAATCTGGTGTGAAACACTCACACGACTTTCACTTGTCAATGCAAATAATGTATAATATAATCTAACATTAGTAGTAAAACATTAGAAAAAAACAAAAAACCTAACCTCAAAAACAACCTTACTTTAATCACGAGTGAATGATACAAAATGAAAACCAATTTTAGTTTGGCTTAATACGGAAAATTACTCTTTCACGCTAAACTAGGCTCTGTAGAGCAAAATGCTTAAAATAAAAGTCGTAGAACTTTTAATTTCCTATAAATTTGATTATATGCATTTTTGTAATAAAATGGATACTACGGCCGAAATCTTAAAAAAATATATTTTTTTACAGATTTTCATGAAAGAAACAAAACAGAAAACCACTAATTACTGCTAAGCTAAGCGTTATACAAAAAAATGTTTGAAATAAAAGTTGTAGGTTTTAAAATTGTCTATAACTTTTATTGTATTTTTTTTGCGCTAAAATGCATATAAAGCAGTAATTTAAAAAAAAAATTTTCTACGAGAGAACAGTCTCCTCAAGAATTTCAGCAGACATGACGCCTACCTTATCTTGTAGAACATAAAAAATATAGTGAACGAGGCGATTTTAATAAAAATCGCAAAAAAGTGAAAAATGACATGAATAAACTACTACTTCCGGTTGATCGATTTTGATGAAAATGTTCGTGTCGGGTCCTCTAGTGGTACCTTACTTAAGATTCAAGTTTGTACAATATTCCGTTATTGAGATATTTTTCACACACACACACGCACACACGCGCGCGCGCACACACACACACACAAATCGAAAATGCGAAAAATCGACATGAAAACAATACTTTCCTTCCTATATATTCATATAAGCAAGAGGAAGTAAAAAACGGAATGGATTTAATAGATACAGTTAATTTACAAAACCCGTTATTATCAACAAAAGTTGAATTAAAGCAAGATAGACTGTCGAAAATGCTAAGTTTTCAAACTTTATTATTACTCGCTTACTAATTCTAACCCTCTGGAAACGTGAAGGGCCTATATAAATGTATTGACGCACTATGGAAGTCAACATACGTACAAACAGAAACAACTTTTGACTTAAGTTAAAATTAATTTTCAGTTTCAACTAAGCACACGAGGCGCGTTATATTAAGTACAAACATAAACTTAGTAAAACTAACTTAAAATAAGCAAAAAGTTTTCACAATAAAGCTTATATGCATCAACAGGTCTTGGATACATTGCCTATCAAACGCAAACAGAAACTTTTCAGCAAATACCTCAGATATGCAAGTACATACAATACTACAATGTTAATTTTCTTGAAATTATAACGCTTAAGGTGGTGTAGATTAGAACTAAATTAAGCTTTTCGGATCCGGTTTTGAAATTTTTGTGAAGATTGTTTATTTTCTACTGTTTTTTCTCTTAAGGAAGTAGTCAACCCAGAAAATAAAAATCAAAACTACTGGCTAAATTTATCATTATATATTTTAAATGAAAGATTAATTTACTAGCAATGATCTACCACTTGAACCAGGCCAAAAAATTAATTACAGCCCCTAATATCAGGGTACGGGTGGAAAAGCGGGCTTTTACGCAGAATCAAATATCTCAGGTACCAAGAAAGACATCAACATGATTCTTGGGCCAAAAACTACAGAAAATTGACATCTATTATCTGTTGTATGCTCTTATATGTAATTTTTCTTACCAGAAATTAATTGAAGAAAACCCATATTTTCAAAAAATAAATATTTTATGTATTCACAGATTATTTTTTAACTAAATACCTACCAAGTTTTTTGTAATAATCATTCAACAGATAATAGAGCAAGAAATTATGAACATTTAAGAAAGAAATTCATCCAAATATTTCCAATAAAAACCGAACTAAAATATTTAACTAAAGAAATATTTAAAATACCGAAATATTTAACTACCAAGAATGTACAATCAAGCAAAACCAAATTTTCGGAAAACTTTATTTAAAGTTTATGGAATAATAATTTAACTCGCCTTGCTAGTGAGCTTGTAAACACATGCTGTGATTCAGAAAATTTTTAATTTCAAATAAATTTAAAAAAAACCCAAAAATTTAAAAAAAAGTCATCTTCTTGAGTTGACTACCCCCTTAACCCTTTTGACTACCCCCTTAACCCTTTCAGTACCAACGTCCGTAAAACAGGAAGTTAATATATTTTACGTAGATACACCATCCGGTTTACCGGACGCCCGGAAGTTATGCGTAAAGTGCCAACGTAAGGATAAACGAACAATTCCAAAAAAACTTAAAAAAATTAATGGAATAATGTATTTTGAAACCGCCTCCGTGGTGTAGTGACTAGCGCGCTAGCCTACAAAGTGAAAGGTCCTGGTTTCAATTCCCGGCTAGGGTCTGGAATTATAACACGTTAAAACCACCGTTAAGATAGATACCAAAACCCACAGTAGTTGCTAATGACCGAGCTGTCAATGCGACTTTAAATAAACTAAAAAAACTATTTTGAATATATTTAGTGTTAGAACGATTTCTTTTTTTATGAACAGTAATAAAAATTAATTTTTAACAGGAAATTTTATTTATTTTTCTGTAACGTTGAAATTTGGGTCGGCAATGGCAGGTTTACGCCTGCAAGTTTTCGAAATAAGGGCTGGCACTTTTTGTACACCCTAATTCAAATAAAATAGCACTTTAGCTCAAACTTTTAAATATTGTTTCGGTGAAAGGGTTAAACGTTTTTTGTACCACGCTTAGTTTAGCGAAAATTAGTGATTTTCTGTTTTTTATTCATCAAAATCGGTAAAAAAGATGAGGGAGGAGGGAGGGGAGGAGAAGAAAAAGGAAAAGCGGAAGAATGTTATCTATTTCACTTATGTTGTTGTTGTTTAGGTCATCAGACGAAAGGCTGGTTTGAACCTGTAGAGGTTTTACTAAGTAAAACGAGGAGTAAGGTGGTTTACCATTGCCTTCCTCACTGAATGGAAAAGTACACTTATCAGCATGCCGGGCCCTCTGAAAAGCACATATTTTCCACTCTGCAAATGAAACCTTCACTTCATTCACCACATGGTCTGGCTGTATAATGAAATTCATTACTTTCAGAGGAGATAACTCTGATTGGTGTCTTTTACACCTCTACCTCTTCTGTTCTTAAATGATTCAGTCATTTAATTGGCTGACCATGTGACAAGAAACAGAACTATTTATTTTAGCCCTGCAACTAACAGATTGAGTGTAAATAATTTGAAACTCCACCTGTCTGTTATGAGCAGTTCACTTATATAATATTGTAAAATTGTTTTTTTTATTAAATCCCTGAAGTGTGCACACTGTAATCTGTTCAATTTAAGAACAATAAGCAACTCCATGACCCAATGAGATGGGGTTGATATGTATGACGTGTAAATGAGGTATGACGTGATGTAGTTTTGTACAGACTCAGGCCGACCATTGAAAGACAAAACAGAGTAATAATACAGTAACCACAGCTTATTACGATAACGATGGTTCCCTGAATTTTTTAACGTACTAAGCAGTGATCCGTTTCGACTATTCTATGGATAGGAAAATGGGAAAACATTCCCTGAAAAGCGAACTGTGGGTAATACCAGTTGTGAAGCTACCACCTTAAAACCTGTGAAATGACCCTGGATTTCATTCAGATATCCAAGTCCTAAATTCATCCGCTAACAAAGCCATTAGGAAAATGTATTGTCACCCTTCCTGACCGTTGACCGTTCAAGTTTAATAATTTAACATTCACAAACAAGAATGTTCTACTGATAATGATCAGGTTGAAAAGTTACAAAATTAATTAAATACCTCAAGAAGTAAAACATCCATGAATGTTTCGTAAAATCATTTACCTGCAACAGAAAAAAATACAATAAATTATCAAACTATCAGAAAAGTCTCATTAAAATCAAAATGAATCGGATTAAGAAAGTTATATAAGCGGATAAACAAGAAGTTGGATAACAATGTCATACACAAAATTTATTGCACTTTTAACTACCTTTAATTTCTGCTAAGTGTATTAAGAGATAAAAACACAGTTAAATCGTAATTATTAGAAAATCATTTTTGAAAGATCAGAAATTTTAACACGAGTACCATTTCACATTATCTTGATAACCTTAGCAGCGAAGCATCATCAAAATCACTACGCCAGTTTTAGAAATTTATAATACTTTCTCTTGCCTATATGAATATAATATAAGAAGGAAAGTATTGTTTATAGGCCTATGTCGATTTTTCAAAATTGAGTATTTCACCGGATATACACGTTTTCAGATCACCTGAACCAAAAAACATGTATATAGCGATTGGTGTGTGTGTGTGTGTGTGTGTGCGTGTGTGCACAATATCTAAAGAACGGAACATCGTACGAACATAAAACTTGAAACTTAAGTTAGATACTACTAGTGAACCCGACACGAACATTTTCATCAAAACCGGTCGACCAGAAGTAGTAGTTTATTCGTGTCATTTTTTACCTTTTTGCGATTTTCTCAAAAAACGGCTACTACGATTTTTTTTAAAAATCGCCTAATTTACTACATTTTTTATGCTCTACAAGTTAGGGTAAACGCTATGTCTGCTGACGTTCTTAGAAAAGCTGTTTTCTCGTAAAAAATTGTTTTTGTTAAAGATTGGGGCTTTAATTTGCATTTTAGAGCAAAAATGTATATAATAAAAGTTGTAGAGAATTTAAAATCCTATAACTTTTTTTTCAAATATTTTTTGTAGAACGCTTAGTTCAGCAGTAATTGGCGATTTTCTGTTTTTTTTCTCATGCAAACGTGTAAAAAGATCGATTTTTTAAAGATTTCAGCCTTAGTATGCATTTCACGACAAAGGTGTATACAATCAAATTCATAGGAAATTAAAAGATCTACAACTTTTAATTTAAGCATTTTCTTTACAGAGCCTAGGTCAGCGTGAAAAAGTGATTTTCCATATTATTAAGCCAAATTGATGTTGATTTTCATTTTGCGTCTTACACTCATGATTAAAATAAGGTTTTGTTTTTTGAGGTTAGTTTTTTGTTTATTATGTTTTATTACTATTGTTAGGTTACATTGTTAATTACTGCATTGGCAAGAAAAAGACGTGTGTGTTTCACACCAGATTTTTTCCTCCATAACAATTAATAAAGATACCTCCAGATGGTCGTCTTTTCAAAACCGATAACATTTTGTTGGCTTCAAGGGATCATGAAACATGATCCTCTCTCGCACTAGTAATAAGCGATAACGTGAAACAAATTTTATGAAGTTCTAAAAAAATGGTTTGTTAGGTACTTTTTGATATCGTTGTCCTTTTTGTTGGGCGACAATAAATTGTTTTCAGACCCAATCGATTGTGAGCCGTTAATTTGATTCATGGTTGTGTCCGTTGGCGCCATTTCTTTGACCGTTTACAATACAGTGTTCACACATCGACACGGTCCAGTGATAAATACCCCGACATTAGAACTACCGGGAATCAAGCTCGATTGGTCCATTTGAAACGATATATAGTAGATTCTTTTAATTAATAGATATATTTATTACTTGCCTCATTAATACAATTTATCGATATCAAAAAATCTTTTCCAATTTAAAATATCAAGTGTAAAACACTCACACGACTTTGCATTGCCAATGTAAATAATAAAACATAACCTATGTTAATCTTAGAAACAAGAATTAATGGAAAACTTAACCTAATTTTTGTGCCCATAACAGATAGGTGGAATGTTAAATTATTTGCACTCGATCTACTAGTTCCAGGGCTACAAAAAATAGTAGCAACCCCGGCCGCATTGGCGCAGTTGGTAACGTGCTCACCTCTCATCATGCGGTCCTGCGTTCGAATCCCACTCAGGCACGGCATATTTTCATACGTTACAAAAAATCATTTCATCCTACATTACATAAAGTTCCACCCCAACGTCGTCGCTAATGACCGTTTCAGTTGATGCGACGTTAAATAAATAAATAAAAAAAAAAAAAAAATAGTTCTGTTTTATTATCACATAATCAGCCGATTATATGACTGAAGGATTTAATATCAGAAGATGTAGAGGTGTAAAAGACACTAGTCACAGTTATCTCATCTGAGAGTAATGAATTTCATTATACAGCTAGACCCTGTGGTGAATGAAGTGAAGATGTCATTTGCAGGGTGGACAGTGGATGCTGTTCAGAGGGCCCGGTATGCTGATAAGCATACTTTTCCACTCAAGTGAGGAAGGCAGACGCGTAAACCACCTCACTCCTCGTTTTACTTGTAAAGCCTCTAAAGGTTCAAACCAGCCTTTCGGCTGATGACCTAAACAACAGAACCTAATTTTTTTAATTTATTTATTTTTAGTCGGTTTATAAAAATTTTACAAATAAAAAAATATCCGTAAACTACCTATTTATATCAACGAAGAAAACGTCCCATATTCAAGCACAGCTAAATATCTTGGGATAACCCTCGATGTAATACTTCGCTGGAAAGAACATGTAAAAAAGAAAAGAAAAGAACTCGATCTCAAATTCAAGAAACTTTACTGGTTAATAGGTAGGAAATCTTCATTATCTACTTTTAACAAACTTCTAAAATACAAGTAAATATTAAAGCCCGTATGGACCTGCGGAATACAACTCGGGGGATGTACAAAAGCATCAAACCAATTAATTATTAAAAAGTCCAGAACTAAGTTCTCAGAAGCATTGTCAACGCTCCTTGGTATGTTAGGAACGACGACCTGCACCGGGACTTGGGAGTGGATTCCATAAACGAAGTAATTCGGAAATTTGTCAGGAGTCATGAAGACATTCTTCACCATGTGAATGCCGAAGCTATACAGCTATTCGACAACGCAGATCTGAATAGGAAACTTCCTCGTGTAAAACCGTTTAAACTGGTGTAATGAACAGTACAGTTATTAATTTTTTTAGGTAATAGTTACTTGTATATAATTTGAAATGTTTTGTTAAATATCAATGATAAGTAAATTTTATAAATAGTGTACCAGAATATCGAACATAAACTAAGAACTATTAGTAGGTAAATTCTTAGATTAAGTACTTAGATCAATTAAGTTAGAACAAAATTGTTAGTTAGTCTTAGACTAGTCACAATAAATTTCAAAATCAATTAAAAAATAAATTATTTATTTAATGTCGCATCAACTACAAAGGTCATTAGGGACGACGTTGGGGTGTAACTATATACAATGGAGAATGAAATGATTTTTTGTAACGTATGAAAATATGCCGTGCCTGAGTGGGATTCGAACCCACGACCGCATGATGAGATGCGAGCACGTTACCCACTACGCCAATGCGGCCGGCACAACCTAATTTTAATCATGAGCGAATGAAGCCAAATGAAAATCAACCACCGTTCGATTAAAAATTACAGGAAATTACTAATTTATGCTAAACTAGGCTTTGTAGAAGAAAATGCTTGAAATAAGAGTATTAGAATTTTTATTTCTTGTAACTGTAATTACATACCTCTTGTCATAAAATGCATACTGAAGCGGCAATCTTAAAAAAACCCATTTTTGCCGATTTTAATAAGCAAAATATAGAAAATCATTATTAACGCAAAACTAAGCGTTGCACAAAAAATGTTTACAATAAATGTTTGTATGTTTTTAAATGTTTTACAAATTTGATTATATACACTTTTGCCCTAGAATGCATAATAAGGCTGCAATATTAAAAAAAAGTTCACCACGACAGCAAAAGTGGAGGAGGAGAAGAAGAAAGAGGAGAATTTTTTTTATTTGGGTTTTACGTCCGACTGTTTTGCAATTTCTGCTAATCCAGACGGTGGAGAATGATGATACATGAAAATGAGTGATGAAAAAATGGCAGACCTGACGGGTAATCGAAGCCGGGACCCCGGCGTAAAAGCCAGTTGCGCTAACCACTACGCCAACGGGCCGGCCAAGGAGAAGAAGAAGGCGAAAGAGAAGAAGAAAGGAGGAGGTGAGAAGATGACAAAAATGAATATTAACAAGAAAAAGATTTATTTGCTCTGCTTTACGTCCGACTACGTATATTACACATTACTGCTAAAACAGATGATAAAAAATCATGAATGAAAATGGATGATAACGAAACGACCTGACCGGGAATCCAACCCGAGACACTTGGCGTAGAAGCCGCTTACGTTGACCACTACACCACAGACCGGCCGATGTAGAAGTAAAAGTAAAAGAAGGAGAAAGAGGAGAAATAACAGAAGAGAAGAGACGAGCATCTCGTAAAAATAAGCAAACAATTAATTTCGCATCCTTAAATTTCTAAACGATTAAAACTTTTAATAAAACATTTCTCAAGAAGTAATTTAGATTGTAAGCCTATATTTGTGTTTTTAAAGAGATTAAAACAGAATCGTAATATGATTACGCTGATACATTAAAATGGACTGAAGAATCTAATCAACTGCAGCCCTTCGATGCGTCAAATACAATAAAAATATTTTGATAGTATAAACAATCTGACTGACAACTCATCCTTTAAAATAACAGAGATAACTTGCTATTAAATTTTAAGATATTAAATAAAATATCTAATATTTCTTCTAAAAAAGTAACAATCTGTCAATAACTTGAAAGAAAGTTGACTTCAATTTCAATTTATCCAAAATAAATTATGAGTAATAACTCATATAAAGAGAGATATTTCACGTAAAAAGTAATTTTCAACTCCCCTAAAGATTTAAAAGTAAATAAAACTTTTTATTTTGTTACTAAAAAACACAAAACAGTATTGGTTTCACGTTTGGAGTTTCAGTTAGTAATGGATAATGCAGGAGTATATTTAATGGTTTATAAGGTACATTTCAGAGGGTTGAAAAAAGTAAATGTAAAAATATGGAAAGGGAAATTTCAATGATAAATGATGTGGCACGAATTTTTAGAAGGGTTGATGGAAATAAGAAACAGTTCTTAGACAGAGAAAGAAAACTTAAAAAAAGTCTGGTATTACACACACACACACGACTTTCTCTTGCTAATGTAAATAATGAAAAATATTGTTGTTTAGGTCATCAGACGAAAGACTGGTTTGAACCTCTAGAGGCTTTATTTACTAAGTAAAACGGGAAGTGAGGTGGTATACATTTGCCTTCCTAACCGAGTGGAAAAATATGCTTATCAGCATGCCAGGCCCTCTAAAAAGCATCTACTTTCCACCCTGCAAATGATACCTGTATAATGAAATTTATTACTCTCAGAGGAAATAGTTCTTGGCTAGTGTCTTTTACACCTCAACCTCTTCTGTTCTCAAATGATTAGGTATGTGCACACTCGTGCGTTTTTTTTTTGCAACTTACAATTTGACATGCGATATCGCACACGCTTAGAAACATACCGCCTTCCCGCACTCGTTTGAAGAGCTTTATCTAAAAAAAAAACACAACGAATATTTTTGAACACTACACTAAATTAAAAAATTGTATTGAAAATTGTATTGATTGGTTTGATTTAGATTATTTTATTGAGAAATTAATCGGACATAACTCCAGCAATTTACGCAATAAAATACTCAGATTTTAGCCGGTTTTCCGTTAATATGGTTTTTAAACGTCCGTTAATCCGTCCAGGCTTTTCATAAAAATCGGTGTTTAAGTACGTTGAAGATTAGTTTTTTCTATAATATGAATATTTTAAAAGTTAAATCTCATGTTCCGGTTTAATATGTCGGCCAATTTTCAAAAAAGTGCTTTTTTGGGTCCACGTATGAGTAGAGAAATGAATTTTGGGCTGAACCATGCATTTTCACAATAGTATTATGTCAAACAAAGCGTTTATTGTTTTTAATAAAAACATCGTTAAATAATTCAAAATGAGCTACGGAATGAGTTGCAGCAGGAAAAACACACAAGTTTGTATTTCTAAACGACTAAACTCGGAGCGGATACCGCTATAGAGCTCAGTTTTTTCTCAAGAAGTTTAGAGGCTAATAGAATTTTATATTAACACCACATATCTATTTCTAATTACAATACTGATGTAAAAAATGCATGGTTCAGTCCAAAACTCATTTCCCTATCTTTACGTGACCCAAAATACACTTTGTTTTAAAAAAATGGCCGGCATTTTAAAATGGAACATCAGACTTCTATTTAAACATGTTCATATAGGGAAAACTCTGATCTTCAACGTAGCCTACTTAAACGCCGTTCTTTTATGAAAAGCCTGGACGGAGTAACGGACCTTTAAAAACCACATTAACGGAAAACCGGGTAAAATCTGAGTACTCTTTATGCGTAAATTGCTGCATCTCCGACTAGTTTCAAAATGAAATAATCTAAGTCAAACCAATCAACGCAGGAAAGAACAGGCTTTAATTTAGTGTAGTGTTCAAAAATATTCGTTACGATTTTTTTTAGATAAACCTCTTCTAACGAGTGCGGACATAACTAATGAGTGCAGAATCAACTGGAGTAGTCATCTGAAACGCATAAAGGGAAGCCGTTTGACTAGATTGGCAATGAATTATAAACCGAACGGTCGAAGGGATGATGATCGTCTGAGGAGAAAGTGGTTTCCAGAAAGGTAGGCCTAGTACTGCCTAACCGATAAAGTTAAGAAGAAAGAGTATTTAAACGTTTTAATGAGTTAAGGGGTGGTTAACATGATCTGGTACATGTACGAAATGTCTTATACTAGTTAATTAACAAAAGTTCCCGACAATCTTTCACTGTAAAATTTTATTTTTATAATTAATTACTCTATTAAATCTTGCAATGAAAGTTAAACTTGAATTTTGAACTCAAGAAAATTTATGATTTAATTTCAGCTACATAACATAACTCGGTTAAATGTTAACATTGTTGGGAAGGAGCCCGTAATTTTTAAGTCAAACTTTACCGTTACTGCTTTTTCACTTTTCAATTTTACTCTTCGTGTGACCAAAGCCATATTGTAAAAAGTTTTTTGTAAGTTCTTCTCTTTCCTTCTGTAAACACAGAAGCAGTTAAAATACATTTAAACCCGTAATCAACTGGCAGAAACTTAAGTGTAGCGTATCAAATAGGTCTGCGTTCCAGTATTTTCTGTTAAACTTTACTTCTATGATATGGTTTTTTCTTTTTAAGTTTTCTTTCTCTTTCTAAGCACTGTTTCTCATTTTCATCAACCCGTCTAAAAATTCGTACCACATCATTTATCATGGAAATTTATCTTTCCACATTTCTAATGTTTCAAAAGTTTTCGTTTGAAAAATTACAGGAATAAACTACTACTTCTGGTTGACGGATTTTGACGAAAATGTGCCGGGTCCTTTAGTGGTATCTAACTTAAGTTTCAAGTTCGTACGATGTTCCGTTCTTAAAATATTCTGTTCACATACACATACACGCACGCGCGCACACACACACACACACACACACACACACACACACCAATCCCTAAAAACATGATTTTTGGGTTCAGACAGATCTGAAAACGTGTAGATTTGGTGAAAAGTAGATTTTGAAAAAATCGACATGAAAACACCATAGTTCCTTCCTGTATATTAATAAAGGCAACGTGCTCGCCTCTCATCATGCGGTCTTGGGTTCGAATCCCATTCAGGCATGGCATATTTTCATACGTTACAAAAATTCATTTCATCCTTTACCGTCTGCATTACAGTAATTGCATAACAGTCGGACGTTAAACCAAAAAAAAAAAAAAATTATAAAGGCAAGAGAAAGTAAAACCGGTTTTAAAAGTGTAAGGTTACGTGAGAAGTTAAATTCTTTGCCGTGATTTGATCTAGTTTATAATATAAACGAATTGTATAGATATATATTTAGTTATATAACATCTGACGTCTATCGGTATTGGTAAATGTAAAGGGGTTTTGGAAAATAGGCTGCGGGTACTAAAGGAGAGTTACGTGCGGTTAAATGTGGCTGAGTAGCGGCTTTACACTTGAACGATTATAATCAGCGGGTCGGAACCCACGTTACCCACCTTAACCGCATTATCGCGTTCTACCATCACCTTCTGTCATTCTAATAGTTCCATACATGTATATATATATCAGAGGAAGAGAGAGATTAAATCCGAGAGAGATTTCCTACAATTTAGATGATTTTATCCTCCCGTTCAACGTTCAGAAATCGACATTTCGATCGACGACGACGACTCCATTAGATTCTATGTAGCGGATTATTATATATGTATATTGTAACCCAATCTATTCATTTTCTACATTGTTAGGTTGGTAACAATGTATCGGTTTAGATGGAAGTGGTGTAGTTGTGGTTGTGGCATTACTGGGCTAAAGCAGAACTGGACTGACCAAAAACATCGATTGGTAGGTCGGTCTATTGAACTACAGAAAGTACAAAGGTTTTGTTGATATGTAATCACTTATTCCGTAACATGTAGCCTACTTCAATACCCGTAACAAATTCAGCCGAAATCGAAACAGTGTTCTGTCCAACATAGAACTAAAATACTATGGTTCTCTGCCCATAACAGACAGGTGGAGTGTCAAGTTATTTACACTCAATCTGTGTGTTCCAGGGCTAAAATAAATAGTTCTGTTTCTTATCACATGGTCAGCCAATTAAATGACTGAATCATTTAAGAACAGAAGAGGTAGAGGTGTACTGTGACACTAATCAGAGTTATCTCCTCTGAAAGTAATGAATTTCATAATACAGCCAGACCCTGTGGTGAATGAAGTGAAGGTGTCATTTGCAGAGTGGAAAATATGTGCTTTTCAGAGGGCCCGGCATGCTGATAAGCATACTTTTCCACTCAGTGAGGAAGGCAATGGCAAACCACCTCACTGCTCGTTTTACTTAGTAAAACCTCTACAGGTTCAAACCAGCCTTTCGGCTGATGACCTAAACAACAACAACTATGGTTCTGTCAAAATTTATAACAACCTACCAGATCATATGAAAGATTTTTTATTATGCAAGTTAAGATTGAACTCAAATAATTGGCCGCCTTCATATTGTAGTGGTTAGCGTGCAAGCCTGCAACGCGGAGGTCCCGGGTTCGATTTCCGGTGAGGATCTGGAAATTTTCACAAGTCAAAACTCGCAAATCCAGTTTTATATCCCAGCGTAATCACTATTAACCAAGCTGTTAATGCGACTTGAAAAATTTTTTAAACAATTTTACCGGATGGTGACATTAAGTGGCGTGGGAAAACCTTAAATGTTTGAAGGCCCTGAGAAAAGGGCCGTTTATGTGGGTTTCTGCTGGCGTGGAATGAATTCGTTGAAGGCCCTGAAAAGGGGCAGTGAAAATCTTAAGGAATTAGTTCTGAGAAGGACAGCTGGGTTGGACTCGAAAGTGACAGGTGTAGGCAGCACGGGCTGCTACGAGAGCCGTGGCACAGGTCGGGGGCTCTGAAAATGGGCAGTTAAAACCTTAGTGAGTTGGTCTTGAGAAGGAACGTTGGGTTGATCACGAAAGAGACTGAAAACCAGCACGTGGCTGCGGAAATTCTTGCTACAGCATCAAGTTCCAAAACACCTTCCTTCTTGCAATGAGATCGCCGATCGATGACGATTGGCTCAATGACTAGAAGAAACGAAAAAGAAGACTAATATTTACGGACACCTGCATAAAATGGATGACTACCAGTTGACGAAGCACGTTTTTAAGACACTAAACAATAGACCTAAGGTGTCGGATAATTAGTTCAAAGAAGTCAGAAAGGATATTGAAAAAACCGGAACAAACCGAAGAAAACTTAATGAACTGAACCAAATTTATACAACTAATTACGGACTTCAAGGGTTTCAATGAAGAGCAAAAATAGAACAACGGGTGGACAGAAGAAAGGAGAAAAGTCTATAATATGACTTTTCTATATGATAGAATATGGGGTACAAAAATACTTCCACGAACGTCTAAAGTCACCTTACGTGGTCTAAAAATAGCCCTACACGAGAAATAAAACTAAATGAAAAGATCGCCATTTAGAATTAAATAATTAATCGAATCTAAACTAAATGATATTACATTCAGAAACTGAAAAAAGCCATGGTCACTCGACAGGCACCAGACCAAAACTGTCAACATTCATACAAAAGGTGGTATTATCAAAAACACAACAGACACCATACAAACAATTTATCATAATCACAAAATTATTTGTTCAGGTTTCTAAAAAATTACAAATCGAAAAAAAACATTAAAACGCGGAATGAAGCCAGGATAACGGGGAAAAATAATGAACCTAAAGTAATACCAGAAGGTTCAACATATATCTAACGGATTTTAATTAGTATTTTCCAATATTCTATAATAGTAGGGCCTAATATTGAACTCATATATTCAGGAGGCTTTTATTCTATGCACTGCCATAAAGAGACAAGCACTATGCTCCAAGCGTGCTCAGATAACCTATTATTACATGAATACCCATCACCAACCCCCTACCCCCCCCCCCAAACTAGTACACTAAACATGATCACTTGTGTCAACGATATCCGCAAACAATCATCAATGACCTGTCTCCATCAACAAGACAATAGAACTAGCTATCATACATTGACTACAAACAACTCGTACGTCACAACATCACTACACTGATCTAATATAAAATATAAAAGCACAAATACCCCTTCCCACCAAGATTGTACACACATCCACTATACACTACAAGTATATACACCGGGTATTCCGAAAGTTTTTTAACGTTATGGTAAAAAACTGGTAAGAAAATAATGTACTTGCCCATAACAAACAAGTGGAGTGTATTTTGTACTCCATCTGCTAGTTCCAGGGTTACAAAAAATAGTTCTGTTTCTTATCACATGGTCAGCCAACTATATGACTGAATAATTTACCAACACGAGACGGAGAGGTGTAAAAGACACTAGTCAAAGTTATCTCCTCCGAGAAAAATGAATTTCATTATGCGACCAGACCCTGTGGTGAATGAAGACAAGATGACATTTTCAGGGTGGAAAGTAGATGCCTTTCGGAGAGCCTGGCATACTGATCAGCATGCCAGATCTTTTGCTTTTTTACTCAGTGAAAAAGGCATGGTAAACTACCTCATTCCTTGTTTTACTTAGTAAAACCTGTTATAGGTTCAAACCAGCCTTTTGGCTAATGACCTAAACAATAACAACGTGTGTACGTTGCAATCTTTTCAATTCGGTACAATAAGCAGCCCCATGACTCAATGTTGTTTAGGTCATCAGCCAAAAGGCTGGTTTGAACCTGTAGAGGTTTTACTAAGTAAAACGAGGAGTGAGGTGGTTTACCATTGCCTTCCTCACTGAGTGGAAAAGTACGATTATCAGCATGCCGGGCCCTCTGAAAAGCACATATTTTCCACTCTGCAAATGACACCTTCAATTCATTCATCACAGGGTCTGGCTGTATAATGAAATTCATTACTTTCAGAGAAGATAACTCTGATTAGTGTCTTTTACACCTCTACCTCTTCTGCTTTTAAATGATTCAGTCATTCAATTGGCTGACCATGTGATAAGAAACAGAACTATTTATTTTAGCCCTGCAACAAACAGACCGAGTGTAAATAATTTAACACTCCACCTGTCTGTTATGGGCAGCAATGAAATGTATGACGTGTAAATGAGGTGTAGTCTTGTACAGACTTAGGCTGACCATTCCTGAGAGGGTATGGTTAACTGAACTCCAACCACCAAAGATACCCTGTAACCAATATCTCGTATTCAAATCTGTATAAAATCAACTACCTTTACTAAGATTTGAACTAGAAACCTTCATCTCCCAAAATCAGCTGAATGGTGGCGACGACTTATAGATACTTGACTCATAAGAATGCATTTTGCGTATGGATGGGCTGTGAGGAAGAGAAGAGAAAATCTGACAGTGCTGCCAACCTGAACAATAAGACACTACGTTTCACTGCTGTGCAATTATTATATAAATTTCAATTAAGTCTGCCCAATGATTCCTATATTCTGGCAATTCTGCTTTTTTACTGCTTTTTACTTTCTCTTGCCTATATGAATATATAGGAAGGAAAGTATTGTTTTCATGTCGATTTTTCGAAATCGAGTTTTCACCGGATCTATACGTTTTCAGACCCCCTGAACCCAAAAAACATGTTTTTAGCGATTGGTCTGTGTGTGTGTGTGTGTCTGTGTGTGAACAGAATATCTCAAGAACGGAACATCGTACGAACTTGAAACTTGAAACTTAAGTTACATACCACTACCAGACGCGACACGAACATTTTCATCAAAATCGGTCAACCGGAAGTAGTAGTTTATTCGTATAATTTTTCAGTTTTTTGCGATTTTCTCAAAAACTGGTCCTACGATTTTTTTTAAATCGCCTATTTTACTCAATTTTTTATTCTCTACAAGATAGGGTAGGCGCCATGTTTGCTGAAATTCTCGGTGAGGCTGTTATCACGTTAAAACGTTGTTTTTTTAAGATTACGGCTTTAATATAAATTTTAGCGCAAAAACTTATATAATAAAAGTTGTAGAGAATTTAAAAACCTACAACTTTTATTTCAAACATGTTTTTGTATAACGCTTAGTTTAGCGGTAATTTGCGATTTTCTGTTTTTTTTTCTCACGAAAACGTGAGAAAAATCGATTTTTTTAACATTTCGGACTTAGTATGCATTTTACGACAAAAGTGTATATAATTAAATTTATAGAAAATTAAAAGATCTACAACTTTTATTTAAAGCATTTTTCTCTACAGAGCCTAGTTTAGAGAGAAAGAGTGATTTTCCGTATTTTTAAGCCAGACTGAGGTTGATTTTCATTTTGAGTGTTCACTCATGATTAAAATTAGGTTATGTTTGTTGAGGTTAGTTTTTTGTTTATTTCTTATGTTTTATTACTAATGTTAGGTTTATTGTTAATTATTTGCACTGGCAAGAGAAAGTTGTGTGAGTGTTTCACACCAGATTTTTTATCTTCTTCACTGTCTATAACATCCTTCTTTATATTTCGAATTGTGGAAAGAAAACATCTCAGTAGTTAGCTGCTCGCTCATGGTTTTTGTTAAAAAGTATGGAAAGATAGTTTTGTTTAGCTTCAACTTCACAACATTTTATTACACTGCATATTATAATTTTCGTTCAGCACTGTGAACAGTCCGACTATGTTTTCGAGAAACCGACATTTCTGTTTGTTGGTAACAAACAGTTATATTCGTACAGTTAACCTACAGAAGGTTAAGTGATGTGCTCTGGGTATAGTGTACGTTGTTTTGTTGGCTGAACTGATACCAAAACAGTCGCGCATTCGCACTAATACTTTTCCCCTTTACCCTTTGTTAAAACCAATGGCATTCTCGTAAGGAAAGTAACTATACCTGTATACAAACCCGGTTGGTGAGAAAAACTTACACGATTTTTTCTTGCCAATGTAAATAATGATAAATATAGCCTAAAATATAAGTGTGAATGACGCTAAATGAAAATAAACTTCTGTTCGACTTAAAAATATTGAAAATCACTAATTGATGCGAAACCAAGCACATTAGTAAAAACTGCTGGAAGTAAAAGTTGTACAATTTTTAATATGCTATAACTTTTATTCGCCCATAACAGGAAAGTGGTGTGTTAAATTATTTGCACTCGATCTGCTAGTTTCAAGGATACAAAAAATAGTTCTGTTTCTTATCACGTGGTCAGCCAATTATATGACTGAACTGTTTAAGATCGAAGAGGTAGACGTGTAAAAGACACTAATCAGAGTTATCTCCTCTAAAAGTAATGAATTTTATTATACAGCCAGATCCTGTGGTGAATGAAGTGAAGGTGTCACTTGCAAGGTGCAGAGTAGATGCTTTCCGAATGCCCTGGCATGCTGATAAGCATAGGCTACTTTTGTACTCAGTGAGTAAGGGAAGTGTAAACCACTTCACTCCTCGTTTTACTTAATTAAGCTTCTAGAGGTTCAAACCAGCCTTTCGGCTGTTGACCAAAACGACAACAGCAACTTTTATTATATAAATTTGGATAGGAGTTAGACTTGATTTTTGTCTCGGCGAATGAATTGTGAAGTTAACGGCAATTCTGTACCAGGTAGCAGTTTACGTTTTGTGAATATCCGAATCGTAAAACTGTGTTTCGTATAATTGGTTGTACTCGTAAGTACGATTTAGTTAAATTAAGTGCAAAAATAATCTGCTACTAGTTAAGTTTATTTAATGTCATAAATTTATTATAATTAGTTTATTATTTATTATAAGTATCAATTTGATTATGTTAATTGTAATTTATAGTGTTAAATAAATATTTGTTTGTAATTATAACGATAGTTTTGTCACCGTTCATCCCCTTTGATTAAGTACTGTGCTGCCGGCTACAAAGCTTCCACCAATAGTTCCGAGCAGGATGGTAGGCCTGTGGCGGCGTACCGACAGAGGCCTTTGTCGCCAAGGTCAACACAGTACCACAGCGCTCTCAGCGACTATAAAAAGAGCGCTGCATTGAGCCAAGTGACTCAATTCCAATCCACACAGGAGAGATTCAATTTCAATCCAGACAGCATCAACAAGACATCCACATCGGCACACGGCTACCGGACTCCAGAGAAGACTAATCGACGACCCCGCAAAGAGAAGATGATGCTTCCGCTCGCCGACCCGACACCGTAAGCCGTCGACCGGACCGTTATCGCTCGCTAACGCGAGCGATGTTCACAGCGGTCCCTCGACCGAGCCTTACGCCCACTGGATCCGATGAAGCAGCCATCGACGCACTACTGCAAGGGAAGAAGATGACGTCTCTGCTGGACGACGACACGCCGTGTCGCCCAGCCCCTCGACCGCCACGACTACGACCGACGCTTCCCATCAAGACGACCACCGTTTAAACGGCCCTTTTCAGAGCCACCCAAAAATGAAAGGTTTCAACTCACCACTAAATGTCGCTATCCGGTGACAGTTTGTTAATTATTTATTTTACCCAGATCCCGAAACGGACCTTAGTGTTAAGTGTCTCAATAAGTATTTTTTTTCTATCGATGGTGGTTCGGATGATTGACGTTCCTGTGTAAATAGGTGTGATACAGAAACTTCTGGGTCATCCAGTATATGTATAAAACGCAAGAGTGTGAGTTATAGAACGAAAAATAATCCGATGGTATGAAAATGTCAAATTGAACAAAAACATGACTTACTTTCCATCGATATGTCAATCAACGCCTGTTTTCGAGCATTAACCCGAATGCTACGTGTCAAATTTATGTATTCGCTCTACGTACATTTTTCTTGTTTTCTTTCATTTATTGAAAGAAAATTTAATTTATATTCTACCTTTTTTTTGGTTCTTCATTATTTTAATATAAAAGTAGTAACAAGCGTTGTCTATTCGAAAAAATTTCAGAGTCGATTTATATTTAACAAAACAATTCAAGCCGCTTTATCTTTCTGGTAAATCTTCAAGTTGTACATTTCTTCACCTTAAAATGGACCGGCCGTGGTGAAGTGGTCAGCCGAACAGACTTCAGTGTCAGAGGTCCCGGGTTCGATTCCCGTTTTCTCATTATTGTAACTTCCCCTGTCAATCCACTTTATCGTCTACATTATCCTTAACAAGTAAAACAGTTGGCCGCAAAAGAAACAAAAACTTTTCTTTAAGGGCAAATGTCCTAAATTGGAATTATTTTGTGGAAATTTGTTAAAATATTGGTTGTTAGATCAGCGTTATGTTAAGTTTAAATGTTTCACAATACTCTATCCTTTTTTTATGACACGGCCCACTTTGAGTAACTTTTGTAGGTAACTAATAACTAATTTTTACGTTGTTTTTTAACTGAAATTCATTAATTTTATGTAAATTTACAGTATTGTATGAACAATCAGCTGTTATTTATACGTCATGCTGATATGGTAATACCACCAAGGCCTAGAATTGAGTTATTTAAACGGTTTTATTTGTAATTAGGACCTAAAACCTTCAACTGTGTACCAAAGGATACGAAAACTACTAAAAATGTTAGAAGCTTTTATAAATTGATGATCGAGCGCTAGTTCACGGTTGAGGAAACAGAGAGATTTTCCTGATGTTAGTTTATTTTTACCTTCTTTATTTTATTTATTTATTTATTTTTGTTAAATATGCACAAGATATGTAATTGTTATACTTTCTACAGTTACTTTTACTCATCCGCTTTTGCTTTGCGGTCAAAGATTGTCGTAATTTGTATTAATTTTTATTTTCTCTTTTTTGTATTTTTATATAAATTTTACTGTCTATATATGTTGCTACATTTTTGACATTGTATTTTCATGGATGGTATCCTAAATCCCAGCTTTTGCTACAGGAAATACCTAGTTCAACATTTAAAAAAAAAATTATATTTAATTTAATTCTTTTTAATTAAAGGTGCATTAGTGTAATTTAATTTATTTTTATTTTTATTCCTAATTTTGTGTACGTTGAAATCTGTTCAATTCAGAACAATAAGCAACCCCATGACCCAATGAGATGAGGATGATGTGTATGACGTGTAAATGAGGTGTAGTCTTGTACAGACCCAGGCCGACCATTCCTGAGAGAGTATGGTTAATTTAATTTAGGTTAGATTTTGTATAATAATTAGTTTATTTTGCCTTTATGTTGTATTATACGTGCAATAAAGATTATTATTATTATTATTATTATTTCCAAACTATAGACAAAATAAGTTAGTATTATTTTCATGCAGTTAAAAAATTTTTCACAATTAAGTTTGTTTCGTTTTTAAAAACAGTTGAATTTTAATATCTCGTATTCAATTTTGACTTAAGTAATTTACACGAATCTTTCAGAATTAATTTTTCTACTGTAAAGAACTAAATATCTCTACGAGGGATTCGCCAAATTTGTAGTAATATTAAATATTCCACATAAGTTAAATACCGAATTTGCTGTGAATAAAATGAAATCAATTATCTTGTATAAATTTTATTTAATGATTTATCACATTTTTCAGCATGTACGTTATATCTAATGTTTTATTATGTCTTAAATTCTCACTTATTTAATTTAATATTTTTTAATGTTAATATGTCCCGTTCTTTTTTAAATTATACGTCGTTTTAAATATCGTTTCACTTTTACATTGTATAGTCTTTTAAATTTATTTTAACTTAAACTTTTTTCACTAAGGTGTGGACCATCCATCATGTTCGATGTCTGGAACCACAGTCGCCATCTTCCTCACAAAATTCATAATTATTCTTCTTATAGTTTCCTAGCAACCATATAAATAACTTTCTTTTCAATATTTTTATAATATAAATTAAATAGTTTTAAATAATGTTTACCTTCCAATCAGCTGGAGTTTGTTTATACTTTCAGCTATAGCAAATATAAACAGACTTTACTGTAGCTGGTTTGGTTCGTTACACTACTTATCTAATTAAGAAAAAATAACACCTTAATTTACAAAAATAATTACGGATTTTAAAGGCTTTCATGAACGGCAAAAACAGAACAACAGGTGGACAGAAGAAAGGAGAACCCTACAGTGAGCAAATGCTACAGTGACTATGGTTTGCAAAAGAGCTTCCAGAAACGTATAAAGTCACCTAACATAATCTAAAAATGGTTCTGTAGGTAAAAAAATACTCGCAGTTCTTTAAAAGTGTAAATTCTAATTAAATTTAAATAACAATAGGGTTTAAAATAATAACTATAGTTTCTAAGGTAACAAAAAAAATTTCATTTGTATTTTGCATCTTGATAGGTGAAGAAGTTAAATTTTTATCGCACTTTTGAAATTTTATGAAATTTCGTAATAATATTTCACAAAATATTAAAAATTTATCTGAAATTTAATTCTTAAATATAATCTTGTTACAAGGATAATATCATTCTCTTAGCCTGGTTTGGGGTTAACACTGTACATATAGAAGTAGGTTGAAGGGTTATCTTTATGTATAGGGATTGGATTGGTTAAACCTAGTCCAGAAATAGATTTTCATCCGGCCATCAACCATCAACCTGCCATCCAATGCCCAGAAGATTTAGTACAAGAAGATGAACTACAAAAATTGTAAGCATCAATTTAACTCTGTAACATCTCCAGAGGAGGAAGAAAATTAAACAGAAGAACTAACCGACAAGAAAGAAGAAAAATGAGGATTAAAATATGACAAGGCATTGGAGAGAAGAGTGCGAGGTCATGAGAGAAAAAGGTGGAAATATGGTACTAGGGTTGACAATTCGATCCAGTTGTCTTATTCCAGGAGGGGAATGATGTTACCTTCTGGCAAGATTATAAAAAAATTACCTATTTTTATAAATTCGATAAAAATTGAAACAAAGGAAAAATAAGCATATTTAACTACATATAACATCAACGTATTATTTTACAACAATTCTTTATTTGTAAATTTAAAAAATATTAGTCTCCGAGTTACTGAAGTGAAATTAGTGTATTTCACGCAGTTAAAATTTATTTCACACTAATATAGTTAAATTTCAACATCCAATATTCTATTTTCTTTTTAAGTAATTAACATATATCTTTTCAGAATTAAATTTTCTACAAATTTAAGAAAAAATACACCTTGATTTACCATTTACCAAAGTAATTTCAAGTTAAAGACAAAAATGAGTTATTTTTTAGTTCCAATTCTAGTGTTTTACGTCCTATATCTTTAAAAATGATTAAGGTACATTACTGGGACCAATTTTATTCAATTTATCAGGTAAAAATAAATATAAACCATCAGATTTGTCTCTTTATTTTATTACAGCCTTAAAAATTTCTAAATGGTCTCATTTCACCTAGGGTAGGCCTACAGAGTTCTCGGCAAAATCTTTTACTCTGTATAACTTGCAAACGAAGCGTTTTGGAACCTATAGAAGTTTATCATAGAAGTTTATATTAACTTTTTCCTCACTTTTAGCTAAAGAATAAGTTACCGAGAGATTTCCGTATAGTTCTGAATCATCCTGTATAAAATAACTAACGAGCAGAGGAGGGCCAGATCTGAGAATATGAAGAAGATGTGGAATAGACGAAAACAAATCAAACGATCCGCTGAAGACTAAAAGTTCACTACAGTGCTCCGATTGGGGGATAAAAAAATTAAACAATGCCATCTCCCGGGAAAGTCATGATTACCGTTTTCTAGGATTGTGATGGTATCGTCCATCAGATTGTGATAGTTTTTGGAACGTAGCTGTACTGTTTACTCCGAACAATATGTTGCTACCCTATCAAATCTAAAAAGACAGCTGAGTAGGGTTCGTCCAGACAAAGAGCCAATTATTCATCATGATAACGCTTTTCCTCACACAAATCTGAAAACGCGTACAGCACTAGAGAAGTTTGGGTTTCAAGACGTTTTACCTCATCCACCTTAATGCCCAGATCTTGCGTCTGATAATTTTTCCTCTTTCCGAAGCTTAAGGAATATCTCAAGGGCATGCGTTTCTCTTAGGATACAGAGGTGATAGAGGAGGTGAAGAAATAGTACCGTAGGAAAACTTCAAACTTTCTCCGTGATGGACTTTTCCAAATTGTTCAAAAAAATCTTATCAACGTAAATATTAAATCAAAAATCAATTAGTTGACTCAGGCATTCAGCTTTGGGATAATGCATTCCTAAATTCATTGCTGAACGCAGATGACAGTTATTATTTTTGACACAGAAGAAAGGCTCCAATATGCCATTTATAAGTTGCACAACATCAGTGCAGAGTTTGGCATTAGAATATCCGCGCAAAAATAAAAGGTTATGGCATTCAAGGGAAGATGATCGGTTCCCTCAAAACTTATACTTGGCAACAGAACTATAAAAAAAGTTCGAAATGTTAAATATTTAGGATGCAAGAGTTCCTATGACAAAGATGATGACGTGAGTGAAAAACTGGTAAATTTCAGCGCTGTATGCGGTTCTATTCGCAGGACAAAAGGAAAGAAAAGGAGAAAAGACACCCAAATGAAATTTTAAAAAGCAATGGCTGTACCACTCGTAACATACGGGAGTGAAACATGGGTGTAATTACAGAGGAATGAATCTCGTATCCAGGCTGCTGAAATGAGATTTTTGCGGGGAGTCAAAGGTTGTACCCGGTTAGATAGAGTACGTAACAAAGCTATCCGCGCCGAGTTAAATTTTCAGTCACTGTTGGAAACGTTAAGAATATATAAGAAAAACTGGTTCAACCATTTACTTCACTTGCCAGCTCACAGACTTCCTCTCCGAAATATAAACCTAAAAGGGAAGCGAGGTTGGGAAAACCTAAAAAGAGATGGATGCCGTAACAGGCCATTGAGCCTAATCCTTGACAGATTATGACTTTTCCAAAGCGTAGTACTTCGGCATAAACGTGTCGCTGTTAACGGCGATTATGTGGAAAAGTGATTATATTGGTGAGAAGGGGAAAGTTTAATCTATCATTTCACAATAAAATGTAAACAATATATCAATTACTAATAAATTGATAACTATGGAGGCATTACTTTTCAATACACCCTCGCATATGGAGCTACATAAAAAGAAATATACTATGGAAAGTTTATAATCCAAAATAACAAAACTTTATGTAAATTTATTCTAACTTAATTTATTTTAAATTAGTACTGCCATTTAGAATACAGTCGAGCTTAAATTATAGTTAACAACTTTGAAAACGTTTCCCGTTTTCGTTTTCTCAAACTTTTAATAAACTTTATTTATAATCAAAAGTTTAAACTGATTGGGACTTCCTAGAATCATTAACAAATGACAATGATTGTGTGTGGCTGTTAATGTGTTTATGTGTGTTGAAAAGTAATATTTCTAAATAGTTCATTGAAAAAATATGTTAATTAAGATAGAAGGAATGTGTACGTAATGAGTGTGTATTTGTGTGTCAGCACATTACTCTTGAAAGTGAACTACTTAAAATACTATACGTTAAATCTTAAACAACCTTAATTAAGCTTCTTTACAATAAATAATTACTCCATTTAGCATGGAATAAAGATTAAGATAATTCAAGATTATGCAATTGACATTTCAACTACATCCGAATGGATTTTAGAAATCATTAAATTAAAAATACACACTACAAAATTTCAAAACTTTTCTACGAATTTATGAAAAGAGAAACAATTGAATCGATCATTTCAGAAAACCCGTAAGTAAAAAAAAAACTAACTTTCGGAAAAGTTAAAAAAAATTGTAATTTATTATATTTCAATTAAAAAAATACAAATTATACAGAGGGCTGTCACATTTAATATAAAATATACTTATTTGCCGGCCGCATTGGCGTAGTTGGTAACGTGCTTGCCTCTCATCATGAGAGACGGTACTGGGTTCGAATCTCACTCAGGCACGGCATATTTTCAGACGTTGCAAAAAATCATTTCATCCTCTTTACGCACAGTTATACCCCAACGTCGTCACTAATGACCTTGCAGTTAATGCGACGTTAAATTAAAAAGAAAAATAAATAAAAGACTTTTGACTTTTTAAAGAGAAGCCACTTGTTTGAAAAAATTTAGACTTAAGGTGTTTCTGAAATAAATTGGAATAAAAATTTTAACTTATTATTTTCTGTAAACTACGTTGTTAGACCAGAAGAAAATTTTGCTCTAAAATAGTAGACTATTCAGTTATTTATTTCATTAGTTAACATTATGACTTAAAATAGCTTTCTGCAATATAAAAACTTGAAATTCTTAACTTTAAGAAAGAAAAAAAGCAAAGAAAACCAATCGTTAAAAACATATTTTTTTTGGGGTGGTGGCGGGGGTGTTGAAAACGTCTAGATCCGGTGAAAACTCGATTTCAAAAAATCGACATGAAAACAATACTTTCCTTCTTATACATTCATATAGGCTAGAGAAAGTAATATAAAACTATTATCAGTCAACGCAGAATAAAATGAGCTAAATTTTGAAGTAAAGTATGTTGAAATCCGACAAATCGTTTTGGAGATGCAAGGTTTCAAACTCGGGTGTTTGTAATTATGAAACCGATAGTAGGTTATTTTTGTTCATTATTTACATTGGCAAGATAAATTCGCGTGAGTGTTTCACATCAGATTTTTACTTTCTCTTGCCTTTATGAATATATAGGAAGGAAAGCATTGTTTTCATGTCGATTTTTCGTAATCGAGTTTTCACCGGATCTACACGTTTTCAGACCCCACTGAACCCAAAAAACATGTTTTTAGCGATTGGTCTGTGTGTGTGTGTGTGTGTATACAAAATATCTCAAGAACGGAACATCGTACGAACTTGAAACTTGAAACTTAAGTTACATACCACTACCGGACCCGACACGAACATTTTCATCAAAATCGGTCAACCGGAAGTAGTAGTTTATTCGTGTAATTTTTCACTTTTTTGCGATTTTCTCAAAAACTGGTCCTACGATTTTTTTTAAAATCGCCTGGTTTACTCAATTTTTTATTCTCTACAAGATAGGGTAGGCGCCATGTTTGCTGAAATTCTCGGTGAGGGTATTTTCATGTAAAATATTGTTTATTTAAGATTACGGCTTTAATATGAATTTTAGCGCAAAAATGTATAATAAAAGTTGTAGAGAATTTAAAATTCTACAACTTTTATTTCCAACATTTTTTTTTATAATGCTTAGTTTAACAGTAATTAGCAATTTTCTGTTTTTCTCTCACGAAAACGTGTGAAAAATCGATTTTTTTAAGATTTCGACCTTAGAATGCATTTTACGACAAAAGTGTATATAACCAAATTTATAGAAAATTAAAAGATCTACAACTTTTATTTAAAGCATTTTTCTCTACAGAGCCTATTTTAGCGTGAAAAAGTGATTTTTCGTATTTTTAAGGCAAACTGAGGTTGATTTGTTTTTAGCGTTATAGCAGATAAAAAATCGAAATACATGATAAACTTTGTTTAGTTCAGAAATTTAGTGACATGGGTGGTTTGGTCCTTTAATTGCTTACCCTAAACTACTGTATCGAGTGAATGTTACCACAAGGTCGTCTACTGTCAGCATTAGCTATTACTAAACGTTATTAATTAGCAGCAACTAGTATCAAACTATTAGTGACCTGCGACAATTTGCATAAGTAATCATCAACCGACACACAGCAGATCTAATTTGTCGCAATGTACTCCGTAAACTACAGATCTCTCTGTATCTAATTACGCATCGAGTACAATATTGTAACATTGTACAGTGATGTTCTGGAAATGTCTAAAGGTATAAAAATTGTACATTCTGTGAAATGTTGTGTATTGAACAAGGATAATACACCGTGTTTCAAAAAGAATGACCTGATTTAAACCTGTTATACCGGATCATCGAGAAAGATTGTATCCATTAAAAAATCTGGTGTGAAACACTCACACGACTTTCTCTTGCCAATGCAAATAATTAACAATAAACCTAACATTAGTAATAAAACATTAGAAATAAACAAAAACTAACCTCAATAAACATAACCTAATTTTAATAATGAGTGAAAGACGCAAAATGAAAATCAACCTCAGTTTGGCTTAAAAATACGGAAAATCACTCTTTCACGCTAAACTAGGCTTTGTAGAGAAAAATGCTTTAAATAAAAGTTGTAGATCTTTGAATTTCCTATAAATCTGATTATTAACACTTTTGTCGTTAAATGCATACTAAAGTAGAAATTTTTAAAAATAATCGATTTTTCACACGTTTTCGTGAGAAAAAAACAGAAAATCTCCAATTACCACTAAACTAAGAGTTATACAAAAAAATGTTTAAAATAAAAGTTGTAGGATTTTAATTTCTCAAGAAACGGAAGAAACGTGGTTTTCATTTTGATTCCTTTTGCTATCTTTCAGAATGGTGGACAAATTATTAAAAGGATCTAGATTGTTTGATAAATTATCAGACCGCAGGAATAGTTAACGTCTTTGTAGTGAGTCAAATGTTACCTGAGTTGTAAATGGAAGTATTGTCGGGACATTCAAAATAGTGTCTTTACCGGAACGGTTCTGAATTACGTTAATAGTGCGTGTGTGTGCGGGTGGTAGAAAGTTATTTTGAATACATAAAACATTGTGTTGATTTTTTTTAGTGACATTATTTTACTCTTAACCAAGTTTAGTTAACCTTAAGTTTTGTAATTAATTTAATTGAACTGTATTTGTTAGTCGGCTAAGTTAAATCATTATTGTAAAATTATTAATTTCGTAAAGAAATAATTAGTTGTTATAAGTTTATGTAAGTCTGTTGGTAATTTACTATGCCCAGATCCCTAACGAACCTAGTCATGTTACTATACAATATAACAATACATTTTATCACCTTATTGCAGTGTAAATTATTCGTTAAATTTTAACGTACCTTCACATTAAATTTAACAAAGTTATTTTTCGCTAAACTTAAAAAAGTGTAACCCTACTTTTTAATGTTTACAAGTACGTAGTTTTCTTAAAAACTGAAAGAGATAAAGTTCTGGGACTCATTTTTTAAGTTTTTCAGGTTAAATACCATAAGAAACCACTAAATTTTCTCCTTAATTTACCTTCTCAGAATTTCAGTATGGCTTTATTTCACTCTTTGCCCAGGAATCATGGAGAAATATTTCGCCAGGCTTAACTCGCTAAAGAAGCATTTCCGAACCTATGTTTATATTTTAATTCCTAATTTGTGTACGTTGCAATCTGTTCAATTGAGAACAATAAGCAACCCCATGACCCAATGAAATGAGGATGATGTGTATGACGTGTAAATGAGGGTAGTCTTGTACAGACCCAGGCCGACCATTGCTGAACAAGTATGATTAATTGAACCCCAACCATCAAAGTACACCGGTAAACACTGTCTAGTATTCAAATCCGTATAAAAGTAACTACCATTACTAGGATTTGAACCAGGAACCTTCGTCTCCGACAATTAGCTGTTAAACAGCTGATTTTGGCGACGACTTTACCTCTAGACCAACCCGGTGGGTTTATGTTTATATGAAGTTTTTTTTATTTTTAGCTATTTAATTATCTCTCCAGGGATTTCAGTGCAATTTAGAATCACCCGGTTAAACTAGAAATAAATCGAATCATGAAATAAATCTATCAGATACCAAGAAAGGAAAATGGTGATATAAAAATACAGTATTATTTTTATCGAGGCCTTTTTACTAATATTTTAATAGATAAGATATAGTTTTTTAAGTAGCTTTTTGAAATAGGGACTAGTAGTTAACGATGGTATAAAGTTAAGCAACGTTGGTACCATTACGGCCTATAAAAATTATTCTATAAACTTTAGAATAATAAAGCACTGGTATTATTCTTTATAACAATACTTGATAATGGTTTTAAAGGAATTTAAATACTATATTATTGTTTTATGACAGTTTTAATGACTCTAATTAAATCTTTAACGTAAATTTTGTAATAAAATTTTGTATTATTTAACTTAACGAATAACATAGAATATGATATTAACTTTTGTAGTAGTCGTTTGAATGGATTTTTGTTAACGATGATGGAACTTGGAACAGTTTTCAAAATGGAACATTTGTCCGTTATGATATTCCTTAATCGGGGATATCTTGTAATAAAACTTCGTTGTTTTATTACTCTAGGAAAATAATGTTGTAAAATTTATAAAGAGTGATTGTATATTTATCCAAAACTTCTTGAAACTGATATTAATTTCTTTGGTCGAAATTAAAACACCGGGTGGACAGAAGAGAGGAGAAAATCATATTGTGAACGCATGCTGAGATTGTGGCCTACAAAAAAAGTTTCCAGGACCGTGGTAAATGGGCCCTATATCAAACAAAAAATTCTTTGAAACACGCATGGCTTTTTCTTGCCAGTGTAGATAATGATACTATCTACTATTATACTACTACTACTATATTAGAAATAAACAAAAAACTAACCTCAATAAATATTATCTAATTTTAATCATGAGTGAAAGACGCAAAATGAAAATCAACCAGTTTGGCTTATAAAATACGGAAAATAACTCTTTTCACGCAAAACTAGGCTCTGTAGAGAAAAATGCTCTAAATAAAAGTTGTAGATCTTTTAATTTCCTATAAAGTTTTGATTCATACGCTTTTGTCGTAAAATGCATACAAAGGCCGAAATCTTAAAAAAAAAATTGAACACATGTTCGTGAGAAAAAAACAGGAAATCGCTAATTACCGCTATACTAAGCGTTATACATAAAAAAATTTTGAAATAAAAGTTCTAACATTTTCAATTCTTTACTACTTTTATACTCTTTGGCGCTAAAATGCATCTTAAAGCCGCAATCTTAAAAACAACAATTTTTTTACGAGAAAACAGCCTCTCCAAGAATTTCAGCAGCCATGACGCCTACCTTATCTTGTAAAGCATAAAAAAATTGGTAAATGAGGCGATTTTTAAAAAAAACGTAGGACCCGGTTTTGAGAAAATTGCAAAAAAGTGAAAAATTACACGAATAAACTACTACTTCCGGTTGACTGATTTTGATGAAAATGTTGGTGTCGGGTCCTCTAGTGGTATCCAACTTAAGTTTCAAGTTCATACGATTTTCCGTTTTTGAGATATTCTGTTCACACACACACACACACACACACAAACCAATCGCTAAAACCATGTTTTTTTGGGTTCAGGGGGTCTGAAAACGTGTAAATCCGGTGAAAAATTGACATGAAAACAATAATTCCTTCCTATATATTCATATAGGCAAGAGAAAGTAAAAATTACTACACCGGTACCGCATTTAGGCAATCCTTCTGTCTCTTTGTCAATACCCAGATTTCCGCACCATAGGTACGGTACACACACTCTCTCCAGGATAACATGATAAATATTAATCTTTGTCTCCTTCCGTATTTCATCATTCCAAAAGACAGAATTTAACTGCTCTATAACTCTTCGGCCTTCCGACGTTTTCCTATTTACTTCCGCTGCACTTGTTCCACTCCTATCAAAGATTACTTCCAAGTATTTAAACCTGAAAACTCGTCGTCGTCGTCTTCATGGATTAGGCTGTGCGTTAGCCTGTTCCGGCGTCCATCTCTTCCTCGGTCTACCAATACATCTTTTACCTGTCGGATTATGGATCAATGCATTTAATGGAAGGCGATCTTGGGACATTCTTAACACATGCTCTGACCACTTTTCTTTGTATATCCTTATAGTGTTCAACAATGGTTGGGCACCGCATTCATTCCTTATTACTTCATTACGAATGCGATCCTCTCTTGTGCAGCCCTTAACTTGCCTTAGAAATCGCATTTCCGCTGACTGGATTCTTGATTCCTGTTTTCTCGTCAGCACCCATGCCTCACTTCCATAAGGCAAAGTTGGGATCGCCATTACTTTATAAAACTTTAGCAATGTGTTTTTCCTGGCTCTATTCTTGAGAGATCGACTTATTGCACCACATACCATGTTGAACCTAGTTACTTTTTGATGCACATCATGGTCATAATCATACGTAACATCGCATCCCAAGTATTTAAAATTAGCTACTTGCTCCAAACGCTTGCTTCCAATCACTATTTTAGACCGTGTAGGCCATTTTCAATGGAAAGCCATAATTTTTGATTTGCCTGCAGAAATTTTCATATTAAAATGTTTGCCAATTATGAAGAGCTTATGCACTGCCATTTGCAGCTTGTCCTCGGATTCCTGTATAATCACAGTGTCGTCAGCAAATAATAAATAGTTCATAAAAGTATTGCGGGTAAGAGCGATACCCTTGTCTACTTCATGCTGCCACATAGACATAAGCTCGTTGACATATATATTAAATAAAGCAGGTGAAATTGGACAACCTTGTTTGACTCCTTTATTTGTAGCTATTTCATCTGTCAATTTTCCGGCCCCCACTGCTATTTTTATTGTTGTGTTCTGAAAACTATAACAATAAATTTATTTTTCGAATTTTTTGTTAAGTTGTTATCACGTAATACATGTTAAGCTGCTAATAATATTTCACATTTAGATTTCATCTTTAAGGTACGGCCTATTCTTGTTTCACTTGAGCACTTCCTTAAAAGTATGCTCTGAAATATCTTTATATTCCGTTTTCAAGAAAAAGATGAAAGTTGGTGTAAACAGATTAAGTTCCCTTTTTGTGAATATAAAATGTCTTTCAATACCTCCATCCAACGTTTCTAATAATTTTAAAATAAATCTTCAAAGAGCTTCTTCGTTTTCCTCTATCTTCTTTGGTTCTTAACGTAAAGGCCTACGTTGTATTTATTTTCGTTATTTTCCATTTTTAGATATTTAAATTTTAACATAATGAGTTGTGTATATCTCAGATAAATGAAGAGCTACTTTTTACGAGCGTTGTTCTACTTGAAAACGATATTAGAAAATTTTACAAAAATATACACGTACCAACATGAATTACGAAGGCCGTTTTAAAAAATTCTAATAAAATAATTCAGCTATTAAGTAAATAGTTTAAGTAATGTTCTAGTTGTTTTTTTTTATTTTCTCTTGCCTATATGAATATATAGCAACGAAAGTATTGTTTTCATGTCGATTTTTCGAAATCGAGTTTTCACCGGATTACACGTTTTGAAACCCCCAAACCCCAAAAAAACATGTTTTAGCGATTGGCGCGCGCGCGCGCGTGTGTGTGTGTGTGTGTGTGTGTGGTGCACAGAATATTTCAAGAACAGAACATCGTACGAACTAGAAACTTAAGTTAGATACCACTACCGGACCCGACACGAACATTTTCATCAAAATCCGTCAACCGGAAGCAGTAGTTATTCGTTTAAATTTTCCACTTTTTTGCGATTTTCTCAAAAATAGCTCCTACGATTTTTATTAAAAAATCGTCTCATTTACTACATTTTTTATGCTCTACATGATAGGGTAGGCGCCATGTTTGCTGAAATTCTTGGTGAGGCTGTTTTTTACTTTGTCTCGGCTAATACTATCTAATAATACTATCATCGGCGAATCTCAGCATTTTAATTGTTTCTCATTAAATTTTTATTCCTGCGTTAAATTTCTCCTTCACTTCATTTATAGCCTCTTCTATATACAAGTTGAAAAGTAGTGATGACAATGAACATTCTGGTCGTACACTTTTTCGTACTCTTCAATTCTCAAAACAGCCCTTTAATTCTTATACTGATCGTAGATAACATTCCTTTCTTTGTATTTAATTCCTAGCCTTTTCAAAGTTTTAAACATTTTATTCCAGTCCAGATTGTCAAATGCTTGTCAAAAGTTATTTATTAAATGATTCAATTGTAATATACATGTAGATTTTCGTCAAAAAATTGTAATTATTAGTTGTAATAAATACTTGTAATTTTAAACTTTGGTGTGTTAATTATTTAATTTACCCATATCCCGAAACGAACCTTAGAGAGAAGTGTTACAATACGAATAAGTAATTCAATTGTAAATAAATATTACTTATAAATTTAAAAGAAAGTTTTATTAATTAGAAGTAACTAGATCCTTAAAGAACCTGGAATATACGTCACAATATATTATTATATTATTAAAACAAATGAAGATTTACTTTAACGTTGATATAAATTACTTGAATGCTAATTCCCAGTTTTATTTTAATAGATAACAAACAAAAAAGGCCCGAACATATTTCAAAATAATATTAAATTTAGGCTTGCTACAATGGTGACATGAAATATTAAATATTTGCCAAAAAAAAAAAAATGATATATTACATAAACCCACAAGCGTATACTTAAGGTTCCTTAGTTAATACCATTAATATAAAATGGAAAATAAGAGAAAATTAATAACCCAAATAAATGAGTTATGTTCAGTCTGTGTTATACCCCGTAAATACGTCTATTAGGGAGGAAAAAGGATGAGGAAAGGAAAAGGGTTTAGGAATGTGGATCTTTGAGGTTTTCCTCATCCCCTTACAAAGAATCTGATATCATCCGAGGCGTTTTTTTTTTAAGTTGGGGGGATGATATCAGAAATAGTGTCATACATTTATCGTCGCTTGGACACTAAGTCATTAATCATGGTGTATGTGTGTGTAGAGATATCCCAGAATGCTTTGCAAACTCCGGAGTTCAACTTCCCTCTGTTTTACCCCTTAAAACATATTTCATCTTTTTAACCCCGGATTGCGGTTATTTCTTTTATATATATATTTCTTTCTTTTTACTTATGAATTCTTACAAGAAGTGGGATGAATCTCAGCTCACCATTAGATATCGTCACTAATTTTTCTTTTCTTTCTTTTGTTAAAAAAAATTAAAACTTTTTATAGAAAAGCCATGACATAATACGACACTGAAAAAGATTACTGTGTGTGTACCTATATATACGTTTACAGATCTACAACCGAAATTTCCGGCGCATTCCATCGGATTATGCTTTCATTATTATCTTTCTGTAACGTTCTGTAAATGTTTTCACGTTTCTTTACAGAATTTAAAAATCCGGAGTGAAACACTCACACGACTTTCTCTTGCCAATGCAAGTAATGAACAATATAACATAACATTAGTAATAAAACATTAGAAATAAATAAAAACCTAACCTCAATAAACACAAACTAATTTTAATCATGAGTGAAAGACGCAAAATGAAAATCAACCTCAGTTTGGGTTAAAAATACGGAAAATCACTCTTTCATGCTAAACTAGGCTCAGTAGAGAAAAATGGTCTAAATAAAAGTTGTAGATTTTTTAATTTCCTATAAATTTGATAAATTAAGGCTATTAATCAAATTCATACTAAGACTTTTTTACAAGTTTTCGTGAGGAAAAAACAGAAAATCACTAATTACCGCTTAACTAAGCGTTATACAGAAAAATGTTTCAAATAAAAGTTGTAGGATTGTAAATTCTCTACAACTTTTATTATATACATTTTTATGCTAAAATGCATATTAAAGTCGCAATCTTAAAAAAAACCATTTTTATACGAGAAAACAGCCTTTCCAAGAATTTCAGCAGACAGCGCCTAACTATCTTGTAGAGTAAAATAAATTAGTAAATGAGGCGATTTTTAAAAAAATCGTAGGACCAGTTATTGAGAAAATCGCAAAAAGGTGAAAAATGACACGAATAAACTACTACTTTCGGTTGACCGATTTTGATGAAAATGTTCGGGTCGGGTCCTCTAGTAGTATCTAACTTAAGTTACAAGTTTCAAGTTTGTACGATGTTCCGTTCTTGAGATATTCTGTCCATACACTCACAGACACACAAATAAACCAATCGCTAATAACATGTTTTTTGGGTTCAAGGGGTCTGAAAACGTGTAGATCCGATGAAAAGTAGATTTCGAAAAATCGACATGAAAACAATACTTTTCTTCCTATATATTCATATAGGCAAGAGAAAGTAAAAATAGTCGCAACATATTACCTTGCACTGAACAACTTTTAAATAAAGTCGAGCAACATTGCAGTGTTCTATTTAATGCAACTTTTGCAAATGTTTGTATGTTTGTGTAAAATTACAAATTCAATATTAGGCACACCAAAGTTTCAATATTGTACAGTCAAATTGTTATTGTTTACCTCCTGTATCATTGTTAATTTGCATAAATAGTCCAGCTATAACCAATTCTGGCGCAATACTTGCGAATAATGCAGCAGTTTATTAATTTGTTACATTAGTAGGGGCGTTTAGGATAATTTAATTGACCATGCAAGCCTATAAATTCACTGCATTATTGAGAATTGAGAGCGTGCCTATGTCCATATAATGCAGCCGTTCAATTTTCATAAAAGAAAATATAAATAGACTACACCATTACCTTTGTTTTCCCAGCAACAGTATTTTCAATATCTCAATTTTTAACCCCTCGACCTTCACTTTTTAAAAATTTAGTTAAAAACACTAACACGACTTTCTCTTGCTAATGTAAAAAAAGTAAAACAACCTATGTTTTATCATGTTGTTGTTTAGATCAACAGTCGAAAGGCTGGTTTGAACCTGTAGAGGTTTTACTAAGTAAAACGAGGAGTGAGGTGGTTTACCAATGCCTTCCTCACTGAATGGAAAAGTACACTTATCAGCATACCGGGCCCTCTGAAAAGCACTTATTTTCCACACTGCAAATGACACCTTCACTTCATTCCCCACAGGGTCTGGCTGTATAATGAAATTCATTACTTTCAGAGGAGATAACTCTGATTAGTGTCTTTTACACCGATACCTCTTCGGTTCTTAAATGATTCTGTCATTTAATTGGCTGACCATGTGATAAGAAACAGAACTATTTATTTTAGCCCTGCAACGAACAGATTAAAAGAAAATAATTTGACAATCCGCCAGTCTGTTACGGGCAGATGTTTTATCCTAGATAAGTGAATGACGCTAAAATGAAAATCTACCACTGTTGAATTTAGATATTTTGAAGACCCAAATACGAAAAACACTAATTGACGCTAAACCAAAAATTCATTACAAAAATTCTGGTGTAAAATACTCACACAACTTTTTCTTGTCAATGCAAATAATTAACAATATAACCTAAAATTAGTAATAAAACATTAGAAATAAATTTTAAAAAACTAACCTCAAAAAACATAACATTATTTTAATCATGAGTGAATGATGCAAAATGATAATCAACATCAGGTTGGCTTAAAAATACGGAAAATCACTCTTTCACGCTAAACTAGGATCTGTAGAGAAAAATTCTTAAAATAAAAGTTGTCGATCTTTTAATTTCCTATAAATTTGATTATATACACTTATATCGTAAAATGCATATTAAGGCTAAAATCTTAAAAAAATCAATTTTTTGCAGATTTTTATGAAAATCCCAGAAAATTTCTAATTACCGCTAAAATAATCGTTAGAAAAAAATGTTTGGAATAAAAGTTGTAGGATTTTAAATCCTCTACAAATATTATTATATATATTTTACGATAAAATGCATATTAAAGCCGCAATTTTAAAGAAACAATTTTTTTACAAAAAACAGCCTTTCCAAGAATTTCAGCGGATATGGCGCCTACCCTATCTTGTAGAGCATAAACGTTTTTGAGGAAATCGCAAAAAAGTGAAAAATTACACGAATAAAGTACTACTTCCGGCTGACTGATTTTGATGGAAATGTCCGTGTCGGGTCCGGTAGTAGCCTCTAACTTGAGTTTTAAGTTTCCACTTAAGAACGTGTACTCCGGTGAAAACTCGACTTTAGAAATTTTGCATGAACACAGAATAAGAAAAATATTATAGAAAAAAATGTATAATCTTAGAATAAATCCCTTAAGTCATTAAGCATCAGTTTCTGGTGAAATTTATGATGAAATAAGGAAAACAAGATCTGAAACATTGAGGAATCTCTGGAAAAAGACAAGGAAGAAGGCAGATCCATTGGAAATGCACGATTATTGTGGGCTACTTGCAACAGTAGTACAAAGCATATGATAGTAGTATAAGTTTCCTTAATCAAGCATCAGTTTGTAGATTAATTTATAATGAAATAAGGAGAAAGAGATCTGAAACAATAATGAATCTTTGGAAAAAAGCAAAGGAAGAAGGCAAATTTCTATTGGAAAATCCATGATAATTGAGGCTTACTAATAATATTAGTATAAGTCTCCTCAATCAAGCATCAGTTCCTATAGAAATTTCTGTATAAATAAGGAAAAAGAGATCTGAAAAATTGAGGAATCTTTGGAACAAAGCCAAGAAAGACGGCAGATCTTTACTGGATAATGTGTAACCACATTACGACCTACTCGAAAAAATAATAGTAGAATCAGTTTTCTCAATCAAGCATCAATTCCTAGAGAAATTTCTGATTAAGTATGGAAAAAGGATCTGAAACAATGATGAATCTTTGGAAAAAACCAAGAATGATGCAGATTTCTATTGGAAAATGCGCGACCAATGTAGCTAATGGCAAAAATAACAATGATATCAGTTACCTCAATCGTTAGCAAATATCTTGTCGTAGGGTTCATGTAAACCCACTACTGTATACAATGCGAGAGAAAGGTGAAATCGATATTGTAGTAAAACAAACGGATTTCAATCGATTAAAAAATTAATGGTAGGCTATTATTTGGAAAAGAAAACAACGTTAAGAGGGTTTTTTTTATAAATGCAATGTCATATAATATGATTTTAGCAAGCAGATGGCACAAGTAAATACGACATATTGTGTGTACAGTCCTAACCAATTCTGGGTCTTTCAATATGGAGGTTCGTAGGCAGTATATCCTGCAATCTAAACACCATCAGGTAAATCTGTCAAAACGCGCTTTGTACATTCCGCGTGACCGTTGAATTTGAATAAACAAACCACTCCGCATTTTCCTCCGCCCATGTTCCGCCAAAAACCATTTTATCCTAACGTCCGAGTATTCTCTACATTCCCGTTAATTCTATACCATAATACTCAAACATTTGTATGTGTGCATGTGTGTTAGTATTGTATACTATGGAACATATATATGTGTACACATATCGATATCATCCCTTTCCTGTTCTTCCGTCTCATTGGTCAATACGTAATCTGTAGGATTTAACTCTTATTTTAACCCGACCCTTTTAGCATCCCTCTCTCCAACCCTCGATTCGATTTAACAATTTTCACCCCTAAATCAAACACGATCGATATAAATAAATAACTCATCATACGGTTATACATATATATATATATAAACGACTAATATACATTACGCTTTAGGCGACTCATCAAAATTTCAAATTGTCATCATAAGTTACGGACCCCCTCCCACCCACTGTTAAATCACCACAAATTTGTTGGGTTTCCAAATTGCTCGTGGCTAAAATAAACATTCGGTTAAATACATTTTTAATGTCAACAACAAAATATATTATAGATGTATTATTCTGTACTCTGATTTTATCTGTTTGTTAAATTCGGTTATAAATTCAATCTACGGTCGTAACAATTAACCATACACCACCAAAACAGTTTTATAAATACAATAAACCTGATTTTACAAAACAATTTTAAACTATTTCCCCCGGACGTTTAAATTAATTAATTTTACTCTGAGCTATCTGTTACAGTATACAGCAAGAAAATTAAAAATTTTATTATAAAAGAAAATTTTAGTAAACGTTAAAATCTAAAAGATACGGTAAGCGCCATGTTTGCTGAAATTCATGAGAGAGCTCGTGCTCTCGTGGTAAATTATTTTTCTTAAGATTAACATGCCTTAACATGCCTTCTAGAGCAAACAAGTAGGCCTACATAACTGAAAATTGTGTTGTTTAGGTCATCAGCCGAAAGGCTGGTTTGAACCTGTAGAGATTTTACCAAGTAAATCGAGGAGTAAGGTGGTTTACTATTGCCTTCCTCACTGAATGGAAAAGTACGCTTATCAGCATGCCAAGCCCTCTTAAATGCACATATTTTCCACCCTGCAAATGACACCTTCACTTCATTCACCACAGGGTGTGGCTGTATAATAAAATTCATTACTTTCAGAAAAGATAACTCTGATTAGTGTCGTTTACACCTCTACCTCTTCTGTTCTTAAATGATTCAGTCATTTAATTGGCTGACCGTGTGATAAGAAACAGAACTATTTATTTTAGCCCTGCAGCAAACTGATTGAATGATACTAACATAATAGAACATTTAAACACCTACAACTTTTAATTAAAAAAAAATTTGTACAACGCTTAATTTAGCGACAATTAGTGACATGAAAATATCAAAATCGGTAAAAAATGACATTTTTTAATATTGCGGTCTTAGTAACCATTTTACGACAAAATTTTATAGGTTTGTGTTGTTTAGGTCATCGCCGAAAGCTTGGTTTGAACCTCTGTAGTCATTTGCACATTCAGTTGATACAACGGAGCAGCAGAAATTAAGTTTTCACCGGATATACATGTTTTCAGACCACCTGAACCCAAAAAGCATGTTTTTAGCGATTGGTATGCGAGGGCGTCTGTGTGTTTGTGAACAAAATATCTCAAGGACAGAAAACTGTGTGAAGTTGAAACTTAAAACTTATATTAGATACCACTAGAGGACCCGACACAACATTTTCATCAAAATCGGTCTACCGGAAGTAGTAGTTGATTAGTCATTGTTCACTTTTTGCGATTTTTCAAAAACGGCTCCTACAATTTTTTTAAAAATACATTTTTTATGCTCTACAAGATAGGGTAGGGGCCATGTCTGCTGAAATCTTGGGGAGGCTGTGCTCTTGTAGAAAAAATGGTTTTTTAAGATTGCAGCCTTAATATGGATTTAAGGGCAAACATCTACATATTGAAAGTTGTAGAAAATTTAAAATGCTACAACTTTTATATCAAACATTTTTTTGTATAACGCTTAGTTTAGCGGTAATTAGTGAATTTCTGTTTTTCTTTCCTAGAAATCTGTAAAAAATGGATTATTTAAGATTTCGGTCGTAGAATGGAAGGATTTTACCGCAAATTTACTATCCGCAAAAATGTATATAACAAAAGTTGTAGAGAATTTAAAATCCCACAACTTTTGTTTCAAACATTTTATTGTATATAACGCTTAGTTTAGCGGTAATTAGCGATTTTCCGGTTTTTCTCTCAAAAAACGTGTAAAAAAATCGATTTTTTTTTTAAAAAGATTTCAGCCGCATTTTACGGCAAAAGTGTATTATAATCAAATTTATAGGAAATTAAAAGATCTATAACTTTTATTTTAAGCAATTTTCTTTACAAAGCGTTGTTTAGGGTGAAAGAGTGATTTTCCGTATTATTAAGCCAAACTACCATTGATTTTCATTTTGCATCATTCCCTTATGATTGAAAATATGGTTATGTTTTTTGAGGTTATTTTTTTATTTATTTTTAATATTAGGTTGTTGTTTTTGTTGTTTAGTTCATCAGCCAAAAGGCTGGTTTGAACCCGTAGAGGTTTTACTAAGTAAAACGAGGAGTGGATGGTTTACCTTTGCCTTCCTCACTGAGTGTAAAAGTATGCTTATCAGCATGCCGAGCCCTCTGAAAAGCACATATTTTCCACTCTGCAAATGACACCTTCACTTCATTCACCACAGGGTCTGGCTATATAGTGAAATTCATTACTTTCAGAGGAGGTAACTCTGACTAGTGCCTTTAACACCTCTACCTCTTCTGTTCTTAAATGATTCAGTCATTTAATTGGCTGACCATGTGATAAGAAACAGAAGTATTTATTTTAGCCCTGCAACGAACAGATTGAGTGCAAATAATTTGACACTCCACCTGTTTATTATGGGCAGATGTTAGGTTACATTGTTAATTATTTGGAATGACACGAGAAATTCGCGTGAATGTTTCACGCTCGATTTTATTATCTAAGGAACGTGATACAACAGATGATTTAGAAAATATAAAGGTTCACAAAATATACTGTTCAAAAACTAATTAATCAAACTAATGTAAACCGCTATTAAATATCAGATGTTACAGACGATCTTATGGAGTAATTCCTTACACGGAACATCTGCGTAGCATTAGAGTTCTATATAATATAAGATATAGGTTGGTTGGCTTCTTCGTACCGGCTATAAATCCCAATTAAAAGTTATAAATCACAATATTAAATAATGTTCATGTTCCACCTCTAAGCTTAACATTTCCACGAGTAATAATTTGTAGAAAACCCCAGCTGCATTAACGGTCGAACACATCCCATCACGTTGCTGCCGACCCAAGTAAAACTAAATTATCCCGAAATATAGTTTTCATTAATTATTCGCAATTGAACGTAATCTGGGACCTCTCAACCGGAATTGGTTTAACAATAATTACATTATCAGATTTCCGAGAAATTTCCACGGAACCCATTTAAATCTACTCAAAAGTTATTATTAAATTTCTACGAAAGACCGATAATAATATTTCACTTGATACAATTATTATTTCAACTACTAAATAAATCAAAATCATTCTGAACGAACTTTAATAAAAATTAAAGATTGTCAGCAAACTGGACTAATTTTTTCGCTAAATGTTTAGCAGTACGTTAGTAGGCTAACGTTGTAAAGTACAATTTTGTACAAACAACGGATGTTATGGAAATTCCTAATTACTGTAACTTCCAGTATACTAAGGTAAAAACCCATTAAATTGTGTATAAAAAAAACCTTCATTGTTAAAAGTACACTGGAGCGTCAATTATCTGAACCACCATCTACAGAAAAAAAAATACAAATTTACTACCGAAAATACGGACATAACAATTCAATTAAAAATTTATACAGTTTAGTTCCTAGTTAAATTTAGGGACAGTGGAGATTTGGAGCAAAATTTAATATTTTTAAAAATTTCTGTATAGTATGTAACAAATGAGTTAAAACATATTTTGTGAAGGATTTAACCGTGATTTTTTCGTTAATTTAATCAGTTTTGAGATTCTGTATTTTTCCGTTTGTTTTTATAATATTTAGTTTTCTTACATTTGCCATGAATGCAAAAAATTAGGGTATTTTTTCAACAAAAGTTTATGGTAGCCTTTTATAATCCCGTTGGCGTAGTGGTTAGCGCAACTGGCTTCTAAGCTGTGGTTTCGGGTTCGATTCCCGGTCAGGTCTAGCATTTTTTCATCACTCAACATTTATCATCCTTCTCACCGTCTGCATTGACAGAAAAAATTAATAATCTATCAAACATATAGGTTATATGTATTAATAATACATTCTTACGATACAGTTTATCAAATTACGATATTTAGCGTGTTTTAGCCAACTGTCAATCATCTGATACAGGGTAGTATTCATTAGGCGGGTGTATTTCCCCCTGTGTTAGTGGGCCTTTATTTTACCTGCCAACTTACAGCCAATCATTGGGGTGGTTCTCCTTTCTTTTGGCCCACCAGGTTGGTTGAACGGGGTTGGTAGGAGAGGGAGGCTTGTCGACCAGAGGTTTCCTGGTTCGGAACCAGGAAATTAAAACCAGTTCCCTTGGGACTTAAGACTGGAACAGTTGGTTAGACAGGAGCCGTATTTGAAGTGACTAGGAGAACGAGGAGAAGAAGAAAAAGCAAAAATATTTAGTTGAGGTAAATTCATTTCGGATATATTAAGGGTTTTTTAAGTTTGGTTTTTTTATTAAGTCGTATTTTACACATCGTAGTTTTTACCAATCGATATTAAGCACTTCATGATTTAAATGGTCAGCGCAACTGGCTACTATGCCGAGGTCCCGGGTTCGATTCCCGGTCAGGTCTGCGATATTTTTCATCTGTAAATCACCACATATCATTACCTACGCACAAGCCCAAGGCTTATGTAGGCATCATCACTCACTAGAAAAAAAAAATTGTTCTAGGTATTCAAAAACCATATAACGTAATCTTTTCAAAATCTATCTGTAATGCCAGGCGTAGTGCGGACGCATTGGGTAATATTAAATAAATTAAATTAAACAAAATGTAGTAAACTCGATAAACTTTTATCGCCTTCTTTTAAATAACTTATTATTATTATATATATACATAAAACGTTTGGCCTAATAAAGTTACGCTCCAGAGTAAAATAAGTTAAAAGTTTTAAGCAAAGTAGAATAAATAACGGTGAAAAACTGGCAGAAAAAAGAAGAAAAGTAAACTGAACGTTGAATGCTAAAGAAGGAGAGAAGAAAAAGAAAAAAATGGCTTACTTTAAGAAGTGTGAGAGTTGCGTACGTAACGCAATCTACAGGCAGGGTCGGAAAACTTTTAGCAGTGATTAGAGGAATGGCAGAGATGTCATTGGTTAAAATATATAAGAGTTAAGGAGTTAGTTAGGAAGAACTAAAGTGTGAAAAGTATGGAAGGAGTAACTTTTCTTCCCATGGGTTCGACAAGGAACCGACCGACCAGTTCAGGCATGAAGGGAAGGGGGAAAGAGAAAAATAAAGGGAAGAAAACGAGTGGGAGAGTTTCGAAAGGACAAATGTACTACAAACAAGTCAAGAGATATTATGAAAACCTCCCGCGTCAAGTACCTATATACTAAAACGGGAAAGATATTCCAATGTTAACATGAAAATTTTCCCGAAGTGTAAACTAAGTTAAAAAAATAAGCTACCTGTAAATCGAAGTAAAGTTTTACTTGAACATGGCAGTTCATAAGTGAAAAAAACTTTTCCAAACAAAAATTCGTTAACATGAATACGACTTTACTATAAACCATTTCTACACATAATAAAACATTAGAAATAAAGAAAAAAACTAACCTCAAAAAACATAACCTTATTTTAATCAAGAGTGAATGATGCAAAATGAAAATCAACCTCAGTTTCGCTCAAATATACGGAAAATCACTCTTTCACGCTAAACTAGGCTCTGTAGAGAAAATTTCTAAAAATAAAAGTTGTAAATCTTTTAATTTCCTATAAAATTGATTATATACGCTTTTGTAGTAAAATGCATACTTACTAGGGTTAAAATGTTAAAATATCATTATTTTACGGGTATTACAAAAGACTGTTATTAAATGTTAAATGGAAAAGTCTGCTTGCATAAAAATAAAACAACTTTAATTTCCATTTAACTTCTATTTGTTCAGTTAATAGAAATTCTGTACCAACTGATTGAATGATCCGGTCCAAAGGCTACAATTTAATTTAAAAAAAATACATAATTTTCCTTCCAAGGAGACTAAATATTTGCAGGCTTTTAACATCATGTTGACATTTTTAAGACTTTAAATCAGCAGCAAACTCGGTGGCAACTTATGGATTTTCAACTAAAAAAAAATCTGGTGTGAAATACTCACACAACTTTCTCTCTCCAGTAAATAATGAACAATATAATCTAACATAAGCAATAAAACATTAGAAAAAAAACAAAAACCTAACCTCTATCAACATAACCTAATTTTAATCATGAGTGAAGAAAGAAGCAAAATGGAAATCAACCTCAGTTTGGATTAAACATACGGAAAATCACTCTTCCATGTTAAACTAGGCTCTGTAGAGATAAATGATTTAAATAAAAATGGTAGATCTTTTAACTTCCTATAAATTTTAATTAAATGCACTTTTGTCGTAAAATGCATGCTAAGGCTGAAATCTTAAAACAAATCGATTTTTTTACCCGTTTTCGTGAGAAAAAACAGAAAATCGCTAATTACCGTTAAACTAATGTTAAGTTATACAAAAATTAAATAAAAGTTGTAGAATTTTAAATTGAATTATAAATGTATTATATACTATATTTTTGCGCTAAAATGCATATTAAAGTCGCAATCTTAAAAAACCCAATTTTTTACGTGAACACAACCACCCCAAGAATTTCAGCAGACATGGAGCCTACCCTATCTTGTAGAGCATAAAAAATTTAGTAAATGAGGTGATTTTTAAAAAAATCGTAAGAACTGTTTTTTAGAAAATCGCAAATAAGTGAAAAATCACACGAATAAACTACAACTTCCGGTTGAGAGATTTTGATTAAAATGTTCGTGTCGGGTTCTCTAGTGCGCGCGCACGCACGCACGCACGCACACACACACACACACACACACACACGGACGCACGCGCACACACAGACCAATCGTTAAAAACATATTTTTTGGGTTCGGGGTCTGAAACGTGTAGGTCAGGTGAAAACTCGATTTCGAAAAATCGACATGAACACAATTCTTTCCTTCCTATAATATATTCATATAGGCAAGAGAAAGTAAAACTGATTGTTTTTTTCACGAATATCCTATTTATTGCCATATTCATAAATTTTGTCAATGCAAAACAACACTGGTTCAACCAACTCTTTTGATATTTGAACCCTAATGATGCTAACAATAAGCACGCACATAGCGCAGGCGCAATTCCTAGAAAAAAACCCATGAAAACCTGATTACTAAATAACGTAAATGTAGCAATAAACCGAGCTTAAAAACTTACAAAAAACAAACGAAAATACATTTAATACGTGACAGTAATAAAAAGAAACCAATAAAAACAACAAGAAAGATAAAAAAATTTACAAAAAAAATACACGAAAATGAATAAACTACAAAAAAAACCGGACAACAATAAAAACTGTAGAAACCTTTCACGTTTATAAAAGTATAGTTTCTATGTACAACATACGACTACATATTCTTGGTTGCGACACATTTGAACCCTTTATCGATATGTGTCGCATTCATGACGTGTCCGTTAGGTTCTTTCTTTTCCCCTATCGCTATCCCCCAATCCCTTTAACTACAGACAGTACATGCATCATCGTGGAGTTTAAAATGACGATCACGTCCGCAGCTCTGTGGCGCACAGCGCAGCTTATATTCTTTTTAGTTTTTAACGTTTAGAAAACCACAATTTTTTTTTCTAAATTTTTATATCTCATTCAAAGTTGAATACTTTTAGTCTCATTCATAACAAAGTTACATCTGTTCATTAAATTCAATTGTACAAAAATAGATTTATTACAAGACCGAGATGAAAATATCGACTTCCCAGAATAATAATTCTATTTCTGTAGTTTTCATATACTGTAGCAATCGAATGATATACAGTAGTCCCTCGTTATCCGCGGGGGTTAAGTTCCGGAGGGTTACCGCGGTTCGTAAAACCGCGGATAATGATGTATATCAGGGGTCTCCAACCTTTTTTACTCAAGGGCCACATTGTAAATTTTTGGAGGAAAGGCGGGCCAGCAATATTTCAGGACAAAAAGTCTAGCCCCCCCCCATACACCCTCGAAGTTTTTTCTAATTAAGAGTTCAGTGGTGGTTTTTGAGACTTTCTTGCTTAGTTTTTTAAGTTGCTATATTTCCTAATAATATCTTTGTTGTTGGCTAACTAAAATTCTTTAGGTAATTGTAAAAAAAAGCTGTGACCAAAAAAATAATTATATTTGCTATAAAATAATATTTGTTCTGTAAAAGGAGTTTTCAAGTAGGCTTAATGAAAACACAGGATACAAAACCAAATCTTTTCAATTTACTACAAAATGTACTTCATTGAATTTTAAAGAAAATTTGACAATACATGAGTTTACAACAAGTGTAAAGCTTAAAAGGAACAATTATTTTTTAGTGAGAAGATTGCATTTGTTTGCCACTTAAAATTTCAGCCCATTTAGGGTCAAACAATGGTTGATTACTACTTTTTTACAGCTAGTTTTACACTTATTGAGTAAAGAAGTGGCAAGTGAGAGACGACTACTGTACTCATATTTAATGGTAAAAATGCTTAAAAGGAAATATATTATCAAATAAAATTTTTTTTCAATATGCTAGCTTTTCGCGGGCCGAAAAAAATCTGTTCGCGGGCCGGATGTGGCCCGCGGGCCGTAGTTTGGAGACCCCTGCCTTATATGAACAAAAATTGGTCAGCCAATTAAAATGACTGAATCATTTAAGAACAGAAGAGGTAGAGGTGTAAAATACACTAATCAGAGTTATCTTCTCTGAAAGTAATGAATTTCATTGTACAGCCAGACCCTGTGGTGAATGAAGTGAAGTTGTCATTTACAGAGTGGCAAATATGTGCTATTCAGAGGGCCCGGCATGCTGATAAGCATACTTTTCCATTCAGTGAGGAAGGCAATAGTAAACAACCTCACTCCTCGTTTTAGTTAGTAAAACCTCTAGAGGTTCAAACCAGCCTTTCGGCTGATGACCTAAACAACAACAATGAACGAAAAGATGGGGGTTAGGTTCTGAAGGAAAAGTACTGTAGTCGTTTAAAGTGTTTATAAGTTTTAGCTACATATTACTACTATTATAATTTATGCATATTTAATAAATACAGTACTGTAAGTATTAAAAATTTAAGTTACTTTAAAATAGTTAGTTATGGCTGTTTGCTTCTTTTTTTCAAACTCCTTAGAGATTACTTCTTCGTATGTGGACTTCTTCTTCTCCTTGTGAACTTCTTTGTATGGTATCACCAGCTCCTGGAGTCCTCTTTTGAATTGAAGGGCCCTTTCCATGACGGTATCCGTCTCCAACATGTAATCAGCAAAATGCGTTGCCATGCTAAGGATATCTCGTTGACGGTTTGTGAAAAAATGCTTGGTTTTGTTTTAGGATTGTCAAACAAACAAAGAACTGTACGTACGTTCGAAGAAGTTAGACTGACACCAAAAACCGCGCCAAAACCGACACCAAAACCTAAAACCGCGGATACCAAGGGATTACTGTACTTGTAATGCCTGATTTTAGAACTTTCAATCTCATTTTCATTATTTTGATACTCCTTAGTTTGTTGAATCTGCAGGAAATATTTGACACATATTGAACAGTTTTTGGGAAATTAAATGCATTTTAAAGTGATTGTTAACTCAAAAAAATCTGGTATGAAAAACTCACACGACTTTCTCTTGCCAATGCAAATAATGAACAATATAACCACACATCAGTAATAAAACATAAGAAATAAACAAAAAAAAACTAACTTCAAAAAACATAACCTTATTTTAATTATGAGTGAAGAAAGAAGCAAAATGAAAATCAACCTTAGTTTGGCTTAAATATAAAGAAAATCACTCTAGAGAAAAATGTTATAAATAAAACTTTGCCCATAACGAGCAGGGGGAGTGTTAAATTAATTGAACTCGATCTGTTAGTTCCAGGTCTATAAAAAATAGTTCTGTTTCTTATCACATAGTCAGCCAATTTTATGACTGACCTATTAAGAACAGAAGAGGTAGAGGTGTAAAAGACACTGATCAGAGTTATCTCCTCTGAGAGTAATGAATTTCACTACACAGCCAGGCCCTGTGGTGAATGAAGTGAAGGTGTCATTTGCAGGTTGGAAAGTGGGTGTTTATTAGAGGGCCTGGCATGCTGATAAGCGTATTAAACTCGGTGTGGAAGGGAATAGTAAACTATCTCACTCCTCGTTTTTACTTAGTAAAACCTCTAGAGGTTCAAACCAGCCTTTAGGACGTTGACCTAAACAACAACAAATCTTTTAATTTTGTTGTAGATCTTTTAATTTCCTATAAATTTGATTATACAGGCTACACTTTTGTCGTAAATTGCATACTACGGCCGATATCTTAATATTTTTACAGATTTTCATAAAAAAAACAGACAATCACGAATTAACGCTAAACTACGCGTTATACAAATAAATGTTTGAAATAAAAGTTGTACGATTTTAAATTCTTTACAACTTTTATTATATACATTTTTGCGCTAAAATGCATATTGAAGTCGCAATCTTAAAAAAACAAATTTTTACAAGAAAACAGCCTTCCCAAGAATTTCAGCAGACATGACGCCCACTATTAGGCCTATTGTAAGTCATAAAAATTGTAGTAAATGAGACGATTTTTAAAAAAAATCGTACGAACCGTTTTTAAGAAAATTGGAAAAAAAGTGAAAAATTACACGAATAAACTACTAATTCAGGTTGACCGATTTTGATGAAAATGTTTGTGTTGGGTTCAGTAGTGGTATCTACCTTAAATTTCAAGTTTTAACTTCGTATGATGTTCCGTTCGCGAGATATTTTGTTGTTTTAGGACTGGAATGTTAATAAGCATACTTTTCAGTCCATGGCAGAACGCATGGCAAACAACTTCAATTCTCGTTAGACGTAGTAAAACATCTATAAATCTATAAACATTTTTATAGGTTCAAACCAGCCGTTCGGCTGTTGACCTAAGCAACAACAACAAAAAAACACAAATCAAGAATATCAATTTTTTTTTTAGAAAATATGCCATATTTTCACTTCGATCCCCGTTTATATATCTAAATAATTAAAAAAAAAATTATAGGCATTAAAGCTTACCGTACTGGTAGAATTGATAAATATTCAATATTTGTAATTACCTGTAACAAAGAATGCAAAATTTCAGTGATTAATCTTAACAAATAAAACCAAAATAAATTTACCCTAAAATAATGGATTTTTTAAAATCCCTAATGTATGTAAGTTGAAATACGTTCAATTCAGAACAATAAGCAATGACAATTTCTGCTACCTAGGGAGTAAAATAACAAAGGATGGTAGAAGCACAAGTGATATTAAAAGTAGAATTGCTCAAGGTAGAAAAGCCTTTGAAATGAAAAACAGCTTACTGACTACAAACATTAATTTACAGATTAGGAAACTTTTTTTTAACACTGTTTGGAGTGTAGCATTATACGGGAGTGAAATGTGGGTGATAGCGGCTGTAGAAAGAAAAAGGATAGAAGGTTTTGAAACGTGGTGTTATAAGAAAATGTTAAAGATTAGGTAGGTGGACAAAATAAGTAATTTAGATGTTCTTAGGCGAGTGAATAAAAAAAAACACACACACACACGCAAATCAATCGCTAAAAACATGTTTTTTGGGTTCAGGGGGTCTGAAAACGTGTATATCCGGTGAAAACACAATTTCGAAAAATCGATATGAACACAATATTTCCTTCCTTCCTACGTATTCATATAGGCAAGAGAAAGTATTACGAAAAAATGTTCATATAAACAAACGTAGGTCCAGAAATGCTTCGTTAGCGAGTTATTTAATACCTGGAGATAGATTTCGCCATGGTTCCAGGGCAAAGAGTGAAAAGTCATAGTGAAATTCTGAGAAGGTAAATAAATTACGAGGAAATTAAGTGGTTTCTTATGGTTTTAAACCTGGGAAACTTAAAAAAACTGAGTCCCAGAACTGCATCGCTTTTAGTTTTCAAGAAAACTACGTGAAAACATTAAAAAGTAGGGTTAGAAATTCACTTTTTTAAGTTTAGCGTAAAATAACTGTGTTAAATTGCGAATAAACACAGAAAACGTTATAATGAAAATTGTAAAGAATTTTTTATTAACTCTTGTGAATATTTTATTCACCCTTTGCCCACGAATCATGGCTAAATCTTTCGTCAGGCATAACTCGCTAACGAAGCATTTCCACACCAATATTTCTATGAACATTTTTGGTTTCTCTTGCCTATATGAATATAGAGGAAGGAAAGTATTGTTTTCATGTCGATTTTTCCAAATTGAGTTTTCACCGGATTTACACGTTTACAGACCATCTGAACCAAAAAAAAACATGTGTTTAGCTATTGTTCTGTGTGTGTGTGTGTGTGTACAGAATATCTCAAGAACAGAACATCTTACGAACTTAAAACTTAAGTTAGGTACCACTAGAGGACCCGACACGAACATTTTCATCAAAATCGGTCAACCGGTCTAAAACGGAAGTAATAGTTTATTCGTGTCAATTTTCACTTTTTTGCGATTTTCTCAAAAACCGGCTCCTACGATTTTTTAAAAATCGCCTCATTTACTTAATTTTTATGCTCTACAAGATAGAGTAGGCGCCATGTCTGCTAAAATTCTTGGAAAGGTTGTTTTATTGTAAAAATTTGTTTTTTTAACATTGCGGGTTTAATATGCATTTTAGCGCAAAAACGTATATATTAAAAGTTACAAAACAAACAACAATTAAAAGTTATTAAACGTATATATTAAAAAACCTACAACTTTTATTTTAAACATTTTTTTTGTATAACGCTTAGTTTAGCTGTAACTAGTGATTTTCTGGGCTTTTTTCTCACGAAAACGTGTAAAAATCGATTTTTTTAAAGATATCAGCCTCAGTATGCATTTTACGACAAAAGTGTATATTATCAAATTTATAGGAAATTAAAAGATCTACAACTTTTATTTAAAACGTTTTCCTTTACAGAACCTAGTTTAGCGACATAAGTGTAGGCCTATATAATCAAATTTATAGCAAATTAAAAGATCTGCAACTTTTATTTAAACTTTTTTCTTTACAGAACCTAGTTTAGCGTGAAAGAGTGATTTTCCTTATTTCTATGCCAAACTGAAGTTGATTTTAATTTTGCGTCTTCCACTCATGATTAAAAAATTATGTTTTTTGAGGTTAGTTTTTTGTTTATTTCTAATGTTTTATCACTTAGGTTATATTGTTAATTATTTGCATTGGCATGAGAAAGTCGTGTGAAAGTTTCACACCAGATTTTATCTTATTATTAGCTATATAATAATCTTTTTACATATTCCCGTACAAGTTAGAATACCCCTGTATATAAAGATCTGATAATGCATTGAATTAGCCAGAGTCGTAAGATTCTGCGAATTATTTTTTGGAGATAACACACAGTAGAGAAACGAAATACGAGTAATTATAAACGGTAAAAAGTTAATCTAAAATATCCATATCAAAGATAAAATTGAATCCGAAAGAAGATATTACAAGTCAAGAGTCCATGATACTTTACCATGGAAAAGCAATTATATTAAATCTGAAGCACTGTAATGTAATCTAAAATAAGAACGACGATTACGTTAGGTTCCGTTGTGGAATGGTCTGAAAATGAAGGAAAGAAGCAATTTGATGGAGGAAAAACGAGGTGGAAATGAATTATATCAGTGATATTTAATTACCTTTAAATTTCCACTAAGGAACAGAGAAGTTGGAAAATGAAAAAGGATACCGGTTTAGCCGAGATAAATGTTATAACTTATTTTCCAGTTAAGAGTCAACATTTTTTCTCAACAACTTCATTTTATGAAAAAATGAAAAGGAAAAGAAAAAACCATCAATTTGTAAAATAATTTAAAATTCAAATTACATAAAATTATAAAAAATTGGTGTGAAACAGATTAATTAACTTAATTTTTATAATGAATCGATGACGCAATATGAAAATCAACTTCTGTTAGGCTTTAATATTTTGATGAAAAAAATCACTAATTTAAGCTTACTTTGTAGAAAAATCTGGTGTGAAACACTCACACAACTTTCTCTTGCAAAAGAAAAAATTACCAATATAAACTAACATTAGTAATAAAAAATTATAAATAAACAAAAATACTGACCACAAAAAACATAACTTAATTTTAATCATGAGTGAATGATGCAAAGTGAAAACCAATCATAGTTTGGCTTAATAATACGAAAAATCACTCTTTCACGCTAAAATAGGTTCCGTAGAAGGAAATGATTAAATAAAAAGTTGTAGATCTTTTAATTTCCTATAAATTCGATTATTTGCATTTTTGTGGTAAAATAGATACTCCGTCCGAATTCTTGAAAAATCTATTTTTTACAGATTTTCATGAAAGAAAGATAATCACTAAATACCGCTAAACTAAGCGTTATAAAAAACTTTTTGAACTAAAAGTCGTAGGTTTTTAAATTGTCTACAACCTTTATTATATACACTTTTGCGCTAAAATGTACATTAAGGATGCAATCTTAAAAAACCGAATTCTTCTACGAGAAAACATCCACCCTAAGAATTCCAGCACACATGGCGCTTACCTTATCTTGTAGAGCATAAAAAAATGTAGTAAATGAGGAAATTTTAAAAAAATCGTAAGAGCCAATTTTGAAAAAAAATCGCAAAAAATTAAAAATTACACGAATGAACTTTTACTTCCGGTTGACCGATTTTGATGAAAATGTTCGTGTCAGGTCCTCTAATAAGTCCTAACTTAACTAAAGTTTCACGTTTCAACTTCGTACGATGTTCCGTTCTTGAGTTATTTTGTTTACATACACACATAGACCAATCGCTAAAAACATGTTTTATGGGTTTTTTTTAGTTCAGGAGATCTGAAAACGAGAAAATCCCGTGAAAACTGAATTTCGAGAAATCACTATGAACACAATACTTTCCTTCCTATATATTCATACAGGCAAGAGAAAGTGAAAAAATATTTATATATACGGATATTTTGCAGCTAATAATAAAAAATTTGTAGTTTAGGTTATCAGCCGAAAGGCTGGTTTAAACCTCTAGAGGCTTTACTAAGTAAAACGAGGAGTGGGTGGTTTACCATGCCTTCCTTACTGAATGAAAAAGTATACTTATCAGCATGCCAGGTCCTCTCAAAAGCATGTAATTTTTACTTTGCAAAAGACACTTTTACTTCATTCACTAGAGGTTCTGGCTGTAGAATGAAATTTATTACTCTCAGAGGAGATAACAATGACTAGTGTCTTTTACACCTCAATCCTTCTTTTGTTAAATAATTCAGTTATATAACTGACTGCCCATGTAATAAGAAAAAGAACTATTTTTTTGCAGCCCTGGAACTAACAGATTGAGTGCAAATAATGTAACACTCCACCTGCCTGTTTTAAAACATCGTAATATTTTTTACTTTCTCTTGCCTATATAATATATAGGAAGGAAAGTATTGTTTTCATGTCGATTTTAAGAAATCGAGTTTTCAACGGATCTACACGTTTTCAGACACTCTGAACCCAAAAAACATGTTTTCAGCGATTGATCTGTGTGTGTCTGTGTGTATGAACAGAATATCTCAGAATATCGCAAGAACATGTTCATTAAAATCGGTCAACCGGAAGAAGTAGTTTATTCGTGTCATTTTTCATTTTTTTGCGATTTTCTCAAAAACTAGTCCCACGATTTTTTTTTAAAATCGCCACGTTTACTTAATTGTTAAGCTTTACAAGATAGGGTAGGCATCATGTCTGCTGAAATTCTTGGAGAGGCTGTTTTTTAATATGCATTTTAGCGCAAAAATGTATCTAGTAAAAATTGTAGAGAATTTAAAAACCTACAACTCTTACTTCAAACTTTATTTGTATAACGCTTAGTTTAGCGGTAATTAGCGATTTTATGTTTTTTTCTCACGAAAACGTGTAAAAAAAATTGATTTTTTAAAGATTTCAGCCTTATTATCCATTTAACGACAAAAAATTATAATTAAATAATATAGGAAATTAAAAGATCTACAACTTTTATTCAGAGCGTTTTTCTCTACAGAGCCTAGTTCAGCGTGAAAGTGATTTTCCGTATTTTTAAGCCAAACTGAGGTTTATTTTCATTTTGCGTCTTTCACTCATAATTAAAATTTAGTTATGAGTATTGAGGTTAGTTTTTTTATTCATTTCTAATGTTAGTTAATATAGTTTATTATTTGCATTAATAAAAGAAAGTCGTGTGAATGTTTCAAACCAGATTTTTTTATTGTAAATTAACGAAATAAAAAATTAAAGACAAAAAAAATCAGCTGTCTATTTGTATAATTATAATTACTAATATATAAATTATACACAGTTTTAAGAAGATAAAATTAAGAAATCATATTTTATGTTCCAGTTATATTAATTTATATCTGGAATAACTAAGCTTAAAAACAGTTCTTTAACACGTCTTATAGAATTTTAAATTCAATAGAACCTATAAAATCCGTGAAGTAAATAAAGTTGTTTAATACCCAAATCTCTCTCTCTAATGCCGAACAACCATTTCCCTGTACTATTTTCCTTTCCATGTACTTAACGCCCATACTCGCATGTACACGCCCAAACACAAACTGCTTTGTCACGAACCATCTTCGATTCTGGCTTTACAATGCCTGTAGGATTCGATAAAGGAGTCTATTGTGTAGGTATTGTGTATACGTTAGGCCTTTGGGAGATGAGACAACGTTTTCTAAACGCTTTACAACGAAATCGTGCTGTGAAAGAATCTTAGTTTTGAACGGGCGTAAGGCGTACTGAACTCACATAATAAACAAATACAAATACATGCAAATATTTTAACAGCGCGTAGGATAATATATTCTATACAAAAAACTCATTCCTATGTTTTTTACATCGATTCATTTATTAAATTATCATTAAAAACTTTTCTTTGCGCACTGGAATATTTCTAGCATTATAAAGAAGCATTAAATAAATTAGCTAAACTAGGTTCTTTAGATAAAAATGATCTAAATAAAAGTTGTAGATCTTTTATAATTTTCAATAAATTTGATTAGGCCTATATACACTTTTGTCGTTAGCTAAATGCATACTAAGGCCGAAATCTTAAAAAATCCATTTTTTTATAGATTTTCATGATAAAAAAAACAACAGAAAATCACTTATTACCGCTAAACTAAGCGTTATACAAAAAAATGTTTGAAATAAATAGAAGGATATTGAGAAAACTTAATGAACCGAACCAAATTCAGACATGTCCACATTTTACATAAAATTCCTATTTTCTTTAATTAAAGGTGCATTAGTGTAATTTTACTTAGGTTACATTTTGTATACTGATTAGTGTATTTTTCCTTTATGTTGTACTAGCATACCCCGTGCGGCTTCGCACGCGAAACATATATGTAGACCTAATCAATTTTTTTACATAAATAACAGAAATTGTGTAGATGCTAGTGACTGTATTCCCCGTCACTCTTTCTCTCTCTCTCTCCCCCTCCCACTATGTCTCTTCCCCGCGCACCACCTCACACTCAATTCCCCCTCTCGCTGCCTACCTCTCTCTCTCAACCCCTTCCCAACGACCCATTCCTTCTCACCTTATCCCTCTCTCTTCCCTCCCCAAACCCCTCTCTTTTTTAATCTCCCTCTCTCTTTACCCCTCTCACTCTCTCTAATTAAGAAAAAATAATACACCTTAATTTACAAAAATGACTAATTATGGGACTTTAAGGGCTTCCATGAAGAGCCAAAACACCAGGTGGACAGAAGAAAGGAAAAAAGCCCACAGTGAGCGAGTGCTAAGAATATGGAATGCAAAACGATCTTCCAGAAACGTCAAGTCACCTCACGTGGTCAAAACTTGATTCTGTACGAAAAAACATTTTTCGCGCTTATTTAAAAGTGTAAATTATGATTAAGTTTTAATAACAATACGGTTTTAAAATAATAAGTATAGTTTCTAAGGTAACAAAATAAATTTCATTTTTACTACGTATCTTGACAGGTGAAGAACGTTAGACGATTTATTACAATTTTTGCAATTTTATGAAATTCTGCAATATTTCACAATTTATTTTTTAAAAAATTCTGAAATTGAATTCTTAAATATGATCTTGTTACGAGGATGATATCATTCTCTTAGCCTGGTTTGGGGTTAACACTGTACATATAGAAGTAGGTTGAAGGGTTATCTTTATGTATAGGGATTGGATTGGTTAAACCTAGTCCAGAAATAGATTTTCATCCGGCCATCAACCATCAACCTGCCATCCAATGCCAAGAAGATGGACAACAAAAATCGTAAGCATCAATTCAACTCTGTAAAATTTCCAAGAGGATGAAATTCAACAGACGAACTGATCGACAAGTAAGAAGAAAGAAGAGGATTAAAATATGGAGTCGGACATGGCATTGGAGAGAAGAGTGCGAGGTCATGAGAGAAGAAGGTGGAAATATGGTACTAGGGTTGACAATCCAATCCAGTGGTCTTATTCCAGGAGGGGAATGATGTTACCTTCTAGCAAGATGCTAACAATAAACAATTACCTATTTTTAAAAATACGACAAAAAATATAAGCATGTTTAAATACCCTTGTATAATATCAACGAATTATTTTACAATGATTGTTTACTTGTGCATTATAAACAACTTACGTTCTGAGGTACTGAATTATTTCAGTACTACTAATACTAATTTTGTAATTAGTATTTCTTGCAATAAAATTATTTCACAAAATTACGGGTTTATTTTTAAATAGTTAGATTTCAATATCTAGTATTCAATTGTTACTTTACATGAATCTTTTTAGAATAATTTTACTACAAATCTAAGAAAAAATACACATTAATTTACCATTTATCAAAGTAATTTCACGTTAGACAAAAATGTGTTATTTTTTAGCTCCAATTCTAGTGTTTTACGTAAGAAATCTTTAAAACTGATAAAGATACATTACTGGGACAAATTTTATTCAATTTATCAGGTAAAAATAAAAACATGAGAAACCAGCGGCTTTATTACTCTCTTTATTACAGCCATAAAAATATCTATATGGTCTCATTTCACCAAGGGTACTGAGTTCTCGGCGAAATCTTTGAACCTGTATAACTCGCTAACGAAGCGTTTTCGGACCTAAGTTAATATGATTTTTTTTTAATTTGAGCTACCGAGAGATTCCCGTGTAGTTTGAATCACCTGTATAAACAAACTGACGAGCACACGAGGGCCAGATCTGAGAATATGGAGTAGTTGTGGGATAGAAAAAAACAAATCGAAACGATCCGCTAAAGACTGAAAGTCAACTACAGTGCTCCGAAAAACACCTTAATTTACAAAGATAATTACAGGTACTATAAAGGCTTTCATGAACGGAAAAAAACCAGGTGGACAGAAGAAAGGAGAACCCTACAGTGAGCGAAAAAACCTTAATTTACCAAGATAATTACATACTATAAAGGCTTTAATGAACGGCAAAAACAAAACAACAAAAGGACAGCCAAAAGACCCTACAGTGAGCAAAAAACACCGTAATTTACCAAGATTACGGACTTTAAAGGCTTTCATGAACGGAAAAACAAAACAACAGGTGGACAGATGAAAAAAGAACCCTACAGTAAGCAAAAAACACCTTAATTTACAAAAATAATTACTGTAAAGGCTTTAATGAATGGCAAAAACAGAAACACAGGTGGACAGAAGAAAGGAGAACCCTACAGTGAGCGAAAACCCCTTAATTTGCCAAAATAATAACGTACTATAAAGACTTTAATGAACGGCAAAAAAAGAACAACAGGCGGACAGAAGAAAGCAGAACCCTACAGTAAACGAAAAACACCTTAATTTACCAATATAATTACGTAGGTACTATAAAGGCTTTCATGAACGGCAACAACAGAACTGCAGGAGGACAGAAGAAAAGAGAACCCTACAGTGAGCGAATGCTCAGAATATGGGTTGCAAAAAGACCTTCCAGAAACGTAAAAAGTCACCTAACGTACCCTAAAATTGGACCTATACGAGAAAAAAAATACTTGCACTTCTTTAAAAGTGTAAATTCTAATTAAATTTAAATAACAATACGATTTTAAAATATTAAGTATAGTTTCTAAGGTAACAAAAACATTTAATTTATATTTTGTACCTTGATAGGTGAAGTACGTTAAATTTTTATCGCAATCTTTTGAAACTTTATGAAATAAAGTTTCAAAAGATTGCGATTATGAAATAAAGTTAAAGGATGGTGTATTTTTTGGGCTAGAAGCACGATTCAACTTTTATATTTCATAGAAAAACGTGAAGTATAACATTCGATTCCAAAAATATTAAAAATTCGGAAATATTCAGAATTTTTATTTTTATACTGTATTTTATATATTTGTATTCAGTATTTCATTCGACAGGTAGCAAATGAGTCATATATTTCCAATTACTCTGCGTACCGCACACAAACTTCTCTTATCTCAGCAATATATCAGCTGTCTCTTTCTTTTCCACCGGTATTCTTCTAAGTATTCTATTCAGTTCTGTTAAATCGCAGAGACAAACATTTAAAACGGTGGGTATAGATTTGAGATATGAGTGTTTCCTTCACTCATGGACAACTTTATGTCGGACTTTCTAGAGCTGGAAGTGTAAATAAACAATTTATTTTGCTACCATAGGGCAAAAAAACCACAAATATTGTATATAGAGAGGTTTTAAAATAATTTAATGAGGCCTACATTAGCTGCTGTGACGCGAAGCGAGCGGGGGTTGCTAGTAAATAAATGAATATAAAATGAGAAAAAGTAAAAAAGACTTGGGTTTTTTTACGTCGGACTGTTTTGCAAGTGCTGCTAATGCAGACGGTAAGAAGGTTGATAGATTGTTGTTTAGGTTATCAGCCGAAAGGCTGGTTTGAACCTGTTGAGGTTTTACTAAGTAAAACGAGGAGTGAGGTGGTTTACAATAATTTCCTTCCTCACTGAGTGGAAAAGTACGCTTATCAGCATGCCGGGCCCTCTGAAAAGCACATATTTTCCACCCTGTAAATGACACCTTCACTTCATTCACTACAGGGTCATTACTTTCAGAGGAGATAACTCTGATTAGTGTCTTACACCTCTACCTCTTCCGTTCCTTAATGATTCAGTCATTTAATTGGCTGACCATGTGATAAGAAACAGAACTATTTATTTTAGCCCTGCAACTAACAGATTGAGTGTAAATAATTTGACACTCTACCTGTCTGTTATGGGCAGGTTGATAGATTAAGATGGTGATGAAAAAATGCCAGACCTGACTGGGAATCGAACCCGGGACCACACCTTAGAAGCCAGTTGCGTTAACCACTACGCAAACGGGCTGGCCTTAAAAAGGCTTAAAAGGCTTGGGAAATATGTAAAGACAAATTATCATATATGGGTGAAAATCATTGATCATAGTCTTTGGTACGCTGAATCGATGTAAGAAGATCGAATATGTACATCATTAAGAATTAATAAATAATCTCAAACATACAAACCAACCAAATCTTAATATTTTGAATGAATTTGAATTAACACAAACGAAATTGAAGATAACGAACATGAAACATCAAGATTTCAAATTCTGAAATCTCTAGATAAGGAAAATGGAGAATGGGATGACATAGGCCTACAAACACGTCATTATTAAACAGAGCACGTCATTACACAGTAAGCCTTCAGGCGTAATCAACTAAAACATGATTACGTCCATTTTGGCTGTCTTACGCAGTAAATCGGTTATGCAAAGCAATCCTCTGTCTGTCAGTTACCCACTGCTTCAAGGTACTATACATGAGTTACATTAATGTGTCTTTCATAATACAACGCAAATGAGTGTTCAACAAAGAAAATTGACACATTTGAAAGACAATGAACATCCAAAGTTCATTCTTAGATGTTTTCTTCATTAAATAAAAAAAATCTGGTGTGAAACACTCACGCAACGTTCTCTTGCCAATACAAATAATTAACAATAAAACTTAACATTAGTAATAAAACATTAGAAATAAACAAAAAACTAACCTCAATAAACATAACCTAATTTATATTATGAGTGAAAGATGCAAATGAAAATCAACGCCAGTTTGGCTTAAAAATGCGGAAAATCATTTTTTTTACGCTTAACCAGGCTAAATAAAAGTTGTAGATCGTTTCATTTCCTATAAATTTGATTATACTTTTTTGATGTAAAATGAATCATAATGAGGATCTTTTAAAAAAATCGTTTTTTTTACAAGATTTTGTGAGAAAAAAAACAGAAAATCGCTTATTACCGCTAAAGTAAGCGTTATACAAAACAATGTTTTTAATAAAAGTTATAGAATTTTTATTCTCTACAACGTTTACTAGATATATTTTTGCGCTAAAAAGCATATTAAAGTCGCAATCTTAAAAAAACAATTTGTTTACGAGAAACTAGAGCCTTATTATGCATTTTACGACAAAAGTAGGCCTATATATAATCAAATTTATAGAAAATTATACGATCTACAACTTTTATTTAGAGCATTTTTCTCTACAGAGCCTAGTTTAGCGTGAAAGAGTGATTTTCCGTATTTTTAAGCCAAACTGAGGTCGATTTTCATTTTGCGTCGGTTATTAAATCGGTTATGCAAAGCAATCCTCTGTCTGTCAGTTACCCGCTGCTTCAAGGTAGGCCTACTATACATGAGTTACATTAATGTGTCTTTCATAATACAACGCAAATGAGTGTTCAACAAAGAAAATTGACACATTTGAAAGACAATGAACATCCAAAGTTCATTCTTAGAAGATATGCTTCAATTCTATAAAAAAATCTGGTGTGAAACACTCACGCAACTTTCTCTTGGCAATGCAAATAATTAACAATAAACCTAACATTAGTAATAAAACATTAGAAATAAACAAAAAAACTAACCTCAATAAACATGACCTAATTTTAATCATGAGTGAAAGATGCAAATGAAAATCAACCCCAGTTTGGCTTAAAAATACGGAAAATCATTTTGTCACGCTTAACTGGGCTCTGTAGAGAAAAATACTCTAAATAAAAGTTGTAGATCGTTTAATTTTCTTATAAATTTGATTATACTTTTTTGACGAAAAGTACATAATAAGCCTGAAATCTTTACAAAATCGATTTTTTACACGATTTCGTGAGTAAAAAACAAAAAAATCGCATTTTACGATAAAATTGTATATAATTCATTTTACAGAAAATTAAAAGATCTACAACTTTTATTTAGAGCATTTTTCTCTCCAGAGCCTAATTTAGCGTGAAAGAGTGATTTTCCGTATTTTTAAGCCAAACTAAGGTTGGGTTTCATATTGCATTGTTCACTCATGATTAAAATTAAATTATGTTTATTGAGGTTAGATTTTTGTTTTTTTTTTCTGATGTTTTATTACTCATGTGATGTTATAATATATCTGCATTGGCAAGAGAAAGTTGTGTGCGTCTTACTTACTAGATTTTTATGAAAATGTTTGTGTGAAATCCACACATTGTACCTAACTTAAGTTTCAAGTTTCAACTTTGTACGCTATTCCGTTTTAGAGATATTTAAACGTGTATTTTCAAAGAAAACTCGATTTCAAAAAAAATCGAAATGAAAACCATACCAGAGCAAGACAAAGTAAAAACAACCCATGATTAAACAGATGATTTAAAATTAATAAAGAAAATACGAAGAAAACCCTAACTTGAGAATATCAAACAACTTGCTAATTAAGTTAATCCGAAATAACTTAATAAGTTACTACATGACAAACAGAATTTCTGTTTAGAGAGAACTGTTCGTTGCCGAAAAGCAACAAGAAGATACCAAACTAGTTTTGTTATTCAAATACGAATACGGTCGCTACTTTACACATTTTGGGATAAAATGGAGAACAGAATATCTTTGTCTCATTCTAACAAATACGATTTCGATTTCTCTATCTCTGTTAGTAAATACATACACAAAATACAGACTGTTTATCGTTATACTCACATATGCACGAGGGACTGACTGACCTATACTAGGAATTGCAAATACAGTACCTATCTTTTGTGTTTCCCTTTTGTTTCCCCATAGGCATTTGTTTACAGTAATACAGTTCGCAATGGAAATACAAACTTATGAATAATAATAATTATTTAGATGTTCACTAATACAAATGTTCACTCAAAACTACCATATCATAAAATTCCGTTCAAAAAAAAAAAATCTAGTGTGAAACACTCACACGACTTTCTCTTGCCAATGAAAATAATCAACAATACAATCTAACATTAGTAATAAAACAATAGAGATAACAAAAAAATTAACCTCAATAAACATAACATAATTTTAATCATGAGTGAAAGACGCAAAATGAAAATAAAATTAAGTTAGGCTTAACAATACGGAAAATCACTCTTTCACACTAAACTAGGCTCGTAGAGAAAAATTCTCTAAATAAAAGTTGTGGATCTTTTAATTGGCTATAAATTTGATTATAATACACTTTTGTCGTAAAATGCATACCAAGACTAAAATCTTTAAAAAATCGATTTGTTTACACATTTTCGTGAAAAAAAAAACAGAAAATCGCTAATTACCGCTAAACTAAGCGTTATACAAAGAAATTTTTGATATAAAAGTTGTAGGTTTTTAATTCTCTACAACCTTGATTATATACACTCTTGCCCTAAAATGCATATTAAGGCCGGAATCTTAAAAGAAACCTTTTTTTTCTACGAGAGCACAGCCTCCCCAAGAATTTCAGCAGACATGGTGCCTACCCTATCATGTACAGCATAAACGTTCGCATGAGCCGTTTTTAAGAAAATCGCAAAAAAGTGAAAAATGACACGAATAAACTACTAATTCCGGTTGATTTTTAAGAAAATGTTCGTGTCGGGTTTTCCAGTGGTATCTAGCTTAAGTTTCAAGTTTTACGTTCGTACGATGTTCCGTTTTTGAGATATTCTGTTCACACACGCGTGCGCGCGCGCACACACACACACACACACAAACTTTGTATTCACATGGTTTTTGGGTTCAGGGGAACTGAAAACGTGTATTTCCGGTAAAAACTCCATTTTGAAAAATCCAAATAAAAACAATACTTTACTTCTCTATATATTCATTAAGAGGAAGAGAAAATAAAAATATATATACAATAACAAAAAGAATCTTGTTTTTCTTACAAGGAGTATCAAAATAGATAAGAGGGAAAACCCCGTGTGAAAGAAAAAGAGGGAAAAAATAAAGAGCACAAACTTTGGAAGAAATCCCTAAACAACGAATAAGAAATTCTTTATCTATCTCACTCTACGTCCCTCTCGGAGAGCCTCTCCTTACTGTGTATTACTCAGTTGATTGATGATATCTCATGTTAAAGCTGTAAGACAGAAAAAAGAAGAAAAAGTAACAAAACACAACATGAACATCAACAATGAAAAACAGACAGAGTGCTGATAAAAACAAGAAAAACTAAAAAACGATTTTTTTTCCACACACACACACAGGGTGTCGATGAAGTATGACAACTTCTATTAACAAAACAAGTTTAATTAAACACAGGAGAAAAAATTGTAAAATTGTAGCAACAGAATATTGAACTGACGGACTTGCTACCTTTGAAGTCAAATAATATGTCACTGATTTATGAACCACACAATATGTAGCTACGAGGTGTGGCTATTAAAAACCGAGACTGAAGTCGTGAAAAATTTAATTTTAATTTTATACATAATCACTTACTGTCACTTTTAATATGCACTCCTTCTCTATCCCTACAACGCTCTATGCGAATTTTCCATTGTTGGAAACAGTGCTGGAAGTCATATTTTGTCAGCTTCTTCAGGACACGTGTCGCTTTCTCTTTTACAGCATCCACAGACTCAAATCTTGTCCCTTTTAATGCAGATTTCACCTTATATTTATTACGGATTAATTCACCGTATTAATTAATCACGTCTTGTGTATTGAATGCATGGGTTACTAACCCATGCATAAAAACAACAAATACATGCATATGGGTAATAACAAATATGCAGTAAAATAATTTACTTCATATGATTTTCAAAATTGTAAAACAAAGATTTTTTAATCCCTAATGCGTGTACGTTGCAATCTGCTCAATTCAGAACAACATGAGATGAGGAAAATGTGTATGACGTGTAAATGAGGTGTAGTCTTGTACAGACCCCGGCCGACCATTCCTGGAAGAGTATGGTTAATTAAACCCCAACCATCAAAGTACACCGGTGACTACTGTCTAGTATTCAAATCCGTATAAAATTAACTACCTTTACTAGGATTTGAACCAGGAAACATTCCTCTCCAAAATCAGCTGTTAAACAGCTGACTCGCGGCGACGACTTCACCTCTAGACCAACCGGTTGGGTCAAAACAAAGATATAATATTTTGTAAGAATAATTAAAAGGGAAATTTTTCCGTTTCAAATTAGTTTCAAAAAAGTTCCGTTTCGAACGAAACGGAACTTTTTGTTTTGAAAAGTCACCACCATTTAGAGACTATCATGTTATTTTGAATGGACTGTACGTACCTTTATTAGGATTTGAACCAGGAACCTTCATTTCAGAAAATCATGTGTTTAACAGCTGATTTGCGACGACTTTCTAGACCAACCCGGTGGGTACAAAAATTTCGATGATAAACGATAAAAATTTTGTACTATTGGAAAATTACTGAGAAAATTAGACCGATTTGCCGTAAAAGTTACTTCGTGGTGAATAAAATGTCAAGTAAAGTCTCTTATACTTTATTGGCATGTGGTGTACAAATCTATAGGCACGGAAAAAGAATTCATTTTATTTTAAATACAGAACTCCGAGTAAGGTTATATCTCTAAGGATTTCAATAAGATTTCCAACCTAAATAGAAATATTACCGTACTTGTATCTAATATAAATACATGAAATAAGAAAATCCGAATCAAATCACTGGTGAATTACATGAAGTGATTGATGATCTAGAAGAGAGAAAAAAATCACTGGATTTAACATCAGTAAGTTGCTTTGAAATAAGGAAAAATCTATTTTAAAAGGTGATTTCTGCCATTTATTCTGTTTCCTTTTAACGAGAAATATAAATGTATTTCATTTCTATACACAAATTGTGTGTCAGTCATTAAGTCTTACAACTGCAATATTTTTATGTTATAAAATATTTAATATTCAAAAACCTCTATTTAACGGACTAATTTCTCTTACTCTGTCCATAATACAGCGGAAGAAAGTATTCCAACTATGTAAAACTTTGTAATATACTGGATTTCAATAGATCAACATGTTTAATAAACCCTTGAAGTCAAAGAGATAATTTTTACAAGAAGATCCGGATGTTTTGATTTACCGGATGTCCCACGAAGCAATAAACTTTTTTTTTTTTTTTTTTAACTTAGTTTATTTATTCACAACTGTACAAAATACAACCAGTGAATGTGATGTTATTAACAAAAACAAAAATGGCGTTAAGACATTAAGGAGACCGCCACTCAATAGTGCCACTCCAACGGTGGATTAATCTTGGATAATAAATTGATAGAATTTACATCTGCACTATGATATCTCTACTCCATCGTCGTTTCAGTCTGCGTTGCGGATTTCCGGGTAAGTTTGGGGATGCCAGCGTTCTAATGAGATGATTTTTATGATAATCAAGTTTGCGTTTGAACCGAGAATAGATGTGATAAAATGTGTCGTTAATGTATGGAACATGTAAATCGTTGTGCAATGTGTGATTAGTAACGTAAAAGGGTGCGTCAGTTATTTGTCTAAGCAATTTGGATTGAAATCGTTGAATTCGTTGTAGAGTTGAATGTTTTGCTGCGCCGTAAATTTGGCCACCATAAGTCCAAATCGGTTTCAGAAAAGATTTGTATACTTGTAGTTTTAAATGAAGTGGAAGTTTTGATCGTCGCGATATCAAGGAAAATAGTTGTTTTCGTCTGTTATCCAGAGTCTGCCGTTTTATTTGAACGTGTCTATTCCAGGTCAAGCGTCTGTCAATGTACAGGCCGAGATATCGAATTGAATCGGTTTGTGGAAGCGGTTGACCGCGCAAGAAAACAGCGGGACATCTTTGTTTCATAAGAGTAAAAGTACTCTGTATTGTTTTTGTAGCATTCACCTTTATACGCCAATTATTAAACCATGTGTCAAGAATGTTCACATGGTGTTGTAAATTTTGAGTAGTTTCAATGCAACTTTTTGAAGCTGCTAAAATGACAGTATCATCTGCGTATGTGGCTATTGTAGTTATTCTGGTAGTAGGCATGTCAGAAGTGTAAATGTTGTAGAGGAGAGGTGCAAGGATAGATCCCTGAGGAACTCCTGCAAGAATTCTGTAATAAGCAGACCTTGCATTACCTTGAGAGACACAAAAATATCGATCTGTGAGAAAGGACCTTAATATGAGATAGTACGTGAAAGGCAAAAAGCGAAGTTTAGATAATAACCCCTCAATCCATACTCGATCAAAAGCTTGACTAATATCAAGAAATATTCCACTAGCGTAATGTTTTCTTTCTAAGGCAGAGGCAAGGAAATCTACAACCCTGTGAAGCTGATGAATAGTTGAGTGCTCTGATCTAAACCCAAACTGATGTGATGGTAGTATATTCAGGTTTTCTACAATCGGTAAAATCCTGGCGAAAAGTAGTTTCTCAAAAATTTTAGAACATAGAGGAAGTAGACTTATAGGACGATATGAAGCTACGTTTCCTGGAGGTTTATCAGGCTTATGAATCATTTTAATAACAGAAGATTTCCACTGAATTGGAATTTTGGTGGTTCGTAATATTGCGTTAAAGATGAAGGTCAAACATAATATACCTTTTCTAGGGAGTTCTTGAAGAACCTCAGCAGTTATGAGGTCGTAGCCCGGGGATTTGCGTTTAGGGAGGTGCTTAATAAGATTAAAGACTTCAGATGGCTTAAACGGGTTAGGGGGAAGGGAAAGTTGTAAGGGATTTGATATCAAACGATCAATTTCAGAGACGAAGAGAGGGTTCTGAACATCCGGATGAGGTTGGAAAACTTGAGACAGATGAAAAGCAAATTCAGAGGCTTTACTTTCATCAGAGATCACCCAACTACCATCGCTACGTCGAAGAGGAGGAGAAGGAGTGTGATACTTTAGTATCCGTCTAGTTTTGGACCATAACGATCCATCTTTAACAGTAAGAGAACTAATACTTGACTCAAACGCATGTTGCTTGAATTCACGTATAAGCCTCTTCAACTCATTGTTTAACCTATTATAAGTAATCTTGTCAGCAGGTCGTCTAGAAACTTGCCAGACTTTTCTAGCGCGTCGTTTGTCTCGTATCAGATTACGGATATAGATTGGGTAACAAGGGACGTTATGCGGTCTTGGTTGTATTGAATCGCAAGCTGACCAAGCGGCTTGTTGCACGGTAGAGACAAAATGCTCAACAGCCATTTCAATGTCTTCAGAAGTTTTTAAGGGTACTCGTAAATTTATCTTATCGTCGAAGTAATTACGAAAAGTGTGCCAATTAACGACTCCACGGGTAAGTGATGGGGGAGAAGGTCGAATAAGAGGTATTAAACTTAGCGTCAAAAGAATACTGAAATGGTCCGATGAAAGTTCGTCGGCAAACTCTATTCTTGAAAAATTGTTAATATTTTTTGTAACAAAAAAGTCAAGAAGGTCCGGTTGTTTATTTATAGAAGTCGGCCAGTATGTAAACCCAGGAGGAGCAATGAAAGAATAGTTATTGGAAAGAAAGCAATAAACGTAGGAATAAACTTTTTCCTTCAAAAAGCCCCATAGAAAAAATCGCAAACAGACAAGTCTGGTGATCTTAGAGGCAAGACTTTTTTCAGATCTTTTCTATCTGAATCCTATTGTAAATACAGGAATGTTTCAGAAGGAATCTGCCATACTGCACAAGCTTATTCCTCTCATTAAAATAATGAAAAAGTTCACATAAACATGGGTCCTGAAATGCTTCGTTGGCGAGTTATACAGGGTCAAAGATTTCACCTGAAATTCAGCTCCCTCAGTGAAATTAACTCACGCTGAAATTTTTAGGGTGTTACTTGAGTTGGTTAATTAGATAAGTTTTATGTAAAATGAGCTGACAAATCGTATCAATCCTGTCCCAGAACTTTATCTCCAATAGTTTAGGGGGTAAAATCGGGGTAAAGCAAAAAAATGTTACGGTCGAAACACACTTTTTTGCGTTTGGACTACAATAACTCCGTTAAATTGCTTATGAGCAAAAAAAAATACAATGTAAATAAAAACAATAAAAACGGAATAGTTTTCTTTTAAATTCAATTTTATTAAGAAACACGCAAAACTACATATTATGAAAATACGAAACATTAGGCCTACTAAATCTAAAAATTCTGGTGTGAAACACAAAACTTTCTCCAGCGAATACAAATAATGAACTATATAACCTACCAGAAATAACAAAACATTAAAAATAAACAAAAAACTAACCTCAATAAACATAACCTAATTTTAATCATCAGTGAAAGACGCAAAATGAAAATCGACCTCAGTTTGGCTTCAAAATACGAAAAATCACTCCTTCACGCTAAACTAGGCTCTGTAGAGATAAAAAGCTTTAAATAAAGTTGTACATCTTTCAATTTACTATAAATTTGATTACGTACATATTTTTCGTAAAATACATAAGGCTGATATCTTAAAAAAATGGATTTTTTCACGTTTTCGTGAGAAAAATAATAGAAAATCGCTAATTACTGCTAAATTAAGCGTTACAAAAAATATTTGAAATAAAAATTGTAGGATTTTAATTTCTTTTCTACTTTTATTATACGTATACATTTTTGCGATAAAATGCATATATTAAAGTCGCAATCTTAAAAAAAACAATTTTTTACGCGCAAATACCCTCTCCAAGAATTTCAGCAGACATGGTGCCCATCCTATCTTAATGAGCATAAAAAATTTAGTAAATGAGGCAATTTTTAAAAAATTCCGTTTTTGAAAAAATCGCAAAAAGTGAAAAATAACATGAATAAACTACTACTTCCGGTTGACCGATTTCGATGAAAATGTTTGTGTCGGGTCCTCTAGTGGTTCCTAACTTACATTTTAAGTTTAAACTTCGTATGCTGTTCCAACGCGCGCGCGTACACACACAAACACACACAGACCAATCGCCAAAAACTTGTTTTTTTTTGGGTTCAGAGGGTCTGAAAACGTGTAGATCCGGTAAAATCTCGATTCTGAAAAATCGACATGAAAACAATACTTTCCTTCCTATATATATTCATATAGGCAAGAGAAAGTAAAAATACTCTGAAAAATTGAAACAATTAAACAAATGAAATAGAATAAAGTTAATTCCGACACAATAGAAAAAAAATACAAAACGGTTTCAAACAGTTTATGAATAAATTATAAACAAAGAGAAGTTTTGACTGCTAAACATGCATGTTTAGTCATACACGAAAAAAAATACAGGAATTACATGAACCTGTCATACTGACAAAAGAGTAAATACAAAGGAAAATTCTGTCGTGCATCGGTTAGCGGAAACCATTTATATTAATTTCATACACTCCAGTAAATTCCCTTTTTATTAGCTACTTTTCAGCTCTGTGTATAATGAAAAAATTTTCGCTACGCAAATCCAAGAAATCTTAATGTTTGAAGACCTCCTCTGAACGCAAAACAAATTGGTGTGAAACATTCACATAATTTTTTCTTCGCAATAAAAACAATGGGAAAAATAACCAAATTTTTCTATGAAAAGATTGCGCTAAATTAAATTCAACCTTTGTTTGACTTTTTTACACAAGCGCCCCCCCTCCCGTAAACCACGAATTCTAGGATACAAGTCGTTTACCGGATACGGTTTTTTAAATTTTAATTCCCTAATCTGTGAATGTAACCAATTTCAGAATAATAAGTAATGCAACGACTTAAAGAGATGAGGATGACACGGATGACGTGTAAATGAGGTGTAGTTTTGTACAGATTCAGATCGACCAATCCTAAAAGAGTATAGTTAATTGAACCCCAGCCATAAAAGTACACTGGTAACCACTTTCTATCGGGTGATTCAAAAAGAGCGCCGGTTTTTAAACGGCTGGTAAATTTTTGTTTATCGGTTGGCAACATTGTTAGACCTCATTTCTATTTCGGAGAACATTCCGATTGACGATTCAGTTGTAGTTTCTCTTGTTCGCAGTGTAGTACTCTCGCAGTCTGTGTCTAACCATGGAGAAGTTTACTATTGCACAACGAGTGTTAATCGTCAAAACATTTTACCAGAGTGGAGAGAGTTATGCGGTTACTGTCAGGCGACTTCGCGGTACTCTAGGACGTAATGAAGCACCGAATGAATCAACAGTTCGCAGGCTCATGAAAAAGTTTTTTGAGACGGGTTCAACAATCGACCTTAAAAGTTCTGGACGTCGTCGTTCTGGCCAAACTGAGCAGAACGTTGCGTTGATTCGTGACAGTGTGGCTGTTAGCCCAGCAAAATCAATACGTCGCCGTTCTCAACAATTGGGTTTACGATGTTCTTCTGTACGGAGAATTCTTCGGTACGATCTCCAATATCACCCGTATAAAATTCAGTTGCTGCACGAGAAACAATGTTGTTGCTCCGTGAACGGTTCCAGGATCGCATCATTTCTCGTAATTCCGACCATCAGTGGCCACCAAGGTCGTGTGACTTGACGCCTTGTGACTTTCATCTTTGGGGTCATCTGAAGTCATTGGTGTATGCCAATAAACCCCGAAACATCAATGACTTGAAGGAGGAAATCCGACGGGTTATTGGGCAAATGGAAGTCGAAACTTGTCGTGCAGTAATATCCAATTTCATGGACAGAGTTGATGCGTGCCAGCGCAGTATAGGAGGACACATGCATGACATCATTTTTCATACATGAAATCGGAAGGTAAGATGAACTTGTTGATGTATTTATTTTCAGTTTTTCAATAAAATAAATCTCTTAATTTGATATATCAAAACCGGCGCTCTTTTTGAATCACCCTATAGTATTCAAATCCGTATAAAAGTAACTTTGCTACGATTTGAACGATGAAACCTTCAATTCCGTACATCACTGTCTAACAGCTGATTGTTTACCGGATATGGTTTTTTTACTTTATCTTGCCTATATGAATACATTGGAAGGAAAGTATTGTTTTCATGTCAATTTTTCGAAATCGAGTTTTCTCCGTATGTATACGTTTTCAGACCCCCTGAACCCAAACATTTTTTTTTAGCGATTGGTCTGTGTGTGATAAAGTATTTCAAGAACGAAATATTGTACGAAGTTAAAACTTGAAACTTAAGTTGGATACCACTAGAGCACCCGAAACGAACATTTTCATCAAAATCGGTCAACCGGAAGTAGTAGTTTATTCGTGTAATTTTTCACTTTTTTGCGATTTCCTCAAAAATGACTCCTACCATCTTTTGTAAAATCACCTCATGTACTAATTGTTTTATGCTCTACAAGATAGGCGCCATGTCTGCTGAAATTCTTGGGGAGGCTGTTTTTTCGTAAAAAAATTTATTTTTCAAGATTGCGGCTTTAATATGCATTTTAGCGCAAAAATGTATATAATAAAAGTTGCAGAGAATTTAAAATCCTTTAACTTTTATGTCAAACATTTTTGTATAACGCTTAGTTTCGCGGAAATTAGCGATTTTCTGTTTTTTTTTGTCACAAAAACGTGTAAAATATTGATTTTTTTTAAGAGAAACTTTACGCTTAGTATGCATTTTACGACAAAAGTGTATATAATCAAATTTTTAGGAACTGAAAAAGATCAACAAATTTTATTACGAGTATTTTGCTCTACAGAGCCTAGTTTAGGGTGAAAGTGTGATTTTCCGTATTTTTAAGTCAAACTAAGATTGATTTTTATTTTGCGTCTTTCACTCATGATTAAAATTAGATTATATTTACTGAGGTTAGTTTTTTATTTCTAACGTTTTGTTACTAAAGTTAGGTTACATTGGTCATTATTTGCATTGGCAAGATAAACTTGTGTGAGTGTTTCAAACCAAATTTTTTTCTTTATAATACGAATTAAAAAATGAAATGATAAATTTTAATTGATCCAGTTGGTATTTCGAACGGATTTTTCGTTGAAGCTTTCACACATTTTCTGAAGCGAGTAAAAAATATAAAAGCGATAGAAATAGAATGATAGGAGTTCAAACAGAGAGGCACTAAAGGGGTTTGAAAAACGAGAGATTTCTCCGAGAGTAAAGGAATTCCCATGGAATTTTTGTTGATTGAGCCTAAGTGGTTCACTTTCTCTTTTCTCTCTCTCCCAGGATCCTTTAACAAGAGAAATAAATCGGAGAGAGAGAGAGAGAGGAAGAGTGTAAAATCAGAGAGTGTCAGAGCATGCATCAATGCTAGAGTATAAAAAAGAAAAATCTCCGCAGATTTTTATCTTTAATACATCCTCCCTTTTATGTAACTTTACTTCGGCTTTACTTGATGGCGTTACATTATTATAACCGATTTTGATTACGTACAAGATCCTTTTATGTACAATGATGAAGTATCAAAATAATTATCCGTCGTTTTTTTGCGTTAAAAGAATTTTTTCTCTCTCCTTAATAATATATAACGTCAGTATAGTTCGATGTAGCCTACTGTTATCTTTCAGTTTATCATTTTTACTGCCGTCATTCGAAATAAGAGGGTGACGATAAGAAAAGATTTGCCAGGAATCACGAAGAGGAAGTCTTGGCAATGTAACTGTTGAAACCCTGCAAATCCTCGACGACTCAAACTCAACGAAAAAACGTAAACGCCTGGAACCTTTAGACTCTGATATAAATAATAAAAATAATTTATTTCTCAAAATAAGAGAACTGTGTAAAAAAAACCTGGTGTGAAACACTAACACGACTTACTCTTGCCAATGCAAATAATTAACAATATAACCTAACATTAGAAATAAACAAAAAAAATTAACCTCAGTTTGGCTTCAAAATACGGAAAATCACACTTTCACGCTAAACTAGGCACTGTAGAGAAAAATGTTTCGAATAAAAAGTGTAGATCGTTTAATTTCCTATAAATTTGATCACACTTTTTTGACGTAAAATGCATACTAAGGCTGAAATCTTAAAAAAACGATTTTTTATACATTTTCATGAAAAAACCATAAAATCACAAATTACCGCTAAACTAAGCGCGTGATGCAAAAAAAATGTTATGAATAAAAGTTGTAGATTTTTAAATTCTCTACAACTTTTATTATATAGGCTACATTTTTATGCTAAAATGCATACTGTTGCAATCGTAAAAAAAAATTCTACTAAAGCAAAGCCTCCCCAAGAATTTCAGCAGACATGGCGCCTACCTTATCTTGTAGAGTATAAACAGTGTAGTAAATAGGGCGATTTAAAATTTAAAAAAAGTAGGAGCTGTTTTAGAGAAAATCGGAAAAAAGTAAAAAATGATACGAATAAACTACTACTTCCAGTTGACCAATTTTCATGAAAATGTGTGTTGGGTCCTCTAGTGGTACTTAACTTAAGTTTTAAGTTTCAAGTTCGTACGATGTTCCGTTCTTGATATATTTTGTTCACACACACACACACACACACGCGCGCGCGCACACACGCACATATATATACACACACACACGCACGCACAAACGCACAAACGCGCGCGCGCGCACACACACACACGCACAAACCAATCGTTAAAAACATGTTTTGTTTTGGGTTCAGAGCGTCTGAAAACTTGTATATCCGGTGAAAGCTCGATTTCTAAAAATCGACATGAAAACAATATAGGCATATATTGACGGCATATAGGAAAGTGAAAATAAAAAAAATTGAAGGTAGAATACCCCTTAAATTTAATTTAAAAACAAAATACATACAAACCATCCAATCGAACATCTTATTTACACAAAATAAATACGTCAAGATAAAAGTTTAGCCAATAGAAACAAAGCTGTATTAAAGTCGAAAAAACGAGATACTTTTATCAGAATTGTACTTGGTATAAGATATTACATAAAAAAGAAAAGTAATAACTAACAAAATCTAGAAAAATAAAAACATAAAAACAAAACAAACATTGGCGCAAATTGAAGGTAACAGAAGCGAGTTGAAGAGAAAAAAATCAGCGTTATTTTTGACATGTATTTCTCAGTAATAAGGCGCAAGGATAGAGAGAGTAGATGGATGTCTATTTTGAAAAAGCTTAAGACTGTTAAGGAACGTTTCTTTATTGACATTTTCCACTATATTGGGTTTGGGTTCGAATAAAGTCGCTTAAATTGAGATACTGTACATTTTATTTTAAACAATATTAACTTACAAAACAAATATAACTTTTGATAAATTAATATAAAAATCTAAAGTGAAACATCCACATGAATTTCTCTCACCAATGTAAATATTTAAAAATAAAACCAAATTTGAATCACGAGTGAATGGCGGTACATAATAATCAATAAGCCGGCCGCATTGGCGCAGTTGGTAACGTGCTCGCCTCTCATCATGCGGTCCTGAGTTCGAATCCCACTCAGGCACGGCATATTTTCATACGTTACAAAAAAATCATTTCATCCTCCATTGTACACAATTACGCCCCAACGTCGTCGCTAATGACCGTTGTAGTTGATGCGACGTTAAATAAATAAATTTAAAAACTAAATATCAATCTCTGTTACACTTTGATTTCGATAAAAAAAAAATATGGAAAATCATTAATTTATTAATTCAGTTATTCGAGTCACGAGTTTGCATTTGATTTTAACCAAAGGTAAAGGAGAGAAAGCATCAGTGCACATGCGCGACTGCACTGGTATCAGTTCGCCACTTCAACAACGTAAACTATACTTAGAGAACACATACAGTATATCGCGGAACCGTTTGTATTTTAACTGTACGAATATAACTATTTGTTACCGTAAACGGAAATTTCGGTTTCTTGAAAACACGGTCGAACTGTTCACACGAACGAAATCTAATATCCAATGTCATAAAATTCTGTGAAGTTAAAGCTAAACAAAAATACCTTACCGTGCTTCTTAAAAAAACCGTGAGCGAGAGGCTAACTACTGTGATGTTTCTCTTTCTACAATTAGAAACATAAAGAAGTTAGTTGAAGACAGCGAAAAAGATAGTTCTTCATCAACAGTTTTTTTGACGAAAAAGGAGTTGAGTTTTTCGGTGAAAAGGAAACGTTTACATCAGTAAGAATGTGATGCCGACATGTAAAAGCTAAATTTTAGTTGGAAACGGTGTACGTTAAGAAAAATTTTAAATAAAATGGTGTTTAAGTGAAAAAAGTCAGTCACAACGAAGTATATTAATTCAAAGGCAACATGTGGTTAACTAACGGTGCAATTGCACAGTAGTAAAATATAGTGTCTAACAGTTGAGGTTGGCAGCACTGTCAGATTTCTCTTCCCTTTCTTGCAGTTCATCCAAACGCAAAAGGCATTCTTGTGACTCACTATCTACATCACTTACGCCTTTTAAGCAAAAAAATCTGGTGTGAAACACTCACAAACTTTCTCTTGCCAATGAAAATAATTAATAATAAACCTAACATTAGTATTAAAACATTAGAAATGAACAAAAACTAACCTCAAAAACATAACCTTATTTTAATCATGAGTGAATGACGCAAAATGACAATCGAACTCATGGCTTAAAAATACGGAAAATCACGCTTTCACGCTAAACTAGGCTCTGTAGAGAAAAATGCTCTAAACAAAAGTTGTAGATCTTTTAATTTTCTATAAATTTAATTATATACACTTTTGTCGTAAAATGCATACTAAGACCGAAATGTTAAAAAAATCGATTTTTCTCACGTTTTCGTGAGAAAAAAAACAGAAAATCGCAAATTACCGCTAAACTAAGCGTTATACAAAAAAATGTTTGAAACAGAAGTTGTAGGTTTTTAAATTCTCTACAACTTTTATTATATAAGTTTTTGCGCTAAAATTTATATTAAAGCCGTAGTCTTAAAAAAACAACGTTTTTACGTGAAAACAGCCTCACCGAGAATTTCAGCAAACATGGCGCCTACCCTATCTTGTAGAGAATAAAAAATTGAGTAAAATAGGCGATTTTAAAAAAAATCGTAGGACCAGTTTTTGAGAAAATCGCAAAAAACTGAAAAATTATACGAATAAACTACTACTTCCGGTTGACCGATTTTGATGAAAATGTTCGTGTCGCGTCCGGTAGTGGTATGTAACTTAAGTTTCAAGTTTCAAGTTCGTACGATGTTCCGTTCTTGAGATATTCTGTTCACACACAGACACACACACACACACAGACCAATCGCTAAAAACATGTTTTTTGGGTTCAGGGGGTCTGAAAACGTATAGATCCGGTGAAAACTCGATTTCGAAAAATCAACATGAAAACAATACTTTCCTTCCTATATATTCATATAGGCAAGAGAAAGTAAAAATGGCTTTTAAAGGCAAATATCCCATTCGTTCAAAAATAGTTGTGGATAATTTCGACATGGAGAGAGTAATTCACCTTTGTTATTTAGGGTTAAACTTGGGATTTGATTCTGATTTGGATAGAGACCATAAATTGAACAAATTCCAGAGGATATGAGGGACTATAAGCAGCACTTTGGTAAACAGAGCGAGAAGGATCACCAATCTTAAGTTCTATAAAGTTATGGCAGCTCCAATTGTTCTGTATGGAAGTAAGGCATGGAAATCTACAAAAACCCAAGTGCGGAGAATCCGCTGCGAAGGATTAAGAGATGTACACGCTTGGAAAGAATAAGGAATTAGGACATAAGGTCAGAATTGGGTTTTCACAACTTGAACGAAAAGATAAAAGAATACAGCCAAAATTGGAGACAGCACATGGAAAGGATGTCAGATCACAGGATACCTATGCAGGCGCACTGGTATGCTCCAGAAGGGAAAAGGGATGTCGGTAGTCCTACAAAAAGATGGAGATAGATGATATAGTGTGTGAGTTCGGAACAGGCTGCGGCTTAATTCTTGTTTGGAAGAAGAAGAAGAAGAAAAAGGAAGAAGCAGGAGGAGGAGGAGGAGGAGGAGGAAGAGACTTACGCCTATATTAAAAAATGAACAGTGAAGATCAAAATTGTAAAATCGCCGCATTTTACATTTACAAAGCGGAGAAATACTTGTCTACAAGTAAAACTTGGACGTGTTAATTTACCATACCACAAACTGAAATAGTGAAGTACCTGGGTATGCATATAGTGACAGGCTGCGGTAAACTTGGAAAACCCACGTGAGAATGAAGAGGAGTAAATCGAATCAAAAATACAAAAGGATATACTGGGTTATTGGCAGAAACTTTTAAAATCTCTCTTGAAAATAACTAGCTAATTAAAAAGATTTAGCTTAAACCAGTTTGGTTGTACGGCGTCCAATTTTGTGGAACTATCAGCACGAGTAACATAGTGGTAATTCAAAAGTTCCAGAATGAGGTTGTTCGTACTATAACAAGGGCACCATGTTAGGCAAGGAATGGAGAAATACACCATAATTGCAATCTTCCTGAAATCATAGACGAGGTAAGGCGTTTCAACACAAAATATCAGGCGAGACTTGAAAATCATGTAAACGAATTGGGCAAAAATCTCTTAAACAATGCAAAAGAAGGTAGACGGCTGAAACGTTATCATGTTTTGGACTTGTCTCAAGAAATCAGAAAGGATATTGAGAAAACTGGAATAAACCAAGACAACTTAATGAACCGAACCAAATTCAGACAACTAATTACGGACTTTAAGGGGTGTCATAAAGAATAAAAACAAAACACCGAGTGGACAGAAGAAAGAAGAAAAGCCTAAGCGAGCGATACTAGAATATGGATTGAAAAAAAGAGCTTCAAGAAACGTCTGAAGTTACCTCACGTGGTCAAAAATCAGCTATACACGCGGAAAAACCAGCGAGAAGAAGAAAATGGGCAGAGGAACGTAGAAATATTACGAATAGGATTTTGATGAAAAGGAAAAACGACCAGGAAAACATGTAAATTCTACTTTTTACTCTCTCCTTAAACGGGAATAACGCGAATAATAAAAACAATAGACTAATTATGCATCTACAAAATATTTAAGAGAAATACAAATTGACATTAAACAATAACTCGAAAAATATTATTCCATTATAAAATAAACAATCAAATTATACAGTGAAAAGAAACCCACAGTGAAAAACTTAACATTAATAAAAATTCATGAAAAAATTACATTAACCTGACTTATATTTAACAAAATATGATTATTGTATTACAACGCGGTAAGAAAATTTACATAACCACTCATTATACGAATTACAATTATTTATGAGTTTAACAAGAAGAAAATTTATTCACATTTCATTTAAATACATTTAAAAGCGAGGCCTACAACAAGTAAATTAAAATTTCATTTCTATAATTAATTTGAAATTTAAATTCTTTTGTTAGTTATATAAAAGAAAGGAAGAAATGTTGAATTATCAAAACGGGATAAAAACACAATAGAATAGTGGTAGATAATAGAGGTGGGGGAAATGAAAACCACAGAAGAGGTATAAACTGATCAAAAAAAAAAAATATAACCTTAACGAATAAAACGCAGCACCTTACTGGATGCTTTTTATCTTGGGGTACTTCAATTTTAATCAGTCGTTTAGCATAACAAAGAAAAACAACAAAGATTTTATAATTAAATTTAGATTAGCTTTGATTTAAAATGAGGAATAGAAGTAGGGGAAATAATTAATGTGGAAAACTACACAGATTTTCTGGTAGATAATCAATCGGTATAAAGTTTTATTAATCTTGTACAAATAAATTTTACTTTCTCTTGCCTATATGAATATATAGGAAGGAAGTATTGTTTTCATGTTGATTTTTCGAAATCGAGTTTTCGCCGGATCTACACTTTTAAGACCCCCTGAACCCAAAAAACATGTTTTTAGCGAGTGGTGTGTGTGTGTGTAAACAAATATCTCAAGAACGGCAAAGCGTACGAACTTGAAACTTAAGTTAGATACCACTAGAGGACCCGACACGAACATTTTCATCAAAATCGGTCAACCGGAAGTAGTAGTTTATTCATGTAATTTTTCACTTTATTGCGATTTTCTCAAAAACAGCTACTACGAATTTTTTTAAAAATCGCCTCATTTACTAAATTTTTTATGCTCAACATGATAGGGTAGGCGCCATGTGTGGTGAAATTCTTGGGAAGGTTGTTTTCTCGTAAAAAATTGTTTTTTCAAGATTGCGACTTTAATATGCATTTTAGGGTAAAAATAAATATAATAAAAGTTATAGTAAATTTAAAATTCTACAACTTTTATTTAGGCCCTATTTATTTTTTATTTTTTACTTAGTTAGCGGTAAGTAGTGATTTTTCGTTTTTTTTCACGAAAACGTGTAAAAAATCGATTTTCTTAAGATTTCAGCCTTATTATGCATTTTACGACAAAAAGTATAATCAAATTTATAGGAAATTAAAAGATCTAAAACTTCTATTAAGCGCATTTTTTAAGCGTGAAAGTGATTTTCTGTATTTTTATGCCAAACTGAGGTTGATTTTCATTTTGCGTCTTTCACTCAAGTTATATTACTAATGTTAGGTTACATTGTTAATTATTTTCATTGGCAAGAGAAAGTCATGTGAGTGTTTCAAGCCAGATTTTTTGCATTATTAAGAGTAGGAGTGCAGTGTACAAATACAAATACTAAACCAATAGAAATGTCTAAAATACCTAACATTCAACAACAAACGTGTTAATCATTTCCGGGCCTTTAGTGTTTTTAAAAATGACTTTGTGATATCCGGATTGGGCGATCGCCATTATAGTCTAGATATGAGAGGTTGTAAACATATTCTATAAATTTAAAATTAAGTTTTCTTATTTAGACAACACAAGTTACAGTTGAAGAATGTTATAGCACGATGAAAATAAACTTTTTGATACAAGAATGCTTGAAATTCATTATACAAAAAGAAAACAACTAAAAATTTAATATCTTATTGATTATACATGACTTTCTCTAACAGAACAGAGAATTTATGGAAAGTAAAAGGTTTGTCACAAGCTTTTACAGGGTCATAAGTTATATGAATTTAAGTATATTCACCCAGGTAAAAAAGTTGTAGGTGGGTTTTATATTTCTACAGGGAGTAAAATGTGAAGTTGTGTTGGGGATGAATTATTCACTTTCAGCTATAAACGTGTACAAAAAAGGAGAACAGAGAAACTAGGGCTGTGAAAATGAAGAAGAGATGTAAACTCGTACATAACGTACGTGGAATACATTTCCCGTTTTATCCCTTTCATGTAAGGTTAAGTGTCCATGTCATCTGATAAAAAGTAAAGGGTAGTTTAATATAAAACTGTAAAAGGGTTAACGAATGAAATGCAACGAGAGTAGTTTTTAGTGAGTAGTGCGGTTAGTTTATAGTGACATGAAAAAACGAAGAAGAGGAGAAAAAGATAATTATAGAGTTTACTTGTGGATAACTTGCAGAAAACATACTCCTGTCGTTTATATTCTACACAGTAAACTGGTACATATCTCTGTATTAAATTCTTTATAAGTCAACCTATTTTCAAGTAAAAAAATCTGGAATAAAACACTCGCAAAACTTTCTCTTACCAATAGAAATAATGAACAATATAACCTAATATTAGTAATAAAACATTAGAAATAAACAAAAAACTGACCTCAAAAAACATAACCTTATTTTAATCATGAGTGAAAGACGCAAAATGAAAATCAACCTCAGTTTATCTTAAAAATACGGAAAATCACGCTTTAACGCTAAACTAGGCTCTGTAGAGAAAGTTCTCTAAATAAAAGTTGTAGATCTTTTAATTTCCTATAAATTTGATTATATACACTTTTGTCGTAAAATGCATAATAAGGCCAAAATCTTAAAAAAATCTATTATTTATAGATTTTCCTTAAAAAAACAGAAAATTACAATTTACAGATACACTACACGTTGCACAAAAAATGTTCGAATTAAAGTTGTAGATTTTTAAAATGTCTACATCTTTTATTATACACACTTTTGCCCTAAAATGCATATTATGGCCGCAATCTTAAAACACCATTTTCTTCTACGAGAACACAACCTCCCCAAAAATTACAGCAGAAATGGCGCTTAACCTATTTTATAGAGGATAAAAATGTTGTAAATAAGGCGATTTTTTAAAAAAAAATATCATAGGAGCTGCTTTTGAAAAAAAACAAGAAGTGTAAAATAACACGAATAAAATTCTTCCGAAACCAACCTTAGTAACGCTTAATGAAACGGAAAATCACTGTTTCACGTTAAACTAGGCTCGGTAGAGAAAAATACTTATAATAAAAATTGTAGCTATTTTAATTTCCTATAAATTTTACTATATGCATTGTTGTCATAAAATGGATACAACGGAAGAAATCTTAAAACATCGGTTTTTTATAGATTTTCATGAAAAAACAGAAAACCACTAATTACCGCTAAACTAAAAAATGTTCGAAATAAAAGTTGTAGATTTTTAAATTGTCTACAACTTTTATTACGTACACTTTTGCGCTAAAATCCGTATTAAGGCTGCAATCTAAAAAAAAAAAACTGTATTTTTTCTACGGGAGAACAGCCTCCCCAAGAATTTTAGCAAACATCGCGCCTACCATATCTTGTAGAGTATAAAAATGTAGTAAATGAGGCGATTTTTTAAAAAAAATCATAAGAGCCATTTTTGAGAAAATCGTAAAAAAGTGAAAAACGACACGAAAACTACTACTTCCGGTTGACCGATTTTGATGAAAATATTTGAGTCGAGTCCTCTAGTGGTACCCAACTTAACTTTAATTGTTCAACTTCGTATGATGTTCCGTTTTTGAGATATTTTGGTCACACACACACACACACACACACACAGACCAATGCTAAAAACAGTTTTTTTGGGTTCAGGAGGTCTAATAACGTGTATATTCTGTGAAAAAACTTAATTTCGAAAAAATGACATGAAAACATTATTTTCCTTTCTATATTTTCAAACAGACAAGAAAAAAGTAAAAAAGCGCTATTACAGCTCTCTAAATGACCAAAAGTTTGATGTGTTGAATAAATGAGTCAGTCAATGAGAGCTTCCATATTTATACTACAGAAGGATTAATTTAATTTGAATAGTAAGACTCAAAAATAGACAATAATTTTGAGATAATAACAAACAGTTTAGAGTTAATAAAAACTCCTACTGTTCCCTATTGTTACCGCTATAAAATGAAATACGGTAAAAAAAAATTAGTAACAGTTTTTATAGGTTTTCAAACAGAAGTGTTTGTTGGGGGGCTATAAAAGCATTTAATAGCTGCATAATGTCACGCTCACACGTATAAAGTTACAATATTACGTATTCTAGTTTCGTTTACGGTTATAACTTATTTGGAACGTTTAAACGCCGTCACAAAATACACCACTCAAGTTATTACTTTCGGTCTAAAAACATACATAAAAAAATCTGGTGTGAAACACTCACACAACTTTATCTTGCCGATGAAAATAATGAAAAATATAACCTAACATTAGAAATAAACAAAAAACTAACCTAAGAAAATATAACCTCATTTTAATCATGAATGAATGCAAAATTAAAATCAACCTCAGTTAAGGTTAAAAATACGGAAAAATCACTCTTTGACGCTAAACTAGGCTCTGTAGAGAAAAATGCTCTAATTAAAAGTTGTAGATATTTTTATTTCCTATAAATTTTATTATATACACTTTTGTCATAAAATGCATAATAAGGCTGAAATCTTAAAAAATTGATATTCTTACAGATTTTCAAGAAAAAACAACAGAAAATCACTAATTACCGGTAAACTAAGCGTTATACAAAGGACCGTTTAAACTAAAAGTTGTCGATTTTTATAATGTCTAGCCTACATCTTATTACATACACTTTTTCCCTAAAATGCATATTAAAGCCGCGATCTTAAAAAAACATTTTCTTCTACGAGCCTCCCCAAGAATTTCATCAGAAATGGCGCCTACCCTATCTTATAGAGCATACAAATTATAGTAAATGAAGCGATTTTTTAAAAAATCGTATGATCTGTTTTTGACAAAATCGCAAAACCGTGAAAAATGACACGAATAAACTTCTTCCGGTTGACCGATTTTGATGAAAATGTTTGTGTCGAGTCCGGTAGTAGTATATTACTTAAGTTTTAAGTTTCAACTTCGTACGATGTTCCGTTCTTGAGACATTCTGCACACACACACACACACCCACATCAATCCAAATAAACATGTTTTTTGGGTTTAGGGGGTCTGAAACCGTGTAAAACCGGTTAATACTCGATTTCGAAAAATCGATATGAAAATAATACTTTCCTTCCTGTATATTTACATAGGCAAGAGCAAGTAAAAAACAGTATATATTTCTCAAAGAATTTGTTTAGAGAAGCAATAATAGCCTACAGTTCTCATTAAAATGTATGTATCTTTTAATCTTCTTAAAAAGTACAAACATTCCGGCCTTAAACGTGCAATGAAAAAGTTTTTAATGGTCAGGATATCGAATAACCTTCAACAGATTCCTTAACTGTAAACCTGAATTAAGAAATTATCCGTGTTTGTAGGGGCCTAGAAATGTTCAATATTAGTCCAACAAATTGGTCTGTACTGGCATTAAGTCCTGAAATTGGTTTTCAAACCACCTGGATATTCAATTTAATGTGTTGTGAAGATTTATGGTAAACAATTTAGAAAATGGCAATAACTTTTCTCAAGATATTTCCAGGAAAAGAATAGTTTCAACCATGGAAACAAGGATATGGGATAAAATTTGTCAAATATTCGTCAAAAACTTATTCGTTTCATTTTGTATGAAGATATTATTTCGGCCGGTCGTTTAGCAACAAGATTTTCAGAGTGAGAAATAGGATATTGATAATATTTGAAAGCGGGAAATGACAGAAACAGAATGAATGGGAAATTCGAAGAGGTATGAGGATTTATGTCGTGTGAAAAGGGTGTGAGAGAATCGGAAAAAGGGTTTTCGAAAAGGAAGGACGGAATATCATCCTTTCAGCCCCGTTTACAAATCCTGCTGACAGTAGGTCTACTCACTCCTACTTCGTCTGTCGTATCGGGACGCCTTTATAGTGAACCGAAGGAAGTTGAGGCAGACATCAAAGTGTGGAGACTTACCCTACCGGATGGATTCCAAACTTCATTACAGATTCCAACACAGGACATCTGGTCTTATCCAACACTTGGATATATCTTTCAAAATTCCGTTCTACCATGACACGGTCTATTCCCTAGGCTTATTCCATTTCAGCAACAAAATACATTATCGTGACCCTTCTACCTGTAAAGGTAACTGTGAATTCTTTACTGTTTTACAATGACTCTTCAATATTTATTACACTTTCAACATTTCCTTCAACCCTTAAAAAGTACCGTAACCGTGAAAAAAACTGATGTCCAGAACCAACAGAAGTCCACACTTCTTCTTTTCAAGAAACGGGTCATTCAGAATGTTCTGTTATCAAAATGGGTACCCTTCCATTAAGAGGACACCACTTATATTTCAGATTTCCTTCGGTTTCATTGCAGGATTATTAACGTCGAAACGAATAAAATATGGATAAACGGAAAACAGCATTTACCCAATCTAGACTAATATAATAAAGAAGAAACGTCTGTTTGTTTGTATGAGGTAATCTCTGAAACTACTGAACTGATTTTAAAAAAAAATTTCATTGTTGCATAGTTAAGAGCTTCCTGATCAAAATAGGCTATTTCGTAACTTTAATTAAGTGAGTTAAGCAACTTAAACTGTGACGATGTCGCATGTTTTAGTCCATCGGGCGCATAGCATATTTATTTTTCTAAGTCTTCTAGATGGTGAATTTTTTGGGCTAGAAGCACGATTCAACTTTTACATTTCATAGAAAAACGTGAAGAATAACATTAGATTCTAAAAACATTAAAAATTCGGAAATATTCAAAAATTTTATTTTTGTAGTCTACTGTATTTCATATATTTGTTTTCATTCCACAGGAAGTCAATGAGTCATATATTTCCAGTTACTCTGCATACTGCACCCACGTATACTGTCTCTAATCTCAGCCACATATCAACTCTCTCTTTCTTTTCCATCGGTATTCTTCTATGCATTCTATTCAATTCTGTTAAATCGCAGGGACAACATTTAAAACGGTAAGCATCGATTTGAGACAAAGAGTGCTTCCTTCACACATGGACGGCTACATGTCGGATTTTTTTAGAGCTGGAAGTGCAGAAAAACAATTTATTTTGCTGCCACAGGGCAAAAAAATCACAAATATTGTATATATAAAGGATTTAAAATAATTTAATGAGGCCTACATTAGCTGCTGTGAAGAGAAGCGAGCGGGGTGGGGGTGCTACTATATTAATAAATTTTAAATTGCGTTGATTTATTAGCTTTTAATGACGACATTACCTTAATTACTAATACCCCGAAAAATTATATAATTCACTGCAAAATTTAATAACTCAAGCTGAAAAAAAAAATTGGTGTGAAATACTCACACGACTTTCTCTTGCCAACGCAAATAATGAACACTATAACCTAACATTCGTAGTAAAACATTAAAACTAACCGCAAAAAAACACAACCTAACTTTAATCATGATTGAAGGATGCAAAATCAAAAAAAAACCCCAGTTTGGCTTAAAAATACGAAAAATCACTTTCACGCTAAACTAGGCTCTGTAGAAAAAAATGCTCTAAATAAAAGTTGTAGATCTTTTCATTCCCGATAAATCTGATTATACACTATTGTCGTAAAATCCATACTAAGGCCTAAATTTAAAAAAAAATCATTTTTTACAGATTTAATGAGAAAAAACAGAAAAACTATAATTATCACTAAACTAAGCGCTATAAAAAAAATGTTTAAAATAAAAGTTGTAGGATTTTCAATTCTCTACAACTGTTATTATACACATTTTGCGCAAAAATGTATATTAAACCCGCAGTCTTAAAAAACCCCATTTTATTTACGAGAGGACAGCCTCCCCAAGAATTTCAGCAGACATGGCGCCTACCCTATCTTGTACAGTATAAAAAAATTTAGTAAAACTGAATCGATTAAACAAAATGTAGGAGCCGTTTTTGAGAAAATCGCTAAAAGTGAAAATGACACAAATAAACTACTTCTTCCGCTTGCCCGATTTTAATGAAAATGTTCGCGTCGGGTCTTCTTCTAGTGGTACTTAACTTAAGTTTCAAGTTTTAACTTCGTACGATGTTCCGTTCTTGAGATATTTTATTCACACACACACACACACGCACACGCACACACACACACACACACACACACACACACACAGATCATTCGCTAAAAACATGTTTTTTGGGTTCAGGGGGTCTGAAAACTTGTATCCCAGGTGAAAACTCAATTTCAGAAAATCGATATGGAAACATTACCTAGCACTTTTCTTCCGATATATGAATTCATACAGGCAAGAGAAAGTAAAAAAAAACTACCAGAGCGTGATCTTCGGGGGAGTGAATGAAAGGAAGTGACGTGAACCCAATAACATCGAACAACTCAAGAAGGAAAGATCTGAAAGAATGAAAAGATTGTGGGGAAAACAGAAACGTGAGGAACACTTTAAAGATTCATTGATCTGACGTAGTACTATTTCTCAAGGGCTATTAAAAAAAACGAACCATTTTTTGGGAATTATTAAAAACTTAAACAATCGATTGAACATTAGAAGGACTATATAAAACACACAAAACAATCCAAGCTACGTATGAGAATGGTATTGTATGAATACGACAGCGCTTGTTAGACTTATAGCCAACAAAGTGAAATTAGTTCAAGCCCTTAAAAGTTTTGAAAGAACATGCTACATATAGAAAAAAAGAAATAAAATTAGACCGATTCCTGACAAAATAAAGTTAAATAATATTTAGTTCCGAGGATTTCTTAATTTTCCCAAAATTCCAATTCGCCAAAATCAATCAAATGAGTTTCGAAGTAGCTCTGCCACTTTCCGTTAACATTTCTTTATGCATCGAAGATGTAAAATAATTTCACTAATTTCCCGGTATCGGTCGAGGTTACATGAAAAATTATAACAAGGCATTACGGTATTGCCAATTGCTGACAATATAGCATACCAATATAAATTTTAGCTACGAAACTTCATAATTTTTAAAAAAATCCGGGTTATCACCCTCCGCTAAAAACGGTCTAATTTGATTAAATGGGTTCTATTGGTTTATGCTTACATTTCTCTATGTCATAAAGAAATTAAAAAATTCTCTAAATTTCTGGTTTACCCAGTATTGGTCACGGTTACATGAAAAATATTAACAGAGCTTTAGGTTAAGACCGATTGCCGAAAAATGAGTACAATAATGTTTTGCTCCGAGGGTTTCTTAAATCGTCAAAATTTCCGGGTCATCCACCTTATTGTATATATAAAATTATTGTATCTCATTGTATAGATTTTGTATTGTATAGATACGAAAGCGTTTGTTAGACTAGTAGCCTACAAAGTGAAATTAGTTCAAGCCCTTAAAAGTTTTGAAAGAACATCCTACATAAAGAAGAAGAAGAAGAAATAAAATTAGAATGAACGAACAATCTACCAAAATTTTCTTAAGGGCAATTAATTTAATTACATTAATTAATTATAATTGAAATGATGAATGAATAAATAAATTAATTAAAGTTAACGTCATTTATTCTAGATAAAAGTAACAAGAAATAGTAACTTGTAATTCAAGTCAGGACATTACAAATTATGTCGTAACATTAAATGGGTAAATGAATAGTAACTAAGGACAAGTACACAAGTGAAAAGAGCGTTTAGGTTTTATTAACTAAAGCAAGAGTAATTAAAACTTTACTAATATAAAAGAAGAAAGTTCTACGGTGAAAAAAAAGAAATAAAAGTACAATTAAATAACATGAATGAGAGAATTAGATACAAAATACGACAAAAAGGAGAAAACATCTGATGTGAAACACTCAAAAGACTTTAACTTACCAATGTGTTTATCAATGAACAATGTAGGCCTAACCTATGTTTACTCATGGGCAAACAATGTATAAAAAAATTAATTAAAAATTTTAAATACCCCGACACAAATATATAAAAAGTTAATAATTTCTAAAACGTAAAAATATTAAATATTGGCCCAATAAGTTTAATATAAGTAATAATAATTTTTAGTCCAAACGTCGTCAAGCGGGAGACATACGTTGCCTTGCATAAATAATAAATTATTTCATAATTTATTATTTTTAATTTAAAAATGAAATGCTGTAAAACACTTACACAACTTTCTCTTGCCAATGCAAATAATTAACAATATAACCTAACATTAGAAATAAACCAAAAAATTAAGCTCAAAAAACAACCTTATACTTTAATCATGAGTGAATTGCGGACCGTACACGATCATTAATAATGTCATTCCCTTATCATAATGACATTATTACTGACCGTCTACGGTTGACAAAACTGGAATGATTCTCAGTAATGATGAGAATCCGGATTTTCTGATTTCGTTGCTTCATTACTGCTGCAGAGTGGGGATAATGTCAGTAATAATGACCGTGTACGGAGCATACATCATTCCTTCATCATTATTTAGTTAAGTTTGTAGCGTGCTGCAGTAAACATGAATGACGAAACAATAGTACCAATGTTCTTTTAAATTTTATTGAAACATAAATGAGACTCTTCCAGAACTTTGGAACTCTTCTTGCGCATTATATTTAAATAAGACAATGAGGAATCAAGCGTTGGATAAACTTTTAAACATATATAAAACCATTAAACCGAGGGCTACACGTGCTGATGTTAGGCGGAAAATAAATAAACTGCGATGTAATTAGGCCTATAGGAAAGAACTGAAGAAAATTCTTACATCTCGGAGATCGGGATGTAGTACGGATGGATACTGATACGGACTGGTATACTTTCCCTCATATTTGTATCCTTCCTTTTCAAAAATGGCTCAACCAATCGTAACAATTCACCGAAAGTTTCTTCGTTCATGCGAAAGTAGTTTTTACAATCCTCGGGTTCTGTTGCACTAACTTCTCTGAGAAACACAACGTGCGAATGCTCACGGTTTTTTAGCCAGGTTTTCATCCAGCGTCGACGTTCAACATTACACTTAAAGCTTAATCCCAAAATTAAAGCAACACACGCTTTCTTACGCGAATCCATTACTGGTTCTTGTTAGGTAACCCAAGTAGTAATGAAGTAAAATTATTGTCATTATTACTGATGGTGTACGGCTACAAAAAAATGATGCGGTAATGAAGCTTGAATTTTCGAAGTAATGACATTTCTCGTAATGACATTATTAATGATCGTGTACGGTCCGCATATGATGCAAAATGAAAATCAACCTCAGTTTAGCTTAAAAATACGGAAAATCATTCTTTCACGCTTACTAGGCTCTGTAGAGAAAAATCATCTAAATAAAACTTGTAAATCTTTTAATTCCTACAAAATTTGATTAGTCACTTTTGTCATAAAATGCATACTAAGGCTAAAATCTTAAAAAATCGATTTTTTTCACAGATTTAAATGAAAAGAAAACAGAAAATTTTGCTAATTTCCGCTTCACTAAGCATTATGCAAAAAACGTCTGAAATAAAAGTTGTGGGATCTTAAATTCTCAACAACTTTTAATATCCTAATTATAGTAGGTACATTTTTGCGCTATGATGCTTATTAAAGCCGCAATTTAAAAGAAAAACCATTATTTTACGAGAAAACAACTTTCCAAGAATTTTAGCAAACATGGCGCCTACCCTATCATGTAGACCATAAACAATTTAATAAATGAGGTGATTTTTAAAAAAATCGTATTAGCCGTTTTTGAGTAAATCGTAAAAAATGAAAAATTACACGAATGCTACTTCCAGTTGACCCATTTAGATGAAAATATTTTTGTCGGGTCCCCTAGTGGTACCTAACCTACGTTTTAAGTTTCAACTTCGTACGATGTTCCGTTCTTTAGGTATTCTATTCACACCCGCGCGCGCACGCACACATCCACACCCACACACACACACACATACCAATCGCTAAAAACATGTTTTTGCGTTCACGGGGTCTGAAAACGTGTATATCCAGTGAAAACTCAATTTCGAAAAATCGACTTGAAAACAATACTTTCCTTCCTATATATTCATATAGGCAAGAGAAAGTAAAAATATATAATATTAATATAATATATATTTTTGTATTCAGTTTTCAATTTTTATTTATTTAGCGGTCCCTCGACGCAACAATGCTTGGATAAAAATTCTTAGGGTTTTTATCCTGGGAAATTTAAAAAATGAGTTCCAGAACTGTATAGCAGTTAGTTTTTAAGAAAACTACGTGAAAACAATAAAAAGTTAAAAACATTAAAAAGATTCTAATCAGAATTATTTCCTCTGAAAGTAATGAATTTCATTATACAGCTAGACTCTGTGGTGAATAAAGTGAAGGAGTCATTTGCAGAGTGGAAAATATGTGCTTTTCAGAGGGCCCGGCATGCTGATAAGTGTACTTTTTTATTCAGTGAGGAAGGCAGTTGCAAACCACCACAATTCTCATTTTACAGTAAAACCTCTACAGGTTCAAACGAGCCTTCGGTTGAGACCTAAACAACATGAATTTTATAATAAAAATGTAAATTAATTATTACAAAATTAACAAATTGTAAATTTCTTGCATACAGTACGTAAACTTTTTGGGATTGATCGCGCTAATATTTTCCTTCAAAACTGTTCGAATAATTTTTAGCTTAGCTGACATTAGGTATATAGAAAATACAACTGTAAAGTCATTTTTTTTTACAATATTAACAAATAATTTAAAGAAATTCTTTATTTTAATTAAATTGCAGTTGAAATAAAATATAACAAAATAATACTTTACTGTTGATTACAAAACGAATCAGACCTTAACAAAAATAAATACATAGTACTCAGAGAATCCTAACAAACTACAATAATATTCTGTTTAAATGAAATCCGTTCTTAAACCAAATCATAAAAATGTAACGCTAAAATTAATTAAAAATGAAACTACATATTAAAATAGTATTTAAATTTTCTCGTTTCATTGCACTAAAGTTATCAGTAGCAATAAATGGAGCAAATGAAAACGAATGACTGAATTGTAATTAACTTTGCTGCAATTTGTAGCTGCTATGGTAAATTTAAAAAAAACTACTTAAATATATTTTCTAATTTATCCGCTGTTTAAATTAACTAAATTTACTTATTGTCTCCGTTATTAGAATTCATAATTTAAATAAATTATAATTACACGGGGCTCTGTCTTACATCATACTCGCTTTTAATATTTTATAAGTTTTTTATACATTACCACGCACGGCAGTGCAAGTTCAATTTTTATTTTCCCTTACCTAAATGAATATACAGAGTGTTTCAAGAGGATCTGCCATATTGCACAAGCTTAATATTCCTCTCATCAAAATAATGAAAAAAGTTCACATAAACATGGGTCCGGAAATGCTTCGTTGGCGAGTTATACAGGGTCAAAGATTTCATCTGAAATTCAGCTCCCTCAGTGAAATTAACTCACACTGAAATTTTTAGGGTGTTAAGTGAGTTTCTTAATTAGATAAGTTTTATGTAAAATGAGCTGACAAATCGTATAAAACCTGTCCCAGAACTCTATCTCCAATAGTTTAAGAGAAAATCGGGGTAAAGCAAAAAAAGTTAGGGTCGAAAACACACTTTTTTAAGTTTGCACTACAATAACTCCATTAAATTGGCTATAAACAAAGAAAAATGTTCAATACAATAAATAGAGAATTTTATTTTCCAAAAAATAATGTAAATAAAGTCAATAAAAATGGAATAGTTTTCTTTTAAATTCAATTTTATTAAGGAACACGCAAAACTACATATTATGAAAATCACGCATTGCAAAATGTAGGCCAATGCCTCTCAAAATAATTTTATTACAAATCCAAAATTTACTTAAATAATCTACAGTATTTGTTTGGGACTATATAAATTTTATGTTTTGTTCAATTCATTAATTTATTTTCTGTGTTCTATTATAAGATATCATTTATCGGTCTCAACCAATGAGGGTTGATTTCTACCAGCACGTAAAGACAGTTTTATACTGAACTGGACACAGTCGTCCGCTAACTCGCAAACGCAAAAGAACGCTCTCTGTGCAGTCTTACGCTTTTCCGCTTTCGCCCTAGTATTGGGAATTATCCGCGACCGCTAATTTGTTTTCTTTATATTATTTATGTGTATTTCTCTATTAAATTCACGCATCGCTACATATTTAACGCGCTGGAGACACTCCAGAAAACTAACCGCGCAATTACAGTCCACTTCAAGATCTTCGGCAGCTCACCACTCATCGGAAAGCCACTGGTACCAGCTGGTAAGTCGCAGGACTTCTAAGGTGAGTGGAATTCAACTTTTTATTTATCGACAGTAAGCTGCTAAACGCTCCGCCACTGACCCTACCAGTATTAATCATAAAATTACTTAATGAACTTACATTGATAACAGTATTACAAGAGCTGGTCAAAATGCCCACCTCCATTGTTAATACACATTGCAGCCCGACGATTTAAAGAGGCCATTGCATTCTCTAACATTATTGGACTGTATTTTATTTCTCTGGCAGCAATCATGATTCTGTGTAAAAGTTCATGTTCATTATCCGATTTTTGAGCATACACTAATGACTTCATGTGTCCCCATTACTGCATTAGCAGTAATTGCAGAACAGTCGGACGTTAAAAACAAAAACCAACCGATTTTGATGAAAATGTTCGTGTCGGGTCCTTTATTGGTACCTAGTGTTGGCTCGGTAGCTTAGAAACTAAAGACAAAGCTTCTTTCAGGATTTACCTTCCAGTATATTGGCCATATATGACAATAATATAATAGCACACGGGTTTACGCCCTAGGTGACGAAAGGTCCATAAAAAAACTTCAAACAACCCTGATGGATAGCAAACTTTTAAAGTTATAAATAAGCTCATAAAATAAAAACCAAAATAGATTACTATATAGAGAGAAGTATATTACCTGTAAGTTGGGTGGACAATGATCTAGAAGTTCTAACATGTGTCTTATATTCTGGGCATCTTGGATCACGAAGTTTAATTCCATGTCGAACTCCCCTCCAACGAGCTGCAAACACAAGAAAACAAAATTAGTTAACAGGAATTATTTTGTTTATAACTAATTTTATTTATTGTTTTTTTAATCATAAAAAAATTGTTTGTTAACGGAACAAACTAAGTAGAATGAAAAATCTAGTGTGAAACGCTCACACGACTTTTTCTTGTCAATAAAAAAAATGAACAATATAACCAAATATTAGTAATAAAACATTAGAAATAAACAAAAAACTAAACTCAAAAAACATAAGCTAATTTTAATCATGAATGAAAGACGCAAAATGAAAAATCAACCTCAGTTTGGCTTTAAAATACGGAAAATCACTCTTCCACGCTAAACTAGGCTCTGTAGATCTTTTAATTTCCTATAAATTTAATTATATACACTTGAGTCGTAAAATGCATACTAAGGCTGAAATCTTCAAAAATCAATTTTTTTACATATTTTCGTACGTTTCAAAAAATCATTTCATCCTTCACCGTCTGCATTAGCAGTAATTTTAGAACAGTCGGACGTTAAACCAAAAATACCTAACCGTCACAATAATAGGCCAATGCTGCACATATACCTAATCATTTATACACGATAATTCTAACAAGTTCTTAGAAATAACGTGACGATTATTATTATTTACATTAATACTTCTTAAATATCAGTTTTGCTAGAGAATTCTAGAACCAACACTTTCCTTCTTGATATTGTCACAATATAATAGCGATTAAAAGAGTTAATTTTGAAAATTTAAAATCAACCCCAAAACCCACACATTAAACTAAATATCAATATCATAAATTTTACACGAAAGTCATGAAAAAAAAATTAAAAATAAAATATCAAAGTATTTTACACTCAATCAGTTTGTTGCAGGGCTAAAATAAATAGTTCTGTTTCTTATCACATGGTCAGCCAATTAAATGATTGAATAATTTAAGAACAGAAGAGGTAGAGATGCAAAAGATACTAATCAGAGTTGTCTGCTCTGAAAGTAATGAATTTTATTATACAGCCAGACCTTGTGGTGAATGAAGTGAAGTTGTCATTTTGCAGAGTGGAAAATATGAATTTTTTAGAGGACCCGGCATGCTGATAAGCATACTTTTTCACTCAGTGAGGAAGAATTGGTAATACACCCCACTCCTCGATTTACTTAGTAAAACCTTTACAGGTTCAAACCAGCAATTTTGCTGATGACCAAAAAACAACAAACATCAAAGTATTGTGACAATATCGAAGAAGGATATGGTTCGCGAAATTTCTAGTAGGCTACTTCATTCATAAAATGGTAAAGAGTAGATAATAGAGTGAAAAAGTAACAATAGGGCAATAGTAACAATAAAAGTATACCTATTTATAAAAGGTGTATGAGGTCGGGTTATTGTTGTACAACTATTTATGAAAGGGCCGGTTGATTACACTTTCTATTTACAATAGATCTATTTACTTGTTTACAATAATAGTTAAGACTGTTCCAGTAAAAAGGGGTTTTTTGTACTTTATTATTTTCTTGGAATTTTTCTGCCACTCTGGAATTATCTTTTTGATCGAATTTCTGTGTCCTTCGAGAAACCTCTTTTATCTAACCTATATAAAGGGAGCCCCGGATGCGGTCGAGAGTCAATATCCGTTTGATCTTTGACGAGTGTTTACTAAGTATGCTATCGAAGGTAACTCCGTTAGAACAGATCAACGGGGGGTTTCCGAGGCAATATTATTCAGTCTTATTGTATATGTGCAGTGTGTATTCAGTTTTATTGTGTAAAATAATTGATTGTAAGTAGTACTAAGTAAATTATTAAGTTATTTATTGTTTATTTTGTAAATCTTTTAGTGTAATAAATATTTGTAATTGTAAACTTTAGTGTATTAATTATTTAATTACCTAGATCCCGAAACGGACCTTGGCCATAAGTGTCACAGTATTAAATATGTGAATCGACTGTTTCGATCAAACAATATCCAATATACGTTAAGCGTTTCATATGATGGGTATAAAAGTCAAAACACTTGAAAGTCAAGAGTAATATATGTATTATAGGGAACGTACGGGGATGTTAGAGGAGGAACGAAGAGGGAATAAGGGGAAATAGATGAGAGGAGAGACAAGAAATAACCGACCACTAAACACTTGAAACCTCGTCATCCGCTCAAGAGGATATGGTAAGGTACGAGAGTTAGTCTATGAAAGGAGAATGATAGAGGAAGGGAAAATACTGAAGGTGGATATATGAAAACAGAAATTATATAGACTACACAATTGTTAACGTTCCAAATACAACAGAATCGAGAAACTTATTTCTCAATATCAGAAACTACCGTGTTTTATACCGTAGGAAATAAAAACTGTACAACCAACCAAACTAACATTTCTTCTTATCTTCTGATACTACATTTCATTTATCTTCAAACCGATTTTGATGCTGTAAACACAATTGTAATTTGAATTACAATTGTGTTTAATTTTAGACATTATAATACTGTGAAACCCCTGTGCGTCTGTACGCGAATGCTTTAAAATGACCGCAAAGACTGATCTAAGAGAAGCAAATAAATTACAGAGAAAGATCCTCCGCAAGATATTGGGTCCGAAGATAGTAGACTGACAATAATACTGTTTGTTAATTATTATAATACAGACAAACTTCTACTAACGGACACATCTGAATTACGGACAAGTTTTTAAGTCCCAGCATTTTCCCGTAAGACAATACTAAAATATTTCCTAATAACGGACTCCCCACACAACGGACGCGGATAGTTATTTGTATGGTTTTAAAAAATTCAATTTCTGGAAAGCGGAAAAAACTTTATTATAAAAAATGTCAGTACAATGTACTATGTAATAACGCTGACTCTTTAGTTGCTATTGGAAAACTAAAAAAAAAATGTTTCATACATAAAGCCGAACTGCAAGAGCATGTCGAATCGCGGATCTTAAATGAAAGGAAAAACCAAAGAAAAATGACCGATTTTTACGTACAAAAATGAAATACGTTCGATAACCTAGGATTTATAGTAGTCTACGATGTGTGGTTATTAAATAACGAGACTGACGTTGTAAAAAAATTTATTATAATTTTATACATAATCTTATTGTCACCTTCAATATACACTCCTTCTCTATCCCTACAACGCTCCATGCGAATTTTCAATTGTCGGAAACGGTGCTGGAAGTCATCTTCTGTAAGCTCCTTCAGGACACGTGCCGCTTTCTCTTTTACAGCTTCCACAGACTCAAATATTGTTCCTTTTAATGCAGATTTAATCTTAGCGAACACGTAGAAGTCACATGGTGCAAGATCTGGTTAATAAAGTGGATGTTCTAACACTGAGATGCTGTACTTGGCTAGGAACCTCTTGACACATAACGTGGAATGAGCTGGCGCATTGTCTTGGTGGAGAATCCACGATTTGTCCTTCCACACTTCGGGCCGTTTTTTCCTTACTCTTTGACGTAGTTTAGAAAGTACCTCAAGTTAGTAATATTGATTAATTGTTTGACCTTCAGAGAAGGTACACAATCCCATGGATATAAAAAAATCATCATTGCTTTAAATTTTGACTTGCTCATTCGAGCTTTTTTTGGCTCTCGGTGAAGTTCGGCTCTTTCAGTGCATGGATTGGCACTTCGTGTCCGGATCATAAATAAAAAACCACGTTTCATCACATGTTATTATCTTGTACCTGTTCCCTAAGGTGAAATCTGCATTAAAAGGGACAAGATTTGAGTCTGTGGAAGCTGCTTTAGGACACGTGTCCTGAAGGAGCTGACAGAAGATGATTTCCAGCACTGTTTCCAACAATGGAAAATTCGCATGAAGCGTCGTAGGGATAGAGAAGGAGTGTATATTGGAGGTGACAATAAGTGATTATGTATAAAATAAAAATATAATTTTTTACAACGTCAGTTTCGTTATTTAATAGTCACACCTCGTATTTTACAGTAACATTTACGTTGTACGCGAATGTAAGAAATTAACCAAATTCTGAACCTAATTTCTGAAAAACTTTCTGTTTATACTCCGGTAAATACGTGAGTAATATAGATAATAAGGTAATATTGTTATATGTTTATTCGTTAATGTTAAAATAATGTTTTAGCACACAGTTTGAATGGGTTTAGTTTATATTCTATTGAAGGAAAAGGCAATGTTGAAGGTGGTATTATAGAAGATATCATATCATTACGGCGTGCACATGTAATGTATTTGTTGGCTTACTTTATTATAATGCTAGAACATTAACACAGATCGTGAGCACGTTCTTGTTTAATATCTTAACTGTACATATTAGGCCCTATACATAGATACTAAAACTATACACGTTGTTTAGAAACGATGATGGAAATTTCAGTATGACTTTGGTGTGTGCCTATAATGTAACATGAAAACGGTGGCAAAGTGTTCCCTATAGAATTAATGTAACCCTCTCTTCATCCCTGTCACTTTCACTACTACAAATTCTATCCCCCTATTTAGTCCTGTGGGATAAAACTACTATCCATCGTAACCAATGAGAAGGATGTTTAGTCAACCCCCCATCCCTTGTTTTCGCAACCCCCTCGCCTATAAACACCGGCCACTGTAACTATCCAAACCACAATCCTATCTGATAGTAAATAACAAACATTTGTTTAAACCTACGTTACACATACACTTGGTTCAGGAATTTAGAGCACCGGGAGATCTCAACCTATCCAGATGCTTTGCGTTTAGAAACATCCACCCATTTTATCATCCACCTCTTGTTTGTATTGGATATATACACTAAATTTGTGAAATCTCGTTATGGGAATCTTATCTTTCATACAATCTTGTTACCTTATATTTATGTATCCTTATAAATACTGTACAAGTTATCTGTTTCAAAACTTCCACTAAAATTGTTATTACATATATTTTAAGTGAGCCGAAAACGGTAGTGTTAAATTAATTGCACTCGATCTGTTAGTTCCAGGGCTAAATAAAATAGTTCTGTTTCTTATCACATAGTGTACAATTGTAAATGTACAATATTGTACAAAAAAATGGAAGTTATGGTAATTCCCTAATTACTATAAAAATTTTCTGAAGCGTTTAAATCCAATAGGCCTACCTGGTAAATTAATTCGTACGGCATCTTCTGAACTAAGGTTTTTTTTTTATCCGAGGTGGCGAGAAAAACTCATGTTCACTCGCTCACGATGGAGGAAGTAGTGTTGGACTCAATTGAGGCGTCCTCGTCCAGCCCCAAGGAGGCCGCAACCGCCTTACCAACCAAAAACCCGCCGCCTGGCCACTTGGTCCGACTGCAGCAAACAACCCTTCACCTCCCTCGGAACTGTTTATATAATACTACAAGGGAAACGTGAGGTTAAAAAATTTACATAAGGTCAGCGGGGCGTGGAAGGGAACCGCAGCCTAATTCCCCTCTCGCTGTCACTGACCAACAGTCACTCTCTCACTTTCATTCATCTCTTTCATCACCAGCTCAGGAAATTAGTGCACCTACCTTACCTACTCAGATCGGAACAGTATTGATTCACTGTGAGAGAGGGCGATCCCGCTGATCTCCATATGTCTCCTCCTTCCGCAGTCTCCCGACCACCCTCAACGCAAACTAAGCGACCAACTTCCAGCTCTCCTCATCCCGCAGCATCGCTGTCCCTACTCTCCCTGGGATCCACTGTGCAACGCCTATCTTCTCAGATGTCTCCAATCTGTCGAAGCCAAAATAGGGACAACTTTCAAAAATATGCGCAAAGGGCTGCTCCTTTTTGTCGTACAGTCGACATTTCGGTACTTCATGAAGTTTGAACCTCGTCAAATATGCCCCAAAGCAACCATGCCCTGTTAGCAATTGCGTCAGCTCGTGGGTGGTATCACCAAATGTCCTCCTTATCCATACCTCAACATTTGAAATGAACCTCCTTGTCCACTCCCCGACCCTAGCTTCGCTCCATCTCCTCTGCTACCTGCTGAGTTATCACGAAGCCATCTTAACTAAGGTTATCACGAACTAGCGTGTAAAGGATGATGAAGGAATTAAAATAGAAGCCGTTTCGTCCATCTTTACACCAAGCGCTTCAAGAGAACGATAGTGACAAGCGGTTGGAATTCTGTGGGACAGTCGTTATCCGTAATTCTGTGATCAGTCGTTACCGTGCAGAAGAAGCCGATACAAACTTTTTGCGATCAATTTTATGGTCTGATGAGGCATGCTTCAAACTCAATGGACGTGTTAATCGGCAGAACTGCGTGTACAGGTTTGGTTACAAACCCTCATATTATAATTCAAAAAGAGCTTCATGTGCCTGATGTTTTGGCAATTTGTTATTTTTCATGACCGAACAAAATAATTATTTTCATATGTTATTGCTGATATTTAAATAAAAAAAGCTTTTGTCTAAATGTCTATTAAAACTCCTGTAAAAATTAAAAAAAAAATGGTTTTAGTTTCTGAGAAAATCTTCTTCGTGTAAAGATGGTGGCATAGTCTATAGAGATTCCGCCCCGTTAACACAATTAATAAAAACCGGGAAAATCCATAAACCAGTTTATTTAATGCTCCCTGTAAGGTTAGTACACTAATAAAATTATAATAATTACTGTAATTATGGTAAAAGAAAAAAATGTTAACAGTAATTAAAAAGAGTCAGACCTAATTCTATTTTATTGTTAATAGTAAAATAAAGTAAAGGCGATAAAAAACGTGGTAATCGTACCACTTCTACAAAATTACCATTTTATACGTTTAGATTTATTTTTATAATACTATTACCATTAAAAACAAGATGGAAATTTTGTGAAAATCAGCATAAAAATTAAATTTAATATCATTTACAAACTCGTTAGTATATTTAATCAGATATTAAAATATTGAGGATAACGGAAGAAAAGTTTAGAGACGAGGGTAGGAGATAAAGTATTAAATGAATAAGTAATAAGAGGACTTGTTAATACGAGAGAGGGCAGTTTGTTTTTAGGGGTTTTAAATGTGTGTTCCGTAAATTTTATTTTCAGTTAGGTTGATAAAAAGAAAAAAGGATGGATAATACAAGGGAATGTGAATTAGAAAAAGAAAAAAATTATTAAAAAGGTTATGGTTTGTTGGAAAAGGGTAATTCCATTAAATCACTGTTCAGATTGGTCCCAGCTTTTAAGGTTGAAAAATGGAAAGAGGTATTTTTAAAGAGAAACGTGAAATTGAAAAGGGGAGTAATAGTGGTAAATTGGGTTAAAGGATGGGTCAAATTTTTGGAGTATAAAGTACGGGGAGGTTTAAAGTGGTTTTAAAAACTTAACAGCTGAGACCTTGTTTATGAGCAGAATGTCCGTGTGGTTTTATTTGTCGGTGGAAAAGGAAGAAGCAGTAAATGTTCAGGTAACGGGTGAATTAATTTACACGGTTTGTGTCTTATATTTCTCTTCATTACTACCAATTATCTCTTATCAACAACCTGCAGTCTTTCTTAAAAGAAAATTTTCTTTCAAGAACAACTGTTGACTGAAACAGAATTACTTTAATTCTATCAGAACATTCATGTTTAAGATTCCACACATAACATTCAATAGTAAATTTAAATTATAATCTGGACTCGAGTATAATGTTTAAAACTTTGAAAAGGTTAGGAATTAAATACAAAGAAAGGAAAGTTATCTACGGTCTGTATAAGAATCAAACGGCAGTTTTGAGAATTGAGGGGTACGATAAAGAGGCTGCTGTAAGAAAAGTTGTACGACAAGGATGTTCACTGTCATCACTACTTTTTAAATTGTACATAAAAGACGCTATAAATTAAGTAAAGGAAAAATTTGACGCAGGAATAAACATTCAAGCAGAAACAAAAAAAAATGCTGAGATTCGCCGATGATAAAGTAATATTAGCCAAGACAAAGAAAGAACTGGAGGATATCTTAAATGGAATGGATAAGATCATGAGAAAGGACAAATTCATGAAAATTAATAAGAACAAAACGAAACTGTGTTGTGCAGCAGTAGGCGTGGTTTAAAAGAGATGGGAAATGTAAAAGTAGGCAACGAAAACTTACAGGAAGTTGAGGAATTTTGCTATCAAGGGAGTAAAATAACTAAGGATGGTAGAAGCACAAATGATATCAAAAGTAGAATTGCTCAAGCTAGAAAAGCCTTTGAAATAAAAAAACAACTTACTGACTACAAACTTTGATTTAAAGATTAGGAAAAATTTCTTAAAACATTATGTTTGGAGTGTAGTTATACAGGGGGTGAAACGTGGGTGGTAGGGGCTGTAAAAAAGAAGAGCATAGAAGCTTTTGAAATGTGGTGTTATAGGAAAATGTTAAAGATTAGATGGGTGGACAAAATAAGTAAATTAGAGGTTCTTAGGCGAGTGGATGAAAAAAGAAGTATATGAAAGCATCTTACCAGAAGAAGGGATAGGCTAGTGGGACATACCTTAAGACATCCAGGTATTGGGCTATCAATAATGGAGGGTAATATTAAGGGAGTAAATTGTAGGGGAAGGCAAAGATTAGAATATGTAAAGCAAATTACAAAAGATGTAGGGTGTTACAGGTATGTAGATATAAAACGACTTGCACAAGATAGAACAGCTTCGAGAACTGCATTAAACAAGTCGAGAGATTGATGAAAAAAAATTGCTCACAGCTCCATGGAACCTAGATCATAAACCGACCCTTACACAAACAAACACACACTTACACAAACAAACACACACACGCAGCAACCCCTTACCTACCTTAGCCTGCTTCCAATCAGTAGTAAGTCACCTACTGGGCGCTTGACTGCAATACTACCATTTCAGTTGTAATTATGTTTAAAAAAATTGTAAAACAATTTTCAAAATTTACGTATTATTCCTTGAAAAATGAATCCAAACGATAACTTCACTTCATTTACCACAAAGTCTGGACGTGTAATGAAATTCATTACTTTTAGAGGAAGTAACTCTGATAAGTGTCTTTTACACCTCTACATTTTCTGTTCTTAAATGATTGTCATTTAATTGGCTAATCATGTGATAAGAAAAAGAACTATTTTCTTGCCTGGATCTAACAGATTGAGTGCAAAAAATTTAACGCTGTACCTCTCTGTTATGAGCAGTAACTAACTCTGGTGAAATCCGTGCAGTTTTAAATCCACTCGCAGATCGTTTCACATTTCGACCCTTTTAACTTTCTCTTGCCTGTAGAAATATATAGGAAGGAAAGCATTGTTTTCATGTCAATTTTTCACCGGATCTACGCGTTTCAGACCCCCTGAACCCAGAAAACATGCTTCTAGCGATTGGTCTGTGTATGTGTGAACAAAATGTCTCAAGAACGGAACACCGTACGAACTTGAAACTTAAGTTAGATACCCCTAGAGGACCCGACACGAACATTTTCATCAAAATCGGTCAATCGGAAGTAGTAGCTTATTCGTGTTTCACTTTCTTCACTTTTTTGCGATTTTTTCAAAAACCGCGATTTTCTCAAAAACCACTCGATGGTTTTTAAAATCGCCTCATTTACTGAACTTTTTATGCTCTACAAGATAAGGTGGGCACCATACAATAGAAAAAAATGTTTAAAATAAAAGTTGTTGAATTTTAAACTTGTACAACTTATACCATATTATACATTTTTGCGCTAAAATGTTCATTAACGTTGCAATCTTAAAAAAAACAATATTTTTACGTGAAAACAGCCTCCCCAAGAAATTCAGCACACATACCACCTACCCTATCTTGTAGAGCATAAAAAATGCAGTAAATGACGCGATTTTTAAAAAAATCGTAGCAGTCGGTTTTGAGAAAATCGCAAAAAAGGATGACACGAATAAACTACTACTTCCAGTTGACCGATTTTGATGAAAATGTTCGTGTCGGATCCTCTAGTAGTATCTAACGTAAGTTTCACGTTTCAATTTTGGACAATGTTCAGTTCTTAAGATATTCTGTTCACATACACGCACGCACACACATACTCGATTTCAAATAATCGACATGAAAACAATACTTTCCTAACTATACCGGGTGTCCATTAAGTGTGGAAACGGCTGAATTACAGAAACGTGAGCGTGCACAGGTGACCAGAATGACTTTAATTGCTTGTTGCACAAAAAAAACTATTCTGGGTGATATTTGAAATTTTTGTCCGCCATCTTGGATTTAACTTTCTTAATTTAAATAGGATGATGGTCGTATGATACATGATATCGATCTAAAATTTCAAAATAAATTCAATGACGAAAACCGGAAATCGATATCTTCTTTCGTTTTTGAGATATTACCATTCAACTATCCAGATCGGGGCAGAACGGCCATTCCTCCCTCCTCCGTCTTTGAGCCTACATAGACAATTTTGGTAGCAAGTGAACGACTACACATAAGATTATTGAAAATAATAAGTTTTTTAATATCTCCACTCGTTAATAAATAGGAAATTATTGTCATTAAGAAATACGGGAAAACAATTTAACGGCTGATTTATTGCATTATTAAACTACAGTACCTATTTAATTTGTTACCAGTTAATACTTAGGAGAGGAGCAATAAAATGGCTTCCGAGATCACCTGATTTGAGTCCATTAGACTACTTTTTTTGGGGATACTTAAAAAACAAAGTTTACAGAACGAAACCTAACAGTCTGCATGAACTCAAACAAAGAATTCTAAATGAATCTGCTGGAATCCCAAGGGAATTCATTCGTAATGCTTTAACTAACTAGTTTTTACGCACGTACAACATAATATCGTCAATAAGTAGGAGGAGGCCACTTTGAACAACTACTCTAAGTCAAGAAACATTTGGTAATTTTATTTTCAATTATGTAACTCATTTTCACAATTAGTTCCTTCTAAACACTAACATTTACAAAAATAATAATAAGTATTAACTGGTAACAAATTAAATAGGTACTGTAGTTTAATAATGCAATAAATCAGCCGTTAAATTGTTTTCCCGTATTTCTTAATGACAATAATTTCCTATTTATTAACGAGTGGAGATATTAAAAAACTTATTATTTTCAATAATCTTATGTGTAGTCGTTCACTTGCTACCAAAATTGTCTATGTAGGCTCAAAGACGGAGGAGGGAGGAATGGCCGTTCTGCCCCGATCTGGATAGTTGAATGGTAATATCTCAAAAACGAAAGAAGATATCGATTTCCGGTTTTCGTCATTGAATTTATTTTGAAATTTTAGATCGAAATCATGTATCATACGACCATCATCCTATTTAAATTAAGAAAGTTAAATCCAAGATGGCGGACAAAAATTTCAAATATCACCCAGAATAGTTTTTTTGGTGCAACAAGCAATTTAAGTCATTCTGGTCACCTGTGCACGCTCACTTTTCTGTAATTCAGCCGTTTCCACACTTAATGGACACCTGGTATATAAATATAGGCAAGAGAAAGTAAAAAATGTTGGACGACTTGAAAACCTAAAGAAAAATAATTTAAATACGGTTATCGAAACGTTTGTTTTATAGCAATACTTTCTCCCACCGTAAAATAGAAGACAAGAGGGTAAAGTTAAAAAAAAAGCTAAAACCAATTATTTCTAAAACGACAATAAACTTTTTATAATGCAGCTAAATTTAAATTAATAAAGTTGATAAATTAATGAAAAGTTTCGAAGGATCACTGGTTGTAGATCATACCAGCAAAGTTCTCTTTAAATTAATTCATGGTAAATTATTATAACAATTTATTATCGTTTATTATAGTTTTGGAAACAATTAATTAGAATAGTTTTACAAATTCCTTTAATATAACGTAGATTAATTCTAATGAATTCAATTTTTGTAGTTAACTTATTGTTAAAAACAGTTGTAAAGACTTCTTTCACGCAAATCCAAGTTACCAACGACATCTAAATTAACTACTTACAGCTCCTACCTTCGACCAATGATGGAGCTATGCCAGCCAGCTTTACTGCTGTGTAAAACCATCGGTATTAACAAAGATTCAGCGTTTTCAAAGCTTTTGCGGAGGATAGTTAACGCCCCCTATTATGTAACCTATAAAACGCTACACTCAGACCTAATCGTACCCTCTTAAAACTCTACAAAGTGTGGCTATTACCTAACGAGACTGACGTTGTAAAAAATTTAATTTTAATTTTATACATAATCACTTATTGTCACCTTCATTATACACTCCTCCTCTATCCCTACTATGCGAATCCCTATCCCTACAATCCCTCCATGCGAATTTTCCGTAGTTGGAAACAGTGCTGGAAGTCATCTTCTGTCAGTTCCTTTAGGACACGTGCCGCTTTCTCTTTTACAGCTTCCACAGACTCAAATATTGTTCCTTTTAATGCAGATTTAATCTTAGCGAACACGTAGAAGTCACATGGTGCAAGATCTGGTTAATAAAGTGGATGTTCTAACACTGAGATGCTGTACTTGGCTAGAAACTTCTTGACAGATAACGCGGAATGAGCTGGCGCAGTGTCTTGGTAGAGTAACCATGATTTGTCCTTCCACATTTCGGAGCGTTTTTTCCTTACTCTTTGACGTAGTTTAGAAAGTACTTCAAGGTAGTTACAGCGATGAATTTTTTGACCTTCAGGAACCCAGTGAAGGTACACAAGCCCATGGATATAAAAAAAAAACAATAATCATTGCTTTAAATTTTGACTTACTGATTCGAGCTTTTTTGGCTCTCGGTGAAGTTTGGCTCTTCAAGTGCATGGATTGGCGCTTCGTTTCCGGATCATAAGTAAAAACCCACGTTTCATCACGTTTTAATCGTTTCCAAAAAATTTGGGTCATTTTCAATCGCGTACAAAGTGTCGGTACAAACATTTTTGCGAGCTTCATTTCAAACATTTTTGAGCGGCACGTGTCCTGAAAGAGCTGACAGAAGATGACTTCCAGCACTGTTTCCAACAATAGAAAATTCGTAAGGAACGTTGAGGGATAGAGAAGGAGTGTATATTGAAGGTGACAATAAGTGATTATGTATAAAATTAAAATTAAATTTTTGACGTCAGTCTCGTTATTTAATAGCCACACCTCGTATACAAAATTTAGGAAGAAACTCGTAAACCACCATAACCCACTGATTTCAAATCTGGCTACGCAGACTCTCCTAAACAATCCAATATGACGACTAAAACAAACGTTGATGGAGCCGGTATTTCATCAATTTACGTAGTACTGTAATTGACTGTCCATTACAGTGTTCTAAATGCTGCACTTACTGCTTGCTACACTTATCTAATCACGTCGGAGTTCTGTCACTGGACTGTATCTCCACTCATGTTTATTCATCATGTTATTTTTTTCCAAATTTTTTGTTATCAAACTCACTAATTGTTTCCAACAGATTGTAAATTTCCTAAATAAAGAGAAAAAAATGTTATAAAACTACAGTTATTAAATTTGGAAAATCGCAAGAATTGAAAAATTACACGAATAAACTACTCCTACTGGTTGACCGGTTTTGATGAAAATGTTCGTGTCGGGTCCTGTAGTGGTACTGAAATTTCAACTTCGTACATTAGCCTATTTCGTTCTTAAGATATTTTGTTCACACACGCGCGCACGCAAACATACACACAGACCAATCGCTAAAACTAATTTTTTGGGTTCAGGAGATCTGAAGACGTGTATATCCGGTGAAAATCGACATGAAAACAATATTTTCCATCCTCTAGGTCCTGTATTCATGTAAGCAAGAGAAAGTAATTAATAAAAAATTTCTGAGGAAGCGTATCTTATAACCAATACTAGCGTCCCTGGATAATTTTATGTTGTTTTCTGTTTTTAAATAAAGTTGATTGGGAAAATACAAACTGAGACATGATCATTTTCGTGAAGTACTAAATTTTCACTCCTACCCCTTAGAAAACGGTTGGGATTATCATAGAATTATGAAAATTTAGCAATACATTCTCCTCTGTGTCCCCAACGATCACTTAAAATATTAGCTTCCAACTCCATTAAACAAAAAATTTTTTTGGGTAGATTTCCCCCTTAATTTATAGTATATAAAATGCAAGTCGAAGTTAACATTTTTACCACTACCCAAAAAATCTGGTGTAAAATACTCACACAACTTTCTCTTGCCAATGCAGATAACTATACAACCTAATATTAGTAGACCCTAATAAAAGATTAGAAATAAACAAAAAACTAACCTCACAAAACATAACTTTATTTTTATCACCAGTGAATAATGCAAAATTAAAATCAACTTCAGTTTGGCTTAAAAATACGGAAAATCACTCTTTCACGCTAAACTAGGCTCTATAGAGAAAAATGTTCTATATTTGATTATATACACTTTTGTCTTAAAATGCATACTAAAGCTGAAATCTTAAAAAAATTGATTTTTTTACACATTTTTGTGAAAAAAACGGAAAATCGCTAATTACCGCTAAATGAAGCGTTATACAAAAAAATGTTTGAAATAAAAGTTCAAGGTTTCTAAATTTTCCATAACTTTCATTATAGAATACATTTTTCCGCTAAAATGGATATTAAAGCCGCAATCTTAAAAAAACATTTTTTCTACGACAGCTTTATCTCCCCAAGAATTTCAGTAGACATGACACGTACCCTGTCTTATAGAGCATAAAAAATGTAGTAAATGAAGCGATTTTTAAAAAAAATCGTAGGAGCCGTTTTTGAGAAAATCGCAAAATGTGAAAAAATTACATGAATACTACTACTTCTGATTGACCGATTTTGATGAAAATGTTCGTGTCGGGTCCGGTAGTAGTATCTAACTTAAGTTTCAAAAGTTTGTAAGATATTCTGTTCTTGAAATCGCACGCACGCACACGTACACCAATCGCTAAAAACATGTTTTTATTTGGGTTCAGAGGGTCTGAAAACGTGTAGATCCGGTGAAAACTCGATTTCGAAATACGACATGAAAACAATACTTTCCTTCCTATTCATATAGGCAAGAGAAGGTAAAAATTTAAGATTGAATCGGCCGGTAAATAAAATCAGAATTACGTTCTCCCATTTGATTCCAATATTCGGAAATTATTGTATGTACATAAACGAAGATGTCTAAAAAGAAAACTTTAACAATCTATCTAGTAACACTCACAAAACAGTGTATGTATTTAAGTACATGAGTGTTAGTGTGTGAAAATATGTGCTATCTCTCACTGCCGACTTGACTTGACGTTGAAATTGAAATTTCAAACCCACCGAACATACCACAACGCGACCTGACTTAAATGTAACTGACAGTTTTGCTGAACACACACGACTGAATTTTAACAATTCGTTCAAGTTGCTTTCCTCCCGTTTTCCGTCATCACCGCTACCCACCATCTCCCCCTTTTAACGACAACAATTCAACCCCACAACTTTTTCACCCCTTTGACAATTTTCAGTTTAATACAGATATATATATATATATATATATATATATAGAAATAACTCTTATACTTCATGTAGGTTTATGTCAACCTCAAAGTGTTGTATTTGAATGAACTTTTTAATTTATTGCATTATTATATATATTTTTACCAAGTCAACTTTCTTATAACTTTCTTAAGTTACCAAACTTTTAATATTGTTAAGTTATTATTATTATTAAGTTTCAAAACTTCAGAAGTAGGTGAGTGTACCGTATGTTTCCAAATTAAATAGAAAATAATATACTACGGAACGAAGTTTTCATATTTTTCTTTGCCAAGATTTAAGAAAAATATTTTTCTAAATAATTTATCAGCATCAACGTTTAGTTCCCCAAGATATTTTCCCACGACGCTAGTTTACTATAGTCCGATTCACAAAAAAAAAAATCTGGTGTGAAACACTCACACAACTTTCTCTTGCCAATGAAAATAAATAATAATAAACCTAACATTAGTATTAAAACATTAGAAATGAACAAAAACTAACCTCAAAAACATAACCTTATTTTAATCATGAGTGAATGACGCAAAATGACAATCGAACTCAGTTTGGCTTAAAAATACGGAAAATCACGCTTTCACGCTAAACTAGGCTCTGTAGAGAAAAATGCTCTAAACAAAAGTTGTAGATCTTTTAATTTTCTATAAATTAAATTATATACACTTTTGTCGTAAAATGCATACTAAGACCGAAATGTTAAAAAAATCGATTTTTCTCACGTTTTCGTGAGAAAAAAAACAGAAAATCGCAAATTACCGCTAAACTAAGCGTTATACAAAAAAATGTTTGAAACAGAAGTTGTAGGTTTTTAAATTCTCTACAACTTTTATTATATAAGTTTTTGCGCTAAAATTTATATTAAAGCCGTAATCTTAAAAAAACAACGTTTTTACATGAAAACAGCCTCACCGAGAATTTCAGCAAACATGGCGCCTACCCTATCTTGTAGAGAATAAAAAATTGAGTAAAATAGGCGATTTTAAAAAAAATCGTAGGACCAGTTTTTGAGAAAATCGCAAAAAACTGAAAAATTATACGAATAAACTACTACTTCCGGTTGACCGATTTTGATGAAAATGTTCGTGTCGCGTCCGGTAGTGGTATGTAACTTAAGTTTCAAGTTTCAAGTTCGTACGATGTTCCGTTCTTGAGATATTCTGTTCACACAGACACACAGACACAGACACAGACACACACACACACACACACACACACACAGACCAATCGCTAAAAACATGTTTTTTGGGTTCAGGGGGTCTGAAAACGTATAGATCCGGTGAAAACTCGATTTCGAAAAATCGACATGAAAACAATACTTCCTTCCTATATATTCATATAGGCAAGAGAAAGTAAAAACTGTCTTTAAAGAGCAATATCTTTTGAACCGTTGAATGTAAAAACAATTACGATACATCAAATTAAAGCTTGTTTTATTGGTGGCTACAGGATATACATTAATATTTTCGAAAATCAATAATGTATTACAAACAACGAATAACGCATAAAAAGTACCCCGATTTAACCACTTTTCCAGTATACCCAACTTCAAGGTACTATTACATTGTTTACAGGTACTTTAAAATGTATATGGCTACTAAGTATTATAAAATAAAGGTTTCTACGAGTAATGCATATTTTTGGGCGACTGGCTTTAAAATGGCGGCAGTTTTAAAAAAGAATTCTTATTTCGGCTACCAGTAATGATACGGAAATAATTTTGACGGTTACATATTAACAACAGTACTCAAAAACGTGACATAAGCACTAGTTTTTACAGCAGTATTGTGCCATTTATCGTATTTTGCATTTTTAATTAGAAATAGATATGTGGTGTAAATAGAAAATTCTATTAGCCTCTAAACTTCTTGAGAGGAAACTGAGCCCTATAGCGATATCCGCTCCGAGTATAGTCGTTTAGAAAAACAAACACTGTTGTTTTTCCTGCTGCAGCTCATTTTGAATTATTTAACGATGTTTTCATTCAAAAAAAAAAATAATTTGCTTGACATAAAACTGTAGTGAAAATGCATGGTTCAGTCCAAAAACCATTTCCCTACCTTTAAAAAAAGCACAGTGGAGCCAAAAAAAACACTTTTTAAAAGAAATGGCCGGCATATTAAAACGGAACATGAAATTTAACTTTTAAAATATTCATATTATAGAAAAAAACCCTGTTATCCAACGTAATAAAACGCCGATTTTTATGAAAAGCCTGGACGGAGTAACAGACGTTTAAAAACCACATTAACGGAAAACCGGCTAAAAACTAAATACTTTTTTGCGTAAATTGGTGGAGTTATCTCCGATTAATTTCTAAATAAAACAATTTAAATTAAACTAATCAACGCAAGAAAGAACAGGCTTTAATTTAGTGTATTGTTCAAAAATATTCGTAATGTTTTTTTGAGATAAAGCTTTTCAAACGAGTGCGGGGAGGTGGTATGCCTATAACCGCATGCGATGTAGCATGCGACATCGCAAGTCGAATTGCAAGTTGAAAAAGAAAGCGCACGAGTGTGGAGATACCTATTAAGATTAATTTGTTCCGAAACCTTCATAAAAGGTACAATAACAATAAATCATAAAATATCGTTTAATTTAACAAATGTTAACATTTTGCATGTACACCAAACAAATGAAGTAAATTATTATAATACAAACACAGAAATGCAAACGACAGTCCATTTAGACGAATATTATTATGAAAATCATTTAGCGTTATTATTATTATTATCGTTATAATAATACATAAACCATTTCAAAGCATATTCTGACATTTACTTAGGTAAGCGCTTAACCTGTCTAGCTAGTAAAATGAATGAAAACAGGAATAGAGGTTATGTTATGTACTCTTATTCAGTTTAATGCATGTCATTATCACCTCGAAACTAAATTTACGATGCGAACAAAGCGTGGATTGATTACAAATTTTGGTAGCACACGGTTGTATTGTTACGTACCTCATTTAATCCTGCGGTTTGCACGTTCAATTTTCTTTCTTTGTTTGGTTTAATCGATTGGTTTAGTCATTTTAAGGTGTATAACCCGAAAGTTGGTACGCTGGAAACTCTAACACGTTTGTTGTTCACGTTTCAAACATGTTCACCAAAATAATAATGTATTACAATACTATAAAAGCGAAATTCTATGAATCATTCAATATTAAAAAATCTCTAAAACGACAACGCATTGAATTTGAAATTTCGTTAAAATGTTTCATTTCTTTAGAAAAAAAAATCTTGTGTGAAACACTAACACGACTTTCTCTTGCATATGTAAAAAACGTACTAACCTAATTTTAATCATACTTGATTTTCTCCAAAAATTTTTACTTACTCTTGCCTATATGAATACATAGGAAGGAAAGTATTGTTTTCATGTCGATTTTTCGAAATCTTGTTTCACCGGATCTACACGTTTTCAGACCCCTTGAACCCAAAAAACATGTTTTTAGCGATTGGTCTGTGTGTGTGTCGGTGTCTGTGTGAACAGAATATCTCAAGAACAGAACATTGCACGAACTTGAAGCTTGAAACTTAAGTTATATACCACTAAACGACCCGACACGAATATTTTCATCTAAATCGGTTAACCGAAAGTAGTAATTTATTCGTGTCATTTTTTACTTTTTTGCGATTTTCTAAAAAAAACGGCTCCTACGTTTTTAAAAAAAATCCGTCTCACGACATTTTTTATGCTCTACAAGAGAGGGTACCCATGTCTGCTGAAATTCTTGAAAAGGGTGTTTTCTCGTTAAAAAATTGTTTTTTCAAGATTGCGACTTTATTATGCATTTTAGCGCAAAAATATATAAATAAAAGTTGTACAGAATTTAAAGTCCTACAACTTTTATTTTAAACATTTTTTATAACGCTTAATTAAGCGTTTATCAGCGATTTTCTGGGTTTTTTCTCACGAAAACGTGTAAAAATCGATTTTTTTTAAGACTTCAGCCTCAGTATGCATTTTACGACACAAGTGTATATAATCAAATTTATAGGAAATTAAAAGACCTACAACTTTAATTCATAACGTTTTTTTCTACAGAGTCTAGTTTAGCGTGAAATAGTGATTTTCTGTATTTTTAAGCCAAACTGAGGTTGATTTTCATTTTGCATCATTCACTTATGATTAAAATAAGGTTATATTTTTTTGTTTACTTCTAATTTTTTATTACTAATATAAGGTTAAATTGTTCATTATTAGCATTGGCAAGAGAAAGTCGTGCGAGTGTTTCACGCCAGATTTTTTTTAAACTTAAAAACAATTTAGAAATGAAGGTTTTTACAAAGAGATAATGAAGATTAGAAAGAATGTAAGAAATAGAAAAGCCCATTTTCAGAACGGACAATGAAGACCTTATGGAAAGAGAATAAAAAAAAGGTACAGGATACAATCCTGATGAGTGTGGAAGGAAATGGGAGGACGACTACTACGACAGAGCCAGAAGAATACTCTGTGGGCTTAATGTGATCCTAATTAGTGTGTACATTTTCTTTTCTCTACTTCTTTAACATTTTCTTGTTGAAATTCAGTCGGTTTTATTTTCTTTCTTTTTTCTTTTGTAACAACTGCAGGCCAAGCTTATTTTTTCTTATTTTCTCTTTTCTCTTCGTCGTTTCTTTCATTAATTAACAGAAGAATGGTCCACTGGGAAAACCATGTCAATCCAACTTGTTTTCCAAGTGACAGTACGATTCTAATATAACAAACAGTAGGCCTATATTATAATTATTTTTACATAATATTGTAACAAATAAAGATTCAATTTAAAATAATAAAAACTTGTGTAATATTTATTCAAAGAATAACGAATACAAAACAATCTTGTGCCTACTTACTGAAAAATCCGTTCTCTCTTAATTTATTTTAAAAACTCTGTAATGTAAAATACTCACACAACTTTTTCTTGTCAATATAAATAATGAACAATATTTATTTTTTTTGTTTTATGTCTGGCTGTTTTGCAATCGCTGTTAATGCAGACAGTGAGAAGGATGGTACATGAAGATGAATGATTAAAAAACGCGAGACCTGGTCGGTAATCGAACCCGGTGGTTAATATCGTATACGATTAATTGTAGACCACATGAGATAACTTTAGACATTTATGGAAGCTCTTTTTGGTAGCCCACATACATACCCTACAGTGAGCATTTGCTCACTGTAGGGTTTTTCGTTCCTGCAGTCCACCCGGTTTTCTGTTGCTGCACTTCATGGAAGCCCTTAAAATCCGTAATTATTTGTTGGAATTAGGTTCAGTTATACATATTGTAACAATTTGTTGTTGTTTAGGTCAACAGCCGAAAGGCTGGTTTGAACCCCTAGAGGTTTTACTAAGTAAACACGAGGAGTGAGGTTGCATCATCCTAGTCAAATAGACAGCGGCCTACGCCGCGTACCAATCTATTCCGCGGCGAACTGTTGGGAGGTTGTATTTTTCTACAGAGTCCGCGACGGACAGGATGGCCGATGAAGAGGAAAAATTAATTGAACTTCTTAGGGAGCACCCACATTTATATGATGTGCAAGATAATGATTACAAAAACTTGGTTAAGAAAGCACAATCACGGAGAGAAATTGCTGAAAAACTTCAACAAACCAGTAGTACTAAGCACAAATTTTATTATTTTTTGTTATTACAGTATTTATAACAAAAATTTAGTTTTACGTTTTTACTGTCGACGAGACTGACAGCATAACTGTACATTGAAAGTGCATCAATCTATAATTAGTCATTGACTTATTAATTATTAACGAAAGAAGGGGTGTTGAAAGCTACTTCGTCCGGATCCGGTGAGCGCAAGACTCGGTCGAGGGACTACTGTGGGCATCGCTCGCGGCAGCTGACGGTCCCGGTCGACGGGTTACGGTGTCGGGTCGGCGAGCGGAAGCATAATCATCTCTCTTGTGGGGTCGAAGTCCGGTAGCCGTGTGCCGATGGTGGATGTCTGGTCTAAGCTGTAGAGTGGAATGAAATGACCATCGGAATCAGTGTAGCGCTCTTTATATAGTCACCAAAGCGCTGGCAGTTACTAGTCCTCTGTAGAGCCGACACAGGCCTACCGCCCCTGTCGGAACTATTGGCGGCTTCCGTCTGTCGCTATGTCGAAAGTTTTGACAGCCGAAAGCACAGTACCTAATCAGAGAGGGCGACAGTGACACATCTATCATTTTGTTTTGTCCATCACGTTTCAGCAAAATTGTTAAAGCTGCTTTCGAAAACAGTTGGATATACATACGTCAAGTTGTCGTATAATACAGGGACCGGCAGAAAAAGTGGATGGTTTTTGATCTGACTGTACATCGCAACAATGCGAGTGAAGAGAACCGGGTGACTTTCAATGACTTTCATTCCCCGGCTCAATGCCATTACAGTTGCAATGGAGTCGTGGAACGCACAACATCGTGCTTCCGTCAGAGACTTAGACTGCTTTAGTAACGGTTACTCGGTAGTCAAAACCCAGCGTTTGTTCCGTACAAAGTTTGGAGTAAGTAGACACGGTAGTGTTCCCAGTCGCAATGCAATAATGCATTGGGTTAAAAATTTTAGAGAAACGGCTTCATTTATAAAACGGAAACCTACAGGCCGTCCACGTAGCGTTCGTACTCCTGAAAACACAGATGCTTTGCGATTGTCAACAGCCAGAAGTCCACGCCGCCCTGATGCACATCACGCAGCAGCGCTAGGAATATCAGATCGCAGTGTTATAAGAATTTTGCGTTTGGATCTTCATTTTCATTCGTATAAAATCCTAACGGTTCAAGAACTAAGCCAACATGATTTCCAAAACCGAAGAGAATGTGCACAATCAATTCTGAACATTTTAACTAACGATTCAATAATCATAATGTCAGATGAGACCCATTTTCACCTGTCTGGTTGTGTAAATAAACAAAATTTTCGGTACTGGGCGGCAGAAAATTTTCGTAGCCTACACGAAAAACCACTTCATTGTGACCGTGTGACAGTTTGGTGCGCAGTGGTTAAATTCGGAGTGATAGGTCCATATTTTTACGAAGAGAACGGTCGAACAGTTTCGATCATTTCAAGTCGTTATGTCGAAATGCTAAATAATTTCTTTGCACCAGAGTTACAACATCGTAAAGTTGACACATTAAATGTTTGGTTCCAACAAGATGGGGCTACTGCTCACACTGCCAGAGTGTCAATGAATGTGTTACGACAAATGTTTTCAGAACACGTTATTTCAAGAAATGGTGACCTTTCATGGCCTGCTCGCTCCCCAGATCTTTCGGTATGTGACTTTTTTCTTTGGGGTTATTTGAAATAGAAAGTGTACGTCGTAAAGCCTCGAACAACTGAAGATCTGAAGCTAGCAATTCGAAATGAAATAGCGGCGATACCAAACAACATGAATGCGTGCAGAATGAGGGTCATCACTTGACTGACATAATTTTTAAAACAAAATAAGTGAATTTTAGAATTTAAGTGCTTTAATAAAAAATGGCAAGAAATGATGTTTCAAATCTATTAATAATTTTTTTTTACATCTTATTTCTGATTAATTTTATTCATTTTAAAACCATCACTTTTTTCTGCCGGTCCCTGTATTATAGGATTTACATTGGCACAAGAAAATCGTATGAGTGTTTCACACCAAATTTTTATTATTGAAATCGATATTTTTTTAAAGTAATTGTGATCATTAATGACTTTTTCGATAAAACCTTAAAAAAAAATTTAGCAAGCGACTTATGGTTGGTTCACCGGGTTCATTTAGATAAAAGAAATTTGTTGAAAGACAACACCCAGGAAGAACCCGTTTGAAGTATTCAATTACTGATAGTATAAGACTCATTTATTGGAGGGTATATACAGAGGACGTTAAAAAAAGAAAAACGGAACAGAATACAAGAGACAGGACACACAGGCTTTCAATTTCCTACAAAAGTTAAGTTGAAAAGATTCCCTAAAGGCTCTTCTTCCATATAATAGACTGCTACAACAGATATGGTTTCACTCGCTATGCCGTTAAATCTAAAGAACGGCCAGTATAGCTTATTGCCTGAAGCACTTCGGTCCTACATCTCTGTAGCACAAAATAGCTTACCAAACACACGATAACATACACGTAGTCATGTTGTATCCTACACACAATCCCTTTGGTTTAAATCATCAACTCAGCGTCACCGCTCGTTTTCAAAACATCTACTTGAAACGGAAAGTTGTTTCTTATCATCTAAAAACCCTTTTTCTAATTTATATTTCAAATAACACTTTGTAATATAACGTACGGAACTAATATTGTCATAAAAAACTAATGATATTTAAGAATTCATAAAATTAAAACTAAAAAATCTAGTAAGAAACGCTCACACGACTTTATTTTGCCAATGTAAATAATGTAATACATTACCTATGTTTAATAATCCATGAATGACGCTGCGAAATGAAAATCAACCTCTGTATAACTGCGAATTTTCCATTGTTTGAAACAGTGCTGGAAGTCATCTTCAGTAAGCTCCTTCAGGACACGTGCCGCTTTCTCTTTTACAGCTTCCACAGACTCAAATTTTGTCCCTTTTAATGCAGATTTCACCTTAGGGAACAGGTAGACGTCACATGGTGCAAGATCTGGTGAATAAGGTGGATGTTCTAACACTGAGATGTGTACTTGGCTACGAACCTCATGACAGATAACGCGGAATGAGCTGGCGAATTGTCTTGGTGGAGAACCCATGATTTGTCCTTCCAAATTTCGGGGCGTTATTTCCTTACTCTTTGACGTAGTTTAGAAAGTACCTCAAGGTAGTAATATTGATTAATTGTTTGACCTTCAGGAACCCAGTGAAGGTACACAAGCCCATGGATATAAAAAAAACAATAATCATTGCTTTAATTTTGACTTGCTCATTCGAGCTTTTTTGGCTCTCTGTGAAGTTTGGCTCTTCCAGTTCATGGGTTGGCGTTTCGTTTCCGGATCATAAGTAAAAAAAAACACGTTTTATCACATATTATTATAGTTTCCAAAAAATTTGGGTCATTTTCAATCGTGTACAAACTGTCAGTACAAACATTTTTGCGAGCATTATTTCAAACATTTTTGAGCGGCACGTGTCCTGAAGGAGCTGACAGAAGATGACTTCCAGCATTGTTTCCAACAATGGAAAATTTGCATGGAGCGTTGTAGGGATATAGAGGAGTGTATATTGAAGGTGACAATAAGTGATTATGTATAAAATTAAATTTTTTACAACGTCAGTCTCGTTATTTGATAGCCACACCTCATAGGTCGCAAATAAAATAAATCCATAGAAACGTTAATAACATAAGTTGTAGGCCCTACATAAAGCAAGCGGAGAACAACACGCTGCATGAGTAATCACCCCGACGGTAGAGATACCTCATACTTACTCAGCATTGAATATGTTAATAATTTTATTTCAAAGTTTAAGAGAAGTTGATTTTCATTTCGAATCATGATTAAAATTTGATTATAAGTTTCATTATTTACATTGGCAAGAGAAAGTCGTGTGGATGTTTTGCATCATACTTTTTTTTATAATTAAACGGTCTTTACTTTATAAAAATGCCACGTGATTTACGGTTTTGGGTAAGAAAAATTGAAGAACCGTCTTAAACTTTGAATTAAGTAAAATATTGGATTCTGTAAAGGTAAATGAAGAACGGACAATAAATAAATCGGGAAGAGAAAACCAAATTTAAAATGACAAAGATAGATGGATGGGAAAGAGTGAGAGATGATTAAGGGTGGAAGAATAATCAGAAACGAATCCAAAGAAGGTGGAGCTATTCAATATTTCATTACCATAATTAATCTTGAATTCCGCAAGTCGTTTGCATTCCTATAACAAATCTTGCACCGTCCAATAGTCTCTTAGAGTACGGTCCCTTCATCATTATTACTATTATTTTTACTATTACGACCCCTAAAAATCAACCCCCTTTATCATTATTCACTAATGATTACACTTTGTACCAATTGTGATAAAAATTTTTGAAAATCAACGTCAATTAATCAAGGTCTCTTTTATTATTAAATTAATGGAGGAGAAACTGGGAAAAAAGATTCTTCCGTAATAAAAATAATAATAATAATGAAAGAACAAAAAATAAATTGGCGGAAATATAATTACCGCAAAAAAATGGCAAAACGGTAATTCAATTTCACGTGAAATTGACTATCAATTAAGAGTAAAAAAATATCGAAGATACTCGTCACCACTAATTTTATAATGACAGGGATTTTAAATCGCATGAAAAGTTATGTATGCAATTTTACACAATCAATTGAACAATAATTTGCAAAATGAAACTACCCGATAATTTTCACAAAAGAATACGATTTTACCGAGTAATTAAAAAATCTGGTGAGAAACACTCACATGACTTTCTCTTGCCAATGCAACTATTAAACAATATAACCTAACATCAGAAATAAAAAAAACTAACCTCAATAAACCTACCCTAATTTTAATCATGAGTGAATGATACAAAATTGAAATCAACCTGTTTGGCTTCAAAATACGAAAAATTACTCTTTCACGCTCAACTACGCTCTGTACAGAAATGCTTTAAATAAAAGTTGTAGAATCTGTAATTTGTTATAAATGTGATTATACAGTATATACCTACTTTTATCGTAAAATACATACTAAAGCTGAAATCTTTAAAAAAATCGATTTTTTAAATGTTTTCGTGAGAAAACAACAGAAAATAGCTAATTACCGCTAAACTAAGCGTTATACAAAAATAAACGTTTGAAATAAAAGTTGTAGGATTTTAAATTCTCTACAACTTTTATTGAATACATTTTCGCGCTAAAATGCATATTAAAGCCACACTCTTAAAAAAATGTTTCCTACGAGAGCACAGCCTCACCCAGAATTTCAGGAGGCATAGCACCTACCCTATCTTATTCAGCATAAAAATTGTAGTAAATGAGGCGATTTTTAAAAAAATCGATTTTTTTGGCACGTTTTCGTCAGAAAATATCAGAAAATAGCTAATTACCACTAAACTAAGCGTTATACAAAAAAACGTTTGAAAAGTTTCTTAAATTATTAAAAACAATTATTAATATTATTTAATTAAAGTTTCAACTTTTATTAAATACACTTTTGCGCTAAAATGCAAACAAAGTCGCAATCTTAAAAAAAACAATTATTTACGAAAAAACAACCTCCCTAAGAATTTCAGCAGACATGGAACCTACCGTATCTTGTAAAGCATAAAAATTTAGTAAATAAGGCGATTTTTAAAAAAAATCGTAAGACCAGTTTTTGAGAAAATCGCAAAAAAGTGAAAAATGACACGAATAAACTACTACTTCCAGTTGACCGATTTTGATAAAAATGTTCGTGTCGGGTCCTCTAGTGGTACCTAACTTAAGTTTCAAGTTCGTAAGATGTTCCGTTCTTGAGATATTCTGTTCACACACACACACACAAACACCCACAGAAAATCACTAAAAACATGATTTTTGGGTTCAGGGGGTCTGAAAACGTGTAGATCCGTTGAAAACTCGATTTTGAAAAATCGACATTAAAACAATACTTTCCTTCCTATATATTCATATAGGCAAAAGAAAGTAAAAGAAGGGGGTTTTTGGGGTTCAACGAGTACGTAAACGTGTATTTCCGGTAAAAACTCGACTTCAAAAAATCGGTATGAAAACAATATGTACTTTTCTTCCCTTTTTACTCGTACAAGCAAGAGGAAGTAAAAAAAGGTTTTTATTGGGTTTAAAGATCCTGAAAACATAGTATACTTCCGATGAAAACATTTCGAAAAATCGATGATATGAAAACATAACTTTTCGTACCTACATTTCGTATAGAGGAAGAGATAAAATAATAAGGATAGAAATTATAGTACTATTTACTTAAGACTAATTTTCAGCAGAATGAATAAATAAATAGAACAGTAGAATTTGTATTTCTGTACAAACACGACAGTAAGAAGTATCATTAAATTTAGAGGTTCACCGTATGTTGTCCTGGAATGTGTGATTAAAATTACCATGTAGAGTTCGTTTGGTGACGTTAGTTAGGTGTTTACGTAGGCCTCGATGAACTGAAGCGTGTAAGTTTTAAACTAACATTTCAGAGTGTTGGACATCATGCGGTTAACTATATTGTGATTAAAATGTTAAAAGGGATTCCTTGTACAGGGAATATGTAATTATTTAAGCGCTACCCCTTGTTTAACATTGCATGCATGTATGTATACCACTTGGGGGTATGATATAAAGTTGGTAATATCATTATAAAGTGACAAGAAGGATTTCAATTTAAGTTTTCACTAACATAATCAAGGATGAGGTGGAATTGTTGGTCAAAATGACGTAACTAATGTTATGATGTCATGAATACAATATTATGTGTGTACTGATGTGAAAAGACGCCCATAACAGACAGGTGGAGTGTCAAATTATTTATATTCAATCTGTTCGTTGCAGGGCTAAAATAAATAGTTCTGTTCCTTATCACAGCCAATTAAATGACTGAATCATTTAAGAACAGAAGAGGTAGAGGTGTAAAAGACACTAATCAGAGTTGTCTGCTCTGAAAGTAATGAATTTCATTATACAGCCAGACCCTGTGGTGAATGAAGTGAAGGTGTCATTTGCTGAGTGGAAAATGTGCTTTTCAGAGGGCCCGGCATGCTGATAAGCGTACTTTTCCACTCAGTGAGGAAGGCAATGGTAAACCACCTCACTCCTCGTTTTACTTAGTAAAATCTCAACAGGTTCAAACCAGCCTTTCGGCTGATGACCTAAACACGATGTGAAAAGGGTTGGTAGGGTAAACGAATGTGAATCTAGGATGAACTTTGTTATACCGAGGTAAGATGTCATGGGACTTGATCAAGTGGATAACATCCACAATTCTGAAAGGACATTACAACTTATATCAATAATAATTTGACATCATAGACAATTCCAGTCGGACGTGACCTCATAATTATGTGATAAGTTAAGGGGTGTAGCATTACAAATGTACAAGGTGATAATAACCATGTGTTTATAACCTGACTGTTATTGATAATTATGTAAACATTTATAATTAAATTCTTACATTTTGTAAATTTTAGAAATGTGGCCGTAACAGACAGGTAGAGTGTCAAATTATTTACACTCAATCTGTTCGTTACAGGGCTAAAATAAATAGTTCTGTTTCTTATCACATGGTCAGCCAATTAAATGAATGAATAATTTGAGAACAGAAGAGGTAGAGGTGTAAAAGACACTAATCAGAGTTATCTCTTCTGAAAATAATGGATTTCATTATACAGCCAGACCCTGTGGTTGTTTAGGTCATCAGCCGAAAGGCTGGTTTGAACCTCTAGAGGTTTTACTAAATAAAAACGAGGATGAGGTGGTTTACTTTTGCCTTCCTCACTGAGTGGAAAAGTACGCTTATCTGCATACCGGGCCCTCCGAAAAGCAAAAATTTTCCACTCTGCAAACGACACCTTCACTTCATTCACAACAGGGTCTGGCTGTGTAATGAAATCCATTACTTTCAGAAGAGATAACTCTGATTAGTGTCTTTTACACCTCTACCTCTTCTGTTCTCAAATTATTCATTCATTTAATTGGCTGACCATGTGATAAGAAACAGAACTATTTATTTTAGCCCTGCAACGAACAGATTGAGTGTAAATAATAAAACACTCCACCTGTCTGTTACGGGCACATTTTTAAATTATTAAATTAAATAACTTAATAATCTCAGATAATAGTTAAAAATCAAATGTTAATTTAGTGATGGAAGTTTTTATGTTTAAATGAATCAAAAGAGTGTTTAAAAGTTACAAAAACATTTATTAAAATTTTAAAATAAAGAAATATCTACGCAGATCATCAAATACGTTTTAAAGACATATTTACAACATAAATTTATATTTTATTTGAAAGTTTTAAAAATTATCAAACAAAAGTAATTAATATAAATGAATGCATATTTGATTTGGTGTGCTGTTGACCGGGGCAGTTTGAAGAGAAAGGTTGTGTTTGTGTGCGGTTTAATTTATGGAATGTGTTTACTAAATATAAAGTATTTTGTTTTACAATTCATAGTATAAAGTCACAGATACACCTATGAAATAAAATTGAGTGAAAGAACATTAGTTAATTGAATTGATGAGAAGGTGGCATTTGCAGGGTGGAAAGTGGGTGCTTTTCGGAGAGCCTGGCATGCTGATAAGCATACTCTTTCAACTCAGTGAGGAAGGCATCCACCTCAATTCTCGTTTTTACTTAGTAAAACCTCTAGACGTTCAAACCAGCCTTTCGGCTGTTGACCTGAACAACAATATACATTAAAAATTATAACCAATTTTCATTCTTGAGTTGAGTAAGTGGTCAGCCGAAAGGCTGGTTTGAATCTTTAAAGGCGTTAGTACAAAGAAAAACGACGAGTGAGGTTGTTTACTTTCCTCACAGAGTTTAAAAATACGCTTATCAGTGTGCACGGCCCTCTGAAAAGCAACTTATTTCCACCCTGCAACTGACACATTCAGATATCACCAGATGTCAGAGACTACATGAGATAGCAACTAACAGTTTCCGGATTCGTAATATACACAAAAAGTAAGTGGATCTAAATTGGGTTTGAAGTTTCAGTTTCGACCGCAAGTGGCCCGAAACCGGAAGTCAAGAAATCAAAGTCAGGATTTGAAAACAAAAATACTGTTATTCGATTCATCTAAGAGTAGATACATAAATTATTGTGTTTGAAGTTCCGGTTTCGACCGGAAGTGGCCCAAAACCGAATGTCGAAAAATCAAAGTCAGAAACTACTATACTAAAATGGTATCTAAAAATATTTTATGTAAAACATTCACACGACTTTCTCTTGCCACTGATATACATTAAAAAATTTAACCAATGTTCATTCTAGGGTTGTTAGCCGAAAGGCTGGTTTGAATCTTTAAAGGCGTTAGTACTAAGAACAACGACGAGTGAGGTGGTTTACAATTGCCTTCCTCACTGAGTGGAAAAGTATGCTTATCAGTATACCCGACCCTCAGAAAAGCACCTAATTTCCACCCTGCAATTGACACATTCAGATACCACCTACAGCCAGAAACTACACGGGATAGCAATTGGCGAAGTTGGTAACGTGCTCGCCTCTCATCATGCGGTCTTGGGTTCGAATCCCATTCAAGCACGGCATATTTTCATACGTTACAAAAAATCATTTCATCATTCACCGTCTGCATTAGCAGTAATTGAAGAACAGTCGGACGGTAAAAAAAAAAAAAAAAAAAAAAAAAAAGGATAGCAACAAACGGTTTTCGGATTCGTAATATACACAAAATGTTAGTGGCTCTAATTTGGGTTTGAAGTTTCAGTTTCGACCGGAAGTGGCCCGAAACCGGAAGTCAAGAAATCAAAGTCCGGATTTGAAAACAAAAATACTGTAATTTGATTCATCTAAAAACTTTGATACAGAAATTATTGTGTTTGAAGTTCCGGTTTCGACCGGAAATGGCCCAAAACCGAAAGTCAAAAAATTAAAGTCAGAAACTACATGAGATAGCTAAAAAGGTTTTCGGATTAGTAATAAACATAAAAAAATTAGTGAGCCTGGATTGGGTTTCGACCAGAAGTACCCCAAAACCAGAATTCATAAAATACACGTCGGAATTTAAAAACAAAAACAGTGTCAAATTATTCCTTTTAAAGATAGATACAGAAATCACTGGGTTTGAAGTTCCGGTTTTGACCGAAAATGGTCCAAAACCGGAAGTTGAAAATTCAAGCCGGAAATTGGTAACAATAATAGTGCCATTCGATTCCTCCTAAAGTGTAAATACAGAAACTACTAATAGTTTTTGCCGTAAGTCAAAAAGTAAACCTTCTTAAAAATTGCTATCAGCCATGAGACATGTGTAATGAAACGAAATTTTATTATTAATAATAATAATATTATATACGAAAGCAACGGTATTAAAAATTCAAAAACTGACCCGGATATAAACGTGTTTACAAAGTAAAAATCAAAATATATTTCCATTCAACAAACAAGTATTACCTTTGGGAATATTCGAAATAAATGTCCTACTTTGTAAAATAATACCATTGAAAAATAAATAGGGAAAGAAGATTTGGAATGCATAAACAGTATTCAATTTCAGAAGGGAAATGAAAAACTAAATATAATGTCAAACAAGCACGTTTCATGAAAATAAAAGAGGTTTTAAACCACGCAGGAAATACTGAATTGATAAGGCACGCCTTGTATTACAATTTTAAAATGTTTTTGTGTGTTATCAAAACGATGACATTAAAAAAACAAGCTGATGACTTACAGCAAAGTTATCAAGTAACCTAGAATGTTTTATTTTATAAAAAAAACATAACAAATAAGAAAATAATCTACAATAACCAATATGCCTTAGCGGTTAAAAGGTTTATACTTTTTAACTTTCTCTTAACCTACATAAATATATAGGAAGTGAAGTTGTTTCCACGTCGATTTTTCGCCGGATATACACGTTTTCAGACCCCCTTAACCCAAAAAAAAGTTTTTTAGCAATCGATCTGTGCGTGTGTGTGCGCGTGCGTGTGTGAACTAAATATTTCAAGAACAGAACATTGCACGAAGTTGAAACTTGAAACTTACGTTAGGTACCACTAGAGGACCTGACACGAACATTTTCATTAAAATCGGTCAACCGGAAGTAGTAGTTTATTCGTGTATTTTCACTTTTTTGCAATTTTCTCAAAAATGGCTGCTACGACTTTGTTTAAATCGCCTCATTTATATATTTTTTATGCCCTACAATCTACATGATAGGGTAAGCGCCATGTCTACTGAAATTCTTGGGAAGCTGTATTCTCGTGGTAAAAACTGTTTTTTTTATCGAATTTGGCCTTAATATGCATTTTAGGGCAAAAGAGTATGTAATTAATTTTGTAGGAAAATAAAACCCTGCAACTTTTATTACAACCTGTTACGTCCAGCCATACTTTAAATGTTTTCTTTTACTTTACAATTTTATTTTATAAACATTTACAGTCCAGCTGATCTAAATTTAAAATCTAATAATGTGTAACTAGGCAACAAAAAAAAACATTCTTTTTCATTCATAATACATACAAGATAAAAAAAAAATGAACTGAAATTTTTTTCAAGAACATTATTAAAGTTCATCATTATTATCAATCATCATTGCTACAATCATTATTATAATCATCATCATTAACAAAAATCAATTATTAAATCAATACTAATCAATACATCAATTATTATTTCAATACATCGCCACACAACCATTTCCCCCCCCCCCAAATAACCTAGTTTAGCCTCAATTAGCCTATTTCTTTTGCATCTTCATGAAATATATTACGCCTTCCGAAATGTTCCGACTTCTCCGCCATATTTCTCACGGCCTACCTACATCTCTCCGTCCATCAGGAATATAGCCTTGTGGCCTTTTCGCCCATCTATCTTCACTCATTCGTATAAAAAGTTCCTCCCATTTCTCTCTATATTTTTTTCTGTCATCAGTCTCTCGAATGGTTTGATTTAGTTCTCCAAGCTATTCTATGTTAGCTCTTATAATCGTATCTATAGTATCGTATCGTAATCTTATAATCTATCGTAACTCTTTTAATTTCCTATAAATTTGACACCTTTGTCGTAAAATGCATACAAAGACTGAAATCTTATAAAAACAGTTTTCTTACGAGAAAACAGCCTTTCCAAGAATTTCAGCAGACATGGCGGCTTCCCTATCTTGTAGAGCATAAAAAGTTTAGTAAATGTGACGATTTTAAAAAATCCGGTAGTAGTATCTAACTTAAGTTTCAAGTTCGAACGATATTCTGTTCACACACACACACACACACACACACACACACACACACACACACACACACACACACACACACACACACACACACACACACCAATCGGTAAAAAAATGTTTTTGGATTCAGGGGGTCTGAAAACGTGTAGATCCGATGAACACTCGATTTCGAAAAATCGACATAAAAACAATATTTTCCTTCCTGTATATTTATATAGGCAAGATGAAGCAATAATATTAGGTTATACAGGAAGTTGGACTCCCTTAAAGAAACAAACATTTCAAACACGATTTTAAAGGACAAATTTTTCAGGTAGGACAAGTTTGCAATTAACATTAATACGGGAAAATTGGTAATATAAAAGATAATATCTAGGGTACAAACTGATATGAATCCGTCATTAATGAAAACGAAACGTATATCACTTTGATAAGGGAGAAATGTAAAGTTAGATGGTGTGTTTGAACGTGTAAGAAGAGATAAAGAGAGAGAGAGAGAGAGATCGGTGACAGTTATACGAAATTTCCTAATTTAAAACATCAGAGGAGAAATGAATATTAGAAAGGGCTAAAATGATACGGGGGTGTAAAATTAGCAAAATGTTAGAGAAGGTTTTAGAATATTGGTTTGAGGTATTTCAAATGATAGTGAAGGGTTTCAGAGAAAGGGGTAGATTTTGAATTATTTGCAATTAAGACCACTACGCGAGCGCGCGCATCTCGAATGGTTGAAACGGTAGCCATTCGTGTACTTATATACATATATATATATTCAATAGGGTTTAAAAGTGTTGGTACATTAAAGCCCCTAAATTTCTTCGAGTTGGTATTAGATGCAACCGGCTAACTGATACTAGAAGAGGGTAAGTTGTGAAATCAGTAAATTTACAACAGTAAATCTAATTAAATACGCATTTCCTCCAAAACCTATCTCATCCCGTAGGCGTTACGACCCTCCAACTTTACAACCACTCTCAATCAAACTTAACCCAACTAATCTACGCGATTTATTTCTCACATTTAGATCTGTTCACCAAACAGAATTATTTCAAAAGTTAAAGAACAAAATAATATATTTTATTATTTGACTATAATTACTACAGTAGTAATTAGAACCGCACACAACGGAAAATCTCCATCAAAACTAATTCTAATGATATTGTAACATTGTACAATGATATTTCCAGTACAACGCTTTTAAAAATGTGTTATTTAGGTCAGCAGCCGAAAGGCTGGTTTGAACCTCTGGAGGTTTTACTAAGTAAAAACGAGGAGTGAGGTGGTTTATTATTGCCTTCCTCACTGAGTTAAAAGAGTATGCTTATCAGCCTGCCAGGCCCTCCGAAAAGCACCTTCTTTCAACCCTGCAAATGACACCTTCACTTCATTCACCACAGTGACAGGCTGTATAACACAATTCATTGCTGTCAGAGGCGATAACTCTGACTAATGTCTTTTACACCTCTCTCTCTTCTGTTCTTTAATAATCAGTCATATATTTGGCAGGCTATGCGATAAGAAACAGAACTATTTTTTGTAACCCTGGAACCAGCAGATCGAGTGCAATTAATTTAACACTCATAATAATAATATTTATAATTATTATTATTATTTATTTATATAATTTCTCATTACTTACAAAAAACCAGGTGTGAAACACTCACACAACTTTCTCATTCTAAGGCAAATAATGAAAAATATAATCTAACATTAGTAATAATTATTAGAATTTAAAAAAAACTAACCTCAAAACACATAATCTTATTTTAATCATAAGTGAATGATGCAAAATTAAAACTAACCTTAGTTTGGCTTAAAAATACGGAAATCACTCTTTGCCGCTAAAGTAGGCTCTGTAGAGAAAAATGCTCTTAAAGAAAATTGTAGGTCTTTTAATTTCCTATAAATTTGATTTTAGTATACACTTTAGTCGTAAAATGCTTACTAAGGCCGAAATCTTAAAAAATCCATTTTTACAGATTTTCATGAAAAACATCATCTAATTACAGCTAAAGTAAGGATTAAAAAGAATTGTATACAACACAAATTGTAGGGTTTTAAATTTTTTAAAACTTTGATTATATAAATTTTTGCCCTAAAATACGTAATATGGTCGCAATCTTAAGAAAAAAGCATTTTTTTCTACGAGCAGAAATTGCGCCTACCCTGTCTTATAGAGCATAAAAATTGTAGTTTTACTTACCTGCGTAGACTAGAAATGTTTGATTTATTGTAATTACGAATGAATCGCCTTCTTTACTATTGCTATCATCGGTGTTTTCATTATCCGTCTCTCTAGTATCTACCTAACCGTTTTCTTTTTTTACAAAGTGCCAACAAAACTGTTAGGGAATAGCTTTCCTTCTTTATTTTCCGAATTGTGGAAAGAGAAACATCACAGAAGTTAGCCGCTCGCTCACGGCTTTTTTTAAGAGGCACGGATAGGCTTTTTTTTTATTTGTTTGTTTAAGGTCGCATCAACAATAAAGTCATTAGCGACCACAATTACATAACAATCTTAAATTAACAAAATTTACATAACAAAATTTGAATTAAAATGTCTTGAGTGAACAAAATTTGAATTAAAATGACTTGTTTAAACAAAATTTGGATTAAAATACATTGTGTACCTCTAAGTCCGTAAGGTATACAATCACATTCTGTATACTCTTGATGTCCGTCAGCATGATTTTCGTATTTTGTGTTAAGTTATACTTTTCTCGTAGATTACGTAATCCTGGACATTTTATCAGTAAGTGTATTATCGTCAATGTAGTATCGTTGCAAAAATAACAGGTCGGTGCATCAGTCTGGATAGGCATTTTTGTTTAGCTTCAAATTCACAACATTTTATTTCATTGCGTTCAGCACTGTGAATAGTTCGACCACGTTTTCGAGAAACCGACATTTCTGTTTACGGTAACTAACAATATATTCGTACAGTTAACCTACAAAAGGTTCCGCGATATAATGTATATGCTCCGAGTATAGTATAAGTTGTTATGTTTGTTGTACTGAAATTAACGCAGTCGCGCACGCGTACTGATGTTTTCCCCCCTTTACCCCTCGTTGTAAACAAGGGCAAACTTGTGACTCAAGTGACTATACTATTTAAAATCAAATCAGAAATATAACATTAAATATTCTATATGACTAAAATTAACACATACAATTACACTAATATGACAACAAATACAAAATCATATTACTCACGATAAATCTTGGTTGACAAGGCATATTTTTTATCCCTTCGAAATAGAAAACAGGCAACGTGAACTCACCTGGAAAAAAGAAGAAACAAAATTTCATTATAAACATGAAACACATACTAAACTAAAACATATTAAAGGTATCTCTAAAGGGTTATTCCCACAACTCAAGTTTACTAGCTGCTAGTAATAGCAGGACCTACTAGCGTGTAAGTGACGGTTCCCACGGAGCTAGTGCTCTGAAAATATTTATGTAAGCTGAGTTGTGTATTGCTGTACAAAGTACAGCTTACTAGCAACGTTTCCAAGCGTTCACACTGAGCTATTTTACTAGCGCTCGACTTTAGGTATGTCCACACTCGTGCGCTTTCTTTTTTACTTTCTCTTGCCTATATAAATATATAGGAAGGACAGTATTGTTTTCATGACGATTTTTCGAAATCGAGTTTTCAACGGATCTACACGTTTTCAGACCCCATGAACCCCAAAAACATGTTTTTAGCGATTGCTCTCTCTCTCTCTCTCTCTCTTTCTCTCTCTCTCTCTCTGTGCGTGTGTGTGTGTGTGTGTATGTGTATGAACAGAATATCGTACGAACTTGAAAGTTGAAACTTAAGTTAGATACCACTACCGGACCCGACACGAACATTTTCATTAAAATCGGTCAATCGGAATTAGTAGTTTATTCGTGTAATTTTTCACTTTTTTGCGACTTTCTCAAAAACGGCTCCTACGGTTTTTTTTAAAAATCCCCTCAATTACTAAATTTTTTATGCTCTACAAGATAGGGTAGGTAGGCGCAATGTCTGCTGAAATTCTTGGGGAGGCTGTTTTCTCGTAAATTTCTTTTTTAAGATTGTGACAATACTATGCATTTTAGCGCAAAAATGTATTAATAAAAGTTGTAGAGAATTTTAAATCCTACAACTTATATTTTCAACATTTTTTTGTATAACCCTTAGTTTAGCGGTAATTAGCAATTTTCTGTTTTTTTTTTTACGAAAACGTGTGAAAAATCGATTTTTTAAGATTTTGGTCTCGGTATGCATTTTACGACAAAAGTGTATCATAATCAAATTTATAGGAAATTGAAAGATCTTGTAACATCTGGTTGCCAGATTGTTACTTTTATTATGTTTGATCTGCATTGTTTATTGTAGTCGTCTGTCATATCTGTATTTACCGATAATTGCTCTTGTTTGCCGTTAGCTGGCGCGCCCTGTGTTTTTTTTTTCCGGTACTATTTCTGTCCCTCGCGCTGGCTGCGACGTGATGCCTGCCTGTGTGTTTTTCGGCGTAGTTCTATCTAGCCACGTTTACTGTTGTAATGTAATTTCTTTACGTTAAACTTTTGATAGTTTTAATACTTTTAGCAAAGTATTTTTCTTCTGCCCATTGAAATGGTAAGCAAATTTACTTTATTAGCATCCCAGGAACTGAGAACATTATTACGAGCTGTTTTTATTTTATTTGGTGAAGCTAAACTATGCTTAGCTTTAAGCCTATTTCAAACTATTAGCTACCTGTTGTATCAAACTAAAATCTATTGTAACTGCACTACTTTTGTAAAGTTATTATTTTTTTTGTATAAGAAATTTATTTTTCTAAAAGATTAGTTAATGGCATTTGCGCCAAGTTGTTTTAAGGTTAATTATTTTTTTTATATACTCGTAATTCTGTACTTATTTCCTTCTATTACTTAACCTTATCTTTTACCTTAATGGTATTGTGAGAATTTGCTGTTGTTAAAATCGCTTTTAAATTATTGACACTCGTACGATCTTTTGTACAGGGCTCGAGTGTGGGGCTCATGTGTGATACTCGAGTGTGGGGCTCATGTGTGGCACTCGAGTGTATGATTTGGAGTACCGTTTGGATGTAACCTGTTCCGATTAATGCAACACTGCAAGTTGGGTTTTCGATTCCCGAAACTAATGTTTATCAACTCCTTAAGAAGTACATCTTGATGGGATTTTCCTGCTGAATTAAAAATGTTTGAAACCTTCGAGGCATATGTATCTATCCGCTCTCGAAAACAAGTGTACTAGGAGCCGTGAGTGTTTTACGAAATCTGTGTTTTTTTTAAGAGGTATGTGTCAATTATATTTTATTTTTGTGAAACCACCAGTTTTCATCAACTATGTATCGGCGTAACCGAATTTTTACATCTTACTTGAAAGACTCTATCTCCGAATCCTTATTTAATTCACAACTGATCCAACAGGAAAATCTTGGTTAAGATGTTACCCAAAGTATATGAATTTTCTTGCATTTTCGTCATCTGTAACTGTAACTGCTATATTAAAATTAATATATTTTTTTGGAAAAATCTAATGTAACATGAAAACTAAAATCTTATACTCAAATTAAAACAGCAACCCAAGTTCTTTTGTTTTATGCAAATTTTGAATAATTTTTAAATTACTTTTCTGTTAAACTTACAGTAAATATGAAAGTAACAAGAAACTTTAATCATTTAATTAATATTAATGTGATATTATTGAAAACCTAATTTATTAGTTATTAAAAAAAAATATAGTAAAACTATTTATAAAATACATACATAATGTTGGCCAACAAAAGCTATAGTTTCTAGTATAAAAGCATTATTTTTTTTTATTTATCTACTTGCCATTCATCTTTTTGATCTTTCGGTCTACACCGATTTAATATATTGTTACTTAAGCATTTAATGGTTAATGTATTATATGCCAGTCTTATTTGATATAAATTAAAATTTTTATAACCTATTTTGTGAATGATTTATTTGGCTCATGCAACGCTTCCTCTTTTGGTTCAGCGCTTCCTAATTTTTATTTGTTTACACCCTTACCGACCTGTCGCTTGTGTTTTGGGCCGTGGGTGTTCACGGTGGCGACAAGGGTGTAGTTACAATCTACAACTTTTATTTAGAGTATCTTTTTCTACAGAGTTTAGTTTAGCATAAAAGTGATTTTCCGTATACTTTTAAGCCAAACTGAGATTGATTTTCATTTTACGTCTTTCACTCATGATTAAAATTAGGTTATGGTTATTGAGGATAGTTTTTTGTTTATTTCTAATGTTTTATTACTAAAGTTAGGTTTATTGTTAATTATTTGCATTGGCAAGAGAAAGTTGTGTGCGTGTTTCACACCAGATTTTTTAGAAAGTAGTCCGAGATACCTCCGGCAATTTACGCAATAAAGTACTCAGTTTTTAGCCGGTTTTCCGTTAATCTGGTTTTTTAAACGTCCGCTACTCCGTCCAGGCTTTTAATAAAAATCGGCGTTTAAGTACGTTGAAGATCAGAGTTTTTTATATAATATGAATGTTTTAATAATTAAATCTCATGTTCCGTTTAAGTAGAGTAGAGCCACTGCGGCAGAAATGCGGTACCTCAGAAGAATAGTGGGCAGGAATAAGAGAGACCGAATCAGGAATGAAACAATAAGAGGGGACCTGGGAGTACGACCTGTGAATACACTGATAGAAGAAAAACAATTGAAGTGGCTGGGACATGCTAGTAGAGCGGATGAATCGAAGAAAATAAAACAATTCCTGGAAGCAAAACCAGAAGGACGCCGACCGAGGGGCAGACCACGACAGAGCTATCAAGAGTACATGGAGCGGTTGGGGGAGGCTCGAGGAAAAGACTGGCAGCAGATGAGGAATATGATGATGGACCGAGGTATCTGGAGAGGATGGATCGAGGCAATGACACACCCTACGCTGAGAGGCAGAAGGGGCAGATAAAGAAGAAGAAGAAGTTCCGTTTAAAATGCCGGCCATTTTTTAAAAAAGTGCTTTTTTGTATCCACGTAAAGGTAAGGAAATGATTTTTGGACGGAACCATGCATTTTCATAACAGTATTAGTCAGTATTAGTATATGTCAAGCAAAGCGTTTATTTTTTAAAATAAAAACATCGTTAAATAATTCAAAATGAGCTACAGAATGAGTTGCAACAGGAAAAACACAGACGTACATTTTTCTAAGCGACTATACTCGGAGCGGATACAACTGTAGAGCTCAGTTCCTCTCAATAAGTTTAGGGGCTAATAAAATTTTCTGTTACCACCGCATATCTATTTATAATTACCAATGAAAAATACGATATTTGGCGCAATACTGCTGTAACATGCATGACTATGTGAACGAATAAAGCTTCTCGACAAGATAAAAACGTATCCATTTAACTTAAGCCAATGTAAACTAAGCCAAAGTGTTTAAGCCAATGTAAACTATCGGACCTAACCGGTGTACTGAAAATTACGATAGCTTGCATCGTGCCCGAAGAAAAGAAAATACGCCAAGAATGGGCATTAAAAGATGATGGAACATCTCAGAAAAGAAAACGTGAAAGGAAGGAACCACTTGTTAAAAAGTATTGAATGAATATTTCACCATTGTAACATCGCAAGGCGTTAGTGTCAAAAGTCCAATGCTTAAAACCAAGGCAAAAGGTTTTGCTAAAAAGTTAATCATTGTTCTGATCCCCTTTTATTTGTTTCGTGTGTATATGGATAGAACTTGCATGTAAAATTTATGTATGTCATAATTCTAATGAAATACAGTATCGTATACGCCACATTTTACGAATACGTTTATTAGGGCCAGCCGTTTAATTGGGCCAAAATGCTCCGTTCCCGATGTGCCCCAATTATCCGGAATTGACTGTATATGAATTGACTGTTATGTAGGGTAAAAGAAAGTAAAAACAGATTATTAATTAAAATGAAGCCATGAAAATACAGTAACTGATTATTCAGGTAAAATTTATGAAGTGACATTCAACAAAATCAACTAAGTCTATCTATGAACAACGTAATGTAGAATTTGAAATGTTCCATATGAACGGTTATGTCATATAAAAGTGACATGATATCACATGGAATGGATAATTGGTTAGAAAACGTCATATGTTGTCAACTGTTAGTAATAGTGTTTAAACGTTAATAATATGAGTGAAATATTTTAACGCGAGTGTTTTATACAATGTCACGAGTTAAAACGATAATAATCAAACGTTTGTAAAATGAACGTTTGGTTATGTCTGAACAATAAGTTACTATTATTAACATGGAATTCTGTATTTGATATTGGTTTTTGTATTATTACAGTTTCAATTATCGTTCATATAAATACACAAATTAACAATTGCCTTTCAAATTCATTTATTATAAATAGTTTTCATTGATAGTGCATGAATAGTTTTTACTTTCTCTTGCCTATATGAATATATAGGAAGGAAAGTATTGTTTTCATGTCGATTTTTCGAAATCGAGTTTTCACCGGATCTATACGTTTTCAGACCCCCTGAACCCAAAAAACATGTTTTTAGCGATTGGTCTGTGTGTGTGTCTGTGTGTGTGTGTGTGTGTCTGTGTGTGTGTCTGTGTGTGTGTGTGTCTGTGTGTGAACAGAATATCTCAAGAACGGAACATCGTACGAACTTGAAACTTGAAACTTAAGTTACATACCACTACCGGACGCGACACGAACATTTTCATCAAAATCGGTCAACCGGAAGTAGTAGTAACTTAGTTTATTCGTATAATTTTTCAGTTTTTTGCGATTTTCTCAAAAACTGGTCCTACGATTTTTTTTAAAATCGCCTATTTTACTCAATTTTTGATTCTCTACAAGATAGGGTAGGCGCCATGTTTGCTGAAATTCTCGGTGAGGCTGTTTTCACGTAAAAACGTTGTTTTTTTAAGATTACGGCTTTAATATAAATTTTAGCGCAAAAACTTAAATAATAAAAGTTGTAGAGAATTTAAAAACCTACAACTTTTGTTTCAAACATTTTTTTGTATGACGCTTAGTTTAGCAGTAATTAGCGATTTTCTGATTTTTTCTCACGAAAACGTGTGAAAAATCGATTTTTTAAAGATTTTGGCCTTAGTATGCATTTTACGACAAAAGTGTATATAACCAAATTTATAAAAAATTAAAAGATCTACAACTTTTATTAAGAGCATTTTTCTCTAAAGAGCCTAGTTTAGAGAGAAAGAGTGATTTTCCGTATTTTTAAACCAAACTGAGTTCGAATTTCATTTTGCGTGTTTCACTCATGATTGAAATATGGTTATATTTTTGAGATTAGTTGTTTGTTTATTTCTAATGTTTTATTACTAATGTTAGGTTTATTGTTAATTATTTATATTGGCAAGAGAAAGTTGTGTGAGTGTTTCACACCAGATTTTTTTTTTTGAAGTGTATGAACAAAAAGCACATGGTGGAAGGACAGTGGCGGTTAATCCCAAACAAAGAAATCTGCAAACTAATGCCCCCACTAACAAATAACTTTAGAAAGAAAAGAATATCATTCCTAGGACACATACTCAAGAGCCGAAAAGTCCGGATTTGTGAACCGGCTGATCAACCATTTTTGGAATGTGTCGAGACCTAGGTGGCTGAAGGAGGTACAGCAGGATGTGGAGGAACTTGGAATCACTAAACAAGACCTGCTAACAAAATCAGTTAACTACAACAAACTAGTCAAAATTTATATGGTAACATTCGAACCAAAAACCAGAAGAGTGTACAACAGGGTGTTTACTGACGAAGACCGGAAACAGAGATCGAAACGTTTTAAGAAAATGTGGGCTAAACGAAAGGAAGCCACCGCTTAGGAGAGCGTGTTTTCACAGAAACCCAACACTGGAAGAGACCTAAACTTGAACTAGAGTGATCCTATGAGGTTTCAAAAGTAAAAAAAAAAAAAAAAAACAGTTTTCATATTTCAAATACAGTACTACCACGTTTATCCATTAAACTGACACCGAAAGAGATCCGGAAAATCGAAAATCTTGATAAACCGTAAACAATCGGAAATCGATAAAAAATGTAATTGGAAAACCGTTACCGGTTATTTATACTTTTTTCGGTAGCAACACACTACTACAGCCCGTATTCGTGCACCCGAGTTTGAAATGAATTACCTCGTAAACGGATAATACCACCTAAATAAACAATACGTAATTTAAATTCAGAAAATACTGTTCAACACTTTGTATTGAAATGCCCAATGTATCCAGAGACTCGAAGCTGTTATATAAGAAAATACTTTGCAAATGTTATTTTAGACAATTTGTTTTTGTTTTTTTTTGGTTTAACGTCCGACTGTCATGGAATTACTGCTAATGCAGACGGTGAAGGATGAAATGATTTTTTGTAATGTATGAAAATATGCCGTGCCTGAATGAGATTCGAACCCAAGACCGCATGATGAGAGGCGCGCACGTTACCAATTACGCCAATGCGGCCGGAATTTTAGACAAGGATAGGTTGATTGTTCTATTTTATAAAATTTCAATATTTGCAAGATAAATGATATTTACATGGTTTTGCTACAAAGCCTTTAGCAAATTCCGGATTTCCAAAATCCGGAAGATTATTTTTAGTGTCAGTTAGGAGGTGTTTGGTATGCTTGGGTTATGTATTGAGGTTAGTAACAATGAGGAATTAATTGCAAAAATTTACAAAATATAATACTTTGAACTTTAAAATTATTATATATTTCTAAGATGTGGCATATAAATAGTGTAATTGCTTCAATTATAAATTAATTTGTCGTAATTTATGTTATCTAAAAATATTGTACTTATTGTTTTGAGGTTTATTTCAATGTTGAACAGAATTTTAAAAAGTTGTAGCAAATTACTACTTTGTAGATACGTACTGATAAATTAGGTAGTGTGATGATATTGTTTGCAAATGGGTGCAGAAACTTGAGTTATAGAAGCAAATGTATTTATTAATGATAACTTAAGAAATAAAATGAGGAAAAGATAAGGTAAATTAAAAAAGACCTGTTCCTTCAATTAGTACAGCGTCATTTAATAATGACTAAAAACATAGGTTAGGCCTATATATTTTGTATTTTACATTGGGATGATAAAGTCGTATGAGAGTTGTACACCAAATTTTTTCTGGCTATATTTTTATACAGTTGCAAAATTAAATAAATAAAGTTACAGTATTAACAAAAATAAGTTCAGTTATAAAAATACTTTATATTATACAAATTTTACTGGAAAACGTAAACTTTTTTTCATAAAATAAACTTTAAAAATATCGGCGCTTTTATAAACTGAAAGTTACTTCATTTCCAAGAGGGGGAAAAATACCCACAAATGACTGAAATTTTTTTATAAAGAGCCAAAAGGCATTATTCCCATCATTATAAAACTTCCATCTAGATGCCTGCATTGTTTTCGTTAGGCTGGTAAAATAAAGGAAAAAATAATTCAAAAGGAAGACAAGAGAAGCAAAAAAAAAAAACGAGAAAGGCATTGAGCCTGATAAGGTAAAAAAGGCTGCTGCTGGTGGGTATTCCGTTTTTGTTCTGACTAACGTTCTTTCTCGAATGATAAAAATGTATTCTAAAGCGACTTCTAGATAGATCAATGATAATATTGCTTAAAAAGTGAAACTGAAAGAATAAGTACGGCAAACTGCACCAACGTTATACCAAATCTCAAGAGAGTACAAAATTGTTCTTATTCTACAAATAATTAAAAATCTGGTGTGAAACACTCAAACAACTTTCTCTTTGTCACATTTTAATCATAACTGAATGATGGAAAATGAAAATCAACCACAGTTTGTCTAAAAAATACGAAAAATCAGTCTTTCACACTTAACTAGGCTCTATAGAGATAAATGCTCAAAAAAAAAATTGTAGATATTTTAATTTCGTATAAATTTGATTATATAGGCTACACTTTTGTCGTAAAATCGTAAAAAATCCATTGTTTTACACATTTTCGTTAAAAAAAAACAGAATATCTCTAATTACCGCTAAACTGAACGTTATACAAAAAAAAATTGTAGAATTTTAAATTCTCTACAACCTTTATAACATATCTTTTTGCGCTAAAATGCATATTAAAGCCGCAATCTTAAAAAAACAATTTTTTACGAGAAAACAGCCTCCCCAAGAATTTCAGCAGAAATGGCACCTATCCTATCTTATAGAATATAAAAAATGTAGTAAATGAGGCGATTTTTAAAAAAAATCGTAGAGCCGTTTTTTGAGAAAATCGCAAAAAATCGCGAAAATTGACACGAAAAACAACTACTTCCGGTTGACCAATTTTTGATGAAAATGATCGTGTCGGGTCCTCTAGTAGAACCTAACTTAAGTTTCAAGTTTAAAGTTCGTACGATGTTTCGTTTTTGAGATATTCTGTTCTCTCTCACATACACACACACACACACACAAATTGCTAATAACATTTTTTTGGGGGTTCAGGAGGTCTAAAAACGTGTAGAAAAACATACCTAAAACTGAAAACACACCTAAACCGCTATATTTGTGAAAACAATGCAAAAATTCTACGTCACTACGTACCAGTCGAGTTGTTGGGGACCAGACTACGTCATTTTATATCTCACTGCAGCTGCGCGTGACCGCTACACGGTGTAGTATATTAACCGTGGGCGAGTCGTGACATAATTTATACATTTATTTTATTACTCTGTCCATATGTAACAGTATTTTAAAATCTGATAAAAATAAGCGTAACATACAATGTAAGGAATAGAGACGTGTGAAACTAAACTAAAATAGTAGCGAAGTGAAAATTAAATAACAGGTGAATCTAATTATGACAAGAGATAGGGTGTAATAACACAGCAAGTTGTCATCTAATCTTGTTCATGACGTCAACAGAGAATGTATTTGTCAGATACAAGAAGACAATTATAGTAGGTACTTTAATGAGAAGGCGTGCTAAATTTTCTACAAGTGAGATAGTGAAATTAGAAGAAAAGAGATAGGTATATCAAAGGGAGAGGTTACTTGGTTACTTACTCCATGCCATAAAGTACATTACATTAGTGAGTTAACTTTGTTACCAACTGCACATTTCCTCGCCCGATCCTCTTCACTTCAAGTTATAACTCACCTTGGTAACAGACAGTGGTCGCACCTCTACCCCCCCACAGCTTCAAACATCCTTTACATCCCCTTTACCATTCTACATATTCGAATCACCTTCAAGAACTATCACCACAATCTAGTATCTATTAATGCACCGAATCACTTGCACATGTAATATGAATAAATAATTACTGACAATTTCAATTACAAGATGTATTGAGAGTAGATCCCACATGCCACATTGTATACTAGAATTGTTTGGGCAAAGTCAGCGATGCTAATGAAGTTTATTTACCAGTTGAATCTCCCAAAGCAGGTTCCAAACCCACGTTCAGAAAGGTGAATCGAATTAAGTCATAATGTATGTACTAATTACATAAAAGGTGAAATCACAAAGCACAATTGAACTATACGAGCGAAACATTTAACCCTTGCAATACCGACGTCCGTCAAAAAGGACAACAATATATTTTACGTAGTTATAACATCCGGTTTACCGGACGTCCTTAAGTTATGGATAAAGTGCCAACGTCCGGATAACTGAACATTTTCAAAAAAAAACTTTTAAACAAAAATTAATAGAATAATGTATTTTGAAACCGCCTCCGTGACGTAGTGACTAGCGCGCTACCCTACAAAGCGGAAGGTCCCGGGTTCAATTCCCGACTAGGGTCTAGAAATTTTAACACCTTAAAACCACCGTTAAGGTACAAAAACCCACAGTGGTTGCTACTGACCAAGTTGACGATACGACTCTTAATTAACTAAAAAACTATTTTGAAAATTTTTAGTGTTGAAAGATTTCCTTTTTTTTATGAACACATTTTTTTTTTTTAATTATTAGTCTAATGAGTGTACGTTGCAATCTGTTCAATTCAGAACAATAAGCAATGCCATGACCAAATGAGATGAGGATTATACGTATGACGTGTAAATGATGGGTACTCTTGTACAGGCTCAGGCTGACCATTCCTGAGAGTGTATAGTTAATTGAACCCCAACCATCTAACCACTGTCTAGCATTCAAATCCGTATAAAAGTAAGTACCTTTTATAGGATTTGAACCAGGAACCTTCGTCTCCGAAAATTAGCTGTTACAGCTGAATGAACACAATAAAAATAAATTTTTAACAGGAAATTTTATTTTTCTGTAACGTTGAAATTTTGGTCCGCAGTGGTAGGCTTACGCCTGCAAGTTTTCGAAATAAGAGCTAGCACTTTTTTATACCCTTATTCAAATTAAATGGTACTTTACATTAAACTTTGAAACATTATTCGGCACTGAAAGGGTTAAACGTTCTGTAGTGACAAATAAATAAACGTTGCACGTAAAATAATATACGAGGTTCATCAAAAAAAAAAAAAAATTTAAAAAATTTAAAAAACGCTTTAATTTAACAATTACTTAAAAAAAGTAACTAAAAAGAAAAAAATAAAAAAAATTTACAAAAAAAAATTACAAAAAAAATCACAGAAAAAAATTATAAAAAAAATAAAAAAAAATAAAAAAAGATAAAAAAAATTTTTTAAGAAACGCTATTATTTAACAATGATTCAATTCTTTTATTTGTAACAGTAATGTCTGTAATTTTTTTTTGTAATTTTTTTTTTTATTTTTTCTTTTTAGTTCATTTTTTATTTGAATCATTGTTAAATAATAGCGTTTCTTAAAATTTTTTTTCTGTGATTTTTTTTGTAATTTTTTTTTGTAAATTTTTTTTATTTTTTTCTTTTTAGTTACTTTTTTTAAGTAATTGTTAAATTAAAGCGTTTTTTAAATTTTTTAAATTTTTTTTGAAAAATTTTTTTTTCAAAAAATTTTTTTGAAATTTTTTTGTAATTTTTTTTACAAACACCTATTGTCATCGAAGATAAACAAGTGTGCAAAGTTTGATTCATATTGATACGGTAGAAGTATTAAAATTTTAAGTTGCAAGATTTGATGGATCCAAGATTAAGTTATTTTGTAATAATAAAAGCGTTTAAAAAAAATTTTTTTGTAAATTTTTTTTTATGTCAGCGTATTGTCATCGAAGATAAACAAGTGTGCAAAGTTTCATTCATATTGATACAGTAGAAGTATTAAAATTTTAAGTTGCAAGATTTGATGGATCCAAGAGTAAGTTAAAAAAAAAAAAAATTTTTTGTAATTTTTTTTTTATGACAGCGTATTGTCATCGAAGATAAACAAGTGTGCAAAGTTTGATTCATATTGATACGGTAGAAGTATTAAAATTTTAAGTTGCAAGATTTGATGCTTCCAAGAGTAAGTTAAATAAAAGCGTTTAATAAAGAGAATTTTGTGATTTCTCGAGTTTTGTATCCGATTTCCAAATGGTTTTTTTACCTAGTTGGTGCACCTGTTCCTAACATATTATGTTCGCAATTACATTTTGAATTTACGGTTTATTGTTAGTAGCTGAAAAACGTACGTTTGTTTGCATTTGCTCGGCGATTTGTTTCTCTCGAAAAAATGAATCAAAGAGTTTGCAATAAATTTTGAGTGCAAAATGATATCATTCGAAATAATGACAAACAGTGGCTTTTGGTGAATCTACTATGAGCAAAACAAGGGTTTACGAGTGGTACAAACGGTTTAAAAATGGCAGTGAAAACGTTGAAGATGACGACCGTCCTGGACGACCTAGCACATTAATAACCGACGACAGCGTCGTAGAAGTGAGGAAAATGATTCAGAAAGATAGCAGAATCATTAATCGAACGGTTGCTGATGAGGTTGGTATATCATTTAGATCATGTCAAGCAATTTTTTCTGATATTTTCGGCATTCAATGCGTAACAGAAAAGATCGTTCCGAAATTACTAAATTTCGAACAAAAAGAACGTCGAGTGGATATCGCCCAAGAATTGGTGAATGAAATCAACACTAAGCCAGAATTTCAGCAAATGGTCATAACAGGTGACGAAACATGCGTATGACGGTTTCAACGTTTTGCCACCATTGATGGCCTAAAAACAGAACCACTAAAGGAGCTGAAAGCTATGTACAAAAAAGTGAGTTTCAGAAGTGCTTCCAAGATTGGAAGAAGTACTGGCACTAATGCATTATATCTGAGGATGATTACTTTAATGACGACAAAATTGATAAACATGAATAAATAAAAATCTGGTGTGAAACACTCACACAACTTTCTCTTGCCAATGCAAATAATTTACAATATAATTTAACATTAGTAATAAAATATTAGAAATAAACAAAAAACTAACCTCAATAAACATAACCTTATTTTAATCATGAGTGAAACACTCAAAATGAAAATCAACCTCAGTCTGGCTTAAAAATACGGAAAATCACGCTTTCACGCTAAACTAGGCTCTGTAGAGAAAAATGCTCTAAACAAAAGTTGTAGATCTTTTAATTTTCTATAAATTTAATTATATACACTTTTGTCGTAAAATGCATACTAAGACCGAAATGTTAAAAAAATCGATTTTTCTCACGTTTTCGTGAGAAAAAAACAGAAAATCGCAAATTACCGCTAAACTAAGCGTTATACAAAAAAATGCTTGAAACAGAAGTTGTAGGTTTTTAAATTCTCTACAACTTTTATTATATAAGTTTTTGCGCTAAAATGCATATTAAAGCCGCAATCTTAAAAAGAAAATGTTTTTACGTAAAAACAGCCTCACGCAGAATTTTAGCAAACATGGCGCCTACCCTATCTTGTAGAGAATAAAAAATTGAGTAAACCAGGCGATTTTTAAAAAAATCGTAGGACCAGTTTTTGAGAAAATCGCAAAAAAGTGAAAAATTATACGAATAAACTACTACTTCCGGTTGACCGATTTTGATGAAAATGTTCGTGTCGCGTCCGGTAGTGGTATGTAACTTAAGTTTAAAGTTTCAAGTTCGTACGATGTTCCGTTCTTGAGATATTCTGTTCACACACAGACACACACACACACACACACAGACCAATCGCTAAAAACATGTTTTTTGGGTTCAGGGGGTCTGAAAACGTATAGATCCGGTGAAAACTCAATTTCGAAAAATCGACATGAAAACAATACTTTCCTTCCTATATATATTTATATAGGCAAGAGAAAGTAAAAAATCGTTTATGAAAAACTAAAATTCCTGTTATTTTTGATCAAGCCTCGCATATAATACTTACAATGACAAAATTATATCATATTTAATCAATATCATACGAGGTGTGGCTATTAAATAACGAGACTGACGTAGTAAAAAAATTTTATTTTTGTTTTATACACAATCACATATTGTCATCTTCAATACACATTCCTCTCAATCCCTACAACTTTCCATGCGAATTTTCCATTGTTGGAAACAGTGCTGGAAGTCATCTTCTGTCAGCTCCTTCAGACATGTGCCAGTTTCTCTTTTACTGCTTCCACAGATTCAAATCTTGTCCCTTTTAATGCTGATTTCACCGTAGGAACAGGCAGAAGTCTCATGGAGCAAGATCTGGTGAATAAGGTGGATGTTCTAACACTAAGATGCTGTACTTGGCTAAGAACCTCTTGACAAATAACGCGGAATGAGCTGGCGCATTGTCTTGGTGGAGAACCCATTATTTGTCTTTCCACATTTCGGGGCGTTTTTTCCTTACTCTTTGACGTAGTTTAGAAAGTACCTCAAGGTAGTAATATTGATTAATTGTTTGACCTTCAGGAACCCAGTGAAGGTACACAACCCCATGGATATAAAAAAAAACAATCATCATTACTTTAAATTTTGACTTGCTCATTCGAGCTTTTTTGGCTCTCGGTGAAGTTCAGCTCTTCCAGTGCAAGGATTGGCGCTTCGTTTCCGGATCATAGAAAAACCCACGTTTCATCACATGTTATTATCGTTTCCAAAAAATTTGGGTCATTTTCAATCGCGTACAAATTGTCACTACAAACATTTTTGCGTCCTTTATTTCAAACATTTTTGAGCGGCACGTGTCCTGAAGGAGCTGACAGAAGAAAATGACTTCCAGCACTGTTTCCAACAATGGAAAATTCGCATGGAGCGTTGTAGGGATAGAGAAGGAGTGTATATTGAAGGTGACAATAAGTGATTCTGTATAAAATTAAAATTAAATTTTTTACAAAATCAGTCTCGTTATTTAATAGCCACACCTCGTATAACGGTGCGGGGCGCGATTTATTCAGTGAATGAATAGTCGTTAGTATTTGGCTGGCGTAATAAAGTTAACTACAAATGTAAAAGCAATAAATTTGAAGTGTAAAATTACATAATATAATGAAAATTAAAAGAATTTGTCAAAAACCTCCAAAACGGAATTCAAATTTAATATTAACAAATTTATTTCAGCTACGGTGAACAATATTTAAAAATACAACAAAAAATTTCACACACCCGTTTAAGAAGAAAAAGTTGAAAAGAATAAAACAATTTATAAATTGTTATAAAATTTATACCTTCCATTATTCTTCTTCACCATCACATAACACTTTCCTTGTCATTTCCTCAAATTCTTCATCTTCGTTTATCAACCTCTTTGTTGTCATCATAAATCCCGAAACAACTTTTCTTTCTCTTACCGTTCCAAAGTTACTTAACTTTAAAACTTTGTAAACTTTTGCTGTCTACTTCTTCCTCTTGTTTAACTCATTTTATTGTATTTGATAAAGTTTAGTTCTATATATATATATATATATATATATATATATATATATATAGATATATAGATATTTCGTGATAGCTACTGTAGAGTCTAGTATCTTGATTTTTCACAAACACAAACCTTTTAAAGAAATAATACTTCCAAACTTTTTAAAGGAACTAGATAAGTTTTCTTTTTTTTATTATACCCGTACATTGTTAGGTAGTTAATTTCATTTCAAAACAAATCCTGACATTCGAATAAATAACAACGTCAGCCAATTTAGGAAATTCAAAATTTACTAATCCAAATTTATGACCTTTTTCACAAAGAGATTAGATTGTAAACATCGTCAATATCATTTTGTTTACTCTTCTTCCAAGTTTTCTTCGAACCAACACAACTCCTTTTCACCTCTCTCTATCTGTAAAATTGTTACTCCTACATTGTTCTCTAGGTATCGGCATTTTCTTCCCAATTCTTCCATAACTCAACAACCCATCCTCTTCACTTTTGATCTACCTCTTAAGGTCGATTCACACATAGAGGACTCTGCACTGACTGTGTCATTCGAGTGTCCGAAAACGGTGCTTTACATTAAAAAAGACAAAAACAGTTATCATAATTCTCACTACATGGACTGTGCCCGACCGTTCATCTGAAAAGCTATACATCAAGGTCACGGTTCGACACAGCCTGTGCGCAGCACAAAAAGTGTGAATTGTCGTGGGCGACCACGGGGCGCCTTCATACTTCAGTGTCATCATCTGTCAAGGATTAGGCTCAATGGCCTGTTCCGGCATCCATTTCTTTCTTGGTATTCCCAAGCTTCACTTCCCTCTAGGTTCATGTTCCCATACTCGTAAAGAAAGTATGTCTGCTGGCATGGGAAGTAAATGGTTAAACAAGTTTCTTTCATATATTCTTAACGTTTCACACAGTGACTAAACATTTAATTCGGCGCGTATAACTTCATTATGTACTCTTATCTAACCGGGTAACCTTTGACTCCACGCAAAAATCTCAGCAGCCTCGTATCTAGGCTGCTTGAGATTTATTTCCCTGTAATGAAACCCATGCTTCACTTCCATGTTATGAGTGGTACACCCATTGCTCTATAAAATTTAATTTGGGTGTACTGCCTCGTTTTATTTTCTATTGTCCTGCGAATAGAACCGTATACGGTGCTGAATTTTGGCAGTTTTTTTACTAACGTCATCATCTTTGTCATAGGAAATCCTGCATCTAAAAAATTTTAAATTAAAACTTGTTCTGTAGTTCGGTTGTAAAGTATAATTTTTGAATGGATCGGCCATCTTCCCTTGATGCCATAACCTTTGATTTCTGCGCCGATATTCTCATGCCAAATTCTGCGTTAATGTTGTGCAACTTATAAACGGCATATTGGAGCCTGTCTTCTGTGCCAAAAATAATAACAGCGTCATCTGCGTACAACAATTTATTTAGGAATACGTACTTCCAAAGCTGAATGCCTGAGTCAAATAAAAATCAACGTAAAAATTAAATAACATCGGAGACATTGGACAGCCTAGTCGTAGGCCTTTATTTATTTTCATTTCGTCTGTTTTCAAGTCAATGTCAAGAAAAATCACTTCAGTAGCCCTAATTAATCTCAATTATCCGGATTATCAACGTTCTACTGTACTTAGTTCTTTCTCGTAAAATCTACCTTTTAATTTTTGCTTCCGGAATTCAGAAGAAAGCTTTTGTATTTTTATTATTTGTTTACTACCACATCTTCCTATTTCTTTCCAGAAAACCAAAACAGGGTACTTAAAAGTTGGTTCCTTTTGTTCGGGGGGGGGGGGATTAGTTCAAGATTTTATACGGACTGCTATTAGTATGAATATATTACACGTTAAGAAAAGGTCTGCATTATGAACATTGTATTTAGTTATAGATAAGAGACATTTGTTCAACATAAAATTATTGTATTATTAGCCAATTTAGTTTAATCTTTACGTTTTTATAATTAATAGTAATAATAAATAATTGTTAGTTTCAGGAAGTCTGTTTGTTTTACCCAGAGCACTAACAAACCTAACCTTAGATGTGACAACGATAAGCAAAAGTGTGTTTCCAGTGAGAGAATACAACAAACATTCATTGATTGTTACTTATAATACAAAGGTAAAATACTGTATGGTAATTGCACTAAAGAATGCAACCTTCACATTTGTTTTTAATAAAAATGCAATCCACATAAAAAGAGCAAAAACGCAATATGTTATGAGTGGTACACCCATTGCTCTATAAAATAGATAGATATGATGCCATAACCATATACGAGTATTTTATTTACTCGTATTTTATTATTATAAAATTTGCATATAATTATTAGCAAGTAAATATAATTATCAGCAACTTTTAATACTGCTGCAAAAATAATTCGTAGTATAAAAAGTTACAAACTATAAGTATCCCCTAAATCAATTATCTACGTATTTACGTACACTTTGTTCCAAAATGAAACCGAGAGTTGTTAATATAGTCGTACCGTTTCTTAAATTGAAACTCTACAGGATGCTTTTAACAACCGCGTAACTTTAAAATCGAGCAAATAAAAAAGCGTAATTCTAAGGGAAGCCTGTACCGTATTACTTTAGCATTTATGTACTGCATACGTTTTTTATATTGTTATGTATTTTTCACATTCACTTGCCTATATAAATATAAAGGAAAGAAAATAGGTATTGTTTTCATGTCAATTTTTTGAAATCGAGTATTCACCGAATCTACACGTTTTCAGACCCCCTGAACCCAAAAAAAAAACATCTTTTTAGTGATTGGTCTGTGTGTGAACAGAATATCTCAAGAACGGAACATCATACGAACTTGAAACCTCAAACTTACGTTAGATATCATTAGAGGAACCGATACGAACATTTTCATCATAATCGGTCAACTGGAACTAGTAGTTTATTCGTGTCATTTTTCACTTTTTGCGATTTTCTCAAAACCGGCTCCTACTATTTTTGTTAAAATCGCCTCATTTACTACATTTTTTATGCTCTACAAGATACGGTAGGCGCCATGTCTGCTAAAATTCTTGGGGAGACTGTTTTCTTGTAAAGAAATTAATTTTCTAAGATTGCGGCTTTAACATGCATTTAAGCGCAAAAAAGTATATAATAAAATAAAATTTTTTACAACGTCAGTCTCGTTATTTAATAGCAACACCTGTATAGAAAAAATATCAAAAACTAAAGGTACCAAATTTTATTAATATTGGAGAATATCAAATAACCATTTCATTTTAAAGCATTATTTTAAAACATTTGCAAGGTATGAATTTTCGTTAAACGACTGAGCCATAGAATATACATTGTATTGAAGAAGCTTTTTCAAGCGTAACTAATACTGTATTCATGTTCCAAATAACCCAAACGAAAACGACTGGAAGAAAGACGTATCATTATTATGTTCACGCGTAAAGTTTGCTGTTATAAACACATAAAACCAAAGTATGAAAAAATATGATAAAGAAAAGTATGAACATAAAAATACTAATAACAACGAAAGAAGTTTAAAATATAAAAAATCTGGTGTGAAACACTCATACAACTTTCTCTTGCCAATGCAAATAATTAACAATAAACCTAACATTAGTATTAAAACATTAGAAATGAACAAAAAACTAACCTCAAAAAACATTAGTGAAATACGCAAAATTAAAATCGACCTCCGTTTAGCTTAAAAATACGGAAAATCGCTCATTCACGCTAAACTAGGCACTGTACAAAAAATGCTTAAAATAAAAGTTTTAGATCTCTTAATTTCCTATAAATTTTATTTTATACACTTTTGTCGTAAAATGCATTCTAAGGCCGAAATCTTAAAAAAATCGATTTTTCACACGTTTTCGTGAGAAAAAACAGAAAATTGCTAATTACCGCTAAACTAAGCGTTAAACAAAAAAATGTTTGAAATAAAAGTTGTAGAATTTTACACTCTCTACAACTTTTATTATATAACGTTTTGCGGTAAAATGCATATTCAAGCCGCAATCTTAAAAATAAAATGTTTTTACGTAAAAACAGCCTCACGCAGAATTTCAGCAAACATGGCGCCTACCCTATCTTGTAGAGAATAAAAAATTGAGTAAACCAGGCGATTTTTAAAAAAAATCGTAGGACCAGTTTTTGAGAAAATCGCAAAAAGCGAAAAATTATACGAATAAACTACTACTTCCGGTAGACCGATTTTGATGAAAATGTTCGTGTCGGGTCCGGTAGTGGCATGTAACTTAAGTTTCAAGTTTCAAGTTCGTACGATGTTCCGTTCTTGAGATATTCTGTTCACACGCAGACCAATCGCTAAAAACATGTTTTTTGGGTTCAGGGGGTCTGAAAACGTATAGATCCGGTGAAAACTCGATTTCGAAAAATCGACATGAAAACAATACTTTCCTTCCTATATATTCATATAGGCAAGAGAAAGTAAAAAGAAGTAGAAAAATAAGATTCTAACAAACATTAAAGATGGTTAAAAAAATCATACCATTACGCACAAGCCAAGTTCGAAAAATGGAAAACTGCTAAAAAATCCTACATAGCTCTATGTAAAAAAAAACAGCTGCCCGTACAGGCTTCATCCTGGAATCATTTTGTTTTATTTCAGTAAATTTCACTTTCTCTTGCCTATATGAATACATAGGAAGGAAAGTATTGTTTTCATGTCGATATTTCGAAATCGAGTTTTCACCGGAAGTACACATTTCAGACCCCCTGAACCCAAAAAACATGTTTTTGGTTGTGTTTGTGAGTGTGTGTGAACACATATCTCAAGAACGGAACATCGTACGTAATTTAAACTTGAAATTGAAGTAAGGTACTGCTAGAGGACCCGATGCGAACATTTTCATCAAAATCGGTCAATCGGAAGTAGTAATTTACTCATGTAATTTTTCACTTTTTTGCAATATTAGCTATCAAAACCGGATCCTAGGATTTTTTTAAAATCGCCTTATTTACTATATTTTTAATGCTTAACAAGATAGGGTAGGCGCCAAATCTGCTGAAATGTTTGTCGAGGCTCTCGTAGAAAAAGATGGTTTTTTAAGATTGCGGCCTTAATTTGCATTTTAGCCCAATAATGTACACAATAAAAGTTGTAATTTAAAAACCTACAAATCTTATTATAAACATTTTTTGTATACCCGCTTAGTCTAGTGGTAATCAGTAACTTTCGGTTTTTTCATGAAAATCTGTAAAAATTGATTTTATTATGATTTCGGCCTTAGTATGCCATTTACGACAAAAGGGAATACAATAAAATTTATAAAAAATTAAAAGATTCCTGCACAGAACCTAGTTTACCATGGAAGAGTGATTTTCCGTATTATTAAACCAAACTGAGGTTGATTTTTATTTCATTTACTCATGATTAAAATAAGGCTATGTTTTTTGAGGTTAGTTTTTTGTTTATTTCTAATTTTAGGTAATATTGTTCATTTTTGCATTGGCAAGAGAAAGCTATGAGAGTGTTTCACAGCAGATTTTAAAATTAGGGTTATAAACAAATCAAAAATAAGATTTTCTAAAAATAGGTAGGATACATACCGTACTTCCTCGAATATACCGCACCCGATTTTCGAAGGTACTTTCAGAAAAAATTAAAACTGTCAAAAGTAAAATGAAACATTACCAATTTATTTGAAAACAGTGAAAATCTTCATAACCTTGAATAATTCATTGAACGTATCACAATGAACTAAAATAATAGCTGAACTATAAAAAGTTACTTTTAAATAAAAATATGAAATTTTTCTATTTCGCCTCTCCCCCTCGCCACCCCTCCTTTTTCTCCTTCTCCTTCTTCCTTTGCTTCACTGGTAAGGTATTTCTACCTGTTTCGGCACCCATCTTTTCTACAGCCTGCCAATATATCTATTTCCCCCTGGTTTGTATCTTCTCGCTACACTAGACAAGCGACTCCTTCTCCACCCCTCCCCTACCTTCCTCCTCCTTCTTCTTCGTTTCACGGGTTACGTATTTCTACCTGTTTCGGCACCCATCTTTTCTACAGCCTGCCAATATATCTATTTCCCCCTGGTTTGTATCTTCTCGCTACACTAGACAAGCGACTCCTTCTCCACCCCTCCCATACCTTCCTCCTCCTTCTTCTTCGTTTCACGGGTTACGTATTTCTACCTGTTTCGGCACCCATCTTTTCTACAGCCTGCCAATATATCTACTTCCCACTGGTTTGTATCTTCTCGCTACACTAGAGCACTAGACAAGCGGCTTTCTGGCATTCTGTTAAAATTATCAACCCCATTGGGCATGATACAATTTCATTCTTTCGTTGAATGGAAATATTCCCATTTCTTTCCTTTTATCTTCATTTCTGATCCTGCCTAGTCTTGTGCAACCCTTGATACACCTCATAGATTTCATTTTTGAAATCATGAGGTGTAATTATATTAGCGTCACTGTATATAACGTCACCAAGTTTCCGCTATCTCATTTAGAACTCAGTAAATAATATATTTTTTTTTTATTTCAGGGGACACGAAACGTGACGAACAAATGAAATTTCAGAAACAAAGTTTTTCACAAATACATTCTTTGCACTGAAGAGACGTGGAAAATTAACAACCATTGGGGAAAAAGGGTATCCGAGTAAGAAGATTGTAAAAGAGCCGGAGAATTAAAAAGGAAAGAAAATTACAAGAATGAAAACGTGTGTGAGACATCACGTAGACTTAATTTATGGACAAGCTTAAATAGAATGAAAAGTCTTTTTCTTTCTTCGAAAACCGGAAGAAAATGTAAGAGCAAATATTTTAAAATGCTTTGAGTCTTCTAGTTAAGGCTTAAGTTCTTTAATACCAGTATATGGAAGAAACTGAAAATATATTTATAATCGAAAGGATTTTTTTTGTAATGGTGTGTATAACGAAGTTGTTTAAGAAAAAAACGGGGGGAAAAGTTGGGGGAAAAGAACCAGCCATTTTGAATGATAAGGGAGAAACACCCTACATCGTTTCATTATACCCTCATTAAGATTCCATTAACTCTCAACAAGGATGGAAAACTCGGGAAGGAAAATATAAAGTAAAGAAAAGCCATAAGAAAGCGAAAGAGATGTCACTGTTAAAAAGGAGTATTGAAAACAAAGATCGAAAGCGTTTTTCCGGAGAGAGACGAAACAAGAAAAAGTTCTCGAAGGACTAGTATACATCTTTAAACTCCATCTTTTTTGCTTTAATGGTTATACCAGTTAATAACCAATTAGGGATTTTAAACTTACCCCGTGAGTGATAAAATGCTAACAGATTATCCCGTAATCAATATTAAATGTTCTCAATTTATTATATTAAATAGCTTTTCAAGTACTTCATGCACAAAAACAAAATTATAATGTGTTTTAGAAAGAAGTTCAACAAAAACTTGGCAATATTCCTTTCAAAAAAGTTTTGTTTTTTGGCTTTATCATACATATTTTTCATTAAAGGATTTAATGGGAACAATTATTACTCCGTCGAAAATCCATAGATTAAGTAATTTGTCAAAAAAATAAAAATTCTAAACTTATATAAGTTCGAAACACCAGTTAAGTTTTCTTACTTTCTTTTACTCTACTATATTTATGAGGGAAAATAAGGTATTGTTTTCATATCGATTTAAAAAAATCGAATTTTCACAAGAAATACATGTATTCACGCTCCACGAACCCAAAAAAACATGTTTTAACTTTTCTGGGACTGATAGGTATTAGAATACTAACTCTTCGAAAACTAATTCCGAGATCTCGGCGATAGACTTGGCCTTTTTTATCCATCTTTTATCCAAAAATTTGAAATTTTTACGAGACATTAAGAAAACTTCGAGAGATGTTTAAAAACAAACAAACATGAAACTCCGTTTTTTTACGACAGTTACAGTGAATTTACGAAAAGTTTTTTGTAATTTATGCAAAGTCGCGTATTTTGTCAAAAATCGGCAATAAATATTTTTTATTTTTATTTTTTTTAGTCTGGTATTATAGAAAAATGTCTAGCAAAAAATTGTATGTATCAAACGCCCTCGCTTACCACACTATACGACTATTCAAGCGTATGTAAGAATCAAGTGTACATGGATTCTGTGGTAATATGCAGGCCGAAACAATTTCTCTCTTTGAGCTGATGGCATTGACCCATTATTTATATGATATATGTTATTATATTAAAACCTGGAGTTTTGTGAATACGTTGATATAGAAAACTATTACAAAATATAATATTAGAACATTTTAGTTCCATTGTGAAGAATGTCCGGAAATAGGCTATTCTACGAATTTCGGAGCGTTTATTCCCTTTTTTAGGTCATATTCGATTCAACCGGTTTTGCTATAAAAACAACATTGAACAATTTACCTACCTTTACCATTCAAGCTTTGAAACGCAGTTATAACTTTATTTTTAAATGAGATACAGCCTTACACGGTTTTCTTTAAAAAAACCGGAATTGAGTGGTATCCCAACATTCACAAATCAATAGAAAATTTCCCACTAACGTGATTGTGTTTCTAAATAGCTTACTTTTTCCGCATACATTCAGCTACAATTTAACTATAATGTTTACTGGTGTTCATGTACAATGACCTTCACTATTACACAAACTGTTGAGTAGCCTACTTACACACTCGTCATCTAACAACCATATATGACCTACCCGGCTTCTAAGGGTTAAGCGATTGGTCTATGTATAGGGTCTAAGTATGTGAACAAAATATCTCAAGAACGGAAAATCGTACAAAATTGAAACTTGGAACGTAAGTTAGATACCACTAAGAGACCCAACACGAACATTATCATCAAAAACTAGGCCTACAACTTTGATTATAATATAGCCTACTTTTGCCCTAAAATGCTGGTTAAGGTCGCAATTTAAAAAAAATTGTTTTTCTACAAGAGAATAGCCTCCCGAAGGATTTCAACCGACTTTATCTTTTAGAGGATTAAAAAGACGATTTAAAAACAAATTGTAGGAGCCGTTTTTGAGAAAATCGCAAAAAAGTGAAAAATGACACGAATAAACTACTACTTCCGGTAATCCGATTTTGATGAAATTGTCGTGTTGGGTCCGGTAGTAGTATCTAACTTAAGTTTCAAGTTTCAATTTTGTACGATGTTCCGTTCTTGAGATATTCTGTTCACACACACACACACATATCACTAAAATCATGTTTTTTTGGATTCAGGGGGTCTGAAAACGTGTATATCCGGTGAAAACTCAATTTCAAAAAATCGACATGAAAACAATACTCTCCTATATATTCACATAGGTAAGAGAAAGTAAATAGGGTTCAAACTGATGACCTTCGGATAATGGGTGGGTGAAAGGATACCTACGGACATTAGGGATAGAGGCCGTTGGAGAAGGAGATATCGCCACCTCTTTTATCAGAAATCGGTTAAAAACAAGGCCACATATTTTCTACATCAGAAAATAAAATGTATAATCAAGTAATATTTGTGTCAGTAAGTGTAGCTCTCAATTCGCAAGGCCATCGATACAAAAAAGTTAATACCGAACACAGGCAACCGTAATTAAAACACCCGTGCAGTATTACAACAGCCCACACTGATTGCAAAAGGGTTCAAATAAAACGGCATGTCAATATTTTAATTTACATGAAAAGTGATTCCAAAAGGGTCGTCGATAGTAGTGGTTACATGTAAATTGTATAAGTGTGAGTGTATTATGTACGCGCGCGCATAGAATAATGGGTCAGGTATGGAAGCCATATTGGTTCGTTATCAAAGTCAGTTTTTTCGTTCGATGTCAGTTTGTTATAGGGTTTCTACAGGGGTAGTTACAAAGTTGGCAAGACTGAATTTACTGTTCCATAGTTGTACACCATTCGTTTTTGAGAGCTGTCAACGAGTTCTTTCTCTCTCGTTTTACATTGGTTCTTTCACAGCAGGCTGCCAATTTAGTAAAAACTAAACTAGCCCTTTTATTTGCTACAATCCTTCTCCTTTGCCTCCTCCGATCACCCACCCACCCTACTCCTTCTGTCACATCTAACCTTCGACCTTATTCGTTCACACACACTCTCTCTAACCAACCGATGCTTCCAGTCCAACTTTTTTTTCAAAAGTACAACTTTTTATATCCACTTGTTGATTACAGATATATCGAAAGTTGTTTCAAACCATTTCGTATGAAATTTCCTCATGTCAAATCTCATAGAAAATTAAATCGCCTAATCTTATAACGTTTCAGGTGAACTTCAAAAGACTTTTTTTATCTTTAAGATGAAATAAGATATCAAAACAACTACTTCAGAAATGAAAAATACGAATTTCATTATGAATCAACAATTGTGCGGTTGCAAGCGTCGTGTAGTTGCGGGGTGAAGGGTAAGGGTGAGGTATAATGAATGAGTGACGCATGCTGGGAGAACGATTGTTGTATTACTCTGATACAAAACATTCGTTTTCAAACTTTCCGTATTTAACATATTTGTTTGTATTTATTAAATTTATTTATTTAAATATTTTGATATAAATTAGCAAGTTAAATATTATAAATCCGACCAAGTTAATAAACCGGTAGGTATTTGTTAAATTAATGCGCCGGATGATAAGAATATTTTTTTAGAGTAGTTATTACACGCTACCACTACAAATGCATCAGCTGTGAAACACTACTAACTCATTCATTCTCCCACTACTATAACAACGCACTGCATTCCTTCCAACTACACGGAGCTCGGACTCGAGCAATATCCAATACTCGATTCATCGTAAGAAAGATACATCGAGTAAACAAACAGCGGTTACCGAATCAGCTGTTAAAGCGGTGACTCAGAAAAAATGCAACATTACTGATGAAAACATCACGATGATAACTGATATACTGTGGAAAATTCGAACTGGCACAACTCTTGCTCTACGTGTAAACACAGTTCCACATAAAGTATATCCATAACCTATTCTTTCAACAAGATCTACAAATATTAATGTACGCAAATGCCTACAACCTTATTTCAATGTACAACCATACAAATAATTATTCCATTTTAAAACATGTGTTTAATTTGTCCCAGTAAAAATTTAAATTATACTTTACAAAAAACTAAACTGCAAAAACTCACTAAACTATACTCTACAGACGCACGCAACTAACTAAACAAATTGGTCTGAATATAAGATAATGAACAGAAAATTATATTTGAAAAAAATTAGTCAATCGTTATTGTCTGACAGATTTATTAATAACAACTGTGAAAATAAAGCGAAAGTGTCCGTGCGTGAGTCGCACATTACAGTAGCGATTGTATACTTTTGTGACTGTACCGTCGTTGCATGGTGAGGGGCGAAGAGTGGAGTAGTTAAACACCGAAGCTGCTTGTGCCAATTCGAATTGTCCAAGGTATACGTGCTTTTAACGATACACAGAATTAAACGATAAATAGAAATGAAAAAAAAACAAAAAAATACTACAACACTAAATTTTTAATTAACGAAAACGTGTAGATCCGGTGAAAACTAAATTTCGAAAAATTGACATGAAAACAATAGTACATTCCTTCCTATATATCCATATAATGCCCAAAACGGGCAGGTGGAGTGTTATTTTAATTGCACTCTATCTGTTTGGTCCAGGGCTAAAAAAAATAGTTCTGTGTCTTATCACATAGTCAGCCACTTATATGACTGAACTATTTAAGAACAGAAGAGGTAGAGGTGTAAAAAGACACTAGTCAGAGTTATCTCCTCTGAGAGTAATGAATTTCACTATGCAGCCAGACCCTGTGGTGAATGAAGTGAAGGTGTCTTTTGCAGGGTGGAAAGTGAGTGCTTTTCGGAGGGCTTGGCATGCTGATAAGCATACTCTTTCAACTCAGTGAGGAAGGCAATGGTAAACCACCTTACTCCTCGTTTTTACTTAGTAAAACCTCTAGAGGTTCAAACCAGCCTATCGGCTGTTGACCTAAACAACAACATATTCATATAAGCAAGAGAAAGTAAAAATAAAACTAAGATGATAAAAGTCAATTTTTGATGTAATATAAAATACGAAATTAACTATAGACCTAGTTCTACTACCCGTGTATTGTCGTTCCATACAATTTAATAAGTAGAAGATGGGGTAAGACGTGCGCAGAATTTCTAATAATATTTTATTACAATGTAATATAATGTAATGATACCACGAATGTAATACAGCCTGTTGCTATGAAAGTTAATAAGTCTTCATTTGGTATGGGGCTGATGCAAGAACCACAAGAGAAAGAGGGGATGATGATAAGAAGGGTATAAGTTGTGTGGGCGATGTATTGAAAGAAGAAAGAGGTATCAGAAAAATCCATGTGCGCATGTTTACTGTACCAAATATGAATCCCTAATTTAACGCTGTTAAAGTGTTCCATTTTACACAGTGTAGAAAAGAACACGTTAAATTTAACAAATAAAAATTTTCCGTAACAAATATCAATCTTCATCCCTGTTTATAAACAAATTCTTGAAGATCTATATTAAGGTATTTGGTTTCATGACGATTTAAGATGTACGAAATTTCATTTGAAATTCACATTTTTAAGAAATCCGGAACCCAAAAAAAAACCCAAAATTTTTTTTTTTTGGTGATTGGTATGTGTGTAAGGAAAAAATCTGATGTGAAACACTCACACGACTTTCGCTTGCCAATGCAAATAATGACTACGGAAAATCACTCTTTCACGCTAAACTAGACTCTGTAGAGAAAATTCTCTAATAAAAGTTGTAGATCTTTTCATTTTTAATAAATTTGATTATGAACACTTTTGTTGTAAAATGCATACTAAGGCTGAAATCTTAAAAATTCGATATTTTACACGTTTTCGCGAGGAAAAAATCTCCAATTACCGCTAAACTACGCGTTATAAAAAAATTTGCTATAAAAGTTATAGGATTTTAAATTCTCTAAAACTTTTATTATATACTTTTTGCGCCGAAATGCATATTAAAGCCGCAATCTTAAAAAAACAATTTTTTTTACGTGAAAACAACGTCCCCAAAGTTTCAGGAGACATGGCGTCTACCCTGTCTTGTAGAGCATAATAAATGTAGTAAATGAGGCGATTAAAAAAAGTCGGAGGACCCGTTTTTGAGAAAATCGCAAAATAAGTGAAAACTTACACGAGTAAACTACTATTTTCGGTTGACCGATATTGATGAAAATATGTTCGTGTCGGATCCTCTAGTGGGACCCGAACTTAAGTTTAAGCGGTTACTACCACTTTTTTAAAAATCGCCTCGTTTACTAACTACATATTTTAGAATGTTAAATGTTCTATAACTTTGATTATATATATAGTCTACACTTTTTCCCTAAAATGCATATTAAAGGCGAAATCCTAAAAAAACAATTTTTTCTATGAGAGCACAGCCTCCCCAAGAATTTTAGAAGACATGGCGGTTACTCTGTTATGTAGAGCGTAAAATGTAATAAATAAAGTGATTTAAAAAAAAAATCGTAGAAGCCGTTTTTGAGAAAATTGCAAAAAAGGTAAAAATGACACGAATGAACTACTACTTCAGGTTGACCGATTTTGATGAAAATGTTTGTCCGGTCCTCTAGTTGTACCTAACTTAAGTTCTAAGTTTCAACTTCGTACAATATCTGTTCTTGAGATATTTTGTTCACATACACACAAAACAATCGCTAAAAACATGTTTTTTTGGGTTCAGGGGTCTGAAAACCTGTATATCAGATGAAAACTCGATATGTAAACAATACTTTCCTTTCGTATATATGGATATAGAGCAAGACACCGTAAAAAACACACCGATTAGATCCAATTTACTGTTTTATTAGAACAGGTCATACCATGATAGAAGGTATAATAAAATATAAATTAGGTAAAGGAGTTTTGGGAAAGATGGTACAGATGACAAAGTTATTAAAATCTGAACAATCTGGTTAAACACCTTATAAAACCAAAGTCGAAAATCTCTTAAAAAACAACATAAAAACGGATACGAAGATTTAGCTTCTAGAGTAAACCGTAAGGGCAAGAAAGATTTTCTTTATACGACGGAAATTTAATACACAATTAAGGTTTTTTATTTTGTTTTTCTTATATCACATTTCGACTCTTGATATTGAACTGGATAAAAAAGGAGAACGAAAAAACACAAAGGATCGAATTAATATGCGATTCACGTTTAAGTTACCCTTTTACGAGTTTTCTTTCAGCTCTTTTCGTTTATTTTTAATCATTATTTCCATTTTATTAGCTTAAATTTTATGTGCCGGAAATTTATAAGCACTAAGTACAATTGCCCGGATTTCAATTGATGGTTCACTTAATTCCATTACACCTCTCAAAGAAGCCGAAAAAAAATTATTTTGATGGGGAAATCATATTCGAGTGAAATATTTATCTTTCGTATCATTTCCCGGGTTAGAAGAACTAAAACCAGAATTCTGATTGAGCTAAAACTTTAAAACTCCGATTTTCTTAACAAACCCTTCATTAATTTTCTGAAAAATTAGCCAAGTATTAAACACATTTAGAGAATTATGGGTAATTTACTCCATTATAAAATTGAAAACATCTTTTTAAACGGGTTTTACCGATTTACAGAAAACTTCAACCGCTTTTCACTAGCTCTCATTATCCGGATACCCAGTTGTTATAGATACTGAAGTCACGAGATAACCTTTTGCGTATATATGGGCTGTGAGGAAGGAAAGTGAAAATTTGACAGTGCTACCAACCTCAACAGTGAGACACTACTCGTACATTTCACTACCGTGCAGGTTCTACATACATTTTGTAAGCTGTGGTTTATTCCAAGAAAATTTTTCTTCATAAACCTTATAAGAAATAAATGTGACCTGTAATATTGCCTATAGCTTAAATAATATGACTAGAAATGTTTGATTTACTGTAATTACCAGCTACCTTGATGCCCAAAACGGACAGGTGGAGTATTATTTTAATTGCACTCTCTCTGTTTGGTCCAGGGCTAAAAAAAAATAGTTCTGTTTCTTATCACATAGTCAGCCACTTATATGACTGAACTATTTAAGAACAGAAGAGGTAGAGGTGTAAAAGACACTAGTCAGAGTTATCTCCTCTGAGAGTAATGAGATTCACTATGCAGCCAGACCCTGTGATGAATGAAGTGAAGGTGTCATTTGCAGGGTGGAAAGTGAGGGCTTTTCGGAGGGCCTGGCATGCTGATAAGCATACTCTTTCAACTCAGCAAGGAAGGCAATGGTAAACCACCTTACTCCTCATTTTTACTTAGTAAAACCTCTAGAGGTTCAAACCAGCCTTTCGGCTGTTGACCTAAACAACAACAACAGCTACCTTATTCCATTGGAACAATATTTTCTACAAATGAATCGCTTTCTTTACTATCGCTGTCACCGACGTCTTCACTATCAGTCTCACTAGTATCTACCTAACCGTTTGCTTTTTTTACCAGGTGTCAACAAAACTGTTGAAGAATAGCTTCTTCACATCTTTCATTTCCTTTTTTACTTTCTCTTACCTATATGAATATATAGGAAGGAAAGTATTGTTTTCATGTCGATTTTTCGAAATCGAGTTTTCATCGGATCTATACGTTTTCAGACCCCCTGAACACAAAAAACATGTTTTTAGCGATTGGTCTGTGTGTGTGTCTGTGTGAACAGAATATCTCAAGAACGGAACATCGTACGAACTTGAAACTTAGGTTACATACCATTACCGGACCCGACACAAACATTTTCATCAAAATCGGTCAACCCGAAGTAGTAGTTTATTCGTATAATTTTTCACTTTTTTCAATTTTCTCAAAAACTGGTCCTACGATTTTTTTAAAATCGCCTGGTTTACTCAATTTTTTATTCTCTACAAGATAGGGTAGGCGCCATGTTTGCTAAAATTCTTGGTGAGGGTGTTTTCTCGTAAAAACGTTGTTTTTTTAAGATTACGGCTTTAATATAAATTTTAGCGCAACAATTTATATAATAAAAATATTAGATAATTTAAAATCCTACAACTTTTATTTCAAACAATTTTTTGTATAACGCTTAGTTTAGCGGTAATTTGCGATTTTCTGTTTTTTTCTCACGAAAATGTGTGAAAAATTGATTTTTTTAAGATTTCGGCCTTAGTATGCATTTTACGACAAAAGTGTATATAATTAAATTTATAGAAAATTAAAAGATCTACAACTTTTATTGATAGCATTTTTCTCCACGGAGCCTAGTTTATCGTGAAAAAGTGATTTTCCGTATTTTTAAGCCAAACTGAGATTGATTTTCATTTTGCGTCTCTCACTCATGATTAAAATGAGGTTATTTATATTGAGGTTAGTATTTTGTTAATAATGTTAGGATTATTGTTTATTATTTGCATAGGCAAGAGAAAGTTGGGTAAGTGTTTCACACCAGATTTTTATTTTTCGAATTGTGGAAAGAGAAATATCACAGTAGTTAGCCACTCGCTCATGGCTTTTGTTAAGAACCAGGAAAAGGCATTTTTGTTTAGCTTCAACTTCACAGCATTTTATTACACTGCATGTTACATTTCATTCAGCACTGTGAAAAACTGCCCACATTTTCGAGATAGTACTTAAAGTTAATTTCTCAAATAAACAGTAATTTTAAAAAACAGTTATATTTGTACATTTAACCTGCAAAAGGTTCAGCGATATATTGTTTATGCTCTGGGTAAAATATAAGTTGCTGTGTTTGTTGTACTGAAATCTGTCACGCATACGCACTGATGCTTTTCCCAATTTACCCCTCGTTGGAAAGAAGGGCAAACTCGTGACTTAAGTAACTATACCTCTAGCAGTTTCTGACTTGTGATTTTTTGATTCACGAGATCATTAGTGCGGTTTGCCATAAATTTATTTTAAACAACTACGTACGAAATGTTACACTGCAAAATTATCAACTTTAATAATACCACGTTTATTCTAAAACAATACAAATTACCGACACCTCTTAAATGTATGTGGGTGTACTGTAACAAAGGAATAGAACCTTAGGTTCTGAAAACGTTATTTCGATCCCATAATTCAGAATCATTTAGTAACCGCAAGTAAACAGCTTTATTATCCTTTAAAAATCCCACCTTTTTCTAAAAGGAATATGCGTGGGCATGAATGTTACATTCAATTTTCATAATTTCCTTTTAACAAAAATTGGATTAGGCCTACTTAAATATTTTGCAACTGAATTTTATTTTTCACCGCTCCTGCTTGAAAATGTATTTTATAACATTCTAAAAATACAGAAAGGAAATATAAAATCTTGTGTGAAAAACTCACACAACTTTCTCTTACAAATGCAAATAACTATAACCTAACAGTAATAAAACATTAGAAATAAACAAAAAAACAACCTCAATAAACATAACCTTATTTTTTTAATCATGAGTGAATGATGCAAAATTAAAATCAACCTCAGTTTGGCTTAAAAATACAGAAAATCACTCTTTCACGATAAACAAGGCTCTGTAGAGAAAAAATGCTAGAAATAAAAGATCTACAAATTTTATTAATAGCATTTTTCTCTACAGAGCCTAGTTTGGCGTGAAAGTGTGATTTTCCGTATGTTTAGGTCGAAGAAGGGTTGATTTTCATTTTACGTCATTCACTCATGATTAAAATTAAGTTATGTATTATTGTAGACATTGGGAAGAGAGATGTCGTACTAGTGTTTCACACCAAATTTTTTGGAATAGGCTGTAATTTAGTAAATATTATAACGTTTATTCAGGGTTCTTTCGGGATTTAACTATTTATAAATTGCTTTTTAATTTTAACAAATATTTATTACCAATCTCTTTCTTAACGAGATGTACCCGTTTTACGAGCGACCTTAGATATATTAAATTTTATAGAATTAGGGCCTATATCTTAAAAGTTAAGGAATATTTCCAAGGGTACGAACAATATTAAATATAGTCTCTTTAAAGTAGTAAAGAAAAATGGAAAATTTTTACTTACTCCTTTAAGACCATTCATTAAATTTTGTTCTTTGTTAACCCCTAACGTTCAGTCCCTGTATTTATTTATTTGTATTCACAACCTTTTGTCTCATCTCCATTGTCATTCGTAATGCTTAAAGCTACAGAATAAGCGTATGTCTTTGATAGCATAATAAAAAAACTCCTTTTAAGAAAACCTTTGTTGTGTAACTTCATAACAAAAAACATCATAAGAATTTATGCATTTTTTAAATTGGTCAGTTTTCCTTTCTTAAATTTTTCATCTTTTTCACTGAACATCATTATTATAGAAGTTTTAACCATTATATTTATTTATTTCGAATGAGTGTAAACTTTTTTATTATATTATGTTATAAAATTATATTTAAAGTTATAATTAAATAATATGTAGTTATGTATATGATTATGTAAGGTAATATTTGTATTACTTTCTCTTCCCCTATGTGAATATACCGGGTGCACGAAGAGGTTGCAATTTTTGAATTAATATGTCGGCCTGAAATTTTTTCATGAGTAACTTGTTTTCTTCTTTTAATTCGGCGTTTTCACGTTTTTAAAAGATCAGTTTCCTCTGACTGCGCAACATTCAAATTTGGCGGTTCTTCATTAAAACAAGGCCTACCTTTCTCTACGGCTATCCTTTCATTTTGTGAACTGCCAGTATTATAATTGGATGACGAATTAAAAATATCATAAACTTCCTTACAAGCGTATTGTTTTCACTACAAGTCGGGTTTACCGGACGTAGAACGGCACTACAAATCGGCATATTTAAAATGTGGGACTGATTTCGTCTTTAAGACACGTTTTAATGAAATATGTAGCAACTTGAACTTTAAATCGCGGACATAATCCGACTCGTCGAAATGTACTAAACACACGCGACCACTATCAGCAGAAAATGAATCGGCCCGCTTGCAAGCATTTATCCACTTCAATCTAGTTTCAATGGCCTTTGGAAAACGGTCAAACCTATAATACGCAACTCCTTGGTGTCTATCGTGATTAGAATACCCGGAAATCGCACAACACACCATTATTAAAGACTAGTAAAGAATTACAGGCCGTATTAAGACTAGTAAACATCACAGACCGACACGGTACGTATCGTGCGTTGGCTGTCGCTGGTGACCAGTGACGTCAGAGGGCGGGGCTTGTCACTGCACACGTTGTTGATGATACCTACCGTCTATAAAAGTATATTTACTTGAGTCACGAGTTTGCCCTTGTTTGCAACGATGGGGTTAAGGGGATAAAGCAACACTGCGCATGTGCGACTGCTTTAATTTCAGTACGAAAAACACAACAACTTATACTATACCCAGAGCATAAAGAGTACATCGCGGAACCCTTTGTAGGTTAACTGTAAGCATATAACTGTTTGTTAACCGTAAACAGAAACGTTAATTTCTCGAAAACTTGGGCAGACTAAGCACAGTGCTGAACGAAATGTAATATGCAGTGTAATAATAAAATGCAGTGAAGTTGAAGCTAAAAAAAAGCCTTTCCCTCCCTTTTAACAAAAGCCATGAGCAAGTGGCTAACTACTGTGATGTTTCTCTTTCTACTATTCGAAACATAAAGAAGGAAATTAACGACGTGAAGAACCTATTCTTGAACAGTTTTTGTTAACACCTGGTAAAATAACGAAATGGTTAGGTAGATACTAGTGAGACTGATAGTGAAGACGCAGGTGACAGCGATAGTAAAGAAGGCGATTCATTCGTAGAAAATTTTATTCCAATGAATAAGGTAGCTGGTAATAACAGTGAATTAAACATTTCTAGTCATGCAATTAAGTTGTAGGCCTATACAAATATTACGGGTCCAATTTATTTCGTATAAGGTTTATGAAGAAAAAATTTTCTTGGAATAAACCACAGCTTGCGAAATGTATGTAGAAACTGCACGGTAGTGAAATGTACGAGTAGTGTCTCACTGTTGAGGTTGGCAGCACTGTCAAATTTTCACTTCCCTTCCTTACTGTCTATCTATAATCAAAAGGCAATCTCGTGACTTCAGTACATACCGTGATAGTTTCAACAATAAGTCAAAGTTAATGCCCGTTCCCAAGCTTTTTGCAGCTAAGAGGTATGCATTAGTCACTACTACTCAGAGAGATTGCGTTAGTAGTAGTAACGTTTTACTTGTACCGTGTTTGTAGTAGTCATGGGTACTATCCAAACTACATATATTTGGTGTTGCCGTCTACAGCAAATAGTCAAAACAACACCCACGTAACTTATGTCACCGCACTAGGCAGCCTACTGCCAAGCGAAGAGCAATGCGATGATTAGTACAGTGTTATGACGTAGCAGTAGTTTGGTACTTCGTCTGTCCCCTTCATCCCGCAGCTGCACAAAACTTAGATTCATACAATAAGTCTTTTTAAAAAATGCCACCAGCTATAAGTCATGCGTCTTTTGGAAGGGATTTTTTTATCTCTTCTTAAAGAGAAATAAAATGACACTATTTTTGTTTCTAAATTCCGACTTTGATTTGTTGACTCTTTCTCTTTGATATACGGAGAAAATTCGATTTCAAATAATTGACATGAAAACAATAATTTCCTTCCCTATGTATTCATATAGGGCACAAGAAAGAAATAATTGAAATAAAACGAAATTAAATCCGGTTGAATCCGAGACGGTAAATAATTTACAAATTAGATAATGGTTGAGATAAACAATTAAACAAAAATTTTAAAATGATTTCTTCTTATATTAATTATGCGAGACCAAGTGCTGTATAACATCATCAAAGACAGACAAGTAATAAGAAGAAGAAGAAAGCAGATCAGAAGACTACGAAAACGGCTCACAGATAATACTAAGTTTATCAGAAATTCCACAACTTAATGTCAACCGCAGTAGACAAAGACACAAACAGCATCCATCTACATAGAAACCACGGCGTACAACAGGAATGGTTTTCTTGAATAAGTATTTGAGTTTAGGGGTGGTAAAGATGAAAGCTTCTTGACCTGAAAGTTTAAAGTTCAACTGGTGCAGCGACTGACTTACTTCACTTAGTGAAACTAGTTGAGTTTCTTGTTTACGCTTATAATATCCCAAGGCCTACGAATATTGAAACTTTATGAAAGAGATGTTCGGTATACTAGATACCAAATTCATTGAGTGAATCTTAACTAGAAATAGATTCGGCATGAACGGTAAGTTCTTAATAGTAATTGGTTAATTAATTTCACGAATTTCATCAATGAAATAACACTCCAATTATTGTATAAATCACAATTATCAATGAGATCATGTTATCTTGACTGTTACTGTGAAGTATTTTGCCTGTGGGCTCAAATGATATTTGCATACGAATATTCCAATTTGTATTAAGTTGCTTCAAGTTATGATTGGTTTCATAGTTTTCAGGTTCCATTAGAAGTTTCTACAGAGTGATTTTTTTTAGTCCTGTTACTTAATTTGCTAATTTTTTCTAAGAAAAGGAAATTTTGTTTTGTGACACGAAGTTGGTAACCATATTCAACCGGTATAGTTAAGGCAGTGTGAGTTGATTTTTAAAAATAGTATGTTGTTGTTTAGATCAACAGCCGAAAGGCTGGTTTGAACCTCTAGAGGTTTTACTAAGTAAAAACGAGAAGTAAGGTGGTTTACCATTGCCTTCCTCACTGAGTTGAAAGATTATGCTTATCAGCATGTCAGGCCCTCCGAAAAGCACTCACTTTCCACCCTGCAAATGACACTTTCACTTCATTCACCACAGGGTCTGGCTGCATAGTGAAATTCATTACTCTCAGAGGAGATAACTCTGACTAGTGTCTTTTACACCTCTACCTCTTCTGTTCTTAAATAGTTCAGTCATATAAGTGGCTGACTATGTGATAAGAAACAGAACTATTTTTTTTAGCCCTGGACCAAACAGATAGAATGCAATTACAATAACACTCCACCTGCCGGTTTTGGGCACAAAAATAGTATAGTCAGAGTTATCTACTTTGATACTAATGAATTTCATTATACAGCCAGATCCTATGGTGAATTAAGTGAAGGTGTCATTTGCAGAGTAGAAAGTAGTTGCTTTTTAGAGGGCCTGGTATGCTGATAAGCATACTTTTCCACTCAGTGAGGAAAGCACTCACTTTATAGCTAGCCAATGTCTTGCCAGCAACGTTACCAACACTTGCTCTCGTAGCTTTGTCATATATTTCTTCAGCCTTTTCTTTTGGTCTTTCAAAAACAATTACAACCTAAAAAAATCTGGTGTGAAACACTCACACAACTTTCTCTTGCCAATGCAAATAATTAACAATAAACCTAACATTAGTATTAAAACATTAGAAATGAACAAAAACTAACCTCAAAAACATAACCTTATTTTAATCATGAGTGAATGACGCAAAATGACAATCTAACTCAGTTTGGCTTAAAAATACGGAAAATCACGCTTTCACGCTAAACTAGGCTCTGTAGAGAAAAATGCTCTAAACAAAAGTTGTAGATCTTTTAATTTTCTATAAATTTAATTATATACACTTTTGTCGTAAAATGCATACTAAGACCGAAATGTTAAAAAAATCGATTTTTCTCACGTTTTCGTGAGAAAAAAAACAGAAAATCGCAAATTACCGCTAAACTAAGCGTTATACAAAAAAATGTTTGAAACAGAAGTTGTAGGTTTTTAAATTCTCTACAACTTTTATTATATAAGTTTTTGCGGTAAAATTTATATTAAAGCCGTAATCTTAAAAAAACAACGTTTTTACATGAAAACAGCCTCACCGAGAATTTCAGCAAACATGGCGCCTACCCTATCTTGTAGAGAATAAAAAATTGAGTAAAATAGGCGATTTTAAAAAAAATCGTAGGACCAGTTTTTGAGAAAATCGACCAAAAACTGAAAAATTATACGAATAAACTACTACTTCCGGTTGACCGATTTTGATGAAAATGTTCGTGTCGCGTCCGGTAGTGGTATGTAACTTAAGTTTCAAGTTTCAAGTTCGTACGATGTTCCGTTCTTGAGATATTCTGTTCACACACAGACACACACACACACACACACACACACACACACAGACCAATCGCTAAAAACATGTTTTTTGGGTTCAGGGGGTCTGAAAACGTATAGATCCGGTGAAAACTCGATTTCGAAAAATCGACATGAAAACAATACTTTCCTTCCTATATATTCATATAGGCAAGAGAAAGTAATATATAAATTTCTTTTCATCTTTTGACTTGGTTTTATATATTATTAGACTATTAGTATAAAATAATAGTTACGACGCGTAATGGGTGAATGAACTCGGCAGCCAGAGCCCGACCCCAGTTTCTACTGGTTGCCTATGATACAGCATTAATTAATATATTTTTTACTAGATAATGTATTCTGTTAAATTGAAAAAATCTGGTGTGAAACACTCACACAACTTTCTCTTGCCAATATAAATAATTAACAATAAACCTAAAATCATTATAAAACATTAGAAATAAACAAAAAAACTTACTTTAATAACATAACCTAATTTTAATCATGAGTGAAAGACGCAAAATGAAAATCGAACTCAGTTTGGCTTTAAAATACGGAAAATCACTCTTTCACGCTAAACTAGGCTCTGTAGAGAAAAATGCTATAAATAAAAGTTGTAGATCTTTTAATTTCCTATAAAATTAATTAAATACACTTTTGTCGTAAAATGCATTCTAAGGCCGAAATCTTAAAAAAATAGTTTTTCACACGTTTTCATGAGAAAAAAACAGAAAATTGCTAATTACCGCTAAACTAAGCGTTATACAAAAAATGTTTGAAATAAAATTTGTAGAATTTTACATTCTCTACAACTTTTATTATATAACGTTTTGCGCTAAAATGCATATTAAAGCAGCAATCTTAAAAAGAAAATGTTTTTACGTAAAAACAGCCTCACGCAGAATTTTAGCTAACATGGCGCCTACCCTATCTTGTAAGAATAAAAAATTGAGTAAACCAGGCGATTTTTAAAAAAATCGTAGGACCAGTTTTTGAGAAAATCGCAAAAAAGTGAAAAATTATACGAATAAACTACTACTTCCGGTTGACCGATTTTGATGCAAATGTTCGTGTCGGGTCCGGTAGTGGTATGTAACTTAAGTTTCAAGTTTCAAGTTCGTACGATGTTCCGTTCTTGAGGTATTTTGTATACACACACACACAGAGACACAGACAAACGCACACACAGACACACACACACACACAGACCAATCGCTAAAAACATGTTTTTTTGGGTTCAGGGGGTCTGAAAACGTATACATCAGGTGAAAACTCGATTTCGAAAAATCGACATGAAAACAATACTTTCCTTCCTATATATTCATATAGGCAAGAGAAAGTAAAAATATGTATCTTTAAATAAAGTAAAATAAAAATATATAAATATACAACCAGCTGATTATATTATAAAGTAATATTACATGTACAACTGATATTACATGTTGATGTTACTGTTTGTCAGGCTGATACATTCGTACAATCTGACAACGTTGGCAAACGTTCTCATATGCCTAAACGCGTGAAAACGGTCAGTAACAGTGAAAAGCATTATAATACATTCTACATATCTACCTCTTCTGTTCTTAAATGCTTCAGTCATACAATTGTCTAACCATGAGATAAGAAACAGAACTATTTTTGTATCCCTGGAACTAGCAGATCGAGTGCAAATAATTTAACACTCAACCAGTCTGTTACGGGCACAGGTCAATATGCAGACCCAAAAGTGAACTTTATCAATCTATGGTAGGGATAAATCGTTCAAGAAAAATGATGAACATTCACGTTACATTAAAGTGACGTGAGTTTGCTTTATTGGATTTACTTTAAAATTAATCAAATAATTCAGAATCCACTAAAAATTTTTTTTGAATTTTTTGTATTAACTAAAAACATTATAAAAGACAAAGCGGATACACAAAGAATAAGTTCTGGATAGAAAAGTAACAAAGATTCAAGAGCAAAAGTAGTTGTGCAGGGGGGTTGAAGATGGAAGTAGGCTACGCAAGAAGTTATGGTACAGAGAACTTAACAAGAACTCCGACACTAAGTGGATTTTTATAATAAAAGATTAAACTGTTTGAAGATTTCGATTTAATAAGAGTATAAAAAACGACACAATGAAAAAGATAGGAAAACTTTATCTTTCTTTTCCAAAACATGATCCGAAAAGTTAAGTGGACGTAATAGTAAAAATCACAACTAAAAAACCTACGGGAAATATAAAAGATTTCTGATATAAATTATTTTTGGCATTATTTCGCAAACATCGACTACTTGCTTTCAAATTTACCACACAATTTTATTACGATTCCTTTGTTCTAAGAAACAGAAGACAATATTAAAAATGATGTATCATTTTTTTTGTCCGACCGCTCTCATCACAAACAGATGTCAGAAACTACAAGAGATACCAAGTTAAAAGAGATAGAAGGCTTCCGGATTCGTGGTAAAGAAATCAAAGACGGAATTTGGAAACAAAAATAGTGTCATTCGATTCCTCTTAAAGATTATATGCAGAAATCATTAGGTATGTCCACACTCGTGCGCTTTCTTTTTCAACTTTCGATGTAGCATACATCGAACTTTCATGCTACATCGCATGCGCTTAGAGGCATACCACCTTCTCGCACTCGTTTGAAGAGCTTTATCTCAAAAAAAAAACATTACGAATATTTTTGAACAATTCACTAAATTAAAGCCTGTTCTTTCATGGATTGATTGGTTTGATTTATTTAGAAATTAATCGGAGATAACTCCAGCAATTTACGCAAAAAGTACTCAGTTTTTAGCCGGTTTTCCGTTAATGTGGTTTTTAAACGTCCGTTACTCCGTCCAGGCTTTTCATAAAAATCGGCGTTTAATTACGTTGAAGATTAGAGTTTTTTCTATAATATGAATATTTTAAAAGTTAAATCTCATGTTCCCTTTTAATTACCGGGCATTTTTTTTAAATTGCTTTTTTGGCTCCACGTAAAGGTAAGGAAATGATTTTTGGACTGAACCATGCATATTCACAACAGTACGGTCAAGCAAAGCGTTAATTTCTTTATATAAAAATATCGTTAAATAATTCAAAATGAGCTACAGAATGAGTTGCAGCAGGAAAAACACAGAAGTTTGTTTTTCTAAACGACTATACTCGGAGCGGATACCGCTATAGAGCTCAGTTTCCTCTCAAGAAGTTTAGAGGCTAATAGAATCTTCTATTAACACCACATATCTATTTCTAATTACAAATGCAAAATATATACATGGCACAATACGGCTGTAAAAATTCATGGTTCAGTTCAAAAATCATTTCCCTATCTTTACATGAAGCCAAAATACAATTTAAAAAAAATGGCCGGCAATGTAAAATGGAACATCAAACTTCTATTTTAAAATGTTCAACGTACTTACACGCCGTTCTTTTATGAAAAGCCTGGACGGAGTAACGGGCGTTTTAAAACCACATTAACGGAAAACCGGCTAAAATCTGAGTACTCTTTATGCATAAATTGCTGCATCTCCGACTAGTTTCAAAATAAAATAATCGAAGTCAAACTAATCAACGCAGGAAAGAACAGGCTTTAATTTAGTGTAGTGTTCAAAAATATTCGTAATGTTTTTTTAAAAAGGGCTCTTCAAATAAATGCGGACAGGTGAATGGCATGCCACTGAGCGCATGCGACAACGCGCCAGTGTGGACATAGCTATAGAGTTTGAAGTTCCGATACCAACCGGAAGTCAAGAAATAAGTCAGAAACTACAAGAGATAACAACAAATAATTTTCAGAATCGTAATCTAAACAAGAAGTTAGTACCCGTGGATTGGGTTAGAAGTTTCGGTTCCCACCGGAAGTGACCCTAAACTGTACGTCAAGAAATCAAATTTGGAATTAGGAAACAAAAATCGTGTCATTCGATTCCTCTTAAAGAGTAGATAGCTTTTCAGAAATCACTAATGGTTTTTGTCATAAGTCAAAGGTAAGCTTTTGTAAAAATTGCTAACAGCCATAAGACACGTCATCTAATAAAAGGAATTTTTGTATATTCCTGTTATTTACTCGTAAATGCACAAAAGCACACTCTGGCCGCCTCCGTGGCCCAGTTGTAAGCGTGCTACGCTGAAAAGCGGAAGTCCCGGGTTCGATTCCCGGGCAATGTCTAGAAAATTACTACAAGTTCAAACCCATCATTCCTTAACTAAATAAAAAAAAATTGGTATGAAACACTCCTACGAATTTCTCTAGCCAATGGAAATTTAAACGCTATGCTATATTTAATCATTAGTAAACAATGTAAAATGAAAAACAACATAATTTTAATCATGAATGAATAACCCCAAAAGAATATCAACCTCTGACTTAAAAAATTCGGGAAATCACTAATTTAACGCTTAAGAAAGATGCGTAGAAAAGAATGTTTGAGAAAAGAATTGTAATTTTTTTAAATTTCTTATAACTTTAATTGAGACATTTTTGTCGTAAAACGGCCGCAATATTAAAAAAACCTATTTTTTACCGATTTTGATTTAAAAAATACAGAAAATTACTAATTGACGCTGAACTAAGCGTTGTACAAAAAACTTGTTTGAAATTAAAGTTGTAGTTTTTTAAATGTTCTACAACTTAGATTATGAACTTTTTGCCCCCCAACAATTTTACCAAGCATTGCGGTTACCGTATTTTTGTAGAGAATAAAGAATTTAGTAAATAAGGCCGATTTTAAAAAACTCGTAGGAGCCGTTTTTGAGAAAATCATAACTACGTGAATAATTGCATGAATAAACTTCTGATTGACCGATTTTGATGAAAATGTTCGTGTCGAGTCCCATAGTGGAACCTAAATTAAGTTCCAAATTTCAACTTCGTAGTACATTCCATTCATGAGATAGATTGTTCACAGACACAAAACTAGTCTACTAGTTTCGATTTCCAAGAATTCTTATTTAAAATATTCCATTACCTTTATATTCAATACACAACACTTCATAGAGTAAACAATTTATTCCGTTAGCCATCACTTCAAATATAAATGTTTAATTTTATAGTAGGTATTGAATTTTGACGCGTAGAGGTCATGACGCCTTCCAAATCCGTGTATTAAATATTTTTATTTGCATTACTGTTCTGTTTAATAACGAAAATACAAAAAATAAGATATTTTACGATCGAAAGCATATGGGAAAATATTTTGTTAAGGAGATTAAATTTTATAAATTGGATTAATTTATTTATAAAATGTATTCTCCTGTATGCAGATTCCATTTGAATTTAACGTAAAGTACTGTAATGTCTGTTCCAAAACAAAGCGTATTATTCCGTATAATTTGATTAGGATATTAAAGTTTGTATTGTTTTATAATTCGGTAATAAATAAACGTTAACCCTTTTAATGGTAAAACTGAATTAAACCGATGCAGAAAAAGATTATTTGGTTTTAACGAGCTTTAAGTCACCTTATTACTGCAAAATCATTTGTTAGTTTTAAAACGAAATAAAATACTCGAATTAAAAAACGAAATAAAAAAAATAGGCGACTACCATCACCTTAATTTTCAGTGGGCTAATTTTCAAATCAATAACCTATTTTATCTTAAAAAAGGTCATACAACGTGATGATCAAAAGAAAACCGTATACTCAAGATTTCGATTCTCGGAATACTTTATCAAATTAGATAATAGTTTAAGAGTTGTTGGCGTTTAGGTCAACAGCCGAAAGACTGGTTTGAACCTCTAGAGGTTTTACTAAGTAAAACGAGTAGTGAGATGGTATACCATCGCCTTCCTCACTGAGTGCAAAAGTATGCTTATTAGCATACCAGGCTCTCTGAAAATAATCTACTTTCCATTTCGCAAACGACACCTTCACTTCATTCACCACTGGATCTGGCTGTACATGATTAAATTTATTACTTCAGAGGAGATAACTGTGACTAGTATCTCTTACACCTTTACCTCTTCTGCTCTTAGATCAGTCATATTTAGTGCTTATCAGCATGCCAGGCTCTCTAAGAAGTATCAACTTTCCATTTTGCAAACGATACCTTCACTTCATTCACCACAGGATCTGGCTGTACACGATGAAATTGATTACTTCAGAGGAGATAACTGTGACTAGTGTCGCTTACACCTCTACCTCTTCTGCTCTTTGTTCAGTCATATTGAGTGCTTATCAGCATGCCAGGCTCTCTAAAACGCATCTACTTTCCATTTTGCAAACTACACCTTCACTTCATTCACCACAGGATCTGGCTGTACACGATGAAATTTATTACTTCAAAGGTGATAATTCTGACAAGTGTCTTTTACACCTCTACCTCTTCTGCTCTTTAATAGTTCAGTCATATAATTGACTGCCTATGTGATAAGAAACAGAACAATTCAAGAGTAAGAAGAAATAAAAAACCAAGATTGTAGACAAAATCTTAATTGTATTGACAAAGTGTTTTAGGTAAATAGCAAACAATATGTTGGAAATTAGAACAAACCGAAAAACATTTTATAAAAGTCAATTTAATTATTTACCATAAACTGGCGTTTTGGAAGCTAAAATATTTATTTAATCTTCCATTAAACTTTGTTTACAATGTAATTAATTATTAAGTTATATGGATTGGGTTGAAGTAGAGGAGACGGGTCGGATAACAACGTTCCTAAAATTTTAAGATTTGTATAAATAAACCGAGCGAAATACATTTCCGTGATAAAATATTGGTTTACTTAAACGCGGTGAAATAGAACGCAAGAGTTTCTAAGCAACTCAAGTAACTTCGCCTAACGCAAACACTACGAAATTACAGAATCTAAAGATTGTAACTAACCTGATTGGGGATATTATATATATAACTGTAGGGTTTGGTTAAAATAAGTTAAAATTTTAACTTTCTTGCATTTCTTTAAAAAAAAAAACAGCAAACAACAAATCGTCCGTCATACAGGAGCTGCGTAAACTAAAAAGATTCCGTAGAACAGTACATTTAATACGGCCCGTTCCAGTATTGACGGCCCGTGGTGTAGTGGTCAGCGCAACTGGCTACTATGCCGGGGTCCCGGGTTCAATTACCGGTCAGGTCTGGCATTTTATTCATCTGTAAATCACCACATATCATTACCTACGCACAAGCCCAAGGCTTATGTAGGCATCATCACTCAATAAAAAAAAATAATAAACTTTGAATAAACAGCCTATTGGAGGTATTACACGAATACAGTAAACCCCGATTATCCGAACCCCGGTTATCCGACATATCGATTATCCAAAATCGTTATTTACTTTCTCTTGGCTGTATGAATATATAGGAACGAAAATATTTTTTTCCATGTCGATTGTTCGAAATCGAGTTTTCACCAGATCTACACGTTTTCAGACCCCCTGAACCCAAAAAAACATGTTTTTAGTGATCGCTCGCTCTCTCTCTCTTTCTCTCTCTCTCTCTCTCTCTCTCTCTCTCTCTCTCTCTCTCTCTCTCTCTCTCTCTCTCTCTCTCTCTCTCTCTCTCTCTCTGTATGTGTGTGTGTGCGTGTGCGTGTGTGTGTGTTTGTGTGTGTGTGAGTGAGAGAACAGAATATCTCAAGAACGGAACATCGTACGAACTTGAAACTTAAGTTAGATACCACTATCATCCCGACACGAACATTTTCATCAAACTCGGTCAACCAGAAGTAGTAGTTTATTCGTGTCATTTTTAACTTTTTTGCGATTTTCTCAAAAACGGCTCCTACAATTTTGTTAAAAATCACTCATTTACTAAATTTTTTATGCTCTACAGGATAGGGTAGGCGTCATGTCTGCTGAAATTATTGGAGACTGTTTTTTAAAAAAAAAATGTTTTTTAAGATTGCGGCTTTAATATGCATTTTAGCGCAAAAATGTACCTATATAATAAAAGTCGGAGAGAATTTAAAATCCTATAACGTTTATTTGAAACATTTTTTTGTATAACGCTTAGTTCAGCGGTAATTAGCAATTTTCTGTTTTTTCTCACGAAAACGTGTAAAAAAATCAAATTTTTTAACGATTTCAGCCTTAGCCATGTATTTTACGACAAAAGTGTATACAAACGCATAATAAATGTATAATCAAATTTACAGAAAATTAAAAGATCTACAACTTTTATTTTGAGCACTTTTCTCTACAGACCCTAGTTTAACGTGAAAGAGTGATTTTCCATATTTTTAAGCCAAACTGAAGTTAATTTTCATTTTGCATCTTCCACTCATGATTAAAATTAGGTTATGATTATTGAGGTTAGTTATTTTGTTTATTTCTATTGTTTTATTACTAATGTAAGGTTATATTGTTCAATATTTGCATTAGCAAGAGAAAGTTGTGTGAGGGTTTCACACCAGAATTTTTTATATTTTTCTGCAAATTGTGTAGGTAGAAGGCAAACTACTACTATTGTCAAACTGGTAGGCAACGCTACGTGTACTACAAGTCGCCAACTTTTAACGAACTTTTTTACAGTACAACGTACGTGGATTACAGTACTGTACATACTATATTACAGTACAAAGTAAGGGGATTAAAAACTTCTATTAGGCGATAACGAAGAGGGAATAATTGAACTATAAAAACAGATAAATTTAAAATCAAGTGGATTCATGATTGCTGAAGAATGGGAAAATGTTACGCTACAAAGGTCTTGAAAAAAGCTTTATGATTCTGAAAGCGACACTTCTAACGATCAGACCGAAGAAGAACAGCTACTCTTACCATTAGTTCAACAAATAGACGGTTTTCACGAGTGCGATGAAAATAAAATATTAAATGAATGGATCAGTTTTGAAAATACGTTGTTGATCCCGAATGGCAAAAAAAAATCTGGTGTGAAACACTCACACAACTTTCTCTTGCCAATATAAATAATTAACAATAAACCTAATATTAGTAATAAAACATTAGACATAAACAAAAAAACTAACCTTAATAAACATAACCTAATTTTAATCATGAGTGAAAGACGCAAAATGAAAATCAACCTCAGTTTGGCTTTAAAATACAGAAAATCACTATTTCACGCTAAACTAGGCTCTGTAGAGAAAAATGTTTTAAATAAAAGTTGCAGATCTTTTAATTTTCTATAAATTTGATTATATACACTTTTATTATAAAATGCATACTAAGGCCGAAATCTTAAAAAAATCGATTTTCCTCACGTTTTCGTGAGAAATAAACAGAAAATTGCTAATTACTCCTAAACTAAGCGTTATACCAAAAAATGTTTGAAATAAAAGTTGTAGGTTTTTAAATTCTCTACAACTTTTATTATATAAAGTTTTTCGCTAAATTGCATATTAAAGCCGTAATCTTAAAAAAACTTTGTTTTTACGTGAAAACAGCCTCACCCAGAATTTCAGCAAACATGGCGCCTACCCTATCTTGTAGAGAATAAAAAATTGAGTAAATGAGGCGATTTTAAAAAAATCGTAGGACCAGTTTTTGAGAAAATCGCAAAAAAGTGAAAAATTACACGAATAAACTACTACTTCCGGTTGACCGATTTTGATGAAAATGTTCGTGTCGGGTCCGGTAGTGGTATGTAACTTAAGTTTCAAGTTTCAAGTTCGTACGATGTTTCATTCTTGAGATATTCTGTTCACACACAGACACACACACACACACACAGAACAATCGCTAAAAACATGTTTTTTGGGTTCAGGGGGTCTGAAAACGTATAGATCCGGTGAAAACTCGATTTAGAAAAATCGACATGAAAACAATACTTTCCTTCCTATATATTCATATAGGCAAGAGAAAGTAAAAAACAGACGAAGAACTTATTGAATCAGTTCTGCAAGTACCACCAGAAAATGACGACGACGAACACATACCTGTACGACTTACTGATTCTGATGTTCCTGCGCCAACAAATAGCCAAGCATTTGAGCGTTAGAAACAGCTTTTATTTGGTATGAAATCCAGCCTGAAGTAGATTTTTCTACTCTCCTAACTGTTAAACGAGTCAGGGATCTAGCAGCATTAAAGCGATTTCTTCAAAAACAATTAACTGCAATAGGTAAAAGATTTTTGTTTCTTATAACAACTTATAATATTTTAATTTAACGAATTTTTGTTTCTATTTATTAAGATTCCGTATAAATTCACAATTTTCATTGTTTTCCCACTACTAAAATTGATATTTTTCACTACTAAGTATATTTATCTTTTTATTATTGCCTTTCCCGAGTGTCATCGAAAAATCGGTCATACGAAATTGTCATGCCCTAATTATTTCGGATAATCGGTATTTTACTGTACACATTTTCCAGCCCTGAGATTCAAACTCATGACGTTCAGACTTGCGTTCAGAGAAATCTAACCCGCAACGGAACATGCAACCGAAGAACATTTATGCATATCTATGCGTCGATTGCTTGAGGTAATAGTATTAAACTGGACACATAAAGACCTACAGACTAAACGGAACGGCAAAATTGTTAGTGAAAATAAATTAAAAGCTTCGTAATGTTCGCTTTTCTCAGCCAAACTTCGTGAGCAAGTTCATACCATAATAAATGTACTAATTCGGAACTCGTAATCACCAACGTCATTATGGAGCAAGTGAGTAGCTTCAAAAATCTTGGTTGTGGCGTGTCCTTTTATCAAGAACGTGACATACCTCATCAGATAGCTAAATTCAGCGTGATTTGTGGCACTATCCACTGTCCTTTGAAGGGTAAAGCCAGAAAGGAAACGGGAGATAAAACTGTACAAGACGATGTCTCATCCTTTCCTGACTTATGGAAGCGAGGTATGGATAAAAACAAAAAAACGATGACTCGAGCATTCAAGCTGCAGAAATTGATTTTTACGCAGCGTACAGGGATATACGCGGCAGGATCACATAAGGAATGACGTCATTCGGAGGCACTGTAATATCCAACCACTTGCCGAAGTGATCAAACAGTATAGGATGAGATGGACGAATCACCTGCTCCATATGTCTCCAGATCGTCTTCCTCTGCAGGTATGGAAATTGAGGCAGGATTGAAGAAAAGACGTTGGAAGGCTGAGGAAACGATGGACACTGGAATAGGCTCTAGAAACCTAGTTCATGATGGATGATGATGATTCGGAACTCCTGAGGGTTATTTCCGACCAAACTATATGACCTCATATGTTTCCTCTCGTTTCTTCTTCTTCGTCCTCCAGCGCTACATCCCGATGTGAATCTTGGCCTTCAGCATCAATTCCCTCCAACGTCAATTATCCTACGCTATCCTCATGTACAATCTCATCCCAATGTTTTTTTAATATGTTTATTTGTGCTATACCTGTTTTCAGGTTCTTAAAAACGGTAATATCGGTGGTAATAAATAATATGCATCGAAAACAAAACTGAAAACAATTTTTTTTATCAATAATATTTGAAATAATGTTTGAGGTAAATATTGATTGAAATTGTGGATTAGTTTCCTTCATATTAAATTATATGAACCCAAATCTTATGGGTTGTTGAGTGCCGAGTTGTTTGATAAACTAAAGTAAATTCAAGCGAAGGCCTACCCTTAACAAACCAACCCCTGAGGAACTTGTTAATTAAAGTGAAGTGGTCGGAAGAGGGGATGCTTACTAACTTCGTTAAGGTATGCTAGAAATGGATAAACCATACTAAATTTCAGTGTTGAATATTTAGTTACAGAGTAAAGCTGTCTATTTGGCTTAAAGATGTATCAACAATAAAGTCATGTTTACAACAAAATTGAATCTACATCAAAATAAATTCACAATTTAAGATGCTTCAAAAATTTTAAAATTAACATACACGAAAAACTTCTGTTAAGCGACTAATAAACTTTAAACCCAAAGTGGTCTTTTAAAAGAGTGGTTTTTAAAATTGAGCTGAAGAAGCAAAGTTTCCGATTTGTTTTTATGCAAACGCAAGCAGGCAGGCAGGCAAAATGCATGTTAAAGCCGCTATCTTAAAAAAAACCAGGTTTTACTACGAGAGCACAGAAATTCAGCAGACATAACACCAACCCTATCTTATAGAGCATAAAAAATGTAGTAATGAGGCAATTTTTTGAAAAAATCGTAGGAACCGTTTTTGAGAAAATCGCAATATAGTGAAAAATGACACGATTAAACTACTGCTTTCAGTTGACCGATTTTGATAAAAATGTTCGTGTCGGGTCCTCTAGTGGTATCTAACTTAAGTTTCAAGTTCATTCGATGTTCCGTTCTTGAGATATTTTGTTCGCACACTCACACACAGACCAACCGCTAAAAACATGTTTTGGGGTTCAGGGGTCTGAAAACGTATAGATCCGGTGTAAATTCGATTTCGAAAAACTGACATGAAAACAATACTTTCCCTTCCTATATATATTCATATAGGCAAGAGAAAGTAAAAAGATTCATATAAACTTAAGTCCGGGAATGTTTTGTTTGCGAGTTCGTCCTGGCGAAAGATTTCGCCATGATTCCTGGGCAAATATTGAAATAAAGTCATACTGAAATTTGAGAAGGAAAATTTTAGTTGTTTCTTATGCTTTTTTTAACCCGGAAAACTTAATAAAATGAGTCCCAGAACTCAGTTCTGCGAGGGAAGAAGATGATGTCTCCGCTGGACGACGACACGCCGTGTCGCCCAGCTCCTCGACCGCCACGAAGACTACGACCACCGCTTAAACGGCCCTTTTCAGGGCCACCAAAATGTAAAGGTTTCAACTCGCCACTTCTAGTGACACACTCATGATTAAAATAAGGTAGTTTTTTGTTTATTTCTAATGTTAGGTTATATTGTTCATTATTGAATTTGTAAGAGAAAGTCGTGTAAGTGTTTCACACACCAAATTTTTTCTTATTTTTAGCTAGCCCTATAGAATCATCTCCCTAGAGATTGCCGTGCAATTTAGAATGTATATAGTCAACCAGTACTCTTCCAAATTAGGTCCACCAAGATTTTACATAACTAAGGCAACTGCGATAAGATCCATTATCATTGTATTATATATATGGAATAATTAACAACCACTAGGTGTTATTACTCCTTTGTGTTGGACACAGTGCGTATCATACAAACACACATAACACAATGGCATATTGCAATCACTTAGCCGATAGATATAACAATGCACGAATTAGTACACGAAGCCACTTCTGTGTTACGTATTATACGTACATCATAACAAGAGAATCTCCAATGCACATGTTACACGGAACGTAGCCCACAATGATACCCTACAAAGACATATGTCCCTTTATTGCACTGATACAAAACCCAGTCAAAACGGACAAGAAGTTCATAGTTAACAAACTATTACCACCGGGTTTGTCTAGAGGTAAATAAAACAATTTTTAAAAAAATCGAACGGACCGTTTTTGAGAAAATCGGAAAATATGAAAAATTTCACAAATAAACTACTTCTTTTGATTCATCGATTTTGACAAAAATTTCGCGTCGGGTCCTATTATGGTACTTAACGTAAGTTCCGAATTTTAACTTTGATACTGATCTCGTATTTAAGATATTTTATTCGCACACAGGCCTAATCGTTTAAAAACCTTTTTTTTGGGTTCAGAAGGCCTGACACGTGTATTTCGCGGCAAAACTCGATTTGTCTAGAGGTAAACGAGGCGATTTTTAAAAAAATCGTAAACGCACTCTGATATGTATCGGGAAAATATAAAACTTGCACGAATAACTACTACTTTTGATTCACCGATTTTGATGAAAATGTTCACGTCGTGTCCCATTATGTTCCAAGTTTCAACTTTGTTTAACATTCCGTTCTTGAAATACTCATTTCTTTCACATACAGACCAATCGTTAAAAAAAAATATTTTTGATTTCAGGAGGCCTGGAAATGTGTATTTCCAATGAAAATTAGATTTCGAAGATCTTTCGAGCCCCTCTAAACCCCCCAAAATATGTATTTTATAATAAGACTCCTTCCTATATATTTATAAAAGAACCATCGGGTTGGTCTAGAGGTAAAGTCGTCGCCGTGAGTCAGCTGTATGACACCTGATTTTCGGAGACGATGTTTCCTGGTTCAAATCCTGGTAAAGGTACGTAGGCTGTATACGGATGGACACTAGATAATGGTTGTCGGCGAATGGTCAACCTGAGTCTGTACAAGACTACACCTCATTTACACGTCATACACATCATCTTTATTTATATAGACCTAAATGGGGCTATCCAAACTTGGGGCTGCTTTAATTTAGCTACATTTTGGCTTACCCAAACGTGGAGCTACTTGATTTTAGCTAAATTTTAGCTAAACCAAATTTGAGGCTTCTTTAACTTAGCTACATTTTGCCTTACCCAACATTGGGCTACTTTGATTTAGCTACATTTTGGCTTACCCAAACTTGGAGCTACTTTAATTTAGCTAAATTTTAGCTAACACAAATTTAAGGCTTCTTAAATTTAGCTACATTTTGGCTTACCCGAACGTTGGGGCTCCTTTAATTTAGCTACATTTTGGCTTACTAAAATTTAAGGCATCTGTAATTTAGCTACATTTTGGCTTACCCAACCTTGAAGCCACTTTAATTTAAAGTTGACATTTTGAAAAGGTGTAAACATTTTCTAACGATTCCTGATCATAACAAGTCTTCATTTATTCGTGGAAAGAAAACATTAACAAACTAATGAAAGTCAATGGTATTTCCGTATGGTTCAAATTACGTGGGAGACCTCGTAAATTCATATAAAGCAAGAGAAAGTAAAAAATCTAATACAAAATGTATTTTGTATTTATATATTAAACGAAACTAAGTAAAGAAATGGAGTAATGTAAATAGGAACAGAATAGGAAATTTTTAATAATAATAATAATAATAATAACAATAAAGGTTTAAAAATAGTAACGAAGAACACAGAGAACAAAATAAAGCTATAAGGACTAAGGAATTTTAAAATGAAAATGGGAGATTATGAAAAATCCAGAGAATGACATCTGACTGTACAGACATCTAAAGGAGGTTCATTTCTACAAGAAACTCGGATACGACCTACACAATACTGAATGTGGAGTGAGAGAAAACACTAAGTAAAGTCTCATTGTATTTAATAAAGTGATACGACACAAGCTAGTAAAGAAGGCCCGAGTTTCATCCGAATCTCATCTACTACTCTACCCTTCTTTATCCTCAATATATTTAAACAGACACTTACTGACATGCATTATCTCAATTTCCATCCCATGATCACCTCTCTCATTTTCCCGATTCCTATTACAGTACACACAAACACACGAAATATTTCTCATCAACTTCAACTGTTTCGAAATCATCATCCTTAGGGACGTTAATTTGATCCTTAATTACAACTTCCATTCCTGAGTGAAAACCTAAGCTGACTTTTAACATTTAATATCAACCTGACAAAACTGTCAAAATTAACAACACAAATAATATACACGGAAATCATCAAAGTTTAACAACGAAATGACTATACAAGTTTCAACCTACGATATTATGTTTTTCCTTTTAAACGGATTAAATTACAAGAAAATTTCTCGTTTTAAAACTTAACAATTGTTCAAGTTAACTTATCTTTCAGGTAGATTAAACAGCAATTTAAGAAATTCAGTAAAATCGTCCGATTTAAAATACCAAAAATTTATGATACCATATCCGGTGGCTTTGTCGGCTATCTACACGTAATTTTTCGAAATCGAGTTTTCACCGGATATACACGTTTTCAGACCACCGGAACCCAAAAACATGTTCTTAGCGATTGGTCTGTGTATTAACAGAATATCTCTCGAACTTGTCGTACGAACTTAAAACTTAAGTTCGACACCACCAGAGGACCTTACATGAACACTTTAATAAAAATCGGTCAACCGGAATAATAGTTTATTCGTGTCATTTTTAATTCTTTTGCGATTTTCTCAAAAAGGCTTCTACGATTTTTTAAAAAATGGCCTTATTTACTACATTTTTTTATACTCTACCAGATAGGGTAGACGCCACGACTGCTAAAATCCTTAGGGAGGCTGTGCTCTCGTAAAAAAAATGATTTTTTTAAGATTGCGGCTTTCATACGCATTTTAGCGAAAAAATTTATGAAATAAAAGTTGTAGAGAATTTAAAAAATTCTACAACTTTTATTTCAAACATTTTTTTGTATAACGCTTAGTTAAGCGGTAATTAGCGATTTTATGTTTTTTTTCTAACGAAAACGTGTAAAAAAATGATTTTTTTTAAAAATTTCGGCCTTAGTATGCATTTAACGACAAAAGTGTTCATTATATAATCAAATTTATAGGAAGTTAAAAGAACTACGACTTTTATTTTAAGCATTTTTCTCTACAGAGCCTAGTTCTCTAGTTTAGCGTTTAAGCGTGATTTTCCGTATTTTTACGCCAAACTGAGGTTGATTTTAATTTTGCGTCTTTCACTCATGATTAAAATTAGGTTATGTTATTTGAGGTTAGTTTCCTTCTTTATTTCTAATGTTTTATTACTAATATTAGGTTATATTGGTCATTATTTAGGCTTATATTGGCAAAAGAAAGTCGTGGAGTGTTTCACACCAGATTATTAAATACGGAAACGGCCTTATATTGCGCAAGTGAGATGTAGTACTTCGCGAAAGAAGCTTATACAAATCTGTGTACTTTTAAAAATCCAATTTTTTCGTGGATTTGAAATTTTTGACCGCCATATTGGATTCAATTTTATACTTTTAAATGGTAGAGAATCACTGTTATAGTGCATACAAAAATGATTAAATCATTAAAAACGGTGTTTTTTTTAAAAAAAATTAGAAGCCGTTTATGAGAAAATAGTAAAAACGTGAAAAATCCCACAAATAATCTACTATTACCGGTTGACCAATTTTAATGAAAATAAACACCATTCTTGAGATATTCACACACACAGACATATCGCTAAAACTTTTGGTTCAGAAGACCTAAAAACGTGTATTTCCGGAGAAAAATCGATAAGGAAACAATAAATTCCTTCCCTAAACATTAACATAGGGCAAAAAAAGTAAAAAGTAAATAACAAAAGAAAGATGATGGTGCAGAAAAACGATGAAAACTGGGCGTATAAAGACCATTAGTATTTACAGATATTATGTGTAATAATAAGGGCTTTTAGAAACCTTTACGCAATTATGAAACCGTTCCGTCAAAGAGCATCAAAAGAGAGAGATCTCTTACACTTTAAACTTGTTCAATGAAAACCATCAAGTGCAAGAATCACGGAATGAATTTCCAACGCAGACGACTGCTAGGTACTTCTACATGCAGTTTCACTAAAACTTGTTTAAGTACAAACATTAACAATAAATAGTTTTAGTGTATGTTTCAAGGGTTTTATCATAATCAAGAAGAAGAAGAAAGCGAATAAACACAAAGGAGTGGCCTATTAAATAAAGTTTTAATGCCACGTCATTAAAACGTGTTGGTTTATAGTTTTCTAAAGAATCATTTAACATTTAGTGTTTCAAGTTAACTTCCACATTGGCGAAGTTGGTAACGTACTCGCCTCTCATCATGCGGTCTTGGGTTCGAATCCCATTCAGGCATGGCATTTTTTCATACGTTACAAAAAATCATTTCATCATTCACCGTCTGCATTAGCAGTGCACAACAGTCGGACGTTAAACAAAAAAAAAAATTCCACATTACAATCTTTACATACAGAGTGATTCAGTAGGAAGAACAATAATTTAGAAGCTGATTCTATAACTAAAATCTGGTGTGAAACACTCACACGGCTTTCTCTTTCCAATGCCAATAATGAACAATATAACCTAACATTAGTAAAAAAAAACATTACAATTTTTTTCTAATTTGTGTACGTTGCATCTGTTCAATTCAGAACAATAAGCAACCCCATGACCCAATGAGATGAGGATGATGTGTATGACGTGTAGTCTTGTACAGACTCAGGCCGACCAATCCTTAGAGAGTTTGGTTAATTGAACCCCAACCATCATAGTACACCGGTAACTACTATCTAGCATTCAAATCCGTATAAAAGTAACTACCTTTACTAGGATTTGAACCAGGAACCTTCGTCTCCAAAAATCAGCTGTTAAAACAGCTGATTTTCGCAGCAGTGAAATAATCAAAACAATTAGACATTACAAATAATCAAAAAAAAAAGAATAACCTCAAAAACATAACCTTATTTTAATCATGACTGGATGATGCAAAATGAAAACCAACCTTAGTTTGGCTTAATATTACGGAAAATCACTGTTTCACGCTAAACTAGGCTCTGTAGAGAAAAATGCTATAAATAAAATTTGTAGATCGTTTAATTTCCAATAAATTTTACTATGTGCATTTTTGTCTTTGTGTTGGTTTATAGTTTCCTAAAGAAACATTTAACATTTAGTGTTTCAAGCTAACTTCCACGTTACAATCTCTACATCCAGGGTGTTCCACGACGACGAACAATACTTCGACAACTGATTCTATAGCTAAAACTCGGGTGGAAACACTCACACGGTTTTCTCTTGTCAATGTCAATAATAAACAACATAACTTAACATTAGTAGCAAAACATTACAAATAATTTAAAAAATAAACTCAAAAAATATAACCCTACTTTAATCATGAGCGAATGATGCAAAATGAAACCCAACCTTAGTTTGGCTTAATAATACGGAAAATCACTCTTTCACGCTAAACTAGGCTCTGTAGAGAAAAATGCTACAAATAAAATTTGTAGATCTTTCAATTTCCTATAAATTTTATTGTATGCATTTTTGTCGTAAAATAGATACTACGGCCGAAATATTTAACAAACCGATTTTTTTTACAATTTTCATGAAAAAAAAAACACAGAAAATCATTAATTACCACTAAACTAAGCGTTATGCAAAAAAAAATGTTACAAATAAAAGTTGTAGATTTTTAAATTGTCTACAACTTTTATTACATACAATTTTGTCATAAAATACATATTAAAGCTGCAATCTTATAAAAGCCATTTTTTCTACGAGAAAACAGTCTCCCCAACAATTTCAGCAGACATAGCGCCTACCCTATCTTGTAGAGCATAGTAGCTGTACAGTTGTTTTGTTGGAACGATAGCTATAATTTTCATCACAGAGGACGCGCGCGGAGGATGATATTATCAACCGGGTGTAGTCAAAACAAGTATTCACCGAACAATCTGTTGTTTACATTTACTGTTACACATTTTGCTGTCATGTAACTTGTTCCACCGGGTTGGTCTAGAGGTAAAGTCGTCGCCAAAAATCAGCTGTTTAACAGCTGATTTTCGGAGACGAAGGTTCCTGGTTCAAATCCTAGTAAAGGTAGTTACTTTTATACGGATTTGAATGCTAGACTGTGGTTACCGGTGTACTTTGATGGTTGGGGTTCAATTAACCATACTCTCTCAGGAATGGTCAACCTGAGTCTGTACAAGACTACACCTCATTTACACGTCATACACATCATCCTCATCTCATTGGGTCATGGGGTTGCTTATTGTTCTGAATTGAACAGATTGCAACGTACACAAATTAGGAATAAAAAAAAAAAAAAATGTAACTTGTTCCACCGGGTTGGTCTAGAGGTAAAGTCGTCGCCAAAAATCAGCTGTTTAACAGCTGATTTTCGGAGACGAAGGTTCCTGGTTCAAATCCTACTAAAGGTAGTTACTTTTATACGGATTTGAATACTAGACAGTGATTCCCGGTGTACTTTGATGGTTGGGGTTCAATTAACCATACTCTCTCAGGAATGGTCGACCTGGGTCTGTACAAGACTACACCTCATTTACACGTCATGCACATCATCCTCATTTCATTGGGTCAGAGGGTTGGTTATAGTTCTGAATTGAACAGATTGCAACGTACACAAATTAGAATAAAAAAAAAAACTGTAACTTGTTAATGCGTGCTTTATAGAGATGTGCGATGGCTTCGTGCTAGAGGAGTCCCTTTCTTTGATTCAATGATGAAACCGGAGTAGTACGAACACAATAAAAAATATAAACCCACCGAAAGATAGTACCATTTCGATGAACTATTGCGCACCAATGATCAAGTCCCGCTCAAGATTACCGCCTTATCACCCGGATATCGATAAATCAAGCTAATCTGGGCGAATATTAAAGTTTATGTGTTGCTGTTGTTTAGGTCATCAGCCGAAAGGCTGGTTTGAACCTGTAGAGGTTTTACTAAGTAAAACGAGGAGTGAGGTGGTTTACCAATGCCTTCCTCGCCGAGTGGAAAAGTACGCTTATCAGCATGCCGGGCCCTCTGAAAAGCACATATTTTCCACTCTGCAAATGACACCTTCACTTCATTCACCACAGGGTCTGGCTGTATAATGAAATTCATTACTTTCAGGAGATAACTCTGATTAGTGTCTTTTACACCTCTACCTCTTCTGTGTTTTAAACGATTCAGTCATTTAATTGGCTGACCATGTGTTAAGAAACAAAACTATTTATTTTAGCCCTGCAATGAACAGATTGAGTGTAAAACATTTGACACTCCACCTGTCTGTTATGGGCAGAAAGTTTATGTATCGATGCGAAATGTAACTTTTTAAAAAATGACGCTTTCTCGAGAATTGGTAAAGATGAATGGCAGGCTATGTTTAGCAAGTAAAACAAATTAAAAGTGAGTACTTCCAGAGGGAGTTTGTAGTAGACAATGTCTTAGATCGTTTCGAAAGTAATATTGAAGTAGCAGTGACGAATTCAGCGAAAACAGTGAAAATGATCAATTTGATGACCCTCTTGATGCCTTTGGCTCTTTATGTACTTAAGTTATTAACTTAACAGCGAGCACAGCTACCGTTTCTGTAACACCTTTTGTAATTTGATATGTAATTATATATTCTAATCTTTGTCTCCCCCTACAATTCAATCCCTCAATATTACCCTCCATTATTGATAGACCAATATCTGGATGTCTTAAGATACGCTCCAATAACCTATCCCTTCTTCTTCTTCTTCTTCTTCCTCTTCTTCTTCTTCTTATGTTTAAGATGCTTCCATATACTTCTTTTTTCGTCCACTCGCCTAACAACCTCTAAATTACTTATTTTGTTCACCCACTTAATCTTTAACATTTTCCTATAACACCACATTTCAATTGCTTCTATCCTCTTCCTTTCTACAGTCCCTATCAACCACGTTTCACTCCCGTATAATGCTAAACTCCAAACGTAGTGTTTTAATAATTTTTTCCTAATCTGTAAGTCAATGTTAATTAAATTAATATAGTTAATATATGTAAATTGGGTAGACTACAAAATTACCGCTCGTCTAACCGACGTAATTTCAAAGCTCACACCTATTTTTTTTCACCACCAGATTAACAGAGTAGGTTCAAAGCTTATAATTAAAATTTAAATGTACAATAAATAGGTTATGGGGTATTTTTACTTACGCTAAATGCATTACTGGTGGATCAGAAACTGTATTCATTTTACTCACCTGAAAAACAAACAAATAAAAGTTAATTTACAAAAGTGTAAGGTAAAACAATACATCGGAGAATAAAATTACGGATACCTGATACCTGTACAGAATGGATGGAAAAGGTTGGCGAAACAAACGTTTAATACACTAATCTATAGTCCAAAGTTCTCAAATAAAGTCAGTAGAGTATTTGTATAAAAACATAAAAAAAATATCTAGTGTGAAACACTCACACAACTTTCCCTTGCCAATGCAAATACTGACCACTATAGCCTAATATTAGTAATACAACATTAGAAAATGAACAAAAAAAACTAACCCCAAAAAGCAAAACCTAATTTTAATCTGGAGTGAAAAACGCAAAATGAAAAAAACCTTAAAAATTTCGGATAAAATGAAATTTTTTTATAAATTTGTTTATATATTTTAGTTCTAAAATGCATACTAAGGCCGCAATCTTTAAAAAAAAGTTGTTTTATGAGAAAACAGCCTTTCCAAGAATTTCAGCAGATATGGCGCCTACCCTATCTTGTAGAGCATAAAAAATGTAGGCCTAGTAAATAAGGCGATTTTAAATAGAAGCCGTTTTAAAGAAAATCGCAAACAAGCGAAAAATTACACGAATAAACTATTACTTCCGGTTGACCGATTATAATGAAAATGTTCGTGTCGGGTCCTCTAGTGATACCTAACTTAAGTTTCAAGTTTCAACTTCGTACGATGTTCCGTTCTTGAGATACCTATTCTGTTCACACACACACGCGCGCGCGCGCGCACGCACACAGAGGCTAATCGCTAAGATCTTGTTTTTTGGGTTCATAGGGTCTGAAAACGTGTAGATCCGGTGAAAACTCGATTTCGCGACATGAACAACAATATTTCCTTTCTATATATTCATATAGGCAAGAGAAAGTTAAAAAAACGAAGAGTGATTACTTTATTGTTTGCTGATTTGAAGAAAATGTTAAACATACATAAGAAATTACAGAAATATAAATGGAAAAATCAAATCTTTGAAGGTTTTATTATTAGGTGACATTATCCAGAAAGAAAGTGTTGTAATCTGAAAGATTAATCGAAGAAAAGAAGAAATAAAAAATAGTTAAAATAAAAAACGACAACGGTAAAAGAAGATTTGACGAAACCAAAGCTCATTAACAACAGAGAATCGAACTGTCCGCAAAAGATGTCCTACTTCTTCGAACAGTTACAGAATAGATTGTAAAAGAAACATGAAGACACGAGGTACATAGTAAATGTAAGAAGAAAAAAAGAGTATTGGGTATGGAAGGTTTCTCAATAAGGGAATCTACCCCTTTTTATAGAAGGGGTTACAAGTAGATGAAGAAGGTAAAAGAGAAAAAAGATCGAGGGTTGCTGGCGGAAACCCTCTGGGAGTACTCCGCAATCTAGAAACGACCTTTCGTCCAATCCACTTTAATTACAGTCGATCTTATTTTTTTCTTTTTCTCTTTTCAGTTGGTAGCATTGGTGACGGATAAAGAAAGAGAATGAATGAAGAAATTTCAGGGGGAAGGGGTTGGTAGCGGTGGTGATGGTGATGTACCTCAGGACTGCATCACATTGATCTTCTTGAAAATTACATCGTGGGAATAAGAAGAAGAAAAAGAAACAGCGGAAAGATATCTGGATGCGATGATCTCTTCAACAGCAGCAATCTTTGAAAAATCTCATATAATAATAAGTAATACAACCAATTTAGTAAGATAAAATACCTTATAAATAAAGAATGGAATTCATCGAATGTAACGAAATTAATTTCATCTTGGAAAGAAAATCCATATAAATAAAAATAAAAATTCTATTAATACGTGGTACGGAATTTTATTAAAATAAAAATATAAAAAACTGGAAAAGTTAATCAATTACGTTACCAATTAAGTAATCGTTTCCATTTTTAAAAAATCAGGTGTGAAACACACACACACACACACAACTTTCTCTGGGCAATGCAAATAACGAACAATATAACTTAATAATGGTAATAAAACATTTGAAATAAACAAAAAAATTATTTTCAAAAAACATAACCTCATTTTAATCATGAGTGAATGATGCAAAATGAAAACCAACCTCAGTTTGGTTCAATAATACGAAAAATCACTTTTTGACGCTAAACTAAGCTCTGTAGAGAAAAATGCTTACAAATGAAAGTTGTAGAACTTTTAATTTTCTATAGATTTCATTACATACACTTATGTCGTAAAATGCATACTAAAGCCGAAATCTTAAAAAATTCATATTTTACAGATTTTCGATAAAAAAAACCAGAAAATCGTTAACTACCGCTAAACTAAGCGTTTTAGAAAAAATATGTTCGTTGTAGATTTTTAAATTTTCTATATATTTGATGATATAAACTTTTGCGCTAAAACGGATATTAAGACCGCAATCTTAAAAAACCATTGTTTTCTATTCAAAAACAGCCTCCCCAAGAATTTCAACATATATGGCGCCGATCCTAAAAAATGTACTAAATGAGGCGGATTTTAAAAAATTCGTAGGAGCCGTTTCTGAGAAAATCGCAAAAAAGTGAAAAATGACTCGAATAAACTACTACTTCCGGTTGACCGATTTTGATGAAAATGTTCGTGTCGGGTCCGGTAGTGGTATCTAACTTAAGTTTCAAGTTTCAAGTTCATACGATGTTCCTTTCTTGAGATACTCATACACGCACGCGCGCACACACACACACACACAGACCATTCGCTAAAAACATGTTTTTGGGGTTCAGGGGGTCTTAAAACGTGTAGATCCGGTGAAAACTAGATTTCGAAAAATCGACAAGAAAACAAAATATTCCTTTTTACTTTCTCTTGCCTATATGAATATATAGGAAGGAAAGTATTGTTTTCATGTCGATTTTTCGAAATCGAGTTTTCACCGGATCTATACGTTTTCAGACCCCCTGAACCCAAAAAACATGTTTTTAGCGATTGGTCTGTGTGTGTGTGTGTGTCTGTGTGTGTGTGTGTGTCTGTGTGTGAACAGAATATCTCAAGAACGGAACATCGTACGAACTTGAAACTTGAAACTTAAGTTACATACCACTACCGGACCCGACACGAACATTTTCATCAAAATCGGTCAACCGGAAGTAGTAGTTTATTCGTATAATTTTTCAGTTTTTTGCGATTTTCTCAAAAACTGGTCCTACGATTTTTTTTAAAATCGCCTATTTTACTCAATTTTTTATTCTCTACAAGATAGGGTAGGCGCCATGTTTGCTGAAATTCTAGGTGAGGCTGTTTTCACGTAAAAACGTTGTTTTTTTAAGATTACGGCTTTAATATAAATTTTAGCGCAAAAACTTATATAATAAAAGTTGTAGAGAATTTAAAAACCTACAACTTTTAGTTCAAACATTTTTTTGTATAACGCTTAGTTTAGCGGTAATTTGCGATTTTCTGTTTTTTTCTCACGAAAACGTGTGAAAAATCTATTTTTTTAAGATTTTGGCCTTAGAATGCATTTTACGACAAAAGTGTATATAAATTAATTTATAGAAAATTAAAAGATCTACAGCTTTTATTTAGAGCATTTTTCTCTACAGAGCCTAGTTTAGAGAGAAAGAGTGATTTTCCGTATTTCTAAGCCAAACTGAGGTTGATTTTCATTTTGCGTCTTTCACTCATGATTAAAATTAGGTTATGTTTTTGAGGTTAGTTTTTGTTTATTTCTAATATTTTATTAATAATGTTAGGTTTATTATTAATTATTTGCATTGGCAAGAGAAAGTTGTGTGAGTGTTTCACACCAGATTTTTATATATTCATATCGGCAAGAGAAAATAAAAATTCTATTAATACTTGGTACGGAATTTCATTAAAATAAAATAAAAACTGCAAAAGTAAATCAATATCAATCAATTACGTTACCAATTAAGTAATCGTTTCCATTTTAAAAAAATCTGGTGCGAAACACTCGCACAGCTTTCTCTTGCCAATTCAAATAATAAACAATATAACCTAAAATTGGTAAGAAAACATTACAATTAAACAAAATTTAAATACATTAAGTTTTACATCACTTTTCTGTGTTTTCTTTGGAGTAGTGGCTCACCATTGAGAAGTTTAAATTCCAGGTTCAAACCTGAAGCGTAATTTATCAGTATTGAATAATTTTTTACCTTTTTTACTTTCTCTTGCCTGTATGAATATATAGGAAAGAAAGCATTGTTTTCTTATCGATTTTCGAAAACGATTTTTCACCGGATCTACATGTTTCCAGACACCCTGGACCCAAAAATCATGGTTTTAGCGATTAGTCTGTGTGTTTGTGTGTTTGTGTGTGTGTGTGTGTGTGAACAAAATATCTTAAGAACGGAACATCGTACGGAGTTGAAACTTGAAACTCAAGTTAGGTAGGCTACCACTAGAGGACCCGACACGAACATTTTCATCAAAATCGGTCAACCGGAAGTAGTAGTTTATTCGTGTCATTTTTCACTTTTTTGCGATTTTCTTAAAAACGGCTGCTACGATTTTTTTTAAAAAATAGCTTCATTTACTAAATTTTTATGCTGTACAAGATAGGGTACGTGCTTTGTCTGCTGAAATTTTTAGGAGGCTGTTACTCATAAAAAATTGCTGTCACTTGGCTATAAACCGGAGGAAAAGAGAGAACGAGGACGCCCGAGAAAGAGATGGGCAGATCTGAGAGTTTCGGAACAGGAAAAGATGCCAAATCAAGGTAGAAGAAGAAGAAGTAACGACTACTGATGCAAAAAAGCTCAAAACAGTAACTTCACTTTATATTTTGGGGGCTAATGCATGTTACATTTATGTATTGGATATAGTCGTTGTAAAAGGAAAAACATAAAGTGAATCGAGGGAAATAAGAAAATTGGTAAAGGAAATAACTGAATTGAAAAAGAAATAAAAAGGGTTTTCCTTAAAAAATAAAGATCTGCGTCATATAATATGGAAATAACCATAAGAAAAAATGAAAATGTAGTCAAAGCAAGAGGACCGGTATAAGGATGATTATAAAAAAAAGGAATAAAAAGGAAAATGTGATAATGAAGGAATGAGAGGATAAAGAAAGGAAGCAGGAAAGAAGATACAGGTTTTGTAAGACACGTTTAATCCAGCTACATTAATATTCTTGTTAGGTTCAGAATACGGTACCGCCTGTCTGGTTTCATCTTATTTTATCCAGTCCTCTCTCGTTTCTATATAGAAGGTTGTGGCATCCGTATATACCGACTACCCAATACATCTACCACAACAACGACGACTTAACGATTCAGAAGGCAATAGCAACCGACATACGCCGCAACCAGACTACGGTACAACTGTTCCATCCACCAACCAGAGAACACCACCTAAACTACACGCCATCATTTCCCACTGCTTCTACGATATCATCATCGTACAACGTTTTGTATTATCAACACGGCTATGGTTGTGAATACTTTCAGCTACTGAATTCAAATGACGCATCCGACATTCTCTGTTATCCTACTAAAACGTAACTGCAGCTGCATTCCAATTGCCTCTTATAACTCGTGAACTCAGCATTTTGGGTATTCAACAATTTGCCAAACTGCTTCACCTCTTGCAGATAATTCTACCTACGTTTAGTATATTGCTTACACATATTCAAACCTATTCAATATATTTTTACATTCTCTTGCCTATATGAATCCATAAGCAGGATAGTATTGTTTTCATGTCAATTTTCCGAAATCGGATTTTTGACGGATCTACACGTTTTCGGAGCCCCTGAACCCAAAAAAAAATGTCTTCAGCGATTGGTCTGTGTATGGGTGTGTGAACAGAATATCTTAAGAACGGAACATCGTACGAACTTGAAACTTAAGTTAGATACCACTAGAGGACCCGACAAGAACATTTTCATCAAAATCTGTCAACCAAAAGTGGTAATTTATTCGTGTCATTTTTCACTTTTTTGCGACTCTCAAAAAGTACTCCTACAATTTTTTTTAAAAATCGCCTAATTTACTACATTTTTATGCTCTACAAGATAGGGTCTGCGGTTATTTTACGATTGCAGTCTTAATATCCATTTTGGCGCAAAAATGTACTTATTAAAAGTTGTAAATAATTTAAAATCCTACAACTTTTTAACATCTTTTTGTATAACGCTTAGTTTAGCGGTAGGCCTAATTAGTGATTTTCTGTTTCTTTTCATGAAAATCGGTAAAATATCGATTTTTTAAGATTTCGGCCGTAGTATGCATTTAACAACAAAAATGCATATAATCAAATTTATAGGAAATTAAAAGATCTACAACTTTTATTTGAAGCATTTTTCTCTACAGAGCTTAGTTTAGCGTAAACGAGTGATTTTCCGTATTATTAAGCCAAACTAAGGTTGGGTTTCATTTTGAATCATTCACTCATGATTATAATTAGGTAATGTTTTTTGACTGCCCATAACAGACAGGTGGAGTGTCAAATTATTTACACTCGATCTGTTAGTTGCAGGGCTAAAATAAATAGTTCTGTTTCTTATCATATGATCAGCCAATTAAATGACTGAATCATTTAAGAACAGAAGAGGTAGAGGTGTAAAAGACACTAATCAGAGTTATCTTATCTGAAAGTAATGAATTTCATTATACAGCCAGACCCTGTGGTGAATGAAGTGAAGGTGTCATTTGCAGAGTGGAAAATATGTGCTTTTCAGAGGGCTCGGCATGCTGATAAGCATATATTTCCACTCAGTGAGGAAGGCAATGGTAAACCACCTCACTCCTCGTTTTACTTAGTAAAACCTCTAGAGGTTCAAACCAGCCTTTTGGCTGATGACCTAAACAACAACAATGTTTTTTGAGGTTGGTTAGTTATTTTGTTTACATCTAATATTATATTAGAAATATTTATTATTAATAAATAAAGACCAGTAAATCTGGTCTCGTGTCAACGCGGCTTAGTATAGCTAAAATTATTAACAACCGACGTTCCCATCTTGAATGGAAGATGGAAACAATGACTTATATAAAATATTACGCAGTTTTTTCAATCCACTCCATTTAAATGAGAAATTAAAAATAACGTACAGTATTTTTATTCCGGACTTGTTGAATAACTAATGAATTTAAATTTAATGGATACTTTTGTTGGTGTATTTGTCGTATTTTGCCGTCTGTCAAATAATTAATTGACGTTAATTGGAATATTCATTAAATTTTAATAATGCTAAAATGAAAATCATGTTCTCTGCGTTTTTTAATTAACTGATAAGGGTTGTGATTTTCCAATCAAATGTAATTTATAATTTGAATTTTTTTATATATGTATATTTATTTTTTGTCGTTATTTTTTTAACGATTTACAATATTTTAATAAAATTTATGAAAAAGTAAAATCATAATAGTTTTTAGACGCACTGATCTAAAATTTATATAAGTTAGGGATCGCGTATTGAATAAAAGGGGTGTAGAACGTACCCTACTTGATACCAGCAACAAGTTTCTAATGATGCTATTAATAACAATACCGGAATTTTCTCCGCCCTTACCAATCTCACATTACCGCGCGTTAACTTGAAACATATTACAGTACAAGGGGTAGTTTTAAAGAGCAACACGCTCAAGGGTAGTGATTTCAAATAAATGGCTGCATTTATTATTCTGTAAAATATTACTTAATAAACTTTGTATATATGCGCGCGCGAGCGCTGAAGAACACGAATAGTTAACGTGTAATATTAAATGTTCAATATATCTTTTCGTGCAATAAAGATGTACACATTACCGTAGTGCTAGGAATAAAAATTTATGCTCGAGAATTGAAATTTAGCGCTAAAGGTATTTATAAAAGCTCTATAACTGCTTTAATATTTTATTTAAGTACTATAAGTTTACAATTCGATTGCACTCGGAAGAAATTGGAAAATTGTGATTCTTTTTAATTTTTTGCCATTTATAAATATACACTTATAGGGAAGGAAAGTAGGTACTTATTGTTTTCATATCGATTCTTCGAAACAAGTTATCACCGTAAGTATACAAGTTTTCAGGACACCTGAACCCAAAAAACGTGTTTTTAGGGATTGGTCTGAGTTTATGTGTGGGTGTGTGTGAACTCAATATTTTAAGAAAGGAATATCGTAAAAAAGTTGAAACTTTGAATTAATTGTACGTACCGTCAGAGGAACCCGACCGGAAAATTTTCATAAAAATCGGTCTACCGGAATCGTTCATTCATGTAATTTTTCACTTTTTTGCCATTTTCTCAAAAACGGGTCCTATGTTTTAAAAATCGCCCCGTTCACTACATTTTTGTATGCTCTACAAGTTAGGGTAACCGCCATGTCCGTTGAAATTCGCGGGGAGGTTGTCCTATGTAGAAAAACCTGGTTTTTCTTAAGGTTGCGGTCTGAAAGTGCGTTTTAGGACAAAAGTGTACATAGGTTATCAAAGTTGTAGAACACAACTTTTATTTCAATAATTTTATTGAAGAACTAATTAGTTTAGCGACAATTAGTGATTCTGTCTTTTTTCCATCAAAATCTACTATGGGATTTTTTAAGATTGCGGCCTAGATTGCGTTAATTATTATTTTTATCATTTTACGACAAAAGTGGATACGAGTAGGTTATAATGAACGTTAAAGGAAATTAAAAAAAAAACCTACAATTTTTATTTTAAGCATTTTTCTTTAGAGTTTCTCTAATTTACAAATTTTTCGTATTTCTAAGTTCTACAGAGGTTAATTTTCATATTGCGTCATTCACTCACGATTAAAGTTAGCTTGTGTTTCGGTTTACATTGTTTATTCATGGAGTCACTTTCGGTCAAAACTGGAACTTCAAACCCCATAATTTATGCACTATCTACTCTTTAAGAGGATCTATCAATAGTATTTCCGTTTCCAATTTCCGACTTTGATTTCTGGACTTCCGGCTTTCGGCCACTTCCCATCAAAACCGGAACTCAAACCAAATCGAGGCCTACTAATACTTTTTTGTATAGATTACAAATTCGAAAACCAATTGTTGCTTATCTCTTGTAGTTTGCGACTTTGATTTCTTGACTTCTGGTTTTGAGCTACTTCCTGTCAAAACCGGAACTAAATCCAATGGTTTTTGTATCTACTCTTTATGAAGAATCGAATAACACTTTCAGTGTTTCCAAATTCAGACTTTGATTTCTTGACTTCCGATCGAACCCAAAACTTCAAACCCAATCCAGGCCCAAAACCTTTCCGTGTGGAATACGAATCCGAAAATGTTTTGTTGCTATCGCTTGCAGTTGTTGACATTGATTTTTTGACTTCCGGTTTTGGGCCACTTCCGGTAAAACCGGAACTTCAAACCAAATTTAGCTCCATTAACTTTTCGAGTAGATTATGAATCTGAAACCTGTTTCTTGCTACCTCTTGTGACATTTGGAAGTGACGGACGGACGAACAAAGGAGAATGATAGATGACATTCTAAAACAATTCACCAATAATACGAGCACACAACTTAATTGATCGGATATGACGGTTAGTTCAACCAAGTAGTATTATATATGTATAAAGATGGAAGTAAAGTGGATGTTGGTACTAAATAATATTACAAGTTACTTAATACAATTAGATCAATTTAAATTAACGCTAACGTAAACTGATCAAGACTAAAGGAATAATAAACTAACGTAATTAAGGAAGCATCAAGCCACAACAACGAGCAAGATTTTCAATTAGTAATTCTGAAGAATCTAACACCTCTAATAATAACATAAACAAGTTTGAGATATACTGTATTAGTGTAAAATACCAAGTAAGAATAAAGTGCAAGTTTGAATAAACTTAGAAACGAGGAATAAAACATTACGGCAAGTTTTAATGGCGGTGATACAGAATGTTACAAAAGTATAGCTACCTATTTTAACTTAAGTAAGGTTCACAATCTGGTATGAAACACTCATACAACTTTAACTTGCCCATGTGCATAATGAACAATGTCTTCTTCTTCATCTCCTTCTCTTTCGCCTTCTGCTTCTCCACCTCCTCCTCATTTTTCTGGTGTTCTCCTCCTCCTCCCCTCCACCTCCTTCTTCTTCTGGTGCCGATCCGCTACCGAACGTTAGCAATGATCATTCTATTTACTACTGCTTTGAAGAGTCTTGTAGTAGAAGTTACAAACCAAGTCCTCAAGTTCTTTAGCCAGAATATTTGTCGTCTTTCGAGGACTCTCTTACCCTGTAACTTTCTGATGTGAAATAATTCTCGGCAAACTAATTAGATGTGACAAAAGTAACGATACGTCTAAAGAAATTGATAAAAGGAGACGGGTTGGGTCGGGCATCATTTTGGAGATTGAATAGCTTTCTGAGCAACAAGAAAATCCCATAATACGTAAAGATACGAAAGTTGCTCAAAAACTTTCAGAACTAACAGAATTGTGCGCCAACGAAGCTTTGGAAACTGGTACGTCTGGCATCAGTGGTTTCTGTGACTTTCTGAATACAAATATATTTTTTTAAACTTATAACCTTGTTTCAGCCCATAACAGATAGGTGGAGTTTTCAATTTTTTGCACTTAAATCTGTTGGTTCCAGATCTAGAAAAAAAAAATCCGTTTCTTATCACATGGTCAGCCAATTAAATGACAGAATCATTTAAAAACAAAACAGGTAGAGGTGCAGAAGACAGTAATCAGAGTTATCTCCTCTAAAAACAATGAATTACATTATACAGCCAGAATCTTTGGTGAATGAAGGGAAGTTGTCATTTGCAGGGTGGAAAATATGTGATTTTTCAGGGCCTGGCATGCTGATAAGCATACCTTCAACTCAGTGAAAAATGCAATGGTAAATCACTTCACTTCTCGTTTTACTTAGTAAAACCTCTAAAAGTTCAAACTAGCTTTTCGGCTGATGAACTAAATAACAATAACCTTGTTTACTCGTTAGATACATGTGTTCTTGTATACACGATTTTCCTGTTTGGAGATATTGGGACGATTTTAAAGAAGAGTAATTCCCAATGATATTGACTGATGTTGCAATCCGATAATGTTGCAAAAGTGAACGTTCTCGTACGATCCAATCGTCTCGTAAAATAAAAGAGTAATACAAAATTTTATTTGCCTCATGCCAAAAAAAATGGTGAATAAAAAAACTTCACAAGTTCCGAGTTCAACAAATTTTTTTTTGAAACTATTCATCGAGGATCAAAAACAACACAAGAGTTTTACCAGGTTTATTAAGAACTTCTTAGAATAGCAAATAAAGACGAAATTTGTTTTTAAAGTGTCATTACTGGGAAGGAGAGTAGGTTTATAGGTACTATATGTGTATAGAAAAAATTATTATAATTGAGGATAAAATTCGCTTCGATTCCCAAAAAAACTGAAGTGAAATTAAATGTCAAGGTGATGCTCATTGTTTTTTCAACCGGAAGTATGTTGTCTACTAAAATTTATTTCAAGAAGTGAGAAAATTAATCGTTTTTTCGTTATCTTGAAATTTTAAGATATTTACACAAAGCTATAAGGAAGAAAAGACCTGAGATGACCACTGACGCGATGACATCAATACAGTGTTATCAAGAAACAGAGAACGTAGAGAAATTCGGAAGAGATTTACATTCAGAACGGAAAAATGGACAATCAAAAGATTAATTAAACACTTTTCGTCGAAAATAAAAATTTTCTTCCGGTTGAAGAACCGGTTTAAAATTAAGAAAAAGGAACTACGCTTTTGTTACATGTTACGTAAAGTAACTTAAACATATTTATCAGAAGGAGAAAAACAAACATGGAAGAGAACATAAAGAAAGGGGAATGAGAGAGGCAGAGAGAGAAAGAGAAGAGAGAGTACACTTAGGCGTACGTACTCCAGAGAAATTTATCTTAAGCAAGATTAAGTTTAAGGTAGTTTACTTCTAAACTAAACGGCACACGGGAGAAGACGTTGAAAACTCCCACCTCTTTTAATATAATTATAAATAATTAAATATAACTAGACCTGTACATGGTAATGTGTTAATTATATTAATAATTAGGAATAACTAACCTATAAATTCAATTTACAACTTATAAATTAATAAACCTATCGAATAATTTAGAATTAATTATGACGAACTAATTATAGCGAATCATTTGCCTCAACAAGCAATAATGCTATTTAGTTAAACTCTAAAATTTATCCGCGACGAAACTGATGAAGAGTTATCAGTTTAAGTTATTCTATCCATTGTAATCAATCTCTCCCCGAACTAGAAGACCCATCTTTATGCAGTGTAATCCGTTAGTTAAGTATTGTTTATCCGGCTCCTTCTCATAAATATTTCACGATACCAACCCTACACTAAGCAGAATAGAAAAAAAAAAATCTAATGTGAAACACTCACACGACTTTATCTTACCAATGTCAATAATGAAAAATATAATCTATAATTAATCGTGACTAACCAATTTAATTCTCCCATAACAGGCAGAAGGAGTGTTCAATTATTTGCAATTCATCTGCTACTTCAAAAAGTACTAAAAATCTGGTGTCAAACACTCACACGATTTTCTCTTGCCAATGCAAATAATAAACAATGTACATATATATATATAAGCGAGTTTGATCTACAGCTCCAGCCGCTTCTCGCATCCCATCTGCCATCTCTCTCGGTTCATCCAGTCCCCCTCCACCAGATTTCTATTCCTCATATCGGAATACACCTGCTTGTTCCACAGTTCGGGCAGTCTTCCTCTTCTTCTTCTTCCAGGTGGATCCCAATTCAGCATTCTCTTGGGCCACCTTTCATCTCTCATCCTCTGTGTATGTCCCAACCATATAAGGCGCTTCTTCTCAATTTGCTCCACTGTTGTATCCATTTTCCCCATTCTGTTCCTTATCTCCGAATTTCGTACTCGATCCATCCTTGAAACACAACTACTCCGGCGCAAGAAATCCATCTCCACAGCATTTATTCTTTGCCTGTCTCTTTTGGTCAATTCCCATGTTTCAGAGCCATAGAGCAATATACTCTGAACAATGGAATGATAGATTTTAATTTTCGTACATTTTTTTATATTTGTAGACCAGAGTATGGAGTTTAATGTTTGCGTCGCCTGCCTGGCCTGTCCAATTCTACTTGTGATTTCTCTTTTTGAATTGCTCTCCGATGATATTATGCTGCCCAGGTATTTATATTCATCACATTTCACCACATTATGACCTCCTACTTGAAGATCCCTTGCTGTACCCCCTGAAACTAGGTATTTGGTCTTTTTGAAATTTATTTTCATTCCATTTTTCCTATAAGAATCAGCAAGTTTCCTGATCATGTAATGAATATCATGCTCATCACCAGCCATTATTACTTGATCATCGGCGAACAAGAGTGAGTAGATATATTCGTTATTTATTGGGATACCCATATATTCACACTTTCCTTTCCAGTCCTTTAATATCTCCTCCAGATAGATTTTGAACAGGGTCGGAGAGAGACAACAGCCTTGACGCACGCCCTTATCTGTACCAAATGGCTTTGACACTTTATTTCCTATTTATATCACATTTATTTGGTCCTTGTAAATTTCTTTGACAGCAGAAATGTAATGCTTATTAATGATTGATTTATCCAAGATTTCAAAAAGTCTCTGTATTGGTACCGTATCGAAAGCTTTCTCCAGATCGATAAATATCAAATGGGTTTCCAAATTCCTCAGTTTTCTCTTTTCAATTAGCTGCTTTAATGTAAACATATTGTCAGTACAAGAGCGTCCCGCGGTAAATCCACTTTGTTCTTCACCTATATTTATTTCTTTTTCAATTCTCTTCCTTATTATGTGTCCATACAGTCTCCCTATTGTAGCTAATACTGTGATACCCCGGTAATTCGCACAGTCATCACGTGATCCCTTCTTGTGGATCGGTGTCAAGTAGCCAAGCTTCCAATCTTGGGGAATTTTATCGTGCATGAATAGGCATCTATTAAATATATATGCAAGGATTTCAAAAGTTCTAGAAGTTGCAGCTTTCAAGAGCTCAATTGGGATAACTCCAGGACCTGGTGATTTACCATTTTTCATTTCTTTAAGACTCTCTTGCACTTCTCTTTCTGTTATCTCATCTATTTGGCCGACAGGTTCATATTCTCCCTACGGTTTTAGATACACCTCTCTATCTTCTTTTAACATCTTAGAGAAGTAAATCCTCCATCTGTCAATGCCTATCAGATCTATTGCTATGCCTTTCCTATCCTTCCTCAGGTCCTTAACAACATTCCATGCCTCTTTTGTCCTTGTGCCACCAATATACTGATCAATTTTTGTGCATGTTTTTTCCCATTCTTCATTCTTGAATTGCTGTATCTTTATTCTGACTTCTTTCCGTTTCTGCTGATACAATTTTCTGTCCTGTTCATTCTTTGTCACGAGCCAATTGTTATACAACCTTTTCTTCTCCAAAACAATTTTCTCCATACTTTCCGTCCACCATGAGTTTCTCTTCTGTTCTACCTGTTTTTCACGTTCACCAAGCGCTTCTCTAGCTGCGGAATGTAATGCTTTTTTCAAAGCATCATACTCTTCTTCTGCCGTACCTGTTGTGTAGGTTGGAAGTTTGGAGGATAGTCTTAATTTATAAAGAAATCTGATTGAGTCATCGTTCAAACTTTCTGTCATATATTTCCTCTGGTCCAATCTGCCAGATTCGTCTTGGTTATTATTACCCTCCATATGATTGTTCAATCTTTTGATAGGTAGAAATACTTCCATTTTGAGTAGATGATGATCAGTTCCACACTCCGCACCTCTGTACACCCTTATATCATGAACGTTAAGTGAGGTGTTCTGCCTAGTGATAGCGTAGTCAATACTTTTAATCATGAGTTAAAGACGCAAAATTAAAATCAACCTTAGTTTGGCATAAAAATACGGAAAATCACTCTTTCACGCTAAACTAGGCTCTGTAGAGAAAAATGCTCAATATAAAAGTTGTAGATCTTTTAATTTTCTATAAATTTAATTATAAACTTTTGTCGTAAAAAGCATACTAAGGTTGAAATCTTTAAAAAATCGGTTTTTTTTGCACGTTTTCGTGAGATAAATAACAGAAAATAGCTAATTACCGTTAAAATAAGCGTTAAACAAATAACTGTTGAAATAAAAGTTGAAAGTTCTAAATTCTCTACAACTTTTATTATATACTACATTTTTGGACTATCAAATTAAAGCCGCAATCTTAAAAAAAACAATTTTATTGTTTACGAGAAAAACAGCCTCCCCAAGAATTTTAGCAGACATGGCCCTTACCCTACCTTGTAGAGCATAAAAAAATGTAGTAAATGAGACGTTTATTTAAAAAATCGTACGAGCCGTTTTTGAGAAAATCGCAAAAAAGTGAAAAATGACACGAATAAACAACCACTTCCGTTTTACAGATTTTAATGAAAGTGTTCGTGTCGTGTGCTCTAGTGGTATAGTTATAATTTAAGTTTCAAGTTTCAAGTTCGTACGATGTTCTCCCTTCTTGAGATATTTTGTTTACACACACAGACCAATCGCTAAAAACATGTTTTTTTAGGTTCAGGGGGTAAGAAACGTGTAGATCCGGTAAAAACTCGATTTGGAAAAATCGGCATGAAAACAATACTTTCCTTCCTACATATTTTTATAGGCAAGAGAAAGTAAAAATAATTGTTTCTTATCACATGGTCAGCCAATTATGTGACTACAACATATTTTAATAACAGGTGAGTTAAGAGGTGTAAAAGAAACTAGTCAAAGTTATCTTCTCTGAGAAAAATGAATTTCATGACACAGCCAATCCTGAGGTGAATGAAGTGAAGGTGTCATTTGCATGGTGGAAAGTAGATGCTTTTCAGGGGATCTGGTATGTTGATAAGCATACTTTTCCACTCAGGGAGAAAACTAAGTTACACCACTTCACTCCTCGTTTTACCTAGTAAAACCTAAGAGGATCAAACCACCATTTCGGGTGATGATCTAAATAAAAATAAATGTAATACGGAAAACATAACCTAACTGTAATCATGAGTGAATGACGCAAATTGAAAATCAACCTCTGTTCGACTTAAAAATCTGGAAAATCATCATAATTGATGCTAAAACTAGGCTCTTTAGAAAAATACTTTTTGGAATAACAGTTGTAGTTTTTTTACTTTCTCTTGCCTATATGAATATATAGGAAGGAAAGTATTGTTTTCATGTCGATTTTTCGAAATCGAGTTTTCACCGGATCTATACGTTTTCAGACCCCCTGAACCCAAAAAACATGTTTTTAGCGATTGGTCTGTGTGTGTGTCTGTGTCTGTGTCTGTGTGTGTGTGTGTGTGAACAGAATATCTCAAGAACGGAACATCGTACGAACTTGAAACTTAAAACTTAAGTTACATATCACTACCGGACCCGACACGAACATTTTCATCAAAATCGGTCAACCGGAAGTAGTAGTTTATTCGTATAATTTTTCATTTTTTTGCGATTTTCTCAAAAACTAGTCCTACGATTTTTTTAAAAATCAACTGGTTTACTACATTTTTTATGCTCTACAATATAGGGTAGGCGCCATGTTTGCTGAAATTCTGCTTGAGGCTGTTTTTACGTAAAAACATTTTCTTTTTAAGATTGCGGCTTTAATATGCATTTTAGCGCAAAACGTTATATAATAAAAGTTGTAGAGAATGTAAAATTCTACAACTTTTATTTCAAACACTTTTTTGTATAACGCTTAGTTTAGCGGTAATTTGCGATTTTCTGTTTTTTTTTCTCACGAAAACTTGAGAAAAATCGATTTTTTTAAGATTTTGGTCTTAGTATGCATTTTACGACAAAAGTGTATATAATTAAATTTATAGAAAATTAAAAGATCTACAACTTTTGTTTAAAGCATTTTTCTCTACAAAGCCTAGTTTAGCGTGAAAGCGTGATTTTTCGTATTTTTAAGCCAAACTGAGTTCGATTGTCATTTTGCGTCATTCACTCATGATTAAAATAAGGTTATGTTTTTGAGGTTAGTTTTTGTTTATTTCTAATATTTTATTAATAATGTTAGGTTTATTGTTAATTATTTGCATTGGCAAGAGAAAGTTGTGTGAGTTTCACACCAGATTTTTTAAATTTTCTATAACTTTGATTTTTTTTGTTACCAGTCTCTCGACCGGTTTGATGCAGTTCTCCAAGCTGTTCTATCTTGCGCAAGTCGTTTCATATTTACATACTCGTTACAACCTACATCTTTTGTAAAATTTGCTTTAGATATTCTAATGTGTGTCTCCCCCTACATACAATTCACTCCCTTAATATTACCCTCTGCCCATAACAGACAGGTGGAGTGTCAAATTATTTACACCCAATCTGTTCGTTGCAGGGCTAAAATAAATAGTTCTGTTTCTTATCACATGGTCAGTCAATTAAATGACTGAATCATTTAAGAACAGAAGAGGTAGAGGTGTAAAAGACACTAATCAGAGTTATCTTCTCTGAAAGTAATGAATTTCATTGTACAGCCAGACCCTGTGGTGAATGAAGTGAAGTTGTCATATACAGAGTGGAAAATATGTGCTTTTCAGAGGGCCCGGCATGCTAATAAGCGTACTTTTCCACTCAGTGAGGAAGGCAATGGTAAACCACCTCACTCCTCGTTTTACTTGGTAAAACCTCTAGAGGTTCAAACCAGCCTTTCGGCTGTTGACCTAAACAACAACAATATTACCCTCCATTATTGATAGACCAATTCCTAGAAGTCTTAAGATATGCCCCACTAGCCTATTCCTTTTATGGTAAGATGTTTCCATATACTTCTTTTTTCATCCACTCGTCTAAGAACCTCTACATTACTTATTTTGTCCACCCACCTAATCTTTAACTTTAATCAGAGGATGCTTTTCCTCTGAAAAGCATCTACTTTCCACCATGGAAATGACACCTTCACTTCATTCACCTCAGGATTGGCTGTGTCATGAAATTCATTATTCTTAGAGAATATAACTTTGACTAGTTTCTTTTACACCTCTAACTTATCTGTTATTAACATTTTCCTACAACACCACATTTCAAAAGTTTCAATCCTCTTCTTTTCTAGTCCCAACTTTGATACTATGGTATTTTGGCGTAAAATCCATTTTGATTACCAATTTTGATGAGCAAACACTGCACAAAATCACTAATTTACGTTAAAGGAAGCGTTGCACAACAAAACAACTGGAAGAAGGCTATACGATTTTGATTTTTCTACACTTTATTACAGAAATACATTTTTGCCGAAAAATGTATATTAAAGTCATAATTTTAAGAAAAAAACATTTTTTAAATCCAGAGTACAGCCTTCCAAAGAATCTCAGCAGATATGGCGCTCATTTAATCTTGTAAAATAAAAAATGTAGCCTACTAGATGAGGCAATTTAAAAAAATCTGGTGTGAAACGCTCACACAACTTTCTCTCGCCAATGCAAATAATTAATAATAAACCTAACATTATTAATAACATATTAGAAATAAACAAAAACTAACCTCAAAAACATAACCTTATTTTAATCATGAGTGAATGACACAAAATGACAATCGAACTCAGTTTGGCTTAGAAATACGGAAAATCACGCTTTCACGCTAAACTAGGATCTGTAGAGAAAAATGCTCTAAACAAAAGTTGTAGATCTTTTAATTTTCTATAAATTTAATTATATACACTTTTGTCTTAAATTCATACTAAGACCGAAATGTTAAAAAAATCGATTTTTCTCACGTTTTCGTGAGAAAAAAAAACAGAAAATCGCAAATTACCGCTAAACTAACCGTTATACAAAAAAATGTTTGAAATAAAAGTTGTAGAATTTTACATTCTCTACAACTTTTATTATAAAACGTTTTGCGCTAAAATGCATATTAAAGCCGCAATCTTAAAAAGAAAAAGTTTTTGCGTAAAAACAGCCTCACGCAGAATTTCAGCAAACATGGCGCCTACCCTATATTGTAGAGCATAAAAAATGTAGTAAACCAGGCGATTTTAAAAAAAATCGTAGGGACCGTTTTTGAGAAAATCGCAAAAAAGTGAAAAATTATACGAATAAACTACTACTTCCGGTTGACCGATTTTGATGAAAATGTTCGTGTCGGGTCCGGTAGTGATATGTAACTTAAGTTTCAAGTTTCAAGTTCGTACGATGTTCCGTTCTTGAGATATTCTGTTCACACACACACACAGACCAATCGCTAAAAACATGTTTTTTGGGTTCAGGGGGTCTGAAAACGTATAGATCCGGTGAAAACTCGATTTCGAAAAATCGACATGAAAACAATACTTTCCTTCCTATATATTCATATAGGCAAGAGAAAGTAAAAAGTCGTAGAGCCGTTTTTAAGTAAACAGCAAACATGTGAAAATTCGCAAAAATAAACTACTACTTTCGGTTGACTGATTTGGATGAAAATATTATAGTCAGATCCCCAACTGGTACCTAACTTAAGTTCCAAGTTTCAACTTTGTACGTTATTACATTCTTCACAAATTTTGTTCACACACGCAGACCAATTGCTAAAATCATGTTTATAAAAATATTGGCTAAAGAAATATGAATAAACGATCAAAAGTAAAGTTATATTTTGTTGACCCAACGGGTCTAGAGGTAAAGTCGTCGCCGCGAGTCAGGCGTTTAACAGCTGATTTTCGGAAACGAAAAGTCCTGGTTCAAATCCTAGTAAAGGATTATAATACAATACTTTATAATGGATTATAATAGAATAGATTACAATACTTTATAATAGATTATAATAGAATACTTTTATACGGATTTGAATGCTAGATAGTGGTTACCGGTGTACTTTAATTGTTGGGTTTCAATTAACCAAACTCTTACGAGAATGTTCGGCCTGAGTCTGTACAAGACTACACCTCAAACACATTATCCTCATCTCAATGGATCATGTCGTTGCTTACGTTTTTGAATTGAATATAGATTGCAACGTACATACATTAGGGATAAAAAAAAATAAGTTGTCTTTAGAAGGATGAAAAAACGCACATGTAGACCAACTTTTTGGCTTTAGGAGGTCATGAAACGTTAAGATTAGGTAATTGAAATCACGATAATGAATATAAAATTTTGCCAATCAAAATACTGTAACACTCAATAGATAAAATGTGGGGAAATAAAATAAATAAATGACAAAAAGAAAAACTTAGTTTTCTATTTGAGTATTTTCAGGGGAAAACATTTTTAACTCTGAAAGTCTCCTCTTTAAATTATATCAACACAAAAAAACTTCTTTTTTCCAATAAAAGGTTCGAAAAATCTATCCACGGGTAACTGGATCCGGAACTAAACCTTTCTAACCACAAACTCTCAATTCATTTACTACAGGAGCGTAATCAACGTAAAAGGGTTTTTATTTTTATACTGCTTAACTTCAGCCTTCGTCTTTCCACCTTTCAATCCAACAATTTTTCATTACTAATGATGTTAAGATTAACCACATTCTCACCGTTACAAAAGCGTGTGCACACATACGGACGCACGATCACGTATTTCAGTATTTTTCTCTTTCATGCGTTGTGAAACGTTCGTTAATCTCTATTAGCCGTATCCAGCTCATTACTTTTCCTCATTTACTGAATGTAATAAAAATAAATTAATTTTTTCACATAAAAGTCACCAGACTTAATTTACGAAAGCACAAAACTACTATAACAGAAAAACATAGTAAAAAATGTCCTATGCGCATGCATAGGATACCTGAAGACTGGAGAAGAGTTCCCCTCGCTAACTGCCTCTTAATGATAGTTAGAGCAACGTCAGCGATAATTAACAGCTAGATCGATAGTATGAAATAGTGTCGATGCGCAGGAGTGGGAGAGGTGAAAGCAGTACAAGTAGGTCAAGTCACATCTTCCAATATTTATTTTTTAATTGTAAAATAATGCATTACATTAGGCCCCCGTTATAAAGGACTATTTGGCGGATTCCAAAGACCGTTACATCAACAGTAGGCCTATACGACGAGGTTTCATCAAAAAACGGGAAATTTAGTTTTTAAAAATAAAATTATTTATTCATCTATATCAATTTTGTCCCCTTCAAAGTAATCCTCCTCAGATGAAATACACTTGTGCCAGCGCTGTTTCTAATCTTGGAAGCCCAAAAAATAGTTATGTTTCTTATCACGTGGTCAACCAATAATATGACTGAACTATTTAAGAATAGAAGAGGTAAATGTGTTAAGGACACCGGTCAGAGTTATCTCTTCTGAAAGTAATGAATTTCATTATACAGCCAGACCCTGTGGATGAAGTGGACGTGTCATTTGCAGATTGCAGAATAGATGTTTTTCGGAGGGTCTGGCATGCTGACAAGGATAGGCTACTTTTGTACTCAGTGAGGAAGGTAAATTGTAATCCACCTGACTCCTCGTTTTACTTAGTAAAACCTCTAGAAGTTCAAACAAGCCTTTCGTGTGTTGACCTGAACATGTATTCGCTAATTAAAAATTTTTTGTATACTGCGATACGCGGACAGAACTTTGTGAAGAAGAGTTTTTGTCTATAAATATATTAAGTAAAAAATCTGGTGTGAAATACTCACACAACTTTTTCTTGCAAATGCAAATAATTAAAAAAAACTAACCTCACAAAACATAACCTTATTTTAATCATGAGTGAATGATGCAAAATGAAAATGAACCTCAGTTTGGCTTTAAAATACGGAAAATCACTCTTTCACGCTTAACTAGACTCAGTAGAGAAAAAAGCTTGCAAGAAAAGTTGTAGATCTTTTAATTTGCTATGCAAAACATGACTATATACATTTTTGTTGTAAAATGCATACTAAGGCTGAAATCTTAAAAAATCCATTCTTTTTACACATTTTCATAAAAAAAAACAACAGAAAATCGCTAATTACCGCTAACCTAAGCGTTGGTACAATGAAATGTATGAAATAAAAGTTGTAGGATTTTAAATTCTCTACAACTTATGTACATTGTCAATACATATATATATTTATTATATACATTTTTGAGAAAATCGCAAAAAGTGAAAAATGACACGAATAAACTACTTCTTCCGGTTAACCGATTTTGATGAAAATGTTCGTGTCGGGTCCGGTAATAGTATCTAACTTAAGTTTTAAATTCGTACGATGTTCCGTTCTTTAGATATTCTGTTCACGCGCGCGCGCGCGCGCACACACACACACACACAGACTTAAAGCTAAAAACATATTTTTTGGGTTCAGGGGGTCTGAAAACGTTTACATCCGGCGAAAACTGAATTTCGAAAAATCGACATGAAAACAACACTTTCCATCCTATTTATTTATTTATTTATTTATATATGCAAGAGAAGGTAAAAATAGTGTTAACTTGTTAGTTTAGTTTACTTAAATAATAAATTGTAATTCATACTAAATAAAATATTGTTTAGTATCTTAAAAATTTGTTTTGTCAACCAATAGTCAACCATTGTAGACAGGCATCCGTAAAATTTTAGCTGTTTTTTCTAATAATTTCTATTAATCCTTCATTTTCTTTGAACAAATCTTTTCGACCTCTTATTGTGGGTGTCGTTTAGTCGTTGTACTGTCGCTTGAACGGACTTAACGCAGCGTCTCCCCAACGACAAAAATGTGGTCAGAGAGCAATCCGTTTCGACGACAACACAACTGCAATCGGCGATAATTTTGTAGTTGAACTGCTGCTATATTGTCGTGTGAGTTGAGCTTAACTGTAAAGTTTAGAACACCTTACCAACACACAAGCATTCAAATTACGTTCGTTTGATGGATGACAAGTTCCATTATTTAACCACTGCAGAACAATTCCACAACTGTATTTTGAGGGATGAGGGGTCTTTTGTATTATCCCATCGTACCTACAAGTGTGTAAGAGATATCTTACCAAGTCTTTTTATGCAAGACTGCCCTTCAGGTTCATTTGCCCGAAGGTTAAATACCACCTAACACTGAGTACTTCACTTAAATGAAAAATCTGGTTAAAACCACTCACACTACTTCCTCTTTCCAGGGTAAATAATGAAAGACACAACATATGTTTGATGTAAACATATGTTTGCACTCAATCTCTTAAGTTCCAGGGCTAAAAAGAAGTTCTATTTCGTATTTATCATACGGCCAGCCAATTAAATGACTGAATCATTCAAGAAAAGAAGTATGGAGGTGTAAAAGACACTAATCTGAGTTACAGAGGTATTTTGTTCATAAAAATCGATTAAAAATAGGACTTCTTAAGATCACGGCCTTAGTATACATTTTCTGACATAAGTATATAAATCAAAGTTCTACAAAATTAAAAACCAACAACTTTTATTTCAAGCTTTTTTCTACTCAGCAGTGCTTTTTCCCAATCTTACAGAGGTTTATTACTATTTGGCGTAATTCACTCATGATTAAAATTATATTATTATTTTCTTCATCATATACATTGAAACATTCTTAGTCATTTAAAAATCGAGCCATTGTAAAGTTAAAAGTGAAAAATCAGATTCTAGACCACATGTTGCGTATTGCAACAGCTCTACGAAGCGATCAGATAGTTCTACAACTGTTTTAATTTGTGAGTAAAAATTAATTAATTGTGTAGCAATTGTACGAAGTTCGAACTTTAAACTTAATTTAGATACCACTAGAGGACCCGATACGAACATTTTCATCAAAATCGGTCAACTGGAAGTAGTAGTTGATTCGTGTAATGTTTCATTTTTTGCGATTTTCTCAAAACGGTTCCTACGATTTTTTTTAATGTCGCCTCATTTACTATTTTTTATGCTCTACAAGACAGGGTAGGCGCCATGTCTGATGGCATTCTTGGGGAGGCGGTTCACTCGTAGAAAAAAATTTTTTTCTAAGATTTCGGCTTAAATATGCATTTTAGCGCAAAAATGTATGTTATAAAAGTTGTAGAGAATTTAAAAACCTACAAAACTTTTAATGCAAAATTTATTTTTAAAAATTTATTTTTGCATTAATTGCTTAGTTTAGCATTAATTTGTGATTTTCTGTTTTTTTCATGAAAATCGGAAAAAATGATTTTTTTTAAAGATTTCAGCCTTACTATGCATTTTACGACTAAAGCGTATATAGCAAAAATTTATAGAAGATTTAAAAATTTACAACTATTTTTTTAAGCTTTTTTCTTTACAGAGCCTAATTTAGCGTGAAAGCGTGATTTTTCGTATCATTAAACCCAAGGTTCATTTTCATTTTGCATCATTCACTCATTATTCAAAGAAGGTTATTTTTTTGTTTATTCCTAATGTTAGGTTATACGATTCTTTATTTACATTGGCAAGAAAAAGTGTATGATCGTTTACACCAAATTTTTATTTCAAAGAGTCATGAATCGTGATTACCAATGAAAACCGGGAATCTGAAGCTTTTCATCATCGGAATAATTCGATTTACGGATACTTCTATTTTACTTCGTATTACAATATGGGCGAAATAAAAACCGTTCAAAAATAAACTATGAAAATGTTTAAAAAATTCGAGAGCGTGTGCTCTCAGACCGTCGACTGAAAATTTGGAAGTTTTAAGAAGATTACGCCACAGTGTTCGTCAAAAAAGATCCGATTTTTGGCGAAGAGGAGACTGGTTCTTCCACCACGACAATGCACCTGCACACATAGCCATCTCGGTGAAAGATTTTTGACTAAAAATGGTATGATTCCGCTGCCCCACGCACCTTAATCGGCTTGACATGGCTCCGTGCGACTTTTTCTTATTTCCACGCATGAAAAGGGGACATTTAAGGACACCGATTTGACAATATTGAAGCGGTCAAGAAAAAAAACGAGGGAGGAGCTGTCAGCCATTTTTAAAAATGACCATGAAAAAAGTTTCGAACAGTGGAAGCATTGGCGAGATAAATTTAGCTATTTATTGTAATAAAGAGTATTTTAAAAGTGAAGTTTGTTTTGTAAAAAAATTGAAAATACATAGCTTTTGAAAAATAATTCTGAATTTTTTTAGGTACCATCTCGTATATTACTAATATTGTTCGTAACAGTTAATTTAACAAGTTCCTTATCATATCAGAATTTAATGTATATGTACTGGGAATGAAATTTTGCAGATAACTAATTTGATTCAAGTGTCTTAATGTAATAATTTAGTATTGTCAAATAGTAAAATAGATATTAAATTAATGAAATAACACATTTTGTTAAGAATATTAAAGAACCGTACATAAATGTTTAGTCTCGGGGCTCCGGTATAGTAAAGCGAGTATAATTCTGTTACTTGCAGTGCATTACGACTTTCATACAATGCAGTCTCCATGATTTAATGAAATTTACCGTTCTTTATTTAAACACACACACACACACGCACACACGCACACACACACACACACACACACACAAAACTGTTGGTACCATCTCTCTCCCATTTAAATTGGTTATAATAATTGAGTTTTCATATGTTAAAATTATTACGAGAAGTGTGAAAACTAATAACTGTAAAAGCAGTCTGCTGCTCTTCTAAAACCGAATGCACCTGTGTAAAATCCTTTTGATCATCCGTCTGAAGCAAATCTATTTATACACTAGTATACTTCATATTTTTCTTTTTATTGTTGCTCTATATCGTCCGTTTTTTCCTTTTTCTTCTTTTTCTGTTTATGAATAAATATACTACTCTTATTACGTTAGTATATTTATTGATCTCCATTTTCATGTTATACGTAAGAGAAAACAACTGTAACGTTTGTTGTAGAGAAACATTTTTCAGTTAATAAAAAGCGTTATTTTCGAACGATTGTAAATATAATTTTAAAAATCTACTGTGAAACACTCGCACGACTTTCTCTTTCCAATGAACAACATAACCTAAGATTAGTAATAAAAAAACTAATCTCAAAAATATAACCTTATTTTAATCATGAGTGAATACTACAAAATGAAAATCAGCCTCCGTTTAGCTTAAAATTACGGCAAATCACTCTTTCACGCTATACTAGGCTTTGCAGAGAAAAATGCTCGAAATAAAAGTTGTAGATCTTTTAATTTCCTATAAATTTAATTATATACACTTTTGTCGTAAAATGCACACTAAGGCTGAAATCTTGAAAAATCAATTTTTTTACAGATTTAATGAAAAAAAAAACACCTCTAATTACCGCTAAACTAAGCGTTGTACGAAAACAATGTTTGAAATAAAAGTTGTAGGATTTTTAATACTCTCCAACTTTTATCATATACATATTTTTTTGCGCTAAAATGCATAAGAAAGCCGCAATCTAAAAAATAAAATTTTCGTACTAGAAAACAGCCAACCCAAGAATTTCAGCAGACATGGCGCCTACCCTATCGTGTAGAACATAAAAAATGTAGTAAATAAGGCGATTTTTTAAAAAAATTGTAGGAGCCGTTTTGGAGAAAATCGCAAAAACGTGAAAAATGACACGAATAAACTACCACTTCCGGTGAACCGACTTGGATGAATTTTCTTGTCGGGTCCTCTGGCAGTATCTTAACTTAAGTTTTAAATTTCAACTTCGTACGATGTTCCGTTCTTGAGATATTTTGTTCACACACACGTACGCACGCACGCGCGCGCGCGCACACACACACACACACACAGACCAATCGCTAAATATTTTTTTTGGGTTCAGGGGTCTGAAAAAGTGTAGATCCGGTGAAAACTCGATTACGAAAAATCGACATGAAAACAATAATTTACTTACTATATATTTATATACAGCCCATAACAGACAGGTGGAGTGTCAAATTAATTACACTCAATCTGTTTGTTACAAGGCTAAAATAAATAGTTCTGTTTCTTATCACATGGTAAGCCAATTGAATGACTGAATCATTTAAGAGCAGAAGAGGTAGAGGTGTAAAAGACACTAATCAGAGTTATCTTCTCTGAAAGTAATGAATTTCATTATGCAGCCAGACCCTGTGGTGAATGAAGTGAAGGTGTCATTTGCAGAGTGGAAAATTTGCTTTTCAGAGGGCCCGGCATGCTGATAAGCGTACTTTTCCACTCAGTGAGGAAGGCAATGGTAAACCAATCACTCCTTGTTTTACTTAGTAAAACCTCTACAGGTTCAAACCAGCTTTTTGGCTGATGACCTAAACAACAACATATTTATGCTTCAAGAAAGAGTAAAAAATAACCAGACCCTGAAAAAACCGGAATAAACGGAAGAATATGTTCTGCCGTACGACCGTCCCACTGGTCAGGTAAAACCAAACGAAGTTAAGTTCCATCGTGAGAATGAATTCTATACACAAGAGGCCGAGGTATACGGAATATGAATTTAAACTAGACATTCTGTTCTGGTACACAATCGTCCTAGTTCATAAAAACAAGAACCGAATAACAATAACAATAAGAAAAATCTGGTGTGAAACACTCACACAACTTTCTCTTGCCAATGCAAATATTTAACAATATAACCTAACATTAGTAAAAAAACATTAGAAATAAACAAAAAACTAACCTCAATAAACATAACCTAATTTTAATCATGAGTGAAATACGCAAAATGAAAATCAACCTCAGTTTGGCTTAGAAATACGGAAAATCACTCTTTCTCTCTAAACAAGGCTCTGTAGAGAAAAATTCTTTAAATAAAAGTTGGTAGATCTTTTAATTTTCTATAAATTTTAATATATACACTTTTGTCGTAAAATGCGTACTAAAGCCGAAATCTTAAAAAAATAGATTTTTCACACGTTTTCGTGAGAAAAAATTAGAAAATTGCTAATTACCGCTAAACTAACCGTTATACAAAAAAATGTTTGAAATAAAAGTTGTAGAATTTTAAATTCTCTACAACTTTTATTATATAACGTTTTGCGCTAAAATGCATATTAAAGCCGCAATCTTAAAAAGAAAATGTTTTTACGTAAAAACAGCCTCACGCAGAATTTCAGCAAACATGGCGCCTACCCTATCTTGTAGAGCATAAAAAATGTAGTAAACCACGCGATTTTAAAAAAAATCGTAGGACCAGGTTTTGAGAAAATCGCAAAAAAGTGAAAAATGACACGAATAAACTACTACTTCCGTTTGACCGATTTTGATGAAAATGTTCGTGTCGGGTCCGGTAGTGGTATGTAACTTAAGTTTCAAGTTCGTACGATGTTCCGTTCTTGAGATATTTTGTATATACACACACACACACACACACACACACACACACACACAGACCAATCGCTGAAAACATGTTTTTTGGGTTCAGGGGGTCTGAAAACGTATAGATCCGGTGAAAACTCGATTTCGAAAAATCGACATGAAAACAATACTTTCCTTCCTATATATTCATATAGCAAGAGAAAGTAAAAAGATGACACAAGCAACAATTTCAATAGCAAAATGAAATCACTCCAGTAAAAACCATTCCAACTTCCTTCCTGAATTCCTTTAGTATTCATTTCGTCTTTTGCATGCATTTTTATTCAGTTTTGTGCTACCCTTTTTCTAATATTGGATATTTCCTTTCTTTTCATATCTGGTACCTATTTCTTAACAGTTTTGATCGGGTAGAATTGAAAAGAATATTCTGCCAATACCGGAAATAACAATTCCGGTATCAGGAATTTTAAATCCGGTAATAATAGTATTAAAAAATATCGTCTCAACCGAACGAAATGATTTTTATAAAAAAAAAAAAAATCTGGTGTAAAACAATCACACGACTTTCTCTTACCAATGCAAATGATGACCAATATAACCTAACATTAGTAATAAAACTTTAGAAATAAACAAAAAAAAACTAACCTCAAAAAACATAACCTAATTTTAATCATAAGTGAATAACGCAAAATGAAAATTAACCACAGTTTGGCTTTAAAATACGGAAAATCACTTTCACGTTTAACTAGGCTGTGTAGAGAAAATGCTCTAAATAAAAGTTGTAGATCTTTTAATTTCCTTTAAATTTGATTATAAAGTTTTAGTTTTGTCGTAAAATGTATACTTAGGCTGAAATCTTAAACAAATCGACATTTTACACGATTTCGTGAGAAAAAAATAGAAAATCGCTAATTAGCGATAAACTAAGCTTTATACAAAAAAATGTTTGAAATAAAAGTTGTGGGATTTTAAATTCTCTAAATTTTTTGTTTCTACATTTTTGCGCTAAAGTGCATATTGAAGTCGCAATCTCAAAAAAAATATTTTTTTTACGAGAAAACAGCCTTTCCAAGAGGAAATAAAACGATCTACAACTTTTATTTAGAGCGTTTTTCTCTACAGAGCCTAGTTTAGCGTGATTTTCCGTATTTTTAAGCCAAATAGGTCGATTTTCATTTTGCATATTTCACTCATAATTTGCTGGATGTAAATATCATCCCCACTAGGAATTAGCCAAATTTTAAATATTATGTATGTCCCAAGTTGTGATGATTTATACTATTTAACACAAAGTAATAGAAACACTGATTATTCTGATATATGAATGCTCTTTTATTGAGTTATTATCATTAATTTTTCTGTTTTTTAATATATTATTATAATTTTTCTGTATTTTAATGTATTATTATCTAGTTGACACATTGCATTCTTTTTAATTTATATCTTCTCAAATTGTAATACTATTTGACATATTCTAATAGTGCACCATTTTATATTTATACGTTTTATAAATTTATTCTGTGTTAATGTACATTTTGTTTTAAATTATCAAAAAAATTTACTTGAGTTTAATGTAGGACTGTCTGCTTCGTTGGCCCCCAGCCCCACACTGAAGAAATAATTTTTTATAAAATATCCTTCTTATTCTCAGTCGCTCAGCAACAGACTTTTGTTTATTAAATATATTTTTTTTTATTCCTAATTTGTGTACGTTGCAATCTGTTCAATTTAGAACAATAAGCAACCCCATGACCCAATGAGATGAGGATGATGTGTATGATGTGTAAATGAGGTGTAGTCTTGTACAGACCCAGGCCGACCATTCCTGAGAGAGTATGGTTAATTAATCCCCAACCATCAAAGTACACCGGTAACCACTGTCTAGTATTCAAATCCGTATAAAAGTAACTACCTTTACTAGGATTTGAACCCGAAACCTTCGTCTCCGAAAATCAGCTGTTAAACAGCTGATTTTGGCAACGACTTTACCTCTAGACCAACCCGGTGGGTTGTTAAATATATTAATTTTTAAATATTTTTTTTAATATCTAATTTCAACCAGCTGTTTTTATTTACATATCATAGCTTAATATCAAAACATAAACACAGTTACTTGTCAATTCATTTTGGCTCGCTACAGATTAAAAAATAAGGTTATGTTTTTTGAGGTTAGTTTGTTGTTTATTTCTAATGTTAGGATATATTGTTTAAATTATTTGCATTGGCAAGAGAAAGTTGTGAGAGTGTTTCCACCAGATTTTTCTACGGTATTTCTCTCTAAACGCAGCCGGTACGGAGCTACAGGCTGACGTGTAAAAACAAATATGACAGCCATATCAATTATTTTAAATCGCCCGTAGTACCATAACTAGGCTCGGTAGAGAAAAATGTGCTAATAAAAGTTGTAAATCTTTTAATTCCTATACATGTTATTCCTGCCCATAACAGACAGGTGGAGTGTCAAATTATTTACACTCAATCTGTTCATTGCAAGGCTAAAATAAATAGCTCTGTTTCTTATCACAAGGTCAGCCAATTAAATGACTGAATCATTTAAGAACAGAAGAGGTAGAGGTGTAAAAGACACTAATCAGAGTTATCTCCTCTGGAAGTATGAATTTCATTTTACAGCCAGACCCTGTGGTGAATGAAATGAAAGTGTCATTTGCAGAGTGGAAAATATGTGCTTTTCAGAGGGCCCGGCATGCTGATAAGCGTAATTTTCCACTCAGTGAGGAAGGCAATTGTAAAACACCTCACTTCTCGTTTTACTTAGTAAAACCTCTACAGGTTCAAACCAGCCTTTCGGCTGATGACCTAAACAAACAACACATGTTATTATGTGCACTTCCGTCGTAAAATGCATATTAAGACTGAAATCTTTAAAAAATCGATTTTTTTAAATTTTCGTGAAAAAAAAACAAAAAATCGCTAATTACCGCTAAACTGAGCGTTATACAAAAAAATGTTTGGAATAAAAGTTGTACGATTATAAATTTTCTACAACTTTTATGATAAAGATTTTTGCGCTGAAATTCATATTGAAGCCGCCAATCTTGAAAAAACAATTTTTTATGAGAAACAACCTCCCCAAGAATTTCAGCAGACATGGCGCCTACCTTATCTTGTAGAGCTTAAAAAATTTAGTAAATAAGGTGATTTAAAAAAAAGTCGTAGCAGCCTTTTAGAAAATCGCAAAAATGTGGCAAAATGACACGAATAAACTACTACTTCCGGTAGACCGATTTTGATGAAAATGTTCGTGAGTGTCCTCTAGTAGTATCTAACTTAAGTTTCAAGTGCGTAGAATGTTTCGTTCTTGAGATATTCTGTTCACGCACAAACACACACACAAAAAAAACACCAATCGCTTAAAACATGTTTTTTTGGGTTCAGGGCGTCTGAAAACGTGTAGATCCAGTGAAAACTCGATAACAATACTTTCCTTCCGATATATTCACATAGGCAAGAAAAAGTAAAAATTGGCCTGTCCTTGAATTACTTTTTCTATAGAAACATTCACATCGTTACTTAGCAACGAAACAAAACGTTCAGAATCACTTAAATACGGGCTTAAATCATATCGCATCCGACACAAAATTTGCGCGGCGGTGTTTTCATGCGGGAGGTACACACTAGAACGCGTGGCATATTTAAATCGAACAGAAAAACACGCTAATTAATTCGATGAAGCTTTAATTGGCAAAAAAAATAGCCTAAAACGTTACATTGCGGTAAAATTATTATATCAGAAAAATTTTATTAATTCGCGAACCTTATATACTTGTGAATTACAAGTATCCGAAAATCGTAAATTTCAGGCTTACTGACATTCTTTAGTATACATTGAATGAACGTAACATTGAATTGCACGTAAGTTAATCACAATTGCAATATTTCTTGTTCTAGGTAAGAAACAAAATTGTACAGGGTGATTTTTTAGTCCTGTTACCCAATTGTTAATGTCTAGTAATTTTTTTCTAAGAAAGGGATATTTTATTTTGTGACACAAAGTTGGTAGCCCTACTCAACCGGTATAGATACGACAGTTTGAGTTGATTCTCCTTGAGTTGCGTAAAATTTTGTGCTGTTTCCAGTTGTGTTACGAACAGAATGTCTTTTACCCGAGAACAACGGGTTTTCATTCTTGAACAATATTTTGCTACAAAATCGTATGCGAGTGTAAAAGAATCATTTCAAATTAAATTTTTTGGTGTTCCTCCACTCTATTCTAGTCAATTTCTAGGCTAACTAACTGATTTTTAGAGGCAGGTAGTGTTTGCAGCAGAAAATGTAGTGGTCGACCAACTCTCTTGACAGATGACATCAAGAGAATGTGAAAACAAGATTGCTCAATTCTCCATGGAAAAGTTTACAAAAACTTTCCTCGCATGTTGATTTGTCATGTTCGAGTGCTCAGAAAGCTGCTAAAAAATTGAAATTGTATCCGTATCACATACGATTAGTTCTAGAGCTTCAGCGTCCAGATTTAAACAAGAGATTGTTTTAGGATAAAAGACATTCTGTTCGTAACACGACCGGAAATGGCACAAAATTTTACACAGCTCAAGGAGAATCAACTCACACTGCCATATCCATACTGGTTGAGTAGGGCTACCAACTTAGTGTCACAAAACAAAATTTATTTTTTTTAGAAAAATATTACCAGACATTAACAATTGGGTAACAGGACTAAAAAATCACTCTGTAGTTGTACACAAAGACCCTACCTTATTATACACTCCTTATTAAATAGGTATCCTTTTATAAGCAACCCTATTGTTACTTTTTCACTCTATTATCTACTCTTTAACATTTTATGAATTAAGTACTAGAAATTTCTCGAACCATACTCTTCTTCGATATTGCCACAGTATTAATGCCGACGTTTAAGATTGTATTACTGCTATAGTCGATTTCACGTTCAGAATACATGCGTATTTATCTATCCATTTCTGGACAACCCTCGGCCTGCTACGCCTATCCGAAAGAATTTAAGCAGCCTAGTGGCTTTGAAGCGCTACCCAGGAACCCACAACCCCAGAGAGGCCAACCTAAATGAGTGGTGCGGTCACGTCCGCAGGGCGCCCCACTCCCCTCAGTACTCGTGTAAACGTTGGACGAGTCACCTTCGAACTCGTTACGCAGCTAATGCTTTGCACGTGGCTTTACCGCACATGGATGTTCTGCGCACAACCGTGTACTACGAATAGCACACGGAGGTGCTACAGCCAGCGCCCGTTAACTTAAAGCAGGTGAGGATTGGGTATCTAAACTTTAGTTCTATGGGCACGCTCTGTGTGGTCTGGGGCGTGCCCCCTGGTCGGGGTCGTGGCCCCCCGTTCAGACAACAGTACCCAAAGTCCATAAGCAATGTAATTCATATGGGAGTTTGAGCGCTACTACACTAAGTAAAATTATCGACTCCGCGCTACATAACATCTAATTTACAAACTCCTATTGAATAACGTAATACGAAACATACTTAATATTTGATCGTTTAAAGTTCACGTACAGACAAGTATTACAGTAATGTTTACCAATTTTATTGTCTTTTTAATTATTTTCAAGTAAATAACCTGGTGTGAAACACTCACACAACTTTCTCTTGCCAATGCAAACAATTAACAATAAACCTAACATTAGTATTAAAACATTAGAAATGAACAAAAAACTAACCTCACAAAACATTAGTGAAATACGCAAAATTAAAATCGACCTCAGTTTAGCTTAATACGGAAAATTGATCATTCACGCTAAACTAGGCACTGTACAAAAAAATGCCCAAAATAAAAGTTGTAGATCTTTTAATTTCCTATAAATTTGATTATATACACTTTTGTCGTAATATGCATTCTAATGCCGAAATCTTAAAAAAATAGATTTTTCACACGTTTTTGTAAGAAAAAAACAGAAAATCGCTGATTACCGCTAAACTAAGCGTTATACAAAAAAATGTTTGAAATAAAAGTTGTAGAATTTTTAATTCTCTACAACTTTTATTATATAAAGTTTTGCGCTAAATTGCATAATAAAGCCGTAATCTTAAAAAAAAACTATGTTTTTACGTGAAAACAGCCTCACGCAGAATTTCAGCAAACATGGCGCCTACCCTGTCTTGTAGAGAATAAAAAATTGAGTAAACCAGGTGATTTTTAAAAAAATCGTAGAACCAGTTTTTGAGAAAATCGCAAAAAAGTGAAAAATTATACGAATAAACTACTACTTCCGGTTGACCGATTTTGATGAAAATGTTCGTGTCGGGTACGGTAGTGGTATGTAACTTAAGTTTCAAGTTTCAAGTTTGTACGATGTTCCGTTCTTGAGATATTTTGTATACACACACACAGACCAATCGCTAAAAAATTGTTTTTTGGGTTCAGCGGGTCTGAAAACGTATAGACCCGGTGAAAACTCGATTTCAAAAAATCGACATGAAAACAATACTTTCCTTCCTATATATTCATATAGGCAAGAGAAAGTAAAAATAGTTATTATTTAAACTGATTTCATAACTTATTGGGATGAAAATATTATACTGTTCTCCAAATAAAAGTGACGTATTTATTTCAATTGTCGGTATTTCTGTAAAGGGCATAATACCTATTCATAGGACTATAACCTGCCCACAACAGACAGATTAAGTGTCAAATTATTTACACTCAATCTGTTTGTTGCAGGGCTAAAATAAATAGTTATGTTTCTTATCACATGGTCAGCCAGTTAAATGACTGAATAATTTAAAAACAGAAGAGGTAGAGGTGTAAAAGTCACTAATCAGTTATCTCCTCTGAAAGTAATGAATTTAATTATACAGCCAGACCCTGTGGTGAATGAAGTGAAGGTGTCATTTGCAGTGTGGAAAATATGTGCTTTTCAGGTAGCCCGGCATGCTGATAAGCGTATTTTTCCACTCAGTGAGGAAAGCATGGTAAACAACCTCACTCTTCGTTTTACTTAGTAAAACCTCTGCAGGTTCAAACCAGCCTTTCGGAAGATGACCTAAACATCAGGACTATAACGACAAAAATGTCATAATTATTGTGATATATAACGGGTGTTTTATTAAGGACGCAACCCTGATTATAAGAAGATAGAAGTAATACATTGGTAAATTTTCTGTCCCCCAATCGGTATGTTAGCAACAGTGTACTCGGTCAACTACCTAAGACAGTTAAAATGTTCCAGTCAAGCATTAGTGTGGTAACAGCAGTCGTTTCGTTATATTGTGTCAGCAATGGTTTTTTCCAAAAAAGAACCGCGTGTTTTATTAAGGACGAAACCCTGATTATAAGAAGATAAAAATAATACAATGTTTTCATTGCAATTTAAATGTGAAACGCAACAAAAATGTGACGAGCTTAAAACATCTAATTCTCTACAACTTTTATTACATAAATTTTTGCGTTAAAATGCATATTAAAACGCAATCTTAAAAAAACCAATTCTTTTACGCAAAAACCTCCCCAAGAATTTCAGCAGACATGGCGTCTACCTTATCTTGTAGAGCATGAAAAATTTAGCAAATACCACGATTTTAAAAAAAATCGTAAGACAAGTTTTTGAGGATATCGCAAAAAAATGAAAAATGACACGAATAAACTACTACTTCCGGTTGACCGATTTTGATGAAAATGTTCGTGTCGGGTCCTCTAGTGATATCTAACTTAAGTTTCAAGTTTGTATGATGTTCCGTTCTTGAGATATTCTGTTCGCACACATACAGACCAATCGCTAAAAACATGTTTTTTGGGTTTAGGTGGGTCTGAAAACGTGTAGACTAGATTCGGCGAAAACTAGATTTTGAAAAATTTACATGAAAACAATACTTTCCCTCCTATAAATATATATTCATATAAGCAAGAGAATGTAAAAAATGTTGAAGTAATGCACAATTTTTGGGTATCTTTTTTAAATAACTATAAATATTTTTAATTTTTCTCTGTAGGCTATATCGCGACCCCCCCCCCCCAGACAAGGGTTCCAACCCAGAGGTTGAAAAACACTGCACTATGGTAAATCTTTCTGGCACTTAGATACCTTTATCTATACCCTCTATTAGACTATTAATACTTCTTTCTTTTGTTTATTTCTTTTTAGAAATCTAACAATGTTCGCCTTACGGGACCTATCACTGTTTCTGCCAGTTTCAAAATTGATAATTGGGTTTAACATAGCGATAATATCGTTCTACTTTCTAAAGTAAGTATTGTCATAATTTAATTAATATAAAAAAATCTGGTGTAAAACACGCACACAACTTTCTCTTGCCAATGCAAATAGATAACAATAAACCTAACATTAGAAATAAACAAAAAACTAACCTTAATAAACATAACCAAATTTTACTCATGAGCGAATGACGCAAAATGAAAATCAACCTCAGTTTGGCTTCAAAATACAGAAAATCACTCACGCTAAACTAGGCTCTGTAGAAAAAAATACTCAAAATAAAAATCGTAGATCTTTTAATTTCCTATAAATTTTACTATATACATTTTTGTCGTAAAAAGTATACTAAGGCCGAAATCTTGAAAAAACCATTTTTTACACGTTTTCGAAAGAAAAAATAAGAAAAATGCAAATTACCGCTTAACTAAGCGTTATACAAAAAATGTTTTAAATAAAAGTTCTTTACAACTTTTGCATATTAAAGCCGCAATCTTAAAAAAAAAAACAATTTTTTTTACGTGAAAACAGCCTCACAAAGGATTTCAGCAAACATGGCGCCTACCCTATCTTGTAGTGTAGAGCATAAAAAAATTTAGTAAACCAGGCGATTTTTAAAAAAATCGTAGGATCAGTTCTAGAGAAAATCGCAAAAAAGTGAAAAATGATACGAATAAACTACTATTTCCGGTTGACCGATTTTGATGAAAAATGTTCGTATCAGGACCGGTAATGGTATGTAACTTACGTTTCAAGTTTCAAGTTCGTACGATATTCCGTTCTTGAGATATTTATATAGGCAAGAGAAAGTAAATCCGGTGTGAAATACTTATCACTCACACGACTTTCTCTTGCCAATATAAATAAAATTTTAATCACGAGTGAATGACGCTAAATGAACCTTTGTCGAGATAAATGCTTAAAATTAAAAGTTGTAGATTTTTTAAGATTTTTTTTTGTAATATGCATAATAATAAGGCCGCAATCTTAAAAAGATTTTTTTAACGATTTTCATGTAAAAATAAACAGAAAATCACTAATAGCCACTCAACTAATCGTTGTACAAAAAACAAATATGTAGGTGTTTAATTGTATGCAACCTTATGTACTTTTCTTGCTCTAAAATGCATTTATTAAGGCCGCAAACTTAAAAAATTTACCAAGAGAGCACAATCCCCTAACCAAATTCAGCAGACATGGCGCTTACCCTATCTTGTAGAGTATAAAAAATTAAGAAAATGAGGCGATTTAAAAAAAAAAACTGTGTAGGAACCGTTTTTGATAAAATTGCAAAAACGTGTGTCACCGTCGCCCCCTATGATTGGGTACAGTGCTGCCGGCTATCAAAGCTTCCGACGCAGCGACAGAGTGAGCCGCCAATATTTCCGAAAGGGTGGTAGGCATGTGGCGGCGTACCGGCAGAGGCCTTTATCATCAAGGCCATACGAATAACCGCCCTCTACCACAGCGCTCTACACTGAGCCGAGAGATTCAATTCCAATCCAGACAGCATCGACAACATGGGTATTTACCTATCCGTTTCCGGACACCCCTCGGCCAGCTACGCCCATTCCGAAGGATTTAAGCAGCCTAGTGGCTCCGAAGCGCTACCCAGGAAAACACAGTTCCTGAGAGGCCAACCCAAATGAGTGGGTGCGGTCACGTCCGCAGGGCGCCCCACTCCCCTCAGTACTCGTGTATACATTGGACGAGTCACCATCGAGCTCGTTACGCAGCTAATGCTTTGCACGTGGATCTACCACACATGGATTTTCTGCGCACAACCGTGTACTACGAATAGCATACGGAGGTGCTACAGCCAGCGCCCGTTATCTCAACAGCAGGCGAGGATTGGGTAGCTAAACTGCAGTTCTATGGGCACGCTCTGTGTGGTCTGGGGCGTGCCCCCAGCATCGACAACACACCATCTACCAACGGCACACGGCTACCTGACTCAAACGAAGACTAATCGACGACCCCGCATAAGAGACGATGATGCTTCCGCTCGCCGAACCGTCACCGTAAGCCGTCGACCGAGCCTTACGCTCACCGGACCCAACGAAGCAGCCATTAACGCACTTCTGTGAGGGAAGAAGATGACGTCTCCGCTGGACGACGACACGCCGTGTCGCCCAGCCTCCGATCGCCACGACGACTACCGCTTAAACGGCCCTTTTCAGGGCCACCAAAATGTAAAGGTTTCAATTCGCCACTTAATGTCGCCATCCGGTGACACGTGAAAATTTGAACAGATGTTTACTACCGGTTGGCCGATTTTGATGAAAATGTTTGTATAGTCTCCTTATAGTACCTAACTTAAATTCTAAGATTCAACTTCGTACGATATTCCGTTCTTAAAATATTTTGTTCACACACAGACTAATCGTTGAAAACATGTTTTTTGGGTTTAAGGGATCTGAAAACGTGTATTTCCGGTGAAAATTCGATTTCAAAAAATCTATATGAAAACAAAGTTTGTTTTAACAGAACGTTATCTGGAAACAGGTGTTAAGAAAAACTTTTTTTGGTTTGTTTAAAACGTACACACAAAAAAGGGTCATAAAAATAATATAATGACATAAGTCTCTTTTAACTACTCGCTTTAAAAGTATTTACATTATTTAAAAAAATTGGTGTGAAATACTCACACAACTTTCTCTTCCCAATGCAAATAATTAACAATAAACAAAGCTTAAACAATTATAGGAGTACAATAGTACATTAGTAAAAAACTTACACGATTTCTTCAATGATACTAATAGTATTTATTACTCACCTGTAACAAAAAAAAATACATTAATAAAAAAATCAAGAATTACCCAAAAATTTTAAGATAAACACAAATACAATAGCGATAAAGTAGCTCTAGTAAACAGATTACTCAAAATAGAAAACACGTACAATATCACGAGAAACATCCCTAACAAGAAATCTCTATCCTAAAACATAAAACTCTAAAACACTACCAAACTGTAGCTAAACCAGAAATCCTTTATACAGCAGAAACACTTAAACTACGAGTACATACAGCACAGGACATAAAGAAAATAGAGTTAAGAATTTTAAGGAAAATATTGGATCCTAAAATCAACACAGAATCATAGTATAAGCAAATATCAAATCAAGAACTTTATTCCAAAAAATAGAGAATATAACAAACTCAAACAGAAAAAGATGACAATTGTACGGGCACATATGAGTATACAGAATGGAAACAAGTAGACTAACAAACTAGATTTTTACTTTCTCTTGCCTATATGAATATATAGGAAGGAAGTATTGTTTTCATGTCGATTTTTCGAAATCAAGTTTTCACCGGATCTATACGTTTTCGGACCCCCTGAACCCAAAAAACATGTTTTTAGCGATTGGTCTGTGTGTGTGTGTGTGTGTGTGTGAACAGAATATCTCAAGAACGGAACATTGTACGAACTTGAAACTTGAAACTTAAGTTACATACCACTACCGGACTCGACACGAACATTTTCATCAAAATCGGTCAACCGGAAGTAGTAGTTTATTCGTATAATTTTTCACTTTTTTGCGATTTTCTCAAAAACTGGTCCTACGATTTTTTTTAAAAATCGCCTCATTTACTCAATTTTTTATTCTCTACAAGATAGGGTAGGCGCCATGTTTGCTGAAATTCTTGGTAAGGCTGTTTTCACGTAAAAACAAAGTTTTTTTAAGATTACGGCTTTAATATGCAATTTAGCGAAAAAATGTATATAACAAAAGTTGTAGAGAATTTAAAAACCTAAAACTTTTATTTCAAACATTTTTTTGTAAAACGCTTAGTTTAGCAGTAATTAGCAATTTTCTGTTTTTTTCTCACGAAAACGTGAGAAAAATCGATTTTTTTAAGATTTCGGCCTTAGTATGCATTTTATAATAAAAACGTATATAATCAAATATATAGAAAATTAAAAGATCTGCAACTTTTATTTAGAGCATTTTTCTCTACAGAGCCTAGTTTAGCGTGAAAGTGTGATTTTCCGTTTTTTTTTAAGCCAAATTGAGTTCGATTTTCATTTTGCGTCATTCACTCATGATTAAAATAAGGTTATGTTTTTGAGGTTAGTTTTTGTTTATTTCTAATATTTTATTAATAATGTTAGGTTTATTATTAATTATTTGCATTGGCAAGAGAAAGTTGTGTGAGTGTTTCACACCAGATTTTTTACTTACTAAACCTCACGAAATCATGATAACGTGGATTAAAGGAAGACAAAAATCTAGTAAACAACTCGATACACTCAGAAACCATTATAGATAGAACAAGTTTCAGGTAAATAATACGGGAATTGGTTTCAGGAGAAGAAAACCCACTTGTAAAAGAGGTAGAAAATCGACCACTCAAAAAATATGAAAAAAGCACGCGCTAAGAAGTTGATTAACCGTGCCCTCTAAAATGGGCTATTCGAAAACAAAAAAAAATCCGATTTGAAACACTCGCACAACTTTCTCTTGCCGATACAAACATTGAACAACATAACCTAACATTAGTAATAAAACACTAGAAATAAACAAAATAAACTAACCTCAATAAGCAAAACCTAATTTTAATTATGAGTGAAAGACGCAAAATGAAAATCAACCTCACTTTGACTTAAAAATACGGAAAATCAGTGTTTACGCTAAAAAAAGGTACTGTAGAGAAAAATGCTTTAAATAAAAGTTGTAGATCTTTTAATTTCCTATAAATTTAATTATAGACACTTTTGTCGTAAAATGTATTCTATTGTACGTAAAATGACAATAGCGTGAAGGCAGGTGGAATGTCAAATTATTTGCACTCAATGTACAAGTAGTTCCAGAGCTTCAAAAAAAAAATGGTTCTCTTTCTTATCACATAGTCATCCAATTATATGACTGAAATATTTAAGAAGAGAGTAGATAGAGGTGTAAAATACACTAGTAAAAGTTACCTCCTCTGAGAGTAATGAATTTCATTATACAGCCAGACCCTGTGGTCCATGAAAAGCTGTCATGTGCGAGTGGAGAGTAGATGAAGACTTATTGTAGAAAACACTGTAAATGCCGAAAATAAAAATTTTCAGGAAAGCAGAAAAATGATAATTCTAGTGGTATTTTATAATTTCAATTAATCACAAGAACAGATGGGTTACTTTACATCAGAAAAGTAATTTCTGATAAGAAAATAATGTATTTTTTTTTGAAATTGCTGAAATAAGTTAGTTTTACCATCTAAATTTGTAGAGAACAAATTAAGTGCCACCAATATTTGTTGAAAACAATGAATGTGCCTTGTACATTGTTTTATGAGAAATGTCTTAAGTACCCTAAGTATTAAATAACTGAAAACAGTACTTTGTGGTAATATGAAAACGTAATTTGTGGTAATATTATAAAAAAGAGATGAAACATATTATTTAAAGTAAGAAAAGCTTTAATATTATAAAATAGCTAAAAAATAATGATTACATGATATAATATTGTATATAAAAAGAACATATAGGCCTACATTACAAAAAAAACAAGTTTATTCATGAAAAATGTATAACTTCAACAACACTACCGTAATGCAAAAAAAAAATGGCTACCTACAGAATTGAGACCAGGCACTTTCATGATACCCACAAAAACTCAACTGGTACATACTGGTGGTGCTTCCATCTTTGAGATTTTTCTGTAAACTGTAGAATAATGTCTAGTACATTCAGTGTTTACTGCAGGAATACCATTGGCACATACAATCGTTTCATATAAAAAAAACAAAATTGACCTCCCTGGCACTTACAGTGTTTTCTACAATAAGTCTTAAGATGCTTTTCAGAAAACATGCTGATATAAGCATACTTTTCCACTTAGAAAGGAAGGCAATAGATACAGAAAGTTAATAAATTTTAAGTAGGCTTATTTGTTTAATTAAAAGTATCTTAAATTTCAGTAAAAATGAATACTACAGAAGACATCCTGAACTAGATGATGACTTGGAATCGGACGTCTATGACGAAGAAGACTAATTCACGGAAAACTAAATTAATTTGTAATCGATTTCCGGTACCGACTCGTAGGGAAATCAATACAAGGTAAAAAAATATATTTGTATATTTTTGATTATTATATATATTCATGCGAGGATTTACAGCCCCAGCCGTATCTGGCTTCCTAAAAACCACCTCTCTTTATCTTGCCAGTCATTATCGGAAATTTACCGCCAAGATCTTGCCTACTGCACCCATCAAACACACGCTTAATGAGATATAATTTAGTAGAAGTTTTTTTTAGAAGAAAAGCCCGTATTTTTCAAATACGTTTATATTGGTCAACAACTGTTTCATGGATTAACATAATATTTTGGCAGGTTTGTTCTGTAATAATTATGGAAAACGATGATGCACTGAAATTTAACAGAAAATCATTACTTTTTGAAAGAGGTGTTTTCATAAATACATTTTGTAAAATCATGAAACATGACGTAAAAAAAGTCAGCATGCGAGAATTTTTTGGTCTTTAATGATAATTACACATGTAGGAAATGATATAAAGAGAAAATTTTTAAATTAATTTTTAGCGAAAGAATTATGAAAATTGGACGTTTTTTTTTCTTCAAAAACGAAACTTTTACTAAATTATACATTATCTCATTAAGGGGACCGGGACATGAAACAAAATGATTATTTCAATTTTTTTTTATTGCGTAATATTTTTCTCTACGATTTTCTCTTTGTATTGATACCAAATAGTTTGACATTTATTACTCTGAAATGTGAAAAATATTATGTTTTGTATTGGAAGGTGCGCCTTATTTCAGATGTTATTTTCTTCTTTTTTCTTTGTTTGTTGCAATGTTTACAAAACAAAAATTTTTTCCCTTATGTTAGTATTGCACCACATGTTATTTCAAATTAATTTGATGCTATAATCATATGTTTATTTGTGCTCACTGAATTACAGTGGTGGTCATCATATTGTTTATCACAAGATTTGTTCACTTGTAGAGGTATTTTGGACTTAATTTATCATTTCTCGAAAATGTTATTTTTTTACATTTAGGTACACTTTTTTCAAAAACTTCTTGACAGATTTGGCTGAAAATTGGCACATATGTTTAGTATGATGTATATTATAATAACCTGAACTGATTTTGATGTAGTCTATGTAAAACAGAAAAAAAGTTATGCACATATTTTTTTCTTAAAAATCACAAAAATTTTATAAATTTTTAAAAAAATTATAATTTGGTATTTTTTAAAGTTATATAAATCATGGTTCAGGTTATTATTAAAAACATATTAAAAAATAGCCATATAAAATTTCAACTAAATCGATCCAATAGTTTTTGAGAAAAATGTACCTAAAAATTGCTAATTTAGCATTAGTAAGATAGGGACGTCCTGGTCCCCTTAAGTGTGTATTTTTCGAAATATTTTATAAAAAACCATGGGAAATACTTTGTTTTATAAAAATACGTCATGTCCGACAAAATTTAGTTATTTTAAAATATTATAAATGTTTTCTGAAATGGTTTTACAATCCGCAAATTGCTCTCCTCTGCGAGAGGCAATCAAGTTGTAGACAGATAGTAATCATCTCATTGCTAATCGCTTGGCAGTAGGCTGCCTACTATAGTGATACATGTATGGGTATTGTTTTGACTATTCGCTGTATACGACGTACCCTACTGTTTGTGGTTTGCCTGTGAGCTCATTTATTGCATTGAACAGAAGAGGTAGAGGTGTAAAACACACTATTCAGAGTTATCTCCTCTAAGAGTAATGAATTTCACTATACAGCCAGACCCCGTGGTGAATGAAGTGTAGTGTCACATGCAGGGTGGAAAAAGGGTGCCTCTCGGAGGGTCTGGCATGCTGACAGCATACTCTTTCAACATGGTGAGGAAGGCAATAGTAAACCACTTCACTCCTCGTTTTTACTAAGTAAAACCTCTAGAGCTTCAAATCAGCCTTTCGGCTGTTTACCTAAACAACAACAAAGGTACGTAAACGGTGATGGCTCTCTGAAAAATTAGAATTTTGTAGATAGTGTTGTTTGACATTAACCCCTCGAAATATTAAAGCTTGTAATTAAATTATAATGTAGTAAATATACAATGTTCCAATATACCGTGATAAAAATAATTTGTACAATATTGAAATAATATTTCACTTCACACTGTTTTATTTTAACCCTTTACAGGTCTTTGGTAAGTATACTTACCACTGGCAATAAGGACGATTTTTTTAAAGAATAAGCTATGCAGTTGAACCCTATTGGCATTTTATGGTTTTATAGATGTTCTCTGGTAAGTAGGCCAGCCATGTTTTGAAATTAGTGCGCAGCGACCATTTGATTCATGAGTTACAATGAATGTGGTAAGGATTCATACCAGCATAAGCAACCGTGTTGTTTTGTTGTTTGAGTCTTTTTAAGGAAAGCCAAGCATTCATACTAATATAAAGTTGAGATAAGTTATTCTACAGATTTTTCTGTTATATAGGATTACAAGTTGTTTTAATAAACATTCTTACTACTAAAAATTATGTGATTCCCATTTCAATAAACGTTATTTGGTAAGTACACTTACTAGGGCTTAACATAAAAAAATATCTTACTGTTCTGACACTAGAAATACATTATTCAATCCCTATAAAAAAATTTAACATTTTAAAACATGTATATTTTCCTTGTAATACTGCCCTGTTGTTGTTTAGGTCAACAGCCAAAAGGCTGGTTTGAACCTCTAGAGGTTTTACTAAGTAAAACGAGGAGTGAGGTGGTTTACAATTGCCTTCCTCACTGAGTGGAAAAGTAAGCTTATCAGCATGCCGGGCCCTCTGAACAGCACATATTTTCCACTCTGTAAATGACACCTTCACTTCATTCACCACAGGGTCTGGCTGTACAATGAAATTCATTACTTTCAGAGAAGATAACTCTGATTAGTGTCTTTTACACCTCTACCTCTTCTGTTCTTAAATGATTCAGTCATTTAATTGACTGACCATGTGATAAGAAACAGAACTATTTATTTTAGCCCTGCAACGAACAGATTGAGTGTAAATAATTTGACACTCCACCTGTCTGTTAAGGGCAGGGCAGTATTGCCCTATAAAGGGTTAAAGGGCGGGTTTATCATACGTAACATACATAAGTCATCCGGTGACACCGAATATATTTAGTTTGGATAGTACACGTGACTACTACAAACATAGTACAAGTAAAACGTTACTACTACTAACGCAATCATTTACAGTAGTAGTGACGTAGATACTGCATTCCTCTTAGCTGCACAAAGCTTGGGATCGGCCAGTAAATTTTTGTGTTGTTGAACTGTAGTTTTTAACAACCTGAAAACTGATTTTTCCTGACAACTAAGGAAAGCTTACTGAAGATAACAAATATTTCTTTTTTTTGAATCTACATAACCTACTCACCACAAAATAAGAGCTAGTCGTTCTTCAGTACTACTAATTGGATTACGAATCAAATTCGTCCATGTGGGCTGCATACGTGAGCTTACTTGACGCAAAATATACGAGGTATGGCTATTAAATAACGAGACTGACGTTGTAAAAAAAATTAATTTTATTTTTATACATAATCACTTATTGTCACCTTCAATAAACACTCCTTCTCTATCCCTACAACGCTCCACGCGAATTTTCCTTTGTTGGAAACAGTGCTGGAAGTCTTCTTCTATCAGCTCCTTCAGGACACGTGCCGCTTTCTCTTTAACACCTCCAACAAACTCAAATCTTGTCCCTTTTAATGCAAATTTCACCTTAGGGAACAGAGATAAGATAATAACATGTGATGAAACGTGGTCTTTTACTTATGATACGGAAACAAACCGCCAATCCATGTACTGGAAGAGCCGAACTTCACCGATAGCCAAAAAAGCTCGAATGAGCAAGTCAAAATTTAAAGCAATGATGATTGTGTTTTTGATATCCATGGGATTGTGTACCTTCACTGGGTTCCTGAAGGTCAAACAATTAATCAATATTACTACCTTGAGGTACTTTCTAAACTACGTCAAAGAGTAAGGAAAAAACGCCCCGAAATGTGAAAGGTCAAATCATGGGTTCTCCACCAAGACAATGTGCCAGCTCATTCCGCGTTATGTCAAGAGGTTCCTAGCCAAGTTCAGAATTTCAGTGTTAGAACATCCACCTTATTCACCAGATCTTGCACCATGTGACTTCGACTTGTTCCCTAAGGTGAAATCTGCATTAAAAAGGGACAAGTTTTGAGTCTGTGGAAGCTGTAAAAGAGAAATCGGCACGTGTCCTCAAGAAGCTGACAGAAGATGACTTCCAGCACTGTTTCCAACAATGGAAAATTCGCATGGAGCGTAGTAGGAATAGAGAAGGAGTGTATATTGAATATGACGATAAGTGGTTATGTATAAAATAAAAATAATTTTTTTTACGTCAATCTCGTTATTTAATAGCCACACCTCGTAGTCATATGACTACATGATACTTATAAACGCAAAATATAGTTGGCCTAATGACCTCCCTTAAAAAAAATGTTGCAGTCAAAATGGCGGAAAAAATGTACAAACACGAATTTCAGTAGATTTATTTCCATTCATAAGATTATATAGTTTCGAAGGATAACATCACTTGTTTGTGAAATATTTTCCCGTACTCAAGACTTTTGGGACAACAGAATAACAATAACGATTTAATAAAACACACCATTGTAAGGGTGATTCAAAAAGAGCGCCGGTTTTGATATATCAAATTAAGAGATTTATTTTATTGAAAAACTGAAAATAAATACATCAACAAGTTCATCTTACCTTCCGATTTTATGTATGAAAAATGATGTCATGCATGTGTCCTCCTCTACTGCGCTGCCACGCATCAACTCTGTCCATGAAATTGGATATTACTGCACGACAAGTTTCGACTTCCATTTGCCCGATAACCCGTCGAATTTCCTCCTTCAATTCATTGATGTTTCGGGGTTTATTGGCATACACCAATGACTTCAGATGACCCCAAAGATGAAAGTCACAAGGCGTCAAGTCACACGACCTTGGTGGCCATTGATGGTCGGAATTACGAGAAATGATGCGATCCTGGAACCGTTCACGGAGCAACAACATTTTTTCTCGTGCAGCGTGACAGGTGGCACCATCCTGCTGAAACCACAACTCGTCAATGTCCATTCCATCCAAATGACGCCACAAAAACTCCCTAATCATCGTACGGTATCGGTCTCCATTTACTGTCACGGCTTGTCCTTCTTGATTTTCAAAAAAGTAAGGGCCGATGACACCGCCCGACCAAAAGCCGCACCAAACTGTCACTCGCTGTGCATACATTTCCCTTTCATTAACCACGCGAGGGTTTTCTAAACCCCACATACGGCAGTTCTGTTTATTAACAAAACCGTTTAAGTGGAAGTGCGCCTCATCACTGAAAATGATTTTGTTTGCGAAGGTGTCATCATCCTGCCGTTTTCTCAATACCCAACCAACAAACTGTCGTCTCTTCTGGTGGTCTGCCACTTTCAAATGTTGCGTCAACTGAATTTTATACGGGTGATAATTGGAGATCGTACCGAAGAATTCTCCGTACAGAAGAACATCTTAAACCCAATTGTTGAGAACGGCGACGTATTGATTTTGCTGGGCTAACAGCCACACTGTCACGAACCAACGCAACGTTCTGCTCAGTTTGGCCAGAACGACGACGTCCAGAACTTTTAAGGTCGACTGTTGAACCCGTCTCAAAAAACTTTTTCATGAGCCTGCGAACTGTTGATTCATTCGGTGCTTCATTACGTCCTAGAGTACCGCGAAGTCGCCTGACAGTAGCCGCATAACTCTCTCCACTCTGGTAAAATGTTTTGACGATTAACACTCGTTGCGCAATAGTAAACTTCTCCATGGTTAGACACAGACTGCGAGAGTACTACACTGCGAACAAGAGAAACTACAACTGAATCGTCAATCCGAATGTTCTCCAAAATAGAAATGTGGTCAAACAATGTTGCCAACCGATAAACAAAAATTAACCAGCCGTTTAAAAACCGGCGCTCTTTTTGAATCACCCTTTATTTAGCAAAAGTAGAGCCTATATAGTAAAATATTATATGAATAATGTTACATTCTTTTCAGGTGAATCACCGACTCTGGAAAAAATACGAACAACACTATACTTCAACGACGAACAACCGGTGTAAATTTAAGCGATGAGATAACTAATCCTGTTAACTACGAGCAAAATGCACAAAACCGATTAAAAATTTGAAACGAGAGAGATAAAATATCCTTTTAAATTACGAGTAAAATGTATACAAAACCGACTAAAAATTTTAACGATGGAATACGCGTAAATTCTGTAAATTTATTAGTAAAAGTACACAAAACGACTAAAAATTTTATACTGTTATGTCAATTGTCAAAACTAATTTGTTATTTTGAAGTGACGTTCAAAAACGTGCTGTTGTTAACAAAAGAAATAATAAATTATTGTTAAATAATTTTAATAAATTGGGATTTAATAAATTTTATTAAATACAATTTAAATTTCTTTGTACTGTTAATTAATATTCAAAAATCTGTGTGTGTGTGTGTGTGTGTGTGTGCGTGTGTGTGTATGTGTGTGTGAGAACAGAATATCTCAAGAAAAGAACGCCGTACGAACTTGAAACTTAAGTTAGATACCACTAGAGGACCCGAACACAAACATTTTCATCAGAATCGGTCAACCGGAAATAGTAGTTTATTCGTGTCATTATTCACTTTTTTGCGATTTTCTCAAAAATGGCTCTATTTTTATAAAAAAAATATTTTTTTTTACGATTGCGGGTTTAATATGCATTTTAGCGCAAAAATGTTTATGATAAAAGTTGTAGAAAATTTAAAACCATACAACATATTTCATATTTTTTTATAACGCTTAGTTTAACGGTAATTACCGATTTTCTGTTTTTTTCCCTAACGAAAACATGTAAAAAAAATTGATTTTTTTCAAAGATTTCAATCTAAGATTTCAATCATTTTACGACAAAAGTGTATATAATCAAATTTATAGAAAATTAAAAGACCTACAACTTTTATTTAGAATATTTTTCTCAACAGAGCTTAGTTTAACGTGAAAGAGTGATTTTCCGTATTTTTAAGCCAAACTGAAGTTAGTTTTTTGTTTGTTTCTAAAGTTTTATTACTAATGTTAAGTTATATTGTTAATTATTTGCATTGGCAAGAGAAAGTTTTGTGAGTGTTTTACACCAGATTTTTAAGCATGATTCAGTTTCTTGAATGATGATGAAGCGGACCGGCCTTGAGTATGACGGTGGAAATTTCATTAAACGGTTAATCTTTGTTTATTAAATCTCATATTTTGCTTTACACAACGCTTTTGCAATAACATTCTATGAATATTAAACGAACGGAGGAAGTGAATAATGTGTGGGTGTTGGCTAAAATAAAGAGAGGAAAAGGGGGAGGTTGAATTTAAAATAAAGAGAACTTCAAGAGAAAAGAGAGAAAAGAGATCTTTAATTAATTCCGAAAATGTGTGTTCCAGATTTTCGGATGAAAACGGTAGAATGAAGCGACTACGTATAGTACAATATTAGCTTTTACTGAGTAGAAAATGGGTTGGGGAAAAAGCGAAGTGGGTAGAGACGTTGGGGGATACAAGTGGAACAATGATTAAAATGTTATATTGTTAAGTGAACTGAAAGTACCGAAGTCTATCTATATATTTTATAACTAACGGTAATATTGAAATTTAAACTTTAAGTATCATACTTAGTGGAATTAATAACAACTAACATTTTTCCAACAAGAGAATAATCTATGGTTCCCAGAGATTTTCCTATAATTTGTTTTAATTGAGATACCACTACGAGCCCAGCTGATGTAATTTTTTAATCCCTAATGTAAGTTGCAATCTGTTCAATTTATGACCAATAAACCATGACCCAATGAGATGATGAAAATGTGTACGACTGTGGCAGAAAAGTAATGAGACTGATGTTTTAATTACCAAAGTTTTAATTTTTTTTCAAACATCAATGTTATCCCCTTCGAAGTAGTTCCCTTGGGCAGCTACACATCGATGGAGACGTTGTTCCCTTTTTTGGTAGCAGCGCTGGAAGTTTTCAACCGGTATGGTCTTCAGCATGTCCGTTGCACTCTTTAGGATGAATTCGAAAGTCCCAAAATGACGTCCAAAATGAATAGAGGAAAGTGAATAGAGGGGGGCTGGGGAACCACAGGAGTGCCTTTTGAGGTCAAAAATTCTATGAGCATCCATTTGTCTGCAATGTCTGGTCTCACGCGAATAACCCTTTTTCTGAGCCTTTCAAAGACGTCTTTATAAAAAAACTTGGTTAACAGTTTGTCCTGGAAGAACAAATTGTTTGGACGATTCCCCTTCTAGCAAGAAAACAAACCAGCATTGATTTGATCTTCGATTTGCTCATTAGAGCTATCTTTAGTCGAGGAAAGATCGTAGTGTGCCACTCCTCACTTCGTTTCTTGATTTTAAGATCGTAATCAATAACCCTTCATCACCGATTCATCACCTGTGTTCACACGACTAAAGAAATCTTTCTCAATGGCGATTCTGTCAAGAAGATAAAGACACTTGTTTTTCCGATTGTCCTTCTGTTCAATTGTGAGGTTTTTCAGCACCATTTTAGCACAGACCTTTCGCATGTGCAAATGTTCAGTAAAAATTTGATGAACGGTAAATATGTTCAAATTTAATAGTTCACTCAACATTCTTAATGTTGAATGACGGTCTGATCTCACAAGAGTGTTCACACGTTCGACGTTTTCGTCGGTTTTCGAAGTTAAAGGCCTCCTTGAACGGTATTCATCTTCAACGTGTTCTCTGCCTTCCAAAAAAGATTTGCGCCAGCGAAAAACTTGAGCTCGGGATAAAGAATGTACCCCATATGCCTGTTTTAACTTTTCAAACGTCACACTTGCTGATTCTCCAAGCCTAACACAAAATTTAATGGCACAACGTTGCTCCAAATTCCGCTGTTCCATTTTGCGTGACACTAAACCAAAACAGAACTTCGCTAATAGTCTCAAAAATCACGTAGTTAACGGAATTAGTTGAAACTCGTACTTGAGCTGTGGGAGGGTACAAATACACGTGCTCTTTCAAGGACAACAGCGCAGCGTTGCTAGTCTCAGTACTTTTCTGCCACATCTCGTATGACGTGTAAATGAGGTGTGGTCTTGTACAGACTCAAGACGACCATTCCTGAGAGAGTCTGGTTAATAGAACCCCAACTATCAAAGAACACCGGTAACCACTGTCTAGTACAGTAAGCACTCGACTTACGCGAATTCACGTTAAAGCGATTTTTTTTTACTACATAATAATACTGTACGTACTGTATTATGTATGTAGTGCTGTACAGTAGGGATAACGTAAGAATGCCGATGGGATAGAAAGAGACAGTTAAGGGTGGGTACGCAGAGAAATATGCATACATTATATGCATATATAAATATGCAACGCACAGCCGAAACTACTGACGCTAGAGACTTGAAATTTGGAAGATAGCTTTGTTATGTTGTGTAAGCGCGCACTAAGAAAGGATTTTGCAAAATTTTGATTTTAAAGGGAAGAAATCGCAAAAACTCCCCCCCACTGATGCGAGGATGCGGGTCAGCGCGAAGCGCTACGCTTATGTACTGGTTTTGCTCCGACACACATTTACCCCCTCCATAGGCATATTCCGTTGCATCCAGTATATACATTCTTATCGTACGTATATAATATATATATATATATATACATCCCGCTAACAATTCCGCGTCTTTTCAAAAAGCGTGCATTTCGCACATCGCTTATTTGAAGAGTATATTCAACTTTGATGAGAGTATATAGGGTATTTGTTACACTTACACCCTGAGTTTTGGTATTGGTTTGTCCTGATATTGAAAATTGAGCATTTTTGAATTTTATTCACTGTGCTATCAATTTAGACTCCTTTCGAATTACCGACAATTTCGCGTTCGTACAAATTACCGACAATTTCGCGTCCGGCATCGTTCCCGCTATTATGACTTATAGCCTGCAACAGTGTAAACGATGTTGCCATGTCGTACCGGCACGTGTACTGTAGCATTTGCCACTTCTACGTGTTGTAATGATTGTAGTTAGATATTCACATCTCACCCTAGTACTTCTCCACACAAGACCATCGTATGAAAACAATTCGTTCTCGGACGGAATCCAATCCAGTCATCAAAATAATTTATTATTTGTTGTTTATTATTTTGACATGTATTTTAAATAGGTACTTATTTTAAATCAATGTAAAACCAGAATAATTAAAGAAAGTATATTTTTTATTTGTTAGAGTTAATTATTTAAAATATCCTAATTGTTACAAATACAGTCAAACCTCCTCATTCGAAATCCTCCCTAAATCGAATATAATTGTATGCTATCCCCTTCAAAAATCGTCCTTAATATGAATTAAATTACCTCCCTATTCGAAAATTTTCGAGAGTTTCGTGGTCATATATATTGTAACAATACATTTTTTTATACATTATTAATAAAATAATTACAAAATTTCCAATTTACACATTGTACACGATTTTTAATGAAGCATGCGTTAAATCACGACAATAAGGACACAGTAAGCGTAGTACAAAACTACAAAAAGCTTTATAAAAAACTGAAAATGCAGTTAACTTTTGAGTTAGAAGAAACCAAGCAGAAACACAAACAATTACACTTCTTACAAAACATTATTGTCACAAAACCTTACGACCAAATAAGGGCATAACAAGCGTAGTTCAAAGCTTCAATACGCATCAGGAAATATTGAAAATTCAGTTAATATTTAAGTCAGAGGAAACCAGACGAAAGAAAAAAAAAATTAGTTAGGCTAAATTAGTAATGCAGTCTTTCCTTCTTTGGTGTATGATTTTCGTACAAACAGGGTAAAAAATACCGTAGCTGTATTCATTCAGATTAAGCAATATTTTACTCGTTAAAATTTCTACAATTTTCGGTACCCAATTTATTTTTCATTTTCTGTAGGCTGACCTAACTTTTTGTTTGTAGGTATAGTTGTACTGTTTACGCGTATCCCGATTTTATTTTACTCTGTTTTTTATGTCGTTTTTTCAATAATTTTTCATATCGTTCTTATAAGTAGAATAATCTTTTGCTTTTGAGTACTAATAGAGCTTGTAATACCAAAACATGCCCTTAATTCTTAATCACAGTATTAAGTAAACCCTGTGGTGAATGAAGTAAAGGTATCATTTACAGAGGGGAAAACATGTGCTTTGCAAAGGGCCCTGCATGCTGATACGCGTACTTTTCCGTTCAGTGAGGAAGGCCACCTCACTTCTCGTTTTACTTAGTAAAACCTCTACAAGTTCAAACCAGCCTTTCGGCTGATGACCTAAACAACACAAGTAAAATAATATTTGTAAAAAACTTTCCTCAATCAAATTGGTGGTCTATTAATAATTTTGACTTTTGTAATTTAATATTTTATGGAATTACATGAATTTTATTAAAACGCAATTTTTAAGTACATTTTTTGTTTCAATGTTTTACCTCTGTAAATCGAAATCAGCCGGTTCCATCAGATTCGAACCAGGGAGGTTCGACTGTAATTACTATAATATGATCAATTAGTAGACAATGCAATTAAAATATTTACTTAGTTGACAAAATTATGTAATTGTCAAGCGACATAATTTGTTCAATATTCAAATGGAGTACCATTCACCCATTGTCTTTTCGGTGTTCAAATGATTTCATCATCATCATCTGATGATTAGGCTTAGGCTTAGGATTAGGCTCAATGGCCTGTTCCAGTATTCATCTCTTTTTAGGTCTTCCCAAGCCTCGCTTCTCTCTAGGTTTATATTTCCATGTTTTAGTGACTGAATCAAAATGATTTTATAAATTATACAAAAGTACGATGGCCAGTAAAATTTCTACAACTTTTAAAATGCAGTCCGGCTTAGTCATAGTTTGTATTTTTATTCTTGTTCCTCAAGTAATGGTAATCTTTGATCTTCAACAAATTATACATTACACTAATAATTCTCGTATCCAGCTGTTTTGTACACGTTGAAGTTTATCCTTTAACAGGCCATTTCCAAGATTATTTTTCGGCTAAACAACTTTCAGTCAGTCTTCCAAACCCTGATATTTTTCTCTGCGTTTTCTTTTAAATTATTTAGTGTTGTAAAAGCCATGGTGGCCACTTTTTGTTGATATTCTTTTGGTTTCTAGTACTTTATTTACATCGTCAACCAACCACCCAATCTAGGAATCAATATTACAAATAATGAAATAAATAAACCTTATTGTTACGTAAAATAATGTACATAATTTTTGACAAGTCAAAATGCTTGGGATAAGGAACTGGAAGGTTATACTATTGCACAGAAGACAAAAAGGAGACAGACAAGGCATTCATTTGGAGAGGCCAAGAAAAACTATGTGAAACCTTGACCAAGACAGCCAAACAATATGCTAGGACCAACTGATTAGAAACGAATTCTTAATAGTAAACAGTGTCCATATTCATAAGTTAACTTGATAGTTGATCATTAAAAATTTTAATCATTATATTTAACAAAAAACCAGATAAAAAGTAATTATATGACGGAATAATTTGAACATTATTTGATTTTTTAAACATACATTTGAATAAGTTTAAGTGTGACTAAATTAAAAACAAATCCATCAGAATTTGTAAACATGATAAATACTCAAAGGTATTGGTACGCTAAGTACCTTATTTTTAAGCGTTTTAGGGCGTAGCAGTAGGATTTGATTATATAGCAGATACGTTCCTTAATACATCTGTCCCAGGATAGTTTGCTACCTAATATTAATTCTAAAAATTATGTAACTTACCTGTTACAAAAGATTTTGATATATTGTCATTAATGGAGATATCCTTACTTTGGTTACTTATTTCCTTACGACCAGTGAAGCATTTGGCCACAGTTTTATCTGAGTTGAGAACTAGATTATTTATTGCATCCAGTCTATAACCTTACTTCAAGCTTCGTTAGTTTTAAACCTTGTTCATAGTTTTCATCTTCGAAAGATATTATCGTATCATCAGCAAATAATATATCATTGAAGGAGCCAAGAAATTCAGCGAGATCGTTAACAAAAATTAAAAATAGCAAGGGTCTTAAAATTCTAACTCGTTGAACTCCCCTTTTAACTTGTATAAAATTTTATGTATATTTTGTTTTAACTTTGCAATGATTGGATGGCAATTCGACCCTCTGATGTCCCTCTAATACCATACACCTCAATTTTTTAATGGGAAAATCATACGGGACACGGTCAAAAGCTTTACAAAAATCAAAAAATAAATAACAGGGGTTTGTTTTTGCTAATGATTAATTTCAGTAAGCTTCTTCAGTATCGGGAAATTACAGACTCTGTTGACCTACACTTTCAGGACTCGTGTTGGACATTTGCGAGTGTACTGAATTTACTTTAAAAAAATCGACTAATCTACTCTCTTATCAATTTATTATCTTTTGTAAAAATATTTTCGCCGTTTGGAAACATTTTCTCGATGTGGGTATCCTTTGAATTATCGATTTAAATTTACTCGCCCAAGTGACGAATAAAATGCATGTTTTGATTTTCAGAGGCAACTGCCTTTAATAAAATAATAGTACTGTAAGGGGTTGCACATAACAGGCAGGTGGAGTGTTAAATTATTTGCACTCGATTTGCTTGTTTCAGGACTAAAAAAAATTTAGTTTTATTTTTATCACATGGTAAGCCAAACATATGACTGAAGTATTTAAGAACAGAAGAGGTACAAGTGTAAAAGATACTTGTCAGAGTTATATCTCCTCTGAGCGCAATGAATTTCATTATGCAGCCAGACCCTGTGGTGAATAACGTGAGGTGTGTCATTTGCAGGGTGGAAAATAGGTGCTTTTTAGACGGCCTGGCATATTGATAAGCTTTTCAACTCGGCGAGGAAGGCAATTGTAAACCACCCCACTCCTTGTTTTACTTAGCTAAACCTGTAGAAGTTCAAACCAGGACTGCAAAGTTGGCCCCATACAAAAATTTCAAAAATTAACTTGTAAAATTGATCGGTCTACGTTTCTACCGGATTATTCCGGAAAATTTTTTGTTTGTTCCGTCCAAATAAGTGAAAAAACGCCGGGAGGGGCTAACTTCACACTGGCCTCCCCCCGCTCAACTTTTTAAATTTTTTTTGGACTTCAGGGACAGACCTTCGTTTGTTTCGGATGGTCTCGCAAAATATTTTTTTAGTTCCTTTCAAGTAAGCGAGAAATCGAGAAGAACTGGGTGGTGCTACTGTCACTAATCCCCCTCGACTCAATATTTTAAAGTTTTTTACATAGATTGACAGCCCTTCGTTTGTTCCGGATCATTTCGCGAAAATTTCGTTTGTCCCGTTCAAATATGCTAGAAAATCAAAGAAAAATTTGGAGTGGCAAGTATAAGCCCATGCATTCAATACTTTTTGGTTTTTACTTTAAATGATAGCTCTCATTTGTTCTGGATTGTTCTGTAAATTGTTTTGTTTGGTCTGCCGAAATCAGCGAAAAAATCGTGAAAAACTTAGGAATGGTGGCGATACTCTAAGAAATTCAATTTAAACTTTATCGTTATCCCTATCGAGAGTCGTTCTGCTGTTTCGGAACGTTCCATAAATATTACGATTGTTAAGCTCATACTCGCGAGAAAATCGAGGTGAACTGGATGGTACAAACTTCACTTTAGGTCACCCACTCATTAATATTTAAACTTTTTTGTCTAAATCCATGGCCCTTGTTTTTTCCGGCTATTTAAAAAAAATGTCGTTTGTTCAGATGTTGTAAGAGAAAAAGGAAAAAACTGAATGGGTGTACTTTATTCTACCCTTAACATTTTTTTTCTGAAATCTGTAATCTCTGTCCAGAATTTTATAATGAAAGAAAGTCGGTCCAGAATAAATATTAAAATATGCCTACTTGGTTCAGGTCTGTCTAGTAAAGTTTGCTATTTCCCGAATTTCTTAGTTTAATTTTTTATCGCATTGTTTTTAAGCAAAAAACAAGGCTAATAATAATCTACTCCTAGTCCATTTTTCATTTTTTATATTTTAGAAAAATTTTTTTCTCCTTAATGTTTTATTTACTTACTGTAAAACTGCTAAACCTAGTAATTGGGGCGACATATTACATGATACGAAATAGCATTATGGAAGTGTACTTGAACCATTTTGCAGTGAGAGTGGGCAAACAGCAAAATGCGCATTCTTTTTACACATCGTAAGCGTAATCAGGAAATATTTGATTGACAATTGTCAGGTGGTGTAATGTTAAAAAAAGCGTGAAATAAAATGTTAAAAATTCTTAAACAAATTTTTGTTTTGTTTTATCCCTGATGCGTGTAGGTTGCAATTTGTTCGATTGAGAACAATAAGCAACCCCATGACCCAATGATATGTATGACGTTTAAATGAGCTGTAGTCTCGTACATACCCAGGCCGACCATTCCTGAGAGAGTATGGTTAATTGACCCCCAACCATCAAAGTACATTGGTAACCACTGTCTAGTATTCAAATTCGTATAAAAGAACCAATTATACTATATACTAGGATTTAAACTAGGAACCTCCATCTCCGAAAATCAGCTGTCAGAAAAGCTGTCGAAAAGTCAGCTAAACAGCTGACTTGCGGCGACGACTTTTCTTCTAGACTAGACCAACCCGTTGGTTACTAAACGAACGACGTAAACAAATTACTAAAGGATTTGTTCATGGATTCGTTGACAGTAGGTTTATGCCTAATTTGAAAAAAGAAACCAAAGCGGCGTGCGATGAACTCATGTATGGAAGGCGACAGCACGGCGGAGAACAACTCTTCAAAATTGCGTATAATATACGTTGTGTATACAATGCGTTTAGAAAGATATCCTGCCAGCCATAACAATAATTTAATCCTGACACTACTATGCGCAGCACCGGTTTCCTTCCAGGATAGTTTGTCAACCCAAAAAATCGTCTATCGGAAAAGAGAGTTTTTTAATTCTATCAAAAAATATATAATTATTTTTAATTTAATTGTATTACTTATGTCAAATAATTTGCCGAATAATATTTATTTGAATGTTTAGTAAATTAGATTGTGAGTTTTGAAAGAATTGTAATTCGATGATTAATAAAAATTTGTTTTTATTATTCTTTTAAACTTTTTTTCTTAACACAACACAATATTTATTTATAACTTGTTTTGTCTATTTTCTTAACCGGTGGACGCGAAATTGATAGCAGATGTGAAACTGACGTCCTTGTAAGAATATACATAATATACGTATATTTTTACATAGGGGCGTAGCGAGAGCACTCTGGTGAGAAACTCTCCAAGGTACGGTGTATAAAATAGTTTCAAAACACCGCCATTTCGCATCCGGTACCAAAATTTATTTATTTTTTTGTGTCTCTCTGAGTAACAATAAAATTCTCAAAAAATAAATATAGTTGCCCGAAACTATGTACTTTAGTTTAAAAAAATTACGTCCGAAAACCATGTCACAATAAATTTTTATTAAGTTTTTATTAAGGATTACAATTTGGCGTCCGTATACGGACGCCAAATTGCACTCGGACTCCAGATTGTTAGGAAATTGTCAATGTATGGACGCGAAAATGATAGTAGTACATATATATATATATATATATATATATATACAGTATATATATATATATATATATTCTAGCAGATCAACTACAAAACTATAGCTATTTTCCCAGAAGTTAAATTGACTTGAACTACGATTTTAATCTATGGTTTACTTTTGTCACTCTGGATGTTGTACTGTACGTAGTGTTTAACCTAACACTGGATTTACATTTTAACCGGAATTAATTCCAGAGTTGTTGTAATTAGTATAATAAGAGATACATGTTTTTTATGCTTTATAGTATTATTACTTATTATTCAAGATACTGATTTCATTGCTTAGGTCACATAATGTATTTGACTGACATTGTAAAAATGATTTTTGCAAACGAACAATTAAAATTTAATTTAAAAAAAAATGTGTCTCGACCAATTCAATAAAATGCATACGGTAAAGTTATTTTCTTAAATCTAACTTAAATTAAAATAAAACAACAGTTATTTATGAAAATTCAGACATTATGCTATTATAATCCTTCTTTTTTATTTTTTTACCATAAGGGTCGATTTACACATATCCGTCCACGTCACGTCTCAGTTCCATAATTCCGAGAAGACAAGTATCAGTCACAGAAAAATTTTCTTTCTTGAAAAATTAATGACATTGTCTACACTGAGCACCAGCACCGTCCCAAAACCGGCGCGTCAGTATTGTCGCCGTCACCGAACCGTCAAAACGATATTTTTCCTCGACGATATTTTGTTTTTTACGGACGTATTTGTCTCTATGTAAAATGACTGAATGGAGTTTGACGAAAGGAAAACTGACGTACATGTGTGAATACTGTCATCATTTTTGACTTCGAGTGGCCGTACTGGTTCCGTTTCGGAACAGTGACGTGACGGTGACGTGTGAATCGTTCTTTATACGTTATTCAAAAAAAAAATATATTTGTGACTTAAGTTATTAGCAAATTAAAATACAGAATCATAGCCTTAAAATTGCATGGGCGAAGCCACGACGGGGAGCTATCTATTATATAAAAGAGATGTCCTGATTTATAGATCAACTTAAGTTTTCTAAGCTGTCGCTAAGGAAGGATTTCGCAAAATTTTTATTTTAAATGGTAGAATTCACAAAAATACCCTCCCATAAGAAATAACGAGAGTATACTTAAACAGCTGATTCTTCGTTTACGTTTGCGTAGGCGAAGCCACGCGGGACCCGCTAATTTAAAAAAAATGTGTCAACCAATTCAGTAAAATTCATACGGTTAAGATATTTTCTTAAATTAAAATAAAACAACAGTTATTTATGTAAATTCAGGCAGTATGGTATTATAATCCTTCTTTTTTTCTTTTTTTCACCATAAGGGTCGATTCACACACATCCGTCACGTCACGTCTCAGTTCCGTCATTCCAAAAAGTATCAGTCACAGAAAAATATTCTTTCTTGAAAAAATAATGACATTGTCTACACTGAGCACCAGCACCGTCCTAAAACCGGCGCGTCAGTATTGTCGCCGTCACCGAACCGTCAAAACGATATTTTTTCTCGACGATATTTTTTTTTTTACGGACGTATTTGTCTCTATGTAAAAGACTGAATGAAGTTTTTGTGACTTAAGTTATAAATGTAACTTAAAATACAGAATCATAGCCTTAAAATTGCATGGGTGAAGCCACGCCGGGGCGCTTTCTCTATATAAAAAGAGATGTCCTGGTTTATAGATCAACTTAAGTTTTCTCAGCTGCCGCAAAGAAATGATTTTGCAAAATTTTTATTTTAAGTGGTAGAATTCGCAAAAATACCCTCTCATAAGAAATACAGAGAGTATACTTAAACAGCTGATTCTTCGTTTACGTTTGCGTGGGCGAAGCCACGCGGGACCCGCTAGTGTTACATAAAATAACAGAAAGCGAGGGATATGTACTAACTTAACACTGTTACGAATTGATTCTAAGAATTATCGCTGCTATCGCTTATCTTACGAATGTTCACATTTGTGACCACTGTTTAGCTAATTGCTCTCAAACTGGAATTTTATCTTGATTTGCTTCTATTCTAAACATTAATGCTACCGTTTAGTGTGTTAAAAATATCGATCGTGTAAGTTTGCGTAGTGTTCAGTACTACGTCCGTTTAAATTTGAATTATACGCCAACTTATTAGCGCGCCGTTTCTCAATCTCTTTACCTCTTTGTACAACTTCCACTCTGCTACGTCACTAACCTGTTTCCGTCCTGTTCCTTAACACTCTCGCTTGTTCGGGCCTGTTGATGGCTGCCTCTGTGTGTTAACCTCGTTGATATCCGCATTCATCCCCGTTGATTACCGAAAAATGACTAACTTTTGATTAATACTGTGTTGTATGTACATTGTGTGTTGTTGTTAAATATGTTGCTGATTAATCCGAGCCGTTTTCTGCATACTACAAGCCGTTTACCGCCAACCTGTTGTTAGCACGTTTCATAGCTGGTCGCCGCATGGACTTATCAAGTCTTCTGATGTTTGTACAGTTTTCACAATAAACGTAAGTATATTTCAATGCTGTATTGTCATTTGTTGGTTCATTTTCTCTGTTATCAATCCTTATGTTGTGTTCCTTCCTCTATTTTCATCGTTTTACGTTAGGGTTGTTACGGCGAAAACAACTCCGGGCTTAACTGCCCACAAAAGTAATCTAAAGACAGAACTGAAAGTCTTAGTTACATTCCGGTTACCGCTAACACGTAGTTTAATTGTGTTACAATGTGCAGGTCTTTTATTTTCGTGTTTTTTTTTTGTTTCTTTGCTTACCTACAAAATGATTTCGATAAAGGTTTAAAAAAACGGAAAGCGATTCCTTTAGAGGAAAAGTTAGATCATATTGAAAAAATCATTTTGATTAAATCATGTTGACACTTAAGTTGTAAATTTTTCACTACAGTACGTTGTTATTATGTTTGTTATTACGTCTAAATAATGTTAACAAATGTTGCAGCAACAATTACAAGTAAGTTTCTATTTTATTATTGTTCTGTATTTTTTATACTGATTAGTTCATTTATAATATAGCTCTTCCTTTCGTGTTATCATAACTGTACAGTCTGTACAAAACAAAAGCATACTACAACGTTCAGTTTTTATTTAGTTGGCGGATGTTTTAAGGTTAAACCGAACAACTCAAGTTACGCGAATTTCACTTTACGCGATGATTTTGCAGAACGCATCCCTCGAGTAAGTTGAGGGCCTACTGTATTTTTTTTTTTTTACTTTTTTATTCCTAATTTGTGTACGTTGCAATCTGTTCAATTCAGAACAATAAGCAACCCCATGACCCAATGATATGAGGATGATGTGTATGACGTGTAAATGAGGTGTAGTCTTGTACAGACCCAGGCCGACCACTCCTGAGAGAGTATGGTTAATTGAACCCCAACCATCAAAGTACACCGGTAACCACTGTCTAGTATTCAAATCCGTATAAAAGTAACTACTTTTACTAGGATTTGAACCAGGAACCTTCGTCTCCGAAAATCAGCTGTTGAACAGCTGACTTTGGCGACGACTTTACCTCTAGACCAACCCGGTGGATTAAGTAAAATTAACCAATTTTAAAATAAAAGGAAATGAGAACAAAGTCAAGATAAGTTTGAATTTTAAAACTTAATGGAGTATTTAAAAGCTTTTAAAATGAGCAGTTAAGAATTAAACCACACCTGTTGTTGTTTAGGTCATCAGCCAAAAGGCTGGTTTTAACCTGTAGAGGTTTTGCTAAGTACGAGGAGTGAGGTGGTTTACCCTTACCTTCCTCAATGAATAGAAAACACGGTTATCAGTATGCCGAGCCCTCTGAAATGCACATATTATCCACTCTGCAAATGACACCTTCACTCCATAAGGTCCGGCTGTATAATGAAATTCATTACTTTCAGAGCAGATAACTCTGATTAGTGTCTTTTACACCTCTACCTCTTCTGTTCTTAAATGATTCAGTCATTTCATTGGCTGACCATGTCATAAGAAACAGAAACATTTATTTTAGCCTTGCTACGAAAAGGTTGAGTGTAAATGATTTGACACTCCACCTGTCTGTTATGGGCAGTAGAAAAAAATAAAAATACAAATAATTTTCTAGATGTCAAATATTCAAATTATTGAAAAATGGGATCACGAAAGAATAAATAATTAAAATTAACCAATTATATAATAAAAGGAAATGCGAACTAAGTCAAGATAAGTTTGAATATTAAAATTTAAAGAAGTAGTAAAAGATTTTAAAAGCAAGCAGTTAGGAATTAAACCGCACCTATAAAACTAATTGCAACAATGACTCGAAGCCCCATTTCATGGATGGAAGGGATCATGACTGGCCCACAACGAACTGCAAGAAGAAGATTGTAATTTTGCTAGATAATACAAAAAATTGACAATCAAATAGATAAATAATTTCAACTTACAAACTGATAACTGTACACTAACTTCCCATCAATACCAAGATTTGAACCAGGAACCTTCGTCTCCGAAAATCAGCTGTTAAACAGCTGACTCGCGGCGACGACTTTACCTCTAGACCGACTCGATGGGTCACGTACAACATAACCTATAATAAGATAGTTTTAATAAAAATGATTTAAATTTCAAACGAGTACCTACCTAACAGAGTAAAGTGAATTCAGTTATTTATTTACGAAGCAAATGAAATGTCTAGCAACTTAACTCAGCGCAGAAATGTAGTTGAGGATTTTATTAAAATTTCATTCACTTCAAGTTGGAATTCATAACGCCTGTTTCCAACCTTGTATCAAAGAGCATAAAATATAACCTACAGAAGGATTCTTGTAATAAAAAAATTATTAAGTTCACTGGGACGTAAAAATTGAAAATTTTGAAATACAAAATGGAAAAGTAATAGATCTAGTCATTATATTATGAACTATTGACCGTATTATCTCATAAATAAATGGTGTTTGTAATTATTGAGTGGAAAATCGTCAAGAAAATTTTAATATAAAATTCAACAGCCTTAGGTACTGTAGAGAAAAATGCTTGAAATAAAAGTTGTCGGTTATTTAATTTTCTATAACTCTGATTCTACCCATAATAGAAAGGTGGAGTGTCAAATTATTTACAATCTGTTCGTTGCAGGGCTAAAATATGAATCATTTAAGAAAATAAGAGGTAAAGGTGTAAAAGACACTAATAAGAGAGTTATCTCCTCTGAAAGTAATGAATTTCATTATACAACCAGACCCTGGCCAACCACGTCACTCCTTGTTTTAATTAGTAAAACCTCAACAGGTTCAAAACAGCCTTTCAGCTGATGATCTACCCAACAACTGATTATACACTTTAGTTATAAAATGCATACTTATTTATCCCTAATGTGTGTACGTTGCAATCTGTTTAAAATAGAACAATAACCAACCCAATGACCCAATCAGATAAGGATGATATCTATGACGTTTAAATGATGTGTAGTCTTGTACAAACCCAGTCCGACCATTCCTGATTCAGTATGGTTCGTCGGACACGCCACCAAAACAAAACAAATTTTATAAGAATTTTAATAAATCGTTCAATAAGTAAAGTTTAATTTTCTAGTCTATACTAATGTTGTTGTTTAGGTCATCCGCCGAAAAGCTGGTTTGAACCTATAGAGGTTTTACTACGTAAAACGAGGAGTGAGGTGGTTTACAATTGCCTTCCTCACGGAGTGGAAAACTACGCTTATCAGCATGCCCGGGCCCTCTGTAAAGCACATATTTTCCACTCTGCAAATTACAACTTCACTTCATTCACCACAGGGTCTGGCTGTATAATGAAATTCATTACTTTCAGAGGAGATAACTCTGATTAGTGTCTTTTACACCTCTACCTCTTCTGTTCTTAAATGATTCAGTCATTTAAATGGCTGATCATGTGATAAGAAACAGAACTATTTATTTTAGCCCTGCAACTAACAGATTGAGTGTAAATAATTTGACACTCCACCTGTCTGTTATGAGCAGATCTATAGTAATACTAATATAAAATAAAGAAGAAATGTCTGTTTGTTTGTTTGTATGAGGTAATCTCAGAAACTACTGAACTGATTTTAAAAAAGCTTTCATTGTTGCATAGCTTAGAGCTTCCTGATTAATATAGGCTACGTTGGGACTTTAAGTAACAATTAAGTGAGTTAAGCAACTTAAACTGTGACGATGTCGCATGGTTTAGTCCATCGGGTGCATACCACTTCTACTTTTTCGAAGTCCTCTGGATGGTGTATATTTTGGGCAAGAAGCACGATTCAAATTTTATATTTCGTAGAAAAACGTGAAGAATAAACGTGATTCCAAAAACATTATAAATTCGGAAATATTCAAAATTTTTATTTTTGTACTGTATTTTATGTAGGGCCTATTTGTTTTCATTCGACAGAAATTGAGTGAGTCATTTTATTGTTCCAGTTACAGTGCGCTTGGCGAAACGGTAGCTAACGGATGTGGGCGTTCCAGCGCGCACAACCATTAATTGAAGCCAAAGTAGGCAACATTTTTTCACTTTGGTAAAATTTATGTACTACCCGCCTAAGAAAACACTTATCAAAGTCGTCTATCTTAATCACTGGGCGCTTCCTCTTTTTGTTAACTGGAGTTCGATATGACGCCTCTGCTTTACCAGAAATAATTTTTTGATTTCTTTGCGGATCTTTTTAACAGTAGCCACAAATTCCACAAGCTGCCGCTGTTCTGTTATCACACTGATGAACTGGCATAACAAATTCACCAGATTGTTTGTAATGTTCCGATTCTTTTTTCATAAAGCAATTTAAATTTGAAATAATTTCTCGTGCCTGACTATGTAGTTTTTTTACCAAGTTTGGACCCAACAGATTGTTCCCATATTTTTTTTACAACTACGGCACTCACTTTTACAACACAAAAAAACTGAAAAACAGAAAACAAAATGAAACGCGTCAAATCAAAACGTTTAATATAAATGCAAAAAAAGGAAGTGAAATATTGGTTTGCATGCTTCCTTTACCGAATTCAAACAGAATATTATTTATCAGAACCAAGTTCAATGCACGCATTAAGAAGTTACATAACAGGACGTGTGTCACAGTAAACAAGAGATTAATCGGTGACTAATTGTTTTGACTACACCCGGTGGACAACATTGTATACCGCCAGCGTCCTCTCTGATGAAAGTCATAGCTATCTTTCCAACAAAAGAACTGTACTACTCTGCTTACCGCACGCACGTATTAATGTCTCTTATCTCAGCCACATATCAACTGTCTCTTTCTTTTCCATCGGTATTCTTCAATGCATTCTATTCAATACTTTAAATGGCAGGGACAAACATTTAAAACAATGAGCATCGATTTGAGACAAGAGTGCTTCACTCATAGACAATATTGTCGGACTTTCTAGAGCTGGAAGTGCAGAAAGACAATTTATTTTGCTGCCACGGGGCAACAAAAACACAAATATTGTGTATAGAGAGGTTTTAAATAATTTAATTAGGTCTACATTAGCTTCTGTGAAGCGAAGCGACGGCCGCATTGGCGTAGTTGGTAACGTGCTCACCTCTCATCATGCGGTCTTAGGTTTGAATCCCATTCAGGCACGGCATATTTTCAAACGTTACAAAAATCATTTCATCCTTCACCGTCTGCACTAAAAGTAATTGCAGAACAGTCGGACGTTAAACCAAAAAAACAAAAAAAAAAACGAAGCGAACGGGGGTTGCTAGTAAATGATATAAATAGTTTTGGATACACAAAAGATTTGAAATTTATACCATATACGTAAGAACAATAAAATATAACTGTATTCAATATCAAACTACTGCACAAATTAATTCAAACATTCAAATCAACAGAACACTAAGCAACTTTATCATTATTGTTTTACTGAAACAATAATTGTCGGTGTTTTCAGTGCAGTGTACAAGTGAGTTGAAGTGATAGATATTTCCCAATTGAATACATAATATATCGTTTTGTGTTGTAATGCAATATGGAATCATGTATTCATTAAACAAAGTTCTACAATAGAGACGTTATAATGTTAACATTATATTACAATAAAGTTGTAAATACAATGAAATGTTGTAAAATAAATATATTAATTTGTATTGTTTACAAAATACGTATTTAGAATGACTTTATAAGGGTTTAGAACGCTTTAAAAGGGTTTGATAAATAAACTACCGGTAGAAATTTTTAAAATTCATCTTTCACCGAGGGACTGAATTCTTGGAGAAATCTTTCACCCTGTATGACTCGCTAACAAAGCGTTTTCGGGCTTATGTTTATACGAGGGGAATCCAAAAAAAATTAAGTGTTATACACTCACACAACTTTCTCTTGCCAATGAAAATAATTAACAATATAAACTAAGATTAGTAATAAAACATTAAAAATAAACAAAAAAGCTAACCTCAATATATATAATCTAATTTTAATCATGAGTGAACGACGCAAAATGAAAATTAACCTCAGTTAGGTTTAAAAATACGGAAAATCACTCTTTCACGCTCAACTCGGCACTCTAGAGAAAAACGCTATAAATGAAAGTTGTAAAAAAGGTCTGAAAAGTTGTAGGTGTCTTAATTTTCTATAAATTTGATTATACACACTTTTATCGTAAAATGCATGCATGCTAAGGCTGAAATATTAAAATAAATGTTTTTTACACGTTTTCGTGAGAAAAAAACAGAAAAATCGCTAATTACCGCTAAACTAAGCGTTATAGTATGAAATGTTTGGAATAAAAGTTGTAGGGTTTTAGATTCCCTACAACTTTTATTGTATTCATTTTTTCACTAACATGCATATTCGCAATGTTAAAAAAACAATTTTTTTACGAGAGAACAGTCTTTTCAATAACGTCAGCAGACATGGCGCCTACTCTATCTTGTAGAGCAATAAAAATTCAGTAAACGAGGAGATTTTTTTAAAAAACATACAAGCCATTTTGAGAAAATCGCAAAAAAATGACGAAGAAACTACTACTTCCGGTTGACCGATTTTGATGAAATGTTCGTGTAGGGTGCTCTAGTGCTATCTAACTTAAGTTCAAGTTGTACGATGTTCCGTTCTTGAGATATTCTGTTCACACACGCACACACACACACACCAACCGCTAAAAACATGTTTTTGGGTTCAGGAGGTTTGAACAGTGTAGATCCGGTGAAAACTAGAATTCGAAAAATCGACACGAAAACATTACTCCTATATATTTATATAGGCAAGAGAAAGTAAAAATAGGTAATTCCTTACAAAAATGAATAAATATATTTTGTAAACATTATAATTATTTTTTTATTTTTCCTTGACAAGGGAAACTTATTTTTTGGATACCCCCTCGAATGAACTTTTTTCTAATATTTAGCTGTAGAATGAGACACCAAGAGTTTTCCGTATAATTCTGAATCACCCTGCATATTTACAAGGAAGTTCAGGTTTTTAAAATTATACAGATCCTGAAATAACCGGGGAATAAATGGACCAATATCAAACCACAAACTATGAAATAAAACATTATGATAATTTATTGTAAAATATATGGAATGTTTTTGATATAGATATTGACGGACAATTTACGTTTATAAATTGTTAAAGTGTCTATATATAATTTTTTTTCTTAATTTATATTATGGTACTGTACATTGAGCTGCACAATTTCCGTATGTGATAATTAAGTGGCAGTTAGGAGTTTCAATTTAAGGACGAGAGGTACCCAGTGACACATTCTGCATTTGTAACTACGGGTAATGTCCGTTATTTAGACCAAGAGGTCTCTACTCCATTTTCGGTTGAGACGTCACACAGGTGAGAAGTTCCTTGTAGCTAGATCAGGGGCTAGTTGGTTTGGATGGATTTCTAGTCGTCCGTGAAATTTACTATACAAGGACGCGGTTAGCTCCTTTACTGTCGGAATTTTGAAATCGTCGTGGAGGGTTTTATTGCTTACTTACAAAGGAGCGCCAGAAGCAAGTCTTAAGAATTTTGATTGAAAGGCCTGGATCGACTTTAAATTACTCTATACCGCTACTCCAAAGAGCTGGACACCATAAGTCCAGATCGGTTTCAAAAGGGTTTTGTTTTGAGGTTCAATTTGAACTGAGGTTCAATTTTGATCGAGAGTTAATTAAGCAGAAGAGTGGCTTCTGGCGGCAGTTAAGTTCTAAACGTTTTGTACGCAGATGATGCTTCCAAGTTAAGTCGCCTGTCAAGCCATAAGCCAAGATATCGCACCACTCTGGCTTGGGGGATATAAATGTTATTCAGCATCACAGGTGGACAAGTTTGACGTCGTAAGGTGAACATAACCTGTGTTGACTTAATTGGATTCACCTTAATACACCAACGGGTACGCCAGTCCTGTATTAATAAAAGATGCCGCTGCACTAACTTAGAAGCCTCATCCGCGCTCTTTTCCGGTACAAGAATTGCTTTGTCGTCAGCATACGTCGCGGTTACCGATATGTCCAAAATAGGGATATCCGATGCAAATACCTTATACAAAAATGGGAATAGTATTACCCCTTGGGGTACTCCGGCGTTAATTTTGTGCATCTCAGAGTAAGCAATACCGTACTGGAACTTACAAAAACCTGTACTCTAAAAATGATTTTATAACTAAATAGTACGAGTCACTCAAAATTTGTTTCAATTTAAATAGACGTCCATCATGCCATACTTTGTCAAATGTTATATATATGTCTATATATTTAAATATATTTACCGTGAATAATGCTTTAACAGTCCACCTATCCTGGTTAATAATTTCTTCCATTGTCCGAGCCGGTAAAACCATTTAAATCGCACACACTTACACCAAAATTAATCACATTTTACACAAAAAAAAAAACACCAAACACATATACGAGATATATATCACTTTCGATTAATCACAACAAATAACGTTCACATTTAAAAATAATATTTAATAAATAAATTAACCCAAGATGTTCGAATGGAAAATTTAAATAATTAAACAGACACTGCAAAAGTAAACGAATAAATGAAACTGAACAGTAAGTTTTAAATAAAAGGCCTAAATGGTAAACTGATAACATACGTAACAATATTGTTATCATTAACAATTTAATTACTGATAAGAAAAGTTAAGTATTTTATGTGACTTTTTATGTGTTTGTATGTGTGGACGCGTGCGTTCATACATAAACACGAAAACACATTCACACTACAATATACAATGATTGGCGTAACAGTTAATGTAAGTATATTAGTGTGTAAATAAATACTACCTTTTCAATTTTTTCCTCACAATCCCTGTAGTATTTATCAAGGAAAATACGTTTAAAAATCTGGTGTGAAAAACTAATCAGACTTTCTCTTGCCAATGTAAATAATGAACAATATAAAGTTTAGTCATGAGTAAACAATGAAAATTAAAATACAACCTGTTTTTACTTTCTCTTGCCTATATGAATATATAGGAAAGAAAGTATTGTTTTCTTATCGATTCTTCGAAATCGAGTTTCCACCGGAAAACACTTTCTACACGTTCCAGACTCCCTGAACCCAAAAAATTATGTTTTTAGGGATTGGTCTGTATGTGTGTGTGAACAAAATACCTCAAGAACGTAACATCGTACGAAGTTAAAACTTGAAACTTAAGTTGACTACCACTAGGTCCGAAACCACACACGAACATTTTCATCAAAATCAGTCAACCGGAAGTAATAGTTTATTCGTGTAATTTTTCACTTTTTGCGATTTTCTCAAAAGCGGCTCGTACGATTTTTTTTTTAAAAATCACCTGATTTACTTAATTTTTTATGCTCTACAAGATACGGTAGGCGCCATTACTGCTGAAATTCTTAAGGAGGCTGTTCACTAATATTTTTTTTTTTTAAGATTGCAGTCATAATATGCATTTTAGCGCAAAAGTGTTCATAATAAAAGTTGTAGACAATTTAAAATCCTACAACTTTTTTTCAAACATTGTTTATTATAACGCTTAGTTTAGCAGTAATTAGCAATTTTCTGTTTGTTTTCTTACTTAAACGAGTAAAAAAATTGATTTTTTTCAAAGATTTCAACCTTAGCATGCAGTTTACGATAAAAGTGTATATAATCAAATTTATAGGAAATTAAAAGATCTACAACTTTTATTTACAGCATTTTTCTCTACAGAGCCTAGTTTAGCGTGAAAGAGTGATTTTCCGTATTTTTAAGCCAAACTGAGGTCGATTTTCAAATTGCGTCTTTCACTCATGATTAAAATAACGTTATGTTTATTAAGATTAATTTTTTTTGTTTATTTCTGATATTTTATAACAAATCTTAGGTTATATTATAAATTATTTGCACTGGCAAGAGAAAGTTTTGTGAGTGTTTCACACTAGATTTTTACTAGTAGAATGCGCTGTAGAAGTGTGGGGAGAATTTCATAAATCACTGTGTATACAAATCACGCAGAACAACTATTTTCAATATTTGTGGTTAACAGGTTGGCATTTAATTAAATAAAACAATAGATAGTATTATAAATTATTAGATTAGTTGAGGTAAAAGTAGATTGTAAGTAATAAGTTAACCGGTTTATACCATAAACCATAAAACTGGTTTATTACCATAAGAACTATATATAGTACCAATATTACCGCAATTAAGTTACCGGCTTGCCACAAATCAACAAACTGTAAATTAGTGAATTCCAGACAGTAATGCACACGAAGACACGGATTCATGTATATAATCTAATTACCATAACTATTCGGACATTCAAATACATACAGGAGAGCTTCAATCCGAATATTAACATTCAATTTCGTGTAATTGGGTCATTTAATATCCGCTAAATATTTAGGAAGGTATTCAAGATAGTTGCTTCAATAATTACTGACCAAATTCTACAGGTTTTCAAAATGAATAACTTAATTTCAAACGATTCCAATCTGTCTTATAATGAATTTATTAAAATTACCCCGATTGTTTTCCTCAAATTCCGATAGGCTGTAAATAAAATACAAGTGAATATACTGCGAAACTTATCTCTAAGGTCCGTTTTAGGATCTGGGTAAATTAAATAATTAACCAACTACAGTTTAAAATTCCAGTTATTTATTACAAACAAAAATCTGGTTAGAAACACTCACACAGCTTTCTCATACTAATTCAAAAAATGAAAAATATAACCTAATATTTGTAATAAAACATTAAAAATAAATAACAAACTAACTTCAAAAAACATAACCTTATTTTGATCAAGAGTGAAAGACGCAAAATGAAAATCAACCCCAGTTTAGCTTAAAAATATGGAAAATCTCTCTTTCACGCTAAACTAGGCTCTGTAGAGAAAAATGCTGTAAATAAAAAATTGTAGATCTTTTAATTGCCTATAAATTTGATTCTGTATGCTTTTATCGTAAAATGCTAAGACTGCAATCTTAAATAAAATCAATTTTTTACAAGTTTCCGTACGAAAAAAACATAAAATTGCTAATTACCGCTAAACTAAGTGTTAAAAAAAACAATGTTTGAAATAGCAGTTGTAGGATTTTCAATTTTCTACAACTTTTATTATATAATAAATTTTTGCGCTAAAATGCATATTTAAGTCGCATTCTTAAAAAAACAATTTTTTACGAGAAAATAGTTTCCCGAAGAATTTCAGCAGACATGACGCCTACTCTATCACGTAGAGCATAAAAAATTTAGTAAATAATGCGATTTTTTAATAAATCGTAGGAGCCGTTTTTGAGAAAATCCCAAAAAAGTGAAAAATAACACGAATAAACTACTATTTCCGGTTGACCGATTTTGATGAAAATGTCCTTGTCGAGTCCTCTAGCAATATCTAACTTAACCTTCAAGTTCCAAGTTCGTACGATGTTCCGTTCTTGAGATATTCTGTTCACACATACACACATACACACACACACACACCAATCGCTAAAAACATGGTTTTTGAGTTCAGGAGGTCTGAAAACGTGTAGATTAAGTGAAAACTCGATTTTGAAAAATCGACATGAAAACAATACTTTTCTTCCTATATAGAGTTCATACAGGCAACAGAAAGTAAAAATTACAAGTAAATTACTTATAACAAATAACACACTAATAACAATAAATAAATTCAACCAATTTACTAAATACTACTTAAAAAAATGATTCAGAATAAACAAACGTTAAACACAAGACAGTAATTCACGGTAACGTTGACCTTTTCTAACGCACTGTTCTCTCTACGCAATTCACTCACTGGAACACAGAGAAAACGAACTGGCTGACTCTAAATAAATCGCTTCGCTTATATAGGCGAATCACCGGAGATTCCGCGAAATACAAAGATTTTCAATATAATAACAAAAATACAAAATCCTTCTGAACAGCTTCTGGATAAAACTTAGCAAACTGAAAACAAATTAAAACTGATTGCAAGGTGAAACAAAAAGGCCAATTATCTAAATAGGTACTACCCAACTCTTTCAAAATAGTCATACAACAATAGGCAGGCCTACCTGTACTATAACCATTTATAACAATTTCTTGGAAACCCTATTTATCACTTATTATTTACGTTAACATTTTTAAAATCTCGGTCCTCTTCGAAAATTCTCGTTAACATAAAAATTTCAGTTACAATATAAAAGTCCCTTTCATGAGCCAACGTGTCTCATGGCTGGTGACAATTTTTAAAAAGTCTTACCTTTAACCTAGGGCGAAAACCATTAGTGGTTTCTGCCGGCCGCATTGGCGAAGTTGGTAACGTGCTCGCCTCTCATCATGCGGTCTTGGGTTCGAATCCCATTCAGGCACGGCATTTTTTCATACGTTACAAAAAATCATTTCATCATTCACCGTCTGCATTACCAGTAATTGCAGAACAGTCAGACGTTAAACAAATAAAAAAAAAAAAAAAATTAGTGGTTTCTGTATCTACTCTTTAAGAGGAATCGAATGTTCTGTTTTTGTTTTGAAATTCCGACTTTGATTTCTTGACTTCCGGTTTAGGGCCACTTGCGATCGAAATCCGATTATCTAACCCAACGATTTCTGTATCTACTCTTTAAGAGAAATCAAATGACACTATTTTTGTTTCCAAATTCCGGCATTGATTGTTAACTATCAGTTTTGAGCCACTTCCGGTCGAAACCGGAACTTCAAACACACATGATTTCTGTATCTACACTTTACAACTTTCAAATTTCGTAGGAACAAACCAATTAAACAATTTTATTCAGAACAATTTCGATAGAAAACGAAATTTGGTAAAATAAATTTTGTTAGTGTTTTTTCAACGCAGACTCCTCCTTAATTAATTTCATTAGAAGACGTAAAACACAGCGAGATGCTTGTATAGTGTACAAGGGAAAAATTCGAAAATTAATATAAAAATTATGATAAGATGTCAAATGGAACATAATAGTACTTAGGTAATGAGCTGATGAAACAAAAATAATCCATTAATGGTGCGATATCAAGTAACTCACAACATCATAAGTGATTAACAACATACAGTACTTTAGAAATAACACTCTAATAACTCACTCCGTCGATCAATCATCTTCTAACAATGAAAATAATTACTATAAACCACCTGACGTAAGTGAAATATCAAAAAATAGGGAAAGTAAGGAACTTTGAAACTCCAAGGCAGAAAATAGTGTACATGATTCTACACCATTAAATAAATTAACAAAAGAAAAAAAAATCTGTTGTGAAACACTCACACAACTTTCTCTTGCCAATGCAAATAATTAACAATAAACCTAACATTAGAAATAAAACATTAGAAATAAACAAAAAACTAACCTCAATAAACATAACCTTATTTTAATCATGAGTGAAAGATGCAAAATGAAAACCGACCTCAGTTTGTCTTAAAATTACGGAAAATCACTCTTTCACGCTAAACTTGACTCTCTAGAGAAAAATATTTTAAAAGTTGTAGATCTTTTAATTTCCTATAAATTTTAATATACACTTTTGTCGTAAAAACAAATCGATTTTTCACACGTTTTCGGGAGAAAAAAAACAGAAAATCGCTAATTACCGCTAAACTAAGCGTTATACAAAAAATGTTTGGAGTTAAATTTGTAGGATTTTAAATTGTCTACAACTTTTACTATATAAATCTTTGCACTAAAATGCATATTAAACCCACCATCTTAAAGAAACAATTGTTTTACGTGAATACAGCCTCACCAATAATTTCAGCATACATGACGCCTACCCTATCTTGTAGAGCATAAAAAATTTAGTAAACCAGGCGATTTTAATAAAAATCCTAAGACCAGTTTTTGAGAAAATCGCAAAAAAGTGAAAAATTACTCGAATAAACTACTACATCCGGTTGATCGATTTTGATGAAAATGTTCGTGTCGGGTCCGGTAGTGATATGTATTTTAAGTTTCAAGTTTCAAGTTCGTACGATGTTCCGTTCTTGAATATTCTGTTCACACACACACGCACACACCAATCGCTAAAAACATGTTTTTTGGATTCAGGGGGTCTGAAAACGTGTAGATTCGGTAAAAACTCAATTTCGAGAAATCGACATGAAAACAATAGTCTACTTTCCTTCATATATATTTATATAGGCAAGAGAAAGTAAAAAACTACTCGTAGAACTGCTGTGATGATCAACGCGTTCCTAAAGGATGGCACATGAAGAGAAGAAGAAGTAGAAGATGAAGAAATGGAAGAACTTCTATAGATCCAACTAAAAAAATGTTCTTAAATATAACTTTTTTGGCTTCAGGGGTCAAAAACCATGATGATCCATTGATAAAAGTGTACCGGAAATTTTTCAACATAGCAATAAGCGGGAGAAAGTAAATAGAAAATGTTTTTAAACAGAATAATAGTTTATAAACTTCTTTTCCATAATCTATTATTGATAGAATCGACTATTACTATAATTTCCAAAAACATTTTTGTTAAAGAATAAAGTGTGATATTAAAAATAAGTTAGCGTGATTTTGCAGAATAAACCACCTGATGCGCTGATACACGCAAAGTGTTCGGCAGTGTTTTGTATACAGTACTACTTATAAACAAATGATGACACTAACTTTTATCTTCATACTTGCGTCCCCCTTTCCCAATCCTGCTGGTGACACTTTAAAATACAAAGTTGAAACTTTCACAAAAGCATTATGCATGACGATAATCGCTCTATAAGAAGCAAAACAGTTAAGAATACTTTAAAATATTAAATCTGATGTCATGTAAAAGTGTAATAAAATAAAAAGTATCAAAGAAATAATGTTATAACTTGTTTAAAAAGCAATAACGTTTAAGTCAATTTGTTTAAAAAATTAAAACACCTACAGAAAAAAAAAGTAACTAAAAAGAAAAAAATAAAAAAAATTTACAAAAAAAAATTACAAAAAAAATCACAGAAAAAAAATTATAAAAAATAAAAAAAAATAAAAAAAAATTTTTTAAGAAACGCTATTATTTAACAATGATTCAAATAAAAAATGAACTAAAAAGAAAAAATAAAAAAAATTACAAAAAAAATTACAGACATTACTGTTACAAATAAAAGCGTGGCGCATTTTATTGTAAAATATTCGTTGTATAAAAATGCGCCACGCTTTTATTTGTAACAGTAATGTCTGTAATTTTTTTTATTTTTTCTTTTTAGTTCATTTTTTATTTGAATCATTGTTAAATAATAGCGTTTCTTAAAAATTTTTTTTTATTTTTTATAATTTTTTTTCTGTGATTTTTTTTGTAATTTTTTTTTGTAAATTTTTTTTATTTTTTTATTTTTAGTTACTTTTTTTAAGTAATTGTTAAATTAAAGCGTTTTTTAAATTTTTTTTGAAAAAAATTTTTTTCAAAAATTTTTTTTGAAATTTTTTTGTAATTTTTTTTTTACAAACACCTATTGTCATCGAAGATAAACAAGTGTGCAAAGTTTGATTCATATTGATACGGTAGAAGTATTAAAGATTTGATGGATCCAAGAGTAAGTTATTTTGTAATAATAAAAGCGTTTAAAAAAAATTTTTTTGTAAATTTTTTTTTATAACAGCGTATTGTCATCGAAGATAAACAAGTGTGCAAAGTTTCATTCATATTGATACGGTAGAAGTATTAAAATTTTAAGTTGCAAGATTTTATGGATCCATGAGTAAGTTAAATAAAAGCGTTTAAAAACATTACTATAATAACAGTAGTTATATAAAAGGAATCGCTGTCCATAAAAGCCAAATTAAGCCATAACAATCCTGTTTTGAAACTCGAAGCCACTTACGCCTGAGAAATCTTTTCAGATTGAACACCAAATCCACAACTGACACTCTCCAGATAATTTAAAGACCAATATTAAGAACCATTCCTAACTTTGAACAGCAGTCCTACGAGCAATAGTGAATTAGTTAAGAGCCAATTAATGATTTTCTACATTTTGCTCATCAAAATCAGAAAACAATGGAATTTTTTAACCCTTCTGGGACTGATAGGTTTTAGAATACTAAAACTCTTCGAAAACTAATTCCGAGATAGGCGGCGATAGACTTGGAAATTTTATCCGTCTTTCATCCAAAAAAAATTAAAATTTTTGAGACATTAAGAAAACTTCGAGAGATGTTTTAAAAAACAAACATGAAACTACGTTTTTTTACGCCAGTTACAGCGAATTTACGAAAAATTTGTTGTAACTTATGCAAAGTCGCGCGTTTTTGTCAAAATTTGGCAATAAATTTTTTTTTAATTTGTAAGTGTAACTCCCTCGCTTACCAAACTATACGACTACTCAAGCGTATGTAAGTGTAAGTGTAGACTATATGAATTCTGTGCTAAAATGCAGGCCGAAACAATTTCTCTCTTTGAGCTGATGGCATTGACCCATTCCTACAGTTATTTATATGACATAAATGTTATTATATAAAAACCTAGAATTTTTTGAATACGTTCATATATAAAAATATTGTAAAAATAACATTAAAACATTTTTCCATTGTGAAAAACGTCAGGAAAAAAAGGCTATTTTACGAATTTCGGAGCGTTCATTCCGTTTCACAAGTCATATTTAATTCAACCGATTTTGCTATAATAGCAACATTGAACAATTTACCTACCTCTACCATTCAAACTTTCAAACGCGGTTATAACTCTATTTTTAAATGAGATACGGCCTTTACACGATTTTCTTCAAAAAGAACCGGAATTAAGTGGTATCCCAACATTCACAAATCAATAGAAAATTTCCCACTAACCTGATAGTGTTTCTAAATAGCTTACTTCCTTCCTCATACATTCAGCTATTATTTAACTATAATGTTTACTGGTGTGCGCGTACAATGGACTTCACTATTACATAAACTGTTGAGTAGCCAACTTACATACACGTCATCTAACAAAATAAATGGACTACTCGGCTTCTAAGGGTTAATATTGGGCCCTTAGTTTTATAGAAAATCACAAAATCTACAAATTTCATTTCAAGCATTTTCTTCTGTAGAGCCAAGATTAGCGTCAAATAATGATTTCCCGTATTCTTAAGTCGAACAGAGTTTGTTAAGCATTTAGCGGCATTCACTCATAACTAAAATTAGGTTATGTTTTTCATCTTACATAATTTACTAAGATTAAAATTTAATATTTACATTGGCATGAAAATGTAATTGGCGTGTAAGAGTTTCAACCAGATTTTTATGTTAATAAGTCCGAAGAACCTTGTAGAAGATAGGAAGAGAAAATATAAAAATCTGGTGTGAAACACTCACACAACTTTCTCTTGCCAGTGCAAATAATTAACAATAAACCTAACATTAGTAATAAAACATAAGAAATAAACAAAAACTAACCTCAATAAAAATAACCTAATTTTAATCATGAGTGAAAGACGCAAAATGAAAATCAACCTCAGTTTGGCTTAGAAATACGGAAAATCACTCTTTTTCTCTAAACTAGGCTCTGTAGAGAAAAATGCTCTAAATAAAAGTTGTAGATCTTTTAATTTTCTATAAATTTGATTATTAACACTTTTGTCGTAAAATGCATACTAAGGCCGAAATGTTAAAAAAACCGATTTTTCTCACGTTTTCGTGAGAAAAAAAACAGAAAATCGCAAATTACCGCTAAACTAAGCGTTATACAAAAAAATGTTTGAAATAAAAGTTGTAGGATTTTAAATTCTCTACAACTTTTATTATATAAATTTTTGCTCTAAATTGCATATTAAAGCCGTAATCTTAAAAAAACTTTGTTTCTACGAGAAAACAGCCTCACCCAGAATTTCAGCAAACATGACGCCTGCCCTATCTTGTAGAGAATAAAAAATTGAGTAAATGAGGCGATTTTAAAAAAAATCGTAGGACCAGTTTTTGAGAAAATCGCAAAAAAGTGAAAAATTACACGAATAAACTACTACTTCCGTTTGACCGATTTTGATGAAAATGTTCGTGTCGGGTCCGGTAGTGGTATGTAACTTAAGTTTCAAGTTTCACGTTCGTACGATGTTCCGTTCTTGAGATATTTTGTACACACACACACACGCACACACACACACACACACGCACGCACACGCACACCCACACACACAGAGAGAGACACACAGACACACACACAGACCAATCGCTAAAAACATGTTTTTTGGGTTCAGGGGGTCCGAAAACGTATAGATCCGGTGAAAACTCGATTTCGAAAAATCGACATGAAAACAATACTTTCCTACCTATATATTCATATAGGCAAGAGAAAGTAAAAATACGATGATTACATGAAATCAATTCACGAAACAAGATAAAATTGGTTAGTTGTAATGAAAAGCTCCCGTTATAACAACAGTAGAAACAATTTATTTGAGAAGTAAATTTATAACACCAAACAATAAACAAAATCATAAAAAAAATTTTTAATACATTTATTTATGCCTAAAAAGCTGAATAAAACTTCCAACGGCGTAACGAAAATTTAAATTAAAACAAAGTAATAAAAAAACCCTATAAAATTTACGATTAAAGTGTTAGTAAAAAAGTATTAATAAAAAAACCCGATGGTATGAAAAGATATGAAAAACCTGATGGAATCATAAAAAAGAAGATTTTCAGCGAAAGTATGTTCGTTAAATATCTAACCAGAAAAATAATATACTAAGAAAAAAATAAGAGCAAAAATTTACAAATATAAAAAGAACAAAATATGACGTACTTTGAAAAGCTAGTGTAATTTTATTACATACATGGATGACCCCGTACCACTACATATTCATTGAATTACATATACACATGTATATTATTTCAACGGAAACTATAGGATGTTTTAAAAAGTAAGCAACATTAAGAAGGTAGAAATAATCCAAGAGTAAATTTAATATATTGTAGACAATTCGAACTGGCACAACTCTTGCTCTACGTGTACACACAGTTTCACAGAGAGTATATTCGTAACCTATTCTTTCAACAAGGTCTACAAATTTTAATGTACGCAAATGCCTACAAACTTATTTCAATGTACAAACATACAAATATTTATTTCATTTTAAAATATGTATTTAATTTGTCCAAGTAAAATTTAAATTATAAATTACAAGAATTTAACTGCAAAATCTCACTAAACAATGCTCTACAGATGCACGCAACTAACTAAACAAATTGGTCTGAAAGTAAATAATGAACAGAAAATCATATGAAAAAAAAATTATTCACATCATTATGTCTGACAGATTATTAATAACAAGAGTGAAACTGCGCCGGCCGCATTGGCGCAGTTGGTAACGTGCTCGCCTCTCATCATGCGGTCCTGGGTTCGAATCCCACTCAGGCACGGCATATTTTCATACGTTACAAAAAATCATTTCATCCTCATCTCACACAGTTACACCCCAACGTCGTCGCTAATGACCTTGATGTTGATGCGACGTTAAACAAATTTAAAAAAAATAAAAAATCTGGTGTGAAACACTCACACAACTTTCTCTTGCCAGTGAAAATAATTAACAATTAACCTAACATTAGTAATAAACCATAAGAAATAAACAAAAAACTAACCTCAAAAAACATAACCTAATTTTAATCATGAGTGAAAGACGCAAAATGAAAATCAACATCATTTTGGCTTAGAAATACGGAAAATCACTCTCTCTCTAAACTAGGCTCTGTAGAGAAAAATGCTCTAAATAAAAGTTGTAGATCTTTTAATTTTCTATAAATTTAATTATATACACTTTTGTCGTAAAATGCATACTAAGGCCGAAATGTTTAAAAAATCAATTTTTCTCACGTTTTCGTGAGAAAAAAACAGAAAATTGCAAATTACCGCTAAACTGAGCGTTATACAAAAAAAATGTTTGAAATAAAAGTTGTAGAATTTTAAATTCTCTACAACTTTTGTTATATAACGTTTTGCGCTAAAATGCATATTAAAGCCGCAATCTTAAAAAGAAAATGTTTTTACGTAAAAACAGCCTCACGCAGAATTTCAGCAAACATGGCGCCTACCCTATCTTGTAGAGCATAAAAAATGTAGTAAACCAGGCGATTTTAAAAAAAATCGTAGAACCAGTTTTTGAGAAAATCGCAAAAAAGTGAAAAATTATACGAATAAACTACTACTTCCGGTTGACCGATTTTGATGAAAATGTTCGTGTCGGGTCCGGTAGTGGTATGTAACTTAAGTTTTAAGTTTCAAGTTCGTACGACGTTCCGTTCTTGAGATATTCTGTTCACATACACACACACACACACACACCCACAGACCAATCGCTAAAAACATGTTTTTTGGGTTCAGGGGGTCTGAAAACGTATAGATCCGGTGAAAACTCGATTTCGAAAAATCGACATGAAAACAATACTTTCCTTCCTATATATTCATATAGGCAAGAGAAAGTAAAAATGAGTGAAAACAAAGCGTAGTGTTCGTGCGTGAGTCGCACATTACAGTAGCGATTGTATACTTTTGTGACTGTACCGTCATTGCATGGCGAGGGGCGAAGAGTGGAGTAGAAAACACCGAAGTTGCTTATGCCAATCCAAATTGTCCAAGGTATATCTCCTTACATATCAGTTTGCAACACTGTACTCAAGTTTAACCTCTTGTAACAATTTAATTATACAGCCAGACCCTGTGGTGAATGAAGTGAAAGTGTTATGTGCAGGGTGAAAAGTAAATGGTTTTAAAAGAACCTGGCATGCTGATAAGCATACTTTACCACTTAGTGAGGAAGGCAATTGTAAATCATCTCACTCCACGTTTTACTTAATAAAGCCTCTAAAGGTTCAAACCAGCCTTTCAGCTGATGACCTAAACAACTACAACAATTTAAATATCGTTCATATCTTCTTTGTAAGGCGCCCCCGTTCTTAAATAGTTCAGTCAAAAAATTGATTCACTATGTGATAAGAAACTATATTTTGTAGCCGTGGAACCAACAGATTGAGTGCAATTAATTTAACACTCCACCTGCTCGTTACGAACATATTATAAAGTTATTAATGTTAAATGTCATTAATTCAATATAACTGTACCACATTTACATTTCTGACCCACCGGGTTTGTCTAGAGCTAAAATCGTCGCCGCGAGTCAGATGTTTAGTAGACTCGTTGATTTTCAAAGACGAAGGTTCCTGGTTAAATCCTAGTAGGTACTTTATACGGACTTGAATACTGGACAGTGATTACCGTTGTACTTTGATGGTTGGCGTTCAATTAACCATACTCTCTCAGAAATGGTCGGCCTGAATCTGTATAAGATTACACCTCATTTACATGTACTACCATTCTCATTTCATTAGGTTATAGTTCCTTATTGTTTTAAATTGAAAAAATCTGGTGTGAAACACTCACACAACTTTCTCTTGCCAATGCAAATAATTAACAATAAACCTAACATTAGTAATAAAACATTAGAAATAAACACACAAACTAACCTCAAAAAACATTAGTGAAATACACAAAATTAAAATCGACCTCAGTTTGGCTTAAAAATACGGAAAATCACTCTTTCACGCTAAACTAGGCTCTGTAGAGAAAAATGTTTTAAATAAAAGTTGCAGATCTTTTAATTTTTCTATAATTTTGATTATATACACTTTTATTATAAAATGCATACTAAGGCCGAAATCTTTAAAAAATCGATTTTTCTCACGTTTTCGTGAAAAAAAAACAGAAAATTGCTAATTACTGCTAAACTAAGCGTTATACAAAAAAATGTTTGAAATAAAGTTGTAGAATTTTAAATTCTCTACAACTTTTATTATATACATTTTTGCTCTAAATTGCATATTAAAGCCGTAATCTTAAAAAAACTATGTTTTTACGTAAAAACAGCCTTACCCAGAATTTCAGCAAACATGACGCCTACCCTATCTTGTAGAGAATAACAAATTGAATAAACCAGGCGATTTTAAAAAAAATCGTAGGACCAGTTTTTGAGAAAATCGCAAAAAAGTGAAAAATTACACGAATAAACTACTACTTCCGGTTGACCGATTTTGATGAAAATGTTCGTGTCGGGTCCGGTAGTGGTATGTAACTTAAGTTTCAAGTTCGTACGATGTTTCGTTCTTGAGATATTCAGTTCACACACAGACACACACATACGCGCGCGCGCGCACACACACACACACACGCACGCACACACACACACAGACCAATCGCTAAAAACATGTTTTTTGGGTTCAGGGGGTCTGAAAACGTATAGATCCGGTGAAAACTCGATTTCGAAAAATCGACATGAAAACAATACTTTCCTTCCTATATATTCATATAGGCAAGAGAAAGTAAAAAATTGCAGCGTACAAATATTAGGGATAAAAAAAATACATGTTTCTAAAATCGAGTGCACTGTTTTTTTTGAAACACCCGTTATACTTTACCCTCGATAAACAGCAAGCATACTATGTAATGCTAGCAGTACACTATCGCCGAATGTAGGCGAAGTCAGGCGAATACGATAGTGTACTCGGTGTATTTGTGGTTATTCGTTCCACTTCGCCTCGCCATGGTTCGTATTGGCCTTAGTTCGGTGTGGAGTCGGTACTTTGCACGAATCAAAGGGGACGAATACAGACGAATAACGAGAGCGAAGTGGGACAAACTGCTAGCAGTAGGCCTACACACTCTGAATAATGTAGCCCGAATGAAGATTCGGGGTACATTATTCCGTGCCTCTACACCATACTTTTTATTTACTTTTTATTCATTACCTACTTACTTATTTATTATTTTATTCATTACCTACTTATTTATTTACTGTGTACTTTTTTTATAACTGTTTAACTGTGTATTTTGCTATGGAATTGTCAAATGAAATGACTGATCTACGTTGAATCATGTGATGACACGATCGAACTGAGGTTTCGCGAATATAGACGAGTATGTACTGGGGAATACCTAGGACACATCATGAGAAATGACACTAAATACAAGCTGTTGAAATGCATAGTGCAGGGGAAAGTGCATGGCAGGAGAGGCGTTGGGCGAAGGCGAATATCCTGGCTGAAAAATTTAAGGACATGGTTTTCAGTATCCACCCCTGAATTGTTTAAAGCGGCTGTCAACAAAATCAGCATTGCCAGAATGATTGCCAACATTCGGTAACGGATAGGCACTAAAGGAAGAAGAATGTACTGGGTTACTTCGTGTAGAACATTCGCTGAGATTCGTTGTCGCGACTTGGCCCGAATATTCGTCGAATCATTCGGCAATAGTGTGCTGCTAGCATAAGAGATAGGAAAATTCAAAGAGCTGAGTGTATTTGAAGGGAAGAAGCAATATTACTATAACCAACTTTTATGAGAAATATTGTTTTCTTATGTACTAGCTAGTACAACAAAAGCTGACATACTAGAAAGTAAAGTACGTATCCGTGCATCTCTCATAATCAACATTCTATTAACCCGCTCTTTTTCCAAGAGGTAGTTTAGTTTAGTCACATTAAATCAGAAAAATCTGTTGTGAAACACTCACACAACTTTCTCTTGCCAATGCAAATAATTAACAATAAATATAACCTAACATTAGTAATAGAACATTAGAAATAAACAAAAACTAATCTCAAAAAACATAACCTTATTTTAATCATGAGTGAAAAATGCAAAACTAAATTCAACCTCAGTTTGGCTTAAAAATACGGAAAATCACTCTTTCACGCTAAACTAGGCTCTAAGAAAAAATTCTCTAAATAATTGTAGATCTTTCAATTTCCTAAAAAATTTGATTATATACACTTTTGTCGTAAAACTCATACTAAGGATGAAATCTAAAAAAGAACTATTTTTTACAGATTTTCTTTAAAAAAAAAACAGAAAATCACTAATTACTGCTAAACTAAGCGTTATACAAAGAAATCTTTGAAATACAAGTTGTAGGTTTTAAAATTGTCTACAACTTTCATTATATACATTTTTGCGCTTAAATGTATATTAAGCCGCAATCTTTAAAAAAACAATATTTTCTGCGAGAGCACAGCCTCTCCAAGAATTTCAGCAGTCATGGCGCCTATCCTATCTTGTAGAGTAAAACAAATATGAAAATAAGGCGATTTTTAAAAAAATCGTAGGAGCCATTTTTCAGAAAATCGCAAATAAGTGAAAAATTACACGAATTAAGTGAAGTTACATTAATTAAGTGAAAATTACTTCTATGTCCGGTTGGCCGATTTTCATGAAAATGTTCATGTCGGGTCCTCCAGTGGTATCTAACTAAGTTTCAAAATTCAACTTCGTAAAATGCTCCGTTCTTGAGATATTTCGTTCACACATACGCACACACCAATTGCTAAAAACAAGTTTTTCGGGTTCAGGGGGTCTGAAAACGTGTATATCCGGTGAAAACTCAATTTCAAGAAAATCGACATGAAAACAATACTTTTCTTCCTATATACTCATATAGGCAAGAGAAAGTAAAATAAAATTGTATTTAAAAAACTTAACAGCAGTATTGTACACATTCAAGTAAAAGTATAAATAATTCAAATATTTTACTTTGTTTTGTTTGGCCGCAGTTTTGTTTTTAAGTATGTTGTTTAGGTCAACAGCCGAAAGGCTGGTTTGAACCTCTAGAGGTTTTACTAAGTAAAACGAGGAGTGAGGAGGTTTACAATTGCCTTCCTCACTGAGTGGAAAACTACGCTTATCAGCATGCCGGGCCCTCTGAAAAGCACATATTTTCCACTCTGTAAATGACAACTTCACTTCATTTACCACAGGGTCTGGCTGTACAATGAAATTTATTACTTTCAGAGAAGATAACTCTGATTAGTGTCTTTTACACCTCTCCCTCTTCTGTTCTTAAATGATTCAGTCATTTAATTGCCTGACCATGTGATAAGAAACATAACTATTTATTTTAGCCCTGCAACGAACAGATTGAGTGTAAATAATTTGACACTCCACCTGTCTGTTATGGGCAGTGTTTTTAAGTATATACCTCAACAAAAAGTATTTTTTACGGAACATTTTTGGTATCTTCATTAAAAAGTTTGCAAAGTATAAAAATGATCGATGGAGGAATTAGCAAGTAAAAGAAAATTAAATTAGTATACCTCTTCGTAAGACACCCGGTTTTTATAAACAGTTTAACTTCTACAAATCGAATCCTCAAAGGATGAGGAAAACAATTCGAGTTACAAAAATTTCGAGTAATGAAAAAATAAAAACAAAGTAATTGTAAAGAAACCCAAAACAGAACATTCCACATAGGCTAACACAGAACCCAACAAAAGATGTGGGATATGTAGTCTAACTGCACGTGCATAATTTCGTAATACAAAAGCCTACTGTACGTTGCATTTAGCTTAATTCTATAAATCGAATCCTCAAAGGATGAGGAAAACAATTCCGAGTTAACAAACATTACGAATTATGGAAAAATAAAAACAAAGAAATTGTTAAAAAAAACAAAAACAGAATATTCCATATAGGATAATACAGTAAGTAGGCATACGCTACCCAGATGTGGAATATGTACACCTACTGCACATGCTTAATTTCGTAATACAGTATAGTTCGTTTGTTTTAGGAAGAAGCTTTTAAATTGTTTTTTAATGTATCAAAGTGTTCAGTAATGTCCTTTTGCAGAAAAAAAACTACTATTGAGTTTAATTATAATATGAATGAAAAAATTTTGATGCGGGTCTCTGAAGTGCGGGATCTGGGAGTAATCTTCGACTCAGTTTTATCTTTTAATAACCACATAACTAGTATTGTTAAGAAAGCTAGTCGGTTGTTGGGTTTTATTAAAAGAAGTTGTGGGAATTTAAATAACATTTCTGCTCTAAAAATCCTTTATTTTTCTTTTGTCGTGTCAGTTTTAGAATTTGGTTCGGTTATTTGGAGTCCATATTATGCTGTCCACATTCATGCCATAGAACAACTTCAGATTAAATTCCTCCGTTATCTGTACTATAAGCAGAACCGTATCTACCCCTTTACAATTCCATATAACACTTTTCTAGACACCTTTCAAATGCAAACACTGGAAAATAGGCGTCGATTAGCTTCACTAATGTATTTGAAACAATTATTGTGTGGTGAAATAAATGATCCTTATACGCTTAGAAAAATTCCTTTTCGCGTCCCAAGTTTTTGTAACCGTTCAAAATATATGTTTTATCAGAAATCTTCTTCCACTAATTATGCAGCTTATTCGCCGGTTAACTGCATGATAGTCAATTATAATATCATGGACAAAATTGCGGCAATAGATCCATTTTGCCAGAGCCGAGCATCGTATAGGTCAGCCATTCTTAAGTCTTTCAAGATGTAAGTTTCCAAGCAATTCCACATTATGTGTGTGTGTGTGTGTGTGTTAAATTTTTTATTTATTTTTTTTTGTTTTTGTTTTGGACCTCTATCATGATTGTTAATCAGTAAATTATTTGTAAAATTTTAGTATATAATACTATTTTAGTTATATTTAATTCTGTTTGCATTATTGACTATTTCTGATTGTATTTTTCTATCCTTTTATTTGCTTTTTACTTTTGTATTGTCTTTTGCTCTGTAATGAAATATTGTTTCTATAATTGGGCCGTGTTCGGCCTGTTGCAAACAATTAAATGAAATAAATAAATAAATAAATAAAACAATTCCGAGTTAACAAACATTACGAATTATGGAAAAATAAAAACAAAGAATTGTTAAAAAAAACAAAAACAGAATATTCCATATAGGATAATACAGTAAGTAGGCATACGCTACCCAGATGTGGAATATGTACACCTACTGCACATGCTTAATTTCGTAATACAGTATAGTTCGTTTGTTTTAGGAAGAAGCTTGTAAGGGGAGGGCGAGTAGGTAGAGTAGGGATAGTTTCAAAGGGGCAAGTGTTGTCTCCTTCTCACTTAATGATCATTCCCTCTCTTTCTAACCGTATACTATGTTACAACTACGAGGTGCTTCCCCCACCACTAAACAGAACAGCTCAGCGGCACACAGCGTTGGAGGGAAAGCTTCTAGCTAGAACAAATGACCTGTACTGTACGTTGCATTCAGCTGCTTAGGTATTGGCTGCAGTGTTAAGTACTGTACATATTGTATTCGGTATTTCAAAATTATGCAGTACATGCTGAATACGGTACATTGTACCGACAGACTATGGTTCTATTGTTAAGTGGTCGACCAAAGATTTATCGATTCAAAAAAATTAATTGGTTCGGTTTACGCCTGTAAGGCCTATACAAAGGCAACCAGATGACTTTAATGGTATGTAACCTTTTATAGACGAACACTTCGTCTTATAATGAAAGAAGCAGCACTGTAACTACATTTTACAAAAGACCGAAACCGCTATTTTGAGAACTATGCTCAAATTTTGTCAAAAGAAACGAAATAATTAGTTCGACTAAGAGAAATAGCGGAATTCGAGTTATAGATGATGTTTAGTTTCTCTTGCCTAAATGAAAATATAGGAAGGAAAGTAGTCTATTGTTTTCATGTCGATTTTTCAAAATCGAGTTTTCACCGGATCTAAACGTTTTCAGACCTCCTGAACCAAAAAACGTGTTTTTTAGCGATTGGTGGGTGTGTGTGTGTGTGTGTGAACGGAACATCGTACATACCACTAGAGGACCCGACACGAAAATTTTCATTAAAATCGGTCAACCGAAAGTAGTAGTTTATTCGTGTCATTTATCACTTTTTGGCGATTTTCTCAAAAACGGCTTATACGATTTTCTCTAAAATCGCCACATTTTTATACTCTACAAGATCGCCATGTCTGCTGAAATTCTTGAAGGGCTGTTTTCTCGTAAACACATTGTTTTTTAAGATTGCGGCTTTAATATGCATTTAACCGCAAAACTGTACATAACAAAAGTTGTAGAGAATTTAAAATTCTACAACTTTTATTGCAACCTTTTTTTTGTATAATGCTTATAAATAGTTTAGCGGTAATAAGCGATTTTCTGTTTTTTCCTCACAAAAACGTATAAAAAATCGATTTTTTTAAGATTTCAGCCTTAGCGTCCATTTTACGACAAAAGTACATAATCAAATTTATAGGAAATTAAAAGATCTACAACTTTTATTTCAATCATTTAAATAGGGCTACTCTAAGGAGCCTACGTTAGTATGAAAGAGTGATTTTCCGTATTTTGAAGCCAAACTGAGGTTGATTTTCATTTTGCGTCTTTCACTCATGATTAAAATTATGTTATGTCCATTTAGGTTAGTTTTTTTTGATTATTTATAATGTTGTTCTAATGTTTTATTACTAATGTTAGGTTATATTGTTAACTATTTGCATTGGCAAGAGGAAGTTGTGTGAGAGTTTCACACCAGATTTTTACCTAGTAGCCTAAATATATGGGAAGTTTGAAATGGATTGAAATTCAATTCGAGATATAGAAAATTTTAGTTATAGAAGTTCGACTGTACATTTTTTTGAGAAAGTAACAAATTAACGAAAATGAAAGTACATAAGTATTAACACAGCTCTAAATAAATCAATAAATCACAACGAATTTTATGACCGTACAAAAAGCGAACACACCGTTTCGTTTAACAAAATACGAAAGACTACATGGGAGAGATAAAAATAGAAAAATAACTACACCCGACCATCCAGAAATACTTAATAATTTATAAAGAAAAAAAAAGGAAAAACTTAGAAGGGAACGAAGAAAAGTTTGAAACAAGTTGAGCAGTAAAAAGGTGTAATAAGTTATACAAAAGAGGTATTTTTCAAAATTTATTATTGAAAGGCCATTATGTTATGAGATATGGATAGAAAAAAAAGACGAAAACTAGAAAGAAAAAGTATTGGGGGAACGATGGAGAAAAAATAAAATAAAAAAGAGAATCAGGTTGTCATGGAAAATCGGGGTGGGGTGAGATATATAACGGTTATTGAAAAGTTGCAGCCCATAAGAGAGAGAGAGAGAAAGAAAAAAAAGAAAAATATATTGTACCTATATAATACGTATAAGGCTAAATTTATGAACATATTGGAGCTTCCGTATCGCCATCACTTACATTATTATCAGAGTAATGTATGTATTACCAAGAAACGATACGTTGCATGAAACAAAGACAGATTCTATAATCTTCCATTGCAAAAGGAACGATTTAGTAAAAGCTTAACTGAAAACTGAACCGAAACGTTATTACTCAATCCAAAACATGACAAAATATTTTTGGACAAAAATATTTTGTCCATGTTTTTCATTTTTTTTTGTGCTTGTTTAGCCACGATGAACCACTTTAGTCAATTTGGAAGCTTTTAGTCTCTTTTTGGCATGATATTTTCTCAAGTTCTGAGCATGATTCTGTTTGGCTGCTTCTGAAAATTCCCTTATACTCTCTTTTCTGAGTCGTAAGCCAATGGTTGCGGTCCTTGATGTCTATCTATGATGACCTATCTGTACTTGAGTGGTTTTTCCGTTAGATCTTCGTGAGTTAGTCCAAGTTCTTGTAAATCCCTTTTGATTTCTTTGTACCACATGTATGCGTTACCAGCGTCCGTTTTTCGTCTCATGGTCAATTATTCTGCATAACAGTCTGGTGTTTGGTGTTTTAAGTGTATGTCCAAAGTACGACAACCGTTTCTTGCGCATGGCCACTGTTATTGGTTCTATGTCTCTGTAGACTTTTTCGTTAAGCAAAAATCTGTAGTGATTGTCTACCTTGTGCTTCATGTTTATGCAAGTTCTGAGTATCCTGCGTTCTACTTTTCTGCAGGTTTCCTTGATTCCTCCCCCGTCTATCCACGCTAGGGTTTCGCTGCCGTATAAGATTTTGGTTCTTAAAGTCGTTAAATAATGTTTAATTTTTGTGTTTACTGATGGTGATTTTTTTATTGTACGTATTCCGTGTTTTTATATTTTATATTATTTACTAAAATATTAAACATAGTTTAATTCATCATTACAATTACATAGTTTAACTCATTAATTACATTGGTATAAGAAAGTCGTGTGAGTATTTCACACTACATTTTCTTATTTAGATGTCAAAAAAAACAGATTAAGAGATTCTAAATCCCTTTAACAAAAACATTTAAGGTGATATATATCTCTAACCAAAATCTTACACCGTTAGTTATAAATTTATGCCGGAGTTATAAAACGTAATGACAGCTGTAAGTTATTGCAATTTTAATACGTTACGTACATTTGTTATTTGACAAGTTGACGCTGATAATATATAACGATGTCATCACCGTCTACGTCAACGCTGATAATACTTTTGTCTGCAGTTAATACACGGCGTTTTCTCATTCATTTTGAAACGTAACAAATGCCAACAAGATCTCTCACAGAACTCTACCATTCTTATCAGCGTTTATGATAATCACAACAGTAATTTCAAGTTTTCTGAAGTACTAATACAACCCCTTTGTTTCTCGTGTTTGTGTCAGCTCTATAAAACTTCATCCCTTATTCCATTCAGACATTTCCTCCCTAATAAACTTTTTTTCTTTCTCTTGCTCTACATAATAGGTGTGGCTATTAAACAACGAGACTGACGTAAAAAAATTATTTTTATTTTTTACATAATTACTTATTGTTACCTTCAATATACACTCCTTCTCTACCCCTACAACGCTCCATGCGAATTTTCCATTATTGGAAACAGTGCTGGAAGTCATCTTCTGTCAGGTCCTTCAGGACACGTACCGCTCAAAAATGTTTGAAATGAAGCTAGCAAAATCGTTTGTACTGGCACTTTGTACGTGATTGAAAATGACCCAAACTTTTTGAAACAATTATAACATGTGATGAAACGTGGTTTTTACTTATGATCCGGAAACGAAGCGCCAATCCATGGACTAGAAGAGCCGAACTTCACCGAGAGCCAAAAAAGCTGGAATGAGCAAGTCAAAATATCCATGGGATTGTGTACCATCACAGGGTTTCTGAAGGTCAAAAAATTAATCAATACTACTACCTTGAGGTACTTTCAAAACTAAGTCAAAGAGTAAGATAAAAACGCCCCGAAATGTGGAAGGACAAATCATGGGTTCTCCACCAAGACAATCGCCAGCTCATTCCGCGTTATCTGTCAAGAGGTTCCTCGCCAAGTACAGCATCTCAATGTTAGAACATCCACCTTATTCACCAGATCTTGCACCATGTGACTTCTACCTGTTCCCTAAGGTGAAATCTGCATTATAAGGGACAAGATTTGAGTCTGAGGAAGCTGTAACATAGAAACCGGTACGTGTTCTGAAGGAGCTAACAGAAGATGACTTCCAGCACTGTTTCCAACAATGGAGAATTCTCATGGAGCGTTGTAGGGATAAAGAAGGAGTGTATACTGAAGGTGAAAATAAGAGATTAGGCCTATGTATAAAATATAAATAAAATTTTTATACAGCGTCAGTCTCGTTATTTAATAGCCCCACCTCGTAAATAAATAGGGAAACTTGTTGACACCACTTGTTGTTGTTTAATTTAAAAAACATGAGGTTTAACTAGTTATTAAGGAGAAGATCACAATTATCTGTTGAAAATAACGTCATGATCTATAACACAATTTTCAAACCTGTTAGGAAGTATGGCGCTCAGCTTTGGGATACATCCAGCAGGTCCAATTTTGAAATAATACAACGCTTCAAAGATAAAGAATTAAGATCGACGAGTAATGCTGGGCGGTTTATAAAACACTCGGAAATACATGACCATCTTCGTATTCGTACCATAACACAAGAGATAAGAGAGCTGAGCCTCCGGTACCAGCTAAGATTAAACGATCGCCAGAACCAGCTAGCATTAAATTTACTGGACAATAGTGAGGAAACGAAGCGCCTCAAAAGACATCACATCCTCGATTTAGACAAACGTTTTTAATCCATGCACAAAATTGAATTCACCGTTCATCTTTATCACTATATTTTACTTTCTCTTGCCTATATGAATATATAGGAAGGAAAGAATTGTTTTCATTGCGATTTTTCGAAGTCGAGTTTTCACCGGATCTACACGTTTTCAGATCCCCTGAATCCAAAAAAACATGTTTTTAGCGATTGATGTGTGTGTGTGTTTGTGTGTGATCAGAATATCTCAAGAACGGAACATCGTATGAACTTGAAACTTAAGTTAGACACCACTACCGGACCCGACACGAACATTTTCATCAAAATCGGTCAACCGGAAGTAGTAGTTTATTCGTGTAATTTTTCACTTTTTTGCGATTTTCTCAAAAACGGCTCCTACGATTTTTTAAATTCGCCTCATTTACTTTTATGCTCTACAAGATAGAGAAGGCCCTATGTCTACTGAAATTCTTGGGAAAGTCGGTTTGTCGTAAATTTTTTTTTTTTAATATTCCGGCTTTAATATGCATTTTAACAAAAAATGTATTTATTAAAAGTTTTAGAGGATTTAAAGTTCTACTATTTTTTTTAACTTTTTTTTGTATAACGCTTAGTTTAGCGGTAATTAGCGATTTTGTTTTTTTCTCACGAAAACGTGCGAAAAATCGATTTTTTTAAAGATTTTGGCCTTAGTACGCATTTTACGACAAATGTATATATAATCAAATTTATAGGAAATTAAAAGATCTACAACTTTTATTTAATGCATTTTTCTCTACATGATCCACATGATTAAAATACATTTCTCTACATGATTAAATAGTTTTTTCTCTACATGATTTTTTTCATGATCCACTTATGATTAAAATAAGATTGCTTTTTGAGGTTAGTTTTTCCTTTATTTCTAATGTTTTATTACCAGTGTTAGGTAATATTGGTCATTATTCCCATTGGTAAGAGAAAGTGGTGTGACTGTTTCACACCAGATTTTTTTTCATTATTTTTATAGTTTTGTTAAGTCATTTTCTTCACGTGGCCTATCGTTTATTCTTCTATCGTTTCGATGTGATAGTACAAATCCTTATTTGATCTTAATTTTTCTTTCCGCTAACTCCACGAACTAATTTCAATGAAAATGTTCGGGTCGAGTCCCCTAGTTCCAATTTCGTATGATATTCCGTGCTTGAGATAATTTGTTCGCGCGCGTACACACACAGAACAATCGCTAAAACAATGGTTTATTTTTTGGTTCAGGGGACTTGAAAACGTGTATTTCCGGTGAAAACCGTTATGAAACTAATACTTTCCTTTCCAATACATACACAAGGGGAAAACAAAGTAAACATTTAAGGTAACCGGTATAAATTCATAAAATAAGTAACAATTTTGAACTTTAAAAATTCAGTTTATAAAACAGAACTGATGCGTATGAAGTTCCGAGTGGAAAGTATTAAGTAAAAAAATGAAGATTTAAAATTTCAGAAGGGTAATAAATAAATTACTTATGATAAAAAGGCCGACCTACAATGAAAACACTGGAACAAGAGTGATTTTAAAAATTCAAAAGCGACTGAAAAAAATAATGTAATAAAACGAAGCTGATATTTTATAGACCATTGATTCCTATTATGCAGATCAAGGGATGCAACATTAAGTGCCTTGGGAAACCCAAGAGGCTGAAAAGAGAAAAAAAGAAAAAATAAAACGAAGAAGAAGCTAGAGTGAGTGAGATAGATTGACTATTACGTCATCCCATTTGAATCATTTAAACAATTCATTTTCTTTTCTTAATTTAACTAAAAATCATGTTCGTTAAAATATTTTGTATAAGAGTTGGTTATTCCAATGGGAAAACTTATATTTTAACCTTACATTTAAATACTCATACAAAACAAACTGTATCATTGTGCGGATTTGTAGGTTAAGTTCTAGTTTGCGTTACAAAGTATGGCTTCTCTGTTATTACAGCCGTATTATTCACTATAATTATCCAGTTATAACGGTGAAAATGAATTTGTAAAACATCTGGTGTGAAACGCACAACTTTTTCTTGCCAAAGAAAATAATTAACAAAATAACCTAACATTAGTAATAAAACATTAGAAATAAACAAAAAAAAATAACCTTGGTTGCGCCACAATTTGAATTTGTAGTTGAAAGGTTGAGGGCGCCGCTGTCGTTTATGTCGTAGCAGTTGACGACACACTCGCTCGCCAGTACGCGCCGGAGAGAGTCGGTCCGCAACTTTTATTGTAGTGCGCCGCCACGCTTTATGAACCGCACGCCTATACGCGCACCCGGAAAACGGCTTACAACCGGAAATTCATATGAAGAAATCGCTCTTTGGAAGAAGACAGCAGTATAGTGGGTATACCTATCCCTTATTCCTGTCTATCTCCTTTTACCCCCCACTCATCACGAGTTCGATTCACCCTGGAAAAGGAGGTAAGAGGCTGCTTAATTTTGTATTTTTCTTCACATCGCATTCCGGGTATGTCAACCAAATAAATAGGGCACAAGACGCGCAACATCAAGCGCATCGCATACAGGAGGGTCCCGCAGGATCCTTCGTTTGTTTTCGTTTTTTTGTCTCCGCACGGGGACAAACGCACCGCATCACGCTCGCATCGACGCTACCATTGTTTGGTACTCTCGGCCCGGATTTTTCGAACAATCGAAATTGTGCTATTTTTTATTTGGTTACGAAAAAAGAAGTAATTCATTATTTTTTACTTTTACGCAAGCAAAATTTCTTGCTGGTTTATTCAAGAAAGTTTTGAAAAACAATTTACGTTTAATCTATAAATTGGTGAACGTACGCCGCACTGAACTACTTCATTATCTTATCTATCTACTGTGGAATATTAAAATTCGTTATCATTTATTACCGATGCAAATTAAAATTATTTTAATTTCGTTACAAATTAAATTAAATTATTACTGTCAAATATTTTCATACTATAAATATTAATGAACTTTTGTATCAACGCTAATTCATTTAATTTGTTTTTTACATTTTCGGCCTGTGCTATTACTGAGTTTTTTGTGAATATAAAATTCATATTTAGAATAAAATTACCTTTATTTCAAGTGGTCACAACCCATACAAGATTTATAATAATTTTTTATCGCTTTTTTTCTGCTTAAATATTCATAATGTCAGCTAAAAAGGACTTGAAAGTTTTTGAGGCAAAAAAGGAAACTTTGTTTCAAAGAATTCAACGCTTATATGATATGATAGAGAATCTTAACGACAGTAAAATAAGAAATAATTTTTTAATATTATTTCAGTCGCTAGAATCGACTAAAATCGAATTTGAACAAGTTATTCATAAAATAAATGAACTGAATTTAGAAATTAATGCTGATGCTAGCCCTAATTTTCAACCCATAAATGCATTTGACGAAATGTATTGTGCTGTTGTAGTTTCTTATAATAACATAAATAAACAAAAACTAGATAACAAACCAGCTGTTTCAACTGAACTTGTGAAACCAAAGGTTAGACTACCTACGCTAGAATTACCGTCATTTTCGGGCGAATTTAACGAATGGCCGATTTTTTATCAAAGTTTTAAATCTTTAATTCATGATAACGCACAGTTAACAGAAGCTGACAAGATTCGTTATTTAACTAGTAAGCTTACAAAAAAGTCTTTAGCTTTAGTTTCTGGAATACCTCCGTTGGCGGAAAATTATGAAATTATTTGGTCAACGCTGTTAGAAAAATATCAGGACCCAAGAAGTCTCGCTACAGCTTATTTAAAGCAAATTTTTGAATTTAAAATTATAACGTCTGAGTCAGCTAATAATTTAGACACATTTTTACAAAATTTTGTTGCACCTATTGAAGCTATAAAACGGCTTAATATTAATAATCTTGATGATTTTATATTTGTGCATTTAGCGCTAAATAAACTTGATTCTCAAACTGTACATGATTTTGAAATGACTCTTGTTGACAAGACCATACCAACTTTTATTCAACTTGTGAATATTATTAAAAAACATTCAAATGCATTATCACGAATTGCTCACCCTAAATCTAAGATTACGCATTCATTTGTTGTGAATAAATCACCTAATTCAAAATATTTTAAATCAAATTCAAAGGCGACTTGTCCTGTTTGCAATAAATCTCAAGACCACGCTGTTTATTCATGTTCTGAATTTAAGAAGTTAAGCCCCCCTGAAAGGTATAACTTTGCAAAAAATAAATCCTTATGCATTAATTGTTTATCTCAAATGCATAATACGACCGCATGTAAGTCAAGAAATAGGTGTTCCGTCTGTGATAAAAAACATCATACTACGCTTCATTTTTTAAAATCTAGTGTCGAGTCTTCAAACCCACGGGTATCAACTTCACCATTACAATTATTGTCGTCTAATGTAATTGGCGCTCAGGGATCAAGTAACTCTTCAGTATCGTTGAATAAAACATCAGACAGTCCGCAAACATTGGCTTGTGCTAACATAGGCCAACGTATTTCAAACTCTATTATTTTATCAACTGCTAAAGTAAATGTCTACGATACTTTAGGGAATCCTCATGTGGTCCGAGTTCTTTTAGATTCTGCCAGCCAATCTAATTTTCTTACTGTTGATTGCTGTAAAAGACTGATGCTAGTGAAAAATAAAATTCAAACTTCTGTTCGGGGAATCGGTGCGTTTGCACAATCTGTAAAATTTTGCACTGAAGCAAGCTTTTCTTCTCGTTCTAATTCACAAGATCGCTACTCTCTGAATTTTCTTGTTGTGGATAAAATTACGGATAACTTACCTACCGTATCTATTCCGTTAGGTTTACTTTCACACTTGCAAGGTGTAACACTCGCTGATGAAGATTTTCATAAACCTGGAAAAATTGACATGCTTATAGGAGCTGAATTATTTCCGTATCTCATAGGACCAGGAAAAATCATCGGCCCTCCTAATACCCCCATAGCTCTTCAGTCTAATTTGGGGTACATTGTCATGGGAAAAATTAAAGATACTGTTACACCTCCTGATAGTCAAGTCTTTTGTACCACCACTGAAGTTCCACTAGAAAAATTGGTATCTAAGTTTTGGGATTTAGAAGAAATTCCGAAGGTCGAACATTTTAATGAAGATGAAAAAATTTGTGAGCAAATTTTTGTAGATACTTTTTCTCGTAACGACTCTGGTCGCTTTATAGTTTCTTTGCCTTTTAAGAACAATCGCCCTGTATTAGGAAATTCTCGTTTCTTATGTGAAAAGAGGTTCTTAAATTTGGAAAGGAGATTAGAATTAAATTCCCAATTAAAGATCGACTATCACAAATTTATGCAAGATTATATTGATCGCGAGCACATGTCTAAATGTGATGATACTATTGATGGTTGTTTTTTACCTCATCATTGTGTTTTGAAGCCAGACAGTACTAGTACCCGGTTGAGGGTTGTTTTCGATGCTAGCGCAAAAACTGACAACAATACATCACTAAATGATATTTTATATACCGGAGCTAAGTTGCATACTGATTTATCGGCTATCCTTCTAGGGTTTCGACTATTTCCATTTGTGTTAACCGCTGATATTCGACAAATGTATCGTCAGATACTCATTCATCCCAAACATAAAAAATTTCAAAAAATTCTATGGCGTTTTTCCGCTGACCAGGAAATTAGTTCTTGGACGCTTAATACCGTGACATTTGGAGTCAAACCTGCGCCTTTTTTAGCGTTAAGAGTAATAAAACAGCTAGCGCAAGAAGAAAAAGATAATTACCCGTTCGCGGCCGTAGTAGCTGATAGAGACTTTTACATTGATGACTTAGCAACTAGCGTAGAATCAGAAAAGGATTGCATGATTTTATATTCGCAATTGGAAAGTATGTTTCAAGCCGGTGGTTTTGAGCTAGTTAAATGGGCTACTAATTCGGTTAAAATTTTAGAAAAAATTCCCGCAGAAAAACGCTTTCCTTGTGCTATTGATTTTAAAGAGAATGACTCTATAAAAATCTTGGGCCTACAGTGGATCTCGTCTTCTGATGAATTCACCTTTAAAGTTAATTCGCCAAATACAATTTGCACCAAACGTGCCGTTCTTTCTTCTTTGGCAAGAATATTTGATCCACTAGGGATCTTAGCACCGCTTACGATCACTGCCAAGATTTTAATTAAAGATTTTTGGAACTCGAAATTAGATTGGGATGATCCTGCTCCAACTTCGTTTCCAGCTGTTAAAATTTGGAAGGAGTTTCAAGAAGAACTTCCATTACTTGCTAATATAAGAATACCACGACATATATTCGTAGAACACAACTGTAACGCGGATTTAATTTGTTTCTCGGACGCGTCAGAGAAGGCTTATGGAGCTGTCTTGTATGTACGCTCTATTCTTAATAATAACAATGTTATTGTCTCTTTACTTTGTGCTAAGTCTCGTGTCGCTCCGCAGAAAGCTATGTCCATACCTCGCTTGGAGTTATGCGCTGCTGTTCTTCTCGCACGGCTCGTTCACTTTGTTGGTCGAACGTACTCCACTAGATTTAAATTTCAAAGGATATTCGCCTTCACTGACTCCACCGTCGTCCTTCAGTGGATTTCATCGCCTTCGGCACGCTGGAAGACCTTCGTCGCCAACAGAGTCGCCGTAATTCAAGATAAAATTCCTGCATCTAACTGGAGACATATCAGAAGTTCTGAAAACCCAGCTGATTGTTTGTCACGCGGATTATTACCCAAGGGATTGATAAGTCATCCGCTATGGTTCGCTGGACCTTCTTGGCTTCACCAAGACCCGCTGATTTGGCCTACCGCCGAGTGGAACAACGCTGGAGAAGAATGCCCAGAAGAACGACGCACCATCATCGCTGTTGCAACGGTAGAGGAACATCCATTTCAGAAGCTGATAAACTACTTTTCTTCGTACGACAAACTTCTACGTGCCACGGCGTACGTCTGGAGATTCATACGCAGAAGTCACTGTAATGGGAATCGGATCACTGTAGCTGAAATTGAACATGCAGAACGCTCCTTGATTCACTACCTGCAACGGAAATATTTTAATAAAGATATCATTGCTTTGAAAAAGGGAAAATTTACTTCACCTAAAATTCGAAAATTAAATCCTTTTCTAGATGAAGACGCTCTTATTAAAGTTGGAGGACGCCTACGCAATTCAAATTTGGAGTATCACCATAAGCATCCGATTTTATTACCTAAGAATGACCATTGTGTTGATTTATTAATAGATAAATTTCATAAGGTCAATTTTCATACAGGTCCCAATTTGGTTCTTTCCTTGCTACGCCAGAAATATTGGATTGTTGGAGGTAGAGGAGTAGTCCGCCATCGCCTACAAAATTGCAATTTTTGTTTTAAATATCGACCTAAGAATACATTTCCACTTATGGGAAACCTGCCTACGCCACGCATTACAGAATCTAAACCATTCTTACATACTGGAACTGATTTTGCTGGACCCATTTATACTACGATGTCAAAAAATAGAGGAGTGCGTTCTCAAAAATCATATATTTGTATTTTCATTTGTTTATCCGTTAAAGCAATACATCTTGAACTGGTTTCTGACTTGTCTACGAACGCCTTCATGTGTGCATTAAAGAGGTTTCTTGCAAGAAGAGGTCCCATACATACATTGTACTCGGATTGCGGGACAAATTTTATTGGTGCAAAGTCCCAATTGAACGAAATATATGACCTTTTGGACTCCGAAGTATACAAGTCAAAATTAAACAACGAACTGACTAGCAGAAAAATAGAATGGAAATTTAATCCTCCGTCTGCGCCACATTTTGGTGGCCTTTGGGAATCCAACATAAGATCTGTTAAATCTCATTTATTTAAAGTAATTGGCAATCAAATTTTAACATTTGAAGAGATGTCAACAGTACTCACGCAAATAGAGGCTCTTCTCAATTCACGTCCTCTCTGCGCTCTTAGCTCGGATCCAAACGATCTTGCACCGCTTACGCCTGCTCATTTTTTGCTGCAACAACCGCTTACGAATATTCCTGCCATAGATACAACTTCTATTCCAGTAAATAGGCTAACTCGCTATCAATTAATTGACAAACTTGTGCAAGATTTTTGGAAACGCTGGCGATTGGAATACTTGCATACTCTTCAGACCAGGGAAAAATGGAATACGCCTTCGAAACCCGTCCATGTGGGTACTGTCGTTCTTATAAATAAAGACAATTTACCACCATTTCGCTGGCCAATTGGAATAATCGAAGAACTTTACCCTGGATCTGACAATATCGCTAGAGTCGCTCTAGTTCGTTCTAGTAGCGGTTCTTTTAAACGTCCTGTGACAAAGCTTTGTCCTTTGCCACAGCAATAATACTTCTTGTAAAATAAAAAAAAAATTGTATATAGTGTAAATAACTTTGTGCAAGTTGCACATCGCTAAGAAATTTGTTTTTGTTTTTGCATGTTCCACATTTATTTTATGTTTTTATGTTGGCTGAAAATGATCTTTTCAGGGCGGGGGGAAATGGTTGCGCCACAATTTGAATTTGTAGTTGAAAGGTTGAGGGCGCCGCTGTCGTTTATGTCGTAGCAGTTGACGACACACTCGCTCGCCAGTACGCGCCGGAGAGAGTCGGTCCGCAACTTTTATTGTAGTGCGCCGCCACGCTTTATGAACCGCACGCCTATACGCGCACCCGGAAAACGGCTTACAACCGGAAATTCATATGAAGAAATCGCTCTTTGGAAGAAGACAGCAGTATAGTGGGTATACCTATCCCTTATTCCTGTCTATCTCCTTTTACCCCCCACTCATCACGAGTTCGATTCACCCTGGAAAAGGAGGTAAGAGGCTGCTTAATTTTGTATTTTTCTTCACATCGCATTCCGGGTATGTCAACCAAATAAATAGGGCACAAGACGCGCAACATCAAGCGCATCGCATACAGTCCACTGCTCTGGAGGAGGGTCCCGCAGGATCCTTCGTTTGTTTTCGTTTTTTTGTCTCCGCACGGGGACAAACGCACCGCATCACGCTCGCATCGACGCTACCAAACCTCAAATAACAAAACCTAATTCTAACCATGATTGAAAGACGCAAAATGAAAATCAACCTCAGTTTGGTGGTTTAAAAACACGGAAAATCACTCTTTCACGCTAAACTAGGCTCTGTAGAGAACAATGTTCGAAGTAAAAGTTGTAGATCTTTTAATTTCTTATAAATTTGATTATATACACTTTTGTCGTAAAATGCATACTAAAGCTTAGATCTTAAAAATCGATTTTTGTTTACACATTTAAAAAAAATAACCTAACATTAGTAGTAAAACATTAAAAATAAACAAAAAAAATAACCTCAAATAACATAACCTAATTTTAACCATGATTGAAAGACGCAAAATGAAAATCAACCTCAGTTTGGTGGTTTAAAAACACGGAAAATCACTCTTTCACGCTAAACTAGGCTCTGTAGAGAACAATGTTCGAAATAAAAGTTGTAGATCATTTAATTTTCTATAAATTTGATTATATACACTTTTGTCGTAAAATGCATACTAAAGCTGAAATCTTAAAAGTCGAATTTTGTTTATACATTTTAGTGAAAAAAAACCAGAAAATCGCTAATTACCGCTAAACTAAGCGTTAAATAAAAAAATATTTAAAAAAAGTTGTAGGTTTTTAAATTCTCTTCAACTTTTATTATATACAATCTTGCGCTAAAAAGCATATTAAAGCCGCAATCTCAAAAAAAAAAAATTTTTTTCTACGAGAGCCTGCTCAAGTATTTCAGTTTTCATGGCGCCTACCCTATCTTGTAGGGCATAAAAATGTAGTAAATGAGGCGATTTTTAAAAAAATCATAGAGCTGTTTTTCAGAAAATCACAAAAAAGTGAAAAATGATACGTCACATGTCAACCGGTTGTAATCCTTTCCGTATAGTATCCGTAAAATTTTAAGCTACATTTTCTAATCGTTTCCATTAATCGTTCCATTTTCTGGTACAGTTCTTCTTGACCTCGTAACCTATTTTGTCCATCTATTATCTTACAGAGAAGCTTTCTGTCAAATTTCCCTGCTTCTCTTAGACCGCCTTCCCGGTCATTCTTAGACACTCACTCGTACAGGCACACCGGTTTTATCAAAGTATTTTTATGTATTTTATCCAGACCCCTATATATAAATAATCAATAAATTTTCCAGAAAAATGTTTGAGAATGATAAATATTTAAATAAAATATTAGATTGTTTGCTATTCTGACAAAGGTTTCACACGGTTATCCTCAGTGTTCTCAGGTGAATTCTGGAAAAGTTCCTATTGTTTAAAAAGTACTACGAGCATGCCATTCTTTTTCATCATTATCATCATCTGTCACGGATTAGGCTCCATGGCCTGTTCGAGCATCCATCTCTTTTTACGTCTCCCCAAGCCTCCCTTCCCTCTAGGTTTATATTTCCATGCTCGCAGAAAGTCTGTGAGCTGGCATGCGAAGTAAATGGTTGGACCAAGTTCTCTAATATATTCTTAACGTTTCCAACAGTGAGTGAACATTTAACTCGGCGCGGATAGCTTTGTTACGGGCTATATCTAACCGGGTACAACCTTTAACTCCTCGCAAAAATCTCATCTCAGCAGCCTGGATATACACACTACATTCATTCCTCTGTAATGACACCCATGTTTCACTCCCATATGTTATGCGTGGTACACCCATCGCTCTAAAAAATTTCATTTGGGTGTCCTTTCTCGTTTTCGTTCCTATTGTCCTGCGAATAGAACCGCAGACAGCGCTGAATTTCGCCAGTTTTTCACTCACGTCATCATCTTTGGGAGTCAACCCAAATAAAATCCAGGCTAATTAAGCCCGGAAAATGGTCAACGGTCTCGAAGGTGGACGAACCTAGGAGGTGGGTCTCCAAATGAAACCCAGGCCCGGTCTAGAGGCTCTAAGGTGGCAGCTCCACCACTGGACTACCCAGCGCAGAGCTTATAACTCGGCCTGGGGAAAACTTTATTCCTGGCAAGCATCGAAAGTTAGCTATTCTCTTTCCTTACCTAAATAGCTTATGACTGACCAAAGGTAAAAATAGGCCTACTTTACTTTTTTTTGTAACAGAAATAACAGTGTATTTCATTTGCAATCAGTTTGTAAATACAAAAACTTTAAGCAAAGATGCGAAAATCTAAGTAATGTCCTTAGAATTAAAATATAAACCAACATCAGTAATGTGTTTCAACATGACTAAACTGTGAATAAGAAAAATATATTTATATATATATTTTTTTTATTCCTAATTTGTGTACGTTGCAATCTGTTAAATTTAGAACAATAAGCAACCCCATGACCCAATGAGATGAGGATGATGTGTATGACGTGTAAATGAGGTGTAGTCTTGTACAGACCCAGGCCGACCATTCCTGAGAGAGTATGGTTAATTAATCCCCAACCATCAAAGTACACCGGTAACCACTGTCTAGTATTCAAATCCGTATAAAAGTAACTACCTTTACTAGGATTTGAACCCGGAACCTTCGTCTCCGAAAATCAGCTGTTAAACAGCTGATTTTGGCGACGACTTTACCTCTAGACCAACCCGGTGGGTTGGTTTATTTATATAACACAAAACTAAACTTGATGAACTGTTAATCAACATCTGAAACACAAAGTTGTTGAAATTGGAGATGATAACGACGATGATAACAATGCCTATTATGAGATGACTATGATTAGTAGTTGAAGTAGAAAATTAAATAAAAGGTCTAAATGATTAACAAAATCGTAAAGGTAAGTCTAATGTTTTAAAACGTTTCAGTCTGTGAGTATCTTTGCTGTTGTCGAGGAGGTTAATTGCTAATGGATTCTGATGGTCTTCTAATTTTTGTAAATGTTTTTCGCTATGTTGTTTAATTTCTTCTTTTATGAAGGGCAGGTGTAGATCGTTGTGTAATATTTGATCGATTACGTACCATGGGGCTGCAGTAATTAGTCTCAGGCATTTTGATTGAATTTACTATACTTTTAACATGACATTTTGGTAAATACCTAAAAAACCGAATCTAGTAGCACGGTATCAAATCCTAAATTTTTTAATTGCTAATCACCAGTTGAGATAGTATAGAAAAATAAAAGTTGATTTTCATGGCAATTATAATTTTACTAACAAGATGAAAATATTTTTTTCAACCTTACATAATCAGTGAACGAAAGCTGAATTTAAATTTAAATAAAGTATAAAAATTAAAAAAAAAAAAAATTAGATACCAAATTATTTTCCATCTTTTATAAGTATCTTAATTTTAAGTAAGGTATAACTCATGTTTCCCATCTTTTCATCGTGTACTTATAAAACGACGAGCAGAAAATAAAGTGAACTGAACGTTAGGTACATCACTTGAGAAAATCACTCCAAATAATCCTTGTAAATTAAACAGCTTTATTCATCCTCAAGTAAATAAAATATAACGAAGCTTACACCTAATTAAAAAGCTATTTAAAGTATCAAAAAAATCGGATATATTTATAAAAGTAGAAAATTTAAAAAAATTAATTTTACAGTTTGGTTATACAGAGTTATCTCGTTCATCCGGACTAATTGAAAATGGAAATTATTAGGAAAATCGAAAATATATAAAAACAAAATAATATAATGGGAAAACTTACCGTCAATTTATACGAAAAACGTTTAATAATAAGAAAACTTTTTGAAGGTCAAATTGATAACATTGCAAACACCGTTAGCCCCCGTTCGATATTTTTTTAACCCTTCCAGTACCAACGTCCGGATAACCGAACATTTCCAAAAAAAACTTTTAAACATAAATTAATGGAATATTAATGGTATTTTGAAACCGCCTCTATGGTGTGGTGACTAGCGCGCTAGCATAAAAAGCGAAAGGTCCCGGATTCGATTCCCTGCTAGGGTTTGGAAATTTTAACACGTTAAAACCACCGTTAAGATACCAAAAATCACAGTACTTGCTAATGACTAAGTTGTCGATGCGACTTTAAATAAACTAAAAAAACCACTATTTCGAATATTTTTAGTGTTAGAATAATTTTTTTTTGTTTATGAACACAATAAAATTTAATTTTTAACAGGACATTTTATTTTTTTCTGTAACGTTAACATTTTGGTTGGCAATGGCAGGCTTACGCCAGCAAGTTTTCGAAATAAGGGCTAGCACTTTTTGTACACCCTTATTCAAATTAAATGGCACTTCAGATGAACCTTTTAAATATTTTTTCGGCACTGAAACGGTTAAATCTCTAATGTGTGTAATCTGTAGGTGAAGAGCATCTTCACCTATTTTCTGGATAGTTTCGAGATTTATTTCTTTCACATATATAATCTGTTACAATTATGTTTTGTTTTACAATAAATGAAGAAAATATCTTCCTGCGCCACTTAAAAAGAATTGACGACACAAGATTAGTAAAAAGACTGATACAATTTTTTTGGAACAAAGTAAATACACCAAAATGGATCAAGGAGGTCAAGAAGGATATGATATATAAACTAAATATCACAATAAATGATTTAAGGACTAAATCAGGAAACTAGCGCAAAATCAAAACCCCAATAACAAGATTCCAACAGAAAGCAAAGGTGGCAAAAAAGCAGTATATCCCGAAGCAGAAAGACTCAGAAGATCAAAAGCCTTGAATAACTATTAGCAGAACAAGAGAAAAGCGAAGAAACTGCAAAAGGGTAACAAGAAGATTAAATGAGCTTACTAGGTTTTGAACTAAAGTGGTCCAATGGGGCCTTAAAAGTTTAAAAATAATAATAACTGAAGAACCTCTCTTTCTATATCTACACCAGAACGTTACCATAACTCCAAACATACAATGCGACAAGTTTATAAAATTTACAATACTTAAATAGAAAACCGTTAAAAATTTATGTGTTTCTGTATTCAAGCTTAAGTGTATCAAAATTGATATTTTTTTAAAGGTCTAAACATTTTCTAATGATTTCTGACTATAAAAAGTCTTCATTTATTTATGGGAAGAAAATATTAACAAACTAATGAAAATCAATGCTATTTCCCTATGGTTCAAATTCCGTGGAACATCCGGTATCATATGTGTATTTTTTTACCTTTTGTTATCGGGGACTGAACATTGTTGACAACTACCCAATTTAATCGCTGCTTTTTGCTATATTTTTTTTTTTGACGTGGATTAAGCATAAGTTTGAACAGGGACCCCCAGTAGAGTTTGTTCATGGATGGCTGTAACTGGTCACCATACAAAGTTGCTTTCCCAACCGGTGTTACTTAACAAATAATAGCGACTTTCTACCAGCTGACTGACGGACTGCCCCGAAGGCTATAATGTGTATTTAATTTTTTTTACTCTCAGGATTGTCGCAAGTAGTACTTAATACTATACTAGTTTTTCTCGGTTTTCTGCAACTCTTCTCACCTATTTTTGATGTCACCTGCCCCCATTGTCTTACATTGTTCACTCATGATTACATACAGATTAATTTTTCATTTTTTACATTGCGAGTGTTTTACACCAGATTTTTGTTAATCAAATTTTCAAAATACTAAAAATAATGCATATCTTATCGGTTACTACGGGTAAAAATTTGTTACCCTTCACGTATTAACTCAAACAAGCATTTTTCTACACAGATTCTTAATTGTATCAAAGTTATTTAAAGAATTCAAGATTATGTACTTACAGACACGATAGATAAAACCGGATGTTTCGGAAATTAGTAGGTAAACAAATCAACGTGTAACTCACCTGAAAAAGAAAGTAAATCAAAACATGAAATTACAAACTTTTACAAAATAAAAAAAGAGTACTAACTCAAAAATTTAATGCAGCTAACTATAATGAATCGTGAATTTCCAAAGCGTTTAAGTGCCAAAAACCAAATTTTACAGAAGAAGGAATAAAACCATATGTGTTACAATGTTTTGACCTGCACAGATGTTGTTTGAGTCAAATTTTTGTCCCTCAGTAATAGATAGACAATCAAATTCGCCAATGTTAAACATAGCATTTACGTGTTTTTTTTTTTTTTTGTAATAAACCTCATTTCAACCAAAATGGCACTTAGAACGTTTTGGAAATGCACGATTCAATTGCAATTCACAGAGAGAGGCATTAAATTAATTTGATTTTTGCTTTTTCTAGTTACTTAAAAAATACTAATATCGATTTTTAAAATTACTCGCACTTTTGTGGGTGGTAAACTAGATATTCAGATTATCGAGACCAATCTCGATCGGAAAACAAATGTTATAGTAAAACCCCAATTAACCGAAATATAGGAGGCGGATCCAATTTTGGATAAGCGATATATATTATATTTAACAGATTCTTTATAGTTCATGTGGTTGCTTCGGTATTCAAATACCTAAAAAATTTAAAACTTTCATTTTCATTGTTAAAAAAGTTTTGTCCATGACCTTCTATATCAAATCCATATTTTTCAAAAATAAATAAATAAAAATGAAAAATTATTTTTAAACTAACAAATAAATATATTTCCATTGCGAATATTTTTGAAAGATGCCCCTATTTCGGCCTCGAAAGAATGGAGACATCTGAGAAGATAGGCGTTGTAAAGTGGATCCCAGAGAGAGTAGAGACAGCGATGCTGCGGGATGCGGAGAGCTGAAAGTTTGCGGAGAGAGTGATCGGGAGATTGCGGAGGAAGGAGACATCTGGAGATCAGCGGGATCGCCCTCTCCCAGAGTAAATCAATCCGTTCTGATCTCAGAAAGTAGACACACTAATTTCCTGAGCTGGTGATGAAAGAGATGAACGAAAGTGAGAGAGTGAGTGTTGGTCAGTGACAGCGAGAGAGGAATTAGGCTACGGTTCCCTTCCACGCCCCGCTGACAGTGTGTAAATTAAACCCGATATTTCCTTTGTAGTATTATATAAACATTTCCGAGGGAGGTGGAGGGTTGTTTGCTGATGTCGGATCAAGTGGCCAGGCGGCGGGTTTTTGGTTAGTAGGCGGTTGCAGCCTCTTGGGGCTAGACGAGGACGCCTTAATTGAGTCCAACACTACTTCCCCCATAAAAAAAACAAAAGATAAATAGTATCTAACAAATTGAGTTTATTAACAAATTTTTACTTTAAATATGAATCATTTCTTTGTATAAAAATATAATTTGGAAAATAAATACAAAATTATTCAAATTTACGATAGACACAAATTTAGGCAGAAGACAAATGACAAAAGGATAAGTCTGACTGTGCAATCTGCAAGAAGAGAGGGTACTTACTGGTGGGAGGTGGACGGATGAGAGAAGAAAGGAGCATTCCGAACGAATGAAGGCTTTTTGGGCAGATAAGAGGAATGACATCCTGAGAAGAAGAAACCAAAATGCATAGTGCTTAACGTGATCCTTAGTTGGTCGATCAACGAATTAATAATAATAATAATAATAATAATAATAATAATAGGCTAAACGAAAATAGACTACTTTCACAAGAATAAAATTTAATAGAGTACAGTTTTTAATATTTACTGCACCAGATCTCAATTATTTAGTCTTTAAAGATTCTGCGGTTTTTGATGAAATAATTAGTCTTACGGCAATATCACGCTATCGTAGAAGCACGTGTTATTGCACAGGTTAGGTATATTGCCTTTAACGGTATACAGTAGATATTTTTGTCACAACAAATAAACGAAGGTTCAACGTAATCATTAGTAAACGAAGTTCCAGAATAGTGAAACCTTATATTCGTAATTTATTTCATTTTCCACTTTTATGTACCTTAATTTGCACTACGTACGTAATTATATAACTGTAATTAAATTGTATTATTACAAACTATAACAATTATTATTCAAGAAAATTATGAACTAATGTGTGCGCTATTTTTGTACCACAAGAGACAATGAAAAACGATATTGTGACAATATCTAAAGGGATATGGGTTCGAGGAAGACCGAGAGAATGTTAACGTAAATAAAAAAAGTAGTAGGCCTATTAGGGTCATAAAGCAATAAATAGTGCTTCCTGAGAACAAGTTAAGAAATAGTATGTGCAATATAAATGGTCTTTTATAGTAAAGGTAGCTTTGGCTTTTGTTGTCCCTCGGTATTGTGAGAGTCGGGTGGTTACAGGTTCAGATAACTTGCTTTTTTTTATAACATATTTTATTCAATCCTAATTATTGTTTACAGTTGTTAAGATTTATCCAGAAGGCGTCAGAAAGATTTTTTATTTTATTATTATATCGAAAATCTCTGTCTTTTCTCGAACTCTCAATTAGCCCACCTATTTTAACGCCGGTTTGTTTACGATCGGGGGTCAGTTTTTGATTTATCTTCCATGAGTGTACATAGCGTAGTGCTTAACGGTTACTTTTGGAATAGGCCAGCGTACTGTGCATTACTCTCTATTGTTGAACGTATATTTACTGTAATAGGTAATTATAGCGCAATAAGTTTGTTATTTATTAAGTCATTTCATTGTAATACGAGTTGTGGCTATTAAATAACGAGACTGACGTTATAAAAAAAAGTATTTTAATTTTATACAATGATCACATATTGTCACTTTCAATATACATTCCTTCTGTATTTATACAACGCTCCATGCGAATTTTCCATAGTTGGAAATAGTGCTGAAAGTCATCTTCTGTCAGCTCCTTCAGGACACGTGCCGCTTTCTCTTTTACAGCTTCCACAGATTCAAATCTTGTCCCTTTTAATGCAGATTTTACCTTTGGGAATAGGTAGAAGATAATAACATGTAATAAAACGTGGTTTTTTCTTATGATCGGGAAACGAAGCGCAAATCCATGCACTGGAAGAGCCAAACTTCACCGAGAGCCAAAAAAGCTCGAATGAGCGAGTCAAAATTTAAAGCAATGATGATTGTTTTTTTTTTAATATCCATGGGATTATGTACCTTCACTGGGTTCCTGAAGGTCAAACAATTAATCAATATTACTACTTTGAGGTACTTTCTAAACTCCGTCAAAGAGTAAGGACAAACGCCCCAAAATGTGAAAGGACAAATCATGGGTTCTCTACCAAGACAATGCGCCAGCTCATTCCGCGTTATCTGTCAAGAGGTTCCTAGCCAAGTACAGCATCTCAGTGTAAGAACATCCACCTTATTCACCAGATCTTGCCCCATGTGACTTCCACCTGCGGAAGCTGTAAAAGAGAAAGCGGCACGTGTCCTGAAGGAGCTGAGAGAAGATGACTTCCAGCACTGTTTCCAACAATGGAAAATTTGCATGGAGCGTTGTAGGAATAGAGAAGGAGTTTATATTGAAGATGAAAATAAGATTATGTATAAAATAAAAATAAAATATTAATTTTTACAACGCCAGTCTCGTTATTTAATAGCCGCATCTCGTATACTTGTAGATTGTAGTCACTTATTTAATTGTAATTCATAATCGTAATAAATACTTGTAATTTTCAACTCCCGTGTGTTCATTATTTAATTTAGCAAGATCCCGAAACGGACCTTACAGATAAGTGTCACAATATTTTTGGTTGTAGTAGTATATTTCCTGGCCGTCCCGTGTAACTGCATACGAGTTTCATGGATTCCTTACAGAGGCAAACTTACCAATGGTGAACAATACATTTATTGAAAGTATTAAAAATGTTTCCACTGATATCTAACAATAATTTTTGGTGTACCGCAAATAAATTACAAAAAAAGGGAAAAGAAATATAAAATGAAAAAACCGAAGACTATAAGATATCAGTAAAGTATGTTAGAATTGCACGGTCGATTTAAACAGAAGTCGAGTACGGTTGCCTATATACAGAGTATGTACTGTCTAGTGTATAACAGAAAGAACTGAGTAAAAAGCTAAAAAAATGCAATCGTGAAACTGGCTTTTTTCAGTTGAGAAAAGGAGTTTCTTTCCCTTTTTATATACCAATTCCGTTTTCATTCTTTTGAGAAGCAGAAGACTTTTTCCAAACCTGTCCTAACCTGATCCGGAAAGTGTTCACTTATACACACTTACATGTATGTTCACACACACACACCCAACCAATAGTCGTACACTTTCTCCGTTGATATCAAAGACAGACTATTTCCTTTCCCGCGTTTCTATTCAACGAGGAATACCTTTTGCGGTACAAAATATTACGGTTGCCTCTGTAAAATAAAAATAAAATCGATGGAAATGTATTTTTGTGGTTTAAAGAAAAATTTATTTCAATATTTTCTAAACTTGTCTTACAAAACTACATTATTTCATATTTATTTTCTCAAAACTATTGAAATTATAAAATAAACCACACTTAAGAAATTATGAATTACGAAAATTATCCATAACCGGGAAATTATTTTTTTTAAGCTTTAAGTACCGTTATTTGTAACTGAAATTGTTGACAACCACCTAATTTGATTCCTACGTTTACTGTAATTTTTTTTAATTCCTCAAGCTAGAAAAACCTTTGAAATGAATAACAGCTTACCGACTACAAACAATGACTTACAGATTAGGAAAAATTTCTTAAAACACTACGTTTGGAGTGTAGCATTAAACGGAAGTGAAACGTGGGTGATGGGGGCTGTAGAAAAGAAGAAGATAGAAGCTTTTGAAATGTGGTGTTATAGGAAAATGTTAAAGATTAGGTGGGTGGACAAAATAAATAATTTAGAGGTTCTTAGGCGAGTGGATGAAAAACAAAGTACATGGAAGCATCTTATTAGAAAAAGGGATAGGCTAGTGGGGCATATCCTAAGACATCCAGGTATTAGTCTACCAATAATGGAGGGTAATATTGAGGGAGTGAATTGTAGGAGAGGCAAAGATTAGAATATTTAAAGCAAATTACAAAAAGAGGATTAGGGTGTTACAGGTATGTAGATATAAAACGACTTGAGCAAGATATAACAGCTTGGAAAACTGCATCAAACCAGTCGAGGGACTGATGACCAAAAAAAACTGTATTTTTGACGTGGCCCAGGCATGAATTCGAAAAAAGGGATCCCCAATGGAGTTTGTTCAGCTGTTACCATACAAAGTCGTTTGGCTAAACGGTGTTACATGAGTTTAGTTTAACTACCAGATTTGAAAAATATTTGAATATATTATTTTATTTTACAATATTAATTTTCAAATAGGCCGATTGGACGGCGCGATTTGGGGCGACCGGTGGCTAGGTGGATGCCAGAACAGTTCTTGGGACCTAATCCTTGATTAGAAGAAGATTTATAATTTTCCCGTACAGAATTATTTTCCCAACAGAAGAGGTAGAGGTGTAAAAGGTACTAGTCAGAGTTATCTCCTCTGATAGTAATGAATTTCATTGTACAGTTAGACCATGTTGTGAATGAAGTAGGGGTGTAATTTGCAGGGTGAAAAATATATGTTTTTCAGAGGGCCTGGCATTCTAATAAGCATACTTGTCAATACTCGGCGAGGAAGGCAACAGTAAACCATCTTACTTCTAGTTTTACTTAATAAACCTCTATAGGTTCAAACAAGCCTTTCAGCTGTTGACGTAAACAACAACACATCAATAATAAAATCACAACAAATAATCAGTAGCTGCTCCTAAAGCCAAATTGTTAGCGCGCTATAAAGCGGAGATTCCGGGTTCAATTTCCGGCTAGGGTCTGGATAATTATTAAACGATTAAAACCACCGCTCTTTCACTCGAAGTAACTTATCTAAGTTACCTTAAGTGTGTCAAAAAATTATGGAGTGTTAAATTATTTGCACCCGATCTGTTAGTTCAAGGGCAACAAAAAAAGAATTCTTTTTCTTATCACATGTTCAGCCAATTAAATGACTAAATCATTGAAGAACAGAAGAGGTAGAGGTGTAAGAGACACTAGTCAGAATTATCTCCTTTGAAAGTAATGAATATTAATACACAGCCAGACCCTGTTCTGAATGAAGTAAAGTTGTCATTTTCAGATTAAAAAATATGTTTTCCAGAGGGCGTGAAAACCTCTAATCATGCGGACTTGGGTTCGAATCCTACTCAGGCACGGCATATTTTCATACGTTACAAAAAATATCCTTTACCGTCTGCATTAGCAGTAATTGCAAAACAGTCGGAAGTTAAAAAAAGGGGGCCTGATATACTAATAAGCATACTTTTCAACTCAGAGAGGAAGGCATGGTGTAAACCACCTCATTTCTTTTTTTTACTTAGTAGAATCTCCATAGGTTCAAACCAGCTTTTCGGGTGATGACCTAAACAGCAACAAACATACCCTCATTTCATTGGGTCAAGGAGTTACTTATTTGCTCTGAACTGAACAAATGCAACGAATAAGGGTTAAAAAAACGAACGAACTTTACAGAACTGTAAAGTAATTACTAGTTTAAAAAAATCAGGGGTTCATTAATAGAGATTTAACTGTATTACAATGGAACAAGATTATTTTAATATGTCATGAAAATAACTTCAGTATTATCCTGTTGGATATACATTATTTAAAACGTTGAAGTAAAATGACAAGATAGAACAGATGAAAAGGAAATATATCTACAAAAGAGAGATAATGAATGTATGAAACACTGTAGGAAGAGAGGGAGGGGGAGAGACAGAGACAGAGGGAGACAGAGTGATAAGCCGAAACTTAATCATACACTAAATTAGTTACTTCGTTACACGTCGTCCTATTCAAAAGGTTCTTCTAACCTCAAGCTTCTAGTTTAACAAAATAATCATAAGACGAACTTCTCGAGCACAAAAGACATATGCTGGTAACTACTACTTATTTAGAATTATGCAAGATCTTAGTACACATGCACAAAGATCAGAACTATCTACCATGTATTTTCAACCGAGAATTTCTATTCATTCCAAGTAGGTAAATAATCCTATGTTAAGATCACTGACTAATGTAAGATTCCGCAGTTGAAGTTTCCAATTGTGACTTTATCGTTCCAGTATTATGATGTACATTATGACAATACTTGTTCCTATAAACTACTATACATAGTATATTCACTTCTTCATAAAGACCGTACTTTAAATGGTAATAATATCTACAGTAAGAAACCATATTCATGTTAAGGTGACAATACACAAAGTTATGAACATTCAGAAACTTTATAAAGTTCAGATGAAATGAACTTATGATGTAATTCGTAGATTGTTTCCGATGTTGCAAGATATAGATGTCAACTTTCTAATTGATAAAGTTGCATCAACATTTTTGAAAAATTTTATTAAGGAATCAAAAACTATCAAAAGCTTTTGGATAAAAAAATTAAAAAGATAGGCTGTATGTAGGATGGTAGGATATCTGTAAGATGGCCATTAAGGTAAGGTTGTTTAAATATTTGAGAGAATGGATCAGTATTGTCACCGACGGCCCCACAATTATCAGCGCTGAAGTTGGTCCCCAAACCTACCGCGGGGAGCGCTAACGACGCGCAGCAGCGGTGTCTCCCCACCACTATGCAGTGGACTCGTCGGACGGGATTTAAGCGATCGCACTGGACTTACTTGCTATCCAGCTCCCGACTGAGGAAGAAGAACCCACCCGAGACTGGACGCACCATCCCTGGTCGACGCTACCGGTGCGGGAATGCCACACCGGTCAGCCTTCGCCTACCCAGCAGCCAAAGGAAGCCCGTGCGTGCCTGATGGCAGCACGGTGAAGATTGAGTTCAGCGCGGGACCGAACAGAACCGCGTCAGCCGATGATCTACACCGACGCGACACTGCGGGGCTCTGGAAGCCACCACTGTCACGCTGCAGTGGGGACTCAACTGCTGCTGAGGGAGAGTAACACTCTTCGGGCACCGCTGCAACACGCCGGCTCGCCGATTCCGACCACCTACAACGGCTCATTTTAGGGACACCAACCCACTACATACAACCGTCCTTCTCAGGACCCCCGACAAATTAAACGGCCCTTTTCAGGGCCACCAAATTCGCAAGCAAGGTTTTCCCACGGGTCGTCGGCCACGGTCGGGAATAAATTAGAAAGAAAAGCGAATAAGATGAAAACAGACTTCATGAATACCAGTAACTTATTTAACCAAAATCCTGAACATGGGATACAAAAATCAGAAACTACCAGAAGGTTGTATGACCAAAACCATTGTATAAAGCAGAAAATACTTCAATTATTGTTGAAAGGTGATACCAATAAAGGATGAACATAGAAAGTAAACTAATTCGTAAAATCCTAGAATTAAAAAAGGAAGAAGACGGTTACAACAAACCCCGTCCAAACAAATATAGGATACAGTATATACAAAAAAAGAAAACAAAATCCATATAATGAAAAAAACGAAACTTGTATTTTTCGGAAATGTAGCAAAAATAAACTATAGCAAATTGGCAAAACAAATTTTCGATAAAATAATAAATCTCAACACCAAACCAGCATGGAACACTGAACGCAGGAATGACCACCTTAAAGATGCAAAAATCGACACAGAAGATAATCAGATTGAGGAAATTTTTAGTTGATATTTGGGTACTGAAAGTTTGTCCGATCACTGTACTTTCTATCCCTATTCTACAGTTAATGCACAACGGAAGTAACGGAACTTATATTTAATGAAAAATAATTTTTCTATTTAATTTTTTAATTAAATTGAAATAAGTGTTTTAATAATCTATTAGTTTTCTTACTAAAAGAAAATTTATTATTGTACTAATAAACTTATTTAATTTCCTGTCTAGTTTAAAACTATAATGAAAAGTTTAATACCGTAATTAAATTTTCAAACAGGAAGGATGTATATATTTCTTGACGACGTAGTTCAAAATTTATTATTTATGATTTAATATAAAAAATAAAACTGTAGTTGTGTTTGGAAAACGAAATAAACTTCTCAAATTGTGTTTAAAGTTAGCCACCTCTTCTCGTTTCGCGTTCAGCACCTTAAACGAGTAACCTTGTTGTTGTATTTTTCTTTATTTTCCTGTTATTTTAATAGACTAAAAAATAATTATCGTTACTTTATATAAATTTCTACCCCTAGCGAACAAGTTGTCATTCCTTTGCTGCGAAATAAAATTATTAGGTTTAGATTCGGAATTATGTGTTGTTGTTTATGTCATCACCCGAAAGGCTGGTTTAAACCTCTAGAGGCTTTCCTAAGTAAAAAGAGTGAATTGCTTTACCATTGCCTTCCTCATCGAGTGGAAGAGTATGTTTACTAGCATGAAGGGTTCTTCGAAAAGCACCCAATTTTCACCCTGCTAACGACACCTTAACTTCATTCACCACAAGGTTCTGGTGTAAAATGAAATTCACTACAATCACAGGTGATAACTCTGACTAGTCTCTTTTGCACCTCTACCACTTCTTTTCTTAGATCTTCAGTCATGTAATTGGCTAACCATGTGATAAGAAACATAACTTTTTTTTTGTTGCTCTGGAACTAACAGATTGAGCGCAAATAATTTAACACTTCATCTGTCTGTTATGGGTAAATGCAGATATACTATGATGTGTAAATGATTTGTAGTCTTGTAAAAACTCAGGCCAAGAATTCATACACCGCCTGTCTACTATTAAAATCTGTATAAAAGTTGAAACTCTAGGTTGCTTAAGGATTTAAGATGCCCGTACAGGCGGATGTTGAGTTAAATTGTTTGGACTTGATCTGTTAGTTCCAGGGCAACAAAAACATTCTGTTTCTTATCGCATGGTCAATTTGTAATGTAGTGTCACCGGATGGCGACATTAAGTGGCGAGTTAGTTAAAACCTTTAATTTTGGTGGCCCTAAAAAAGGCCGTTTAACAGAGGTCGTCTTGGAGAAGCGTCGGTCGTAGTCGTCGTGGGGGTTGAGGAGCTGGGCGACATGGCGTGTCGTCGTCCAGCGGAAACGTAATCTTCTTCCCTCGCAGTAGTGCGTCGATGGCTGCTTCATCTGATCCGGTGGGCGTAAGGCTCGGTCGAGGGACCGCTGTGGGCATGCTTGCGTCAGCGGGCGATGTCGGTCCGGTCGAGGGCTGACGGAGACGGGTCAGCGAGCGGAAGCATCATCTTCTCTCTTGCGGGGCCGTCGATTAGTCTTCGCTGAAGTCCGGCAGCCGAGTACCGCGGTGGATGTCTTGTCGATGTTGTCTGGATCGGAATTGAATCCCGGCGCAGTGGAGCGCTATTTTTATAGTCGCCCAGAGCCGAAAGGTTTGTCGGTACGCCGCCAAAGGGCCTACCGCGCCGACAAAGGCTGGGAGAACTATTGAAGGCCGGCAACACAGTAAATGAGGCGATTTTTTATAAAAAATCGTAGGAGCTGTTTTTCAGAAAATCGCGAAAAAGTGAAAAATAACAAGAATAAACTACTATTTCCGGTTGACCAATTTTGATGAAAATGTTCGTGTCAGGTCCTCTAGTGGTACCAAACTTAAGTTTCAAGTTCGTACGGTGTTCCGTTCTTGAGATACTGTTTACATACATACATACAAATTACACACACACACACAGACCAATCGCTAAAAATGTTGTTTTTTTTGCTATCCTATATATTCATATAGGAAAGAGAAAGTAAAAATTTATTATACTGAACTTTTTTCCTTGGTAAAAACGTTGTTAGGAAAGATGAATGTACAAGTTGGAAAAAGGAAATTAATAAATGCAAATAAGAATAATAACGAATGGAAAAACTAATTGGTACAAGATGGTTTAAGTAAGTTGAACAAGAAAAGAAGAAGTTGAAGTTTGGAGGGAAAGCCAAGCAAGAGGGAATTAGATGAGGGTAAATCTAGTGAACGAGTTTAAGAATGAAGAGACAGCGTCCGGGGAGGGAATGATTAAACTTCGCAGCTGTAAGGTTATTCTTAATTAGAAATTAAGTCGACCGTATTTTGGGAGTTACTATTACCAATACTGTATTATTCCAACGAAAACTAACCAATAGCAAGTTGTGTTTGTGTTTAAAACACTCCATCTTTCACTGTAGTACAATGTTTCGGATGTGCAGTCATTGTTTGAAGTGAATTGTTCTGTTACCCCCGACATCTAAACTGCACTGTAAAATAAAGTCTTTTTAAAGTTTATCTTTGTAATACAGCAACACTTTGTTTCCGTTCTCCTCTTTATTTCGTAAAGTTTCCCTACTTAATCCAAAGAAAATAAGTACTCCATAAGTTAAACTTAAATGAAATAAACATTTGTTTCTTCTTGTAGTTTAGCGTGCTATCCGCATCATTGTGTTTTAAACACAAGATTTTTTTACTTCTGCTTGGTCTAATATTTTATACAAAACAATAATTTTTTTTAAAACTTGTTATCTTTTGATGTGGTAAAAACAGAAATATGGGAAAATGATAATTAATTTTATCTCAATTAAAAAAAAAATGATGCAGGACCTTACTTCAGATGCATATAACAGACACAAGCCACTAATATTAACAGTAGAAAAATCTGGTGTGAAACAGTCACAAAACTTTCTCTTGCCAATGCAAATAATTAACAATATAACCTAACATTAGTAATGACTCATTAGAAATAAACAAAAAAACTAACCTCAAATAAACCAAACCATATTTTAATCATGATTGAAAATCGCAAAATGAAAATAAACCTCAGATTGGCATAAAAATACAAAAAAAAACACTTTTTCACGCTAAACTAGGCTCTGTAGGGAAAAATGTTCTAAACAAAATTTGTAGATCTTTTAATTTCCTATAAATTTGATTATTTATACACTTTTGTCGTAAAATGGCAAAAAATAAGGCCAACATAAGTAAATAAAAACTAAGGCCTAAATCTAAAAAAAATCGATTTTTCACAAGTTTTCGTGAAAAAAAAAACAGAAAACCGCCAATTAACGCTAAACTAAGTGTTATACAAAAAATGTTTCAATTAAAAGTTGTAGGATTTTAAATTCTCAACTTTTATTATATAAATCTTTGCGCTGAAATGTAGGCCTATATTATGCCGCAATCTTAAAAAAATCATTATTTTATGTGAAAACAGCCACTCCAAGAATTTCAGCAGACATGACGCCTACCCTATCTAGTAGAGGATAAAAAAATTTAGTAAACAAGGCGCTTTAAAAAAAAAACTTAGGACCAGTTTTTGAGTAAATCGCAAAAAAGTGCAAAATTACACGAATAAAGTACTTCCGGTTGACCGATTTTGATGGAAATGTTCGTGTCGGGACCGGTAGTAGTATGTAACTTAAGATTCAAGTTTCAAGTTCGTACGATTTTCCGTTCTTGAGATATTCTGTATATACACACACACACACCAATCGCTAAAAACATGTTTTTTTGGGTTCAGGGGGTCTGAAAACGTGTAGATCCGGTGAAAACTCGATTTCGAAAATTCGACATGAAAACAATACTTTCCTTCCTATATATTCGTATAGGCAAAAGAAAGTAAGAATATGTTCGTAAGGTAAATACGCATGAATGATAAATTTTGCAATGTTTTGTAACAACATATTTATTTATTCAATTAGGTCTTATTTATTCAATTATTATTATGAATATTGAAAAAAATTCCCTTTTATCATTAAACGAAAAACAGCATTTTTCATTTGACGCTGATGACAGTGTACTTCTGAAACATCTGTTAAACCAACAATTTCAAACGGTGCTGTTAATAATACCATTTGTTGATTTGAATTGTTTAAAATGCTTCTCAATTCAGTATTACCAAACAACGATCCAATTTGCATCCTCAGTTAAATTTGTTCATAACGGGAAAGGTTTTTTTACAATTTTTGTCATAGCGTTGAAGAAGAGGTCCGTATCATGCAATTCACTGGAGTCGCAGTTGTTATTAGGTGAGCTATTTATTAACTGCAACCGTTCCTCAGAGTAACATATTTTACTTTCTCTTGCCTATATGAACATATAGGAAGAAAAGTATTGTTTTCATGTCGAATTTTTAAAATCGAGTTTTCACCGGATCTACACGTTTTCAGACCCCTGAACCCAAAAAACATATTTTTAGCGATTGGTCTGTGTGTGTTTAAGATTTCGGCCTTAGTAGTATGCATTTTACGACAAAAGTGTATTTAATCAAATTTATAGGAAATTCAAAGATGAACAACTTTTATTTAAAGCATTTTTCTCTATAGAAACCTAGTTTAGCGTGAAACAGTGAGTTTTCGTATTTTTAAGCCAAACTGAGGTCGATTTTCATTTTGCGTTTTTCAACCATGATTAAAATAAGGTTATGTTTTTTGAGGTTAGTTAGGTTACATAGGCAAAGTTTATGTGACGTCACGCACCGCTTCATTAAGGCCGCTAGATAACGACACCGCTTCCTAGGAAACAATATTCCACTTTTGCAAAGACCACCTCTCTCAACATTCAAAAAAACAAAATAAAATATACGAGGGTAGGCTGATAAGTAATGCACACATGCTTGTAGAAGACGAACAAAAAGAAATAGCAAGATGGGGTAAATAACAAATTAAAGTACAAATCTTAACCTACCAAATTATCTATTTATTTTTCAATATAGTCACCGTTAAGCATTACACATTTCTCCCAACGTTTAACAAGTTTTTTCATTCCGTCACTGAAAAATTCTTCCGACTTTCCTCGAACCCAGGACGCAATAGCTGCCTTCACCTCATTGTCCGAGCTGTAATGATTACCCTTAAGGTCTCTCTTCAGTAGAGGAAAAAAATAAAAATCGCAAGGCGCAAGGTCGGGAGAATACGGAGGGTGTAAAATTGGTTGAAACTTCAGGTTTCTCAGAGCCTCTCCAGTTGCACGCGAAGTGTGTGGACGAGCATTGTCGTGTTGCAAAATTATTGGCGCCAGGTTGCCTCTAACACGACAAACTCGACGTCGGAGGTGTTTCAGAGTCTGTATATACTGAGCAGAATTTACCGTTGCCCCTCGTTCCAGATAATCAGTCACATAAACTCGGCGAGCATCCCAAAACACAGTCAAAAGAATTTTTTTTGCGGACGGTTGTGTTTTGAACTTTTTCACAACAGGAGAATGTGGATGACGATATTCAGCGCTCTGCCTTTTTTCTTCGGGATCGTAATGATGAACCCATGACTCGTCCCCCGTCACAATATTCAAAAGAAAGTCGTCTCCTTCGTCACGGTAGCGCTTCAAAAGTTGTTCACAGCATTCCAATCGACGCTGTTTATTCTCGTCTGTCAGACGGCGTGGTACCCATCGTGCACAGATTTTACGGTATCCCAATTGTTCAATAATGAAGCCAACACGTTCCTTAGATATTCCAATTTGGTTTGCGATACGCTGTTGAGTGATTCGCCGGTCATTTTGAATCAAATCATCGATGAGTTTGCGACGATTATCGTCTGAGGCAGTGATTGGTCGTCCACTGCGTGTTTTGTCAACAATTAAGGCTTTTCCAGGTTGGCAATCACGAAATTTTATTACCCAACGATTCACAGTAGACCTATCAACAGTATCGTCACAATAAACAGCCTTTAAACGACGATAAATCTCACTAGGATTCACTTTCTCAGCAGTTAAAAATTCGATAACAGCGCGTTGTTTAATTCTCGTTGACATAGCACCAGAACACGACGCCATACTTCCACTACTCAAAACAAACTGAATGAAAGCAACGCCTTCAAACTGCGCAGGCTTGTAGAGGAGAAATAGTACTTCCACATGCCACCAGGCGCGCTACTGAAGTTTATTTAGTTGTCTTCTACAAGCATGTGTGCATTACTTATCAGCCTACCCTCGTATATGAATAAACGGCTCACAACTGTTGCACCTAACCATATTTATTTAACTAAATTAATAACTTTTCCCCATGTTTCTGGGTCTATCACATGAAGAGATGCCAAGGTTGCTTAAAAAACGCTATTGATAAAAAACTGTCTCACAAGTTTGAACTTCAGTATGAAAACTTCAAACATTACAATAAATATTTCTGTAAAGTTTGATCTTGATAAGATAAACCGGTTTGGATACATAAGCTGACAAAGTTACCGCTTTCAAATCATACCCCAAAAAAATAGGCTCTTTTAAGACGTTCATCTAAAAAAGGGTTAATAAAAGGTTGTTGTTGATTAGGTCATCGGCCGAAAGGCTGGTTTGAACCTCTAGAGGCATTACTAAGAAAAACGAAGAGTCAAGTGGTTTACTTTTGCCTTCCTTACTGAAATGAAAAGTATGCTTATCAGCATTCCAGGCCCTCTAAACACATAGTATATGTTCCAACCTGGAAATGACACGTTCACTTCATTCACCACATTTCTGGCTGTATAATGAAATTCATTACTCAGATAACTCTGACTAATGTATTTTACACCTCTACCTTTTCTGTTCTTAACAGAACTATTTTTTGCAGCCCTGGAACTAGAAGATCGAGTGTATATCTGCAGTGATTGGTATAAAGGAGTGAGTTGGTTTACTTTTAAACTTTTTTTTAGAAAAATTTTCTCTTTCAATTGGTACAAAGGGCTTACGTTTTGATAACTCCTGAGGTGAGTTATGTTGACTGGTCTAAATGGCTTTATAAAGATTTTCTCCTCGCGTAACGGTATAAAAGTCTTAATTATAAATGATATCTTTAGATTTAGTTTCTCAGTCTGTTTTAGTTGTACAAAAGGTCTTAAGTTAAGTTAAGACCTTTATACCAATAGTAGTTTATTTAGTTTTTCAGTCTTTTTTAGTTGTACAAAAGGTCTTAAGTTAAGTTAAGACCTTTATACCAATAGTAGTTTATTTAGTTTCTCAGTCTTTTTTAGTTGTACAAAAGGTCTTAAGTTAAGTTAAGACCTTTATACCAATAGTAGTTTATTTAGTTTCTCAGTCTTTTTTAGTTGTACAAAAGGTCTTAAGTTAAGTTAAGACCTTTATACCAATAGTAGTTTATTTAGTTTCTCAGTCTTTTTTAGTTGTACAAAAGGTCTTAAGTTAAGTTAAGACCTTTATACCAATAGTAGTTTATTTAGTTTCTCAGTCTTTTTTAGTTGTACAAAAGGTCTTAAGTTAAGTTAAGACCTTTATACCAATAGTAGTTAATTTAGTTTCTCAGTCTTTTTTAGTTGTACAACAGGTCTTTAGTTGATTTAAGACCTTTATACGAACAGTAGTTTATTTAGTTTAGATTTAGTTTCTCAGTCTTGTTCAGTACAAAAGGTCTTAAGCTGAGTTAAGACCTTTATACCAATATTAGTTAATTTAGTTTCTCAGTCTTGTTTAGTACAAAAGGTCTTAAGTTGAGTTAACCTTTATACCAATAGTAGTTTATTACTTCACCAATATCAATTCCTGAGATCAACTGGGGAAAAAACAAATTGAAGTAGTCGAAATGATAAAAAACCAAAGGCAAACTCGTGACTTAAGTAACTATAGTAATAATTTACCAGGTCAAAAGGTATTAAGTTACACTACAAACTGTTTAAAGGTCTTAAGTCTTGAATTGCCCCCCAATAAAAAGGCCACATGGTAGACGTAAAAGGAATTTTATTTTCGTTGATTAGTAGAAAACAAAAGAAAATATGTATAACAAAATAAAAAATACAATTTTTAGAAGAGACAATTGCAAAAACTATCGTTAGATATTAACAAATATATATGTATATGTATAGTAATATACATGTAAATATATATGTATAGTATACTGTCTGAAATTTTAATTTACTTCTCCTGAAAAATGACTATTTTCTAGTTAAGACCTTTATACCTATCACTACAGATATAATTTAACACTCCACCTGCCTGTTATGGGCATAAAAAAAGGTTGAAAAAATCTAAATTAACCAACAAACGTAGAATTGAACAGGCAAAGTGTTAGCGTAAACATCGTAATAACTAGACGAGTATTTACAGAGATATCTGTTCTCAAACTCAACCGAACGCAATTAAGAATCCGATGATAGTATCAAAATTTACCTTTGTGTGTGTGTATAAAACGTAGAAATTTTATAAAATCACCAAGAAAAATACCGCGGTATACCATGAATTTACTTTAAAAAAATATAAATTAACAATATACACACAACTTGGTAGTTCGTTAGCAGTTTATAAAAGTTGTTACCGTATATTTCTCTTTCGGTAGATATGAGAAATGTTTCAAACTTTTAATGAGAGAAAATTTCAGTACTAACTTTTAAACTTTTTTTTTAAAAAAATATACATGTAGACTACTATGTACACCTACATAAGTTGAAAAAGAAATCAAAGATGTATTTTTTTGAACGTTTTCGTTACGTTATAGGTTTCACTTTAAAAAAAAAATGAAAATTATGTTAAACTTTTCTTGTAAATCTGCTCCATTCTTTCTGAATGTTACTTGGAAACATTTCAACAATTCTTCTACATTTTTAAGTTACCACCTTATCAACTTTTCCACCCTTAAATATTACAGAATACAATTTATAAACCGTGCTTCCCAACGAATTTGACGTAGTGATACCCGTATACTTACGAACCGAGACGTAAGTAAAACGTGATGTGGGAAGCTATTCTCCGCCAGCGACTAGCTGATTAGTGGAATTTTTCCTCTTGAAATACTATAGAAATTTTTCTTTAACAAAAATTATTAGGACAAAATTTTCATTGAACGCTACTATAACGAAAAATGTTTGGTCAACCACAGAACAAAAGAACCATATTCTGTTGGTACAATGAATCGCATTCAGCATGTACTGCGTAATTTTTGAATACTGTACACAATATGTATAGACTGTATTACAAAATTACGCATGAGGAGTAGGCCCACATATTCCACATCTTGTAGGGTACAATATTAGCCTATGTGAAATGTTCGGTTTTTGTTTTTAAAAAAAAATTTTGTTTTTATTTTTCCATAACTCGAAATTTCTGTAACTCGAATTGTTTTCCCCATCCTTCGAGGATTCGAGTTATAGAAGCTGCTAGTAAACTAGCGTCATGGGAACCGTCACCGATGCGCTAGTAGGTCCTGATAGTAGACTAGCAGCTGGTTTAGTAAGTGACTTTGAACATGTTTGATTTTACTAGCGCTAGTAGGGGAGAAAAGGTCACGTGATTCACTAGCGCTAGTAAACTAGCTCGGTGTGAACATTTGGAAACGTTTCTAGTAACTAACAAGCTACTAGGTACAAGCAACTAGCATTTTTTTTTAGTAGCACCTAGTTTAGCTAGTGACTTTGAACATGTTTGATTTTAATAGCGCTAGTAGGGGAAAAGAGGTCACGTGATTCACTAGCGCTAGTTAACTAGCTTAGTGTGAACATTTGGAAACGTTGTTAGGTACTAATAAGCTGCTAGGTACAAGCAACTAGCAATTGTTTATTTTTTAGTAGCACCTAGTTTAGCTAGTGACTTTAAACATGTTTGAATTTACTAGGGCTAGTACGGAAGAAAAGGTCACATGATTGACTAGGGCTAGTAAACTAGCTCAGTGTGAACATTTGGAAACGTAGCTAATTCCTAATAAGCTACAAATACATCAATTAATAAACTAGCGTCGTGGGAATCGTCACCGACGCGCTAGTAGGTCCTACTACAGGGTTATTTTTTAGTCCTGTTACCCAATTGTTAATGTCTGGTAATATTTTTCTAAAAAAAATAAATTTTGTTTTGTGACACTAAGTTGGTAGCCCTACTCAACCAGTATGGATATGGCAGTGTGAGTTGATTCTCCTTGAGCTGTGTAAAATTTTGTGCTATTTCCGGTCGTGCTACGAACAGAATGTCTTTTATCCTAAAACAATCTCTTGTTTAAATCTGGAGGCTGAAGCTCTAGAACTAATCGTATGTGATACGGATACAATTTCAATTTTTTTAGCAGCTTTCTGAGCACTCGAACATGACAAATCAACATGGGTGGAAAGTTTTTGTAAACTTTTCCATGGAGAATTGAGCAATCTTGTTTTCACATTCTCTTGATGTCATCTGTCAAGAGAGTTGGTCGACAACTACGTTTTCTGCTGCAAACAATACCTGCCTCTAAAAATCAGTTAGTTAGCCAAGAAATTGACTAGAATAGAGTGGAGGAACACCAAAAAATTTAATTTGAAATGATTCTTTTACACTCGCATACGATTTTGTAGCAAAATATTGTTCAAGAATGAAAACCCGTTGTTCTAGGGTAAAAGACATTATGTTCGTAACACAACTGGAAACAGCACAAAATTTTACGCAACTCAAGGAGAATCAACTCAAACTGTCGTATCTATACCGGTTGAGTAGGGCTACCAACTTTGTGTCACAAAACAAAATATCCCTTTCTTAGAAAAAAATTACCAGACATTAACAATTGGGTAACAGGACTAAAAAATCACCCTGTAGTACTAGCAGCTGGTAAACTAGCTGCTAGTAGACTAGCAGCTAACGTTGTGAAAACGAACAACTAGCAGCTAGTTTAATTAGTGACTTTGAACATGTTTGATTTTACTAGGGCTAGTAGGGGAGTAAGGTCACGTGATTGTCACTATCGCTAGTAAATTAGCTCAGTGTGAACGTTTGGTGAACGTTACTAGTTGCGAATCAACTGCTACTACTAGCAGCTAGTAAACTAGCGTCGTGAGAATACGCCTTTAAGGGCGATTCGGAAGAAAGAAGTTATTGGGGACAATTTTTAGTTGCCAACTTAAAGTTGTAAAAACTTATATTAAGAAAAAAATGAGCTTTTTCGAAATAATTTAAAACAAGCTACTGTAAGATCATAACATAAAACGAAGTATGATTGAGACGCGAAGCGAATGAAACTTGCTAGTTCCTCCATTAAAACAATAACAATTTGATCACACACATTCAACACCAAAATAACTGCTCATTTATGAAATTTCTGTGGTATATATTAACTTTTTTAGATCTTTTTCCTTCTGCTTTTACGTTTATAGAAAGCAATAAGGTAGGTAAGTTGAGTTGGAAACGGCAAGATTTTTCGATTACTCTCAAGTTGTAAAACTTCCGAGTTTATCTACACCGTGAGGTTTTACTTTTAAAGCTGTTGTTTCATTTTACCGGGATTCGCTTTAACTACAAGAAACTTTAATAAAAGCTTTTCTATTTTATTTAATTCAAGATATAAAAATAATATGGATGCGATTACAACAGAATTTTACGGGTAACTGCTATGAAATTTTTAATAAGATTCGTCTACATCGGTTTTACCATGCAATCGTTACTTTTTTATTGGATAGTCTTAACCTTTTTTAATTTTTCTGGGAATCACATGAAAATAGAATGTCAAACTAAATAGACATGACCTACCGGTTCCAAGGTTATTGTAGAAAATAATTCTATTTCTTCTTTTAAAATCAAACAATCAATTAATTGCACCAGCGCTGCGCAAATGTTAACTAAATTATGTTGTCAAGAAGTTATTTTTTACCGTTTATTTAGAATGTCACAGGATTAACTACGTTTAAATGCATGGCTTTATAAACAAAGGCGAACAAGAGGACTAGAAAGACCGAGGAAGAGATGGACGACAGAATAGGCTCAATTACAGCCTGATCCATGATGGACGATGACGGCGAAAAGAATAAGAAGAAATAACTATAATGATAAAAACAGAGGTCTTAATAACGAATGGAATTAATTTGAAATTAAATGTATAATATAAGCTCGTATATCCGGATGTCTGTGTGTCAGTCTGTCTGTCTGTAAAAAAACAAAAAACCTCCACAACGGAAAATCATACGATATTGAAACCTACAACTTAAATTAGGCACCACAATGAGACCCGACACGAAAATTTTCATCAAAATCGGTCAACCAGAATAGTAGTTTATTCATGGGTTTTTTCACTATTCTCAAAAACGGTTCCTAAGATTTTTTTAAAAATTGCTTCATTTACAACACTTTTTAAGCTCTACAAGATAGGATAAGCGCCATGTGTACTGAAATTCTTGGGGTATGCTCTCGTGGTAAAAAATGTTTTTTTTTTTAAGATTGCGTTCTTAATATGCACTTAAGGGCAAAAGTGTAAGCCAATATAATCAAAGTTGTAGAAATTTAAAAAAACCTAGCCTACAACTTTATTTTCAACAATTCTTTCTACAACGCTTCATTTAGTGGCAATTAGTGATTTTCTGTATATTGCTCATCAAAATTGGTAAAAAACTGAAGTTTTTAAGACCGCAGTCTTAGTGTGCGTTTCACGACAAAAAAATATAATTCAAAGTTATAGGAAATAAAAACTCTACTACTTTTTCACGCATTTCCTTCTGCAGAGCCTAGTTTAGCGTTAATTAGTGATTTCCCGTACTTTAAAGTTTTAGAGAGATTGATTTTAATTTTGCGTCATTCACTCATGATTAAACATAGGTTATATGTTTTGAACTACAAAAAAAAATAGTTCTGTATCTTACCATATGGTCAGACAATTATATGACTTAATCATTAAAGAACAGAATAGGTAAAGACACTAGTCAAGAGTTATCTCCTTTGAAAGTAATGGATTTTATTATACAGCCAGACCGTGTGGTGAATGAAGAGGAAGTATCATTTACAGGGTGGAAGATAGAAATATTTTTTTAAAGGGCCTGGCATGCTGATAAGACATACGTTTCCACTAAGTGAGGAAGGGAAAGGCAAACCACCTCACTCCTCGTTTTATTTAGTAAAGCCTTTAGAGTTTCTAACCTGCATTTCGGCTGATGACCTAAACAACATATGTATTATTATTTACGTTGGCAAGAGAAAGCCGTATCAAATACTTTGGTTATAAGCCACAAATATAATTTCCAGATTCAAGTTGAGAATTAAATCCCGAGATCTTCCGCTTTGTAGTGAAACACAATCAAGCGTTCTAACTAATAGAGCAATAAGGTGATCAAATGCAATTTAAATACTTTAACATTATATGATAAAAAACGATGATTTATTTGAAAAATAAATACAAAACTAAATCCATAGTTAACACCGTGTAAAGTAGTATTTTAAAAATATCAAGTTTATCAAGGTACATAAAAAAAATAATTACAATAAAAAATACATAAATACAAAAGTACAACAATGAAGTAAGTTCTTTTATTTGAAAACATCGTAAAAAGTTATCTCGAATGTATTTTTTGCATTTAAATAGCATATAATAAATTCTAAACGATAAAATGTTTGCAGTTCTGAATTCAGAAAAAGAAAGAAAGATGGAGAAAGATTTAAAAGAAGTCCTTTCCGACCAAAAAGAGAAATGGATGTTTACAGGAAGTATAAAACGGCGAAGTTGGTGCTAAGTGCTAAGTTATTTTCAAATCAACTAATGCTAGAAAATCTTTCCTTTATTTTTATCTCATTCAATTCCTCTTATTCCGTTCCCGAAGTACATAACAAAAAAACCTGTATCCAATCGGAGAAAATTTATTTAAATAATTTAATATTAAGATCTAAAAAAATAACTTTAGATATATTTTATTTAATGCAAAAAGACAATATCAATGTACTTAATTTATTTGCTCAATTCTTTTGATTTTATTATTTTATTCTTCTTCTTCTTTACACAATCAAGGATTAGGTTTCCGCCTATTCGACTTACAACAGCGACAAACTACTGAATAACTGCCATCTTTTATGTGGCCTCCCAACATCTCTCCTTCCGACCTTTCTGTATTACAAAACACTGGGGGATCCTTCCCACAGACATTCTCTACGTGTTTCCTCCATCGATTACGATATTCTGCAATCATCCCATTCAGATTGTAAACATCCAGTTCGGTTCTTATGTCCTCATTTCTTAGTTGATCCCTACGACTGCACCTTTTGTTCTTTGTAGGAGTCGCATCTCTGCCGCCAGTACTGTACTCTACTGTGGTCTGGTACTAATCCACGACTCGCTTCCAAAGAGAAGAACTGGGGCAGCCATCAACTTGTAAAACTTACTCTGGGTTTCTTTTCTTGTTTTCCTGCCTAGGGGTTCTGCTAATACTTCCGCACACTGCTTGGAATTTGTCAATTTTCTTCTCTATGTCCAAATCTTGATCAAACCCGATGTCACAACCTAAATATCTGAATTGTGATACTTCTTCGATTACTACATAACTACCACAATTTTAGACCTGGTAGGATATTTACCAGTAAATGCCATTAACTTTAACTTTTTTGCGTAATATTATTTTGTTTGATTTATTATTTATATTAAAGAATGTTTGTTTCCACTTTCTTCAGAACTCTACGACTAAAGTTCTATTTTGGAATCTTCTTGGATTCCTTCGATCCATCGCTGTACGAAGTGTGGCAATTAAATAACGAGACTGACGTAAAAAAGTTTGTTTTAATTTGATACATAATCACTTATTGTCACCTTAAATACACACTCCTTCTCTATCCCTACAACGCTCCATGCGAATTTTCCATTGGTGGAAACAGTGCTGGAAGTCATCTTCTGTCAGCTCCTTCAGGACACGTGCCGCTTTCTCTTTTACAGCTTTCGCAGACTCAAATCTTATCCCTTTTAATGCAGATTTTACCTTAGGAAACAGCTAGAAGATAATAACATGTGATGAAACGTGGTTTCAAAGGTCAAAAAATTAATCAATATTACTACCTTGAGGTACTTTCTAAACTACGTCAAAGAGTAAGGAAAAAACGCCCCGCAATGAGGAAGGACAAATCATGGGTTCTCCACCAAGACAATGCCCCTTATCTGTCAAAAGGTTCCTAGCCAAGTACAGCATCTCAGTGTAAGAACATCCACGTTATTCACCAGATCTTTCACCATGTGACTTCTACCTGTTCCCTAAGGTGAAATCTGCATTAAAAGGGACAAGATTTGAGCCTGTGGAAGCTGTAAAAGAGAAAGCGGCATGTGTCCTGAAGGAGCTGACAGAAGATGACTTGCAGCACTGTTTCCAACAATGGAAAATTCGCATGGAGCGTTGTAGGGATAGAGAAGGAGTGTATATTGAAGGTAACATTGAGTGATTGATTATGTATAAAATTAAAATATTTTTTTTTTACGTCTGTCTCATTGTTTAATAGCCACATATCGTATATACAGGACAAGAAATTGTAAAAAAAGATGAAAAATAATAAAGTATTACGCCAAACAGAGATAGCCAATCAAAACTATACATTATTTTATTCATCTATTAAAATTACAAGGACTTTAGCGACTATTTATTTATATTTTACCGTTTCCATAGAAACCAGATAGGATGATACGGAGCAAAAATAAATTAAAAAAACCGATCCTTTATCAGAGAATAGTCCACATTAGCATTTTTATTTTTAAACCAGACAGAAGTATTGATCTAGCATAATGTAAACAATATGTATATCTAACTCTGTTTTCACAAAAATAACGTACAATATTAAAGAGAAAAATACAGCATTTTCGAACAACAAGTTACAATAAAAACCACAAAATTTATAAACGGGTTAAGTTTTCGCGCGCGTATTCCTTCCAAGTCTCTCCAGTTATAGCTCTTAACTCATTGTTATTAGACATCATGGTGAAAGACCGTTCCACCGTGATTAAAACGCTTCTTCTTCTATCGCTTACGGATTAGGCGCTACGCCTGTTATAGCCTCAAACCACCTTTTCCTTGGTCTACCCAAGGTTCTTCTTCTGCCAATTGTTCTGTCTTATTATGGGCAAACAGGAATATACAAGGAAGATAAATGTATTCATGTCGATTCTTCAAAATAGAGTTTTCACTGGATATACACGTTTTTAGTCCCCCCTGAACCCCAAAAAACATGTTTTTAGGGATTGTTATGTGTGTGTGTGTACGCGTGTGTGTGAACAAAATATCTCACGAACGGAATAGTGTACGAATAGTTAAAACTTGAAACTTAAGTTAAGAACCCCATTAGGATACCCGACACGGACATTTTCATTAAAATCAGTCAACCATGTACGAAGTACAAACTTCGTTGTACTTCGTACAACTTAAGAACTACAAAAGTTTAAGTTAAAACTTTTGTAGTTTATTCGTGTAATTTTTCATTTCTTTGAGATTTTCACAAAAACGGCCCCTAAGATTTAAAAAAAAAAATTGCCTCATTTACTACATTTTTCATACGAGAACTGCATCAAACCAGTCCAGAGATTGATGACAAAAAATTAATTTAGTGTTTTCTGCGTTAGCTGGATTACTTACTGATGGTTAGTCACGAAATTAACTTTGTTTGAGACGAAGTATAAGAAAGGAACAATCTACTGCGCATGCCTAGTTTCTCTATTACAATCCTAAAAACATACTGACACCGTAGTTCATTAGAATACACAGTCCTTATTTTATTACGGGACGAGTGTTGCAGGAAATATTGTTTTGATTTGGCTATTCTGTTTTTACTTTTTAGGCTAATTTATACAAATAAAAGTATTTTAATTCGTTAAAACTCATTCCGTTTCTTTTCATTTTAATTCTTCACATTTTATTCATTATTCTGTAGTGTTGTTATAAATTAGTTATCTATCCGTGTACTATAAGTTTATCAAGTCGACCGTTCGAAAGTAGGGTAAAACAATTCGAAGTGCAGAACGAAATGTTATTTTAAATGTTATTAAGTGTTGTAAAGAAGAAGCAAAAAATCTGGTGTGAAACACTCACACAACTTTCACTTGCCAATGCAAATAATTAACAATAAATCTAATATTAGTAATAAAACATTAGACATAAACAAAAAAACTAACCTTAATAAACATAACCTAATTTTAATCATGAGTGAAAGACGCAAAATGAAAATCAACCTCAGTTTGGCTTCAAAATACAGAAAATCACTCTTTCACGCTAAACTAGGCTCTGTAGAGAAAAATGTTTTAAATAAAAGTTGCAGATCTTTTAATTTTCTATAAATTTGATTATATACACTTTTATTATAAAATGCATACTAAGGCCGAAATCTTAAAAAAATCGATTTTTCTCACGTTTTCGTGAGAAAAAAACATAAAATTGCTAATTACTGCTAAACTAAGCGTTATACCAAAAAATGTTTGAAATAAAAGTTGTAGGTTTTTAAATTCTCTACAACTTTTATTATATAAATTTTTTCGCTAAATTGCATATTAAAGCCGTAATCTTAAAAAAACTTTGTTTTTACGTGAAAACAGCCTCACCCAGAATTTCAGCAAACATGGCGCCTACCCTATCTTGTAGAGAAAAAAAAATTGAGTAAATGAGGCGATTTTTAAAAAAATCGTAGGACCAGTTTTTGAGAAAATCGCAAAAAAGTGAAAAATTACACGAATAAACTACTACTTCCGGTTGACCGATTTTGATGAAAATGTTCGTGTCGGGTCCGGTAGTGGTATGTAACTTAAGTTTCAAGTTTCAAGTTCGTACGATGTTTCGTTCTTGAGATATTCTGTTCACACACAGACACACACACACACAGACCAATCGCTAAAAACATGTTTTTTGGGTTCAGGGGGTCTGAAAACGTATAGATCCGGTGAAAACTCGATTTCGAAAAATCGACATGAAAACAATACTTTCCTTCCTATATATTCATATAGGCAAGAGAAAGTAAAAATACACTATATATAGCCTACTACACAGTTGCATGTTTATAGAAATGTACGTACTACGCTAGCAGTCCCGGGTTCATCTCGTCATTGCATATCAGTAATGTTTTTTTTTTTATTATTTATATAACGTCGCATCAACTGCAGTGGTCATTACCGACGACGTTGGGGTGTAACTTTATACAATGTAGGATGAAATGATTTTTTTGTAACGTATGAAAATATGCCGTGCCTGAGTGGGATTCGAACCCAGGACCGTATGATGAAAGGCGAGCACGTTACCCACTGCGCCAATGCGACCGGCATATCAGTAATGTTGTTTTTAAATGTATGAACAGATAACAGATTTTACTGTCTAAATAATAAAAAATCTGCGATTTCGGAAACTTGTTTGCAAATGAGAGATCTTGGTAGACAGGAATTAATCAAACTGTCAACAACTCGGCTACGTTAGAAAGATCACATATATCTATTCACTAATAATTTTACAGTTTGAAAATAGTAGAAATTTAAACATAAATGGAAATTCCTAGTTTCCTACATACAATGAAAATTCAAAACAGTCGGCATAATTTAATTCAATAAACTAACTCGACTGTACACGAAATAGGCAAGACCAATCATAAGGGTGGGGGGGTTCATAATACTGCCCTAAAATCATCGCCACCTTCCCACACGAACAATAAACCATGGCTGACTCTATCCCAATACATTAACGTCACTATATTTGAGCAACGACGTGGAAGCGTGAATATGTACACGGGACGTAAATGTATTTATCTACGTGTGTGTATTTGACACGTAAATGGAACATGCACACAGAGCTAAAATATATATCCAAGGTACACACAACGTACGCCAGATGTAATGGGTTTGTTTATTTGTGCTATTTAGGAATATCTCTGATTTACTGAAATCACAGCGTGCGCGCATATATATATATAAATATATATTTATATATATATACACACACACACACACACACACACAACATATTCATAAGTCTTTCGTTTGTTAGGATTTGCTAGTAAACGGGAACACACAGCGGGATTTTGTTCGGTGGGAGTCGCTGTTAACCTCCATATATTTTGAAACGGGCCAACCCTACTAGAATTCCGACGTTGCGGTCGAAATTTATGTTGTGGTATATTTGTGAATGTATGTGTGTGTGGAATTAATGTGTATGTGCGTCTTTGTACACACATGAATATCCTGTAGAGATATTTTTGGTACTAATAACCGAGACCCACGTTATGACCGTACGTACGGTTTTATCTTGTGTGTGTATATATATATATATATACACACACAAGATAAAACCATACGTACGGTATGGTTCTATATATATATATATATATATATAGAATGATTCAGAACTAAACAATATCTCGGTAGCTTATTCTGTAGCTAAAAATCTGGTGAGAAACACAAACGACTTTCTCTTGCCAATGCGAATAATGATCAATATAACCTAACATTAGAAATAAACAAAAAAATCTGGTGTGAAACACTCACACAACTTTCTCTTGCCAATGCGAATAATTTACTATATAATTTAACATTAGTAATAAAATATTAGAAATAAACAAAAAACTAACCTCAATAAACATAACCTTATTTTAATCATGAGTGAAACACTCAAAGTGAAAATCAACCTCAGTCTGGCTTAAAAATACGGAAAATCACTATTTCACGCTAAACTAGGCTCTGTAGAGAAAAATACGTTAAATAAAAGTTGTAGATCTTTAAATTTCCTATAAATTTGGTTATATACACTTTTGTCGTAAAATGCATACTAAGGCCAAAATCTTAAGAAAATCGATTTTTGACACGTTTTCGTGAGAAAAAATCAGAAAATCGCTAATTACTGCTAAACTAAGCGTCATACAAAAAAATGTTTGAAACAGAAGTTGTAGGTTTTTAAATTCTCTACAACTTTTATTATAGGCCTATAAGTTTTTGCGCTAAAATTTATATTAAAGCCGTAATCTTAAAAAAACAACGTTTTTACGTGAAAACAGCCTCACCGAGAATTTCAGCAAACATGGCGCCGACCCTATCTTGTAGAGAATAAAAAATTGAGTAAAATAGGCGATTTTAAAAAAAATCGTAGGACCAGTTTTTGAGAAAATCGCAAAAAACTGAAAAATTATACGAATAAACTACTACTTCCGGTTGACCGATTTTGATGAAAATGTTCGTGTCGTGTCCGGGAGTGGTATGTAACTTAAGTTTCAAGTTTCAAGTTCGTACGATGTTCCGTTCTTGAGATATTCTGTTCACACACACACACACACACCAATCGCTAAAAACATGTTTTTTGGGGTCAGGGGGTCTGAAAACGTATAGATCCGGTGAAAACTCGATTTCGAAAAATCGACATGAAAACAATACTTTCCTTCCTATATATTCATATAGGCAAGAGAAAGTAAAAACTAACTTCAAAAACAACATAACCTAAATTTAATCATGAGTGAATAATGCAAAATTAATATCAACCTCAGTTTGGCTTAATTAATAATACGAAAAATCTCTCTTTCACGCTAAACTAGCTCTATAGAGAAAAATGCACTGTTAATAAACGTTGTAGATATCTAAATTTTCTATTAATTTGATTATATACACTTTTGTCGTGAAATGTATACTAATGCTGAAATCTTAAAAAAACCATTTTTGTACCGATTACTATGAAAAAAATTACGATTTCCCGCTAAACTGAGCGTTATACAAAAAAAAATATTAAAAACTAAAGTTGTAGATTTTTAAATTTTCTACAACTTTTATTATATAAAATTTTGTGTTAAAATGCATATTAACGCCGCAATCTTAAAAAACCAATTTTTTTCTATGAGAGGACAGCCTCTCCAAGAATTTCAGCAGACATAACGCCTACCCTTATCTTGTAGCGTATAAAAAATGTATTAAATGAGGAAATTTTTAGAAAAATCGTAGGAGCCGTTTTTGAGAAATCGCTAAAAAGTGAAAAATGACACGAATAAACTACTACTTCCGGTTAACAGATTTTGATGAAAATGTTCGTGTCGGGTCCTCTAGTGGTATCTAACCTACGTTTCAAGTTTCAAGTAGGCTACGTACGATGTTCCGTTTTTAAGATATTTTGTTCACACACACATACAGACCAATCGCTGAAACCATGTTTGTTGGGTTCAGGGGGTCTGAAAACGTGTAGATCCGGTGAAAACTCGTTTAGCGAAAAATCGACGTGAAAACAATACTTTCCTTCTAATTGATTCATATAGGCAAGAGAAAGTAAAAATTAAAGTACTTTACGAATTAGTTATTTTACAATTCACACTCCACAGAGTTTGTAAAAAAAAAAATCAGATAATTTCGAATTTCAGTGATTGAATATTACAATAACTTATACAAATTCAACTGTATCCACAACGAAAAATACATTTAGGATTGTTTTATAAATTAGGAAACAATTTTAAACCGTTATCTAATAACACTAATTAACCCAATAATTACGGTACACCAAAATGAAGCAGTAACAAATTAGATTAAGTAATAATACCAAAATTAATAAACAATTTCTGGTGCGGTCAAAATACAATCAACTAGAATAATGGAAACAGATACAGTAAGCCTTTGCTGAATAGAAATTTCGATTTCGACCTCAAAGTAACTTGACTTTATCACGACTCGATCAAATTGATAAGACTAAATTTCAACCATAGTGGAGAGGAAAGACCAAGGCGAATGAAAATTCAATTTAATATTATAAAGGTCGCGACCTATTAAGCGAATTTCAAATTAACAACATGGTTGAAGGTGTATAACGGAACCCTATATATTTTGGGGTCGAAACCGGGGATGGGGGATGGAGAGACGATGAAATGTGGTCTTTCTATAGTGGTACAAGAGAGGGATGCTTTAACCCTATCCCGGTGTACTCTATTAACCAATCCATCAAATGTTACCCTATTCTCTAATATAGAGAGAACAACCCTCTCCTCAGAATTACCCACAATACTTGCTTGCTTTGCTTTCTCTCAGCATTCAGAGTTTGCGGCCTGCAGATCCATGTACAATAGTTATTATTAAATACGGTAGCAAATTTAGTGGATATAATAATTTATACCAGTAAATGTGCCGGCGCATTGCGCGGGTAAGATAAGATCATCAGTAGAATATGTAAGGGATATAAGATCACTCATGTTTCTTCACAGAAAAATCAATGTTCGAACTCCTTAAGATTAAATGATTTTGTCGGTACTTTTCCATTATCTAGACTTTTTCACAGATTTTTTTACTTTCTCTTGCCTACATGAATGTATAAAAAAGAAAGTATAGCTTTCATGTCAATTATTCAAAATCGAGTTTTCACCGGATATACACGTTTTCAGACCACCTGAACCTACTACAAAAACATGTTTTTAGCGATTGCTCTCTCTCTCTCTCTCTCTGTATGTGTGTGTGTGTAAAGAAAATATCTCAAGAATGGAACATTGTACGAAGTTGAAACTTAAGTTAGGTACCACTAGAGGACCTGACAAGAACATTTTCACCAAAATCGGTCAACCGTAAGAAGTAGTTTATTTGTGTAATCTCTCACTTTTTGTGATTTTCTCAAAAACGGCTTTTAAGATTTTTTTTTAAATCGCCTCATTTACTATAAATAGTTTATCCTCTACAATCTACATTATAGGGTAGGTGCCATGTCTGCTGAAATTCTTGGCGAGGCTGTGGTCTCGCAGAAAAAAATGTCTTTTTTTTAAGATTGGGGCTTTAATATGCATTTTAGCTCAAAAATGGATAAACAAAAGTTGTAGAGAATTAAAAATCCTAAAACTTTTATTTTAAACGTTCCTTTGTATAACGCTTAGTTTAGCAGTAATTAGTAATTTTCTGTTTTTTTTTTCATGAAAATGTGTAAAAAATTGTTTTTTTTTTTAAATAAAGATTTCAGCTTTAGTATGCATTTTACGACAAAAGTGTATAATCAAATTTATAGGAAATTAAAAGATCTACAACTTTAATTTTAAGCATTTTTTTTACAGAGCCCCTAGTTTATCGTGAAAGAGTGATTTTCCGTATTTTTAAGCCAAACATAGGTTGATTTACATTTTGCATCATTCACTCATGATTAAAATAAGTTATATTTTTTGAGGTTAGTTTTCTGCTTATTTCTAATGTTTTAATACTAATATTACGATATATTGTTCATTATTTGCACTGGCACGAGAAAGTTGTGTGAGTGTTTCAAACTACGTTTTTTTATTTATAAATAAATAAAATAACGCTGTTAAATGACTAACAAATACATGAAAGTTAAAATAAAACTTGTACAACATATTATTCTGAGAAAATTGGTATTTGAACAACGACAAATACGTTACTATAGTTTTCGTTCGTAAAATAACCAAACTAGATAATCTAATTGGTCCGTTCGTTTGGGTATCGTAGAACAGAAAAATATCAGCGGAAATAGGAGTGGTATCCACATGATAAAAGAGCACAATTTCGTCTTACACCTGATGTTTTCTTTTTACTTTCTCTTGCCTATATGAATATATAGGAAGGAAAGTATTGTTTTCATGTCGATTTTTCGAAATCGAGTTTTCACCGGATCTATACGTTTTCAGACCCCCTGAACCCAAAAAACATGTTTTTAGCGATTGGTCTGTGTGTGTGTCTGTGTGTCTGTGTGTCTGTGTGTGTGTGTGTGTGAACAGAATATCTCAAGAACGGAACATCGTACGAACTTGAAACTTGAAACTTAAGTTACATACCACTACCGGACGCAACACGAACATTTTCATCAAAATCGGTCAACCGGAAGTAGTAGTTTATTCGTATAATTTTTCAGTTTTTTGCGATTTTCTCAAAAACTGGTCCTACGATTTTTTTTAAAATCGCCTATTTTACTCAATTTTTTATTCTCTACAAGATAGGGTAGGCGCCATGTTTGCTGAAATTCTCGGTGAGGCTGTTTTCACGTAAAAACGTTGTTTTTTTAAGTTTACGGCTTTAATATAAATTTCAGCGCAAAAACTTATATAATAAAAGTTGTAGAGAATTTAAAAACCTACAACTTCTGTTTCAAACATTTTTTTGTATAACGCTTAGTTTAGCGGTAATTTGCGATTTTCTGTTTCTTTTCTCACGAAAACGTGAGAAAAATCGATTTTTTTAACATTTCGGTCTTAGTATGCATTTTACGACAAAAGTGTATATAATAAAAGTTATAGAAAATTAAAAGATCTACAACTTTTGTTCAGAGCATTTTTCTCTACAGAGCCTAGTTTAGCGTGAAAGCGTGATTTTCCGTATTTTTAAGCCAAACTGAGTTCGATTGTCATTTTGCGTCATTCACTCGTGATTAAAATAAGGTTATGTTTTTGAGGTTAGTTTTTGTTTATTTCTAATATTTTATTAATAATGTTAGGTTTATTATTAATCATTTGCATTGGCAAGAGAAAGTTGTGTGAGTGTTTCACACCAGATTTTTTCACTATACTTAGGTCTTCCTATCTTATGAACATTTTTAATTGAGTTTGTCATCTCCTATTTTTCTTAAAACCGCTCAAATTATTTTAAATTATTTTTCTAAATTCATCCCATTTTTCCCGCCTTCATCTCATTGATATGTTTTTTTTTATTTCAGTGGACCATTATATTCCTGTTTTGTAATTTTATCTTAAAAGTTTTAAAACTTAAGTACACTAGATCTACTTACAAACAAGACCGAACTTTCACCCAAGAGGTTATTGAGAACTTACCTAAAACAAAAGAAAAATTCAAAAAATTAGTCATACAATAAAATAAAATATAGGATAAAAAATGAGTTCTTAAGTCTTATACATTTTACGGTAAGATAATTCAAACTGTAACGTAAATTAAACAGAACAATGTTAATTAGCTATTCGATTGTACCTAATTAATATTAATACGAGGGAACAAAAGTACAAAAGGGAATCAAAAGTAACAAGACTCGGGCTGTCGACGGACGCGATATTGAGCTCATACAGGGAAACTCTTATTAAATTAGTATGGGAAGCGTCATCACTGTGAAGTCCAATCGTTCGTCTATAATAAATTTTTATGTGAAACAAGATTTCGCTTTCGGGGAAAACGTCAAAATGGCTGCGAAAACTCTTTCAATCCCCAAATAGCTTACACGGAAGATGCACTGTGTAAAGTTTATGTCTACGACTAGTTTTCACGTGTCAAAATAAGAGGAAAAGTCGGTTGAAGACTAACCTCATTCTGGGCGCACCTCAACTTCAAGGACAGATTTTTTTTTGATGTCAGAGGTGTTGTGCACACCGAGTTCGTTCTATTAGGCCAAACAGTTAACCAATATTTCTACATGGAGGTCTTGAAGAGATCGTGAAAGAGCATCAGGAAGAAAAGGGCGGATCTTTGTCGCACAGGTGGTGTTTTTCCACCACGACAACGCGTTATCCGTGAAGCAGTTTCTGACAAAGAATGGTATAACCCCGATTGTTCACCCCATATAACAAAAATATGAAGTGAAACACTCTCACGGCTTTCTCTGGCCAGTGCAAATAATTAACAATATAACCTAATAAAAATAATATAACATTAGAAATAAAAAACTAACCTCAAAAACCATAACCTAATTTTAATCAAGAGCGAATGATGCAAAATAAAAACCAACCTTAGCTAGGCTTAAAAATCACTCTTTCACGCTTTAACACTAAACTAGGCTCTGTAGAGAAAAATGATAGAAATGAAAGTTTCCGATCTCTTCATTTCCTATAAATTTTATTACATGCACTTTTGTCATAAAATGCATACTAAGGCCGAAATATTAACAATTGGATTTTTTATAGATTTTTATGAAAAAAGAAACAGAAAAACATTAATTACCGCTAAATTTGAGTTAAATACAAAGAAATGTTTGAATTAAAAGTTGTAGGGTTTTAAATTTTCTACAACTTTCGACTATATAAAGTTTTGCCCTAAAATGCATCTTAACGCTGCAATCTCAAAAACCATTTTTCTACAAAAGCACAGACTCCCTAAAAATTTAAGCAGACATGGCGCCTACCCTATCTTGTAGAGCATCAAAACTGTAGTAAATTAGGCGATTTTTAATAAATTGTAGGAGCCATTTTTGAAAAAATCGTAAAAAAGTGAAAAATGACACGAATAAACTACTACTTCCGGTTGATTGATTTTGATGAAAATGTTCGTGTCGGGTTTTCCAGTGGTATCTAGCTAAAGTTTCAAGTTTCAACTTCGTACGATGTTCCGTTCTTGAGATATTTTGTTCACACACACGCACACGCACGCACGCACACACAACCCACACACACACACACACACACACACACACACACACCAATCGCTAAAACCATGTTTTTTTGGGCTCAGGGAGTCTAAAAACGCGTACATTCGGTGAAAACTCGATTTAGAAAAATCGACATGAAAACAATACTTTCCTTTCTATATACTTATACAGACAAGGGGCAAAAAAAAGTAAAAATCAATTTCGAAGCCTTTGAAGGACTTAACAAAAGCTATAAATATTGATAAGTAATTTAAGTCCGAGTATTAAATAAGTTGGGCAAATAAAACACTTAAACGAAGCCTACAATTACACTAACAGAATTAGATATATAACTGGTCAAGTTTCAGACATTGGTAAATACATTAGAGTTAGTTTTCAGTTGAAATGTTCGCAGGGAATTTACAAGTAGCACTAGTCGATCACAATAATAATCTTATTAACCCAATACACTAAAACAGTCATCGAAACTTTATGCAGTCCTGTTTCAACTCGAAACTGTTCTGTTATTATATAATGAGCGAATTCTGAACTCACCAATAAATTATTCCATTAACAATTTAACTTAAATGTTTATGTTTAAGTTAACCAATTATGTAGCTATAATAAACAAAAGTAACAATAATAACAGTTATATATTCCTAAAATTATTACATAAACAAAGCTTAAATAATTTTCTAGGTAATTTTTTTGTTGGTTTGTTAACCCTCTTAGTGTCAAAGCCTATTTGCATTTTCAATGCGAAAAATGCCAAGGAGAAATTGTAAGAATTGTAATGTTTAAAAAACAAATAATCATAAAAACTCAAACCGTTTGAACAATTTCGACATTTTTTTACTTTCGCTTGCCTATATGAATATATAGGAAGAAAAGTAGCTACAATATTTTTCATGTCGATTTTTCGAAATCGAGTTTTCACCGGATCTACGCGTTTACAGACCCCCTGAACCCAAAAAACATGTTTTTAGCGATTGGTCTGTGTTGTGTGTGTGTTGTGTGTGTGTGTGTGTGTGTGCGTGTGCGTGTGTGTGTGTGAACAGAATATCTCAAGAACTGAACATCGTACAAATTTGAAACTTAGAACTTAAGTACATACTACTACCGGACCCAACACGAACATTTTCATCAAAATCGATCAACCGGAAGTAGTAGTTTATTCGTGTAATTTTTCACTTTTTTGTGATTTTCTCAAAAACTGGTACGATTTTTGTTAAAATCGCCTGATTTACTAATTTTTTTATGCTCTACAAGATAGGGTAGGCGGTATGTCTGCTTAATTCTTGGAAAGGTCTTTTCTCGTAAAAAAATGTTTTTTAAGATTGTGACTTTAATACGAATTTAAGCGCATAAACGTATATAATAAAAGTTGTAGAGAATTTAAAATCTACAACTTTTATTTCAAACATTTTTTTGTGTAACGCTTAGTTTAGCGGTAATTAGCGATTTTCTGTTTTTTTCTCACGAAAACGTGTGAAAAATACATTTTTTTAAAGATTTCGGCCTTAGTATACATTTATCGACAAAAGTGTATATAGGCCTAATCAAATTTATAGGAAATTGAAAGATCTACAACTTTCATTTAAAACATTTTTCTCTACAGAGTCTAATTTAGCGTGAAAGAGTGATTTTCCGTATTTTTAAGCGAAAATGAGGTTGATTTTACTTTTGTGTCTTTCACTCATGATTAAAATAAGGTTATTTTTTTGAGGTTAGTTTTTTGTTTATATTGGTCATTATTTGCATTGGCAAGAGAAAGTTGTGTGAGTGTTCACACCAGATTTTTTTTCTCTACGTTTCATATAGGAAAGAAAAGGTATGAAAATAGATCGGAATCTATTCAAACTAACTATCGGGGTCTGAAATCTAACTATAAAAATAAATTCTAATCATTTTAAATTTAACTATACATATTTCATTAACCAAATCCGACATGTGGTATTGTAATTTGACAAGAGAACAAATAGATTTTCATTCTCAATAAAATTTAGAACGAGATAGTAATAGGATAAGTGTAAGTTTAAAGAGAGAGGAATGTATATATTGCAGGGCGAGTATAATTGGGAACAAGAAAATTGTATTATGAATGTTCCCTATAAATATAACCCTTTCCTGGAATATGAAATTGGAAATTGTATGCTTAGAAATCAATTTGTGAACAGACAAAACAAAATTGCTATATTATTATGTTCCCTGTTCTATTCAATTCATCCATGTAACCTAATTTAAATAAACGGATTTAAACTTAAATTTATTATCTCCTCTTTATTAAAGTAGTTTGTGTGTATTGGATTTCCAAATTGTTTTCTGATATTTAGTAGATTACAGCTACGAATATAAATGTTGAGTCACATATGAAACTTAATGGGTGATTTTTTTGTTCTACAGTTCTCGAATTTCAACCTAATCGATACAGTAACCCTCGCACGCACGCGGTTATAAAGATGGAATATCCTAAAAATTATCTTAAATTCTACTATGGACTCGTATAATTTGAAATATATTCGAATCAAGGTGAAATTGAAAATCAACATCAGTTTGGTTAAAAATACGGAAAATCATCACTCTTTCACGCTAAACTAGGCTGTGTAGAGAAAAATGCTCTAAATAAAAGTTGTAGATCTTTCAATTTCCTATAAATTTGATTATATACCATATACTACACTTTTGTCGTCTTTTCACTTTTTAATCTAAAGTGAAATTTCAAAATTTAATTTTCTTTAAAAATCAGCTGTTTAACAGCTGATTTTGGAGACGAAGGTTCCTGGTTCAAATCCTAGTAAAGGTAGTAACGTTTATACGGATTTGAATGCTAGGCAGTGGTTACCGGTGTACTTTGATGGTTGGGGTTCAATTAACCATACTCTCACAGGAATGGTCGGCCTGAGGCTGTACAAGACTACACGTCATTTACATCATCCTCATCTCATTGGGTCATGGGGTTGCTTATTGTTCTTAATTGAACAGATTGCAACGTACACACATTAGGAATTAAAAAATAAATAAAAGAAATATATATATACATATACAAACAAATTGACTGACAAAAGTAAACAATAAATTTTTTTCATTTGTAATGTTGTTGTTTAGGTCATCAGCCAAAAGGCTGGTTTGAACCTGTAGAGGTTTTACTAAGTAAAACGAGGAGTGAGGTGGTTTATCACTGCCTTCCTCACTGAGTGGAAAAGTACGCTTATCAGCATACCGGGCCCTCTGAAAAGCACATATTTTCCACTCTGCAAATGACACCTTCACTACGTTCACCACAGGGTCTGGCTGTATAATGAAATTCATTACTTTCAGAGAAAATAACTCTGATTAGTGTCTGTTACACCTCTACCTCTTCTGTTCTTAAATGATTCAGTCATTCAACTGGCTGACCATGTGATAAGAAACAGAACTATTTATTTTAGCCCTGCAACGAACAGATTGAGTGTAAAAATTTGACACTCCACCTGTCTGTTATGGGCAGTTGTAATACGGAATACAAAACGACCGAAATTGTCTGCGCTATAGAGATCTAGGATCAATACGTAACAGAAGGATTGTAATAGAAATGGAAACGAAATTTCATCACTAGAAATACATGGAATCTATCATTTGATGATCAAAAGCGTTTGTTGGTAAGGTGGGGTTGAGTAGGGAAATGGTGAGGGGAAAACCGGGGATCGGTGAGGACAGAGATCTATCAAATGATTTTAACCGAATCACTCCCACTACTTTATTACAAACGAATAAACCGCCCCACCACAATGTACTACTGTAAAGTTACACACCGTGTTTCAAAAAGAATTACCTGATTTGAACGTGTTATACAGAGTGATTTCTACTTTCTCTTGCCTATATGAATATATAGGAAGGAAAGTATTGTTTTCATGTCGATTTTTCGAAATCGAGTTTTCACCGGATCTATACGTTTTCAGACCCCCTGAACCCAAAAAACATGTTTTTAGCGATTGGTGTGTGTGTGTGTGTGTGTGTGTGTGTGTGTGTGTGTGTGCGTGTGTATATGTGTGTGTGTGTGTGTGTGTGTGTGTGTGTACAGAATATCTCAAGAACGGAACATCGTACGAACTTGAAACTTAAGTTACGTACCACCACCGGACTCGACACGAACATTTTCATCAAAATCGGTCAACCGGAAGTGGTAGTTTATTCGTGTAATTTTTCACTTTTTTGCGATTTTCTCAAAAACTGGTCCTACGATTTTTTTAAAAATCGCCTGGTTTACTCAATTTTTTATTCTCTACAAGATAGGGTAGGCGTCATGTTTGCTGAAATTCTGGGTGAGGCTGTTTTCACGTAAAAACGTTGTTTTTTTAAGATTACAGCTTTAATATGCATTTTAGCGCAAAACTTTATATAATAAAAGTTGTAGAGAATTGAAAATTCTACAACTTTTATTTCAAACAATTTTTTGTATAACGCTTAGTTTAGCGGTAATTTGCGATTTTCTGTTTTTTTTCTCACGAAAATGTGTGAAAAATTGATTTTTTTAAGATTTCGGCCTTAGTATACATTTTACGACAAAAGTGTATATAATTAAAATTATAGAAAATTAAAAGATCTACAAGATCTAAAAGATCTAAAAGTTTCAAGTTCGTACGATGTTTCGTTCTTCAAATATTCTGTTCACACACACACATACACTCACAGACACACACACACACACACACACACACACACACACACACACACACACACACACACACACACACACACACACACACACAGACCAATCGCTAAAAACATGTTTTTTGGGTTCAGGGGATCTGAAAACGTATAGGTCCGGTGAAAACTCGATTTCGAAAAATCGACATGAAAACAATACTTTCCTTCCTATATATTCATATAGGCAAGAGAAAGTAAAATAATAAATTTTGTTTTGTGACACTAAGTTGGTAGCCCTACTCAACCAGTATGGATATAGCAGTGTGAGTTGATTCTCCTTGAGCTGTGTAAAATTTTGTGCCATTTCCGGTCGTGCTACGAACAGAATGTCTTTTATCCTAAAACAATCTCTTGTTTAAATCTGGAGGTTGAAGGTCTAGAACTAATTGTATGTTATACGGATACAATTTCAATTTTTTAGCAGCTTTCTGAGCACTCGAACATGACAAATCAACATGGGAGGAAAGTTTTTGTAAACTTTTCCATGGAGAATTGAGCAATCTTGTTTTCACATTCTCTTGATGTCATCTGTCAAGAGAGTTGGTCGACCACTACGTTTTCTGCTGCAAACAATACCTGCCTCTAAAAATCAGTTAGTTAGCCTAGAAATTGACTAGAATAGAGTGGAGGAACACCAAAAAATTTAATTTGAAATGATTCTTTTACACTCGCATACGATTTTGTAGCAAAATATTGTTCAAGAATGAAAACCCGTTGTTCTAGGGTAAAAGACATTATGTTCGTAACACAACTGGAAACAGCACAAAATTTTACGCAACTCAAGGAGAATCAACTCAAACTGTCGTATCTATACCGGTTGAGTAGGGCTACCAACTTTGTGTCACAAAACAAAATATCCCTTTCTTAGAAAAAAATTACCAGACATTAACAATTGGGTAACACGACTAAAAAAATCACCCGGTATAATTCAAACTATAGTGGAAAGTCATTTATCCGAATGAATTGGGACCAGAAGGGTTCTGATAATCAAATAGTTCGGAATCAAATGGTAAATACTTTAATTTGATGCACTGTACCGTAACAATGTAATATAACCTAAATGTTTAATCTATACTAATACAATTAAGACAAAGCGTGTTTTTTTTGTGCAGGGTAATTTCCAAAACTACTAAACGTATTTTCATAAAATTTTGACAGGATATTTGTATTTGTATTCATAGCAACATTTTAATTTTTAATTTTCAAAAATTATAACCATAACGGCCCTAATGAAAATTTTCATAAATATATGTGTGTGTGTGTGTGTGTGTGTGTGTACAGTATTCAGATGAACTAATGTCCCTAGCCGTGGGAGTGAGAGAATGCATAACGCTCTCATTCACACAAGCCATACGCGCCGTTCCAATAACATTGTCGCATAATTTTACTCATTGTTGTGAGCAAGCGTTTATGCAGTAAACTAACAAGCGAGATAACGACTGTAGTATGTTTTCAGATTTGGATTATAACGGTAAAGACCTTTGAGCGCATGCGTAATTATGCCACATATCTCCCTCTCACTCGCTCGGCTATGGGACATTAGTTCGGCTGATACCTATACATGTGAGTACGTATTGCTGTTGAAATAGATGAAGGGGGTTCGATGAGGAGAAGAGACGTATGCGGAAGAATTTATCAAAACTTTGTATATATATATATATATATATATATAATTTACAACAAAAAATGTTTCTCAAGAACTGCAAAGTTAAGACATTACGAAACAGTAGTAAAGCCTGTGCCTTTATATGCATCGGAGACATTGACCTCAGAAAATAAAGGACTTATAGAAGATGTCGAGAAGAGAGAAAGAAGGATTCTGAGAAAGATCTATGGGCCACGATATGATGAAGAACACAATACCTATAAAAACGTTTCAAACACCAAATTGTATGAACATGTAGAGAGGATGTCAGAGACTTTCAGAAGAAGGAGAACGCGATTTTACGGGCACATAAAGAGGATGAGCAATGACAGACTGACAAAGAAAATTTTGAATAACTTTGATAATACTAAGACTACTTTGAAGTGGTTTATCAATACTAAAGATGATCTAAAAAAACTTCGAGTTGAAGAAGAGGACATTTACGATAGAGACAAATTTAGGCAGAAGACAAATGACAAAAGGATAAGTCTGCCTGTGCAATCTGCAAGAAGAGAGGGTACTGGTGGGAGGTGGACGGATGAGAGAAGAAAGGAGCATTCCGAACGAATGAAGGCTTTTTGGGCAGATAAGAGGAATGACATCCTGAGAAGAAGAGACCAAAATGCATAGTGCTTAACGTGATCCTTAGTCGGTCGATCAACGAATTAATAATAATAATATATATATATATATATGTGTGTGTGTGTGTGTGTGTGTGTGTGTGTGTGTGTATGTAGGAGTACACAGTCAATCTAGAAGCTACACAATTTCTGTTAAATATTTATTTAAAACCAAAATTGATTACACGTTTCGCGTGCGAAGCCGCACGGAGTATGCCAGTAGGTAAATAACAGGTAACTAAAACTTTAGTTCATAAAAAAACAGTAATTTATGCCATTTATTGCAAATGTACAGTAGGCCTGTTAAAGAATATAAAAACAAACGGAAAAATTACAGAATTTCAAAACTGAATAAATTAACGAAATAAAATATGGTAAAATCCTTTATGAAATATGTTTTTAACGCAGTTGTACATACTATACAGATTTTTACTTTCTCTTGCATATACCTACGAATATATAGGAAGGAAAGTATTGTTTTCATGTCTTGATTGATACACTTGATTGGTGTGTGTGTGTGTTAACAGAATATCTCAAGAACGGAACATCATACAAACTTCAATCTTAAGTTTTATATAGCTACTACTCCTGGACCCGACACGAATCCTTTCATCAAAATCGGTCTACCGGAAGTAGTAGTTTATACGAGTCATTTTTCACTTTTTTGCGATTTTCTGAAAAACGGCTCCTACGATTTTTTTAAAATCTCATTTACTACAGTTTTAATGCTCTACATGAAAGGGTAGGCGGCATGTCTGCTGAATTCTTGGGGAGGGTCTTTTCTCGTAATAAATTGTTTTCTTAAAATTGCGACTTTAATATGCATTTTAGGGCAAAAATTTACATAATAAAAGTTGTAGAGAATTTCAAGTCCTACAACTTTTATTTCTAACATTTTTTTGTATAACGCTTAGTCCAGCAGTAATTAGCAACTTTCTTTGTTTTTCTTACGAAAACGTGTAAAAAATCAATTTATTTAAGATTTCAGCCTAAGTATTTTACGACAAAAATGTATAGGCTATAATCAAATTTTTAGGAAATTAAAAGATCTACAACTTTTATATAGAACAATTTTCTCTACAGAGCCTAGTTTACTGTGAAATAGTGATTTTCCGTATTTTTAAGCCAAACTGAGGTTGATTTTTATTTTGCATTTTTCACTCATGATTAAAATGAGGTTAGTTTTTTGTTTATTTCTAAAGTTTTATTACTAATGTTAGGTTATATTGTTAATTATTTGCATTGGCAAAAGAAAGTCGTGTGAGTGTTTTACACCAATTTATTTTTAAATACATATAACTGTTTAAAATCAGGACATTTTATTTTCAAACACAGTGTACTGAGAAACCAATGTACAAAATACGGTCAAACTACATGCACAGAACCGAACAAATGTAACGTATACACAAAGGTAAATAACACGTATATACAAGATCAACGAAATGTGTGTATACAACATTCATGTACACATGTACAAAGGGTATCAGATTTTAGTAAAACACAGAGATCAGGTATCAATCTAAATTAAGGTAGCATGTATGAACACACAGATATACAATTGGCTGGATCCAGTTTGTTACATACAAAAATAAAATTTACATGGAACAGTAAACATTTATACGAATGCACTGGTTAGAGAACAGTTTTGTTGTTCAACAATTCACAATTCGGCAAGCAATGTAAATAATGTACGAAGTAGCAAACAGAATAAATTTAACTTCACAAAGAGAAATAGATTTATCGACAGAATAGGTACAGACACTTAATCAGGTTCAATTAAAATGCACTGCACCGTCCATCGAAACAAACAAATAGTTGTGTGTTTGTAAATTGATCTATGTGTTCTTGTAATCTGATCAAATTGCTCCACGGAATCAAATTCAAAACAATGGGGAAGTTCAGAATTCATTTTCCTAATTGTGTTACATAGAATATCACCGAAAGTATGATGCACAAATTTGATTTTATTAAAAGGATTGTACTTATTTTTATTTATTTGTGAGCCGGAAGCGGAAAAGGAATCACTTTTCGATTTTTCACTCCTACTCTATTAGAAATATTAATAATAATATAAAAATCTGTTGGAAAACACTCACACAACTTTCTCTTGCCAATACAAATAATTAACAATATAACCTAACATTAGTAATAAAACATTAGAAATACACAAAAAAAACTAACCTCATAAAACATAACCTAATTTTAATCATGAGTGAAATACGCAAAATGAAAATCAACCTCAGTTTGGCTTAAAAATACGGAAAATCACTCTTTCACGCTAAACTAGGCTCTGTACAGAAAAATGCTTAAAATAAAAGTTGTAGGCCTAGATCTTTCAATTCACTATAAATTTTAATGCATATTTTTGTCGTAAAATGCATATTATGCTAAAGATGAAATCTTAAAAAAAATCGATTTTTTTACACGTTAATACAACCGTTACACAAACAAATGTTTGAAATAAAAGATGTAGGATTTAAAAACCTCTACAACGTTTATTATATACATTTCTGGGCTAAAATGCATATTAAAGCCGCAATTAAAAAAAAACTATTTTTGTACGAAAAAACAGCCTCTTCAAGAATTTCAGCAGACATGGCGCCTACCCTATCTTATAGAGCATTCAAAATTTAGTAAATAAGATCTTTAAAAAAAAAAAATCGTCGGAGCCGTTTTTGGGAAAATCGCAAAAAAGTGAAAAATGACACGAATAAACTACTAATTCCGGTTGACCGATTTTGATGAAAAGGTTCGTGTCGGGTCCGGTAGTAGTATCAAACTTAAGTTTGTACGAGTTCCGTTTGTAAGTTCAAGTTTGTACGATGTTCCGTTCTTGAAATATTCTGTTTTCACACACACACACATACACACACACACACACACACACACACACACACACACACACACACACACACACACACACCAATCGCTTAAAACATGTTTTTTTGGGTAGGGGGTCTGAAAACGTGTAGATCCGGTGAAAACTCGATTTCAAAAAATCGACATGAAAATAAAATTTTCTTTCCTATGTATTCATATAGGCAAGAAAGTAAAAATGACCGCCTCCGTGGCATAGTGGAAAGTGCGCTAGCCTACTAAGTGGAGGTCCCGGGAGCACATCTAGAGTTTAAACCAGCCTTTCGGCTGATAACCTAAACAACAACATGAAATATAGGTAAGGGATTTATGTTACTGAATCAAAATTTCACCGGAAATACAAGTATTTAAGCCCTTGAGCCCAAATAAGTTAATGCACATTATCTGCTCGTGTGCGTGCGTGCGTACGCGCGAGCAGTTATCTCAAAAGCGGAAAATCGTACGACGTTGGACTTTAAAATTTACTTAGCTACCATAAAAAAGATTCTACACTAACATTTTCATCCAAATCGGTCAACCTAAAGTAGCAGTTTATTCGTGCGGTTTTTCACGTTTTTACCATTTTATCAAAAACAATTATTCTATGATTTTGATAAAGTGTCCTCATTCATACATTTTTTGTGCCCTATGAGATAGAAGTAAGCTTTATGATTGGGGAAATTCGTGGTGGGCTGTGCTGTCGAGGAATTGAATTAAAAAAATTGTTATCAGTCTCTCGACTGGTTTACAACACCACATTTCAAAAGATTCTACCTCTTCCTTTCTACAGCCCCTATCACCCACGTTTTTCACTTTTGTATAATGCTACACTCCAAACATAGTGTTTAAGAAATTTTTCCTAATCTGTATGTCAATGTTTGTAGTCAGTAAGCTGTTTTTTATTTCAAAGGCTTTTCTAGCTTGAGCAATCTTACTTTTGATATCGCTTGTGCTTCTACCATCCTGGGCTATTTTACTCTCTACATAGCAGATTTCCCCAACTTCCTGTATGTTTTCGTTGCCTACTTTTAAATTTCCCCATCTCTTCTAAAACATTCTCGCTGCTGCACAGCACTTTCGTCTTGCTCTTATCCATTCCATTTCAGATATCCTCTATTTCTTTCTTTCTCTCGGCTAATACTACTACATCATCGGTGAATCTCAGCATTTTTATTGTTTCACCTTGAATTTTTATTTTATAAATTATTTTTTTTTAATTAGCGGCCTTAATACGAATTTCAGGGTACGCGTAAAAAACCACTACTACCACTATTTTGATGAAGTTGATTATACAATCGAGATTATTGAAAAATAAAAACCCGCAACTTTTTTCAGGTGATCATTTAGCATTTTTCTCATTTAGAATTTTTGTGTTTTTCTGATCAAAATATCAACGCTTAATTTTCATTAACGCCATTGACTCATGATTAATCATACGTTTGTTTTTCATTATTTACATTAGTACATTATTATTAGTACATATTAGTACTATCACATTAGTACATATAGTACATTATTACATTATTTACATTATTTTCATAGTTTTTCATTATTTTCATTGGTAAGAGAAAGTCGTGAGTGTTTCACACAATTTTTAAATATTCTTTTAATAGTGTAGGTGTAATTAACTCCATTAAATCGTAAATAAAAATTATTCTTTAATTTATAAATCTTATATCGGAGAGTAAAATATTAACACAACACGGATTATATTCGGAACAGGAATTCTTAAATCACCTGTCAACAAAAATATCCTTAAAAATTAGAATTACGTAATTGAATGAATTTTTATACTTTACAGTCTTGTTAAAATTGAGGGTGTAAAATTAACCTGATATTTATTTGGCCCGCTGCTACATCTGCAGATCACAAATTGGTTCTTGGGTTTATGCAAATTGAAAACCTCTGCTCTACACTGTAGATAAAGTGACAAGGTAAAAGAGAACTAAAAAAAATGAGAAAAATAGAGAACTGAACATTATTACTTTGAAGAACCCATATGATAAATTGAACTTGAAAACAAAAACTAAAATGAAGAGCAAGAAAAATAAAATTCAGAGGAGAAAAATATTTTGAAGATTATTAAAAACAATAAGAGAAACTGCGTTGGGAATTGCTGTAAAGAAAATATGCGGTAGAGACTGTGGGACAAATGGTAGATGGAAACAACGGTATATAACGGGAAAGATAAAAAATTGCGGGCAACAAGTTGGGGAAACAAAAAGCCACAGTAAACCTCATGATTGAATGCGGTAAGCTTTTACCAGAACACTTATTTTGTAGCACAAAAACAAGAGGAATCTTCCATAAATAAATTCCTAGTACAGTATGGCTATTTATGTATTTGTAAAATCAGCATTGTTATACCGTCTATACGCAGAATATAAATTTGTCTAATAACATCAAAGTGCACTTAAACTACAAAAATTAAATGACACGGTAAACCATATTAAATTTCTCTTTCTTGTGTGTACGTTGCAACCGGTTCAATTTAAGAACAATAAGCAACCCCATGACAATGAGGTGAGGATGACACGAGCAGCCTTGTTCAGGCTCAGGCCAACCATTCTGTAGAATAGAAGTCTATGCTCTAGTATGTCGTTGCTCTAAGATCCAGTTTAATAAATCAATTGTTGAAAATTCAAGAAATAATTTAAAAATAAAAATAAATAACAATCAAAATTTAAAATTTAAATATTCCAAACAGTAACTAAATATATCAAGATAAATTATAAGAAGAAAATATAATATTCCTGAACCAAATATCTGAAGTTAAAGCAAGAAAACAAAAGATAGTATTAATTTTAATTAAATAATTTGAACCAGTAAGAAAATAATTAAAGGAAATTATTAAAATATCAAGAGTCAATTTAATTATGGAACCAAAAGAAACAAGTTCAATTATTTTGAAATATGAAGATAAAAATTTAAATAAATTTATTCAAGACTATAAAACCGAATGCAACAATGCATCGACTCCCCATTTGATTCCCGATCGATGGATGCACCAAAGTAGCATGAGGACTCCAACAAATCAGAATAATTACGTAATTATGAAATAATTATTATTTAATTAATGGAGCTCATAAATATTATTTAGAAAACTTCAATATTAATAACAAATATTGCAATTAACATTTAAATACAATTAAAACAACTAGATTTATAATTAAAGTGTCATCAATAAATTTCATTCATTTAAAACAGAATTTTCAATTTTATGTAACATTATATATTATTTTGTCAATGTTAATTTCAACAATTTTTCATTCATTAAATATTTTTCAATTCAATTATCAAATCTTTAATTTAATCTTACAATTCCTGAGATGTATGATTAATTGAACCCAACAATCAAAATACACGGGTTGTTACTCTCTAGTACAGTACAAGCTCGCTAATCCGAACTACTAAAAATCGCGATTGTTTGGACTAGCGAATTTTTGTTTAAAATCATTTGAAATTCATGTTTAAAATGAGTAAAAAATACAATTGTTTACGCTGAAATAAATTAATTTAATAATAATATACGTACAAAAAACTGACCTTACTTGTTTTTTTCCATAAAAAAAGTCATAAAAAGAAATAAATTAACAATGAAATAAGCTAAATTTGTAAATAAATACAGTACATATATAGAAATTAATTAGTTTTTCACGTAGCAATAACCTAATTCAATAATAAAATACGTACTTTTCATTAACTTGTATTTTGGCACAAAAAGTCACTTATTTTTTTCTGTTTATTAAAAGCCAAACTTTGTTCGAATGCTTCGTCTCGAGGCTGCATAAGCAATAATAATTCCTGATACGGCTAATCGGTTTCCGTATATATATATATATATATATATATAAGCGAGTTTGATCTACAGCTCCAGCCGCTTCTCGCATCCCATCTGCCATCTCTCTCGGTTCATCCAGTCCCCCTCCACAAGATTTCTATTCCTCATATCGGAATACACCTGCTTGTTCCACAGTTCGGGCGGTCTTCCTCTTCTTCTTCTTCCAGGTGGATCCCAATTCAGCATTCTCTTGGGCCACCTTTCATCTCTCATCCTCTGTGTATGTCCCAACCATATAAGGCGCTTCTTCTCAATTTGCTCCACTGTTGTATCCATTTTCCCCATTCTGTTCCTTATCTCCGAATTTCGTACTCGATCCATCCTTGAAACACAACTACTCCGGCGCAAGAAATCCATCTTCACAGCATTTATTCTTTGCCTGTCTCTTTTGGTCAATTCCCATGTTTCAGAGCCATAGAGCAATATACTCTGTACAATGGAATGATAGATTTTAATTTTCGTACATTTTTTTATATTTGTAGACCAGAGTATGGAGTTTAATGTTTGTGTCGCCTGCCTGGCCTGTCCAATTCTACTAGTGATTTCTCTTTTTGAATTGCTCTCCGATGATATTATGCTGCCCAGGTATTTATATTCATCACATTTCACCACATTATGACCTCCTACTTGTAGATCCCTTGCTGTACCTCCTGAAACTAGGTATTTGGTCTTTTTGAAATTTATTTTCATTCCATTTTTCCTATAAGAATCAGCAAGTTTCCTGATCATGTAATGAATATCATGCTCATCACCAGCCATTATTACTTGATCATCGGCGAACAAGAGTGAGTATATATATTCGTTATTTATTGGGATACCCATATATTCACACTTTCCTTTCCAGTCCTTTAATATCTCCTCCAGATAGATTTTGAACAGGGTCGGAGAGAGACAACAGCCTTGACGCACGCCCTTATCTGTACCAAATGGCTTTGACACTTTATTTCCTGTTTTTATCACATTTATTTGGTCCTTGTAAATTTCTTTGACAGCAGAAATGTAATGCTTATTAAACTCCCTAATAACCGAGCTATAAATGGAACTGATAAATAAAATTTAAAAAAAATTATTTATTATTTAGTTTAAATGTACTTTCAGAATGTGAATGCGTGGGCCATAGAAATGTACTACTATATGCGTGTGCCACCGAAAAAGAACTCATGATTAAAATTAGGTTACGGTTTTTGTTTGTTTATTTCTAATATTCTAATACTAATGTTAGATTATACTGTTCATTATTTACATTGGCAAAAGAAAGTCGTGTGAGTGCTTCACACCAAATTTTTAGCTATAGAATGAGCTACGGAGAGATTGTCGTATAGTTATGAATCACCCTGTATAGTACAGCAAATCTTATTTTTTTGATGAAACTAAAATTTAGTTTCTTTAAAAAGTTTAACTCTTAACACTACAATAAATTCTCATTAAAATATTAATATTGGAAGAAGTATGAAACTAAAGAAGCAAAAATAAAATCCAATATTAAATTCAAACGAAAATGATGAAAATTGCAGAACAAAAATAAAACTTCAATGAAAACATAAGATTACAAAGAAGATATGAATATTTTAATTTGCCTCGCTTTAATCAGATGAAAGAAAAAAGATGAGAGGAATTTTAATTAAATAATTTTGTTTTATTCTCATTATTTAGTTTTTTAAATAGTCCATATACCCGGAGGTTTTAAAGTTTCAAAAGTATTTTCAATAAACTTCAGTAGTGTATAAAGTTTAACAAAACCAATCTCATCCGAAACGACTAAAGCGTAAAGCGAAAACGTTGTACTATCTATAAAAATCTGGTGTGAAACGGTCACAAAACTTTCTCTTGCCAAATGGAAATAATTAACAATATAAACTAACATTAGTAATAAAACATGAGATACAAACAATAAAACTAACCTCAAAAACATAACATTATTTTAATCATGAGAGAATGATGCAAAATGAAAATCGACTTCAGTTTGGCTTAAAAGTAAGGAAAATCACTTTAAAATACAGAAAATCACTCTTTTACGCTAAACTAGATTCTGTAGAGAAAAATGCGGTAAAAAGAGTTGTAATTTTAATCTTTTAATTTCCTATAAATTTGATTATATATACACTTTTGTCGTAAAATGCATACTAAGGCTGAAATCTTAAAAAAATCGAATTTTTTACAGATTTTATAAAAAAAAAACATAAAATTACCAATCACAAAAAGAAAGGATAGGCCTGTAAGTACTGAAACTGCCGACACGAACTACTTTCTTTTTCATTTTTTTCATTTTGCATCATTCTTGTAAATGCACGTTGAGACTAACGAAAAAATCACGTGAAAACTAGACAAAACAATGAACAACATCGCTGATTCATACTGTACTAACGGGTATAGTTAAACATTCATACAGTTATCACTAAAACCGATAAGTGATTTTAGCCGATTTCACTGTAAACGATATATTTTATAATGAGCGTAATATCGGACCAACCTTTCCTTTGAATATTGATCACCCTGACCGATTGGTCATTGTATACGATGTCGCTGAATGCGATAAATACTGTATTTAAAATCGCACCGAAAGCTTGGTCATTGGCGACTACTGTTAAGTTTTGGCATTGTAACAGTGGGCTTTACGTGTTAAAATTATCAGACCCTACCCGGGAATCGACCTCGGGAACTTTCGCTTTGTAGGCTTAGCGCGTTAATCACTACACCACGGAGGTAATCAGGTCTACTACTACTACTTCCGGTTGACCGATTTTGATGAAAATGTTCGTATTGGGTCCTCTAGTTAAGTTTCAAGCTTCAAGTTCGTACGATGTTCCGTTCCGAAGATATTCTGTTCACAGACACACAGATCAATCGCTAAAAACATGTTTTTGGGTTCAGGGGGTCTGAAAACGTGTAGATCCGGTGAAAAATCGACATGAAAACAATACTTTCTTTCCTATATATTCATATTAGGCAAGAGAGAGTGAAAAACGGTTAAATGCATCCATATCTGGGGACCCTCGACGGGGTATACAAGAAGAGAAAAATAACATCCAAAAAAAAAAAAAATTAAAGCCGAATACGCCACAAAATACAGTAATTACATTTTTAAAATAATTAAGTTTTAAAGAAAAACTAGGTTAAATATATATCAGACCGACTTTAATGGAATAATAATTCATTGAAGTCTGTATCAAGACAAAAACGCAAACGAAAAACAGAGATGCGGCCTCAGACGAAACGACCAGCAAGGTAGCAAAACGTACTCGAAAGGCGGCCGGGCGCATCTAAGCTGGCAAAATATTAAACGAAGGAAAATAATCGTCACAACACAATATTATAACAAATTAATACTAAATTAAAAACTTTCAAAAATAAATAAATGAATAAAAAAAACTTACCGAGAAGGCCTTGAGGAAAACTAGGCATTGTATAATTCCTTCCATAGTATCACCAGAAAGGCAGAACGTACCCGTCAAATGTCTACCTTTGCGGGTTAACACCGCCGAAGGTAAAGCAAGAGCAGTTTTTGGGCGAACACCCAATAATCTTTCTAAAGAATCCATCCCACAAAACTGGGATATATAAAAATTTAGATCACTTAATAACTATTAAAAACATTGACACTTTAAAAGCACAACAACACATCACAGACATAACACATTAATTTAACAGTCTGACAAAACTAGATTTCATTTCAGTATGTTTTTCAATTCATTTATTTATTTGAACGTTCACATTTTATTTAAATAAAGTACTATATATCACAAACACTGAATACAATAATTTATTATTCGTTTTGTTCATTTATTTTAATTTATCATAGTACTATCCAAATATGAAATATATAAAAAAAAAGTCAGTGTTCATATCAGCTGCATTGTGGAACACACTCTAAACACAATAACAAATACAATCAAAATAATAATGTATTTACAAATACATTTTCATATGTATTTATAATAATACAATTTTTTTTTATTTTGTTTTTTTAAACACCATTTATAAATGTAACTTACCGAGTGGTCTAGTGGTAAATTCATCAACGCTAATCAACTGTTTAACAGCTGATTTTCGGAGGCAAAGGTTCCTGATTCAAATTCTAGTAAAGCTAGCGACTTACACAGGGAGATTTTTAACTAAGGAAACAGCTTTAATTTGCTTAACTGAGACGTATTTGGCGAAAGAAGCTTATGCGGATTTGCATATTTTTAAAAATCCAACTTTTTTTGGTTTTGAAATTTTTGTCCGCCATCTTGGATTCAACTTTATTTTTTTAAATGGGATGTTGGTCGTGTGATACGTCATTTCAATGTGAAATTTTAAGAAAAAAACAATGGCGCAAACCGTTTTTCAATAGATGCCTTCGTGTTTTAGTTATAAGCATTCAAAGTTGCAATTTTGGGAAAATTGTGTTAGCAATAAAAAAAGTAAAACGCAGTGCAAAAACCATTTTATTGCATTTTCAATAATAAAGTATCTAATAACCAAGTTTAAACGGTAGTAAGACATGATAATAAAGAGAAAAAAATAATTATAAAAAAATAATACAAAATAAATGGCTATGTTAATGTTTAACTACAATTCAGCTACCAGCCTTTATATCAGCCAGTATCATGAACAAAATAAATTTGCTGAAATAATTATTTAAATATTGTATTATAAATTTATTTGACAAAAGCATTTTAAAATCAGCTGTTAATTTTACAACAATGCCGTTTAAATGCAATAAAATGGTTTATGCAGTGCATTCTACCTTTTTTATTGCTAACACAATTTTCCCAAAATTGTAGCTTTGAATGCTTATAACTAAAACACGAAGGCAACTATTGAAAAATGGTTTGGGCCATTGTTTTTATCTTAAAATCGTCTCAGTTACGCAATATAAAACTGTTTACATACTTAAAAATCACCCTGTATACTGATTTGAATACTACACTGTGGTTACCGATGTACTTTGATGGTTGGGGTTCAATTAACCGTACTATCTCACGAACGGTCGGTCTGAGTTTATACAAGACCACACCTCATTTACTCGTCATACCATCCTCATCTAATTTGGCCATGAGTTTGTTTATTATTCTTAAATTGAACAGATTGCAACGTACACACATTAAGAATTTACAAAATTTTTAATAATCAAACCTCTTTGGATTCAAGGGTTGGAGCTACTGGGAACTTCAAATACATAAATACTGCAGCATTTTCAATCAAAATGCCTGAAACTGATACAACAGCCCTATCATACGACACAAATGTAATATTGTACAACTATTTAAATTTGCCCATCAGCTAAAATTTGGAAGACTTACTCTGCTTGTAATGTTTTCGCCGCTCCCACTCCTACGCATTGATACTATTCCCCTATTATCGATTCAGCTGTTTATAATCTCTAACGCTGCTCCAACTAGTATCACAAAAATACAGTTAGAGGGGCAACTCTTCCGCAATCTTCAATCGGCGCATGCGCATAGGAAATTATAAATTATGTTGTTTTATTATAATAATGTTTGCTACTTCTACTCTTATTAATCATCATCCCTTAATCAGTATCATTATCGTCTCCATCATAGTCATTTTCAACTTCAGCTACTTCATGTTATAAAATAATAATGTACGCTACAGTTAAAATAAGTTTCGTTCAAAAGAGTTACCGGCCGCATTGGCGTAGTTGGTAACGTACTCGCCTCTCATCATGCGCTCTTGGATTCGAATCCCACTCAGGCACGGCATATTTTCATACGTTACAAAAAATCATTTCATCCTTCACCGTCTGCATTAGCATTAATAGCAAAAAAAAGTCGGACGTTAAACCAAAAAATAAGTCCAAAAGAGTTTAGTTTTTTGAAACACTCTACAACCTGTCCATATTTTTAGTTCGTGCACCCGAATTTGAAACGAATTTTTTCGTGAACGGATAATAATACTAGCTAAACAAACAATAAACTGATTTTTTGTGGATCAATTCTACTTAACAAACGTAAATATCAAATTTTTACTGCATTAACAACCGTGCGTTTTTTAGGAGTGGAACAAAACAAAGAGAGTGTTTTTGAAAAAAGCACCACTTTATCAACTTACTAGCATACAACGCGCAGCTTCGCACCCGAAACGTTTGTAATTAAAAAATAAATAAATATGTAACAGAAATTGTGCAGTTGTCGACTGATTTTTTTTTTAAGTGTACTCCAACGTACACACTCACACACATACAAAGTTTTGATGATTTCCCCGCGCACGTCTCTCACCGTAATCAAACCCCTTCATCTAATTCAATAAAATAAGTACTCAAATGTAACCACGCGCGCGCGCGCACACACACACAGAAATATTTATGAAAATCTTTATTAGGGCCCTTAGGGTTATCATTTTTAAAAATTTAAAAATAAAATGATGCTGTGAATATAAATACGAATAAACTCAAAATTTTATGAAAATCCGTTCAGTAGTTTTGGAAATTAGCTTGTACAAACAAAAACTCGCTTTGTCTTTATAATATTAGTATAGATAACGTGGGAACGGTTTATTCGAAGTTTATGGTAACATTTACCACAACGTCGCAAATAAGTGTACCAAATTTCAACTTTGTCAGAATTTTCGTTTTTAATTTATGTGGCAAGGTCCCAGAAGAAGACGAAGAAGAAGGATGAGGAGGAAAGGGGGAAGAAGATTGGTGAAGAAAAAATTTAGTGTTTTTCCTTCTAATTGTACCACACATTAAGGATAATGCAGATGGTGACTAGTAATATAGGGTGATTCAAAAAGAGTGCCTGTTTTGATACATCAAATTAAAAGATTTATTTTATTTAAAAACTGAAAATAAATACATCAACAAGTTCATCTTACGTTCCGATTTCATGTATGAAAAATGATGACATGCATGTGTCCTCCTCTACTGCGCTGGCACGCATCAACTCTTTCCATGAAATTGGATATTACTGCACGACAAGTTTCGACTTCCATTTGCCCAATAACCCGTCGAATTTCCTCCTTCAAGTCATTGATGTTTCGGGGTTTATTGGCATACACTAATCACTTCAGATGACCCCAAAGATGAAAGTCACAAGGCGTCAAGTCACACGACCTTGGTGGCCATTGATGGTCGGAATTATGAGAAATGATGCGATCCTGGAACCGTTCACGGAGCAACAACATTGTTTCTCGTGCAGAAACTGAATTTTATACGGGTGATATTGGAGATCGTACCGAAGAATTCTCCGTACAGAAGAACATCGTAAACCCAATTGTTGAGAACGGCGACGTATTGATTTTGCTGGGCTAACAGCCACACTGTCAAGAACCAACGCAACGTTCTGCTCAGTTCGGCCAGAACGACGACGTCCAGAACCTTTAAGGTAGACTGTTGAACCCGTCTCAAAAAACTTTTTCATGAGCCTGCGAACTGTTGATTCATTCGGTGCTTCATTACGTCCTAGAGTACCGCGAAGTCGCCTGACAGTAGCCGCATAACTCTCTCCACTCTGGTAAAATGTTTTGACGATTAACACTCGTTGTGCAATAGTAAACTTCTCCATGGTTAGACACAGACTGCGAGAGTACTACACTGCGAACAAGAGAAACTACAACTGAATCGTCAATCGGAATGTTCTCCGAAATAGAAATGAGGTCTAACAATGTTGCCAACCGATAAACAAAAATTTACCAGCCGTTTAAAAACCGGCGCTCTTTTTGAATCACCCGTTATATGAAAATAAGTTATCTAAAAATGTCAGACCTAATTTAGATCGAATCCGATACCTCTGACACACAATCCAGTTGCGTTGACCACTACACCAACGGCGTACAAAAAATAAACAGCTGAAGAAAATAAAATAGGTCGTACAGAAATTAAGAAGAAGGCAATTAACGGATTGATCTATTATTGATATTAATAAATAATAGGCTACTAATGGAATTTACTGAACCAAAGCAAACTGTCTCCTTAGGTAATTCCAAAATACTCAATAATGAACAATCTGGTCACGTACGAGTTTCAATAATTCAACAGACATAATTCTGTCCATATAGCGGTCGTTATTAGACAACCAAATATGAACTGACAGTTCTCTATATACAGTCAACTCCCGATTATCCGCGGGCGGATTATCCGCGCACGTCGGATGAAATTTTTTTCATTCTTTTTTTCTTAACATTAACGTTAAATAAATTTCTTGTAATGAGATAACATTAAAGATAAAATTTGTACAGCACAGGAAGTACTAGCTTTGTAAAGTAAAGCACACGCTTTGCTTTGTGACAAACTTATGTTGAGAAAACTTCAGTCCCAAATCAAGAAAAAGTGTTTTAATTCAAAAAAACAAAAGCAGATGACTGACTTTTTTAAAACGTTGCGACTTCTATTACAACATAGCTTCTGCACATCATTTGTAAGTAAACAATATGTTTATGTTTTTTTTCTCTAAATACATTGTATGTACTAATTCAAAAAAAATTACAGTAAACAAACATTTTTAGGGACAATAAATAATTAACAATATTTAAAATTTTAATGTTATATTTTGTAATTTATATTAGTGTTTTCATTATTACTTTCTCTTGCCTATATGAATATATAGGAAGGAAAGTATTGTTTTCATGTCGATTTTTAGAAATCGAGTTTTCACCGGATCTATACGTTTTCAGACCCCCTGAACCCAAAAAACATGTTTTTAGCGATTGGTCTGTGTGTGTGTGTGTGTGTGTGTGTGAACAGAATATCTCAAGAACGGAACATCGTACGAACTTGAAACTTGAAACTTAAGTTACGTACCACTACCGGACTCGACACGAACATTTTCATCAAAATCGGTCAACCGGAAGTGGTAGTTTATTCGTGTAATTTTTCACTTTTTTGCGATTTTCTCATAAACTGGTCCTACAATTTTTTTTAAAATCGCCTGGTTTACTCAATTTTTTTTTCTCTACAAGATAGGGTAGGCGTCATGTTTGCTGAAATTCTGGGTGAGGCTGTTTTCACGTAAAAACGTTGTTTTTTTAAAGATTACAGCTTTAATATGCATTTTAGCGCAAAACTTTATATAATAAAAGTTGTAGAGAATTAAAAATTCTACAACTTTTATTTCAAACATTTTTTTGTATAACGCTTAGTTTAGCGGTAATTTGCGATTTTCTGTTTTTTTTCTCACGAAAATGTGTAAAAAATTGATTTTTTTAAGATTTCGGCCTTAGTAAGCATTTTACGACAAAAGTGTATATAATTTAATTTTTAGAAAATTAAAGATCTACAACTTTTATTTAAAGCATTTTTCTCTACATAGCCTAGTTTAGAAACAAAGAGTGATTTTCCGTATTTCTAAGCCAAACTGAGGTTGATTTTCATTTTGCATCATTCACTCATGATTAAAATAAGGTTATGTTTTTGAGGTTAGTTTTTTGTTTATTTCTAATATTTTATTAATAATGTTAGGTTTATTGTTAATTATTTGCATTGGCAAGAGAAAGTTGTGTGAGTGTTTCACACCAGATTTTTGTACATATTTATGTGCTTTAAATAACAAAAAATTAAAAAAGATTTTATACGTATACTATTGTATAGGCCTATGCCTAAACGTTTTTTTTTGTCATTTTGCGGATTATCCGCGGCACCCAATTCCGCGGATAACCGGGAGTTGACTGTAGTCAAATACTGCTTCCAAAAGAAAAAATCTGGTGTGAAACACTCACACAACTTTCTCTTGCCAATGCAAATAATTTACAATATAATTTTATTTAACATTAGTAATAAAATATTAGAAATAAACAAAAAACTAACCTCAATAAACATAACCTTATTTTAATCATGAGTGAAACACTCAAAATGAAAATCAACCTCAGTCTGGCTTAAAAATACGGAAAATCATTATTTCACGCTAAACTAGGCTCTGTAGAGAAAAATACGTTAAATAAAAGTTGTAGATCTTTAAATTTCCTATAAATTTGGTTATATACACTTTTGTCGTAAAATGCATACTAAGGCCAAAATCTTAAAAAAATCGATTTTTCACACGTTTTCGTGAGAAAAAATCAGAAAATCGCTAATTACTGCTAAACTAAGCGTCATACAAAAAAATGTTGGAAACAGAAGTTGTAGGTTTTTAAATTCTCTACAACTTTTATTATATAAGTTTTTGCGCTAAAATTTATATTAAAGCCGTAATCTTAAAAAAACAACGTTTTTACGTGAAAACAGCCTCACCGAGAATTTCAGCAAACATGGCGCCTACCCTATCTTGTAGAGAATAAAAAATTGAGTAAAATAGGCGATTTTAAAAAAAATCGTAGGACCAGTTTTTGAGAAAATCGCAAAAAACTGAAAAATTATACGAATAAACTACTACTTCCGGTTGACCGATTTTGATGAAAATGTTCGTGTCGCGTCCGGTCGTGGTATGTAACTTAAGTTTCAAGTTTCAAGTTCGTACGATGTTCCGTTCTTGAGATATTCTGTTCACACACACACACACAGACACACAGACACACACACAGACCAATCGCTAAAAACATGTTTTTTGGGTTCAGGGGGTCTGAAAACGTATAGATCCGGTGAAAACTCGATTTCGAAAAATCGACATGAAAACAATACTTTCCTTCCTATATATTCATATAGGCAAGAGAAAGTAAAAATTTATAACTGATTATAATAATAAATTAATGGCTCCCAAAAACTAAAATCGAACTCATATTTTCCAATATATCATAAAACTTTGATGTGAAACACTCACACAACTTTCTTTTGCCAATGCAAATAATTAACTATATAACCTAACATTAGAAATAAACAAAAAACTAACCACAATACACATAACCTAATTTTAATCATGAGCGTAAGACGCAAAATGAAAATCAACCAGTTTGGTTTAAATAACGGAAAAACACTCTTTCACGCTAGGCTTTTTAGAGAAAAACGCTTAAATAAAAGTTGTATATCTTATAGTTACCTATAAAATTGATTCATACACTTTTGTCGTAAAATGCATACAAAGGCCGAAATCTTAAAAATTTCAATTTTTTACGCGTTTTCGTGAGAAAAAACAGAAAATCGCTAATTACCGCTAAACTAAGCGTTATACAAAAAGATTATTAATACAAAAGTTGTAGCATTTTCAATTCTCTGTAACTTTTATGATATACAATTTTGCACTAAAATGCATATTAAAGCCGCAATCATAAAATAAAAACAATTTTTCACGTGAAAACAGCCTCTCCAAGAATTTCAGCAGACATGACGCCTACCCTATCTTGTAAAGCATAAATAATTTAGTAAATCAAGCGATTTTTAAAATAATCGTAAGACCCGTTTTTGAGAAAATCGCAAAAAGTGAAAAATTGTACGAATAAACTACTACTTCCGGTTGACCGATGTTGATGAAAATATTCGTGTCGAGTCCGGTAGTGGTGTCTAACTTAAGTTTTAAGTTTCAAGTTCGTACGATGTTCCGTTCTTGAGATATTCTGTTCAAACATGTACGCAGACCCGCGCGCACGCAAAGATCAATCGCTAAAAACATGTTTTTTTTGGGGTTCAGGGAGTCTCAAAACGTAGGTATAGGTCTGGTAAAAACTTGATTTCGAAAAATCGACATGAAAACAATACTTTCCTTTTTATATATTCATATAGGCAAGAGAAAGTATAAATGAAATCGATAATAACTTTTTACTGTAAAAAATCATTTCACGGAAATTAAAAAAGGTTAATAATATACAAAAAATACTTGTCAATAAACGAAAAATAAATTTAAAAAAACATCGGTTGACTTCATCTTTTTACAATAACTCAACATTCAACTAGACGAACTGAATTTTTAAAATTATAATACGTAGACAGTATTATTTCCGTGAATTTTTTTTAAAGCAAATAATAAAATGCGTTGAGTATTAAAGGTTACATTTTTAGACCACAAAAATTGAAAAACTAAAACACTCGATTTATAATTTGAACAAAAATATCATTTTAACGACACATTTTTTAATAAAAATTATATAAAAAATCTGAAACACTCACACAACTTTCTCTTGCCAATGCAAATATTGAACAATATAACCTAACATTAGTAATAAACAAAAAACTAACCTCAATAAACAAAACCTAATTTTAATCATGACCCAAAGACGCAAAATGAAAATCAACCACAGTTTGGCTTAAAAATACGGAAAATCACTCTTACGACGCTAAACTAGGCTGTGTAGAGAAAAATGCTTAAAATAAATGTTTTAGATCTTATAATTTCCTATAAATTTGATTTATACACACATGTAAAATGCATGCTAAGGCTCAAATCTTTAAAAAACAATCGATTTTTTTACACGTTTTCGTGAGAAAAAAACAGAAATCGCTAATTACCGCTAAACTAAGCGTTATGCAAAAAAATGTTTGAAATAAAAGTTGGAGGATTTGTAACTCTCTGTAACTTTTATACAATACATTTTTGCGCTAAAATAAATATTCAAGCCGCAATCTTAAAAAAAATGTATTCATGTGAAAACATCCTTCTTAAGATATTCAACAGACATGGCGCCTACCCTACCTTGTAGAGCATTAAAAATTTATTAAATGAGGCAATTTTTAAAAAAAATCGTAGGCGCCGTTTTCAGAGAATCGCAAAATAGTGAAAAATTACACGAAAAAACTACTATTTCCGGTTGACCGATTTTGATGAAAATGTTAGTGTCGGGTCCTCTAGTGGTATCTAACTTAAGAGTCAATTTTCAACTTCGTACGATATTTCGTTGTTGGGATATTCTGTTCACACACACACGCGCACGCACACACACACACACACACACACACACACACACACACACACACACACTCACAGACCAATCGCTAAAAACGTGTTTTTTGGGTTCAGGGGGTCTGAAAATGTGTAGATCCGGTAAAAACTCAATTTCGAAAAATCGACATGAAAACGATACTTTCCTTCCTATATATTTATATAGGCAAGAGAGAGTAATAAATAAAAGAAAACTAAAACTCAAAATCGAGTTTGATTGACTACGCGTTATACAGGTATTACACCATTTTGTTCAAATTCTTTCAAAAGTCATAAATGTGTATATTAGGAAATGTACAATATAAAAAATTTAGGATGAATAATTCAGACATGCTTTTATTCCATAATTAAATTAAGTAACGAAATTTAGGTTAATTTTAATCTCTTATGTAAATTTAAATAGAAATGTTAATAATTAGACATTACATAACATGACAAAACGGGACGAGAGACTACAAAGAGAATTGAACATAGAACTACGACAACAAGAAGTATAGCGTTAAAGTTTCATTAATTTTAAAGTGTACTCCGGAGAGTTTAAAAGGAAGGGACAAGAAACGGTCGGGGGAAACTTTCACAAGGTTTCCACAACTACACACACATAAATATATATATACATATAACATGTACAGTTAACAACCGGCCCGCACATCGGATAGTAAAACTAGGCAGAACATGGTGTTTCAAAAGTATGAACCATTTCAGTCCTAAGGATTTTTAGAGATTTTATTCCTTTTTTAGAAGTTTCATAAGAATACGAGGTGTGCCTATTAAATAACGAGACTGACGTAAAAAATTTCATTTTTATTTTATCCATACTCACTTTTTTGTTACCTTCAATATACACTCCTTCTTTACCCCTACAACGCTCCATGCGAATTTTCCATTGTTGGAAACAGTGCTGGAAGTCATCTTCTAACAGCATTTTAGGACACGTGCCTGAAAATGCACTTTTACAGCTTCCACAGACCCAAATCTTGTCCCTTTTAATGCAGATTTCACCTTAAGGAACATGAAGTAGCATGGTGCAAGATCTGGTGAATAAGGTGGATGTTCTTACACTGAGATGCTGTACTTGGCTAGGAACCTCTTGACAGATAACGCGGATGAGCTGGCGCATTGTCTTGGTGGAGAACCCATGATTTGTCCTTCCACATTTCGGGGCGTTTTTTCCTTACTCTTAAACATAGTTTAGAAAGTACCTCAAGATAGTAATATTGATTAATTGTTTGACCTTCAGGAACTCAGTGAAGGTACACAATCCCATGGATATAAAAAAAAAACAATCATCATTGCTTTAAATTTTGACTCGTTCATTCGAGCTTTTTTGGGTGTCGATGAAGTTCAGTTCTTCCAGTGCATGAATTGGCGCTTCGTTTCCGGATCATAAGTAAAAAACCACGTTTCATCACATGTTATTATTGTTTCCAAAAAATTTGGGTAATTTTCAATCGCGTACAAAGTGTCAGTACAAACATTTTTGCGAGCTTCATTTCAAACATTTTTGAGCGGCACGAGTCCTGACAGAGCTGACTTCCAGCACTATTTCCAACAATGGAAAATTCGCACGGAGCGTGGTAGGGATAGAGGAGTGTATATTGAAGGTGACAATAAGTGATTAAATCGTTTCCGCTGTTTTCAATCCATAAATAAACACCTAGTACCAATAGAACGCACTGTTTTAATAGCTCAGGTACGAGTTTTCAGAAAAAAATATTAAGAAATAGTGCTACGTACAATTAGTATGGGTCACGCTAAGCAATCTGGGTTGTGTTCTAGCCAATGAGAGAGAACTGTATTGTTGATGTTTACTCCACAGTTAAATGACTTTTTGTTCATTTTTTAAATTTCTCTTGCCTGTATAAATATATAGGAAGGAAAATATTGTTTTCATGTCGATTTTTCAAAATCGAGTTTTCACCGGATCTACACGTTTTCAGACCCCCTAAACCCAAAAAAAAACATGTTTTTAGCGATTGGTCTGTGTGTGTTACCAAAATATCTCAAGAACGGAACATCGTACGAACTTGACACTTAAGTTAGATGAAATCACTTAATGGTTTGTACCATAATTCAACGGTAAGGTTTTTAAAAAATGTCCACCAGCCATGAGATGCGTTGTCTCATGAAACAGATTTTTTTAATATAATTTTCATGAAAACATCATCAAAATCAGCCCAGAAGTAAATAATTACCTCAGTAAAAGATACCGGAGATAATGTGTGACGAATAAAAGTTTATCCCACAAGGAACCTCAAGAATATTATAAAAAACAACACTTTTGAAACATCCTATGAAGTTAAAGTACACAAAGAGATGAAATCCCCAAAAAGGGGATGGGTAACGGGTAGATACAGTATACCAAAGGTACTTGTAAGAGACTTGAGTGTACTAGAGTACTTGTGTACATATTGTATTCCCAAAGAAAGAAAGACAGACATCAAGGGGAGAGGAACGTACCGTACGTGGACGACTTAATAGAAGTAAAATTGAAAAAAATACATCATCCGTCCACCACTATATATTTAACAACAAAGAAAAACAGATACAAAATGTTACACAGCGGATTGTAAATGGTATCATCCGAACAACATGACGAAGCGTACATAAACGAGAAAAATCTATCTAGAACATACATTTTTTATCTATGGACATAAAATCCCGTGTGAAATACTCACGATTTTCTCTTACCAATCGTTTTTTCGTCACATTGGGCCAATTCTAAACCGTGTGATGTGACTTTAGACGTATCTGGAAGCCCTTTTTGTCGCCCAAATTCTCACCATTCGCTCACTGTAGGCTTTTCTCCTTTCTTTTGTCCACCCGGTATACTGTTTATATTCGATACATAAAGTTTTCTCAGCTTATTCAGGTTTTCTCAATATCCTTCGTGGATTTTTTAAACTTTTTATCCGACAGGTCAGGTCTACTGTTTAATGTCTTAATGGTTTTTTACTTTTTCTTGAATGTATGAATATATAGGAAGGAAAATATTGTTTTCACGTCGATTTTTGAAATCGAGTTTTCACCGAATACACACGTTTTCAGACCCCCTGAGCCCCAAAAAACATGTTTTAAGGCGCGCGTGTGAATAAAATATCTCAAGAACGAAACTTCGTACGAAGTTGTAACTTGAAACTTAAGTTAGATAATAATAGAAATCCCGGCACGAACATTTTCATCAAAATCGCTCAACCGTAAGTAGTAGTTTATTCGTGTAATTTTTCACTTTTTTGGACTTTCTAAGAAACGGCTCCTACTATTTTTTTAATATCGCCTCATTTACTAAATTTGTTTTGCTCTACATGATAGGGTAAGCGCCATGTCTGCTGAAATTCTTGGGGATGCTGTTCTCTCGTAGAAAAAACTAGTTTTTTAAGACTGGGGTCTTAATATGCACTTTACCGCAAAAATGTATGTAATAAAAGTTGTAGAAAATTTAAAAACCTACAACTTTTATTGTGAACATTTCTTTGTACAACGCTTAGTTTAGCAGTAATTAGTGTTTTTCCATGAAACTGTAAAAAAAGGATTTTTTAAGATTTCGGCCGTAGTATGAATTTTACGACAAAAGTGTTTGTAATTAAATTTACAGGAAAGTAAATGATCCACAACTTTTGTTTTAAGGATTTTTCATCACTACAGAGCCTAGTTTAGCGTCAAAGAGTGATTTTTCGTATAATTAAGCCAAACTGAGGTTGATTTTATTTTGTATCATTCACTCATAATTAAAATAAGATTATGTTTTTAGAGGTTAGTGTTTTAGTTTATTTCTAATGTTTAATTACTAATATTAGGTTATATTGTTAATTATTTGCATTAGCAATAGAACGTTTTGTGAGTGTTTCACACCAGATTTTTAATTTTAAATACTGCGTCTTTTAACAGAACATTGGGGCAGAACATTATTCTTTAAATAACAGTCGCTTGTCATTTTAACTTTAGTTGAAATTGCAATTACAACTAAAACTTATAATTTATTAATTGAATACTAGGTATATTTGTAGAACAGATTGCGGATAGCGTATTGTGCTCTATACAATCAATTAATTGGAATCGCCTTATCTTTTCCAGCGCCTCAAGTGACTGTTAGATATAGTTTGAAAGGGACTTGCATAAATTTTCCTCAGACTACGCAAACAGCACTAAATGATTGTAGAAATTGAATTTTTAAAGCAGGTGAAACTTAAAAACTGTAAACTAAACATAATAAATGTGTAAAGTAAGAAAGTGTGAAAATTAAGTATAATCATGTCTCCAGTATTTTAAATTCAATTCGATTTTATTTTCTAAAGTAAATTTCTAAGGATTTTTAAAGGAAGGAATAAAATGAATGTACGTTAACGAAGGGAAACAATTAGAAAGCAATTAGAGAACTAGGTAGTCAGCTTATGGAGTCTGTAAGATGGGTCTGATAGTAGAGATGTGAAAATTTGAAATACGGGTTTGGTTGGAACGAAGTGAGCCAGGAAGAGGGGTAAATAAATTAAAGGCAAGGTAATTAAAAATTAATTTACTTGCTACTGCCTCTACGTCGTTATTTCCTACCTTGTCATTTTGATGTTCGTTCATTTGCTTACAAAGTGCAGCATGTCAGTTTGTTCTAATACAGTTTCACATGTTCATTAACATGTGACACGTTTAAGAACAGTTTTATTTAGTATGTTGCTTTATCAAATTCTATTTTAAAAGCCCAAATTGTAATACGGTAACCGTTATAAAATGTTTCACAGGTTTGATATTTTTGTAACAATTTTTTTTAAAATTTTAAATTTGTTAAGGGGAGATTGCACGATGGTTTTAACTCAACTTTTCCATTTTCGGTTTTTTATATTTTTCAATAGTTTAGGCCTAGATCTACTAGAAAAACATTAATCCTTTTATTATCAAAACAATATGGTACACTTTGCGCTAAAATGCATAATAAAGCAGCAATCATAAAAAAACAATTTTTTACGTGAAAACAGACAGCCTCACCAGGAATTTCAGCAAACATGGCGCCTACCCTATCTTGTACAGCATAACAAAATTTAGTAAACCAGGCGATTTAAAAAAATAATCGTAGGACCAGTTTTTGAGAAAATCGAAAACAAATGAAAAATTACACGAATAAACTACTACTTCCGGTTGACCGATTTTGATGAAAATGTTCGTGTCGGGTCCTCTAGTAGTAGATATCTAACTTAAGTTTCAAGTTTCAAGTTCGTACGATGTTCCGTTCTTGAGATATTTTGTTCACACAGACACAGACCAATCGCTAAAAACATAGTTTTTTGGGTTCAGGGGGTCTGAAAACGTGTAGATCCAGTGAAAACTCGATTTCGAAAAATCGACATGAAAACAATATTTTCTTTCCTATATATTCATATAGGCAAGAGAAAGTAAAAAAACAACTTGGCGGTCAGAAAACGAATTAGAATAGGGCTACATATCAACATGAACTTTGATAACTCGTAAGAGTTTATTTAAGAGCAACATTAATATGCCTTCCTAATTGCAGAAATAAAACAAGAGTATATGTGAACAAAAAACAAAATCGAAGTCCAGTGCTATTACCTCTCCTGAAAAACACTGTGTTAATATGGTGGGACTACCATTGCAAATAAAAAGAAAGTGCACATTAGGGATCTCATTTCGTGTGTTCTTACACCGCCTTAAAAGAAAAAAACGACATTGAAATTTTCCCACCTTTAAAGACCCTACACATTCACCTCATTTAAAAGGAAATGGTTAATTTTTATTGCACACTAATTACTTAAAACCGTATTATTTAACAGTAATTCTCCGGGATATTACAGTAAATTTAATTTTGTGATTTCCTAATATTAAAAGAGTATTTTTAACGCGATTTATGGATTTGACATTCCCCTGGAGCCGATATTAATAAACCAATTCGATGGGAATTTAAAAACTAAAGTTTTCTTAAACGAGCCGAAGAGAAGTTTTTGGAAAAGCAATTAGTACAGCCTCAAAATTAAAGGTAATTTACTGTGGTGGAAAATAATAAAATTTAATTTTCTGGAATTCTCTCTTGGGTTTTATTTGAAAATTTAATGCATTTATTAACTATTTAACAAAGTTATTTTACTCCAAACGTGAAAATTAATATTTTTGGGGTTTAATTTTTTGTTTATATCCGATATGTTAAAAACCCATTAGAGTTAACAGTTCTGGGACCTGTTTAATTCAATTTTTCAGGTCAAAAAACGCAAAGAACCACAAAATTTTACCTAATTTTCAATAAATTAAAAATTTTAGCTAATTTAAAAAACTTAATTCCTGGTAGATCTTTTTTCCGTTATTTTACTTTCTCGTGCTCTATATGAATATACACACGGAATATTGTTTTTATGTTAATTTTTCGAAATTGAGTTTTTCCCGGAAATAACTTACTTATTATCAGGCCCCCTGAACCAAAAAAATGTTTTCAGCAATTGGTCTGTCTGAGTTTGCGAACAAAATATCTCAAGAATAGAATATCGTAAGAAGTTGAAACGAGGAACTTAATAAGATACGTCTAACAATCGGACCTTAAACAAATAGTTTCACGAAAATCGGAAGTAATAGTTTATTAGTACGATTTTCTTTAAAATTGCCCAATTTACTACATTTTTCACGGTGTAAAAGATAGGGTAAGTTCCCATGTCTGGTGAAATTCTTTGCAAGCTGTGCTGTCGTGGTAAAAAAAATTTTTTTTAAATATTTTGGCCGTAATATAGGCCTACATTTTAGTAGAAAAGCGTTTAAAATAAAAGTTGTAGGAACTTAAAAATCCTACAACTTCTTTCCCACAATACTTAGGTACGTGATCGTAATGAAAAATTCATGAAAAAAAATACAGAAAATCACTAATTACCGCTAAATTAAGCGTTATACGAAGAAATGTTTAAAATAAAAGTTCTAGATTTTTAAATTCTCTACAACTTTTATTACATACACATTTTTGCGCTAAAATGCATATTAAAGCTGGAATCTTACAAAAAAAACAATTTTTTTCTACGAGAGCACAGCTTCCCCTATCTTATACAGCATAAAAAAGTAGTAAATGAGTCGATTTTTTAAAAAATTGTAAGGGCCATTTTTGAAAACATCACAAAAAAGTGAAAAATGACACGAATAAACTACTACTTCCGATTGAGCGATTTTGATGAAAATGTTCGTGTCGGGTCCGATAGTGGAATCTAAGTTTCAAGTAGCCTACGTACGATGTTCCGTTTGTAAGATATTTTGTTCACATACACACACAGATTTTTTGCCTTAACTTTCATTTTGCCTTAACAGACAGGTGGAGTGTCAAATTATTTACACTCAATCTGTTCGTTGCAGGGCTAAAATAAATAGTTCTGTTTCTTATCACATGGTCAGCCAATTAAATGACTGAATCATTTAAGAGCGGAAGAGGTAGAGGTGTAAAAGACACTAATCAGAGTTATCTTCTCTGAAAGTAATGAATTTCATTGTACAGCCAGACCCTGTGGTGAATGAAGTGAAGGTGTCATTTACAGAGTGGAAAATATGTGCTTTTCAGAGGGCCCGGCATGCTGATAAGCGTACTTTTCCACTCAGTGAGGAAGGCAATGGTAAACCACCTCACTCCTCGTTTTACTTAGTAAAACCTCTACAGGTTCAAACCAGCCTTTCGGCTGTTGACCTAAACAACAACACACACAGAATAATCGCTAAAAACATGTTTTTTTTAGGTTCAAGGGTCTGAAAACGTGTAGATCCGGTGAAAACTCGATTTCGAAAAATCAACATGAAAACAATACTTTCCTTCCAATATATTCATATATGCAAGAGAAATTAATAAGTAATAGTACAGTTATTGGTTATTTTATGAACTGAAATCCACAAAGTAAAATTACAGTTTGCGTATAAAGGTTAATACGTACACGAGTAAAACCCGTGAAAACAATAACAATTCGATGTAGAAGTTATTGAAAATTTAGGGGTAGTTGCGGTTAACTTAACAGTTATTTATTTTCAGCATCCGTTCATCTACTGGCTAGCTGAATTTAATACGGCCGGTAACTTTATCATAACATCAGCCAACGTCTAAGAAACGGTCGTATCATTGTTTTTGTTTCCTTCCTTTTGTTTTTACAACCACTTAATTAAGCACCCATCCAATTCTAATTAAAAGTTAAACTTAATTAAGTTGTAACATTTCATTAAATATCTTTCTTATATTTTCTTCTTGGTTACTTTAGTCTTGAGGTTAAATTCATATCAGAAAGTTTAGGAATTTAATTTGCCGAGTTTTCTTAGCTACTGATTCGTGGTTTTATATTGTTAATTATTTCATTTAATAACGAAACAAGAGGCAATTTTCTTCGTAAGTCTATGGTTTTTGCTTCAATAGGATTTAAAAAAAAAAAATTTCAAAATAAAATTTACCATACATAAAATAAATACCACTAACAAACAGGTGGAGTGTTAAAATATTTTTTTTTATTCCTGATTAGTGTACACTGCAATCTTTTCAATTTAGAACAATAAGCAACACCATGACCCAATAAGAAGATGAGGATGATATGTATGATTTGTAAATGAGATTTAGTCTTGTACAGACCCAGGCCAACCATTCCTGAGAGTACGGTTAATTAAATTTCAACCATCAAAATACACCGGTAACCACTGTCTAGTATTCAAATCCGTATAAAAATAAGTACCTTTTCTAAGATTTGAACCAGGAACCTTCGTCTCCAAAAATTAGGTGTTGAACAGCTGACTCGCGGCGACGACTTTATCTCTAGACCAACCCGGTGGAATTATTAATTATTTGAACTCCATCTATTAGTTCCAGGGCTACAAAAAATAGTTCTTTTTCTTATCATATGGTCAGCCAATTATATTATTAAAGTATTTAAGAACAGAAGAGGTAGAGGTGTAAAAGACAATAGCCACGAGTTATCTCCTTTGAGAGTAATGAATTTCATTACACAGCTAGACCATGTGGAGAACGAATTAAAAATGTTGTTTGCAGGATAGAACGTAGATACTTTTCAGAGGGCCTGGCATGCTACTAAGCATTCTTTTCCACTCATTAAGAAAGGCAATAGTAAACCACCTCCCTCTTCGTTTTTAATACTTTCTGTCAATAACTTGATGGCCTCAGGCATAGAAGAGCAATGTGCGAATTATAAAACCATTTAAGAAAACATTTCTAATTTTTTAAAGAACTAAAACTTGTCGGATATTACGTATTTTTATAAAACAAGGTATTTCGCATGGTTGTTGTTCAATAAAATATTTTGAGAAACACACGGTTAATGAGATAATGTATACCTAAGTAAACATTTTTTTTTAAATGTATTTTTCAAATGCATCGTCATAATTCAATAACTATTTCACGGATTAACATATATATTCGGGTTGTTCTGTAATAATTATGGAAAACGATGATGCAATAAAATTTAACTGAAAATCAATACTTTTTAAGTTACGAGGTATTTTCAAAAATAAATTTTGTAAAATCGCGAAACACGTCATAAAAAAGTCAGCTTTCGAGAAACTTTTCGGTCTTTACAGATAATTGTACAAATTCAGGAAATTAAATGAGAAAAATTTAAATTTAATTTTTAGAATTTTAAGTGTTTATACTACTTTAAAAGAAACTCCTTCAAATATCTAGGATGAATACAGTTTAACATACTGTTACGGTAGATGTATATCATTTTAGGCGGTAGTTCCTAAATACAGTACATTAACACACGCATCAATGTGGATTTTCTTGAGAAATAAGTCCGTTACAAGACCCAATAATAAGACGAGACTTTAATTTCAAGTCTAGAATAAGCCTCTTAAAATATTAAAGTAAAATTTTTTATTTTAAAATGTAATTAGCGCACAAAAAATGTAATTAGGTAGTACAAGAAAAAACTAAAAAAAAAAAACATAGAACGGTAACCACACCAATTTTTAAACCAAGAACTATAAAAGAAATGAAGATTTAATAAAAATTTCCGTTCCGTTGGTATCAAGGTTGGTAGTAAAGTCGTCGCCGCGAGTCAGCTGTTTGACAGCTGACTTACTTGACGCAGGTTCGAATCCTAGTAAAAGTAGTTACTTTCATAAGGATTTGAATACTAGACAGTGGTTACCGGTATACTTTGATGGTTAGGGTTTAATTAACAAAACTCTCTCAGGAATGGTCGGTCTGAGTCTGTACAAAACTACACTTCATTTACACGTCATAAACATCACCCTTATATCATTTATTATTCTTAAATTACACAGATTGCAATTTACACACACAAGGGATTTTAAAAAACCGGTATCATTTACATTCTCGTTTAAGGCGTGTTCCTAAAAGCTAGTACTAACAACGTATTAGTTACTAGCAACGTTTCCAAACGTTCATACGGAGCTAGTTTATTAGCTGCTAGTACTAGCAAAACCTACTAGCACGTCGGTGACGGTTTCTACAAGCTAGTTTACTAGCTGCCAGTACTAGCAAAAACTCCTTGCACGTCAGTGACGGTTCCTAAGAGCTAGTTTACTAGCTGCTAGTACGTACTAGCAAAACCTACTAACGCGTCGGTGACGGTTCCTACAAGCTAGTTTACTAGCTGCCAGTACTAGCAAAAACTACTTGCACGTTGGTGACGGTTCCTAAGAGTTAGTACTAGCAAAAATTACTAGCACGTCGGTGACGGTTCGACGACGCTAGTTTACTAGCTGCTAATACTAGCAAAACCTACTAGCGCGTCAGTGACGGTTCCTACGAGCTTGGTTACTACCTCTTAGTACTAGCAAAACCTACTAGCGCGTCGGTGACGCTTCCTACGAGCTAGTTTACTTGCTGCCAGTACTGGAAAAACCTACTAGCGCGTCGGTGATGGTTCCTAAGAGCTAATCTACTAGCTGCTAGTACTAGCACCTTATTATTTACTAGCAACGTTTCCAAACGTTTACACCGAGCTAGTTTACTAGCGCTATTTAATCACGTGACTTTTCTCTCCTACTAGCGCTAGTAAAATCAAAGTCAGTAGCTTCTAGTGAATACTAACACTAGTTGTTCGTATGAAAAGAGCATTAGGTACCAAAATTAATCATAAAATCCCCCAATTAAAGAAATTTATAATAAAATGTAGTAGGCCTAAAAAGAAAAACATAACCTAAAAGGAAACGAGAAGAAAATTAGTACAAAATATAAAGGAAAATGAAAATACATGCAATAGTTTGAATGGGAAGATACGTTGAGGGAGGAAAACATGGAAAATGAACATCTGTGGCCCGTAACGACGATCACCAATTCATTTTCCCCTTTACCCTTTACTAGCATCTGTGGCACAGCACCACAGGAAAACAAGAACTGTAGTAGTAGCATGGTATGGTGTTATAAACCCCATTCCTTTAGACGTTATACCCCCTTCTTCTGGACCAAATACAGCCAGTGCTTCACCTCCGTTGGGACCAACAATGTATGTACATACAATGTCACCACCAAGTGGTATACAAACACATCAAACCGAGAGGAAAACACAACAACACACACTTTCATCTATTTAACATAAACACATAGATTGTATACTGTAGTACAGTTATATTATTGAATACAGACAAAACTACCTCGTTGACAGATCACTGTATCAATCTATCCTTGCAACCCTGAAATGAGGATTCCATAATACAATTCAATGTACAAACATTTATTAATTAATCAACCCCAATACAATAGTTCAAAATGGCATTTTTCATTACTATATTCGTTCGTTTTCACCTAACTGAAATTGTTTTACAAAAATTGTATTTTTCCCTGGACAATCTCTTCGCTTTATAAATACACCCTTGTGTAAATTAATATGAAACAATAGACAATTTTAAACAAAATATATTTGTTTACTAAAATATTACAAACAAATATTACAAAAATATGTGAAACGATTCCACAACTTTCTCTTGCCAATGTAAAATATAGAATTTAAAACCTACGTTTAATTATTAGTAAAAAATAAATCAGTTGTGAAACACTCATACGACTTTCTCTTGCCAATGTAAATAATGAACAATATAACCTAACATTAGTAATAAACAAAAAATTAATCTCTAAAAAACCTTATTTTAATCATAAGTGAAAGATGAAAAATGAAAATCAACCACAGTTTGGATTAAAAATACGAAAAATCACTTTCACGCTAAACTAGGCTCGGTAGAGGAAAATGCTCTGAATAAAAATTGTAGATCTTTTAATTTCCTATAAGTTTGATTATATGCACTTTTGCCGTAAAACGCATGGCTAAGGCTGAAATCTTAAAAATCGATTTTTTTACACTTTCTCGTGAGAAAAAAAGAAAATCGCTAATTACCGCTAAACAAAGCATTATACAAAAAAAAAATGTTTGAATTAAAAGTTGTAGAATTTTTAATTCTCTAAATCTTTTATTATACATATTTTTGCCCTAAAATGCATATTAAAGCCGTAATCTTCAAAAAACAATTTTTTTACATAAAACTGGCCTTTCCAAAAAACGTGTAAAAAATTAATTTTTTAAAGATTTCAACCTTAGCATGCATTTTACGACAAAAGTGTCTTTAATCAAATTTATAGAAAAGTAAAAGATCTACAACTTTTATTTAGAACATTTTTCTCTACAGAGCCTAGTTTAGCGTGAAAGAGTGATTTCCCGTATTTTTAAGCAAAACAGGTTGATTTTCATTTTGAATCTTTCACTCATGATTAAAATTAGATTATGTTTATTGAGGTTAGTTTTTTATTTATTTCTAATGATAGATTATATTGTTAATTATTTACATTGGCAAGAGAAAGTTGGGTGAGTGTTTTACACCAGATTCTTTTTATTTCAAAACGTTACTTAATTTAAAAATCCGGCTCGTATTATATAAAATTATACAGTTTAATGTAAATGATTAAACTTCGAACGATTTACCAACGTACTAATTACTAAATCTTACTAAATAAACACTCTTTTCAGTACAGATAGACTATTAATATGTATTTAGATCTCTATTTTAGACTGAATCTGTTTCCGAACTTGATGGATGGTATCTATTTGCAGATAAGTTTGTGAAAGTAAATGACAGAACACGTCTACATAATGTGATATGTGTGTATTTATATGTACATATACATACATGAGTGTGGAAGGATGATTAAATTGAAGAATTGAATTGATGGTACGAACAGTAATATATATATAGCACAGAAGGAATAAGGACACGATGACGGAGTAGAGAAATTCATTGCTGGGGGGCCTTCTAATAGCAAACAGTTCCTGTCCCTTTGATTGCATCAGTTTCCCACTTTCGACGTCCTCTTTCACTATATATATTTGTTTGGATTGCTCCTATTTCAGTTAGGATTGCTTGCTTTTCCCCTTCGTTCCACTCTTCTCTTCTTCCTACCTACATCCATTTTCCTTTATTCTAGCTTTCTCTTCTGGTCTAAGTCCCTATTTTCACTTTACCACCTCTTTCCTTAACATTTTTATACCTCTATCGGTCGGACATTTTAATTTCTACCAAAAAAATTATGAAAAATCAATACCGAAAGTTTTTTCCTAACTGCTAAATTTACTTTATCGTATTTATAAATAACTTTTTAAAACTCTCCGGTTTTTCTTAATCAGAATTAGATTTTATTGAAAAATTACCACAAAATAATCGCTATCTAGCTCTATTTATTTCACTTTTTTTCTTTTTTTTTTTGTTTAACGTCCGCCTGTTCTGCAATTACTGCTAATGCAGATGGTGAAGGATGAAATGATTTTTTGTAACGTATAAAAATATGCTGTGCCTGAATGGGATTCGCACCCAAGGCCGCATGATGAGACGCGAGCACGTTACCAACTATAGATAACGCAATATAAGTTGACGATCGCCAGCGAGAGTAAGACTGGACTATGCGGGGGTTTGAAGTGCTACTATATGTGCTTTTCTAAATACATCATAGCGACAGCTGTAACCATGACATCTTATCCTTTCGGGTTAGCCGATGTAAGTAGGATAGATAGTGTACTGTCCTCCGCATGACAGGCGCAATCGTCAACTTATAGCGCGTTACCTATACGCCAATGCGGCCGGCCATTTACTTCACTCAATGACACTGTGCTCAACCCTTTTAGGGCTAAAGCAATATTTAAAAGTTTGAGCCATTTAATTTGAATAAGGGTGTACAAAAATTGCCAGCCCTTATTTCGAAAACTTGCAGGCGTAAGCCAGCCATTGCCAACCAAAATTTTAACGTTATAGAAAAATAAAATTTCCTGTTAAAAATTAATTGTTATTATACTCATAAAAAATATCTTGCCCATAACTGACAGGTGGAGTGTCAAATTATTTAGCTACACTCAATCTGTTCATTGCAGGGCTAAAATAAATATTTCTGTTTCTTATCACATGGTCAGCCAATTAAATAACTGAATCATTTAAGAACAGAAGAGGTAGAGGTGTAAAAGACACTTATCAGAGTTATCTCCTCTGAAAGTAATGAATTTCATTATACAGCCAGACCCTGTGGTGAATGAAGGGAAGGTGTCATTTGCAAAGTGGAAAATATGTGCTTTTCAGAGGGCCCGGCATACTGATAAGCATACTTTTTCATTCAGTGAGAAAGGCACTGGTAAACCACCTCACTCCTCGTTTTACTTAGTAAAACCTCAACAGGTTCAAACCAGCCTTTCGGCTGATGACCTAAACAACAACAAAAAAAAGCCGTTAAGTAGTCGAAATAAACTACTATTTCCGTTGACCGATTTTGATAATAATGTTCGTGTCGGGTCCTCTAGTAGTATCTAACTTAAGATTCAAATTTTAAGTACGTACGATGTTTCGCTCTTGTCTGTTCAAACATTCGAACGCGCGCGCTCGCGCACACAGACCAATCGTTAAAAACATGTTTTTTGGGTTCAGAGGTTCTGAAAACGTTTGATCCGGTGAAATTTCGATTTCAAAAAATCGACATGAAAACAATACTTTCCTTTCTATATATTCATATAAGCAAGAGAAAGTAAAAATAATAGACAAGTTTATTTATCCAGTATTTATTAGTTCATTTACTCGTGAACATCACATCTGATTATCGAACTCGTTTATGAACGCTAACATTTTGTCGTTTTATACAATAAATAAATTTTCTAAAAATTTGTCGCAAAATTACTGAACCCTAAATATCGGTTTATTGTTATTTACAATAATAATAATAATACATGCGAACAAACAAGGGCGTCAGAAGAGTCCTGCTGTTAATGACAGCTGTTGAAAATATTTATAGGAATTCGATAATTTTGTTGAACAGGGCGATTACAGTGGCTCATAAATTGGACGTTAATTTTTAGAACGTGTGAGGTTAAGCACCTACAACGTTCACCACTTAATTTTCAAAATATTTTATCGCATTTTGGTTTTTGTTATCGCTAATATGATTATTATTATTATTAATATTATTACTTTCTCTAGCGTATATACAGGGTGATTCACGAAGATATGCAGAAACTTTGGGAGCCCATTGTACATGTAAAAATAATGGAAAAAGTTTATATAAACATGGGTCCGGAAATGCTCCGTTACCGAGTTACGGCAAGCGAAAGATTTCGCCCGGATTTCAGCTCACCAGGTGAAATGAGGCCTTCCTGAAATTCTGGTAAGGTAGATTAAGGGGCGAATTCAATCGTTTTTTATGGTTTTTGGCCTGATAAATTGAATAAAACAGGTCCCAGAACTGTAAGTTAAATAGTTTTTGAAAAAACCGTGTCAAATGCAAAAAAATAAAGTGAAAAAAACACATTTTTTCATCTTTGTTTTTCCGGTTAATTTTACTTTGTACTGTTATGAATAAAAATTAATTTTATCAGACATCTATTTACTTTCTGTGTACTTTATTTACACCAGTTTGTTCAGAATAAAATGTTCTACTTGTTTTATTCAAAAATTTTAACTGTTTCTTGGTGAGATAACAAAGTTATTCTTGCCCAAAGATGAAAAAATGTGTTTTCACTTCATTTTTTGCATTTGTCACTGGTTTTTTTAAAAACTATTTAACTTACAGTTCTGGGACCTGTTTTATTCAATTTATTAGATCAAAAACCATGAGAAATGATTAAATTCGCCCCTTAATCATCTTACCAGAATTACAGGAAGACCTCATTGCACCTGTTGAGCTGAAATCCGGGCGAAAATATCGCTAGCCGTAACTCGGAAACGAAGCATTTCCGGACCCATGTTTATATAAACTTTTTTCATCATTTTTACATGTACAATGAGCTCCAAAAGTTTCTGATATTTTCGTGAATCACCCTGCATATATATATATATTTTTTATTCCTAATGTGTGTACGTTGCAATCTGTTCAATTCAGAACAATAAGCAACCCCATGACCCAATGAGATGAGAATGATGTGTATGACGTGTAAATGAGATGTAGTCTTGTACTGACCCAGGCCGACCATTCCTGAGAGAGTATAGTTAATTAAACTCCAACAATCAAAGTACACCAGTAACCACTGTCTAGTATTCAAATCCGTATAAAAGTAACTACCTTTACTAGGATTTGAACCAGGAACCTTCGTCTCCGAAAATCAGCTGTTAAACAGCTGATTTTGGCGACGACTTTACCTCTAGACCAACCCGGTGAATTAGACCGACTCTAGTCTATAGGCTAGACCAACTCTAGCCTATATGAATTAAAAAATTGGGAAGAAAAGTACTGTTTACATTTCGATTTTTCGAAATTGAGTTTTCACCGGATCTGCACGTTTTCAGTCCCCTAAACCCAAAAACCATGTTATTAGCGATTGGACTATGTGTGTGTGTGTGTGTGTGTGTGTGTGTGTGTTTTTGTGAACAGAATATCTCAAGAACGGAACACCGTACGAACTTGAAACTTAAGTTAGATACCACTAGAGGACACGACACGAATATTTTCATCAAAATCGGTCAAACGAAAGTAGTAGTTTATTCGTGTCATTTTTTCTCTAAAATCGCCTCATTTACGAAACTTTTTATGCTCTCAGAGATAGGGTAGGCGCCATGTCTGCTGAAATTCTTAATGAGGCTGTTTTCTCGTACAAAAATTGTTTTTTAAGATTGCGACTTTAATATGCATTTTAGCGCAAATATGAAAATGTGTGTGTCTGTGAGTTGAAAAAAATATCTCAAGAACGGAATATCGTATAAAGTTAAAACTTTAATTTTTAGTTAGGTACCACTAGAAGACCCGACACGAACATTTTCATCGAAATCGGTCAACAAAATGTACTCAATAGTTTATACGTGCGATTTTGAACTTTTAGGGATTTTCTCAAAAACAGCAAATAATTTGACACCCCACCTGTCTGTTATGGGCAGTTTCTTATGACATTCTCAGTCAATTATATGACTGAAATATTGAAGAACAACAGTTAGGGGCACGAAATACACTAAACATAGTTATCTCCTCTGAGAATAATTCATTTCATTGTACAGCTAGACCCTGTGGTGAATGAAGCGAAGGAATCATTTAAAAGGTTGGAAAGTACATGCTTTTCAGAGAGTTTGCATGCTGATAAGCATACTTTTCCATTCAGTGAGAAAGGTATGATAAACTATTTAACAATACATTTTACTTAGTAAATCCTCTAGAGGTTCAAACCTTTCGGCTGATTACCTTAACATCAACACACGACAAAGTTGTGTGAATGTTTTATAGCAATTTTTACAAATATATTATAAATAAAATATCAAAAAAAGTTTATAGTCCAAAAATAGTTAAAACGAAAAATGGTATAATCTATACATATAAAATAGTGATTTTGTCTGTACAATTTTTCTAAATACCCCAAATTTTATTTCTACGCCAGATATACCAAATAAACACCGAAAATTAGTTTGGCTACATTATGGTCTGTTTGCATGTTACGGCATCACGCAAGAACCGCTGAAACAAATTCAATGAATTTCGGTATCTAGGTTCTGGACATAATCGAAATTAAAATAGGTTATAATTTTTTTTAATATCACAAAAGGGATAAGGGAGTTCAGAGGGAGGGGTAAAAAAAAAAAAAACTACGAATATCTCCGTTAAAAGTCAATGTATCAAAAAATGTTATATAGTCAAAATTAAGAAGCGTTTAAAGACGAACAAGTTTGATTATGTAAAGTTTTTCATTTTCGTGCATAATAACGGAGATATTACAAAATGAAAAAAAATAAACCAATATTTTTAGAATTGTTGTTTAGGTCATCAGCCGAAAGGCTGGTTTGAACCTTTAGAGGTTTTACTAAGTAAAACGAGGAGTGAGGTGGTTTACCATTGCCTTCCTCACTGAATGGAAAAGTACACTTAACAGCATGCTGAGCCCTCTGAAAATCACATATTTTCCACTCTGCAAATGAAACCTTTGCTTCATTCACTACAGGGTCTGGGTGTATAATGAAATTCATTACTTTCATTTCAGAGGAGATAACTCTGATTAGTGTCTTTTACACCTCTACCTCTTCTGTTCTTAAATGATTTAGTCATTTAATTGGCTGACCATGTGATAAGAAACAGAACTATTTATTTTAGCCCTACAACGAACAGATTCAGTGTACATAATTTGACACTCTACCTGTTTGTTTTGGGCATATTTTTAGAATATTAACATACAAAATAAACAGAACAATAATCGCAGTCGGGCCGATAAAACCCGTATTCATTCAGTCAGTTAACTACCTACCCATTCCACCAGTACCAAATACACCTTTTCTCGCTCACATTGTCAAAAATGAATCAGTCGTCTTAATAGTGGTCACCATCGTGGTGTTCCTATTGTGATTTACCTTTCATTTATTAGGAAAATAATAAAGCGATATTACATAATAATATCTTAATTTAAAAACACCAAGATCTTGCTTTTATTTTACGTTCAACTATTTTTTTTTTCATAAACAATAATGCTGACGTTGAAAGGAGGTAGATATCAATGAATAGTTAAAGAATATCAGACCTGACAGGGATCGAACTCGGTACCCCAACCGACCGTCCACGGCAACAAGGAAACCGTTCGAAGAACGGGGACTTAAGCTAGTGAAATATATATATATATATATATATATATATACATACAGGTATGTACTTCTTATTTAAATTTTCCTCACAAACGATTCTATAGAATAGTAAGGGACCACCCCTTTCTAAGAACGCCCACATTCTAAGGTCTATACGTTATTCAATACACTCTTCTCTAATTCTCCAACTTTCTTCGTCGCTTTGTCATGTGCCTTCCAACTTAATTAGTGAAGCCAAAGTTATAAGCAGCTTCTACCGGATTAGTGTACCACTCGTTTGAACATTAAATTTTACCTCTACCACAAGAAGATGAAACAGGTAACGTGAAATAAGGGTTGCGGAAATTATGTAGCGATACAAGTACACGCTCAAGTAAGAAGTAATAATTAGCTATCACAACTTGTTTTAGCCCAGAATACAACAGTTTATATATGGAGATGGTATTAAAAGTTCTATGACCTCAACCTTATAAAAGGAAACAGGGAAACACAGGTTTTGTTTTTCCTATTCACTTAACCGTCTTTATATAAGCGACAATTTTACACTTTCGCGCGCGTCTCACTCACTCTCTCTGTCTCTCTTTCCTCCCTCCCTCCCAAACACTTACTCACTCACTCTCTCAATCTCTCTCTCTTCCAGCCTCCAATCAGTCCTCCTCTACTCATCCACACTTCATCTTCACCATCTTCCACACTCCCTCCCTGTGTACTACACTCACACACTGTCTCTTTCTACATAGTATACAGAGAAAATATGAACAATTTTTACTTTGTCTTGCCTACATGAATATGTAGTTTTTACCGGATCTGCACGTTTTCAGACCCCCCTGAACCCAAAAAACATGTTTTTAGCAATTGGTCTGTGGGTGTGTGTGTGTGTGTGTGCGTGCGAACAAAATATCTTAAGAACGGAACATCGTACGTTTAAACTTGAAATTAAGTTAGGTACCACTAGCGAGAAGACCCGACACAAACATTTTCATCAAAATCGGTCAACCGGAAGTAGCAGTTTATTCGTGTCATTTTTCACTTTTTCCGATGTTTTTAAAAATCGCCTCACTTACTACAATTTTTATGCTGTACCAGATAGGGTAAGCGCCATTTCGGCTGAAATTCTTGGGAAGTATTCTCTCGTAAACAAACGGGTTTTTTAAGATTTCAGCCTTAATATGTATTTTAACGCAAAAGTGTATATAATAAAAGTTGTAGACAATCTAAAACTCTACAGCTTTTATATCGAACGTTTTTTGTCTAACGTCTAGTTTAGCGGTAATTAGTGATTTTTTGTTATTTTTACATGAAAATCAGTAAAAAATTGATTTTTTAAGATTTCGGCCGTAGTACCCATTTTACGACAAAAGTGCATAATAATAATTAAATTTATAGAAAATTACAAGATCTACCATTTTTATTTGTAGTTTTTGCTTTACAGAGCCTAGTTCGCGTCGAAAAGTGATTTTCCGTATTTATAAGCTGGACTAAGGTTGGTTTTTATTTAGCATCATTCACTCATGATTAAAATTAGGTTGTGTTTTTTGAGGTTAGTTTTTTGTTTATTTCTAATGTTTTATTACTATTTTAAGTTATATTGTTCATTATTTGCATTGGCAAGAGAAAGTTGTGTGATAGTTTCACACCAGATTTTTTTTTATTCCTAATGTTTGTACGTTGCAATCAGTTCAATTCAGAACAATAAGCAACCCCATGATGAAATGAGACGAAGATGATGTGTATGACGTGTAAATGAAAAGATCTTAGTCTTGTACAGACCCAGGCCGATCATTCCTAAGAAAGTATAGTTAATTGAACCTCAACCATAAAAGTACACCGGTAACCACTGTCTAGTATTCAAATCGTTGTAAAATTAACAACCTTTACTAGGATTTGAACCAGAAACTGTCTTTCCGAAAATCAGCTGACTCGTGGCGACGACTTTACCAACCTGGTGGGATCAATATAAACAATGATACAATTTTTTTGAATATCCGGCTTTCAATAGCTCATCACCACTACACAGCCAAGCTCGGATGTGAGGTTGCCCCTTCGCTAAGTCACACTCTGTTCCACGGAACTCTAGCTGACTTTTTGTTAGGCTGTCATCCACAGCCGGACCACAACGTCACAACGCAGGATACGATTTAACGAAAGTCAATTTGCTCTGAGCTGTGATCTAATCACTATTTGATCTATGATCTATCACGCCTTCATCTGCAATCTCTAGTTCTTTTAAGGTATATCACTCTATCGTCATGGTATAAAAAGAGAAAAACAATTATTTTATCGCTAATGTGTGTATGTTGCAATGGGTTCAATTCAGAACACACCGGCAACCGTATTTTGCCAATTTCTCCCTGAAATGAAAATATCTGGTGTGAAATAATCACACGACTTTCTCTTAACAATGTAAATAATTACTAATATAATCAATGTTAAATCATTAGTGAACAAAGTAAAATGAAAACAAAACCTAATTTTAATCAGTGAACGACGCTAATTTATTTGGCTTAAAAATACGCCAAACTACGCTCTGTAGAGAAACTGCTTGAAATAAATTTTAGGTTATTTATTTTTCTATAACTTTAAAGATAACTTACACAATTTTGTCGCAAAATCCATACTAAGGCCGCAATATTAAAAAGACCATTTTTTTAAACAGATTTTGATGAGCAAAATGCAGAAATCACTAATTGACTAAATTAAGCGTTGTAGTAAAATAATTGTATGTTCTTAAATGTTCTACAACTTAAAATTGTACATTCATTTTTGTCCAAAAATTTTAACTGACAAATGTTGCTACATGGCGCTGAAATACGTTATTATTTGCAGACGATCAGGTTCTGATACCAGACTCTGAAAACTATTTGCAGAAAAGAGTTTATAATCTGAGTACAATATTTCAAGAGTCTAAATTTGATTTATCCGCTGCTAAGACGATTAGCAGCGTCTCGGCCTTTTCAGCCAGGACGCTCGTCCTCGATCAAGACTCCCTTCTCTGTTTGATTTTCCGGGCGCTAGCAACTCGTGTTTTCCTTTCTCTTTAAAAGTATAATCAAACCAAAAAATTCTACTTTCCTTCATAACGAATGAATAACGAAGGAATAACGATGGCTTCCTGGGGGGAAAATCCCGTACGAACTAAAAAAGTTATCAATGGGTTCCTGATGAATGAGGTACAACATTTTAAATATTTGGGATGTGATTTAACGTACGCTTGATATGCAGACATGATTGATAAACTGAATCGTTTTCTATTTGTATGTGGGACAGTAGCGCCGTCATTGGGTAAAAGAGTTCGGAAATATACCCAGTTGAAGTTTTACAAGACTCTGGCTGTTCCAATATTGCTGTACGGTAGCTAGTCACGAGTACTTTGGAGGAAAGATGAATGTCAGGTCCAGGCAGAGAAAATCCGGTTCTTGACAAAAGTTCAGGGGTGTATGATGAATCACATTGAGAACGAAGAAATCCTAGCCCATTTAAAACGAATGAGTGAAGATAGTATTAAGCTACATACCTGATGGACGAAGAGATGTAGATAGGCCACGAGAAAAAAAAGCAGAGAAGTCGGAGCACGTCGGAAGGCCTAATTCATGACAGGAAGAATAAGAATAAGAAGAAAAAGAAGCAGCAGCAGCAGGAGGAGGAGGAGGAGGAGAAGGAGGAGGAGAAGGAGAAGGAGGAGGAGAAGGAGGAGGAGGAGAAGAAGCAGCAGCAGCAGCAGCAGCAGGAGGAGGAGGAGGAATAAAACATTATACAGCTAAAAAATTACTGAATAAGTTTACTAAAAAATCATGTAAATAATATTTAATTTTATTTTTGTCCAAGTATTATTCTAACAAATGTAAAAATACTAAATTGACTAATCTATCTAACGTCACTTCTAAGTTCAAGGACTAAACAATTAAAAAATTGCAAATCAACGGATATTAAATGTGCTAAAAGTTGAGAAAAAAAGGAAATAATGAGAAGATTAGCAGGTTTAAGAGAAGCTTACCAACTGAGTAAGAAGCTTTTTAAAAGCTGTTTTTAACACAAGTATTTTTATATTATTTACCTTTTTTTTTAATCAGTACTTCTTTTAACTTTTATTCTTTATTAAAAAACTATACGATATAGTGCAACCATCCAAAAGTTTAACTATTTTTATTTTTTCCATAAATAAAAAATCTGGGTGAAACAATCACACAACTTTTTATCTTCTCAATGCAAAATAACAATATAACCTAACATAATAAAACATTAGAAATAAACAAAAACCGAGAAAACTTAATGAACTGACATAAATTCAGACAACTAATTAAGGGCTTTAAAGGCTTCCAAGAAAAACAAAAAAAGAACAACGGGTGGACAGAAGAATTTTTAATATGAAAATGTCACTAAAAGGACTTTTCATACAAAATAAATTTTTTTTGCCGCCGCCGTAGCGTAGTGGTTAGCACATTGACCTGCCACGCGGAGGTCCCGGGTTCGATTCCCGGCCAGAGTCTAGAAATTATCGCGTGTCAAATCTCACAGGTAATGTTACTTAATCCACCGTAGTCGCAAATGACCGAGCATTTGATGCGACTTGAAATGAATTAATTTTAAAAAAACAACATTATTTTATTAAGCTAAGATAGAAAAGGTTTTTTTGGAGGAAGATTCCTCCCTTAAAATTGTTCTGTCATATAATTTCTTCCCGTTTGATTTTTGCTAATACAAATACAAAACTGTTAAATGGAAATCAAAGTTGGATTGCGAATAGAGACATTGTACAATGTTAAAATTGATTTGTAGTAAATTAATAAGTATAATTTTTGGTTATTCGGACCACGGTTTTGGTAGTTTTCCTTGACTACTCCAAGTGTATGCCTGTTCAGTCTCCTATTTGCATTTCGTGCTGAAAAATAACATCCTATTTCATATCCCCAACATTTTTGTGGCATACATTTATCTATTTAGTTAGATAAATGTAATTGTTAACGTTCTAATTTTTTAGTCTGATTTATGAGTGTTAAAATTACTTTTTACTTTATTTTGCCTATATGAATATATAGGAAGGAAAGTATTGTTTTCATGTCGATTTTTCACCGGATATACACGTTTTCAGATCCCCAAAACTCAAAAAACATGTTTTTAGCGGTTGGTCTGTGTGTGTGTGCACGCGCGAACAGAATAGCTCAAGAACGGACATCATACGAACTTGAAACTTGAATCTTAAGTTAGATACTACTACCGGACCCGACACCAACATTTTCATCAAAATCGGTCAACCAGAAATAGTTTATTCGTGTCATTTTTCACTTTTTACGATTTTCTCATAAACGGCTCCTATGATTGTTTTTTTTTAAATCGCCTCATTTACTACATTTTTTACGTTCTACAAGATACGGTAGGCGCTATGTCTGCTGAAATTCTTGGGGAGGATGTTTTCTCGTAAAATTTTTTTTTTTTAAGATTGCGGCTTTAATATGCATTTTAGCGCATCAAAGTTCTACAGAATTTAAAATACTACAACTTTTAAATATTTATTTCTAACATTTTTTTGTAAAATGCATAGTTTAGCGGTAATTAGTGATTTTCTGTTATTTTTTTATAAAAATCTAAGAAAATCCATTTTTTTATATTTCAGCCTTAGCATTTTACGACTAAAGTGTATATAATCAAATTTATAGGAAATTAAAAGATCTAAGACTTTAATTAACGAATTTCTTTCTATACTGCTTAGTTTAGCGTGAAAGAGTGATTTTCTGTATTTTTAAGCCAAACTGAGGTAGATTTTCAATTTGCATCATTCACTAATGATTAAAATAAGGTTATGTTTTTTGAGGTTAGTATTTTTTTTATTTCTAATGTTAGGTTATGTTGTTCATTATTTTTATTGCAAGAAAAAGTCGTGTGAGTGTTTTACACCAGACTTTTTTTGCCAAATGCGAAAATTATTGCAAAACAATCTCGAATAGACGGAACGAGGTTCTGTACAAAAGAAAAGAAGAAACCATACGATAAAAGAAAATATTCTATTCACCATGGTTGTTATAAAAATCCCGAAAAATTTACATAACTGTGTTCCCTTACTTATCAACAGCCAATGGTGGACCCCTACACTAACCCAACGCTTGGATCAATGGGATTACTGGGTTCAAAAGTCCACAAACGGTCATTCTGCAATAACAAACTCACAATGTATTTCCCGGGACATGAATTTCAGAATTGTTCTTTTTTCTTTTGCTACAATTCAACGCGGTTAAAATAAATCATTCATTATACATCTAATTTTTTCAACATCGAAATTATGCACATCTTTTTCCTTTCTCTTGCCTATATGAATAGGTAGGAAGGAAAGTATTGTTTTCATGTCGATTTTCGAAATCCAGTTTTTACCGGATGTATATGTTTTTAGATATTTTTAGCGATTGGTTTATGTGTGTGCGTGTGTACAAAATATTTCAAGAACGCAACATTGTACCAACTTGAAACTTAAGATAGATACCACTAGAGGACCCGACACGAACATTTTCATCAAAATCGGTCTAACGGAAGTTGTAGTTAATTCGAGTAATTCTTCACTTTTTTGCGATTTTCTCAAAAACGGCTCCTACGATTTTTTTCCAAAATCGCCTCATTTACTAAATTTTTTATTCTCTACAAGATAAGGTAGGCGCCATTTCTGCTGAAAATCTTGGGAAGATAGTTTTCTTAAAAAATTGGGTTTTAACATTGCGACTTTAACATTATTAAATATAATATATATATATATATAGGGCCTATATATACATAATATTTATTTTAGCGCAAAAATGTATATAATAACTTGTAGAGAACTTTAAATCCTACAACTTTTATTTCAAACATTTCTTTGTACAGGCTAACGAATACGTATTGTATTGTCTAACATTTTGTATTGTCTAATATGAAAAATGTACAGTAACAATCGCTTAGTCACCCAGCAGTTTCGGATAAGCGCGAGTTTACTGTAAACATATCAGACGTAAAGTAGTTTCTCCGAGAATTTTCCAAGTATTCATTAACCAATAATGGGTAACTAAATAATACAGATATTACCATTAGAAATGACACTTATGTAACAATCAAATAAACTGACAAACAAACAACCGAACAAACAAACTTGGAAGTTGGTTATTTGAACAAAACTTAGTTTACAAGGCAAAGTATACGTTAACAGTAAGTTATATAGCTACTTAGTTAAGTCACTTTACCGAGTAACTTTGTTAATTAACTAAGTAACATGTCTACGATGGAAACTACTTCAATAGAAGAGAAGGTAAATTAAGGAGCGGCTAGTTTGTCATGTTGGCTACACTGCATGAACTTAACATTAAGAAAGATAATCCAACCGGTAACTCTAAAAGATAAGAGGGCGAGACAAATCCATTCGAGTAATACACTTGAATACACCGACTTAATCGCTCACTGTAAGTAAAGAAGTTAAGTTTATTTAAATCTAAAACAAAGCAACGTTCACAAAATAAGAAATTTAAATTCCGTACATATTTCAAAAGTTTTCATTTTAAGTATTACCAACTTTTTTAATTTCGTTTCCTTTTAACTAGGTAACCAAAAAAAGAGAAAAAACCACAACAGAAAAACTTTAAAACGACAAAAATATTTCATGTCAAAGAGATTCCTATCTCTTTTCAAATTTTTATATTTTGGCGTTCAAAGTTCAGTAGGGTTTTATGAATATATTCTTTTATTTTTTTACTTTTATTTTTATTCAAAACACTACATACGAGTTGTGGCTATTAAATAAGGAGACTGACATCGTAAAAATTTTTATTTTTATTTTGTACAAAATCACTTATTGTCACCTTCAATACACACTCCTTCTCTATCCTTAAACGCTCAATGCGGTTTTCCATTGTTGGAAACAGTGCTGGAAGTCATCTTCTGTCAGTTCCTTCAGGACACGTGCCGCTTTCTCTTTTACAGCTTCCACAGACTCAAATCTTATCCCTTTTAATGCATATTTCACCTTAGGGAACAGGTAGAAGTCACATGGTGCAAGATCTGGTGAATAATGGTGAATAAGGTGGATGTTCTAACACTGAGATGCTGTATTTGGCTAGGAACATCTTGACAGATAACGCGGAATGAGCTGGCGCATTATGTTGTTGGAGAACCCATGATTTGTCCTTCCACATTTCGAGGCGTTTTTTCTTTTCTCTGAAGTAGTTTAGAAAGTACCTCAAGGTAGTAATATTGATTAATTGTTTGACCTTCACGAACCCAGTGAAGGTACACAATCCCTTGGATATCAAAACAACAATCATCATTGCTTTAAATTTTGACTTTCTCTTTCGAGCTTTTTGGCTCTCGATGAAGTTCGGCTCTTCCAGTGCATGGATTGGCGCTTCGTTTCCGGATCATAAGTAAATATGTTATTATCGTTTCCAAAAAATTTGGACCATTTTCAATCACGTACGAAGAGTCAGTACAAACATTTTTGCGAGCTTCATTTCAAACATTTTTGAGCGGCACGTGCCCTGAAGGAGCTGACAGCACTGTTTCCGACAATGGAAAATTTGCATGGAGCATTGTAGGGATAAAGAAGGAGTGTATATTGAAGGTGATAATAAGTGATTATGTATAAAATAAAAATAAAATGTTTCACAACGTCAGTCTCGTTATTTAATAGCCACACCTTGTACAGTTGATGTTTCAGGTCAACAGCCGAAAGGCTGGTTTGAAACTCTAGAAGTTTTACAAAGTAAAAACGAGGAGTAATGTGGTTTAAAATTGCTCCTCACTGAATTGAAAAAGTATGCTTATCAGCATGCCAGGCACTCTGAAAAGCACCCACCTTCCACCCTGCAAATGATACCTTCACTTCATTCACCAAAGAGTCTGACTGTATAGTGAAATTCATTACTCTCTCAGTAAATAACTCTGACTAGTATCTTCTACACCTCTACCTCTTCTGTTCTTAAATACTTCAGTCGTATAATTGATTGACTATGTGAAAAGAAACAGTACTATTTTTCGTAGCCCTGGAACCAAGAGATCGAGTGCAATTAATTTAACACTCCACCTGCCCGTTATGGGCAACAGTATAGAAAAAAAGTTTATACTAATTGTGTTACTTTCTCTTGTCCTATACGAATAAATAAGTAAAAAAAGTACGCAATCGATTTTTCACCGAAACACACGTTTTCAAGCCACCTGGACCCAAAAAAACATGTTCTTAGCGATTGGTTTGAGTGTGTGAAACAAAATATAGTTAAAACTTGGATCTTAAGTTAGGTACCACTACGGGACTCGACACGAACATTTCATCAAAATCGGTCAACCGGAAGTAGTAGTTAATTTAAATTATTTTTCACTGTTTTGTAATTTTCTCAAAAACGACTTCTTCGATTTTATGAAAAATCTCATTTTCATGCTCTACAAGATAGGGTAAGCGCTGTGCCTGCTGAAACTTTATGGAAGACCTGTGCTCTGAAATGACTAGAAAATCGCAGTTTTAAAATTTCAGCCATATCATTAAAGTAATTGTTGAACCAGAACGAAAACGTCCAAAAATATATAAAAATCCTTCAAAGAAGAACTGTTTTTGACTTCAGTGGGTTATAAAACGTGAAGATCAGTTGCAACCCGGGTATTTAACATTTTTCACAATACAACTAGGTAGTTCTACATTAATAATCTGGTGTGAAACACTCATACGACTTTCTCTTGCCATAAAAATAATTAACAATATAACCTAACATTAGAAATAAAAAAAGCAAACCTCAAAAACGTAGGCGTAACCTTATTTTAATCATGAATGAAAAACGCAACATGAAAATCAACTTCAGTTTGGCTTAGACATACGGAAAATCACTCTTTCACGCTCAACTAGGCTTCGTAGAGAAAAATGTGGTAAATAAAAGTTGTAGATCTTTAATTTGCTATAAATTTGAATATATTATACACTTTTGTCGTAAAATGCAAAATAGGGCTGAAATCGTAAAAAAAATCTATTTTTTACACGTTTTCGTAAAAATAAACAACAGAAAATTGCTAATTACCGCTAAAGTAAGCGTTAAACAAGAAATGTTTAAAATAAAAGTTGTAGGGTTTTAAACTCTCTACAACTTTCATTAAATACATTTTTCTGCTAAAATGCATATTAAAGCTGCAATCTTACAAAAACAAATTTTTTTACGTGAAAACAGCCTCTCCAAGAATTTCAGCAGACATGGTGCCTACCCTTTCTTGTAAAGCATAAAAATTTTAGTAAACCAGCCGATTTTTAAAAAAATCGCTAGGACCCGTTTAAGAGAAAATCGCAAAAAAAAGTTAAAAATTACATAAATAAACTACTACTTCCGGTTGACCGATTTTTATGAAAATGTTCGTGTCGGGTCCTCTAGTAATATCTACCTTAAGTTTCAAGTTCGTACGATGTTGCGTTCTTGAGATATTCTCTCCACACACACACACACACACACACACAAACACACGCGCGCGCACACACACACACACACACACACACACACACAGACCAATCGCTAAAAACATGTTTTTGGGTTCATGGGGGTCTGAAAACGTGTAGATCTGGTGAAAATTCGATTTCGAAAAATCGACAGGAAAACAATACTTTCCTTTCTATATATTCATATAAGCAAGAGAAAGAGAAAAATGGGTTAGAAATAAATAAATTCAGTCGAAATACAGATACAAGCGATTAAGATACAGCTTTAACGCGTACATTTTCCTAAGTATTTCCCTACATACAAACACACACATCCACATAATATAAAACCCATAAAAACCACAACGTCATCGAAGATGTGAATAGAAATAAAATAAAATACGTGCAGAGAAGAAAAAAACTTAGTTCGATTCTGAGACTGGATAGCAAGCAATTCAATCCAAAAAAAAACGAACAGAAGAAAGCGGTTATTCAGTTGCTTACGTCCCAATGCGTTTTCTATCAAACACAAAAAAGAAAAGGATAGATTTACAGATAGAATGAGAAAAACAGATACAACGAATACATGATCAGGAGTGAGAAAGAAACATCTTAGCTACTGAATGCACTTCCTTTCCAATCTTTTAAATCAAACCTACCAGTGGAAAATCTTCCAAACCAAATATACACATATTGCAGAACATCGATTATTTTTCACCCATTACGAATAACAAAACAGTCGTCCAAATAAAAAAATCTTAAACTGTACGTAAAAATCCTAGGATACTTTTTTATGGCTCATTAAAAATTTACGATGATGGAAAAAGTTTCATCTTATTTTCATTACAAAAGGATTTATTATAGAAATAGCAGTTAACATAAAATACCATGGATGACAAGTCGAAGAACTTTTTCCCTAATCTTTTTAAGCATTAAAACATTTCACTTGTTATGAACCTTATTTGATGATGTCGCCCATAACAGATGGAGTGTGAAATTATTTACACTCAATCTGTTCGTTGCAGGCTAAAATAAATAGTTCTGTTTCTTATCAAATGGTCAGCCAATTAAATGACTGAATCATTTAACACAGCGGTTCCCAAACTTCTATCTTTTACGCCCCCTTTTGCCAAAAAGAAAACTTCTCGCGCCCCCTTACACAATTTTATTGGGCAATGAAAAATCACCTATTACATTGAATAACCGTACATTTATTTTTTGATTTTTTGTAGCATTAGAATGTAACATTTTTAAATTAATGTTACTTTATTTAATTATTTATTTTTCCTTTTTCTGTTATGTTGAATTTAAATTTCGTTATCTTTTAATGTCGCCGTAATCCGTTATCTCGTTATCAATTTGCATTCATTCTGTCTTTGTACTGCCGACTGCTGTTATCTGTACCTTCTTGTCGTATCCGTTTCTTCTTGCTTTTCATGTTCTCTTGGTACATGTTTAGCGGGGGGGAAGGGGTCGGTGACGTCAGTACCGAGGCTTCATTATGAATGATTTGATATACTCGCTCTCTCTTTGCAATTGGTCTGGAAGATGTTCGGTTCTTGAATTATGTGTGCCGTAAATTTTTATTATTTCTTTTCGGGGCGCTTTTACGTTGCTGTATGACTAATTGCAATTCCCGTTTTTTTTACGGGACCAGCTTTGGGGAGCAGTTCCTTCAATATTTTATGCAAGTTTTACTAATCCTTTTGGGGCGACATGGAAGCCAAAAGGTCAATTTCAACGATTTTAACTTCACCTGAAAGTGTCGCCATTTATAAGTTTAAATCAACTCATCTGTAAACTAATTCTTTGCACAAAATAAATTTTTGGGCCCAAATATTCAGTAAACATAAATCTGGAATCACTAATTTTAAATGGATAAGTCGCCTTTGGTTTAAACAAGTCTCCGGCTAGCTAACTAGCATGTTCTTTCGGGGATCATCCTTATTCTTCTAATTCTACTCATCCGTCTTCTATTTATAATAACTGATAAATTTCTTATATTACAAATATTTTAATTTTTATAATTAATTTTGTTAATCATAAAAATGATCCTTATTATTCTTATGTTTGCTGCATTATGCAATTTTGCATAATCTTGTCTCGTGGTGGACAAAACATGTTTTGCATTTAACTTATAATGTTAATATTGTATTAAGCCTTTTGTTTTTCTGGCTTTCTCTTATTTTTTTTCTTTAATATTATAAATAAAAATTTGAATTATTTTGCTAAAATATTGCATGATGATTATCTTGTAAAATTAAATTTTGTTACTCAAGGTAAAATTTACCTTGTGTTTCGTTTAGTGAAACTACGAGTAATTATATACTTTTTTGGTTTTTTATTAAGATCAAATCTTTTAAAGAAACAGTTTAATCATGTTTTTTATTTAAATTTTATTTTTTATGAATTTCTTTCATGTAAAGGCAATCGGATTAATTCTTATATTTAATTTGGTACTTTCATTTGATTTCTATTTATCGCTTATTAATTTCTAATAATTATAATTGTAAAACCGAAATGGTCTTTTCTATTTTAAAATTACTTAAAGATTTTCTTAAATTATATTTCTGGATCCAGTTTAAAGCATGCTAAATTATTATTGAGCTCGTACTATAATATAAAATTTTGGTCATTAATTATGATAATTTCAACTTAATGCCTGCGTAACGTTTTTGTAATTCTTCTTAAATACTGAACATAAAACATAATTTATCTTATATTTATAAAGGTTACCTATCTATTAATATTTTTTTTATTAAATTTTCAAGTAATCAAAATTAATCTTGTTAATTTTATTTTCTTTGCACCACATCACCGCAGTCTGTTTTTGGGGTAGTTTTTTTTTCTTGTCCCCTGTGCCACTTTTGCTTTTGGTAGCGAACCTTTGGGGTTCGCGTGAGCAAAAAGGGGGCTACAAGAAGTTGCAATTTAATTTTAACAAGAGACAAAATAAATCAGTGGATGGATGACCTTGCATTTTTTTTTAAAAAAAAAAGCTTGATTATTAGAAAGTGCACAACGTAAATCATTGATAAAGCCAACATTGCACCAATGCTTTGTTTTTATTGTAACAAGTGCTGAAAACACCTTTTCGCACAGATAAGTGCTTGATAAAAATAATTACGATTACTGCCGCTTACTGTTATATACTGGGGTAAACTTGGTAATACTTAACCCAAAGTGATGTTTTGACAATTTTATCGAAATCGTTTTTCGCAGCAGAAACATTTTTTATTTCTAAAACTTGTTTTTTAAGTAATTCGGACAGGAAGTCTATGTTGACACTAAAAGGATCCATTATGGAGGGTAAAGCTATCTCGAAGTCCCACGCCCCCCTTGACGTGTCTTCACGCCTCCCTTGGGGGGGGGCGCCCTCCACTTTGGGAACCGTTGATTTAACAGAATCATTGAACAGAAGAGGCAGAGGTGTAAAAGACACTAACCAGAGTTATCTCCTCTGAAAGTAATGAATTTCATTTAACAGCCAGACCCTGTTGTGAATTAAGTGAAGATGTCATTTGCAGAGTGGAAAATATGTGCTTTTCAGAAGGCCCGGCATGCTGATAAGCATACATTCACACTCAGTGAGGAAGGCATGATAAACCACCTCACTCCTCGTTTTACTTAGTAAAGCCTGGGCAGGTTGAAACCAGCCTGTAGGCTGATGACCGAAGCAACAACTGATGTTTATACTCGTATATTACAGTTTTTATTTTCCTTTGCCTATATGAATAAATAAGAAGGAAAGTATTATTTTCATTTCGATTTTTCGAAATCGAGTTTTCACCGGATCTACACGTTTTCAGACCCCCTGAACCCAAAAAACAAGTTTTTAGCAATTGGCCTGTGTGTGTGTGTTAACAGAATAACTGAAGAAAGTAACATCGTACGAAGTTGAAACCCAAAACTTAAGTTAGATACCACTAGAGGACCCGACACGAACATTTTCATCAAAATCGGTCAACCGGAAGTGGTAGTTTATTCGTGTAATTGTTCCCGTTTTTGCGAGTTTCTCAAAAACGGCTTCTACGATTTTTTTAAAATCGCCTCATATAGATACTACATTTTTTATGCTCTACAAGATAGGGTAGGCGCCATGTCTGCAGAAATTCTTGGAGAGGCTTTTTTTCTCGTAAAAAAATAGTTTTTTTTAAGATTGCGACTTTAATATACATTTTATGACAAAAGCGTAATAATCAAATTTACAAGAAATTAAAAGATCTACAAATTTTATTTGCAGAATTTTCTATGCAGAGCCTATTTTAGCGTGAAAGAGTGATTTTTTCGTATTTTTAAGCCAAAGTGAGGGTAATTTTCATTTCGCATCATTCACTCATGAGATATGTTTCTTGAATATAGTTTTTTTGTTTATTTCTAATGTTTTACTACCAATGTTAGGTTATATTGTTCATTAATTTCATTATCAAGAGAAAGTCGTGTGAGTGTTTCACACCAACTTTTTTTTTAAAAACTGTAAATACGTATTGGATATTATTAATATTGCGACCTAAGCATGCCGTTTACGACAAAATTGTACATAATCAAAGTTAAAGGAAACTAAAAAACTACAACTTTTATATCAAGAATTTTTCTAGAAAGTTTAATTTTAAGTCAAAAAGTGATTTTCCGTATTTTTATAAGTGGCACAAGGCTGATTTTTATTTTGCTTCATTAATTTATGATTAAAATTAAGGTCATGATTTTTATTATTTACGTTAGAAAGAAAAAGTCGTGTCAGTGTTTCACATCGATTTGTTAAAAGTAAAAACACCAAGATATAATAAAGAAATTGTATAAAAATGAAAGTATTTTATAATTCGGAATAAAAGTCCTTGAAACTTCAAGAGTAAAGATAAGCAATTACATTATCTGTACGGTCCAATTCGTAAAGCTGTCTATTTCAATCAATTTACTTGACGTTAAAGAACAAGTTAAGGAACTTCGAAGATATTTTTTTTCTAATGATTTCATCTCTCGAAAAATATTTCTAGTAAAAACAAACTGAACTACAAAGTTTTAGTGTTTTTCTTCAAATGTTATTACAGTAAGAAAAAAAATAATAAATCCCATCAGATTTGTTTTCAAAGGTACGCAATACCTCTACCTGGAAAAATCTGATCGTAATTGTTTTGTTTTCTCCAAAATCTCAAATTGAAGAAGCTTATATTTATAAAAAGGTTCTAAAGATAAAAATGACGTTTTGTTTATATGAGGTAAAACTCAGAAACTATTAATCGATTTCAAAAATTTATTCAATGTTGGAAAGCTTTAGAGCTTCCTGTGATATTACTCAGGGTACTTGGCATTAGGCAATTTTTAAATTTTGAAAAAATTTATGATTTGTAAACTGAAGTCTTGCCATAATAGACAGGTGGTCTGGCTATTTATTTACTGTTCGTTGCAGGGCTAAAATAAATACCTCTGTTTCTTCCATGGTCAGCCAATTGAATGACTAAATCATTTAAGAACAAAAGAGGTAGAGGTGTATAAGACACTAATCACAGTTTGTTATCTCCTCTGAAAATAATGAATTTCATTATACATCCCAGACCTTGCGGTGAATGAAGTGAAGGTGTCTTTTGCAGAGTGGAAAATATGTGCTTTTCAGAGAACCCGGCATGATTTTAAGGATTTTAAGTGCTGATAAGATACTTTTCCACTCAGAGAGAGAGAGAGAGAGAGAGATAGAGAGAGAGAGAGAGAGAGAGAGAAAGAGAGGGGCAATGTAAACCACCTCGTTTTACTTAGTAAAACCTGGACAGGTTCAAACCAGCTTTTCAGCTTATGATCTAATCAACACAAACTGAAGTAATTTTATATTTTATTTGTTCGGTGTACAACCGTTTTGGACGATTAGTTCTTTTATCTATTAGTATTTCTTGTTGTGTACAATGTATTGAACATGGAGAAAGATATCAGGTACAGTAAATGACCACAACATTTTTAAGGTTTTTAAAATTTTTCAAGGTTTCCAAACGCTACTTGTAACTTTCTTTATGTACTGCGTCCTTTCAGAACGTAGGAAACCATTATAACAATTTGCACATAATTGTCAGCCACACTAAAAAGCATAGTAGGTTCGCATCAACACTATACCAGTCGCGTGGGTTATTTTTTTTTTTAGCCACGAAGTTTTTCGTTGACCTAGAAAGGGATTACCAATTCATTTTGTCTTGCATGATATTCTGGAGTAGGTAATCTGTACTACTGACGTGTCCAAAGAATTCCAGTTTCCATTTTTTAGTAGGACCTAGAACTATTTCTTTTGAACTTCCTTCTCCTCCTCTTTCACCAATCAAATATTAGGTCCAGAACCTGTTCCGGCATCCATCTAGCCACCGGTCGCCCCGGATCGCGATAATTAAAGTACTAATTAAATAGATAACAATTTATAAACGTCCATAGTAAAAGATTATAATGCCCACACACGCGCATAAAGTTAATTTTTTGCACTCGATTTTCTAGTTTCCGAAGTATAAAAAATAATCCTATTTCACATGATCAGCCAATTAAATGACAATAATTGGAGAACAGAAAAGGTGAAGGTGTAAAATACACAACTTAGTCAGAGATATCTCCTCTGCGAGTCATGAATTCCATGATACAGCCAGACCTTTTGGTGAATGAAGGTGACTGTATCATTTGCAAAGTGGAAATTAGATGTTTTTCAGAGGGCCCGGCATGGTAATACGCATATTTTTTCACTCAGTGAGGAAGACAATGGTAAACCACCTAATTCTTCATATTACTTAGTAAATCCATATTCATATTATTCAGTAAACAACATAAAAATAATAATTAAAATTAACTTATGGACATAGCGATGAAACTGGAACTAGTGCATCATCCATTGCAGAAACATCGACTACAAACTCACGAGTATAATGTCGGAAACCTAGTCGACCCGTGTGCTCTCCAGAGGTTACCGATGTGTGGACGGTCTCACACGATTTTCTCTTGCTAATGCAAATAATGAACAATATAACCTAACATTAGCAATAAAACATTAAAAAAAACTAACCTCAAAAACATAACATTATTTTAATCATGAGTGAAAGATGCAAAATAAAAATCAACCTTAGTTTAGCTTAATAACACGGAAAATCACTCTTTTACGCTAAACTAGGCTCTGTAGAGAAAAATGCTTTAAATAAAAGTTGCAGATTTTTTAAATTCCTATTAATTTTATTATATAGGCTACACTTTTGCCGTTAAATGCATACTAAGGCTGAAATCTTTAAAAAAATCAATTTTTTACACGTTTTCGTGAGAAAAAAAATAAAATCGCTAATTACCGATAAACTAAGCGTTATAAAAAAATGTTTATATAAAAGTTGTACGATTAAATTCTCTATAACTTTTATTATATACTTTTTTGCGCTAAATGCATATTAAAGTCGCAATCTTCAAAAAAAAATTTTTTTACGAGAAAACTTCTCCAAGAATTGCAGCAGAAATGGCGCCTACCCTATTTTGTAGAGCATAAAAAATTGAGTAAATAACGCGATTTATAAAAAAAATCATAGGACCCGTTTTTGAGAAAATCGCACAAAAGACACGAATAAACTACTAATTCTGGTTGACCGATGTTGATTCAAATGTTCCTGTCGGGTCGGGTAGTTTACTTAAGTTTTAAGTTTATGTTCGTACGATGTTCCATTCTCGAGATACTCTGTTCACACACATGCGCACCCGCGCGCACACACCAATCGCTAAAAACAAGGTTTTCGATTCATAGGGTCTGAAAACGTGTAGATCCGGTGAAAACTCGATTTCGAAAAATCTGCATGTAAACAATACTTTCCTTCCTATATATTTATATAGGCAAGAGAAAGTAAACACATTCTAAAAGATTAATATCATTAAAAATTAACCTAATAAAAGATATTATATACTGTAAATAACAACGACTCGTATTAAATTACGCAATAAAACAATCGATGTGTGTTTAAGACCCATGATAAACTTTGGGACGTAACAACATAAATAAGCTACCAAGTTTAAATTTAATTATATTTAATGTACGCCAACGTAAAAGAAAAGTTTCATATTTCATAAAAAAAAATAAAACAAAAAAGTAAAGAAAAACCGAAGTGAAATTCGAGGAAATTTAATTTAATAAACAGGATTAGCGAGTAGGACGCAGTAGATAACTACGGTACAAATACGAATGTGCTATTTATAAAAGGAAAACTTTTTGGTGTAGGAAGAGGGTAGGGTCAGCGTAACGTACATGGAATCCATTACGGCGTTTAAGCCTACGCTGAAATTTAAAGTACGTTAATAAAATTCGCTTAAAAAATATTAAATTATGTATGAAAATTACTGAAATACATTATTTATACTAAGGCTTACTTAATCAATTTCGAAAATATACACAGGATGGATTTATTTAAAATATTAAATACTGTATTTCAAATCATCATAAATTTATATTTATAACCTCAAAATGGAGAGAGTCTTAAATCATGGCGAACGTAAGCTTTTTGTAATTTCACGTGGTCATCTATTTATAATACGATATGAAAAATAACTGCGATCTAAATAAGTTAGAGACCCATATTTTGATTTATATTCACGTTTCATTCCCCTTGAAGCCAAAAAAGAAGGTTTTATAAAAAGATTCCTGCAGTACTTTTGTACAAAACTATTCTTTTTACCTCTGCTAATGCTACAATTATATGCGATGTGTAGCATGAGCTATAGATTGCGCGAACATTGGTACTAGTAGGAGATAAACTAAAACGGAGGGAAGCGAAGGCGCCTGCCTGTGAGTTTCTATTATACTCAATTCACTAGAAGTATTCTGGTTAAAAAGTATTAGTTCATACGTTTAAACGGAACTAGTAGTAAAACAATATCAATAAAAAGTCAGCACAAACGTAAAAAGTTAGAAGTTAACTGTTAAACATATAAATGTCACAATTAAATTATACAAAAATAAATATTCATTAATTTATAAACTAAACTATCATTTTATTATAAATATGATAATTTGAAACATCTGTTTTTTTTAGTTAAGGTTGTGTTCGGGTTTTCCCGTTGTTGTATTTTGAAATTTTTGCTGTTTGGCGCGCGATGACGTTTCATTTTCAGCAGGCTGTCCTGCCCTGCGCTCTGTCGAGTTGTGTTGGAAGCCTCCATGCGAGTTCATGTTGCCTACACTACTACTATCGGTTTCATAATCGCAGACACCCGAGCTTGAACCCTTGCATCTCCAAAACTATGAGTCAACATATTTTACATCAAAATTTAGCTAATTTTATTCTGCGTTGATCTACAATAGTCCTTGATTTTTAAAGTTATTTAAAAATTGCCATATCGAGGTTGGAAGACAAGAAGATCGGGGTTTTCTGCTACCGCAACAAATTTCATGCGTTGAGAGGCGTGTAACTCGATAATTATTTGACCGAAAAGTTTGAAGTTTTGACACAATATAGAAAATTATATTCTTTCAGCGTGTACGAATTTCTAATTCGTACGTTAATTAAATTTTGATTCATTAACAATATTCTGAACCCTTTCTATCTCGGTAACCGCTCGATCGTTCAGCAACGGCGAACTATCGTTTTAATCAGTGTAAAAAACTTAGTGAAAATATGTTAATAACATGAAATATTGATTGGCAAATTTTGTGGTAGAATTTTGAAAAATAGACTGGGTAATACGGGCGCTGCTATCCATGTTGCCAGTTTGTGTACGTGACATCTTGTCGGACTGTCTCCCAGAATTGACCGACTGCATTGTCAATTTAGGTAGACAATCAGATTCAGGCAATATGGATAGTAGCGCCCCCCCTCGTATTACCCAGTCTATTTTTCAAAATTTACAAACTTCTACCATAACATTGGCCAATCAATATAATATTTTATTAACATAATTGTACCTACTTTTTCCATCAAAATCGCTAATAAAATGTTTTTTTTCAAGATTGCGGCCTTAGTATGCATCTAATGACAAAAGTGTATATAATCAAAGTTATAGGAAATTAAAAACCTACAACTTTTATTTTAAACATTTTCTCTACACAAAGGTTGAATTTCATTTTGCGTCATTCACTCATGAATTAGAATTATATTTATTTATATTATTATATTATTTTATTTATTTTATTATATATATTTTTTTTAGAATTATATTTTCAGTATCTACATCAGCAAGAGAAAGTCGTGTGAGTGATTCACACCAGATTTTTTTTGAATATAAAACAAAAGCTCTTTTAGGAATTCGTGAAATAATTATGAATTTTTGATGAGGAAGAATCTACATACGTTAGAAAATAATTATGACTTCCAACTTTGTTAGGTATTAAGCCGCACCTCTTCTTCATCAAGTGATAAATCTTGGACTCGTGATGTTTTATAAATCTGTTTTGACATACAAGATGGTTATACTGAACCACTTTAACAAATGCAAAATGCTCCCCCCCCCCCGGGCTATCTGACGCACTTAACTGATGTAACTTTATCAAAAACTTCATTAATATTATATACAGGACACTCCCATTCCATTAATAACTAATGAACCAAAAACAAAGTTGTTTGTTTTGTATATTTCATCAGTTAACTTCGTTCAACTGAAGTTAAGCTTCGTGAATTGTAAAGTTCCCTGTTATTTCAGAATTATTTTCGTTCTCTTAGGTATTACCGTACTGTATTATGTACAAGCACTTTATAATCTCAGAGAAGTGCGTTAAACAAACTGATTTATTACTTTTCCCGGTTTCACTGCACTCGCTATTTTTCCTAAATTACACTTTAGAAATACCAGTGACGATTTTTTGAATTACAGCTCTTTGAAAATATTTTAACATCTAAGCCTATATTCGTTCTCGACTAAGCGTTGTATACATATATGTAGTAAATGGTTTTTTGGCATTTCTCCCACCACCTCCCCTCCAATTGGTCGCCGGAAGGCATAGACCTGGAGGCCGTTCCTAAGAACTCTTAATGAACGTTGTGACGGTGACAGTCACCTTGAATTAGAATATAAAAACTAGTTATAGATAATAAAATTTCGAGGGCGAGTCGGAGCCAGGTCGGCCGACCTGGGGAGTGTGTGCAATACACGCCCTCTTGTCAAGATGCCTCTTCGGGCCCAAGGCCCGCGTCAGAAACATGTGGGTCCTAACAGTCAAGTGAAATTGATTGTCGAAGATTTAAAATGTAATAACTAATAATAAAATATTAGTTAGGACCTAGTAGCCTTTAAATTCGCCAGAAAGTGTTTGTACACCATTGTAATTTTGACTTCAGAGTCAACGACAGTTGCCGGGACGCAACCCTTAATTAAACTACATGACGACGGTAGAACGTAGCTACCTCGCCAAGGAACCCCCACACCGCCCGGGCATGCACCTCGCGGTACAAGCTCGAACGTTCCGTGAGAGGCCAATTTTCCCCTTGGCCTTGAAGCTCCAGGGCCAATTGTCGTCTGGACCCCCCAAGAGCGGGGCAATCGTACAGCAAGTGTGTATTCGATTGGACCTCCCCACAGACGCAAGAATCATCAGCCAGCAGGCGGAACCGCTTTAGATAAGCTGCAAACTCACCGTGACCAGTTAGGACTCGGACATATATGTAGTAAAAAAAATTGTAGGTTTTTAAATTTTCTACAAATTATATTAGGTATGTACATATTTTTCTTTAAAATGTATAATTTATTAAGGCCGCAGTCTTTAAAAAAATGTTGTACGAGAAAACAGCCTACCCAAGAATTTCAGCAGACATGGTGCTAACTCAAATAGAGAACAAAAAATGTAGTAAATGAAGTCATTTAAAACAAAAAACTAGGAGCCATTTTGGAGAAAATTGCAAAAAAGTGAAAAATCACACAAATAATAATATTAACTTCGGTTGACAGATTTTGATTAAAATATTCGTGGCGTGTCCCGTAGAGGTAATTACCTAAAGTTCCAAATTCACACACACACACACAAAAACACACACACACAAACACACACACACGCGCGCACACACACACACACAACGACTAACGGCTAAAATCATCATTTTCGGGTTCAGGGGCCTGAAAATGTGTACATCCAGTGAAAACTCGACTTCGAAAAATCGATATGAAAATAATAATACTTTCCTTCCCTATATATTCATATAGGGCAAGAGAAAGTCAAAATTTGATCCTCATCATTTTTTCGTGGATCCTTCATTCCCATTCTTAGATAACACAAGGAAAACCAACAAAATTTTTGACATAGGAACTATTATTTGACGAATTAGTAAAATAATCTGCAAGCGGTACTCATGTATTGGAATTTGTTTGGAGTTTTCCCCAGCTTAGCTGCATATTTTAAATATTGGTTGGTATGGCGGTTGCAGCCTCCTTGGCGCTGGACGGGGACGCCTCAATTAAATCCAACACTACTTTTTTCATCGTGAGGGGGAGTGAACATGAGTTTTTCCTCGCCGCCTCGGATAAAAAAAGTTGTCTGCCCCAAATACAGAAAATTTTTATTTCTTCTTTTTTTCACAATCAAGGATTAGGCTTCCGCCTGTTTCGACTCACAACAGCGACTAACTATTGAATTATTGCCATTTTTTTTGTGGCCTCCCAACATCTCTCCACCCCTACGGTCTGTATTGCAAAACACTGAGGGGACTCTTCCCTCAGGCATTCTCTCTACGTGCACCCTACATGGATTTCGATATTCTGCAATTTTCCCATTCAGGTTGTAAACATCCAGTACCTCATTTAATAGCTGGTCCCTACGATTAAAACCCTTTGTTCTTCGTAAGAATCCATCTTTGCCACCTGTATTCTACGCTCCTGTGGTCTGGTACTAATCCATGACTCCCTTCCATTGAGTAGGACTGGGGCAGCCATGACCTTGTAAACTTTACTTGTTTTCTTGCCAAGAGTTCTGCTAGTATTGCCGAACACTGCTTGGAATTTATCAAATTTCTTCTCTATGTCCAAATCTAGATCAAACCCGATGTCACAACCTAAATAATTGCATTGTGATACGTGTTCGAGCACTACATAAACTACCACAATTTTAGACCTGGTAGGATATTTACCAGTAAATGCCATTGCCTTTGACCTTTTTTTACGGAAACGTTTAAATTATATTTTCTGCATAAATTGTTATTTTACAATACAATATCTGTTACCAAATTGGAAGAAAATAACACATATCTTTTATATTTAACTTATTAATATTATTTACAGTTAGTGGAATTCGCAGAAAAGCGGGAGTCTTTTAATTTCATTGCAAAGAACACAATGTTGATCCGACATCAGTAAATTTAATTATATATATAATACCAAGATGGGGGGGGGGATATCCAGTAACAATAGCAATAATAAAAACAAGTTATTTTATATCAAATTCTCTCGAATGTTACAACAAACTGAGAGGCGGTGATAAATAAGGACAGAATAGAGTTAGAAAGAGATAACGATATGAAGTCGGCGTTAAACGAACAGCCACAACACTTGTGGCATGTCCCAGTGGAACAAAGGCAACAGAAGACTTGTATCTCTGTGACGTCATTCAGCGTCCCGGCGCCGTGCTATCAGACAATTTCTCTCCATCAAATTCGTTCTCCTCCCAGTTCGTTTTATACCTTACTTCTATAATACGACCCGTTCCATCAAATTCTGTCAATGTCATTGCGGACCGAACCTCATTTCTATCCATAACAACCAACCCCTATTTATTTTCATCCGCCGATATCGAAAACAACATCTCAAACCCATAATAATACCCCATAAATTATACTTTTAATTTAAAACGTTTCCATCGACAACAAAATTACTTTATACTTTGTTCCAGTTAACTTTTATTTTATTATCACTTTATTACAGACTAGCAATTGCGCCTTAGGGTTATTCTAACATCAGAAGGGTTGAATTAAAATACAAATTTTTGTGCGCTGGTTTAAGGAAAAAATAGCCAAAAAAATACATCACGTACCATTTTTTCACAATATTAGTTTGTTAATATTATCAAAATTGATAAATAAATATATTTATAAATCATTGAATACAAAATGTGGGCTGAATTAATTTTGTTGATATTTTATCAATAGTTTTGTCATAAGGAAAAGATTTTACTCCATACTTTTCTGAAGACAACGCAGGGTATTATTAGTTCACAATCATAACACGAGAAACAGAAATGATTATTATGTGACCAATCACTCCACAAAATTGTTGAACAAAAACCTACTTATGCAGGGAGAAAATTCATGAATAAATTACCCCAATTTTTAAAATGTGATAATTTGCATTCCTTTAAAAAAATCTAAAAAATTATTTGATCGGCGAGACTTTTTATAGCGTCCAAAAATTTCTTTCTTGATAGTAGTGATACACTGCGTGATTCTTATATGTATTGCAGGTGTTATAACTGACGTGTCTTATACTCCTCCTGGAGTCTCCTGAACGCAAAAAAAAAAATCTGGTGTGAAACACTCACACAACTTTCTCTTGCCAATGCAAATAATTTACAATATAATTTAACATTAGTAATAAAATATTAGAAATAAACAAAAAACTAACCTCAATAAACATAACCTTATTTTAATCATGAGTGAAACACTCAAAATGAAAATCAACCTCAGTCTGGCTTAAAAATACGGAAAATCACTATTTCACGCTAAACTAGGCTCTGTAGAGAAAAATACGTTAAATAAAAGTTGTAGATCTTTAAATTTCCTATAAATTTGGTTATATACACTTTTGTCGTAAAATGCATAAGGTCAAAATCTAAAAAAAATCGATTTTTCACACGTTTTCGTGAGAAAAAATCAGAAAATCGCTAATTACTGCTAAACTAAGCGTCAAACAAAAAAATGTTTGAAACAGAAGTTGTAGGTTTTTAAATTCTCTACAACTTTTATTATATAAGTTTTTGCGCTAAAATTTATATTAAAGCCGTAATCTTAAAAAAACAACGTTTTTACGTGAAAACAGCCTCACCGAGAATTTCAGCAAACATGGCGCCTACCCTATCTTGTAGAGAATAAAAAATTGAGTAAAATAGGCGATTTTAAAAAAAATCGTAGGACCAGTTTTTGAGAAAATCGCAAAAAAGTGAAAAATTATACGAATAAACTACTACTTCCGGTTGACCGATTTTGATGAAAATGTTCGTGTCGCGTCCGGTAGTGGTATGTAACTTAAGTTTCAAGTTTCAAGTTCGTACGATGTTCCGTTCTAGAGATATTCTGTTCACACACACACACACAGACCAATCGCTAAAAACATGTAGGCTATTTTGGGTTCAGGGGGTCTGAAAACGTATAGATCCGGTGAAAACTCGATTTCGAAAAATCGACATGAAAACAATACTTTCCTTCCTATATATTCATATAGGCAAGAGAAAGTAAAAAGAAATTGGGACCAAAAATGTAATACGGAAAAATTCGGTTGATCCACTGAAAGTACTCCTACTTTCACTAAACAATAAACTCTGATTGATGAAACAATTCATAAAAGCATTATCAAACGGAGTAGAACGTTAGGCCAAAAAAATCCACAACTATCAGAGGTCAAAGTGAAAGAAGGTGTTTTTACTAGTCCAGACATTCGTAAACTTTTGTAACATGAAGCCTTTCAAACCAAAATGGAAGACATTGAAATCAAGAAGCATGAAAATCATTTGAAGAAATCGTAAAGAAATTTCTTGCGAACAATAAAAATCAATGTTTTTTTTGTGTTTGTATAAAATATATTAAATTTGTAATAAAGTTTTACTTTTCATTGTAAAATACTGTATGAATTTAAGCTTTGTGCAGCTGCGGGATGAAGGGGACAGACGAAGTACCAGACTGTTTGTTGCTACGTCATATAACACTGTACTAATCATCTCATTGCTCATGGCTAGGCAGTAGGCTCCGTAGTGCGGTGACATACATGGGTGTTGTTTTCACTATTAGACGGCGACGCAGAATATTTTGTAGTTTGGATAGTACCCCTGACAACTACAAAGATAGTACAAGTAAAACGTTACTACTATAGTCTGTCTACGCTAAGAGTACTCCGACGTAGGCAACCAGCAATACAAGTGAGCATGCGCATTAATTAAAAATCTGGTGTGAAACACTCACACGACTTTCTCTTGCCAATGCAAATAATTAATAATAAACCTAACATTATTAATAAAATATTAGAAATGAACAAAAACTAACCTCAAAAACATAACTTTATTTTAATCATGACTAAATGACGCAAAATGAAAATCGAACTCAATTTGGCTTAAAAAAACAGAAAACCACACTTTCACGCTAAACTAGGCTCTGTAGAGAAAAATTCTCTAAATAAAAGTTGTAGATCTCTTAATTTTCTATAAATTTTATTATATACACTTTTGTCGTAAAATGCATACTAAAGCCGAAATGTTAAAAAAATCGATTTTTCTCACGTTTTCGTGAGAAAAAAACAGAAAATCGCAAATTACCGCTAAACTAAGCGTTATACAAAAAAATGTTTGAAATAAAAGTTGTAGGATTTTAAATTCTCTACAACTTTTATATATAAATTTTTGCTCTAAATTGCATATTAAAGCCGTCATCTTAAAAAAACTTTGTTTTTACGTGAAAACAGCCTCACCCAGAATTTCAGCAAACATGACGCCTACCCTATCTTGTAGAGAATAAAAAATTGAGTAAATGAGGCGATTTTTAAAAAAATCGTAGGACCAGTTTTTGAGAAAATCGCAAAAAAGTGAAAAATTACACGAATAAACTACTACTTCCGTTAGACCGATTTTGATGAAAATGTTCGTGTCGGGTCCGGTAGTGGTATGTAACTTAAGTTTCAAGTTTCAAGTTCGTACGATGTTCCGTTCTTGAGATATTTTGTATACACACACACACACAGACCAATCGCTAAAAACATGTTTTTTGGGTTCAGGGGGTGTGAAAACGTATAGATCCGGTGAAAACTCGGTTTCGAAAAATCGACATGAAAACAATACTTTCCTTCCTATATATTCATATAGGCAAGAGAAAGTAAAAATAAGCACAGCATAATCAAAAACAAAATTCCATACAACAATAACTCGCTTTAAGCTTAATATTATAATGAAAACTCGTTCAATTCATTTGTTAGAAAATTTTTATAAATCTAACATTGTTTACCAGTAATAACTAAAACTTTTACTATTGTAACTCTTACATTGTTATTTTTCGTTACATTATTTATGATTAGTAGGTTTTTAATAAAGAATCAGTTTTATTTTTGGTCACAAGTAATAATATAAGACTAATGTGCTTGAATTATAATAGGAGAGTAAACAATTTCAGTGATTCGTTATCATTTCAGATTGTTTACTTCATATCATTAAAATATTAATAGTCTGCGACTAGTTTAATACAAATGTTTGCACTTGCCCGTGTTTTACTCATTTTTAGTGTCATCAGTAATCTTTTGGTATTGTATCGGTTCGTTTCGATTTTCTTCGTAGACTGAAGTTGAAAAGTTTTGTAAGCTGTGTTTTGTTAACATGCGTGATAGGGAATGCGTTGAATTTTTGAAACATGACAGCGGTAAACATTAAAAGTAGACAAAAATTGTTTTGTTAAATGTAACGGTTAAAATAATTAAGGAGTCTTTTTATGAAACTACAATAATTACAAGTAATCTGAACGGTATAATTGAAACTAGATTCCATATCCCACTGGTGCAACCTCTGGAAACTGTCCTTGAATCCCCAAAAATGCGAGGCAATCAACTTCACCAGGAAGACAGCCCAACCGACTACTCTCACCATCAACGGCCACCAACTGGACTGTGCGCCCCACGTCAAGTATTTAGGGGTCATCAAATCTGGTGAGAAACACTCACACAACTTTCTCTTGCCAATGCAAATAATTAACAATAAACCTAACATTAGTATTAAAACATTAGAAATGAACAAAAACTAACCTCAAAAACATAACCTTATTTTAATCAATGACGCAAAATGACAATCGAACTCAGTTTGGCTTAAAAATACGGAAAATCACGCTTTCACGCTAAACTAGGCTCTGTAGAGAAAAATGCTCTAAACAAAAGTTGTAGATCTTTTAATTTTCTATAAATTTAATTATATACACTTTTGTCGTAAAATGCATACTAAGACCGAAATGTTAAAAAAATCGATTTTTCTCACGTTTTCGTGAGAAAAAAAACAGAAAATCGCAAATTACCGCTAAACTAAGCGTTATACAAAAAAATGTTTGAAATAAAAGTAGTAGAATTTTACATTCTCTACAACTTTTATTATATAACGTTTTGCGCTAAAATGCATATTAAAGCTGCAATCTTAAAAAGAAAATGTTTTTGCGTAGAAACAGCCTCACGCAGAATTTCAGCAAACATGGCGCCTACCCTATATTGTAGAGCATAAAAAATATAGTAAACCAGGCGATTTTTAAAAAAATCGTAGGACTAGTTTTAGAGAAAATCGCAAAAAAGTGAAAAATTATACGAATAAACTACTACTTCCGGTTGACCGATTTTGATGAAAATGTTCGTGTCGGGTCCGGTAGTGATATGTAACTTAAGTTTCAAGTTTCAAGTTCGTACGATGTTCCGTTCTTGAGATATTCTGTTCACACACACACACACACACACACACACAGACCAATCGCTAAAATATGTTTTTTGGGTTCAGGGGGTCTGAAAACGTATAGATCCGGTGAAAACTCGATTTCTAAAAATCGAGATGAAAACAATACTTTCCTTCCTATATATTCATATAGGCAAGAGAAAGTAAAAAGCTTAAAGGATAATGTTTATTTTAGCTAGATGTAGATATTTCAATGATGGAACGTAGTGCAAGATAGTATTGTCCGGCGGAGAGGTAGATACGCGCCAACTAGTGTAAAACTTTCGTTTACAACCTGTAGGCGCTTGCCTAGCGCGGAGTACTCTTACAGTAGATGGACTATACTAACGCAATCTCTCACAATAGTAGTGACGTAATGCATTCCTCTCAACTGCACAAAGCTTGGAAACGGCCATTAAGTATATTTTTGAGAACCTATGGCTTTTATTATTTTGTTGTTTTTTTTTACTTTCTCTTGCCTATATGAATATATAGGAAGGAAAGTATTGTTTTCATGTCGATTTTTAGAAATCGAGTTTTCACCGGATCTATACGTTTTCAGACCCCCTGAACCCAAAAAACATGTTTTTAGCGATTGGTCTGTGTGTGTGTGTGTATACAAAATATCTCAAGAACGGAACAACGTACGAACTTGAAACTTGAAACTTAAGTTACATACCACTACCGGACCCGACACGAACATTTTCATCAAAATCGGTCAACCGGAAGTAGTAGTTTATTCGTATAATTTTTCACTTTTTGCGATTTTCTCAAAAACTGGTCCTACGATTTTTTTAAAATCGCCTGGTTTACTCAATTTTTTATTCTCTACAAGATAGGGTAGGCGCCATGTTTGCTGAAATTCTCGGTGAGGCTGTTTTTACGTAAAAAAAGTGTTTTTTTAAAGATTACGGCTTTAATATGCAATTTAGCGAAAACATTTTTATAATAAAAGTTGTAGAGAATTTAAAAACCTACAACTTTTATTTCAAACATTTCTTTGTATAACGCTTAGTTTAGCGGTAATTTGCGATTTTCTGTTTTTTTCTCACGAAAACGTGAGAAAAATCGATTTTTTTAACATTTCGGCCTTAGTATGCATTTTACGACAAAATTGTATATAATTAAATTTAAAGAAAATTAAAAGATCTACAACTCTTATTTAGAGCATTTTTCTCTACAGAGCCTAGTTTAGTGTGAAAGAGTGATTTTCCGTATTTCTAAGCCAAACTGAGGTTGATTTTCATTTTGCGTCTTTCACTCATGATTAAAATTAGGTTATGTTTATTGAGGTTAGTTTTTGTTTATTTCTTATGTTTTATTACTAATGTTAGGTTTATTGTTAATTATTTGCACTGGCAAGAGAAAGTTGTGTGAGTGTTTCACACCAGATTTTTTATATTTTAATAATTCGGAAAATACAAAGTGGCATTCTTTTGTTGCGGAAAGTATTTATCACTGTGCGATAAGTACAATACCTCCATAGAACCTCAAAGTTTATTTAATAATATATTTTACAGGAATACATTTTGCAGATAATTAAACAATAACAAACAAACAAACAAATCAAATGTGTTATTTCTGAGTGTATTAATTATAATATAATTAGGTAGAGTAATGTAAATTAAATAATAAAAATTATAATTAATTATTTTAATTGAACTAATACACAATTACAATATGAAAACAATAAAGTAACACTGTAACTACAGAGATTAATTACAGTAAAGCAACAATAACACAACTACGTACAATGAAACTGCATATACATAATGAAGTATAGACAGTCGCTTTTGTTATTTGTATAACTCGAGGATGTTAATAATACAGACCGTAAAAAAGTTGTTACTGTCAGCTGTTTAAATACAAAGTACAAACTTTGTATTTATCTATAATATGTTTGAACATGTAAAACTGGTACAAATATAGACCTGACTGGTGTTTATAGTCATTAATACAAATAAAATTAGAGTAAATATCTGTGTATTATAGAGAAGTACAATTATGAATGTTTTGTTTATTAAGAACCGGAAACATCAATTCATCTGTTTGCATTAGTTAATTGAATTAAAAGTAAATAATAATGAATTAGTATAAATAAAATTAATTATTTAATCTCTCAGTAATTTAAATTTAATGTCAACTCCGTTACGTATACAGAGTGATTCACGAAGATATGCAGAAACTTTAGGAGTTCATTGTACATGTAAAAATAATGAAAAAAGTTTATATAAACATGGGTCCCGAAATGCTTCGTTTCCGAGTTACGGCTGGCGAAAGATTTCGCCCGGATTTCAGCTCACCAGGTGAAATGAGGTCTACCTGAAATTTTTGTAAGGTAGATAAAGAGGCGAAAATAATCGTTTCTTATGTTTTTGACCTGATAAATTGAATAAAACAGGTCCCAGAACTGTAAGTTAAATAGGTTTTGAGGAAACCGGTGTCAAATGCAAAAAATGGAGTGAAAAAACACATTGTTTCTTTGGGCAACAACTACTTTGTTATTTCGCCAAGAAACAGATAAAAATTTTGAATAAAACATGTAGAAACTTTTATTCTGAACAAACCGGTGTAAATAAAGTACACAGAAAGCAAATAAATGTTTGATTAAATTAATTTTTATTCATAACAGTACAAAGTAAAATTAACCGGAAAAACAAAGATGAGAAAATGTGTTTTTTAAACTCGTTTTTTGCATTTGACACAGGTTTTCTCAAAAACTATTTAACTTACAGTTCTGGGACCTGTTTTATTCAATCAATCAGGTCAAAAACCTTAAGAAACGATTGAATTCGCTCCTTAATCTACCTTACCAAAATTTCGGGAAGACATTTCACCTGCTGAGCTGAAATCCGGGCGAAATCTTTCGCTAGCCGTTACTCGGTAACGAAGCATTTCTGGACCCATGTTTATATAAACGATTTTCATTATTTTTACATGTACAATGAGCCCCAAAGTTTCTGCATATCTTCGTGAATCACCCTCTACAGGAAAACCGGTATAAAAATCAACTCGTGTTTACCATCAATTTAAATTCAAGAAATTTTAAATTATATCATATAACCATATCAGGTTAAATGTTATGAAGAAATACAAGATGTTGAGGTCATCAGCCGAAGGGCTGGTTTGAAAATCTCAAGGCTTTTACTAAGTAAAACGAGGAGTCAGGTGGGGTTAACCTGTGCCTTCCCCACTGAGTAGCTACGCTTATCAGCATGCCAGACCCTCTAAAAAGCATCTATTTTCCACCCTGCAAATGACAAACTTCATTCACTACAGGGTCTGGCTGTATAATGAAATTCCTTACTCTCAGAAGAGATAACTATAATGTATTTAACACCTCTACCTCTTTTATTTTAAAATACTTAAGTCATACAATTGGCTGACAATGTGAAAAGAACAGAAGCATACTTTTGTACCCCTGCAACTAGCAGATCGAGTGCTAATAATTTAACACTACACCAGGCCGGTTATAGGCATATGTTTCATGTCAGGCAAAAGAGAGTAAAAAAATCTGATTTGAAACACTCACACAACTTTTTCTTGCCAATGCAAATAATTAATATTTAACTTAATATTAGTAATAAAACATAAGAAATAAAAAAAATTAATCTAAAAAACGTAAACTCATTTATATCATTAGTGAATGATGCAAAATGAAAATTAACGTCAGTTTGGCTTAATAATACGAAAAATCACTTTTTGACGCTGAACTAGGCTCTGTAGAGAAAAATTCTGAAAATAAAAGTTGTAGATCTTTTAATTTACTATAAATTTGATTATAAGCACTTTTGTCGTAAAATGCATACTAGGCTGAAATCTTAAAAACCCCATTTTTTACAGATTTTAAAGAAAAAAAAACAGAAAATCACTAATTACCGCTAAACTAAGCGTTATACAAAGAAATGTTTGAAATAAAGTTGTAGATTTTAAATTCTCTACAACTTTTATATATACAATTTTACGCTAAAATGCATAGCCTACCCAAGAATTTCAGCAGACAGGGCGGCTACTCTGTCTTGTAAAGCATAGAAAATGTAGTAAATAAGGCGATTTTATCGTAGGACCCGTTTCTGAAAAAATTGCAAAAATTGAAAAATGACACGAATAAACTACTACTTCCGGTTGAACGATTTTGATGAAAATCTTCGTGCAGGGTGCTCTAGTAGTATCTTACTTAAGTTTCAAGTTACAATTTCGTACGATGTTCCGTTCGTGAGATATTTTGTTCACACACACACACGTGCGCGCACACACACACACACACACACACTCACCAATCGCTAAAAACATGATTTTTGGGATACAGGGGTCTAAAAAAAGTGTCGATCCGGTGAAAACTCGACATGAAAACAATACTTTCCTTCCTATATATTCATATAAACAAGAAAAAGTAAAAAATGATTTTCTGATTAGAACAAAAGCAAAAAATCTGTTTCATTTTAACAACGAAATAGATTAAACAATTACTGAAATTACGAGTACAAATAACCCGGAACAAATTATTATTTAACATAAACGTATTTGCAAAATAGTTAGCAAGAAAAACGAGTGTGGATGAAATGCGAAAAAAGGACAAAAAAAGGGTGAATTTTAAACAACCATAAACGTTTACGACGTCCATTACGCATTGCAATTTAACTTGTTCAACGATAAACAAGAAAACAAGCGCGCTCGCATATTATGAACTAAAAGCGCTTATATTTCTTTGTTAGGTAATATGTAAAAGAATACGGAATAATGGATGTCGTGCGTCGCGACGCACTACAAGGGGTTTTTAAATAAAGTGGAAAGGGTTTAGGAAACGATAGAAGAAGAAAAACGGATCTGTAGTTGAAAGCACATTTCTCACTGAATGCTTTTTACGTAAGTACTACTACTATTTGCAAGCGCACAATCAACTACCTAGCAACAGCAAAGGACGAAACGAAAAACCCAGGATTGAGCTACCACCACCAAATGAGATGGAACAAAAAATACCGTATGTACCAATTGACTTTACCAAGATTTCTTGCTGGATAAATATCTTCAGCATTCAAAATTAAATCATTAATAAAATTACATCCAAACAATTGAAACCAAATAAATAAATTTCAAAGAATCACTGAAGCTAAAATCCATAATTAATTCATGTAATTGCGTTCAAAACACACACAAAAATGATTAAAAATAAAAACATTTTCCTTTTTTTCCTAACATCTCTCTCTCACACACACACACGCGCGCGCGCACACACACACAAACACACAGTTAGACCAATTGCTAAACATCTGTTTTTTTGGGTTCAGGTAGTCTGCAATCGTGCAGATCCGGTGAAAACTCGATTTCGAAAAATCGACATGAAAACAATAATTTTTTTCCTATACCTATATTAATAAATTTGCCCATAACAGGCAGGTGGAGTGTTAAATAATTGCACTCGATCTGATGGTTCAAGGGCTACAAAAATAGTTCTGTTTCTTATCATATAGTCAGCCAATTATATGACTGAACTATTTAAGAACAGAAGAGATAGAGGTGTAAAAGACACTGGTCAGAATTGTCTCCTCTGAGAGTAATGAATTTCACTATACAACCAGACCCTGTGGTAACTGAAGTGAAGGTGTCATTTGCAGGGTGGAAAGTGGGTGCTTTTCGGAGAGCCTGGCATGCTGATAAGCATACTCTTTCAACTCAGTGAGGAAGGTATGAGTAAACCACCTCACTCCTTGTTTTAACTTAGTAAAACCTCGAGAGGTTCAAACCAGCCTTTTGGCTGTTGACCTTAACACTTATTAATAAAAGCAGGAGAAAGTAAAAAAGTCTCTGAATAAAAATCTAGTGCGAGACATTCACACGACTTTCTCTAACCAATGTAAAAAACCGACCCGTGTAACTTATGCAACAATTAACTAATAATAATAAAAATAAAATCGATTGGTCGTAAAAGTAGAAGAATTTTTTACATCTGCTGCTGTACGCGCGTATCGCTTATAACGATACAACTAAAACCTTTTAAAACGAAAATATAAAGTCTGAAAACATTTGAAAACCTTTGTAACTCTATCCCAAGTCCTAGTAACATTACAAAAATCGATAGTATCTAAACTTCAGTAAGACGTATACAGTTGTTTGTGTAGTTTATACGGGCGACAAGTTGATACATGAATTACATGTAACGTTGTACTGTATTCGAATAAATTTATCAACGACATTCAGTGCTTGGTAAGGTCCTTTATATTCTCCTTTTCAAACAATTATTGGTTGTTTATTCGAGTGGAGATTTTTTCTAACGTTTATTATACAGAGCGTTTCAAAATGTAGCTAATTCGGGGTAACAAAGTTCTGTACAAAAAAAAACTGGTGTGAAACATTCACACGACTTTCTCTTGCCAATGCAAATAATTAACAATATAACTTAACATTAGAAATAAAAAAAAAAACTAACCCCAATAAATATAACCTAATTTTAATCATGAGTGAACGACGCAAAATAAAAATCAACTTGAGTTTGGCTTAAAAACACGGAAATCACTCTTTCACGCTAAACTAAGTTCAGTAGAGAAAAATCCTCTAACTGAAAGTTGTAGAACCCTTAATTTTCAATAAAATTTAATTATATACACTTTTGTCGTAAAATTCAAACTAAGATCGAAATCTTAAAAATATCGATTTTTACACGTTTTCATGAAAAAAAACCCAGAAAATCGCTAATTACCGCTTAACTCAGCGTTCTACAAAAAAAAAACGTTGGAAATAGAAGTTGTAGGTTCTAAATTGTCTACAACTTTTATTATACACATCTTTGCGCTAAAATGCATATTAAAGCCGCCATCTTAAAAAAAATATTTTTTTCTACAATAGCACGCCCTCCCTAAGAATTTCAGCAAACATGACGCCTACCCTGTTTTGAAGAGCATAAAAATGTAGTATGAGAGGCGATTTTTTAAAACAAATATTTAGAAATATAATAATTTATGTATTTAAAACGCAACAAAGTCAATTTGTGTCATACAGACTTAAGAGAATGAAAATAACTATCAGGAAAGCTGATGGCCCATACAGCCCTTTACTTTCTGGGAACCGCTAAAAAACATGCATGAAAAAATATGAAAATTATAGTCCACCTATTACTTGAAATTTTCTTTTTACCGGTTTCCTTATTCAAGTATTGTATTTACCTAACGATAAATACGTTACAATTTAATTTTACAATTACAACGAAAAAACTTAAGAAATGTTTTAGTGGCCCATACTGGTCGACCTTTCCCCTAAATAACTTTTTTGGCATAAGAAATGCACATTCTAAATTTTATGAAAAATTTCAGTACAAATATATTTTCTCGATTTCAAGTACTTCAAGTACTTTCAATTTATCAAAGTACTCTCAATTTATACTGAAGTTCGAAAGAAACTAAAATATAAATAGTATTAACAACGAAAACGGCCAACGGCTTAGGGCGGATGAGCTGGTAAGTGGAAGGGCACCCTTTTGTCCTGAGATTGAGAAATCGATCTCAAAGGCGGAGGAACCAAGGACTGGTCAACGGCGTAAGGATACAGAAGGTAAAGGGAACCCACTGTATTAAAGATCCTTATGGATATTCCCAGGATATTCATCCGATTAGCATCATGATGAAGGCTCAAATACAAATGGCCTCTAGTCCCGGGCAGGCCTTAAGTGGTCAAGAGGTGCGAAGAATCCCCCGGTTTCAACTTGATAGGAAAGCGAAAATAGCTACTTGGAATGTCAAGACTTTGTTTATTCTTCAGGGTAGAATAGAGGGAGGAGGAAGAGGAAGAGGTAGAAGAAGGTTATCCTGGCTACGGAACATACGGCAGTGGACAGGGATACGAGACTTCCAGGCATTGCAGGAGGCTGCAATTGATAGAGTAATATGATGTGAGCGAGGATGGACGCCTACGCAGGAATCTGCATGGCACTTTAAGAAGAAGAACAACGAAAAGGAAATTACAAAAATTCAAAGGATTGAATAAACTCCTTTAATTTTGAAACCGAAATAGGTCTATTTAATAAACAAGTAAATTAATATAACGAATTGTAAGATAAGGGGGAAAATAAAGCAACAGAACAATACAAAGAAAATTGTAATTCCGAACAGGTTTCCAAGGAAAACGAGCAGAGGCTACCATAAAACGGCGTAGTATTTTACTTTTCATTCCCATATATTTTCCTTCTTATTCATTTATAGTCAAAAGAAAAATGAAAAAAAAGAAAATTAGGAAGAAAATAAAGGGAGGAGAAAAGTGAAGGGGGGATTAAAAGAAAAGATACTGAAAATGTATTATTCATTTAAAAGAGTCGAGTTCTATGCCGATACAAAGAAAACGCAAGCAAAAGTAGAACAGTATACCTAATTTAATCTGCATTTTTCTTTATACTGTTGCAGTTTTATAATTTTCTTTAACATTTTCCCTAGAATACAAATAAAATGTAATCTATTTAAGTTATTTCTCAGAAATTTATTACATTTTTATTTATTTATAAAACTATTTATGCCAGAAACAAGACAGTTAATTTCTTTACACAAATACACGCTGAAAGATCACTGAATGATTCACTCAAGAGAGCTGAAATCGGCACAAATATTTTCCTTAGGAATTAAAAATAAAACCCTTGACTATTTATATTTCACCCAAATGCGCCTGAAATGTTTGGATGTGACTTCCATAAAGCGGTTATACGTAAAACTGATGTGTTTTTCTGATAGTATGAGTTTGTATTATGTTTCAACAAACATAATTTTGTCTAAAGTTTAGTGCAGTGTGATGACACGCACACACGACTAGAAAAAGCTTCCATTCCCAAGGCAATGTTTTCGCTGTTATCGCGATTCCGAGCCCATCTTTCCCCCAATGAATTTGTAATTTACAAATAAAGAAAAATTCCATAAAAATTTCCTTTCATCCAATTCTCCGAAAGACAAGGTAGCCTAGCTACGACGTCGTCATCCCGAGCGCAAGCTCACTTCTTTCAGGACTCTGAATCGGTTTGATGACCTGCAGACTGGCCTACTATTTTTTGTCTTTTTTCTTTTGAAACCGCAGTGGATCACTTAAGCCAATTTCTGGGCACTCTCTTCTGGTTTTTTTCTTTGATTTTCCTCCAGTATTCTTTCATTCTGGCAGATCTTCTTTGCCATTCTGCTTCTGAAAAGATCACTTTCCTGCTTCCTCTTTTACCTACTTTTCCTTGGAATCTAATATTTTTATCTTTTAATAGTTTCAGCTGTTCGGTTTTATTTTCTAGACCTTCGAAGGTGATGCCTAATTCTTCCATATCTTTCTTGATTTCTCTTAACCATATTACTTCTGTTTTTTTTCTGGTAGATTTTCCTGATTATTTGATTTGTGTTTCTATCTTTGGGTTTTCTGATTATATGTCCAAAGAAGGATATTCTCTTTTTTCTCATCGTATCTATTACCGATTCGGTCTCCTGGTAGACCTGATTATTTGGTAGTAATCACCATGGTGTCTCTTTCCGATGCAGGTTCTAAGGATCCTCCTTTCAAATTTTTTGATTTTATCTTTTCTGTTTTCCTAGTTTAATTTGAATAGAGTTTCGCAACCATATGTTATCTTTGGTTGTACGACCGTTTTGTAGTGTTTTATTTTGGTTTTGATTGAAAGGCATTTTTTATTATAGATGTTTTTGGTGATTAGATGTGATGTTAGTTGCTTGGTTCTTTCCTTCCATGCTTCCTTTTCGTTGTTGTTGTAAGTGATGATTTCTCCCAAGTATTTAAAGAATTCTACGAGTTTTATATATTGGCCTACTATTATTACAAATTTAAAAAAAATAAAAGACGTGGCTTGCTCTGCTTGTACTGTGTTTTACTACTCCCACTTCTGGGCACAGACCATTTCCCTACTGTCGATCCAATTATTAATCATCGTAGAAACACTACTCCCGCTATCACCAACTGGTAGGTAGAAAGGTGACTTCCTCCACTCTTCAGTTGGCGCATGCTCATAGAAAATTTTTACTTTCTCTTGCCCTATATGAATATATAGGGCAAGGAAAATACTATTGTTTTCCGGATATACACGTTTTCAGGCTCCCTGAACAAAAAAAACCAAATTTCAGCGATTGGTCTAGGTGTGCGTGCGTGTGTGTGTGTGTGTCCATAAAATATCTCAAGGACAGACAATTGTACTAAGTTGAAACTTTGAATTTAAGTTAGGTACTACTAGAGGACGCGACACAAACATTTTCATCAAAATCGATCAACCGAAAGATGTGATGTGATACTTAATTAATTCGTGTCATTTTCCATTTTTTGCAATTTTCTCTAAAATGACTCCTACGATTTTTTTAATCGCCTCATTTACTACATTTTGTATGGTCTACGAGATAGAATAAGCGTCATGTCTGCTGAAATTCGACCCTTATATGGATCCTTAATATGGATTTTAGGGCAAAAGTGTAACAATCAAGTTGCAGAACATTTAAAAACCTACAACTTTTATTTCTAATTTTTCTTTTTTTATAACGCTTAGTTTAGCGTTATTAGTGATTATCTGTTTATTTCATCAAAATATGTAAAAAATCGGCTATTTTAAGATTTCGCCCTTAGTATGCATTTTATGACAAAAGTGTGTATAATAAAATTTATAGAAAATTAAAAGTTCTACTATTTTCATTTTAAACATTTTTCTCTACAGAGCTTAGTTTAGCGTCAAAGAGTGTTTTTCGTTTTATTAAGCCAAACTGAGATTGGTTTTCATTTTACATCATTCACTCATTAAAAAAATTAGGTTATGTTTTTTCAGTCTTTTTGTTCATTTAAAGTCGCATCAAGAGCTTGATCACTAGCGACTACGGTGGGTTAAGAAAATGTAATAATTTCCAGGCCCTAGCCGGGAATCGAACCCGGAGACCTCCGCTTACTAGGCTAGCACGCTATCCACTACGCCAAGTAGGCGGCCATTTTTCATTTTATGTTGTTTACTGATATAAGGTTATATTGGTTATGTTTTACATTGGCAAGAGAAAAACGTTTAAGTATTTTACACAATATTTTTTAAAACTTTGAGTTAACGGGGTCTGAAAACGTGTTTATCCTGTGAAAACTTGATTTCAAAATATCGATATGACAACAAAACTTTCCTTCTCTATTTACATTAATACAGGGCAAAACAAATAAAAACTTTTAAACCATATTATAAAGTCAAAGTTTTATAATTTATTAATTTCCATTAAAAAACTTTTAAATGGAATTTTCCAGATTATGTTTCGGTTTAGTAAAACTCTGTAGTTTTTATGAAAAGTAAAAACACATTTTATGTCAACGAAAATTCTCAAACAAAATTAAACCGTATATATTTTTCAAATATAAAAACAATTCGTTAATGAATAACAGTAGGCCCCTATATATATATATATATATATATATATATATATATATATATATATTTTTTTTATAAAAGCGGGAATAAAGTTCTGTTGTTTTTCATTAAGCTTTAATAATAATAATAATAATAATAATAATAATAATAATAATAATAATAATAATAATAATAATAATAATAACAACAATGTTTCGATCAGTTTAGAGGGTAGTTAATCAACTACAGAACATCCCTTAGAGGCAAGTGAAATTAGTGGTACGGAAAACTTGGTAGCTTGAATATATATTGATTATATTGGAACAATAAATTTAAACTGAACAAAAATTAAAACAGACCTTAGTACGATGGGCCTGCATTTTAAAATACATTAATTCCATTGTTTATAACAATTAAGAGAGACTGTTAAATACGGGATGTTAATTTTTCAACAAAAGGACTGTAAGACAATGAAATAACAAAATACAATAAAAACCACTTAAACAATAAAACATGTGTCATTACTTCATCGCGTTCTGTCTACTTTAAAAAAACGAATTATAAGGCAGACCGTTTTACCTCTTTCGCTAATTTTCATGCTCTACAGAATTCAATATACCCATAATCTCAAGGTATTTATTATTTCCCCTGAATATTGATTCTATTCAATTTCCAAAAATCGACATGACAGGAATAATTTTCCTTTCTATATATTCACATAAGGCAAGAGAAAGTAAAAATCTGGTGTGAAAAACTCACAAAACTTTCCCTTAACAATGTAAAAAAATAAACATAAGTACAGTAAAGTACTGATTATCCGAAATAATTAGGGCAAAACATTTTCGGATGACCGATTTTTCGGATAATCGATCACACTCGGGAACACTCACACAACTTTCTCTTGCCAATGCAAATAATGAACAATACAATCTAACATCAGTAATAAAACATTAGAAACCAACAAAAAAAACTAAATTCGATAAATATAACCTAATTTTAATCACGAGTGTAAGACGCAAAATGAAAATTAACCTCAGTTTGGCTTAAAAATACGGGAAATCACTCTTCCACGCTAAACTGGGCTCTGTGAAGAAAAATTCTGTTAAAGAAAGTTGTATATCTTTTAATTTCCTATAAATTTGACCATATACACTTTTGTCGTAAAATGCATACTAAAGCTAAAATCGTAAAAGAAATCGATTTTTTTACGTGAAAATAGCCTTCCCAAGAATGTCAGCAGACATGGCGCCTACCCTATCTTGTAGAGCATAAAAAATGTAGTAAATGAGGCGATTTTTAAAAAATACGTAGCAGCCGTTTTTGAGAAAATCGTAAAAAAGTGAAAAATTACACGAATAAAAAGCTACTTCGGGGTTACCGATTTTGATGAAAATGTTTGTGTCGGGTCCTCTAGTGGTAGCCTGTGTAACTTAAATTTTAAGTTTAGTTTGTACAATGTTCCGTCCTTAAGATATTCTGTTCACGCGCGCGCGCGCACACACAGACCAATCACTAAAAACATGTTTTTTTGGGTTCATGGGGTCTGAAAACGTGTAGACCAGGTGAAAACTCGATTTCGAAAAATCGATATGAAAACAATACTTTCCTTCCTATATATTCACATAGGCAAGAGAAACTATAAGTACATGTTTTTTGGGTTCAGGAGCATGGACACGTGTATTTCTGAATAAAATTATAATTCGGAAAACAATACTTTCGTTCTTCATACATTCATACAGGGCAAGAGAATGTAAAAACGTATAGAGTAGCTAAAACAAGCCGTTCAAGAAGAAACCTTTTGGCTTCAAGGGGTCACGATAATTTAAAACATACAAAACATCCCTCATCGAAATAATTTCTTAATTTAACCTATAGATAAAAATGGAATAAAGTAAAAATTAATTAGTTCCAACAGACACAACTGTAAATAAAGTTAAAATTGCAAAAACTTAATCTTTCAGTAACACAGAGGAAAACACTCGTGAGTTGAAAATTTTAATCAAAAAAATTTTCCCTCTTTTGATAAAAACTTTTTGTTCGTCTACTAGAGTGGCTGGAGTACTTTTAGAATACAAAAATCCCCTCAAAGTTAATCCCAATAACTTTAAGAAGCAAAAAAAAAAAATAGATGAACCACTTCAGACTTCAGTTCTGAAAATATACTAAGTCATCATTTATCAATTTTTTCATTCCTAATTTGTGTACGTTGAAATCTATTTAATTAAGAACAATAAGCAACCACATGACCGAATGAGATGAGGATGATGTGTAAATGAGTTGTAGAGACCCAGGCCGACCATTCCTGAACGAGTATGGTTAACTGAACCCCAATATTACAGTACACCAGTAACCATTAACTATTATTCAAATCCTTATAAAAGTAATTACCTCTAGTAAGATTTGAACTAGAAACCTTCGTCTCCAAAAATCACCTGTAAAACAGCTGACTCGCGGTAACGACTTTACCTGTAGACCAACCCTGTAGGTCGCATTACGTTTCAAAATGTCTCTACATAAATATAAATAAAACGTGAAACACTCACACGACTTTCTTTTGCCAATGCAAATAATGACCGAACATTAGTAAAAATACATTAGAAACAAAAAAAATTAATCTCAGAAAACATAACCTCATTTTAATCGTAAGTGAATAATGCAAAATGAAAATCAACTTCAATTAGGCTTATAATACGGAAATATCACTCTTTCACGCTAAACTAGGCTCTGTAGAAAAAAATTCTTGATATAAAAGTTGTAGATCTTTTAATTTTCTATAATATTATTATTATATACACTTTTGTAGTAAACTCCATACTAAGGCCGAAATCTTAAAAAATTAATTTTTTACAGATTTTCATGGAAAAAAACGGAAAATCACAAATTACCGCTAAACTAAACATTATACAAAAAAAATGTTTAAATAAAAGTTGTAGATTTTAAAATTGTCTATAACTTTTATTATACATCCTTTAGCCCTAAAATGCATTTTGCCCCAATCTTAAAAATAAAACAATTTTCTTCTACTGGAACACAGCCTCCTTAAGAATTTCAGCAGACATTGCGCCTACCCTATATCGTAAAAGCCGTTTTCGAGAAAATCACAAAAAAAAGAAAAATGACACGAATAAACTACTACTTCCCGTTAACCGATTTTGATAAAAATGTTCGATGTTACGTTCTTAAGATATTTCGTTCACAAACAATCACACACACAAACACACACACACACACACACACACATTAATCGCTAAAAACATGTTTTTTGGGTTCAGGGGTCTGAAAATGTGTATATCCGGTAAAAACTCGATTTAGATAAATCGACATGAAAACAATACTTTCCTTCCTATATATACATATAAGCAAGAGAAAGTAAAAAATTTAAAGTAAAACAACCACACGACCTTCTCTTTCTTACCAATGTAAATAATGACCAGTATAACTTATGTTTCATCTTATTAGTTAAAAAAAATATAGAAAGAAAATCAAACACTGAATTGAGCTACAAATCCAAATGAGATAGAACCATAATAGCATACGTGCCAATTGACTATACTAAGATTTACTGCTAGATAAATAATATATTCGCCGTTCAAAATTAAATCATAAATAATATTTGATCGAGACAACTGAACCAAATTAAATAAATTTCAAAGAATCCGTGTTGCTAAAATCTATAATCATTTCAAGTAATTGCGTTCTAAACGCATACATTAAGTGATACAAAACAACAAGGTTCTTCCATTTTAACATTCAAAAAAATTTATTTTAATCCCTAATGTGTGTGCGTTAAAATTTGCACAATTTAAGAACAGTAAGCAACCCAATGAGATGAAGATGATGTGTATGACGATTAAATGAGTTGTCTTATACAGTTCCAGACCGATCATTCATGAGAGAGTATAGTTAATTGAACTTTAAACCCTAACTATCAAAATACACCGGTGACCACTGTCAATTATTCAAATCCGTGTAAAAGTAACTACCTATACTAGGAATTGAACCAGAAACCTTTATCTCCGAAAATCAGCTGTTAAACAGCCGACTCACGGCGACGACTTTACCAACAACAAACCAACCTAGTGGGTACATTCATCTTAAAAACAATATTTAAGTAATTTAATGATCAAAAATTTGAATTTGTTACCCGTTATTGGTTATTAACAGTAACATTGGTATGAAAAACCATAATAACTTTCCCCTGAACCCCAAGCAATCCTATATTTTACTCCGCGTCCTATTTTGATACCGTATCGAAAACATTTAAAATTTACATAACAGCATTTCTGTGGAACGACTCGTCATGTAGTACATCGATTTTAATGCTGTTTCTAATAGCAGATTTTACCCATAACAGACTGGTGGAGTGTTCAATTATTTGCACTCGATCTACTAAACCCAGGGCTACAAAAAATAGTTATCTCTTATTATCACATGGTGAGCCAATTATATGACTAAACTATTTAAGAACAGAAGAGGTAAAGGTGTAAAAGAAGCTAGTCAGAGTTATCTTCTCTGCGAGTTATGAATTTCATTCTACAACCAGATCTTGTGGTGAATGAAGAGAAGGTGTCATTTGCAAGGTGGAAAATAAATGCTTTTCAGAGGGCCTGGCATGCTGATAAGCATTGGCTACTTTTTCACTCAGTGAGGAAGGCAGGGTAAACCACCTCATACCTCGTTTTATTTAGTAAAACCACTAGAAATTCAAACCAACCTTTCGGCTGATGACCTAAAGAACAACAGTAAAAGATTATATATTTTCTGCAAACTTAACATTTCACAACGAAAATGCACACGCGCGTTAGTTTATTGGTAAAGTCGTCGCCACGAGTCAGCTGTTGAACAGCTGATTTCCGGTGACAACGATTCCTGGTTCAAATCCAAGTAAATGTAATTACTTACAGTTCAGCCGTTCTAAGTTTGCTCCTGATGTAAACAAACAATGACGTCACTGAGCATGCGCATTATATCTAAATGTGTACACGCTAATTAAAAAGTAACAACTAAATAATTTCAAAAGTATTTAAATACAAAATACTTTTAAAGGTATTTTTCTAAATTAAATTGTTAGGCCTACATCATATCACGACTGATTTTTTTAGTACTTTAAGTACTTATAATTTAAAAAAATAGTTTACTTAATAGGAATACGACATCCATAAAGTCACGGACTCTAGCGTGCACCCTGTAGTAGCTGGTTTTGGTTTGTTGACAGTAGGAACAAACTTAGAGCGGCTGAGCTATACATAGCCTATTTTACGGATTCGAATACTTGACAAGGGTTACCGGTGTACTTTGATGGTTGGAATTTAATTTACTCTCTGACGAATGATCAGCCTAGAGCTGTACTGTTTCATCCTCATCTCGTTGTGTCATGCTGTAAATAAAACGTACAATAATAAGCTATTTTTTATTTTTTAATCCCTAATGTGTGCACATTGCAATCTGTTCAATTTAACAACAAAAAGTAACCCCATGACCTAAAGAGATGAGGATGATATGCATGACGCGTAAATGTGTTGTAATCTTGTACAGACTCAGGCCGATCATTCCTGACATAGTATAGTTAATAGAATCCTAACCAACAAAGAACACCAGTAACCAAAGAAGTCTTTTAATTGCATTTAAATTTACCATCAAGTGATAATTTTAAATAGTTTATAAAGTTTAATGTTGAAATTATTTACGTATTTTGCCTAAGTTTGAATTACCGTGACAAATACCTATTAAAAATTTGCTCGTCATTACCCATAAACGAAATTTGATGCAAAATGGTTTTTTACCCTTCAACGCAGAATTCCCTTAAGATACTGAACAACCATTATGATTAACGACTCTTAATTCTAACATGCAATATAGAAAATAGTTAATTACACTTATCTAAGGAACTGTTGTAAACAAACGGGTTTGCTTTGGTGACTAATTGTAATTACAGATAATGCTTAGCGCGAGCCATTTCAGTGGTAAGAACAAAGATGCATTTATTAATTGAAATCGTATTTAAATAGTATAAACCTTATAGCAATTTTATGTCAAACTTTTTTATTTACATCTTATCCATGACCTTTTATATGTTATTCTTTTATTCTCATAACAGGCAGGTGGCATGTTAAATTATTGACACTCGATCTGCTAGTTCCAGGGCTACAAAAAATGTCCTGTTACTTATTACATGGTCAGTTAGTTAATAATATGACTGAAGCATTTAAGAACAGAAGAGATAGAGGTGTAAAAGACACTAATCAGAGATATCTACTCTAAGAACAATGAAGTGTCATTTACAGGGTTGAAAGTAAATGTTTCTCAGATGGCCTAACATGCTAAGCATACTTTCCACTCGGTGAGGAAGGCAATTGAAAATCACCTCACTTCTCGTTTTACTTAGTAACTAGAGTTGAAATGAAAAAAAAATTCTAAAATTTTTAATTCAATCATATTTTTGCTCGATTTTCTAATTCTTTGTCAGAGTAACAGTTTCCCTTTTAATTTCAATTGACCTTGGGGCCAGCCCCTAATCAGTCCAGCTGGTAGAAAGGCACTATTATTTGTTAAGAAACACCGATTGGGCAAGCGACATTGTATGGTGATCAGCTGACAACCATAGGCGAAGAAACTCTACTAGGGGTCCCTATTCAAACTCATGCCTAATCCACGTGAAAAATACATCGATATGCAACAAAGAAGTTGGGTCAATTCTATACAATTCTCGATGCCAAATAAAAGCAAAACAAATTTAACACAGAAACAGCTTTATTATCTTCTTAAAAAAACACACATTCTTAACCATTTGACTTTCATAACTTTACAACAGTTCCCTTAGTTGTAATTTTCAACAAATTTTATTTTCATTATTTATTAACCTAACGAAACATTAAAACTGTATCACGAATTTAAATTAATTAAAATATTGTAACGGAAAAGTATTATTTATAAATGATTTGTTCACGAAATTCAATTAACCTTAAAACAGTATTTTGTAAAAGGAAGAATAAATCATGGAACTACATACAAGAAACATCGAAGTATTATTGAGCAATGAGCCGACATAAACATAATTTTTATGCTAATACAACATGATTCGTTACTGGCGCCTGAACGTCCGAAAAATGCTTCAATCACGTTACGTTCATTCTTTCAAAGGCAACCTTATACGATTTGTTTACATCAGTTCCAAAGTTGAATGGAATAAAGTACACACACACATATTAGTACAACAAAAAAACCATATGTACACATAACCTATGAAGTAAATAAACAGATAATAATATTAATAAAATAATGAATTACAAGTCGAAAGATGAACGGCGACGTTGGTTGTTTTTTTACAAAACAATAATTATTTATGAAATTAAAATCTTTAATAAATTAATAAGTATAGATCATTAGAATACACTGCACTTAAAAATGTGGTTTTCCATAATTAAGTATTTAAAAATAAAATCAAACATATGCTTTCAGTTTTAAAATACATATTTTAAATTCGAACATATTTAATAATAATCACACCATATTAAAGATCAATTATTTAAACATCTTATCAAATACCCGCACTAATTATTCACAGCGACGATTTTTAACGCGACGAATAAAATGAAACGCCCGTTGTCGAGATGAATTGATAAAATGAATATATTAGACGTGTGTCACTTTAAAAGCGTTGGTTTCAATCCGGCTCAGCGTTAAGGGTTGGGTCTCTCGGATGTTTCACGAAGTCGTTCGGATATCGGGGGATTCGTTTAGGTTCCACCACTGTTCCACCACTGAAGGGTTGATGGTGGAAGCTGGCCGGTCTCCGACGACACAACCCCCGTCGTCATGACGGAGAACGAACAGAACCGAACGCGCCCGAACATTACCGAATGATATGGAATAGGATCCCCTATCCCTCATCCTTGACCTAAAGCTCCCGTAAAATTCCCCTTTAACGCACCCCTTGGCATCCTGTTTCTAAACTAAAATTTTCCCCATCTCACCTTAATCAAAGGGTTTAACTCAAAATAGAAATAACACTAAACCAGTCTAAACGCCTGTGGATTTTCTATCCTTTTTTTCTACTTTCAACAGAATGTACAATGGAATAACAAACTACTGAAATCATAAATAAAATCCTATGATAAAACTTTAGAATACCTTTACTTTAATGACCACTAGAAGCCAAAAAGTTATTTTTGGAAATCAGTTAATCTTTAATCTTTTTGATCCCAGGCATATATATTTTAACGAACTTAATATGAATATATATGAGGCTGAAATAAAACTAAACCATATAAACTTAGTATCATCACGTACAAAAACAACGAAAAGGAATCATGGGAGGAAAGAACCAAGAACCTAACAACATCACAACTAATCACCAAAAACACCTACAATAAAAAATGCCTATCAATAATAACCAAAATAAAACACTACAAAACGGTAGTACAACCAATAATAACATATGAGGGAAAAACTTTAATCAAATTAAACCAGAAAAACAGAATAGATAAAATCCATAAACTTGAAAGGAGGATCCTTAGAACCTGCATTGGGAAGAGACACCAGTTAGATGGAGAATGGAGATTACTACTAAATGAACAGGAGACCTACCAGGAGACCGAATCGGTAATAGAAGCAATGAGGAAAAAGAGAATATCCTTCTTTGGAAATATAATCAGAACACCCAAAGATAGAATCACAAACCAAATAATCAGAAAACTCTACCAAAGGAAAACAGAAGTAATATGGTTAAGAGAAATTAAGAAAGATATGGACGAATTAGACATCAGCTTCGAAGATCTAGAAAATAAAACCGAACAGCTTTAACTGATAAAAGATAAAAGTATAAGATTCCACGGGGAGGTAGATAAGAGGAAGCAAGAAAGTGATATTTTCAGAAGCAGAAAGGCAAAGAAGATCTGCCAGAATGAAAGAATACTGGAGGAAAATCAAAGGAAAGAACCAGAAGAGAGTGCCCAGAAATTGATTCAAGTGATCCACTGCGGTCTCAACAAAAATGATGCTGAGTCATGGTATTATCGAAGGTTCCTGGTTCAAATCCTAGTAAAGGTAGTTACTTTTATACTGAACGGATTTGAATACTAGACAGTGGTTACCGGTGTACTTTGATGGTTGGGGATTAATTAACCATACTCTCTCAGGAATGGTCGGCCTGGGTCTGTACAAGACTACACCTCATTTACACGTCATACACATCATCCTCATCTCATTGGGTCATGGGGTTGCTTATTGTTCTCAATTGAACAGATTGCAACGTACACAAATATTAGGAATAAACAAAAAAAAAATGTTATTATACTTAAAATTATAGTGTACGCTGATAACATTACTACAATTGAAAAATCGGAGGAAATATTAGAAAGACGGATGTTTACGCTAAACAACATACGCGCATATTACATTACAATTTGGCAATATCTCCTCAAAAGGCTAAAGTAACGGTGTTTCTAAAAAAAATTCCCGGTTAAGCGTTACAAAATAGAAATTAATGAGAACATTTTTGAGTAGGTGTCCAATTTGAAATATTTGGGATGTGACATGTCTTTCGCAAATAAGCAGAATGTGAGGAATAGACTAAATAAGTGTCACCGGATGGCGACATTAAGTTGCGAGTTGAAACCTTTACTTTTTGGTGGCCCTGAAAAGGTCATATTTTATTATTCTTACAGATTTGAATGAATTAAGTAAAAAAATATTCGACGAAACTTAATTTATTATCAATCTAATGCAAAGTTGTTAATTTTCATTTTTTTTAACTACTGATAGTATTTAATTCAAAAACTTTTAGAGTAAGGCGCCATATCTTCTGAAATTCTTGGAAGCCTATACTCTCGAAGGATATGTTTTATTAACGATTACGGCGTTAAAATGCATTCTTAAGCAGAATTGCAAATAATCAAAGTTGTACAACTTTAAGAATTAAATTTTTTTTTTATTAATTTCTTTGCATCAACTGCTTGGGATTAGCGACCATGGTGGAGTATGTAACACTAACTGTGGGATTTGACATGTGTAAAATTTCCAGACCCTGGCCGGGAATCAAACACGGGACTTCCACGTGACAGGCCGATGTGCTAACCACTACGCTACGGAGGCGGCCACAAAACGTTTTATTTCAAACATTTTTATGTGCGAGGATTAGTTGAGCGACAATAAGTGATTTTCTGTATTTTTTTTCCATCAAAATCTGTAAAAAATGGGATATTTTAAGATAGCGACCGTAATATACAATTTACGACAAAAATATATATAAATAAAAGCTACAGGAAATAAAAAATCTAAAACTTTTATTTCGAGAATTTTCTTCTACTTGGTTTAGCGTCAATCAGTGATTTTTCGTATTTTTAAGTCGAACATAACTTGATTTTCATTTATGTCATTCACTCATGACTATAATTAGGTTATAAACATGGTTTTTATTTACAAAGGCAAGATATAATCGTGTGAGTCATCCACACCTGATTTTTTTTAAATAACATTACGTAAAAAACGAAACAACTTCAGAAACGGAAAAACTCAACGCGATGAGGGAAGTATACGGCAACACAATCAGATTCACTTTATTTTCATTTTATTCATGTAAATTAAGTACATCTGCAAATTTATTGATTTTCGGATAACCCAGAATCGGTTAATCAGAATTATACTGTAATGTACAAACATATTATTCATAAAAATCAGTTTTATTTTCGAACATCAGCAGTATTGTAGAAACCCCATTTATTTACAAAACGGTGAAACGATTGTACGAAAAAAATAAAAACACGACGGTAATGTGGTTTGGTAACCTGCACACGAGTGAACGTGTCAGCGTTTTTAAATCAAGTTGAGTAATTTAAAGACTGTCAACGGTAAAGTAAAACAGTGCTGATTCTAGGAAAAAAATCTTTAGAAAAGAAACAACAGTTATACAAAGGCGAAAACACATTGACAGCAACGTTTTTATTTCTTTAAACCGTTAATTCAACTTCGGTTAACACATGATTTTCGCAGTAACTCCGTTGGTGTTTCAGTTCTCTACAAAGTCCGACAATAATCAATCGAATTTTGAACACTTCTAAAGCACTCCACACATGAATTTCCCAATTTTAATAAAACCATTAAATGTCACAATAAAAATTTCTGCCCGTAACGGACGGGTGGAGTGTCAAATTGTTTACATTCAATCTGTTCGTAGCAGGGCTAAAATAAAATAGTTCTGTTTGGTATCACATGGTCAGCCAATTAAATGACTGAATCATTTAAAGAACAGAAGAGGTAGAGGTGTAAAAGACACTAATCAGAGTTATCTCTTCTGAAAGTAATGAATTTTATTATACAGCCAGACCCTGTTGTTGTTTGCAGAGTGGAAAATATGTGCTTTTCAGAGGGCCCGGCATGCTGATAAGCATACTTTTCCATTCAGTGAGGAAAGCAATTGTAAACCACCTCACTCCTCGTTTTACTTAGTAAAACCTCTACAGGTTCAAACCAGCCTTTCGGCCGATGACCTAAAACACAATAAAAATTTAACAATACTATTTCTACACGCAATACAAAAGTTGGTAGATAGATTTATAGGGTTTTAACTTACCTCTACGTTTAATTAACCCTTGAAGTCAAAAAATTAGTTTTCATAACATTATGTAATTAGTTTGTACGTAGCTTGGAACACGTTTTAGGTAATGTGACTAACTCTGAACTTAGCTTTGTCACGATACAGATTTAACACGATAGGCCTAATAATCGTTGGGTCTAGAAATATTTTAGAAAATTTATTACTTTCTCTTACTCTATAGATAAAAAAAATTAAGGAAGGAAAGTATTAATTTCATGTCGATTTTTCGAAATTGAGATTTCACAAATAATATAAATAATAGCTTTCCCCCGAAAAACTCCTCTTGATATATTTTGTGAAAATTCTTAAAAATTCATTTTGCGTCTTTTTACTTTCTCTTGACCTATATGAATACACATAAGGAAGAAAGTAGTCTTTTCTTTTCATGTAGATTTTTCGAAATCGAGTTTTCACCAGATATACACGTTTTCAGATCCCCTGAACCCGAAAAACATGTTTTAGCGATTTTTCAGCATGGAAGTGTGTAAACAAAAATATCTTAAGAACGAAACACTGTACACAGTTGAAACTTAAAACTAAAGTTAAGTACCACGAGAGGACGCGACACGAACATTTTCATCAAAATCGGTCAACTGGAAGTAGAAGGTCACTCGTGTAATTTTTCACTTTTTTGCAATTTCCTCAAAAACGGCTCTGGTTTTTTAAGAATACGGCCTTAGTATGCATTTTCCGACAAAAGTATTATATAAAACTAAAACACAAGACTAAGTCGTGCCAGTGTTTCGCACCAGATTATTTTTATGATGTTCCTCACTCAAGGAAAGTAATGTAAAACAATCACATGACTTTCTCTTACCAATGTGACAAAAAGAAAAACAACCTACGTTTAATCTTGAGTGAACGATGATTAATGAAAATAAACCCTTGTTCGACTTTTAAATACAGAAAATTAGTGATTGGCACTAAACTATTTTAATCTCACCAGAAAAAATAATCGAGATGAAAGTTGTACGTTTCTAAATTTCAATAACTTCTGGTAATATACAAATTTATGTAAAACGAGGGGGGATTCTTAAAAATTCCTATGTTTTAATATGAATAAAATAAAGAAATCATTAATTACCGCTAAACTAAGTGTTGTACAAAAGAAATTTGACATAAAAGCAGTAGCTTTTTTAATTTTCTACAACTTTCATTTTAAACAATTTTGCCGTTAAACGCATGAATAAGCCCGTAATCTTAACGAAACCAGTTTTTTTTACCACGAAAGTACAAGTCCTCCAAGAAGTTCAGCAAACATGGCGATTACCATGTCTGGTACAGTACAAAGACTAAACGAGGCGATTGTTTTAAAAAAATCGTGGAAAAATTAAGAGCCGCATGAATGAACTATTACTTTCGGTTGACTAATGTTAATGAAATTGTTAATGTCGAGCCAGCTTGACGTAAGTTTTTTTTTGTCATCAGTCTCTCGACTGGTTTGATGCAGTTCTCCACCCTGTTCTATCTTGCGCAAGTCGTTTCATATCTACATACCTGTAACACCCTACATCTTTTGTAATTTGCTTTATATATTCTAATCTTTGCCTCCCTCTACAATTTACTCCCTCAATATTACCCTCCATTATTAATAGCCCAATACCTGGATGTCTTAGGATATGCCCCACTAGTCTATCCCTTCTTTTGGTAAGATGCTTCCATATACTTCTTTTTTCATCCACTCGCCTAAGAACCTCTAAATTACTTATTTTGTCCACCCACCTAATCTTTAACATTTCCTATAACACCACATTTCAAAAGCTTCTATCCTCTTCTTTTCTACAACCCCTATCACCCACGTTTCACTTCCGTATAATGCTACACTCCAAACATAATGTTTTAAGAAATCTTTCGTAATCTGTAAATCAATGTTTGTAGTCAGTAAGCTTTTTTTCATTTCAAAGGCTTTTCTAGCTTGAGCAATTCTACCCTTGATATCACTTGTGCTTCTACCATCCTTTGTTATTTTACTCCCTAGATAGCAGAATTCCCTAACTTCCTGTATGTTTTCGTTGCCTACTTTTAAATTTCCCATCTCTTGCTGCTGCACAACACTTTCGTTTTGTTCTTATTAATTTTCTTGACGTACGTACTGTCTGTCTATAACTTTATGGCCTCCCGTAGAGAGGAGCAGAATCGGCCCGCTACTAGCCTTCTCAATAACACTTCATTATGTACCAAGTCCAGTATACAAGTTACACATATCAGATAAATTAATGTCCCATAGCCGAGCGAGTGAGAGGGAGATATGTGGCATAACTATGCATGCGCCCAAAGATCTTTACCGTTACAATCCAGATCTGAAAACATACTACAGTTGTTATCTTGCTTGTTAGTTTACTGCGTGCATAAACGCTTGCTCACAACAATGAGTAAAATTATGCAATGTTATTGGAATAGCGCGTATGGCTTGTGCGAGTGAGAGCGTTATGCATTCTCTCACTCCCACGGCTAGGGGAATTTAGTTCATCTGAATACTGTACTAGTAGTACAACATATTGAAATGTTTTTGAGAAAGCTAGTAGCGGGCCGATTCTGCTCCTCTCCGCAAAGCGCAATCAAATCTTTGCCTCACAGTAACTTCAATTTTAAGTTTCAACTTCGTATGGCATTCTGTTCTTGAAAAACTTTCTTTACACTAACACACAAACACCAACTGGTAAAAACACGTGTTTCGATTAAGGGGATCTAAAACCGTGCGTGCGTTTCCGTCGAAAACTCGATTTATAAAAATCGACATGAAAACAATACCGTTCTTTCTATATATTTATATGGAGCAAGAAAAAGTAGTAGAAAAATATAAGCCTGTAAGGTACTGGGTATTGTACCAGGAAAACTGTACCACGAAAAATTCAGGAGGTTGAGATACAGTTCAATAGGCCAAGGAAAAAGGATAAATAGGTGGTACATGAATTACTCTTTTTTGTATTGTTTAAAAGAAACCCCGAGAAGAAACTTGGCTTTGTTTGGTTTCTTTTGTATCATTATATTTTCTTTATATCGGAAATTTTAAAAAGGTTTCATCTGAGAGAAAAGGTCATTCATTCTGATATTTTATTGATGAAACTCCGGGAGTTTATTGCTAAGAAAATGTTTCTTTTTCTTTTTTTTTAAGTAATCAAGGACATTGCGATCTAGTATTCTATAATCTTTATTTTCAGGAGAGTTAGGTACACTGAAAAGACATGTGAAGAGCAAATTTATTTTCTTTTTTTGCTTTTGTTACTTTCTCTTTCACTACATGAAAATATAAAGAAGTTAAGAATTGTTTTCAAGTCGATTTTCCGGAATCGATTTTTACCGGATATACACGTTTTAAGGCTCCTGAACAAAAAAAACATGCTTTTAGCGATTGGTGTGTGTGTATGTGTGTATGTATTAAATATCGCAAGAACCGAATATCGTACGAAGTTGAAACATATAAGTACATAAGAAATGTGAATAGCAATTTGTTTTCTATTTTTACTTTTTTACTTTCTCTTTCCCTAAATATAAATATAAAGAAGTACTGTTTCCATGTCGATTTTTTGAAATAGATTTTTTACCGAATATTCACGTTTTAAGGCCCCCTGAACCAAAAAAACATACTTTTAGTATGGTGTGTGTGTGTGTGTGTGTGTGTGTGTGTGTGTGTTAGCAAACAAAATATCTCAAGATCCGAATGTCGTACGAAGTTGAAACTTGAAAAGTAAGTTAGGTACCATAAGAGAACTCGACACGAACGTTTTCATCAAAATCGGTAAACCGGAATAATTATTAGAAGTTTATTCGTGTGATTTTTCATTTTTTTTTACTCATTTACTCTATTTTTTAAGCTCTAAAATAAGCCCAATGTCTGCTGAAAATTCTTGGGGAGGTTATGCTATCGTACGAAAAAAGGGATTTTTAAGATTGCGGCCTTAATATGTATTTTAAGGCAAAACTATATATCAAAAGTAGTAGAAATTTTAAAAACCTATAACGTTTATTTCAAACATTTTTTGAACAACGCTCAGTTTAGCGGAAATTAGTGATTTTCTGTTTCTTTTTCATCAAAAGTTGGAAAATATCCAATTTTTTAAAGACCTTAGACCATTTTACAGAAAAAATGTACATAATCAAAATAATAAAAAATTATAGAACTTACAACCTTTATTTCATTTTTACTTTCTCTTGCCTATATGAATATACAGGAAGGAAAGTAAATGATTGTTTTCATGTCGATTTTTCGAAATCGAGTTTTCACCGGATATACACGTTTTCAGACCCCCAACAAAAAAAAACATGTTTTTAGCGATTGGTCTGTGTGTGTGCGAACAGAATATCTCAAGAACGGAACATCGTACGAACTTGAAACTTGACAGTTAAGTTACAATTACTACCGGACCCGACACGAACATTTTCATCAAAATCGGTCAACCGGAAATAGTTGTTTCTTCGTGTTATTATTCACTTTTTTGTGATTTTCTCAAAAACGGCTACGATTTTTTTAAAAATCGCCTCATTTACAAAATGTTTTATGCTCTACAAGATAGGGTAGGCGCCATGTCGGCTGAAATTCTTGGACAGGCTGTTTTCTCGTAAAAAATTGGTTTTTTAAGATTACGGCTTTAATATGCATTTTAGCGCAAAAATGTAGACAATTTCATGTACACGAAAAGTTGCAGACAATTTAAAAATCTACAACGTTTATTTCGAACATTTTTTTGTGCAACACTTAGTTAGCGGTAATTAGTGATTTTCTAGTTTTTATTCTACAGAGCCTAGTTTAGTGTCAATCAGTGATTTACCGCATTTTTAAGTCATACACAGTTTGATTTTCATTTTGCGTTATTCATTAATGGTGAAACATAAGTTATATTGTTCAATATCTTACACAGGCAAAAGAACGTGGTTTGAGTGTTTTACATAAGATTTTTTTTACTTCAGCTTAACTACTGCATTATAGTTATTTTTAGGTAATTTGATGAACATTTCGGTTATACGCGGTTACTTTGGGTTAAAAAACGATCGGTTTGAACGTGTAATAATTTTTCAGATCCTAGGCGGGAATCAAACCTGGGACCTCGGTATTGGAGCGTAGCACGCGGCCTACTTATTTTCGAAATAACTTCCAATGGCTTATCTATGATAGAAAATCTGCTACGATGAGTGTGTAATTTACGTATTTATACATACATACCTACAGCAATTGAAAACCAACTGACAAATCCACCAACATGTGTACAAAGAGGAAAAGCATTGGAAAACTCACCTGAAACAGAAATATAAAATCACATATAATTACAAATTTTAAATAAACTTAAAACAAACACACAACAAACCGCACTCAATATGAAAAGAACCAATGTAGGGAGATGGAAGTCTGAGGATTTAATTAGTTCTATGTATTCTAACTAATTGCTCTTCTTTTTGTGTCAGCTAAATTTTTTTTTGTTAACATTGTTATCGAAAGTCTGCTTCATCCTTTGCCATTACATGACATTTTATTTTTATTTTTATTTATTTTAATACTTATTTTTGTATTATTTACGTTAGGAAATTTTGTTATATGTTTTTTTTTGTAAATTCTTGTTTCTATTCTTTAATGTAAATTTAGTATGATTAGTGTATTTAGTAGTGTAGATATAAAAAGCTATTATTATAATATAATAAATTAAAAAAAACAACTCAAAACCGCGCACAGGCTAGACCTATGCGGGTATTAGGAAATAAGATACGATAAGATTCATTGTACTTGTTTTTAGCAATAATACGTAAAATAATAAAATAAATAAATCAATGTTTTACAAAAAAAAATCTTGTGTGAAACACTCACACAACTGTATCTTGCCAATGCAAATAATTAACAATATAACCTAACATAAGTAATAAAACATTAGAAATAAAACAAAATAACCTCAATAAACATAACCTAATTTTTTATCAGGAGTGAAAGACACAAAATGAAAATCAACCTCAGTTCGGCTTAAAAATACGGAAAATCACTCTTTCAAGCTAACAATCCCTAAAAACTTGATTTCGAAAGATCGACATGAAAACTTTCAACATGAATACTAAAAATACAACATGAGAAAGTTAAAATGGAAAACCTAAATGTTTAGGTTTTCCATTTTTATTTTCTCTTGCCCTATGTAAATATTGTAGGGAAGGAAAGTATTCATATTAAAAGTTTTCATGTCGATCTTTCGAAATCGAGTTTTTAGGGATTGTTAGTGTGAAAGAGTGATTTTCCGTATTTTTAAACCGAACTGAGGTTGATTTTCATTTTGTGTCTTTCACTCATGATAAAAAATTAGGTTATGTTTATTGAGGTTATTTGGTTTTATATTTTCTAATGTTTTATTACTTATGTTTATAACTTATAAATTAATAACATATTAACGATAAAATCGTATCGTTACAATTTTATCAATAATTTTATCGTTTTATCGTTAATAAATAATTTTATCGTTAATAAACATCCGATGAAAACATTAATTTTCCCAGGCAGATCGCGAGATTAATAGTTAATCCTAGAATCATTTTTGTAAAACAAGTTAATACTAGATGATGTATCTGACATTAAACAAACATGCAGGTGATGTTACCGATAGAACCAGTGCTTAGTATGATTACACAGTTCAACTACCACAAAATCCGATGCAAACCTATCTACCTTCATCTTCATTAATTCCGTATCGTTACTATAATCTTCGGTTGCCTTGGCTGGTTGAACCAAGTTAAATGGAATGGGTGAGAATGTCAACGTTACTCGATTCAAGGAATCGACTAGTAAATAAAGATAGAAAATCCGATTGTATGGTTGATAGAATGAAATAGAATATACAAGGGAAGAAGATTAGACAGGCACTATACTGTAAATATACGGTAGGTTAGAGGAAAGGAGAAATAGGGCAGGTGGGGAGATGCATTTTAGAAGGAGAAAGAAATACAGCGGGTTATTCATCGGGAGATCACGTTGATTGATGAAACCATCGGTTTTCCTTCTTCCTCTTCCCATAATAACTTCCGTTCCACAGTTGCTTCGACATCATCAACATCATTTTCTCATCTTGTATCACTTCGGTGATTTATTCATCACCCCAAATTCAGAGTGCATTAACACAATTATTTACCGATTCATTTATACATATACTTAGAAATTATTTTTTCAACCTCTGTTAGGCCGTTACAGTATTAAGAATAAATAAATCTAAACACAGAGTGTTGCACAAAAATTAAAAAAAAACTTCAAAGAACGATTCTGGACTTCAATACTGACAATATAAAAATGTAAAAAGAAAAATAATATTTTTAAAATAGCTTTTGTAAGTATATTTTTAACCATAACAGACAGGTAAAGTGTTAAGTTATTTACATTCAATCTGTTAGTTGCAGGGCGAAAATAAATAGTTCTGTTTCTTATCACATGGTCAGCCAATTAAATGACTTAATCAGTTAATAATAGAAGAGGTAGAGGTGTAAAAGACACTAATCAGAGTTATCTCCTCTGAAAGTAATGAATTTCATAATACAGCGAAACCCTGTGGTGAATGAAATGAAAGCGTTATTTACAGAGTCGAATATAGGTCTTTTCAGAGGGTCCGACATGCTGATAAGCGTACTTCTCACTCAGTGAGGAAGGCAAGGGTAAACCACCTCAATCTTCGTTTTACTTAGTAAAATCTCTACAGGTTCAAACCAACCTTTTGGCTGATGACCTGAACAACAAGTCTCTTTTAATAATAGCAAATCCTTTTATTCAATTATTTATTTTTTCTTTACTTTTCTGGAATAAAACCATTTCCTTATATATATAAGAGGTAATCAAAGAAATCTTAGTTTGCGACCCACTCTGCTTTTCCAAGTAAAGATTAGCGACCACGAAATTAACTCACAAAATCCGCAAAACAAACACAAAATCTTTACAACAAAAATGCCTTTTAATAAAATCAAAATTCCAACATTACAATAATGTGATTCTTCCGGAAATCACATACGGCAGTAAACTATCTTCAGCCTTAGGAGAATCAACGCTGAACACAGAATCTTAAAATTAGAACGTCGGATCATCAGAAAATGCCCAGAACAAAATATGTTTCTCTGACGAGATGGATGTCCATCCCAAACGAAGAAGTCTACAGAAATTCAGAACATCTAGCAGACCAGATGAGGAAAAAAATAATTTCCTTCTTTGGACATTTCTTAAGGATTGACTCCGCTAGAATCTCCACACAAATTATCAACTATTTCCTAAACAGAAAATCGCAGCCTCACTGGAACGAACAAATTGAACAAAATATAAACGAAATCCAAATTTCACTTGAGGACTTGAAAAGAAAATCCGGATATTACCACAAATTGAACAACACAAAAGGAACAGAAGATATAGACCAAACGACAGAAAATTGAGCATTCCGATAAAGAACACCGGAAGAGATCAGAAAGGTTGAAGAAATAAAGGAGAATAATCAAGGAAAGAAACATCAGGAAGAGCCTCTTTTAATAATAGCCAAAAAAATTAAAATGAGCACAACAAAAATTATATTAAGATGTTACTTCTTTGATGGACTTATGTTGTGCTATGTAACTTTAAATATAGGAAACCAAAAGATATTCATTTTTCATGACAATCAGTTGACAAAATAAATTTCCACGACACTATTTAAGACCTAAGATGTCAGATAACCGGTTTAAAGAAGTCAGATAAGATATTGATAAAACTGGAAAAAACCGAGAAAACCTAATCAACCGAACCTAATTCAGACAACTAATTAAGGACTTCCATGAAGAGAAAAAACAGAACACTTGGTGAACAGAAAAAAGAGCTTCGGCCAACCTAAATACCGAAATTTACTGAATTTGGTTCAGCGGTTCTTGCGTGGTGCCGTAACATACAAACAAACAAAAATTCAGCTAAACTTATTTTCAGTGTTTACTTGGTAGATCTGGTGTAAAAACAAAATTTGGGACATTTTGACGAGCAAAGCTGGGTGGTTTATAAGAAACTCGGAAATACATGACCATCCTCGTATCCGTACCATAACAGAAGAGATAAGAGAGCTGATCCTACGGTACCAGCTAAGATTTAACGAGCACCAGAACCACCTAGCGTTTAATTTGCTTGACAACAGTGAGGAAACGAAGCGCCTCAAAAGACATCACATCCTCGACTTAGACCAACGTTTTTAATCCGCACATGAAATTAAATTCATTCATTTTCATCACTACTTTGTAATCTAAAGTGAAATTTCAAAATTTAATTTTCTTTAAAAATCAGCTGTCTAACAGCTGATTTTTGGAGACGAAGGTTCCTGGTTCAAATCCTAGTAAAGGTAGTTACTTTTATACGGATTTGAATGCTAGACAGTGGTTACCGGTGTACTTTGATGGTTGGGATTCAATTAACCATAATCTCTCAGGAATGGTCGACCTGAGTCTGTACAAGACTACACCTCATTTACACGTCATACACAATATCCTCATCTCATTGGGTCATGGGGTTGCTTATTGTTCTGAATTGAACAGATTGCAGTGTACACACATTAGGGATTACAAAAAAAATGTTTCTTTTACTTCTCTATTGTTAACTTCTTTTACATTGTTTACTTCATTTTCTGTTTACTTCTTTTACATTGTTATTGTTAATTTTGTAATTTTGCACCTTTTCTTGGTTTGTTATTAACTTTATTTTCTAATTTTATTTTGTTGAAGTGAGAGCAAAGGCTGTCTACTTCACTCACGTCAGTTTAGTTCTGCATTGGCATTTTAATGCCGGCTGCTTTGGCGTAGTTGGTAACGTGCTCGCCTCTCATCATGCGGTCTTTGAATCGAATCCCATTCAGGCACGGCACACTTTCATACGTAACAAAAAATCATTTCGTCCTTCACCGTCTGCATTAGCAGTAATTGCAGAACAGTCGGAAGTTAGACCAAAAAAAAGTTTAGTTCTGTTATAATGATTTCCTTAAAGCCACATTGTAAAGGCTGATTGTAAATAAAAAAATAAATAAAATAATATTAAATAAAAGGAATAAAAATTTTGAAAAATTTTACTGACAAAAAAATCACAATTTTATTTATGTAGACAGGCAAGAGAAAGTAAAAATTTAATCGAATGTAAGAGAAACTTAGAATAAGTTAGTGGGGAATAGCATATATCGAGAGGGAATAATATCGTTTAAGAGAAAATGTTTATTAGTTATAATATAAATCACTAAATGTAGTAAATAAAGAAAAAATCTGGTGTGAAACACTCACACAACTTTCTCTTGCCAATGCAAATAATTAATAATAAACCTAACATTATCAATAAAATATTAAAAATAAACAACAACTAACCTCAAAAACATAACCTTATTTTAATCATGAGTGGAAGACGCAAAATGAAAATCGAACTCAATTTGGCTTAAAAAAAAACGGAAAATCACACTTTCACGCTAAACTAGGCTCTGTAGAGAAAAATTCTCTAAACAAAAGTTGTAGATCTTTTAATTTTCTATAACTTTTATTATATACACTTTTGTCGTAAAATGCATACTAAGACCGAAATGTTAAAAAAATCGATTTTTCTCACGTTTTCGTGAGAAAAAAACAGAAAATCGCAAATTACCGCTAAACTAAGCGTTATAAAAAAAAAATGTTTGAAACAGAAGTTGTAGGTTTTTAAATTCTCTACAACTTTTATTATAACTTATAAGTTTTTGCGCTAAAATTTATATTAAAGCCGTAATCTTAAAAAAACAACGTTTTTACGTGAAAACAGCCTCACCGAGAATTTCAGCAAACATGGCGTTTACCCTATCTTGCAGAGCATAAAAAATTGAGTAAAATAGGCGATTTTAAAAAAAATCGTAGGACCAGTTTTTGAGAAAATCACAAAAAACTGAAAAATTATACGAATAAACTACTACTTCCGGTTGACCGATTTTGATGAAAATGTTCGTGTCGCGTCCGGTAGTGGTATGTAACTTAAGTTTCAAGTTTCAAGTTCGTACGATGTTCCGTTCTTGAGATATTCTGTTCACACACACACACACACAGACACACAGACACACACACAGACCAATTGCTAAAAACATGTTTTTTGGGTTCAGGGGGTCTGAAAACGTATAGATCCGGTGAAAACTCGATTTCGAAAAATCGACATGAAAACAATACTTTCCTTCCTATATATTCATATAGGCAAGAGAAAGTAAAAATAAATAAAATAATATTAAATAAAAGGAATAAAAATTTTGAAAAATTTTACTGACAAAAAAATCAGAATTTTATTTATGTAGACAGGCAAGAGAAAGTAAAAATTTAATCGAATGTAAGAGAAACTTAGAATAAGTTAGTGGGGAATAGCATATATCGAGAGGGAATAATATCGTTTAAGAGAAAATATTTATTAGTTATAAATCACTAAGGTAGAGGTGTAAAAGGTAGAGGTGTAAAAAGTAAGAGGTAGAGGTGTAAAAGACACTAATCAGAGTTATCTCCTCTGAAAGTAATGAATTTCATTGTACAGCCAGACCCTGTGGTGAATGAAGTGAAGGTGTCATTTACAGAGTGGAAAATATGTGCTTTTCGGAGGGCCTGGCATGCTGATAAGCATACTTTTCCACTCAGTGAGGAAGGCAATGGTAAACCACCTCACTCCTCGATTTACTTAGTAAAACCTCTAGAGGTTCAAACCAGCCTTTCGGCTGCTGACCTAAACAACAAATCACTAAATGTAGTAAATAAAGAAAAAACACACGAAGTACAATTTACACGGTGTATTAATATGACATACATAGAACACTAGTATTATTAAACCGAAATTAATTGTATGTTTATAACAAGAGGTGTGGGAGAAGAGAGGAGACTGGTTCATCCGAGAGTAAACTCTTTCACATACAATCCCACCCAATATATTTGGATGGTTTGGTTGTGAATGGGGGCGGTAAGTAAGAGGGAAGGAGGAAGGGATGATGCAGGGATGAATTTAGATTGAATTTATTCCTATCTACTCCATCCCGCAAAACCGCACCCCATCCTCAAAACTCGTCTACATTCGAGATCCTCAGGGTTCCATTAAAATCCCAACCTGAACTTCCAGTATTGCGATCCAAATAAAAAAAATCCCATATAACGAAGACATATGTTGGTTCAGAGAAAACTTTCAAACCATAATACCGTAACGTAACAACGGATATGACCTTATTATCAGTCATATTTCAAATTGTTAAAATTTAATTTCCATTAAATAAGTTTTACGGAACAAAATTTTCTCAATATACCAAAAATTAACTTTCTAGATCAGAAACTACAAAACTGATTACATTTTCTAATTTCAGCAAATAGAAATAGCTTTAAAAGCTCTAGTAGCAGTAAATTTGCAAAAAATTCCTAATTTAATTGTGCTTTACCTAAAACCATCTACATTTCCTTCAGTTTTAAATTGTGTACGTTTAAAATTGTAGAAATGTTAAACTTTTATTATTAAAGTTCTCAAGGTGCACCCGTCATTCATCTTAAAAAAATTAACGTGAAACACTCATACGACTTTCTCTTGTCAATGGAAATAAAGAACAATAAAACCCAACATTAGTGAACAACGTAAAAAAAAAAAAAAATGGAAATTAAAATGGAAAAACGTCCTCCTACATGACGTAGTGGATTGCAGGAAGCGGAGGTTGCGGGGTCGATTCCCAGCTAGGGTCTGGAATCTATTACATGCCAAAACCCATCATAACAGTTTCTTAACCCATCATAGTCGCTAATGATCACGAATACGACTTTTAATAAACGGGCCGGCCCGTGGTGTAGTGGTCAGCGCAACTGGCTACTATGCCGGAGTTCCGGGTTCGATTCCCGGTCAGGTGTGCCATTTATTTCACCTGTAAATCACCGCATATCATTACCCAAGCACCGCATATCATTACGCACAAGCCCAAGGTTTATGTAGGCATCATCACTCAATAAAAAAAAACAAAATAAATAAAAAAAATCTGGTGTGAAACACTCACACAACTTTCTCGTGCCAATGCAAATAATTAACAATAAAACTAACATTAGTATTAAAACATTAGAAATGAACAAAAACTAACCTCAAAAACATAACCTTATTTTAATCATGAGTGAATGACGCAAAATGACAATCGAACTCAGTTTGGCTTAAAAATACGGAAAATCACGCTTTCACGCTAAACTAGACTCTGTAGAGAAAAATGCTCTAAACAAAAGTTGTAGATCTTTTAATTTTCTATAAATTTAATTATATACACTTTTGTCGTAAAATGCATACTAAGACCGAAATGTTAAAAAAATCGATTTTTCTCACGTTTTCGTGAGAAAAAAAACAGAAAATCGCAAATTACCGCTAAACTAAGCGTTATATAAAAAAATGTTTGAAACAAAAGTTGTAGAATTTTACATTCTCTACAACTTTTATTATATAAGTTTTTGCGCTAAAATTTATATTAAAGCCGTAATCTTAAAAAAACAACGTTTTTACGTGAAAACAGCCTCACCGAGAATTTCAGCAAACATGGCGCCTACCCTATCTTGTAGAGAATAAAAAATTGAGTAAAATAGGCGATTTTTAATAAAATCGTAGGACCAGTTTTTGAGAAAATCGCAAAAAAGTGAAAAATTATACGAATAAACTACTACTTCCGGTTGACCGATTTTGATGAAAATGTTCGTGTCGCGTCCGGTAGTGGTATGTAACTTAAGTTTCAAGTTTCAAGTTCGTACGATGTTCCGTTCTTGAGATATTCTGTTCACACACAGACACACACACACACAGACCAATCGCTAAAAACATGTTTTTTGGGTTCAGGGGGTCTGAAAACGTATAGACCCGGTGAAAACTCGATTTCGAAAAATCGACATGAAAACAATACTTTCCTTCCTATATTCATATAGGCAAGAGAAAGTAATAAACTGAACGACATAACCTAGTTTTAATCGTGCATGAATGATGCAAAATGAAAACCAACCTTAGTTTGGCTTAATAATAAGTAAAATCACTCTTGACGCTAAACAAGAGTATGTAAAGAAAAATGCTTAAAATAAAAGTTGTACATTTTTTAATTTCTTATAAATTTGTTTTATAAACTTTTGTTGTAAACTGCACACTAAAGCCGCAATGTTACAAATCAAATTTTTTACCGATTTTGATTATAATACAGAAAATCACTAATTAACGCTTAACTAAGAGTTGTACAAAAAAAATGTTAAAAATTAAACGTTGTAGGTTTTTAAATGGTCTACAATCTTAATAACACGTTTGCCCTGAAATTCACATTAAAGCCGAAATCTTAAAAAAAAATTTTCACAACCGCGGTGCTGCCGTTATCTTGTAGAGCATGAAAAATGTAATAAGACGATATTTAACAAAAATCGTTATACAGGGTCAAACATTTCGCCGAGAATTCAGGATCCTCGGTGAAATGAGACCATATAGACATTTTTAAGGATGTAATAAAGAGAAAAATCTGATGGTTTATTTATTTTTACCCAATAAAAAAAATTGGTCCCAGTAATGTACTTTTATCAGTTTTAAAGAAATCTTACGTAAACCATTAGAAATGGAGCTAAAACAACACATATTTTGGTGTTTAAAGTGAAATTACTTTGGTAGCCTAAATAGTAATTAATGTGTATTTTTTAATGTATAAGTTCTTATTAAATTTTTTTGTAGAAAATTTCATTCAGAAAAGATTCTTGTAAATTACTTAAGAAAAAGATTTAGTATTAGATATTGAAATTTAACTTTATTTAAAACAAAACACGTAATTGTGAAATAAATTTTAACTCCATAAAATGCTTTTACTTCATTGATTTTATGATTTTATTGACTTCATGATTTTACTTCATTATCTCAGTAACTAACTTGTTTTTAATGTTTAAATGCACAAAAATTGTAAAAATAATTTTCTGTTGTGTATTTTTTAAAAATGCTTATCTTTCCTTTGTTTCAATTTCTTATTTAATTTATAAAAATAAGTAATTGTTTTTTTATAATCTTGTCAGAAGGTAACATCATTCCCCTCCTGGAATAAGACCACTGGATTGAATTGTCAACCCTAGTCCATATTTCCACCTTCTTCTCTCATGACCTCGCACTCTTCTCTCCAATGCCATATCCAACTCCATATTTTAATCCTCTTCTTTCTTCTTGTCGATTAGTTTTTCTGTTGAATTTCGTCCTCTTGGAAATTTTATAGAGTTGAATTGATGCTTACGATTTTTGCAGTCCATCTTCTTGGCATTGGATGGCAGGTTGATGGTTGATGGCCGGATGAAAATCTATTGCTGAACTAGGTTTAACCAATCCAATCCCTATACATAAAGATAACCCTTCAACCTACTTCTATATGTACAGTGTTAACCCCAAACCAGGCTAAGAGAATGATATCATCCTCGTAACAAGATTACATTTAAGAATTCAATTTCAGAAATGTTTTTAATAAATTGTGAAATATTATAGCAAACTTTCATAAAATTACAAAAGATTCGATAAAAATTTAACGTTCTTCACCTATCAAGATATAATATATAAATTAAATATTTTTTGTTACCTTAGAAACTATATTATTACATTTTAAAACCTTATTGTTACTTAAATGTAATTAGAATTTACACTTTTCAAGAACGTTTTAAGTTTTTTTCTCGACTACGTTAGGTGACTTCATACGTTTCTGGAAGCTTTTTTCCAATTTATACTCTCAGCATTCGCTCACTGTAGGGTTCACCTTTCTTCTATCCACCTGGTGTTCTGTTTTTGCTTTTTATAGAACCCCTTAAAATCCATAATTAGTTTTCTTAATACATTAAGGTGTTTTTTCTTAATTAAATTTCTAGAAAAATTAATTAAATGTGAAAATATTCACGTAAATTACTTAAGAAAAACTGAATACTAGATATTGAAATTTAACTTTATTTAAAAACGAAACGAACAAAATTGGTTTTTTCTTTTTCTTTTTGGTTTAACGTCAGACTGTTCTGCAATTACTGCTAACGCAGACGGGAACAAAATTGTGAAATACTTTTAACTGCATGAAATATTAATTTGGTCCATACTTTAGAAATAATAATAATAATAATAATAATAATAATAATAATAATAATAATCTTTTTCCCCATATTATAATACACCATAAAGGCAAAATACACTAATCAGTATACAAAATGTAACCTAAGTAAAATTTCACTAGAGCATCTTAAATAAAAAACAATGAAATTAAATTAAAATAAATGTCACCGCCACCCCTTCTAATTAATCATTTACTGTGTGGCCGGCCTTTGTCGGCGCGGTAGGCCCTTTAGCGGCGCAACGACAAACCTTTCGGCTCCGCTCCGACAGAGGCCTTTGTCATCAAGGCCAAGCCAGTAGCCGCTCTCTACCACAGCACTCTCGGGGACTATATAAAGAGCGCTCGAAGAAATCCCAATTATATGTCTTGCACATATTTAACGAAAAAAATTTAGTAGTAGGCCTACATAAAGAAGGTGAAATTAACTAACATCAGAAAAATGTCTCTGTATTTTCAACCATAAACAACCACTCGATCATCAATTTAGAAAAGCGTTTAAAATTTTTAGTATTTTTCATACTTTTGGTACGCAGTTGAAGGTTTTAGGTCCTAAATACAAATAAAACCGTTTAAATAACTTAATTTTAGTCCTTGGTGGTATTAGCAAATCAGCATGACGTATAAAAAACAGTTTATAGTTCATTCAATACTGTAGATTTACATAAAATTCATAAATTTTCAGTTTAAAAACAACGTAAAAATAGTTATTAGTTACCTACAAAGTGAAACATTTAAACGTAACACAACGCTGATCTAACAGTCAAAATTATAACAAATTTCCACAGTTTAATTCCAATTTATGACATTTGCTATTAAAGAAAAGTTTTTTTGTGTCTTTTCCGGCCAACTATTATGCATGTTAACGATAATGTAGTCAGTGAAATGGAAAGACAGGGAAAGTTACGAAAATTAGTGAAGAGAAAACGGAAATCGAACCCGGAACCTCTGACACTGAAGTCTGTTCGGCTGACCACTGCCGGTTCATTAAAAGGTGAAGAGAAGTACAACTTAAAGATTTACCAGAAAGTTAAAGCTGCTTGAACTGTTTCATTAACTTTAAATCAACTCCATAGACTTTTTTCGAATACTTTTATACAATGATGAACCAAAAAAAAGTAGAATATAAATGAAATTTTCTTTCGGTAAATGAAAGAAAACAAGAAAAATGTACATAGAGTGAATATATAAATTTGACACGTAACATTCGGGTTAATGCTCGAAAACAGGCGTTGATTGACATACCGATCGCAAGTAAGTCATGTTTTTGTTCAATTTGACATTTTCATACCATCGGATTATTTTTCGTTCTATAACTCACACTCTTCCATTTTATAACGGGTGATTCAAAAAGAGCGCCGGTTTTTAAACGGCTGGTAAATTTTTGTTTATCGGTTGGCAACATTGTTAGACCTCATTTCTATTTCGGAGAACATTCCGATTGACGATTCAGTTGTAGTTTCTCTTGTTCGCAGTGTAGTACTCTCGCAGTCTGTGTCTAACCATGGAGAAGTTTACTATTGCACAACGAGTGTTAATCGTCAAAACATTTTACCAGAGTGGAGAGAGTTATACGGCTACTGTCAGGCGACTTCGCGGTACTCTAGGACGTAATGAAGCACCGAATGAATCAACAGTTCGCAGGCTCATGAAAAAGTTTTTTGAGACGGGTTCAACAGTCGACTTTAAAAGTTCTGGACGTCGTCGTTCTGGCCGAACTGAGCAGAACGTTGCGTTGGTTCGTGACAGTGTGGCTGTTAGCCCAGCAAAATCAATACGTCGCCGTTCTCAACAATTGGGTTTACGATGTTCTTCTGTACAGAGAATTCTTCGGTACGATCTCCAATATCACCCGTATAAAATTCAGTTGACGCAACATTTGAAAGTGGCAGACCACCAGAAGAGACGACAGTTTGTTGACTGGGTATTGAGAAAACGGCAGGATGATGACACCTTCGCAAACAAAATTGACGCCTTGTGACTTTTATCTTTGGGGTCATCTGAAGTCATTGGTGTATGCCAATAAACCCCGAAACATCAATGACTTGAAGGAGGAAATTCGACGGGTTATCGGGCAAATGGAAGTCGAAACTTGTCGTGCAGTAATATCCAATTTCATGGACAGAGTTGATGCCTGCCAGCGCAGTAGAGGAGGACACATGCATGACATCATTTTTCATACATAAAATCGGAAGGTAAGATGAACTTGTTGATGTATTTATTTTCAGTTTTTCAATAAAATAAATCTCTTAATTTGATATATCAAAACCGGCGCTCTTTTTGAATCACCCTATACATATACTGGATGACCCAGAAGTTTCTGTATCATATCTATATACAAAAAAGCGTCAATTATCCGAACTTCACACAATAGACACTCATTACGTACACATTCCTTCTACGATGATAATCCAACTTAACATTTTTAAGACCACAATCTTAAAAAAACCAATTTTTTTACTACAGAACAGTCTCCCCAAGAATTTCAGCAAACATGGCGCCTACCCTATCTTGTAAAACACATAAAATGTAGTAAATAAGCCAATTTTTAAAAAAAATCGTATGAGCCGTTCTTGAGAAATTCGTAAACAAGTTAAAAATTACACGAATATACTAGACTACTACTTCCGGTTGAACGATTTTGATGAAAATGTTTGTGCCGGGTCCTCTAGTAGTACCTAACTTAAGCTTAAATTTTCAATTTCGTACGATGTTCCGATCTTTAGATATTTTGTTCACAGAAACACAGACCAATCGCTAAAAACATGTTTTTTAGGTTCAGGGGGTCTAAATCGTGTATAATTGGTGAAAACTCGATTTCGAAAAATCGATATGGTGTCAATATTTTCCTTCCTATATACTCATATAGGCAAGAAAAAGTAAAAATCTGGTGTGAAACACTCACACGACCTTCTCTTGTCAATGCAAATAATGAACAATATGACCTAAGTAATAAAACATTAGAAATAAACAAAAAACCTAACCTTATTTCAATCATGAGTGAAAAACGTGAAATGAAAATCAACTTTAGTTTGGCTTTTAAATAAAAGTTGTAGATCTTTTAATTTCCTATAAATTTTATTATATAGACTACACTTTTGTCGTAAAAGGCATACTAAGGCTGAAATCTTTATAATATCGATTTTTTTACACGTTTTCGGCAGAAAAAAAACAGAAAATCGCTAATTTACCGCTAAAATAAGCGTTACACAAAAAAAATGTTTCAAATTAAGTTTTAGGATTTAAAATTCTCTACAACTTTTACTAGAGACATTTTTGCGCTAAAATGCATATTAAAGTCGAAATCTTAAAAAAACATTTTTTTTACAAGAAAACAGCCTCAACAATAATTTCAGCAGACATGGCGCCTACCCTATCTTTTGGAGCATAAAAAATGTAGTAAATGAGATTTTTAAAAAATCGTAGGAGCCGTTTTTGAGAAACTCGCCAAAAATGAAAAATGACACGAATATACAAATACTCCCGGTTAACCGATTTGATGAAAATGTTTGCGTCGGGTCCCCTAGTGGTATTTAACTTTAGTTTTAAGTTTCAAGTTCGTACGATGTTCCGTTCTTGAATTATTCTGTTCACACACACACACACACGCACGCACGCACGCACGCGCGCGCGCGCGCACACACACACACACACACACACAGACAAACACGCAGACCAATCGCTAAAAACATGTTTTTAATTCAAGGGGTTTGAAAACGTGTAAATCCGGTGAAAACTCGATTTTGAAAAATCAACATGAAAATAATACTTTCCTTCCTATATATTCATACAGGCAAGAGAAAGTAAAAATTACAGATAAATTTTAACCAGACACCATGAAGACGTGGATAAAACTTGATTACAAAATTAAAAGTTCAACAGTATAACGAAGAGGATAGATTGAATATGTGATGGAAAATAAATTTCCCATAAGTTTCCACATAAATTATAAATAAATACACGTACAGAGTATCATGATAGAAGAATGATACCTATCAAACTTGTGCTCAATTCTCGGAAACCCACTCAAACTCTCTCTTGGTTTGGATGTTACTTAGCGCGCAACTACGTAAGAGAGATACAGTGACGGCGTCTCTCATATAATCAGCACATTACTTGCTGTCGAGCTTGTTTAGTAGATGCGACGCTAAACAGGGTCGCTATGGTAACCGTTGCTTAGCAACCATTGTACTCTTTAAAATCAACCCGACCAAATCTTCTCCCAAATTTCCCTCTCCACTATTCATCATCATCGTCATCACGATGAAGCTAACCTACAAATTCATTCACCGTACGTTTATTGCTTTTCTTATTAACACATTCCAAGTTGGTGTTTATATTTCTACAATGTAACTTTCAAGTCAACTATATGAAATTATTAAACCAAAAATAATCTATTTTAACCACTTACTTAATAAGGTAACCAGACGTTTAAAACAACAGATTTAAGATTCTAACACAAGGAGAAATTTCATAAAATGAAACAAAAAAAAAATGTTGTGAACACTCACGCGACTTTCTCTTCCTAATGAAAAAACTAATCTAAAAAAAATCATGAGTGAATGATGAAGAATAAAAACTAACCTCAGTTTGGTTTAATAATAATAATAATAATGTGGCCGGCGCCGATGCCGGCCGCATTGGCACAGTTGGTAACGTGCTCGCCTCTCATCATGCGGTCCTGGGTTCGAATCCCACTCAGACACGGCATATTTTCATACGTTACAAATAATCATTTCATCCTCCATTGTACAGTAGTTACACCCCAACGTCGTCGCTAATGACCGTTGTTGATGCGACGTTAAATAAATTAAAAAAAAATGATAGTCTATAGACGGAAAATCATTCTTTCACGCTTAACTAGGCTCCGTAGAGAAAAATGCTCAAAATAAAAGTTGTAGATCTTTGAATTTCCTATAAATTTGAATGTATTTTTTGCCGAAAAAAGCATACTAAGGCCAAAATCTAAAAAAAAAACAATTTTTCTAAAGATTTTCATGAAAAAACAGAAAATCACAAATTATCGCTAAACTAAGCGTTATACAAATAAATGTTATTAAACAAAAGTTGTAGGTTTTGAAATTGTCTACAACTTTTATTACAGACACATTTGCCCTAAATTGCATTTTAAGGCATTTCTTTTCTACGAGAGAACAACCTCCCCAAGAATTTCAGTAGACATGGCGCCTACCTTATCTGGTAGAGCATAAAAAAATGTAGTACATGAGGCGGTTTTAAAAAAATCATAACAGCAGTTTTTTAGAAAATTGCAAAAAAGTAAAATATGACACGATTTAACTACTACTTCTGGTTGACCGATTTTGATGAAAATGTTCGTGTCTGGTCCTCTAGTAGGTCCTAACTTAAGTTTCAAGTTTCAACTTCGTACAATGTTCCGTTCTTAAAATATTCTGTTCAAACACACATACCAATCCCTAAAAACATTTTTTTGGGTTCCAGAGGGTCTAAAAACGTGTATATCCGGTGAAAACTCGATTTCTTAACATCGCTATGAAAACAATAAGGTTCTTTTTACGCATTCATATAGGCAAGGGAAAGTAAAAACGGTTTACATTGTTCAAGGTTTTCCCGATCTCACTCCATATTTTATTTCATTAATTCCTCGAGGGTCATAACAGGCAGGTGGAAACTTAAGATTATTTGCACTCGATCTGCTAAGTACCAGGGCTACAAAATAATATTTATGTTTCTTATCACACGAACAGCCGGCTATACGAGTACGACAGAATCGTTTAAGAACAGATAAGGTAGAGGTGTAAAAGACACTAGTCAGAGATCTCTCCCCTGAGAGATAACAAATAAATTGGTTTACAGTCTTTCAAAGCGTTCCCAATTTCACTCCAAATTTTAATTTCATACAGTAAGTCTTTGATGGCCATAACAGGCAGGTGGAGAGCTTAAGTTATTTACACTCGATCTACTAGTACCAGGGCAACAAAAATAGTTCTGTTTCTTATCACATGGTCAGCCGATTAAATGACTGAATCATTTAAAAACAGACGAGGGTGTAAAAGATAGTAATCAGAGTTTGTAATGAAATGAAATGAAATGCATGTAAAACGAAAAAATTGAAATGAAAAATAAATTTATTTTAATGAAAACGAAAAAATATGAAATTGAAAAATTAACAAAGACAATGCGTTACAAAATTATAAATATATGTTCTTATTTATTGATGACACTATGTTATCAAACTAAGAATTTTGAAGAATTAGTAATGAATATAATTATTTACTGCAACATATATTTGAAAATTAATATTTAAATATGAGCTCAAATAAATTAATTTTTACAGTTACTACTTGAATTATCCTCGGAGTCTTGTTCTTGCTTCTTGTCCATCCATTGACCGGGAATCAAATGGGGCGTCGAGTCATTGTTGGAATTAGTTTTATAGTCATGATTAAATTTTATTTAAATCTTTTCATCATATTTTAAAATAATCAAATTTATTGTTTTTGGTTCCATAATTAATTAGATTCTTGATACTTTAATATTTTCCTATATTTATTTTCTTACTTCAAATTATTTAATTAAAATATTATACTATCTTTTGTTTTCTTGCTTTGATTTGAGATATTTGGTTTCTGGAATTAATTTTTTTTTGAATGTTTTATTTTCTTCTTATAATTCATCTTTATACATTTAATTACTGTCTAGAATATTTAAATTTTAAATTAGAAATTGTTTAATTTTGATTATTATTTATGATTATTTTTATATTACTTCTTGAATTTACAACAATTTGTTAATTGAATTAAATCATCGATCAACGACGTACTGAAACATAAACTGCTATTCTACAAAGTTATCTAACCTGAAAGTAATGAATTTCATTATACAGCCAGACCCTGTGGTCAATGAAGTGAAAATGTCATTTGCAGTGTGGAAAATATGCCCTTTTCAGAGAGCTGATAAACATACTTTTAAACTCAGTGAGGAAGGATATTATAAACCACTTCACTTCTCGTTTTACTTAGTAAAACTTCTAAAGCTTGAAACCAGCCTTTCGGCTGATGACCTGAACAACAACAAGTAAGAACTAATTATTTATTTTATTGTAAATGACCATATATATCTTTTTCAATTCGATTTTGCCAGTCTTTAAGTTTTTACAGCCTTTTCTAATAAGTTAAGTCTGTTATTATGTTAATCAATAAATTACAAAATGAGCTGGATAAGATTCGTATTATATTATCTTCTTAATCAAAATTTAAAAAAAACTAGAAAGATTTAATTGAGAAAGTCAAAAGTTTTAAAATTGAAGAAATTAAAAATAGAATCACCTACCACTCCATTGAGTTAAATAATCTAGAATTTTATATATATATATATATATATATATATATATATATATATATATAAAAGGTAAGACTTTTCCAAGCGGAAAACTTTTGAATTAAAATAATCCGAGCGGGTACAAAATTAATGAAAACAGACAACTGTATACCGCAGAAGGAAAAAAGTGACAAGATTTCATATCTTAGGAACATTAAATTATAAATTAAATTAAACTACGCCTGGGTGTAAATAACCGAATAATGTAAAAATTTAATTTTAGAAGGACATAAAAGGGTGGAGAGATGTTGGTGACTTAAGTACGAGAGTGAAATGGAGAGAGAGAGAGAGAGAGAAAGGAGTGACATAATTTGTGCTGAGAATTCCTAACTTCCATTACTATCTAACCCCTACCTTTAGCATTGAGGCCACCATCTTAATCCAACCCGTCTTCCCCTAAATTAAATTTAGGGATGCTAAGGCACGACCTTTCTCGACGACAGCAAAGAGGTATCCATCCTCCATCTAGTACCCTGCTGTTGTACATGTAGATGAGATGACGATATGATAATGAAGTCCATACACAAGAAAACAACTTGTCCAATGATACCGACTAATTTTCTGAATCAATAATTGAAAACAAATTACGTGAAACACTCACACGACTTTCTATTACCAATGCAAATAATGAACAATATAACCTAACATTAGTAATAAACCATTAGAGATAAACAAAAATCTAACGTCAAAAAACATAACATTATTTTAATCGTGAGTAAAAGACGCAAAATGAAAATCAACATCAGTTTGGCTTTAAAATACAGAAAATCACTCTTTCACGCTTAATAGGCTCTGTAGAGAAAAATGCTCTTAAAAAAAGCAGTCGATCTTTTAATTTCCTATAAACGTGATAGTACACACTTTTGTCGTAAAATGCATACTAAGGCTAAAATCTTAAAAAAATCGAGTTTTTACAAATTTTCGTCAGAAAACATAAAATCGCTAATTACCACTAAACTAACCGTTCTACAAAAAATATTTGAAATAAAAGTTGTCGATTTTCTACAACTTTTATTCTATAAATTTTTTGCTAAACTGCAAATTAAAGTCGTAATCTTAAAAAAAAAATTTTTTACGAGAAACAACCTCCCCAAGAATTTCAGCAGACATGGCGCCTACCCTATCTAGTAGAGCATAAAAAATTTAATAAACCAGACGATTATAAAAAAAATCGTAGAACCCGTTTTTGAGAAAATCGCAAGAAAGTGAAAAATTACACGAATAAAACTACTACTTCGGGTTGACCGATTTTGATGAAAATGCTCGTGTCGGGTCCCCTAGATATATCTAACTCAAGTTTCAAGTTCGTACAATGTTCCGTTCTTGAGATAATCTGTTTATACACACACACACACACACACACACAGACCACTCGCTAAAAACATATTTTTTTGGGTTCAGGAGGTCTGAAAACGCGTAGATCCGGTGAAAACTCGATTTCTTAAAATCGACATGAAAACAATACTTTCCTTCCAGTATATTCATATTGGCAAGAGAAAGTAAAAATGTCCGCTTCCGTGACGTAGCGGATAGCGTGCTAGCCTACTAAGCGGAGGTCCCGGGTTATATTCCCGGCTAGGATCTGGAAATTATTACGTACCAAACAGGTTCTTAACCCACCATAGTTGCTAATGATCAAGCTGTTGATGCTATTTTAAATAAACAAGAAAAAACTTGAAAAACGTAGGCCAACTTAATTATAATCACGCATACTCAGACCGAAATCTTTAAAAATCCGATTTTTTACAGATTTTGATGAAAAAAATAACTTTTATTACCCCTGAACTAAACGTTATACAAAAACAATACAAATATAAGTTCATGTAAGTTATTAAAATGTTTTACATAAAGGCAAGTCACACATCTGATCTGCTCAGCTCAGACAAATTTGGTTGTCACGTTATTATAGATACTGAAGACAAGAGATTGCCTTTTGCGTATGGATGGGCTGTGAGGAAGGGAAGTGAAAATTTTACTGTGCTGCCAACCTCAACAGTGAGACACTACTCGTACATTTCACTACCGTGCTGTTTCTACATACTACGTATTTGTAAGCTGTGGTTTATTCCGAGAAAATGTTTTATAAACCTTGTAAGAAATAAATGTGACATATTGCTTACAGCTCAATTACATGACTAAAAATGTTTGATTTACTGTAATTACCAGCTACTTTTTCCATTGGAACAAAATTTTCTACGAATAAATCGCCTTATTTACTATTGCTGTTACCGGCGTCTTCACTATCAGTCTCACTATCTACCTAACCGTTTACTTTTTTACCAGGTGTCAACAAAACTGTTAAAGAATAGCTTCTTCATGTCTTTAATTTCCTTCTTTATTTTTAGAATTGTGGAAAGATAAATAACACAGTAGTTAGCCACTCGCTCATGGCTTTTGTCAAGAGGAAGAAGAAAGGTTTTTTGTTTAGCTTTAACTTCACATCATTTTATTACACTGCATACTCGATTTCGTTCAGCACTGCGAATATTCTGCCCACGTTTCCGAGAAACTAACATTTCTGTTTACGGTAACAACAGTTATACTCGTACAGTTACCCTATAAAAGGTACCGCGATATGTTGTATGTGCTCTGGGTATAGTACCTATACGTTCTTGTGTTTTGTGATGAAATTAAAGCAGTCGCGCATGGGCACTGATGCTTTCCAATCTTTACCCCTCGTTGCAAACAAGGGCAAACTCGTGACTCAAGTAACTATATAAATGTAAACCCACGCACGTGATCTGTTTAGGTGTGGTCAGGTCAGGCTGCACCGCTCGTCGAGGAATGGGTGCCAGGGTGCCGGAAGGTTTGCGCAAGCTCAGTTGCTAGACGAACCTGTTGATATAAACTTCCTATGTGGTGCAGTACTGAACTTTTATTCATTTTATTGTGTTTATCCACATTTCGTTTTGTGTAAATATGGTGACTTAGACGATAAAATGATTAGTTCTGAACAAAGATATCCACAATTGTACAACCTAAGTGACAAGAACTATTACATCGTGACAGTTAAGGAAACAATTTGGGAGGAAATATTCAATTCGTTGATATTGTGCACCCATACCCTCTTCTTCTGTCGTTCATCCTCCTCCTCCTCCACCTCAGCAAGTACCATTGCAGTCTCTTCTTCATGTAGCATCTCCATTACGAAGGTGTGCTAGCATCATGGCAATCCATTATTAATACCATTGCAGTAACAATACCTTAATCTTCACAGCTGATTTTGTCCATTTTCTCAAATTAACTTATTTTTAACACACCCAGAATTAAAATGTCACGATACAACTGGGACAACCGATTACCACAATCACTTGGGCTGTACTGGCAAAAACACTCCTGCGCGGAGCGGACCTGACCTGAACAAGTTTGTAGAGAATTGCCGGAGCGGAACAGACGTCTCTGACCTGATCTGAGATGAGCGGATCAAGTTTGCGACTTATCTAACCATTCCTGCTGCAGAAATCGCTTCCTCACTTGTTACTGCTATCCTTTTTCTCAGGTGTGAACTCGTAAATATTTTTTGCGATTCCTTATCGTTTAAACGATTAAACAAAAATAGATTTCAACTTACGAAGTTCAAAAATTCGTCCATTGAGAAATTTGTCGCGAGAGAGGAAACCCCAATAAAAATACTAATGGATGTTCGCTAAAAATTGAAAATATTCATAATATAGAATCTTGTTAAAAAAAGCTGAGACAAGAAAATAACACTTGGTTTTTTATAAGCACTTAAAATATTTTTTTTAAATTTTTGATGTAATAGAAAAATGATATCAACTTTCCATTAAGAATATTGTACGGAAATAATTGCTGTGCTTTGCCGAAGGATCAGTTACACCGATACTTTATTTAAGCTCTTTTATGATACGGATATAAGCTTAAAATTTTTTAATAGACTTCAGTTTCTTAATGTAAGCAAAATGTAAAATTCTTTAACACCGCTGTAATGGCAAACTTGGACGTTTACTTGACATCTAAAGCTAGTTATGGCTTCGATGTCCAGCAGAAGTTAAGTTAAAATTATTTAAAAGTTATTACGGTTTAAAAAAAATTCTAATATTGATCGCTAAAAACTTTTGGACTAATGGTAAAGTCGTTGCCGTGAGTCAGCTGTTTAACAATTATTGATTTCGGAGGCGAAAGTTCCGTGGTTCAAATCCAATTAAAGGTAGTTATTTTGTACAAATTTGAAAACTAGACAGTGGTTATCGGTGTACTTTGATGGTTAGGGTTCAACTAACTATACCCTCCCAGGAATATTCGGTCTGAGTATTAACAAAATTACACTTTATTTACAAGTCATACATATTATTCACATCTCATTGGATCATGGAGTTGCTTTCTGTTCTTCAGGTCAACAGCCAAGAGGTTGGTTTGAACCTCTGAAGGCTTTACTAAGTAAAACAAGGAGTGAGGTGGTTTACAATTGTTTTCCACACTGAGTAGAAAAGTATGCTTATCAGCATAGTAGGCAACAACTTTCCACCCTGCAAATGACACCTCCACTTCATTCACCACAGAATCTGACTTGTGTGATGAAATTCATTACTTTCAGAGGAAATAACTATGACTAGTGTCTTTTACATTTCTACCTCTTCTATTCTTAAATGCTTCAATCATATAATTGGTTGACCATGTGATAAGAAACAGAACTATTTTTTGTAGCGGTACGAGCAGATCGAATGCAAATAATTTTACATTCCATTTGCCTGTTACGGGCAAGTATAAAAATTAGTTAAGAAAATACATTTTTCATGTAAGAAATTATGTGGTAAACAAAGATAATGGATTGCAACAAATGGAATGTTTCGACAACGAATTCTTGGAAATCGAAACTGGTAGAAACATTCGTTTTTATATTGATTCCTTCAAAAATGTTCTCGATTGTTTTGAGTAACTATCAAACCGCAGGTATAAAACAGTTACCGCCTTTGAAGTGAGTTATATTAAATTATGAATGGAAAGTGTTGTCGGGCTGTTCAAAATAGTGTCGTTACAAGATAGGTTCTAAATTACGTTAATAGTGAGTGTGCGTACGGATAGTATCAAGTGGTTGTGGACCGGTAAATTAATTCTTTCGATTATGGAGCAACAGTATCTTAATTAAAGTTAAGTTTACTTTAAACGTAAGTTCTGTAATTGGTTTAACTCAAGTAATCTAATTATATTTGTTCATAGTTTAGGTTAAATTATTCATTGTATAAATTAACAGAAAGTCTGTTTGTTATTTATTATACGTAGATCTTGATAGAACCTAAAATTAGGTATTATAATACGATAAATTAGTTTTTTATGGATAAACGCACAAAGAAAATTATTTTGAAACCGTTTAAACATTAATGGCACAAACATACTTCCTTTGGGAACTCCACTGATGAAGGTAAAATTCCCAAGTAGATCAGGGATTTACTTAACTCATACAAAATAATTAAAGAGTAATTTTAAAACAATCAAAGTTACATGAATGAGTTAATTTGTAGAAAAATGTTTAAAGTAATATTTAGTTTCCAAATGATTACAGGAGCAATCAATGTGTTGGTTCAGAAGATTTATACACGCCGTTGTTACAGACGAACATTAATATAATGCTGAATTTCAAATACAACAAGAATCTATTCACGAAATGAATGAATCAGATCCGATTGAGAGAATATTAAGAGAGAAATGTAAGAGAGAGAGAGAGAAAGTAAGTGAAAGGGAGATACGAAGGGGGAGCGAGAATTAAGGCTTGAATGAGTCGAGCAGTACAGCAAAATTAGCATAAATTTCGATGAGAGGAAATCTGTATGTAATACATGTGTATATAAATCGGCAGTAGTTCTGCAGATGTATATATACTGTATTTATGTATATTATGGTACAGATAAATTATCTAAAGATCCACAGGGTGTTCAAAAAATATGTACCAAAAGAAGTGTTCTTAATTTCTTTTAACAATTTAATAAAAATCTGGTGTGAAACACTCACACAACTTTCTCTTGCCAATGCAAATAATTAATAATAAACCTAACATTATTAATAAAATATTAGAAATAAACAAAAACTAACCTCGAAAACATAACCTTATTTTAATCATGAGTGAATGACGCAAAATGACAATCGAACTCAGTTTGGGTTAAAAATACGGACAAATCATGCTTTCACGCTAAACTAGGCTCTGTAGAGAAAAATGCTCTAAACAAAAGTTGTAGATCTTTTAATTTTCTATAAATTTAATTATATACACTTTTGTCGTAAAATGCATACTAAGACCGAAATGTTAAAAAATCGATTTTTCTCACGTTTTCGTGAGAAAAAAAACAGAAAATCGCAAATTACCGCTAAACTAAGCGTTATACAAAAAAATGTTTGAAATAAAAGTTGTAGAATTTTACATTCTCTACAACTTTTATTATATAACGTTTTGCGCTAAAATGCATATTAAAGCCGCAATCTTAAAAAGAAAATGTTTTTACGTAAAAACAGCCTCAAGCAGAATTTCAGCAAACATGGCGCCTACCCTATATTGTAGAGCATAAAAAATGTAGTAGGCCTAAACCAGTTGATTTTAAAAAAAATCGTAGGACTAGTTTTTGAGAAAATCGCAAAAAAGTGAAAAATTATACGAATAAACTACTACTTCCGGTTGACCGATTTTGATGAAAATGTTCGTGTCGGGTCCGGTAGTGATATGTAACTTAAGTTTCAAGTTTCAAGTTCGTACGATGTTCCGTTCTTGAGATATTCTGTTCACACACACACACAGACAGACCAATCGCTAAAAACAAGTTTTTTGGGTTCAGGGGGTCTGAAAACGTATAGATCCGGTGAAAACTCGATTTCGAAAAATCGACATGAAAACAATACTTTCCTTCCTATATATTCATATAGGCAAGAGAAAGTAAAAATGTACAATGTGTTCAAAAATTACGGTGAATAATTTTATTACGGTAAAATCGTAATCGGGGGGAGGGGTGAAACACTTACACGCCTTTCTCTTCCCAATGTAAATAATAAAACATATCATCTATGTTTAATCTTCGTAAATAACATAACAGGCAAGTGGAGTGTTAAATTATTTACACTCGATCTGCCAGTTCTAGAGTTACAATAAATATTTTTGTTTCTTATCACATGGTCAACCAATTATATGACTAAATCATTTAAGAATAGAAGAGGTAGAGGCGTAAAAGACACTAGTCACAGTTATTTCCTATGAGAGTAATGAATTTCATTATACAGCCCCAATTGTGAATGAAGTAAAGTATTCGTAGATGCATTTTGGAGGGCCTGGCATGTTGATAAGCATACTTTTGCATTCAGTGAGGAAGGCATGGTAAACCACCTCTTTTTAACTTAATAAAACCTCTACAGCAGTGATTCTCAACCTGGGGAGGGGGTCGCAATGACATTATAAAAAGGGGGAGTCGCGAAACAATAATGAAATCATTTAATCATTTTATGAGAAAAAAATCATTTCTAAACTTACTTATACACATTTTACATGCAATACATACACTTACTTCTAAAGAAAGGAAATTAATCATTAATTAATTAATTATTAATATGATTATTGCTCATGTATGTGCACGTCATAATGCATATTCATACACGTAGCTACTATAAAAGTATAAACGCAGCAATATAAAATAATGGCGATATTGTATTCCTTTTTTTACTGTCTGTATTTTCTCTGAAGATATAAAATTAGTGGTTTGTTTATATATATATATATATATTTTTTTTATTTTATTGTTTTTTATTTGTTATTGGGAACTGTACATTATTGACAACTACCCAATTTGATCGCTGCTTTGCTGTATTATTTGAAGTGAATTAGGCATGAGTTTGAACAGGGACCCCCCAGTAGAGTTTGTTCACGGATGGCTGTCAGCTGGTCACCATACAAAGTCGCTTGCCCAACATGTCTTACTTAACAAATATTAGCGACTTTCTACCAGCTGACTGACTGGTCTGGCCCGAAGGCCAAATAATATTAAAAACAAAACATAATAATAGATTTACATTTATAATTACAATCGAAATTCAATTATTATCAATTACTAGCTATTATTATCGAGGGAGGGGGTCACGAAATATGAGTTTTATTTTTTTTTACTATTTAGGGGTCGCGGAGCAAAAAAGGTTGAGAATCACTGCTCTACAGAATCAAATCAACCATTTACATGATGACCAAAACAAAATAACTTAATTTTAATCATGTGTGAATGACGAAAACTGAAAATCAACATCTTTACCGCTTAAAAATACGAAAAAATCACTAATTAACGCTAATTTAGACTGTAGAAACATGCAATAAAAAATGTAGATTTTTTAATTTCCTATAATTTTAAGTAACTGATATACACTTTTGTCCTAAAATGCACACTAAGGCCGCAAAAGTGAAAAAAATCTCATTTTTTCACCGATTTTCATGATTGAAATGTAGAATATCATTAATTGAAGCTAAACTTTGTGCAAAAAAAGTTTTTAAAAAATGTAGGTTTTTCAATTTTCTACAACTTTGATTATATAGGCTACATTTCCCCCCTACAACGCTTTAACGCTGCAATCATAAAAAAACCCTTTTTTTCTACGAGAGCGCAACCTCCCCAAGAATTTCAGCAGACATTGCCCATATCTTATCTTATATTTTAGAGGATAACAAATTTAATAAATTACGCGATTTTAAAAAAGTAGTAGACATTTTTTGGGAAAATCGAAAAAAATATAAAACACACGTTTTAAAATAACAATAATAATAATATAATAATAATAATAATAATAATAATGATGATGTACCATTCGTTTTGACGTTAAAAATATAAAACTACTACTTCCGGTTGACCGATTTTGATGAAAATGTTCGTGTCGGGTTCCTTAGAAGTACTTCACTTTCCAAGTTTCAACTTCGTACGATATTCCGTTCTTGAGATAATTTGTTCACACATACAAATAGACAAATCGCTAAAAACATGTTTTTTGTTGGGTCAGGGAGCCTGAAGACATGTAGAACCTACATTCGATGAAAACTTGATTTTGAGAAATCACAAAGATATCAATACTTTCATTCCCTACATATAAATATATGTTATTTCCTCTGAAATAACATAAAAAAAAACATGAGAAAGTATAAATGTTGGATAAACGGCTAACTTTATATGAAGTGGTAGAATGTTCGCCAATTACGGTGGTGTGCGGGCCGCACATGCGCAGTAAGTATGAAACCACGCACTTACGTTTAACACGACGATTTATCGTTGACGTCACTTCAATGAGTGATTTTTTCAAGCTCGTTTATTATATCTATTTCCACCCAACATACTAATCAACATTTATATCAAATTACAGATAAAATTTTATATTTTATTACAAAATAATAAAACGCAAATCCCCCACCACGGCGCCATAGCCTGTTAACTAAAGGTACAGGCTGCCTCTAAAGCAGTACTCATTACTCGTTGTGTTGTGTTAGTGCGGTTATAGTTTTGACATTTGTGTCGCTGTCAAAAGCCGATTAGTTGCGCGCGCACAAAATTCGGGCAAAAATGTCTGCGGTTCAATTTGGGATAACAGGCAATAATAATTTTTTTCTAAATGATGTACCATTCGTTTTAACAGGCCCGAAAGAGAGGGACGTCATACCTTCTTTCTCTTATAATTACTATGCGGTTCTTTTTGTTAAAATTTCATACAACTGATATTAGGACTAATGCTGGTGTAATTGATTTCAAAAAATTGACGTATGTTTGTATAAAGTTCACAATTATAAAAAAATGATTCAGCTTCTTGGAATACTAACAAGAAGGAGACCCAAGGCACGACGATCTACCTTTGACGTCCCTTCAAAGAGTGGTTTTTTCAAGCTCATTTATTATATCTGTTTCCATCCAACATATTACTCAACATTTATATCAAATTACAGATAAAATTTTACATTTTATAACAAAATAATAAAACGCATACAATGTCGTCCCGGGAAAAAAGTTTTATAACGTGATACGCAAAAAATGTGATGAGAATTAAACATCTAACCTTCGTACGAGCGCATCTTATCTAAATATCAGAATATAATAATATTATTTAATCCGTAATAAAATAAGATTCATTAGGAAGCGAAAGTAATTTTTTCAGAAATTTTTGATGTAAAATGAACTTGTTAGAGTGTACTGAACGAAACTGGCTGGCAGAGTGCCCTACCGATTGTCAACATTCCGCTTGAACGCCGTGCACCGATGAAATGAGTTGAGGGGAACGGCGGACGCAACACATACTCTCTTTGTCTCGCTACCCTCCCTACGCGCCAACGTAATTGGCGAATATTATAATCTAAATCGTTGAGAGAGTAAAGACAATATTCGTTTATGTCTTTGGGCTTAAGATTTACGTTTCATACCCATATGTGAAGTTCAAGTCAATTAATAAGTATTCTGAGGTATTTAACTGCATTGGCTCGAAAAAGGGCAGTACTGTAAAATAAATACAGAGGGGTAAGTTTGTAGACGAAGTGTGTTAGTCACATGAATAGATTTCGAAGAATTCACGTTGATTTACCATTTTGTTATAAAATTACCATTAATTGTTATAAGCTTACGTATATGGATTTGTTATAAGCTATTTGTAAATTTGTAAATTTAGAGAAAGCATTTGGCAATCTGGACTGAAATAAAATGTTTTAAGCTTTGAAAAGGCTGGGAATTAAATACAAAGAAGGGAAAGTTATCTACGGTCTGCATAAGCATCAAACGGCTGTTTTAAGAATTAAAGGGTACGAAAATGAGGCTGCTGTAAAAAAAGGTGTACGATAAGGGTGTTCATTGTCACCACTACTTTTTAACTTGTATATAGAAGAGGCTAAGGACTGTATAAGAATAATGTGAAGGAAAAATTTGACGCAGAAATGAAAATTTAAGGAAAAACAATAAAAATGCTGAGATTCCCCGATGATATAGTAGACTAGTACCGAGACAAAGAAAGAACTAGAGGATATCTTAAATGGAATGGATGAAATCATGAGAAAGGATTACTTCATAAAAATTAATAAGAACAAAACGAAAGTGCTTTGCAGAGGTACAAGAGTGGTTTAGAAGAGATAGAAAATTTAAAAGTAGGCAACTAAAACATACAGGAAGTTACAAAATTCTGCTATCTACGGAGTAAAATAAAAAAGGATGGTAGAAGCACAATAGATATCAAAAGTAGGATTGCTCAAGCTAGAAACGCCTTTGAAATGAAAAACAGCTTACTGACCACAAACATTGACTTACAGATTAGGAAAAATTTCTTAAAACACTATGTTTGGAGTGTAGCATTATACGGGAGTGAAACGTGGGTGATAGGAGCTATAGAAAGGAAGAATATAGAAGCTTTTGAAATGTGGTGTTATAGGAAAATGTTAAAGATTAAAAGGTGGGACAAAATAACTAATTTAGAGGTTCTTAGGCGAGTGAATGAAATAAGAAGTATATGGAAGAATCTTAAAAGAAGAAGGGATAGGCTAGTGGGGCATCTTAAGACATCCAGGTATTGGTCTCACAGTAATGGAGGGTAATACTGAGGGAGTAAAATGTAGAGGGAGGCAAAAGTTAGAATATATAAAGCAAATTACAAAATATATAGGGTGTTACAGGTATGCAAATGTGAAACGATTAGCGCAAGATAGAACAGCTTGGAGAACTGCATCAAACCAGTCGACAGACTGATGACAAAATAAAGCTTACGTTATTATAAGCTTTTGGTCTATCCGTAACAGATAGGTGAAACGTTAAAAAATTTACACTCAAACTGGTAGTTCCAAGGGAACAAAAAATAATTTTGTTTTTTATTACATGTTCAGCCAATTATGTGACGGAACCATTCAAGAACAGAAAAGGTTTAGAAGACACTATAATGCTATTCACGGTGATGGGCTCTGCTGTTCCATGCGATTAGACCAATCAGAACGTTTGACAGGGTTGTCAGACTGTACGAATGTATCAGCGTGAGATATATTACACGCGCATGCGTATAACAGCCGCAGTAGTTCACTCGTGTCTTGCATCTCGTACTCAACACATTGATTATAGAGCGCGTTAACAAGCAATACTTTGTAATATAATCAGCTAATTTATGAAGGAACAAGGTTATGAAGGAACAAAAAATACCTGACAAAATATATAACAAAGCTACAAGAGCAGGTATTGGCAACGTTGCTAGCAAGTGATTGACTAGCTGTGAAGAGGGCAGGGGGCAATGCGTACGTTCAGAGCACATCAGCATTGAAAAATAGTATAGTCAACGTTATCTCTTCTGAGAGTAATGATTTCATTATACAGCCAGACCCCGGAGTGAATGAATTGAAGGTGTCATTTGCAGGATGGAAAGTAATGTGCTTTTCAGAGAACCTGGTATGCTGGTAAGCATACTTTACCGCTCAGTGAGGAAGGCAATGATAAACTACAACACTCCTCATTTTTCTTAGTAAAGCCCAAAGAGGTTCAAACCAGCTTTTCAGCTGATGACCTAACAAAACAAACGTCAAATATTTTGGTGGTTTGACAATTTCTTTTTGGTTCACCGTGTAGAAGATATAATATGTAATGTTTCGCATATAAATGTTACAAACGTGCTTATGAAGCGAAAATAATTCGTAATTACAACACAGGTAGGAGTACCTCTGAGAATATAGTCGACAGTTCAATTTACCAAATCTCTTTCTATTCCTTTAATGGTACCACTGTATAATCTTTTAGGAAAATTCATTTCCAAATGCGTTTTCATGTATCAAATATATTTGTATTACATACAAAAGACGTGAATGAACACTCTATATTCATGTTTTATATTATCCAAAATTCATGAATTCCGTCAGACACATTTCTACCGTGCTACGTTGTATTATATTATGAAGCAATCAGTCTTACATTTACTAAATTCTTAAGGGGGGAGGAGTCTACCCAGTTTTATCACTAAAAATTAAAAAATCTGGTGTGAAACACTCACACAACTTTCTCTTGCCAATGCAAATAATTAATAATAAACCTAACATTATTAATAAAATATTAGAAATAAACAAAAAACTAACCTCAAAAACATAACCTTATTTTAATCATGAGTGAATGATGCAAAATGAAAATCAACCTCAGTTTGGCTTAGAAATACGGAAAATCACTCTTTCTCTCTAAACTAGGCTCTGTAGAGAAAAATGCTTTAAATAAAAGTTGTAGATCTTTTAATTTTCTATAAATTTAATTATATACACTTTTGACGTAAAATGCATACTAAGACCGAAATGTTAAAAAAATCGATTTTTCTCACGTTTTCGTGAGAAAAAAAAACAGAAAATCGCAAATTACCGCTAAACTAAGCGTTATACAAAAAAATTTTTGAAATAAAAGTTGTAGAATATTACATTCTCTACAACTTTTATTATATAACGTTTTGCGCTAAAATGCATATTAAAGCCGCAATCTTAAAAAGAAAATGTTTTTACGTAAAAACAGCCTCACGCAGAATTTCAGCAAACATGGCGCCTACCCTATATTGTAGAGCATAAAAAATGTAGTAAACCAGGCGATTTTAAAAAAAATCGTAGGACTAGTTTTTGAGAAAATCGCAAAAAAGTGAAAAATTATACGAATAAACTACTACTTCCGGTTGACCGATTTTGATGAAAATGTTCGTGTCGGGTCCGGTAGTGATATGTAACTTAAGTTTCAAGTTTCAAGTTCGTACGATGTTCCGTTCTTGAGATATTCTGTTCACACACAAACACACACACACACACACACACAGACCAATCGCTAAAAACATGTTTTTTGGGTTCAGGGGGTCTGAAAACGTATAGATCCGGTGAAAACTCGATTTCGAAAAATCGACATGAAAACAATACTTTCCTTCCTATATATTCATATAGGCAAGAGAAAGTAAAAATAATAAAACAAAAAATTTTTTTGTTGATTATAAAACTTCAGAATTTTCTTAATCCAGCTATATATTTTGTTTTTATGTACGATAACTAGAAATTTGTAAAACTTTATTTTACATAATCGGTGTAAGTGTAATTGAAACTTTACATTTAATTTTCTCGGCATTTAGTATTTCAGGTTTTCTGTATGATAAAATCCTTATAACTTTCTTTATGTAAATGGAATCTTGATGGTTTTTTCCCCACTGTATTCAGAATTTATTGCTTTTTATTTGTAGGTTGGCCATTTTGAAACTTATTATAGAAGTTTTTTAAAAACTAAAAATATAATGACCTTATCTGTATTTTTGGGGGAAAATATTTTAAAAAATAATTTTCTCTCCATCGTAAAATTAAATGTAAAAATGGAACTTTCAGAAAAAGAGCATAATTTTCTGATTATTTTGACATAAAAACCAGGTCAGTACCACTAAAATTAACTAAGTTTTAAGCAAATAACGAAGATATGATTTTCCCCCTTCCGCCCCTTATATTCGAGGGTTGTAGTGAACAAAATTAACATTTTTTTATATGAAAAAATTAAAAATTTAATGTTTATTCACTTGCAAAACAAACAGATTACTTATCTAAAGAGAATAAAAAAAACCTTTTTTGAGTAGACTCCTCCCTTAATATATTACATTTATTAATTTTCTAAAAATAGTAAATATTTAATTTTTAACTTTCTCTTGCTTCTATGAATATGTTGTTTAGGTCATCAGCTGAAAAGCTGGTTGGAACCTGAAGAGGTTTTACTAAGTAAAACGAGGAGTGAGGAGGTTTACCATCGCCTTCCTCAATGAATGGAAAAGTACGCTTATTAGCATGCCGGGCTCTCTAAAAAGCACATATTTTCCACTCTGCAAATGATACCTTCACTTCATTCACCACACGGTCTGGCTGTATAACGAAATTCATTACTTTCAGAGGAGATAACTCTGATTAGTGTCTTTTACACCTCTACCTTTTCTATTCTTAAATGATTCAGTTAATTATTTGGCTGACTATGTGATAAGAAACAGAACTATTTATTTTAGCTGCAACGAACAGATTCGGTGTAAATAACTTGACACACCACCGTCTGTTATAGGCATTCATGAATATATAGGAAGGAAAGTATTGTTTTCATGTCGATTTTTCGAAATCGAGATTTCACCGGATATAGACGTTTTCAGACCACCTGAACACGAAAAACATGTTTTTAGCGATTGGTCTCTCTCTCTCTCTCTCTCTCTCTCTCTCTCTCTATCTCTCTCGCGAGCTCTCTCCGTCTGCCTGACTGCCTGTCTGTCTATCTATTTATCTATCTATCTCTCTCTGAGTGTGTGTGTGTGTGTGTGTGTGTGAACAAAATAATTCAAGAATGAAATATTGTACGAAGTTGAAACTTAAAGCTTAGGTTAGGTACTAACTAGAGGACCCAACAACACGAACATTTTCATCAAAATCGGTCAACCGTAAGTAGTACTATAATTTTTCACTTGTTCTATTTGCTCAAAAACGGCTCACACGATTTTTTTTAAATCGCTTCATTTACTACATTTTTATGCTCTATAAGACAGGGTAGGTGCCACGTTTGCTGAAATTCTTGAGGATGATGTTCTCCCGTAGAAAAAATTTTTTTTCCAAGATTGCGGCTAACATGCATTTCAGCGCAAAAATGTACACAATAGAAGTTGTAGAATATTTTAAAAATCTACAACTTTTATTTCAACCATTTCTTTGATAACGTTTAGTTAGTTACGCTCTGATAATAGCTAAAAACATGTTTTTTTGGGTTCAGGCGGTCTGAAAACTTGTAGATCCGTTGAAAACTCTATTTCAATATAACGACATGGAAACAATACTTTCCTTCCTATATATTCATGTATGCCCATAACAGACAGGTAGAGTGTCAAATTATTTACACTCAATCTGTTCGTTGCAGCTAAAATAAATAGTTCTGTTTCTTATCACATGGTCAGCCAAATAATTAACTGAATCATTTAAAAAGAGGCAAGAGAAAGTAAAAATTGAAAAGGAAATTTTACTGTTTAGCAATAACCAGGTCCTGAAAAGAACTCAGAATAAACGTCACAATACCTTTAATTAATTTATTTTACCAGTTCCATATTCTGCTCATTAAAATCAAAATCTAACAGAAATTAATTTTCATTTATCGACATTATACACTGACGACAAAAATTATGTTACGTTTTTCATTATTATTAACATTGAAATGAGAAAATCGTATGAACGTTTTACACCAGATTTTTTTGACAAATTTAAATTATCGCTTAATAAAGTTTTGACAGTATAAGTATATTTAAATTTGTTTGTTAGTTAAAATAACAATGGAATTAAACTAGTGATGTACACATGAGATGATTTCAAACAGTACATCTGATTAGGAAAATTATAACAATGCCCCAGAGTAAATGTGAATTTTGTGTTAGTATATATATATATATATATATATATATATATATATATATATATATATGTATATGTGTGAGCGCATACATTTAAGATGAAATGTATTTGTATTGGTATATAGTTATAAACAACAACATATACATACATACGTTGTGTAAATCACAACAGAAAATACAATATGTAAAGCACGTACCACGCTGTTGATGAAACTTATTGAATACGTAATAAGTGGCGTATTACATTAACCCCGTGCTATCATAATAACATGTCCCGCAAAATGTTATTATCATAACCCCCCCCCCCCCCAACCGTATCACCGATAGTAGAGTACATGAAAGAGAATCATGTTACATTTCATTATATCACACTAATTAGAAAACACAGCCAGGCTTTGTACATGAAAATCATTACCGGCAGGTCGATTTGCACGAAAACAAGGAAATAAAATCTGGTAGGAAACAATCACACAACTTTCTCTTGCCAGTGTATCAAGCATAATTAATTATCCTAATTGTTGTTGTTTAGAACATCAACCGAAAGGCTGGTTTGAACCTCTGTAGCAGTGATTCTCAACCTTGGGGGTCGTGGTGATATAGCGAAACGAAGATCTTAATTGATTTTTCCAAGTTTTCATCGTTTTAAGATGTTGAAGGGCGCCCAGAACGAATATGCCCTTCAACACTCATCTTACCACGTTTAAAACGCTCAAACAACTCGAAAACTTGTAAGCGGCGCATAGGATCCTTCTTGAAAGCTTGTTGAAACATTTAGTAAGATTCCGTAGTCGATTTTTCAAACAACAAACAAAATTTCAAACACACTCTTTGTTCTTTTAAATCTGCCTTAACGACGTCGCACATGGAACACGACAACAGTAAGAAAAACACAACATTACGATCAAAAGTTAAACGACAAACTAACACAGTCTGGGCAGTTATATGTTGAAGGTATCTACTAGCTCCATCTAGCGGGAGAACTCTCTACTACGTCTACGAATGGCAGCGCACTCTCAGTCCGTTGTTTTTTTTTTTTTTGGTCCCCCTCGTACATGATTATTCCACATGAGACGAGTATCAATGTATAACCTAAGTTCTCAGCCTCGTCCAGAGAACGTAGAACTAGTCGCGTGATTTGTTCGCCATCTGTTGGTTCACGTGTATATAGACGCCATGTAAAATTGCAAGTCATTCCAAGCAGCAGTTGACTGTATGCAGTCGTTTGAAGATAGTAGTGGGCGTGGTATCGAAAATGAAAAAAATCGAGTGTCGTGCAGTGGTAAAATTCTTCATAAACGAAGGTTTAACACCGAACGAAATTGATTTGCGGCATTTAAATGTGTAAGGGGAATCTTAACCTTCAATTTTCACCGTAAAAAATGGGCCGACGAGTTTAAACGTGACCGTGAAAGCATCCAAGATGAACCACGCGATGGACTTGCAAAAACTGCAACTACACCGGAAATCAACGACAAAGTGCGTGGTGATATGGTTTTGGACGATCGGCGTACAAAGGTGCGTGAAATTGCTAAAACTCTACGGATATCAAAGGAACGTGTTGGTTATATCTTGCACCAGGAATTGAACATGGAAAAGCTTTCGCAAATAGGTGCCGCGTATGTTCACTGCGGATCACAAACGCATTCGCATGACACTTTCCGAACGGTGCGTTTTAAGCATAACAAGTGACTTTTTGCGTCGATACGTTACAATGGATGAAACATGGATTCACAACTACTCACCCGAATCTAAATAGCAGTCTAAGCAGTAGTCAGAAGCCGGTTTTTCAGCTCCACAGAAGGCGAGGACACAGATGATACCCATCGACGGGAAAGGTCATGGCGTCGGTGTTTTGGGACGTAAAAAGAATTTTCCTGATTAATTATCTTGAAAATGGTAAAACGATAACTGGAGAATACTACTCTCAACATCTGGACGCAAGCAAAGAAGAAAAAAATCCTTTCCATCACGACAATGGACCTGCCCACAAAAATGTCTTCGCAATGGAGAAATTAAGAGATCTGCACTATGAAGTGCCGGAACATCCACCCAATTCCCCAGATTTGGCACTTCCAGACTTCAATCTATACTTAAAACTGAAGATTTTCCTCGCTGGGCAGCGATTTTCCTCCAATCAAGAAGCCGTTGCAGCTGTAGATGGGTGCTTTGCAGCACTTACAGAGAAGGGATAAATGGCATTGGAACACCGCTGGATGACATGTATTGGTATTAGAGGAGATTTTACTTTTAAAAGCATAAATTTTCGTTTTCATTATCATGCCGAGAACTTTTCAGACCACCCTCGTATATCATTCTGATGCATGAATAAAATATTATACTGGTACACAATTCCCGTGAAAGCCAGTGAAGTTTACTGACCAATTTGTATATATTAAGATTCTTTTTGGTGATTTTTTTTTGTATACTATTTGTTTAATAAACCTTGGATTACAACCATACATATTTTTGTGTATTCTGCAATTTCAGAATATATAGCTAATGAACTACTTTACTGTTTTACATTCGATTCATATTTATTTTGTCTGTTGTAAAGTAGAATTCATTAGAGAAGCTGCATCATTGAACTACTACTGAGTTTATGTGAATAGTGTTCGTATAAATTCACACACAAATAACTTATACACGCACATGCACGTACGTTTGCATTTATGTATTTCATTTAATGTTTAAACTCCTATAATATCGGTGGCTGTGATAAAAGTTTATTGATCTAGTTCATAGTCAAAGAATCTTTCATCGAACCATTTATTTCCAATTTTCAATCAAAATTGTGCACTTCATACATACTTTATTATTTTTCTTTTCATCCCATTCGATGCTACTGAATATTAAAATTCTATGATATTTGTTTATAATTATTCGTTATTCCATTTCAATTTAAATGTATCGTCATTTTCCTGACTGTAAAAACCAAAAAATGTTTTATAACTGAAAATAATAATATTCTCTGAAAATTTACAAATGCATAGTCTAAAAGTGGGGTTTCGTTTGTGCGATCGTCGCATGCGATTACTGCATGCAGCCGCTGCATGCGTCACTGCCATTACTCATCAAATGGATTTCTTAAAAGTGGTTCCGTTTATGCGTCCAACGCAAGCGATCGCATGCGTCGGCTGCATCGACTGCATTGGGAACCAGTCACCTGCAGCAGTCGCATGCGTCTGAAAGTTGAAAATGAGTTTTCCAAAGACGATGACGCAAAAATCATTGAGTTAAGTGCAGAAAAACTACAACTATTTAATCCTTTAAACTTGCTTTCATCGTCTTATACAGTAAACTCCAGCTAATCCGAAATAATTGGAGTGAGCCGATTTCGGATAAGCCGGGTTTTTAAAATAACAAGAAAATGGTGTTTTATTGAAAAAAAATATTACTGTGTCCTAAAACTTTTATTCCTACGATTTAATTGTCAAATATTTTCCATCCATTCTAATTTTTTTTTTGAAGTCAGAAATTTTTTTTGGTTTTTATTTTACATTCGTTTTCTTACCGAAATGTCCTGCCAACGAGTAACTAAAAGTACATCAGTGTGCGTCGCTTCGATGGTCTTGACAACGCGTTTACGTTTATACGACATTGTTAAATATCATTTCACTTCCACTACCAGTACATAACACTAATTAGCCACAAAACGAAATGAAAACTACATTAAGGCCAAGACACTACCGTACCCATTCAACCACAATACATTACTAATTGACTGTTTGCAGCAAAGGTGATGTAGCCAAAATAAACAGCAGGCCTAGTAGTAGGCTACCGCTCCAAGGAAAATACTCATGTTATCGGTAAAAATCCTGTCTGCAGTGCTGATTGTCATGTAGGCATACTTTACGTGCTACAATTTACAGTTCAGTTTGCTTAAACAGTATTTTGGTACAGAAATATAATTTAGTTTTTATTATTATTTATTGTTTTTATTACAATTATTTGTAGAAAAATTACATTTAAAATACTGAGTATTTTTTGACGTTTCGGATAACCCGGGTTTCGGTTAAGTTGGAGGTGCAGTTGGATCGCACGTTCCACTGCACAAACGGAACCGCACCTTAATTGCACGATAAAAAATGGTGTTAATAACGCGACTTACTCTTGCCAATGTAAACAATGTAAAATCAACTTCTTTTAGAAAAAACACGGTCGAAATAAAAGCTGTTTTTGTAAATTCTCATAACTTTAACCTGTAGGCATATACACTTTTGTAAAATGCATACTAAGGCCGAATTCTTAAAAATTCCAGTTTTTTACAGATTTTGAACATCAAAATACAGAAAATCACTGGTTGAAGCTAAAAATAAGCGTTGTAGAAAAAAAGTGTTTGGTTTTTATGTTCTATAACTTTGATTACGTACACTTTTGCTCTAAAATCAATATTAAGGTCGCAATCTTTACACTACCTTTTACCACGCAAACAGTGGTGGAGTTTTATAGTAGCTCAATGTGTGCGTGAATGAAAAAAGAGTAACTGGAAAATTAGGTGTGGATGGCGGAGAGAGTCATCATCATCATCATCATCATCTGTCAAGGATTAGGATCAATGGCCTGTTCCGGAATCCATCTCTTTTTAGGTGTTCCCAAGCCTCGTTTCTCGTTAGGTTTATAATTCTATCCACGTAGACGAAGTATGTGTGCTGACATGCGAAGTAAATGATTGAACCAGTTTCTCTTTTTCTTCCTAACGTTTCACAAAGTGACTGGCCATTAAACTCGGCGCGGATATCTTTGTTACATACTCCATCTAACCGGGTACAACCTTTGACTACCCACAAAAATCTCATTACAGCAGCCTGGATACGAGATTCGTTACTCTGTAATGACACCCATGTTTCAATCCCATATGTTATGAGTGGTACAGCCATTGCTCTAAAAAAATTCATTTGGTTGTCCTGTCTCGTATTTTCCTATTGTCCTGCGAATAGAACCGCATACAGCGCTGAATTTTACCAGTTTTTCACTCATGTTATCATCTTGGTCATAGGAAATCTTGAATCCTAAATATATTTGTACGGCAAAGAGAGTAAGCCTCCATATGATAGATTTGCTTCTTGGTGTAGAATGTATGAGTTTTAACATGGCGGAACACAGGAATGTCCATGAACTGTTCGCGTAAACAAAGAAGGTAAGTTTGCTGGTAGTTCGTTTATGAAGTCTTTACGATTTGAATCTCCTAGATTTACCTTTCACTACGACTTGGCTCCAATCTTATTCTGAGAATAGTCCCTCCGCATTATTTGAAAAACTAACAAGTTTTCCATTGAAATTAAATTTTCAAACGTAATTTTTTTATACACGTTATAGTTAATGCACACGAAAAAATGATTAATGAGTGTTCAAAACAGGATCAATCTTCTTTTCCACGTTCATTCCTATTTTTATTTTAACTAGTGTCAGTTTTCTTTAAATAATTTTAAATAAACTTTTCTTAATTTATATGTTAAATTGTTTGTTGTATATTCATGAATGTTATTTTCAAAGTTTATGGTTTGAATCTATACGAAATAGATTTATTAAATTAAATTAATAATAAAAGTCCGTAAAGTTTTCCATTAGATATTTCTATTGGTAAGTTTTTTTAATATATTTTAACTTAAGAAAGTTTTCTTGAAAAACTTTTCCAATAGCTTTATGCATTTGCTTTAAAAATCGCTAATGCATTTTGCCAAATGAAGTATGGAAAGTTTATTATGTACTTTTAATGGAAATCATTCGATTCAATAGTTTAATATTCATAACATTTAATAATTTAATTTTAGTTTTTCTTTTAAATCGGATGAAACTGGTAACGAGGTATCATTTGTAAATTTTCTCCATTCTCCGTTTTTAATTTCTCTTGCCTATGCCTACGCCTGTATTATATTATAAGAAGGAAAGTAGACTTATAGACTTTATGTCGATTTTTCGAAATCGAGTTTACATCGGATATAGCCTACACGGTTTCCGACCCCCTGAATACAATCAAAAATGTTTTTAGCGATTGGTCTGTGTCTGTGTGTGAACAGAATATCTCAAGAACCGAGAATCGTACGAAATTGAAACTTTAGACTTAAGTTAGATACCACCAGAGGACCCGACACGAACATTTCTATCAACATCGGTCAATCAACCGGAAGTAGTAGTTTATTCGTGTCATTTCTCACTTTTTGCGATTTTATCATAAACGGCTTTTACAATTTTTTTATTTAGTAGGTACCAAGTCTGCTGAAATTCTTGGGGAGGCTGTGCTCTCGAAGAAAAAATAGTTTTTATACGACTGCGCGTAAACACTTGTAAATTATTTTATATTTTTGGTTATAACGTGCTAAAATTTAAGTTTATCGTAAAATTGTACAGAACATAATTTTTAAAAGACATTTTCGTGAATAAAACCAAGTTTTACAATACAATTTAGAGTAACATTAGCCCTAATAATTGCAGTTTGAAATTTGCAGCGAGCAAAGTGGGAACAGAATTTGTGATATTCAAACAGTGCTGCATTGTCAAATCCCTATTATTCCCCACCCTCTTCTGCACAATACGTATGTTAGTAGAATTGACAATGACCACGTATACAGTTACAAATACACATAAAATTATGTAGTAGTGGTACAAGAATAGGGTTTGTAATAGGCCATGAAACAGGTCGTCGGGCTTTGTCGAAAAAGACAATGTTTACTCTCAGAATTTCCGCACACCACGACAACAACTGCACGTAGGACGAAAAGGATTGATTTTATAGCTTCTACGCATTATTCTGATTTAGGAGGTAATTCTCCGAACCTTATAGATGAAATAGTCCGTAAGTTACATTGTTTTAAAGATAGGACGAGTTCGAAAGTAACTTGGCAACTTACAACCATCGTTTCAACCTTGCTATCAATAGATATGCATTGTGTTTTATATGATATTAGAAAGCGATTCATGGCGCGTAATTTGATATATAAACCGAACAAATCGCTTATAAAATACGTGTGCTATCGATTTTTAAAGCTGGTAACTACCAGGGCAACTGAGATTGCCTCCCGTAGCAGAAGGGTTAATGTATGGACTACTGTGGCTCTTACACGCATGCACGCGTAAAGTTTGTCCTGCTGATACATTCGTACAATCTGACAACGCTGGAAAACGTTCTGATTGGTCTAAACAAAGCTCATAAACCGTGAAAAGCATTATGGTGAATTTATAGTGACAAAAGACTCATGTGAACGTCCTCGAAATAAAAAATAAAATTTTCTACAACAATTTAATGAATATTTATCTAAATTGCAGCACTTACAATCAAATGAAACAAACGTTTTACGGATTTTATTTAAACAGAAATAAACTGTAAATAAGATAATTAAGGACAGAAAAGTTTATATAGTTGACCAAACTTAGCAATGAGTTGAGGTAGATGGTGCGAAGATTGTGTAGTGTGCTTTAGAGGTCGGTAGTTAAGGCTCAAGGGAAATCATTACATTACGTCTGGAAGGAACTAGATAAAGTGCAACACCCAAGTTCGTTATACTAAATAAAGTATCTTACAGAGAAGCACGTGTTGTTTGCAGTCCATTCACGCTAGTAATCAGTGGTTAATAGTTAAAAATAGTTCTACTTCAACTTTTATTTGATAAAAAAAGTCTAGCAACATTTTATTACAATTCTATAGACTAATACTGTTGAACAATGTTTTCATAAAGAATTTAATAGATGGAAAGACCTTAATTTAAAAGTAGTACTACATTTCACCTATTTTTACTTTCTCTTGCGTATCTATAAAAATAAAATTGTGATTTTATCTGTACAATTTTTCAAAATGCACCAAATTTTGTTTCTACGCCAGATGTACCACGTAAACACCGAAATTAAGTTCAGCTGAATTTTTGTCTGTTTGTATGTTACGGCATCATGCAAGAACCGCTGAACCAAATTCAATGAATTTCGGTCTTTAGGTTCTGGACATAATCGAAATGAAAATAGGTTATAAATTGTTTTAATATGACAAAGGGATGGGGGAGTTCAGAGAGAGGGGTAAACAAAAAAAACTACGAATATCTCCGTTAAAAGTCAATGTATCAAAAAATGTTATACACATATAATCGAAATTATGAAATGTTTAAAGACGAATAAGTTTTATTATGTAAAGTTTTTCATTTTCATGCATAATAACGGAGATATTACCAATTTAAAAACAATATTTTTAGAAGAATATTGACATACAAAATAACCAGAACAATAAACACATGCCTACGCGCCAGTAAAGCCCGTATTCGTTGAGATAGTTACTCTTCTCCGTCAACAGAAGAAAACTCTCCTCCCTTCACAGCCGCATAGTAAGACAAATTTCCAACCTCCACTACCTCATCAATAATAAAACCGTCCACAACTACGTCCTCGTCCCCACCCTGGAGGAGTTCATACACCGAACTTCAAGGGTCCTTCACGAAGCCGGTCAACGCTCTGTACAGCCAGCTGTCAGAGAAATCTACACGGCACCTCGCCCGCCACAAGTAAAGATTAAACAGCCATTCCACGATTTTCTATAGATTCCTTCAAACATCCCTATAAATATTTCCTACTAAAAATAAACACTCCCGACTAGAAAAATCTTCCCTTCCCAAGGGAATGTTCTCGCTGTTATACCGATTCCGTGCCCATCTTTCCCCCAATTAATCATCTATTATTCCAAATAAAGAAAAATTCCAAAAAAAGTTCCTTTCATCCAATTCTCCGAACGACAAGGTAGCCTAGCTACGACGTCGTCACCCCGAGCGCAAGCTCACTTCTTTTAGGACTCGGACTCGGATAGTTACCTACTTACCCATTCCACCAGTACCCTATACACCTTTTCTCGGTCTCATTGTCAAAAATGAATCAATTGTCTTAATAGTGGTCACCAACGTGGAATGTTCCTAGTGTGATTTACCTTTCATTTAACGGTATTATGACAGTAATTTTTCTTGCTCTGTACCGAATAATTAAATTTCCTACAGTTGCATTATACACACAGATTTGTGTGAGTAAATCTCACAGATTTGTGATTTACCTTTCATTTATTAAAAAAAAATATATAGCGCTGCATCTTAATTTAAAAACATCAAGATCTCGCTTTTATTTTACGTTTAACTATTTTTTTTGCATAAATAATAATGCTGACGTTGAAACTGATGTTGCGATAGATAACAATAAATAGTTAAACATTATCAGACCTCACAGGGATCGAACTCGGTACTCCAACCGACCGTCCACGGTACCAAGGAAACCGTTCAAAGAACGGGTACTTCAGTATGAATATATAGGAAGGAAAGTATTGTTTTCATGTCGATTTTTCGAAATCGAGTTTTCACCGGATCTACACGTTTTCAGACCCCCTGAACCCAAAAAACATGTTGTTTTTTTTAGCGATTGGTTAGTGTGTGTGTGTGTGTGTGTGTGTGTGTGTGTGTGTGTGTGTGTGTGTGTGTGTGTGTGTGTGTGTGTGAACAGAATATCTAAAGAAAGGAACGTCGTGCGAAATCGAAACTTAGGTTAGATACTACTACCGGGCCCGACACGAACATATTCATCAAAATCGGTCAACCGAAAGCAGTAGGTAGTTGATTAGTGTCGTTTTTCACTTTTTTGCGATTTTCTCAAAAACGGCTCCTGCGATTTCTTTTTAAATCGCCTCATTTACTAAATTTTTTATGCTCTACAAGATAGGGTAGACGCCATATCTGCTTGAAATTCTTGAAAAGGCTGTTTCTCGTAAAAAATATGTTTTTTTAGGATTGCGGCTTTATTATGCATTTAAGCGCAAAAATATAATAAAAGTTGTACAGATTAAAAATCTTACGACTTTTATTTCAAACATTTATTTGTATAACGCTTAGTTTTAGCGGTATTAGTGATTTTCTGTTTTTTTCTGACGAAAACGTGTCAAAAATCGATTTTTTAAGATTTCAGCCATTTTACGACAAAAGTGTATTTAATCAAATTTATACGAAATTAAAATATCTACAACTTTTATTTAGAGCATTTTTCTCTGAAGAGCCTAGTTTAGCGTGAAAGAGAGATTTTCCGTATTTTTAAGTCAAACTGAGGTTGGTTTTTATTTTGCATCGTTCACTCATGATTAAAATTAGGCTATGTATTTGAGGTTAGTTTTTTTGTTTATTTCTAATGTTTTATTACTAATGTTAGATTATATTGTTCATTATCTGCATTGGCAAGAAAAAGTTGTGTGAGTTTTCACACCAGATTTTTATAAAGAACGATAAAAAAGTAAAAATATCATTGTTTTCAGCATTAAATTCTCTGTCAGAAACCTCACTTTTGACTTGGATGAACACATAAGGTCCCTTTTTTATAAGGACGGTCACTTTTAGATTTTCTTGTATAATCCCAAATTAAAAAATTAAGAATAGAATAAATAACGTACGGAGTCCAATAAGTCGCAAATGAGAGGGAAAATATAAAAAAATATTCAAAGTGTATTTGAATTAAATTTACGATTGTGAATACAGCGCAAAAATTCCTTTGTTGGCACAATTCACATGGGTTATAATAAGTTTCTATTTGGGATAGGATATAAAATAATTACAGAAGAAAAAGAAAAAAGAGTAATCATCCGTTGGTCCAATTTAATAAGTTGATATGCGAAGAAGTATTGTGAGTGCAGAGCGGGAATTTGGATCAGATCCAATTAAGACAGACGGTGTTATTTTTTTTTGTCTGTGGCATGGTATAATCATATCTCAAAAGCTCGTGCTGTCTTGTTGTTCTCTTCACATCTTTGTAGGACTGTCGTTTCAAGTATTTTGATAGGTCTAACCTAGACGTTACGTATGTAGCTATTACAGAATGATCCAAAAGTTCAAGTATATAATTCAGTAAAAGTAGAAAGAAAGTATAGTTTCTTCCAAAAAAACATTAGCAGAGTATACCAATCAGTCAATTAAGTGGATCTACTATTATTCATCCCAATTCACACCCGAGTCATAACAAAAAAATCCACTTTAGACCATGTGAATTGAATTTAGACTTAAGAACTTTATAAAAACTTGTTTTGGAATCACATTCTCAGCATTCGCTCATTATAGGAAGGTCGTCCTCCTTTCTTCAGTCCACCTGGTGTTGTGGTGTTAATCTTCACGGAACCCTTAAGTCCGTAATTGTCTGAATTTGGTTCGGTTCATTAAGTTTTCTCATTTTATTACGCTTTCACCAATATCCTTTTTGACTTCTTAACACCATTTATCCGACACCTTATGTCTATTTTTTATTGTCTTTATATGTGTTTTGTCAACCGGTTGTCATCCACTCTATACAGGTGTCCGTAAAATTTTAGCCTTCTTCTTCTAATCGTTTCCATTAACCTTATCGTTAATTTTACTTCACCTGGTAACCTATATTGTTCGTCTTCTATATTTGGACCCATTATCTTGCGGAAGATCTTTCTCTCAAAGTTTTCAGCTTCTCTTAGACCAGCCTTCCCGGTCATTCTCAGGCAATCACTCGCGTACAAAAACACTGGTTTTATCACAGTATTAAAATGTATAATTTTGGCCATAGGCTAATAATATACAATACATTTTAAATTTAAGAAACCCATGACCAAAACTAAACGTAGAGATATGATCAAAATTACAGTGATATAAATAAATTAACGAAATAACAGTGAAAAGTAGTAGGGTTACATAAAATTTTCTCCTTCGAAGTACTCTCCTTGGTTGCTATCAACTTATCCACGTTTTCCTTTCAGCAAGGTTTTAATTTTTTTTTTTGGAAGACCCAGAAGTCGCATGGTGCTAAATACGTAAAGGTAATCGAATTTGGACAACCAAGAATAATATTAGAGGATTAGAATCGAGGTGTAGCAAAGTTCGTATTCACTCGTCTCATTTGCAAATTATCAGTAACAATGTTTTTAATAGACACGTATGAGATATTCAGTTTTTAGTCTCTTCTTCTTCTTCTTCTTCTTACTATCAAGGACAAGCCATAAGCCTGTTCCGAACTCACAGACTATCCTGCGCGTCTACAGAAATACGAGACATTCCAAACCGTACATCTCGACTATTGCCATCTTCTTCGAGGTCTTCCCACCTCCCTTCTTCCAACTGGAACATATTCTATCACTTTTAGAGGTATTCTCTCCTCTGGCATCCGTTCCAAATGTTGCCGCCATTCAGTTTTTAGTAAGCTCTCAAATAGTCAGGTGTTAGACAGCTGATGTACCGAGACGAAGGTTTCGTGTTCACTGGTGTATGTTGATGGTTGATTTTTTAACTACACCTTCTAAGAAATGGTCGAGCTAAGTCTGTAAAAGAATGCAACTAACTTTCATGTCATACAATATATCCTCATCTGAATGGTTATGGCTTATTGTTCTATTGAACAGACTACAACGCACACACATTACTGTAAAAAAATCCCTTTCATGAAAAAATCGCGTCTCATGGCTGGTGGCAATTTTTAAAAACGCTTGGCCTACCTTAGACTTATGGCAAAAACCATTAGTGATTTTTGTATCTACTTTCTAAGAGGAATCGAATGACACTATTTTTGTTCCCAAATTCCGACTTTGAGTTCTTGACTTCCGATTTTGGGCCACTTCTGGTTAAAATTGGAATTTAAACCCCAACGATTTCTGTATCTACTCTTTAAGAAGACTCAAATGACACTATTTATGTTTCCAAATTCCGAATTTGATTTATTGATTTCCGGTTTTGGGACACTTCAGGTCGAGACCGGAACTTAAAACCCAATGCAGGCCTACTAACTTTTTCTGTAGATTACGAATCCGAAAACCGTTTGTTACTCTCTCTTGAAGTTTCTCAAATCCGGGTATGACCGCGGGGCGGACAAAGGAAAATAGTAGTTTTCAAAATTTCGATACCATTTTCCTACAACAGTACATTTCATAAGCTTCTAAATTATATGTTGTTGTTTAGGTTATCAGCCGAAAGGCTGGTTAGAACCTCTAAAGGTTTTACTGAGTAAAACGAGGAGTAAAGTGGTTTACATTTGCCTTCTTCTCTGAGTGGAAAATTATGCTTATCAGCAAGCCAGGACCTCTACAAAGCATCTACTTTCCAACCTGCAAATGATACCTTCACTTCATTCAACACAGAGTTTCAACGTATAATGATAAAATTCATTACTTTCAGAGGTTATAACTCTGATTAGTGTCTTTCACACCTCTACCTTGTAAAATAAAATTTTAATACGAAATGCGCCAAATAAATTGAAATTACATAGTATAAAAATCTGGTGTGAAACACTCACACGATTTTTTCTAGCCAATACAAATCATGAACAATATAATCTAACATTAGAAATAAACAAAAAAAAACTAATTCCAATAAACATAACCTAATTCTTATCATGAGTGTAAGACGCACAATGAAAATCTACTTGTTTGTCTTAAAAATCCAGAAAAGTCACTTTCACGCAAAACTTAACTCTGTAGAGAAAAATGCTTAAGTAAAAATTGTAAATCTTTTAATTTCCTATTTATCTGATTAATACATTTTTGTCGAAAAATGCATACTAAGGTTGAAATCGTAAAAAAATCGATTTTTTTACACATTTTCGTGAGAAAAAAACATAAAATCGCTAATTACCGCTAAACTAAGCGTTATACAAAACAAGTTTAAAATAAAAGTTGTAGGATTTTGTATCGTCTACAATTTTTATTATATATATTTTTTTGCGCTAAAATCCCTATTAAAGCCGCAATCTAAATAAAACATTTTTTTAATCTGAAAACAGTCTCTCCCAGCAGACATGACGCCTATCTTGTAAAGCATAAAAAATTAAGTAAACGAGGTGATTTTAAAAAAATCCGTAGAACCCGTTTCTGAGAAAATCGCAAAAAAGTGAAAAATCACACGAATAAACTACGACTTCCGATTGACAGATTTTGATGAAATTGTTCTTGTCGGGTCCGGTAGTGGTACCTAACTTAAATTTCAAGTTTCAAGCTCGTACGATGTTTTGTTCTTGAGATATTCTGTACACACACACACACGCGCGCGCGCACACACACACACACACCAATCGCTAAAAACATGTTTTTTGGGTTCAGGGTGACTGAAAACGTGTAGTTCCGGGGAAAACTTGATTTCGAAAAATCGACATGAAAACAATACTATATGTTCTGTAACTTCCTATATGTTCATACAGACAAAAGAAAATAAAAATTAAAAAATTGTTTAAATTATTATTACTGATAGCACTTTAATTTCAAAAACCAATAATTTTAATGAAGTTACTGCTATAATATGTACTGCAATATGAGATTTCAAAAATATTTAAGTTTAATTAACTATACAGTATTTATGAGTTCAGTTATAATAAATAATTTTATAATTACAAAATTGTTCTGGGTTTGCTTGCAGTCCACTGGTTTCTTGTTGTCCATCCATCGATCGGGAATTAAATGGGGCATCGATGCATTGTTGCACTTTGTTTCATAGTCTTTAATTAATTAATTTAAATTTTATCTGCATATTTTAAAATAATAAAAATTGTTTCAGTTGGTTCCATAATTAAACTGAATTGTAATTTCTTTTATTTCATTTCTAACTGGTTCAAATTATTTCATTAAAATTATACTATCTTTTGTTTCCTTGCTTCAAATTCAAATATTTGGCTTCTGGAATTTATTTAAATATACAATTTTTTCTTTATATAATTTATCTTAATACATTTAGTTCTTGTTTAGAATAATTAAAATTTTAATTAGAAATTATTTATTTCTGATTATTATTTTATATTATTATTTTGAATTTTTAACAATTGATAGATTAAGCTGGTTCTTAGAACAACGATATACTGGAGCATAGACTGCTATTCTAAAACCTCTTCTGTTCTTAAATGCTTCAGTCATATAAAAATTAACTGACCATGATATAAGAAACGTAACCATTTTTGTAACCACGGAACTAACAGATAGAGTGCAAAAAATTCACCTACCTATTATGAGTACCGAATTATTTCTTTCTCTTGCCTGTATGAATATATAGCAAGGAAAGTATTGTTTTCATGTCGATTTTTCAAAATAGAGTTTTCACCGGATCTACACGTTTTCAGACCCCTTGAACCCAAAAAAACACTTTTTTAAAGCGATTGGTCTGAGTGTGTGTGAATAGAATATCTCAAGAACGGAACAACGTACGAACTTGAAACTTAAGTTAGACACCCCTACCGGACCCGACATGAACATTTTCGTCAAAATCGGTCAACCTGCAGTAGTAGTTTATTCGTCTGCTGAAACTCTTGGAGAGGCTTTTTTCACGTAAAAAATATTTTTTTTAAGATTGCGGCTTTAATATGCATTTTAACGACAAAATGTTTGTAATAAAAGTTGTGGAGAATTTAAAATCCTACAACTTGTATTTCAAACATTTAATTCTAGTTTAGGGTGAAAGAGTGATTTTCCGTATTTTTAAGACAAACTAAAGTTGATTTTCATTTTGCGTCTTTCATTCATGATTAAAATTAGGTTATGTTCATTGGGGTTAGTTTTTTGTTTATTTCTAATGGGGTTTTTATTACTATTTTAGGTTATATTGTTAATTATTTGCATTGGCAAGGCAAAGTTGTGTGAGTGTTTCACACCAAATTATTTTTTGTTACATTCTGTTAAAATATGCATTTTAGCGCAAAAATGTATATAATAAAAGTTGCAGGCAATTTAAAAATCTACAACTTATATTTCGAACTTTTTTTTGTATAACGCTTAGTTTATCTGTAATAAGTGATTTTCTATGTTTTTTTCATGAAAATTTGTAAAAAATGTTTTATTACTAATTTTAGGTTATATTGTTAATTATTTGCATTAGCAAGGCAAAGTTGTGAGAGTGTTTCACACCAAATTATTTTTTGCTACATTCTGTTAAAATAATTTTTGACCGTATAACTTTCGAAACACCTTATAACAGTTATGACGATACGTACAACTATACCTCAAGTACCAGCAACAGAATACTGAGTGTAATAAAGAGAGATAGAAAATGAAACAGTAAGGCGGGAGTTCTTTTCTTTAGGCACACAGCTGTTGTTGGCACAGATTATCACCACACAAACATTTTATTCTCATTCCACATAAATAGTTATATTAATTTGTTTGCATTAAAAGTTGTGTATTTAATAGATTATTTTGATAGAGTTACGATTGCGGAGGAATTAACTGCTTGATGACGTGCATAATGAACTGAGTAACATTTGCAATTGCTTGCAAAAAAACAAATCTCCGACAACCGCCGTTTTGTTTTTTATACATTATTTTAATAACTTCAAACAGGATCTTACTACAATAAAACCTCGTTTATCTGGATTTCCGGATCAGATTTACGAACTTTTTACTTTCTCTTGCCTATATGAATATTTATATAGGAAGGGAAAAGTATTGTTTTCACGTCAATTTTTCAAAATGGAGTTTTCACCAAATCTACACGGTTTCAGACCCCCTGAAATCAAAAAACATGTTTTTAGCCATTGGTCTGTGTGCGCGCGCGCGCGTGAACAGAATATCTCAAGAACGGAACATCGTACGAACTTAAGTTAGATACCAATAGAGACCGACACGAACATTTTCATTCAAATCGGTCAACCGAAGTAGTAGTTTATTCGTAGGTATCATTTTTCACTTTTTTGCGATTTTCTCAAAAAACGGCTCCTACGATGTTGTTTAAAAATCACTTCATTTACTACATTTTTTATGCTCTACAAGATAGGGTAGGCGCTGTGTCTGCTGAAATTCTTCAGGAGGTCTTGTAGAAAAAAATGGTTTTTTTAGATTGCGGTTTTAATATGCATTTTAACGCTAAAATGTATATAATAAAAGTTGTAGGCAATTTAAAAACCTACAACTTGTATTTCAAACTTTTTTTGTATAACGCTTAGTTTAGCGGTAATAAGTGATTTTCTATGTTTTTTTTTCATGAAAATCTGTAAAAATGTTTTTTACGATTCCAGCCTTAGTATGCATTTTACGACATAAGTGTTGTAATGATTCAAAAATGACTGACAGCTGGCTGTGTTTATATTTTGGTCTATTAAAGTATAAATATAAATAGAGCCAGCTGGTTGATATTAAATATTCCTAAATTATATTATTTTACTTTAATAAATTTAATTTAATACAAACAAAATCTCGTTGCTAGGCAACTAAGAAAAAGAAAGGGAGGAATTGTAAAGAAATATTGAGTGGGATTAGAAATCTAAAAGGGGAGAGTACGTCCTGTTGTTACTGGTGATAGTTATTTCAGAATATTGAAATACCTGTACATTAGAATAGAGTAAACAATGATAAAACACCAGATAATGTAAATAATAATTAATAATTAAAATATAACACCACAAATTGGCATTCCCTTGTGTGGAATATCTTACAGTGTATATAATAAAATTTACAGGAAATTAAAAGATCTACAATTTTTATTTTAAGCACTTTTCTCTACATATTTTCATACGTTACAAAAATTCATTTCATCCTTCACCGTCTGCATTAGCAGTAATTGCATAACAGTCGGACGTTAAACAAAAAAAAAACTTTTCTCTACAGAACCTAGTTTAGGATGAAAGAGTGATTTTCCGTACTATTAGGGCAAACTAAGGTTGATTTGTTTTTCGCACCATTCACTCATGATTAAAATTCTTAAAAAGACTTAATTAAAATTCTTCTTAATTAAAAAACTTAGAATTAATTAAAAGTCTTAAAAAGACAGACGGTCTTTTACCCTAAAACAACGGGTTTTCTTTCTTGAACAATATTTTGCTACGAAATCGTACGAGAGTGTAAAAGAATTCAAATTAAATTTGTTGGTGTTCCTCCAACAGAAAAAAATTTCGATTTCTAGGCTTAAAAACCGATATCGAGAGACAGTTAGTGTTTGGAACAGAAAACGTAGCGGTCGACAAATCTCTTGACAGGTGAAGTTTTAGAGATTGTGAAAACGAAATTACTCAATTCTCCACGGAAAAGTTTACGAAAACTTTTAAACAGAGTGTTCTTTAGTGATGAAGCTTGGATCCATCTCGACGGTTATGTGAACAGTCAAATCCCTCGAATTCGGGATGAATCTTTTACACTCACGTACGATTTCGTAGCAAAATATTGTTCAAGAAAAAAAACCCGTTATTCTAGGGTAAAGGACTTTCTGTTCGTAACACGACCGGAAACGGCAAAAACTTTTACACAGCTCATAGAGAATTAACACACACTGCCGTATCTATACCGGTTGAGTAGGGCTACAAACTTCCGAGTCACAAAACAAACTTTCCCTTCTTAGAAAAAACATTAACAGACATTTACAATTGAGTAACAGGACTAAAGAATCACTCTGCATAAACAACCGACGGTTCAATTACCATTCACCAAAGTCGCTAACGGTCTGCACTAGTAGTAATTGCAGAACAGTCGGACGTTAAACCAAAAAAAAAAAAATTCGCTAACGATCTATCATTTGATACAATTTTAAATAACCTATTCAAAAATAATTTAGCCGACCGCATTGACGTAGTTGGTAACGTGTTCGTCTCTCACTATGCGGTCGTGGGTTCGAATCCCACACAGGCACGGCATATTTTCATACGTTACAAAAAATAATTTCATTCACATACAGTTACACCTCAACGTCGTCGCTGAAGACCGTTGCAGTTGTACGACGTTAAATAAATAAATAAATAAAATTTAAAAAAATAATTTACTTTTTTTAATCAACAAAATAAACATTTTATTTTGCACTTAAATATATTTACACATGGATGTTCGTTTAAAAGCAGTTTCTTCAATTTCCACTAAAATAGCCTCTCTTTGTCCCAAACAAATACGTTAAACATCCTATTTATTTTTTCACTTACAAGAACGGGGACGTTTACCAGGATATTTAGTTCCATTAATCGCGTGTGAGTTTTGTCTGTTTGCCCAAAAACTTAAGTACCTTACGTCTAGTTAAATCACATCGGTTATAAAAGCAGAACATAAATTAACTAATGTTTATTTAACAAAAACTAAAATTAGACAGCGATTAGTCTTGTTAAACAAAATAAAACCGCTTCAATTTATTTCAGCATTAAAGTCTAGTACTATCTACAATATCGAGTAGAAAAATATTGAGGCGGTACACTTTTTACTTTCTCTTACCTATATGACTATACAGGAAGGAAAGTATTGTATTCAAGTCGATTTTTCGAAATCGAGTTTTCACCGGATCTACACGTTTTCAGACCCCCTGAACACAAAAAAACATTTTTTTTAGCGATTGGTCTGTGTGTGCGAACAGAATATCTTAAAAACGGAACATCGTACGAACTTGAAATTTAAGTTAGATACCTTAAGAGGACCCGACACGAACATTCTCATCAAAATCGATCAACCGGAAAAGTAGTAGCTTATTCGTGTCATTTTTCACTTTTTACAATTTTCTCATAAACAGCTTCTACATTTAAAAAAAAAAATTGCCTCATTTTTTACATTTTTTAAGCTGTACAATATAGGGTAGGCGCCATAACTGCTGAAATTCTTGAGAAGGCTATTTCCTCGTAAAAAAATTGATTTTTTACGATTCCGGCCGTAATATGCATTTTAGCGTAAAAATGTATATAATAAAAATTGTAGAGAAATTAAATTCCTACAACTTTTATTTCAAACATTTTTTTGAATAACGCTTAGTTTAGCGGTAATTAGCGATATTTGTTTTTTTGCTCACGAAAAGGTGTGAAAATCAATTTTTTTTAAAGATTTCAGCCTTAGCATGCATTTAACCACAGAATTGTATATATTCATATTTATAGGAAATTAAAATATCTACAACTTTTATGCCGGCCGCGTTGGCGATGTTGGTAACGTGCTCGCCTCTCATCACGCGGTCTTAGGTTCGAATCCCACTCGGGCATGGCATTTTTTCATACGTTACAAAAATTCATTTCATCCTTCACCGTCTGCATCAGCAGCAATTTGCAAAACAGTCGGACGTTAAACAAAAAAAAAAAAAAAAAAAAAAAAAAAATACAACTTTTATTCAAAGCCTAGTTTATTCAGAGCCTAGTTTAGCGTGAAAAAGTGATTTTCTGTATTTTTAAGCCAAACTGTGGTTGTTTCATTTTGCGTCTTTTACTCATGATTAAAATAACGTTATGTTCATTGAGGTTAATTTTTATGTTTATTTCTAATGTTGTATCTAAGGTTAGATTATATTGTTCAATATTTGCATTGGCAAGAGAGAGTTGTGTGAGTGTTTCACACCAGATTTTCATTTTACACTCACTAGCTACTCACGATTGAACATAGGTTAGGCCTATATTGTTCATATTTACATTGGCAAGAAAAAGTCGTGTGTGTTTTACAACAGATTTTTAATATTATTATTTCAAAATTCGTATAATTAAATACCAATTTGTTAATTTATTTAAATACGTTTAAGACAACTTGCCAATTTTATACTCTTTTAATTCTTTGCGAAGTTTCCATCTTTCTTTACAGAAACGGTTATTACGTAATTAAAGAGACCAAAACACCTGTCTATTACATCTTCAACGTCTTTGTATATCTTACATTTTCCACTCAGCAAAATCGTCTATTTTTAGAATTAACATCGATTATATTACCACAGGTAAATAAATAAGCATAGTAAGGCGTTGCAAAATTACATTGCAGTCATATATACAAAAATAAATATTAAATATAGTAATTCATCTAAGACTTAATAGAACCGTTCAACATGTAATAACTGCCAGAAAATGATACATTCAAATATTTATTATGTTCATATGTTTATACAGAGTGATTTTTTAGTCCTGTTACCCAATTGTTAATGTCTGGTAATATTTTTCTAAAAAAAATAAATTTTGTTTTGTGACACTAAGTTGGTAGCCCTACTCAACCAGTATGGATATGGCAGTGTGAGTTGATTCTCCTTGAGCTGTGTAAAATTTTGTGCCATTTCCGGTCGTGCTACGAGCCGAATGTCTTTTATCCTAAAACAATCTCTTGTTTAAATCTGGAGGCTGAGCTTTAGAACTAATCGTATGTGATACGGATACAATTTCTACTTTTTAGCAGCTTTCTGAGCACTCGAACATGACAAATCAACATGCGAGGAAAGTTTTTGTAAACTTTTCCATAGAGAATTGAGCAATCTTGTTTTCACATTCTCTTAACGCCATCTGTCAAGAGAGTTGGTCGACCACTACGTTTTCTGCTGCAAACAATACCTGCCTCTAAAAATCAGTTAGTTAGCCTAGAAATTGACTAGAATAGAGTGGAGGAACACCAAAAAATTTAATTTGAAATGATTCTTTTACACTCGCATACGATTTTGTAGCAAAATATTGTTCAAGAATGAAAACCCGTTGTTCTAGGGTAAAAGACATTCTGTTCGTAACACAACTGGAAACAGCACACAATTTTACGCAACTCAAGGAGAATCAACTCAAACTGTCGTATCTATACCGGTTGAGTAGGGCTACCAACTTTGTGTCACAAAACAAAATATCCCTTTCTTAGAAAAAAATTACCAGACATTAACAATTGGGTAACAGGACTAAAAAATCACGCTGTACTTCCCTCAGGAAAACATGCAAACATCCTTGGAAAGACGCACAGGACAATTTTGTATATATCATAAAAAAAATAACCGAGATACTTTAAAAAGCACCTTCTTACACAGAATAATCATAAAAATATATGGTGCGAAACACTCATACGATTTTTTCTTGCCAATTTATATAACGCCCCATATAACCTAGAGTCTGTCTACGCTGAGTACTCCGACGTAGGCAACCAGCAATACAAGTGAGCATGCGTATTAATTAAAAATACGTATAACATGATCAAAAACAAAATTTCATACAACACTGATTCTCTAAGCTTAATATAATAAAAATACGTTCAATTCATGTGTTAGAAAATGTTTTATAAATTGAACATTAGTTTATCATTAATAACTAAAATTTTACTATTGTTAATCTTACATTGTTATTTTTCGTTACATTATTTTCTATTATTACATTATTATTTATGATTAGTAGGTTTTTATTATAGACTCAGTTTTATTTTATTTTAGGTCCCAAGTAATATAAGACTAATGCGCTTGAATTATAACAGGAGAGTAAACAATTCCAGTGATTCGTTGTTTATCATTTCATATTGTTTATTTCATATCATTAAAATAATTAATGTATGTGACTAATTTAATACAACTGTTTGCACTTGCCCGTGTTTTTTAGTTTAATCAGAAACTAAAACAAACTCTTTTTTAGTTTAATCAGTTATCTTTTGGAATTGTATCGGTTCCTTTTGGATTTTTTCCGTATAAGCTGTGTTTTCTTAACATGCGTGATAGTGAATGTGTTGAGTTTTTGAAACACAAAAGCGGTAAACATAAAAAGGTAAAAAAAAAAATTGTTTTGTTTCATGTAATGTTTAAAAAATTAAGGAGTCTTTATGAAACTACAATAGTTACAAGTAATCAGAACGGTATAATCGAAAACGCTTAAAGGGTAATGTTTATTTTAGCTGGATGTAGATATTTTTATGATGGAACGAAGTGCAAGATAATTGTCCGGCGGAGCGGTGGATACGCGCCAACTAGTGTAAAACTTTCGTTTACAACCTATAGGCGCCGCTGCCTCGCGCGGAGTACTCTTACAGTAAATGGACTATATTATCTTAAACCATTAGTATAATAAACAATGAAAAACATAACTTAATTTTAATCATGAGATGTTCAGGTCATCAGACGAAAAGCTGGTTTGAACCTCTAGAGGTTTTACAAAGTAAAACGAAATGTTAACTCGGAAAATTTCTCACAAATGCTGCAGGAATTAGTTTTTCCGGAAATTGAAAACAATCCTGTTTACAATATCAAATCGCTTAACTGGCAACAAGACGGCGCCCCAGCACATTTCGGTATCTGAGTTCGTGAGTTTTTAAATTCCAAAGTTGATGAATGAGTTGGTTTTTTTTTTTGTTTAACGTCCGACTGTTCTGCAGTTACTGCTGATGCAGACGATGAAGGATGAAATGATATTTTGTAACGTATGAAAATATGCCGTACCTGAATGGGATTCTAACCCAAGACCGCATAATAAGAGGCGAGTACGTTACTAACTACGCCAATGCGGCCGGCATTGGCGTACTGAATTGATTGGTCGTCGTGGTACAAACAAAAGGCCTGTGCGCTACCCACACTTCCCACCCCTCGGCGTGAAAAATCACGCCGTGTGATTTTTCACTGTTGGACATTGTAAAGCAACTAGCGTATCCTTCCAAGCTACAAAACCAGCTCATTGCGGGGCATTGTAAAGGAACTAGTGTATCCTTCCAAGCTACAAAACCAGCTCATTGCGGGGCATTGTAAAGCAAATAGCGTATCCTTCCAAGCTACAAAACCAGCTCATTGCGGGGCATTGTAAAGCAACTAGCGTATCCTTCCAAGCTACAAAACCAGCTCATTGCGGGGCATTGTAAAGGAACTAGTGTATCCTTCCAAGCTACAAAACCAGCTCATTGCGGGGTATTGTAAAGCAACTAGCGTATCCTTCCAAGCTACAAAACCAGCTCATTGTGGGGCATTGTAAAGCAACTAGCGTATCTTTCCAAGCTACAAAACCAGCTCATTGCGGGGCATTGTAAAGCAACTAGCGTATCCTTCCAAGCTACAAAACCAGCTCATTGCGGGGCATTGTAAAGGAACTAGCGTATCCTTCCAAGCTACAAATCCAGCTCATTGCGAGGAATTGTAAACCAACTAGCGTATCCTTCCAAGCTACAAAACCAGCTCATTGCGGGGCATTGTAAAGGAACTAGTGTATCTTTCCAAGCTACAAAACCAGCTCATTGTTGGGCATTGTAAAGGAACTAGTGTCTTCTTCCAGCCACAAAACCTGCACGAACTAAAAAGTTCAATTGATTGCATTTGTCTATGCAAATGAAGATAAAATTTGCTGTTGAAATTTTGTGAATCTGTTCTAAGTCGCTGTTTAAGGTTAAGGTGTATATCGCTGTTACGGTGTAATCATGGTGGACATTTTGAACACCTGCTAACATTTTCAAGGTTATATATTTATGTAGAGTTCATATAATAAATTTGTTTTTTTTTTGTCTACAGGTTTCTCATTCCATTAACCTTTCTTCCGATTTTCGTAAATTTCGGGGAACCGACATATGGGCCACCCTAATTCAAATATGCTTATTTTTTCTACGTTTCAATTTATTATTTAATTTATACAAATTTTTAATTTTAATTTGTAAAAATAACGAATTGTTTTTGTTATAATCTTGCCAGAAGGTAACATCATTCCCCTCCTGGAATAAGACAACTGGATCGAATTGTCAACCCTAGTCCCATATTTCCCCCTTCTTCTCTCACGACCTCGCACTCTTCTCTCCAATGCCATGTCCAACTCCATATTTTAATCCTCTTCTTTCTTCTTACTTGTCAATTAGTTCTTCTGTTTAATTTCGTCCTCTTCTGGACAGCGTTAAATTATACTTCAGAGTTACAGAGTTGAATTGATGCTTACGATTTTTGTAGTCCATCTTCTTGTACTAAATCTTCTTGGCATTGGATGGCAGGTTGATGGTTGATGGCCGGATGAAAATCTATTGCTGGACTAGGTTTAACCAATCCAATCCCTATACATAAAGATAACCCTTCAACCTACTTCTATATGTACAGTGTTAACCCTAAACCAGGCTAAGAGAATGGTATCATCCTCGTAACAAGATCATATTTAAGAATTAAATTGTAGATAAATTTTTAATAAATTTTGTGAAATATTATGCAAAATTTCACAAAATTACAAAAGATTGCGATAAAAATGTAACATTCCCCACCTATCAAAACACAAAATTTAAATTAATTATTTTTTGTTACCTTAGAAACTACACTACCTAATTATTGTTCAACCCTATTGTTATATATATTTAATTAGAATTTAAACTGCGTGTATTTTTCTTTCTCTCATAACCTATAGGACGAATTTTACACTAGGTTAGGTAATACACGTTTCTGGAACCTCTTTTTTCAATAATTTCAGCATTCGCTCACTGTAGGGTTCTCCTTTCTTCTGTCCTCTAGTGTTCTGTTTTTTAACCTTCATGGAAGCTCTTAAAGTACCAGATCCATAATTAGTTTTTTTATTATTATGATTTTTGATCTTTTTACTTTCTCTTGCCTATATGAATATATTATAATGCTTTTCACAGTTGATGAGCTCTACTGTTGGACGCTTTTAGACCAATCAGAACGTTTACCAGCGTTGTCTGATTGTACAAATGGTGTAAATTGTTATTAAAAGACAAAAAATGGCTGCCAAAATACTTAACAGAGCTACGAGAGCAAGTATTGGCAACGTTGCTGGCAAGTCATATTGGCTAGCTATAAAGTGGGTAGGGGGCAATGCTTATGTGCAAAGCTCAACAGCCCTGAAAAATAGTATACAAAGAAAAGTACCGTTTTCATGTCAACTTTTCGAAATCGACTTTACATCGAATCTACACGTTTCCAGACCCTTCTGAACCCAAAAAAACATGTTTCAAGCGACTGCTCTCTCTCTCTCTTTCTGTGTGTGTGTGTGTGTGTGTGTGTGTGTGTGTGTGTGTGTGTGTGTGTGTGTGTGTGTGTGTGTGAACCAATTATCTCAAGAATGGAACATCATACGAAGTTGAAACTTGAAAGTCAAGTCAGGTAGCGTACTACTAGAGGACCCGACACGAACATTTTCATCAAAATCGGTCCACCGTAAGTAGTAGCTAGTTTATTCGTGTCATTTTTCACTTTTTTGCAATTTTCTCAAAAACAGCTCTTACAATTTTTTTTTAAATCGCCTTATTTACTAAATTTTTTATGTTGTACAAGTCAGGGTAGGTGCCATGTCTGCTGCAATTCTGGGGGAGACTGTTTTCTAGTAAAAAAAAAATAGTTTTTAAGATTGCGGCTTTAATTTATGTATTTTAGCGCAAAAATGTATACAATAAAAGTTGTAGAAACTTTAAAAATCTACAACTTTTATTTCGAACATTTTTGGATAACGCATAGTTTAGCGATTTTCTGTTTATTTTTTTCAGGAAAATATGTAAAAAAATTTATTTCTTTTAAAGATGTTAGCCTTAGTATGCAGTTTACGACGAAAGTGTATATAATAAAATTTACAGGAAGTTTAACGATCTACAACTTTCATTTGAGCATTTTTCTCAACAGACCCTAGTTTAGCGTCAAAGAATGATTTTACGTATTAAGTCAAACTAAGGTTGGTTTTAATTTTGCATCTTTCATTCATGATTAAAATGACGGTATGTTTTATCACTAATGTTAGGTTATATTGTTAATTATTTGCATTGACGAGAGAAAGTCGTGTAATTGTTTAATATAAGTTTATTTTCATTAGCATCAGAAAAAAATGGAATACAAGTACATGGAATTAAAAGTATATTACTACACCAAAATCTATTGTAGGGATAATAACGTAATTCAGGATTCATTTTGTGATTACAATCGCACGGGCCAGCTACTTAAATTTAAATATAGTTTTAAAAGGAATCTATATATATATATATATATATATATATATTAAAGAGTTCCAATACTAAGGAAAAAATCTGGTGTGAAACACTCACACGACTTTCTCTTGTCAATGCAAATAATATTAATAATATAACCGAAAATTATTAATAAATATTAAAAATAAATAAAAAATTAAACTCAAAAAACATAATCGAATTTTAATCATGAGTAAAAGACGCAAAATGAAAATCAGTTTTAGTTTGGTTTAAACATACAGAAAGTCACTCTTTCACGCTAAACAAGGCCATGTAGAGAAAAATGCTGTAAATAAAAGTTGTCGATCTTCTAATTTCCTATAAATTTTATTATATACATATTTGTCGTAAAATGCATAGGCCTACTAAGGCTGAAATCTTAAAAAATCGATTTTTCACAAGTTTTCGTGAGAAAAAACCAGAAAATCGCTAATTTCCGCTAAACTAAGCGTTATACAAAAAAAAAGTTTGAAAAAAGAAGTTGTACGATTTTAAATTCTCTACAACTTTTAATATATTGTACATTTTTGGCGCTGAAATGCATATTAAAGCTGGAATCTTAAATAAAACAGCCTCCCCAAGAATTTTAGCAGACATGCCGCCTACCCTATCTTGTAGAGCATAAAAAATGTAGTAAATGAGGTGATTTTTAAAAAAGTTGTAAGAGCCGTTTATTATGAAAATGTTAGTGTCGGGTCCTCTAGTGGTATCTAACATAAGTATCAAGTTCGCAAGATGTTCCGTTCTTGAGATATTCTCTTCACACTCACAGACCAATCGCTAGAAACATGTTTTTTCGGTTCAGAGGGTCTGAACACGTGTAGATTCGGTGAAAACTCGAGTTCAAAAAATCGACATGAAAACAATACTTCCCTTCCTATTTATTCATATAGGAAAGAGAAAGTAAAAAGAATGTAATTATGGTTTCGTAAAATATTTAGCCGAATGAAAAATTACAAGAAGGTTTAAGTAGGTTCGGTAAAAGTGAATTCATTGCAATAATGGAACGAAAAATGATTGGGGAGGGAGCAAGGAAAGAGAATCGTAAATAAATAAATTAGAAATAAAACAGAATGAAAATAAACAAGGGTGAAATAATCGAGAAAAGTAAGGGCGGGGAAAGGAAAGCAGTATACTGAATTGGTTTCAAAGGAGTCGGGGTAAATAGATTGGAGGCGAAAGATTCCCTTAATCATGTTTCTTTTGCTTGATTACAAAGAAAATTGGCTTTTAAAATTAAGTCTTTTGCTTAATAATTTTCTTTAAGAAAATAGACGGGAAAATAATAACGAGAATTTAATTTTACAATTTCCTTCTCGTCGTTTTGTTTTAGAAAGAATTTCTAAAGGAATAAAAAAAATTGGTTATTTTTAGATAACTTTTTTAACTAATTAATATTTTAATTAGCGAAGAATACGTCAATGATAATGACACAGGAGGTCTTTTTAAAATAATAAACGGTTTAAATTATTCTACTAAATGTTGAAAAATAAAAAAGATAATCATTTCAGAAATGCTGAGATATCTCAGACCCGGCAATGAGCTATAAAAGTCTCTTCACTGTTTTGTTAGACACAAACAAAAAACCTTAAATACCTATTCAAGTAATGAATTAACAAAAGACAGTCATTAAGTTCAACAATTGCTTTATTAAAAATCTTAAAAGTTCGGCAATGTGAAACACTCATACAACTTTCTCTTGCCAATGCAAATAATTAACAATATGACCTATCATTAGTACTAAAACATTAGAAATAAACAAAAACTAACCTCTAATATTATAACCTTATTTTAACCATGAGTGAATGACGCAAAATTAAAATCAACCAAAGCTTGGCTTAAAAATACGGAAAATCACTCTTTCACGCTAAACTAGGCTATGTAGAGAAAAATGCTCATAAATAGAAGTTGTAGATCTTTCAATTTTTTATAAATTTCATTATATACACTTTTGTCATAAAATGCATGTTCTAAGGCTAAAATCTTTAAAAAATCGACTTTTCGACACGATTTTGTGAGAAAAAATATAAAATCGCTAATTACCGCTAAACTAAGCGATGTACAAGAAATGTTTGAAATAATATTTGTAGGCTACGATTTAAATTTTCTACAACTTTTATTATATAAATTTTTGCGCTAAAATGCATATTTAAGTCGCAATCTTAACAAAATTTTTTTATGAGAAAACAGCCTTTCCAAAAATTTCAGCAGACATGGCGCCTACCCTACCTTGTAGAGCATTAAAAATTGAGTACATAAGGCGATTTTTAAAAAAAGTCGTAGGACCCGTTTTTGAGAAAATTGCAAAAAAAATAAAAAATGACACGAAAAACTACTAATTTCGGTTGACCGATTTTGATGAAAATGTTCGTGTCGGGTCCTCTAGTGGTATCTAACTTAAGTTTTAAGTTTCAAATTCGTACGATGTTCCGTTCTTGAGATATTCTGTTCACACGCACGCACGCACGCACACACACAACCAATCGCTAAAAATATGTTTTTTGGGTTCAGGAGTCTGAAAACGCGTAGATCCGGTGAAAACTCGATTTCGAAAAATCGACATGAAAACGATACTTTCCTTCCTATACTCATATAGGCAAGAGAAAGTAAAAATAAATTATAAATGCCGGTCGTAAGCAGTCATAAGGATATCTCAAAAAATTTAGCTCTCCCTACTTTGATATTTCAAGCTAAATTTTATAAAAATGGCATAAAAAATTGTAGTTCGCTAACTGCAGAGCGAGAGAAACAACAAATGATAGGAATTGTATAATCATTTTTAAGCTGATTTTTTTGACAGTATTATACTATTATTATGTGAATTGAAAAAATAATCAAGTACTACTTTTTAAATTTATTTTTTTAACTTTTGAATTTGTGCCGCTGACAGGTTGTTGAAATGTTGAAGTCGGTTTGTCATTTGACTTCATTCAACAACTCCGCGCGTATTTGTATTGGAACAATCTCTTGATTGAATCGCATGTCAAGTTCCCTCAAAACACAATGATCTTTTAAATCAGTTTTTAAGTTCGGGGATGAAATTTAGGTGGCTTTTAAAAGATATTAGGCCTACTAATCATCAAATATGTTGACATCCTTTGTAACTGTGTACCGTTTTCATAATAAATGTAGTAGAAAGGTGTGAACAATCTTTCATATGAAAAAGAGATAAGTATGTATTTTACATAACCGGTGTATTCCAAAATTTCGAAATGTTAATTATAGAAAAATTTGGTGTAAAATGCTAACACGACTTTCACTTGCCAATGTATAATAAAAAATATAGGCCCAAACCTATATATCTAATCTCAGTAAACAATGCAACAAGTAGTGGAGTGTTAAATTATTTGCACTCGATCTGCTAGTTCCAAGAGTTACAAAAAATAATTCCGTTTCTTATCACGTGGTCAGCTAATTATATGACTGAACTATTTAAGAACAGAAGAGGTAGAGGTGTAAAAGACACTAGTCAGAGTTGTCTCCTCTGAAAGTAATGAATTTCATTATCCAGCCAGTTTCTGTAGTGAATGAAGTGAAGATGTCCTTTGCAGGGTGCTAAGTAGATGCTTTTCGGAGGGCCTGGAATGCTGATAAGTATAGGCTTCCTTTGTACTCAGTGAGGAAGGCAAATGTAAACCACCTCACTCCACGTTTTACTTAGTAAAACCTCTAGAGGTTCAAACCAGCCTTTCGGCTGTTGATCTAAACAAGAAACAATGTAAAATGAAAAATATAACCTAAGTTTAATCATGAGTGGATGAAACTAAACTATGCTACATATAAAAATGCTACAATTAAAATTGTAGCATTTTTCAGTCTATATACTTTTGTCGTAAAATGACTACTAAGGCCGTAATCTAAAACAAGTCCAATTTTCGTACCGATTTTGATTAGCAAAATACACAAAATCACTAATTGCCGCTTAACTAAGCGTTGTAGAAAAAAAACATTTGAAATAAAACTTTTAAATTTTGTTACTGTTTGTAATGTTGTAATGTTTACCGTTGTAAGGCACAATTGTATAAACAATAGAAGTTATGGTAATTCATAACTACCGTAACTTCCATTACTAAGGTAAAAACCCATTAAATAACGTAAGGGAAAACTCCCATTGTTAGAATTAGTTACATTAGAATAGATAATAAGTTAGTTACTTAGACAATAAGTTGTAAATATAGCAACCTGTCAATCAGCTGATACGGGGTAGTATTCTTCAGACGGGTGCATTTCCCCTTCTGTGTTTGTGGGCTTTTCTTTCACCTGACAACTTACAGCCAATCATTGGGATGGTTACCTTTCCTTTGGGCTCTCCAGGTTGGTTGAACGGGGTTAGTAGACGAGGGAGGCTTGTCGACGAGTTTTCTGATTTCGGATATAGGAGACCGAAATTAGTTCCCTTGGGACTTAAGTTTGGAACAGTTGGTTAAGAAGGTTAAGTATTTGAAGAAGTGAGTAGGTGAACGAGGAATAGAAAAAGAAAGGGGAGAAATATTTAATTGAGGTGCAAATTCATTTCGTATTTATTAAGGGTTTGTCGAGTTTTGTTTTTGTATTAAAAGTCGCAACAGAAAAAGGTTGGCTGTGTTTAAAAAAGGTTAGGGTACTTAGAGGATAAGGTTGTAAGTAGTTAATGTATTAAATATTTTAGTTGAATGCAAGGAAACATAATTTTATTTATTTATTTTTCTTATGCTCTACTGACAGAACTGGCGCCCAAATTTTTACTTTCTCTTGCCTGTTGTTGTTTAGGTCAACAGCCGAAAGGCTGGTTTGAACCTCTAGAGGTTTTACTAAGTAAAACGAGGAGTGAGGTGGTTTACCATTGCCTTCCTCACTGGGTGGAAAAGTACGCTTATCAGCATGCCGGGCCCTCTGAAAAGCACATATTTTCCACTCTGTAAATGACACCTTCACTTCATTCACCACAGGGTCTGGCTGTACAATGAAATTCATTACTTTCAGAGAAGATAACTCTGATTAGTGTCTTTTACACCTCTACCTCTTCTGTTCTTAAATGATTCAGTCATTTAATTGACTGACCATGTGATAAGAAACAGAACTATTTATTTTAGCCCTGCAACGAACAGATTGAGTGTAAATAATTTGACACTCCACCTGTCTGTTATGTTCTCTTGCCTATATGAATAAATAGGAAGGAAAGTATAGTTTTCATGTCGATTTTTCAAAATCGAGTTTTCACCGGATCTACACGTTTTCAGACCCCCTGAACCCAAAAACAGGGTTTTAGCGATTGATCTGTGTGTGTGTGTGTGTGTGTGTGTGTGTGCGTGTGTGTGTGTGTGTGTGTGTGTGTGTGCGCGCGTGAACAGAATATCGCAAGAAAGGAACAACATACGAACTTGAAACTTAAGTTACATACCACTACCGGACCCGACAGGAACATTTTCATCAAAATCGGTCAACCGGAAGTAGTAGTTTATTCGTATAATTTTTCACTTTTTTGCAATTTTCTCAAAAACTGGTCCTACGATTTTCTTAAAAATCGCCCGGTTTACTCAATTTTGTATTCTCTACAAGATAGGGTAGGCGCCATGTTGGCTGAAATTTTGGGTGAGGCTGTTTTTACGTAAAAACATAGTTTTTTTAAGATTACGGCTTTAATCTATCTATATTATATACCCCCAATAAATATCTGGGGCAATATTATATTGCCCCAGTATGTATTATGGCGCAAAAATTTATATAATAAAAGTTGTAGAGAATTTAAAATCCTACAACTTTTATTTGAAACATTTTTTTGTATAACGCTAAGTTTAGCAGTAATTAGCGATTTTCTGATTTTTTTCTCACGAAAACGTGTGAAAAATCGATTTTTTAAGATTTCGCCCTTAGAATGCATTTTACGACAAAAGTGTATAAATAATAAATTTTATAGGATATAAAAAGATTTACAACTTTTATTTGAAGCATTTTTCTCTACAGAGCCTAGTTTAGCGTGAAAGAGTGATTTTCCGTATTTTTAAGCCAAACTGAGTTCGATTTTCATTTTGCGTTCTTCACTCATGATTAAAATAAGGTTATGTTTTTGAGGATAGTTTTTTGTTTATTTCTAATGTTTTATTACTAAAGTTAGGTTTATTGTTAATTATTTGCATTGGCAAGAGAAAGTTGTGTGAGTGTTTCACATCAGATTTTTTATTATGTTTTTCAATTCATATTAAAGTATTTGCCCACCGGTATAGATTGAACGCGGTGCAAAGTTATTATTTCATGAGATATACTAAAATGTGTATTTATTTCTTAATCTTTCAACTGCTGAAAAGATGGGATGTGTGCTGTATTATTTGCTTTTAGTGAAATTTACATTACGGTACGTAAAGTATTTCGCGGAATCTTTTAAAATTTTAATAAAATTGGGTGATAATGTGTTTTTGTCTTGTAGTTTCAACAAAGTTCCAACCAAATGAATAAGAAGATCGCATGCCAGTGTTTGGACCACACAAGAAACTTTAGTAAATAAAGCGATTTTTGAAAAAATCTTAAAAGCCGTTTTTTTTGAGAAATTTGTAAAACTGTGAAAAATACTACGAATAAATTACTACTTTGTTCACCGATTTTGATGAAAATATTTGTTTTGTATTTCCTTATGGTACCCAATTTAAGTTTCAAGTTTCAACTTCGTACGCAATTTTGTTTTGAAGATATTTTGTTCACATACACAAACCAATCGTTAAAAACATGTATACTATTTTTCAAGGTTGATGAGCCCTGAACGTACGCATTGCCCCCCACCCACTTCACAGCTAGCCAATGACTTGCCAGCAACGTTGCCAATACTTGCTTTCGTAGCTCTGTAATATATTTTATCAGCCATTTTTTTTGGTCTTTCAGTAACAGTTATAACCTATAAACATACAACCAGGATTATATTATAAAGTATTGTATGCTAACGCGCTCTATAACTGATCTGTTCCGTACGAGATACAAGACACGAGTGAACTAAGCGGCTCTTATACGCATGCGCGCGTAATGTTTGTCCAGCTGAAACATTCGTACAATCTGACAACGCTGGCAAACGTTCTGATAGGTCTAAACGCGTGGAACAGCAGAGCTCAACAACCGTGAAAAGTATTATAGGTGTTTGCATACTCGCTATTTCCGGTGAAAATTCGATTTTAAAAAGTCGTTATGAGAACAATACTTCTATATATTCACGTAGGGAAAGAGCAAATAAAAATGAAACAGCAAATTTATGATCTATCATTACAATAGCATGTAAAATACCAAAAATATAGAATTCATAAAACTGAGAAAGAAGAAGAAAGTAGTTTATCATTTACTACATATACGATTAAATTTAAGGAGTTAGCGAAGGAGAGGAGAAGAAAGAGATAGAGAGAGAGAGAGAGAGAGAGTGATAAAACAATAAAGAGCGATAAAGAAAGAACGAATATGCAGATTTGAGATGGAACTATGTCACCGTATAGACGAGTGAATACGGCGAAAGAATATATCCTTTATTCTACGGTACAGTATTCCGAAATTGCATTAAGGGAAATAAATTTTCTGCTTTGTCAGCAGAAAGGGGAAAACCTGAATATACTATTAAGGGAGTCAGCAAAGTAATATAGGAGAAATTTGTAACATTTACGTTTATATTACGTACATAAATAATGGCAGGTAGTAATCTCTTTTCTTTCGTGCCATATCCCCAAGTAATATTACTTTCTCTCGTCTTCATATTATAACATCAGAGTGGAAAAGAACAGCGATCATGAAAAAAAAATTATATATTATGATAAAATAGTTTTTCGCGTTACATTAACCTTACAAATCAGAAATAATGATGTTTGAAAACATATCCGTCTTTTGTAGCCTGGCTTCTCGAGGCAGATGAAGAGAACGTAATTTAAAAAATCTGGTGCGGAAAATTCACAAGACTTTCTCTTGCCAGTGTAAAAAATGAAAAATATAAAATATGTTTAATCATGGAGTGAATGAAGTTAAATGAAAATCAACTAAATACTATAGATAAAAAATGCTTGAAATAAAGTTTTAAATTCTTACTTTTTCTTGCCTATATGAATATATAGGAAGGAACGTATTGTTTTCATGTCGATTTTTTAAAATCGAGTTTTCACCGGATCTACACGTTTTCACACCCCCTAAACCAAAAAAAAAACATGTGTTTAGCGATTGGTCTGTGTGTGTGTCGTCTGTGTGTAAACAGTATATCTCAAGAACGGAACCTCGTACGAACTTGAAACTTAAGTTAGACACCGCTACCAGACCCAACACAAACATTTTCATCAAAATCGGTCAACCGGAAGTAGTAATTTATTCGTGTCATTTTTCACTTTATGCGATTTTCTCAAAATCCTACGATCCTACGATTTTTTAAAAAATCGCCACGTTTACTAAATTTTTTACGCTTTACAAGATAGGATAGGCACCATGTCTGCTGAAATTCTTGGTGAGGCTGTTTTCTCGTAAATTTTTTTTTTTATGATTGCGACTTTAATATGCATTTTAGCGCAAAAATGTATCTAGTAAAAGTAGCCTAGTAGAGAATTTAAAATTCTACAACTTTTATTTCAAATATTTTTTGCATAACGCTTAGTTTAGCGGTAATTAGCGATTTTCTGTTTTTTCCTCACGTAAACGTGTAAAAAGTCGACTTTTTTTACGATTTTAGCCTTGGTATGCATTTTACAACAAAAATTTATATAATCAAATTTATAGGAAATTAAAAGATCTACAACTTTTATTTAGAGCATTTTTCTCTACAGAGCCTAGTTGGTTTTCATTTTGCGTCTTTCACTTATGATTAAAATTAGGTTGTTTATTGAGGTTAGTTTTTTGTTTATTTCTAATGTTTTATTACTAATATTAGGTTATATGGTTAATTATTAGCATTGGCAAGACAAAGTTGTGTGAGTGTTTCACACTAAATTTTTACTAATGTTACGTTATATTATCCATTATTTGCATTGGCAAGAGTAAGTCGTGTGATTGTTTTTACACCAAATTTTTCTTTAATTTTTAACTGAGCAGAAGCCAGGTATAAGTACTGTTGAGATGGTTAACATTTCGTTTACACCTACGACCAGTGTCTTAAGAACAAAGGTATGACTAAGCAATTTGGAAGCTAAACGATTGATGTAACGCGGTTAGAAATTATCCTCGACAGTTGTACAAGTAATTGTGTTCCTAAAGTACTTGTGATGATGTAATATCTACTCTCTCACTCGCCCCACGAGCGCGCACGTGTGCACACACATACACACATACAAATACATGAAATTTGAATACGTTGAATTGAATAGAATTCATGAACACGGGATATTTGTGTGGGTTTTGTGGGGCATATCCTATTAAAAGGGTTCTTGCCCTGTAATATAGTACCTCTATCTGTCGACCTGCATTTTGGCCAGTAATTTTCATCCCTCTCCTTTTCATTTGAAGCTTTCCTTCCCACTAATTATCTTCCTCGTAATTTAGTTGTCATTGTTGTTTTGTTCGATGTAATTGTACATTTGAATTATATTTCCATTGCTAAAGATAGATAAATTTTTGTATTTTTCAAATATTTTTACAACACCAATTGCTTCAGTGGGATGAATTATAAATATACTTTTAGAGTCTCGCTAAATCAAACCCCGCGTAGACCGAATATCGATTTATATTGTGACAAAATCTAAGGGGAAAGTGTTTGTTGTTCCAGAATTCTCAAGCAGAACTGAGTTTTTATAAATTTAAATAATTTAAATACAGTATAATCCGCTTAATACGATTTTCATGGGTCCGACACAAATTAGCGTCTTAGGCGGGAAATCGTCTTAGCCGAAAAGCGGCCAAGACAATCTTAAGAGAGTGCTTTTTTTATATTAAAGGCAGAAAAGTGTTATTGTTTTACGTCTGAGTGTTTCGAAACTTTTGCTAATGCAGACGGTGGAGAATGATGATATATGAAAAAGTGTTGAAAAAATGCCACACCTAACCGGAAATCGAACCCAGGACCCCGGCGTAGAAACCCGTTGCGCTAACCACTACGCCAACAGGCCGGCCGTAATTACGTATAAGTATATATAAATAAATATATAGGTTAAGCAATTGCTGCTAATGCAGACGGTAAGAAAGGTGATACGAAGATAAGTGATGAAGAATTGCCAGACCTGACCGGGAATCGAACCCGTAATTTCATTCCCTTATTAAATGAAAGGAAACCGCGTTGGTTCTAACTCGATACGTCTATCGGGAACGAAAATAACAATTTTTTAAACGCTCTAATTCCTTTACCCTTTGTGCTAAAAGGGTAAATTTTAACTAAAATTAATTAGAAAACGCCATACTCCTCTTAAAATTGATAGTGGTACATGTTCTGAAACCTGGACTAAGTGAAAAATGCGCTGAAAAACGGGTACATATTTTGTTTCCAAATCGCTAGAAAAGGCCAAATGCACTCCCGTGATTCGTAATTTATACAAATAAAATAACAAAAAAACCAAGCTTTAAAACGAGCCGTCCAGACATTTTTAAGTTCCAAACTTTGATGAAATACGCGTTTCGAAACACAGGCTTCTTTCATTTTACGTACTATAATCACAGTTATCTCTGAGAGTAATGAATTTCATTATTCAGCCAGACCTTGTGGTGATGAAAGTGAAGGTGTAATTTGCAAAGTGGAATGTAGATGCCTTTCAGAGGGCCGAGCATGCCGATAAACATACTTTTTCCACTCATTAAGGAAGGCATTGGTAAACCACCTCACTCCACGTTTTACTTTGTATAGCTTCAAGAGGTTCAAACCAACCCTCCGGCTGATGACCTAAACAACAACTTTATTAACTTATCGAAATTTTATTTAAAAAAAAACAAGAGAAATTAAAATTGTTCAATAGATAAATTTAATGGCTAAATATAATTAAGAGAAACAAAATAAATCAGTTTGTTCCATCATTTATATTAAAATGTCCTGCATCAAAAATAAAAGTAATATTCTGATGTAATTTAATAACTAAAATTTATTTTTGTAAATAAACCAACAGCGTAGTTGCACAATTATTTAATATGTGGAATAGGTAGGTGGTCATCGAATGGCCGTTGCCATAGCAACGCAACACAGATTGCAAATTTAGTAAAATCTCTTCGGATTACATATTTCCATTAACTATCATAAAGCAATTTCTATTAAACTAAACAATATTATGAATGAACAAATTTATAATATAGATAAGTCGAATTATCATTTTATTGATCTTTCTGAGGATTATCGGTTTACCAAAATAAAATCCAATATCTTGCCAACTTTGCAGATGGAAATTGTCGTACAGACCTAACGATATAAAAACAATCTGGTATAAAACACTAACACGACTTTCTTTTGCCAATGTTTTTTTACTCGTTTAGGACCAATTTTAGACCAAGTGAGGTGAATTTAGACGTTTCTGGAAGATCTTTTTGGAGCCTACCCGGTGTTCTTTTTTTTTTTGATTTTCATGGAAGTCCTTTTAAAGTCCATAAATAGTTATCTGAATTTCGATCGGTTAAGTTTTCTCGGTTTTCTGAATATCCTTTCTGACTTCTTTAAACCATTTATCAGACACCTTAGGTTTATTAATTAGTGTCTTAAAAATTTTGTTTTTTTAACCGGTTGTAATTCATTGTACAGTATACAGGCAGTGGCGTCGATAAAAATTTTATTCGGGTAGTCGGTTTTGACGTAATGTACCTACCAATAACTCTATTTCCTCAAAGTGCTTAAAAAATAAAAACGTTTTGTTTTTCCAAGGGAAATGTCAACTTATAATTTCCACCCAGTATTTTTTCCCTCGTATTGGACCAATTTTAGCCCTTGTGAGGTGACTTAAGATGTTTCTGGAAGCTCTTTTTGCATTCTCAGTATTCGCTCACTGTAGGCATTTCCTCTTTCGTCCGAAAACAGCCGGTGTTATATTTTTGCTCTTTATAGAAGCCCTTAAAGTCGATAAATATTTGTCAGAATTTGATTCGGTGCATTAAGTTTTCTTGGTTTATTCCGGTTTGCTTAATATACTTTCTCACTTCTTCAAACCATTTATCTAACACCTTAGGTCTATTGTTTAGTGTTTTAAAATTTGTTTTGTCAACCGGTAGTTATCCATTCTTTACAGAAGACCGTTACGCGTCATACACATCATCCTAATCTCATTTGGTACAGAAATTTCTTATTTTTGTTAAATTGAACCGATTACAAAGTACATACGTAAGGGATAATAAAAAAATTATCGCAAAGAAATTTAATGTGATCTCATAATAACTACAATTACGAACATCTACAGGACGCCGATTTTGCATTTTATTCAATTTCAATTTAACCGCAACACGTTGATTATTATCAGTTTAGTATTTATGTATAAGTTGCACAAAATTATTCACATCTATGTTCGTTCTAATGGATTCTCAATTCAGAAACCGACGTTTAACCGATAAAGACCCACTGGGTTGCCAACCTATCCAGCTGACTAGGTAACAGCAATTACCATTCAGTTCCTTGTTAACGTCCTAATCATTCCTAACCTCATGCACGACAATTACCAATTGTGTCTGACTCACACAACGCAATTCTCAAAGTCGAATTCAAATTAAATTCCTATCTACATAATAGAACTGTGTGGGTGGGCACTAATTAAGTTGTTAATTGATAATGCAGCGACCGTTTAATTAGGGAATTGCTTAACTAATGGTGATTCGTCGTAAAAAGGGAAGAATTTACATGTTCATCGGTAGACCTGTTGTCTTAATTTAATGCGAATTTTCTTATTAGACCTAATTCTACAGAGTGACCCATATGTCGGTTTCCACAATATTTATACTTATAAACTTATTTATATGAACTGTACATATACCGGTTTTCCCACGAAGAGGTTGCTATTTTTGAATTAATATGCCGGACGTATGGCACACTCTACAGACTGGAAACTTTACAGTAGTTATAATAAATAGATATGTAAAAAAATTACCCTAGAGTTTTATTTGTTTATGATTAATCAAAGCAAAATGGCGGAAAGTAATTTTATTTGCATAACCATTTCAAACTGGTGATTTGTTACTATGTTACTTGAGTAATAAAATGAAAGAAATATGAAAGTGATATATTATATTAATGAACACAATTGTTTAATTAACCTTTTTCGAACCGATGTCCATCAATAGCTATGCACTGATAGCAACGAAACAAAAATGAGTCATACGAGTTTTTTGAAAAATTGCCGAGGTATCAACAACAGTTCCTCTTCAATCAGCCTCATTAATTCATCGTCTGTTGCAATGTTGTGAGAATAAACTTTTTACTTTAAAAAGTCCCATAGGAAAAAAATCGCGTGGACAAGTCTGGCGATCTTGGACGCCAGTGCATGAGGTCGCTGCCACGACCTATCCAACGATTAGGAAGATTTTGGTTTAAAACCGCTTTGGCCACATTAGCATAATGTGGAGGAGCTCCATCATGCTGGACAAAAACGTACAGCATCTCCACCTGAGAAAGATGAGGAACTATGTGATTAGTTAAAATTAATAAGTATCTGTCTCCAGTCTGCCTTATGGGATATGTCACCATCCTTTCTATCTGAATTCTATTGTAAATATAAGTGGTTTTATCCACAAGATTATTGTTCATTTTTGATATTATTTTCTTATTCATTTTGTTTCGATTATCATAAACAAATGAAACCCGTGGGCACTTTCTTATACATCTATTTATTATAACTGTAAAGTTTCCAGTCTATAGATTGTGCAATAAGTCCAATATAATAATTCAAAAATAGCAACCTCTTCGTGGGACACCCGGTATATTCAATTATACAGACAAAATACATAGAACTGAATTATATACAATAGAATTATATTAATAGGAGAACTTATAACTATTAAACTAAATTAGATCAACCGTATGTCAAATAATTAAACAGTTAATTTTAACGATCACAAAAAATAATGATACAAAACATTACAACATTTTAAAGCAAACAAACAAACTTCCAATATATTCAGAAAGGCAAGAGATAAAGTAAAAAAATGTACTCTTATACAAATATAAGAGGGGCGTGGCTTACACTTAAACCTAATAGAGAAGGGGGGCTCGAAAGAAAAAAATTGAGGACTGCTGCGTTAAGAGAATAGTATCGATGCACAGGAGTGAGAGAGGCGAAAACAATACCAGGAGCGCAAACCACGACTTTCAATTTTATTTAAGAATTGTAAAATAATATCTGTACGCACCTTATTGTATTACAGAAGTGTTTCAACATGTGTCAGACAACTTACCTGAAACAGAAAAAATACGTAAATTACTATTTTCAAATTCAATTAAAACTTAAATTTCACTAATACAACAAATTAAGACATTTATTCTTATACAATATTTTCCTCATAAACAACATAAATGACCTTCCCAGGCACGTAGCCACGATTTTAGTTCTAGGAGGGCGCTGAGTCCGGAGAATTGAACCAAAGACCCCGCAGCATATTAGTCTGGTTTAAAATTTGAATTTTCCGTTCGGGTGAGAAGAGCAGAAGCCCTGAAGCCCATTAAATTACATACACATTTAAAAGGCGTAAATTAAGCTATTCTTAATAAACAAGAAGACAGAATATATTAGTGATAAAGACATTTCAAAATTTCAATTTTTTTCCTCATGTAGGACCAATTTTCAACCACGTGAGATAACTTTAGACGAATTTGGAAGCTCTTTTTGTACCCCGTATTCCAGCATTCGCTAACTGTAGGTTTTTTCCTATCTCCTGTCTATCAGCTCTCTTTTTACATTTCATGGAAGCTCTTTAAATCCGTAATTAGTTGTCAAGTGATACCTTTACATCATTCACTAACTAAAAGGTCTGGCTGTATCACGAAATGCTTACTCTAGCAGGAGATAACACTAACTAGTGTCTTTTTAAAACACTACCTCTTCTATTCTTAAATGTTTCACTCATGTAATTAGCTGACCATGTGATAAAAACCAGTACTACTTTTAATAGTCCTGGAACTAGAAGATCAAGTGCAAATATATTTAACACTCCACCTGCCTTTTACGGGTATACGAAACTTACGTAAAATAATGGTCTAACTTTACATTTTAGAGCAAACGCATCAAACAATCAAAGTTATAGAAAATTAAAAAATCTTCAACATTTTTATTAGGTAATCGTTTTTTTGCTACAAAGTTAAGTTAGCGCCAATTATGTTTTTATTGTTTATTTAAAATTCGGTCCAACAGCTTGGTCACTAGAGACAACTGTGGGTTATAAAACTGTACCGATGAACTTTGGGATGTAACAAATTCCAAACCCTAGCCGGGAATCGAACCCGGGACGTTTACTTTGTACTCTAATGCGCTAACCACTACGGCACAGGAAACGGCTATTTTTCCATTTTAAATTGTTTACTACTGATTAAATAGAGGTTATTTTGTTCATTATCTACATCTACATTGGGAAGAGAAAGTCGAGTCAATGTTTCATACCAGATTTTCCTACTTAATATTATCAATGTCTTGGGATCCATGAAGCAAATTACTGCAAACATGAAATTTTATTAAACGTTTTATCAGTTTAAATTTGTGTTGTTTGTGTTGGGCCGAAAGGCAGATTTGAACGTCTAGAGGCCTTACTAAGCAGAACGAGGAGTGAGGTGGTTTACCATTACCTACCTCATTGAGTGGAAAAGTATGTTCATCAGCATGTCAGGCGCTCTGAAAAACATCTACTTTCCACCCTTCAAATGACACCTTCACTTCAATCACCACAGGGTCTGGCTGTATAATGCAATTCATTACTCTTAGAGTAGATAATTCTGACTGGTGTTTTTCACATCTCTACCTCTTCAATTCTTAAGTGCTTAAGTCATATGATTGGACATGTGACAAGAAACAGAACTATTTTTTGTAGCCTTGGAACTAGCAGATCGAGTGCAAATAATTTAACACACCACCTGTCTATTACGGGCAAGGTTTTATTCATAACAGCAAATTGGATAAACGAAAGGAATGATGCAAAATAAAAACCAACCTTTGTTTGGCGTAATACTGAAAATCACTTTTTGACGCTAAACTAGGCTCTGTAGAGAATAATGCTTGAAATTAAAGTTGAAGAACTTTTAATTTCCTTATATTTGTTTTTTTGTCGTAAAATGAGTACCAAGGCCGAAATTTTAAAAAAATTCATTTTTTACAAAAGATTTTAGAAAAATTCATTTTTTACAAATTTTCATGGAAAAAACAAAAACACTAATTATCGCTAAACTAAGCGTTATACAAACAAATGTTTAAAAAATAAAAAGTTGTAGGTTTATCAATTCTCTACAACTTTTAATACATACACTTTTGCCCAAAAATGCATTAACGCTGCAATCTCTAAAACACCATTTTCTGTACGAGAGCACAGCCTCCCCAAGAATTTCAGCAAACATGGTGATTACTCTCATCATGTACAGCATAAAAAAATTTAGTAAATGAGGCGATTTGAAAAAGTCGTAGAAGCCGTTTTTGTGAAAATCGGAAAAAGTGAAAAATGACACGAATAAACTACTACAGATACTGAAGTTACGAGACTGCCTTTGGCGTATTGTCGGGCTGTAAGGAAGGGAAATGAAAATTTAACAGTGCTACCAACCTCAACAGTGAGACACTACTCGTACATTTCACTACCGTGCAGTATCTACATACATTTTGTAAGCTGTGGTTTATTCCGAGAAAATGTTTTCTTCATAAACCTAATAAGAAATAAATGTGACCTGTAATATTGCCTGTAGCTTCATTACGTGACTAGAAATGTTTGATTTACTGTAATTACCAGCTACCTTGTTCCATTGGAACAAAATGTTATATGAATCTCTCGCCTTCTTTACTATCGCTGTCACCGCCGTCTTCACTATCAGTCTCACTTGTATCTACCAAACCGTTTCCTTTTTTTACCAGGCGTCAACAAAACTGTTGAAGAATAGCTTCTTTAAGTCTTTATTTTTCGAATTGTGGAAAGAGAAACATCACAGTAGATAGCCCCTCGCTCATGGCTTTTGTTAAGCGGCAGGGGAAAAGTATTTTTGTTTACCTTTAACTTCACAGCATTTTATTACACTGCATATTGGATTTCGTTCAGCACTGTGAATAGTCTGCCTACGTTATCGAGAAACTAACATTTCTGTTTACGATCTCTAACAGTTATATTCGTACAGCTAACCTACAAAAGGTTCCGCGATATATTGTATATGCTCTGGGTATAGTATAAGTTGTTATGTTTGTTGTACTGAAATTAAAGCAGTTGAGCCTGCACACTGATACTGTTCCCCTTAACCCTTTATTGAAAACAAGGGCAAACCGTGGCTCAAGTAACTACCTACACTTTCGATTGACCGATTTTGATGAAAATGTTCGTGTCGAATCCTCTTAGTTGTACCTGACTTGAGTTTCAAGTTTCATTGTCCACGCGCGCGCGCGCACACACACACACACACAGACCAATCGTTAAAACATGTTTTTTTGGGTTGAGGGGGTCTGAAAACCCGGTGAAAACTCGATTTCGAAAATTTGGCATGAAAATAATACTTTCCTTCCTATAGCCTACATCATATAGGCAAGAAAACGTAAAAAAAACAGTAGACCATGACTTGCGTAACAGAATATTTTCAAAACAATTATTTTACTTAATAAATAATTTCCACTTGGCTTAGTTGAAATCAATAAAGGTTTAAGCCTTACTATACATTAAAGTTAAAGTGATTATACAGTCAGTTGATTAAGTTCCTATTCATTATCAAACATCAATTAAATACGTTAATGCAATCCTTACAGTACTTATTTCCTCTCTGTAAACATTCTACATGGAAGGAAATTAATTATTCTTCCACTAATTACGTACGTATACGGTGATTAATTTTTAATCCGGTTATGTGTTTTTTTTTATTATCCACTTTGGTCCTAAATAATGAGATCCAATTGAAAATTATTTCCGTATTATTAAATTTACTCATTTGTTCGTAAATCGGATCTTCATAAGGAGATTTTGGGGGAAAATACATTTTTTAATAAAGAATACAATATAGTGCCGTATTTGACGGTGTATTAGCCGCACTTTTATTTCTCTTGTCCTCTATAAATATATGTGAAGGAAAATATTGTTTTCAAGTCGACTTTTCGAAATAGAATTTTATCGGATGTAAACGTTTTCAGACCCCCTAAACGTAAAAACATGCTTTTTTTTAGCGATTTCTCCCTCTCAGCTCCTCCCCCTAAAGCACCCCTCTCACTGTGTATGCGTGTGTGAATAAAATATCTCAAGAACGGAATAGCCCACGAGATTGAATCTTTGACATGAGAACATCGGGGCAAAAATCAAAGATTATGGCATTCAAGGAAGATGGCCGGTCCGCTAAAAAAATACTGGCTACTTGGCAACCAAACTATAGAACAAGTTCCAAAATTTTAAATATTTAGGATGCAGGATTTTCTGTGACAAAGATGATGACGTGAGTGAGAAATTGAAAAAATTCAGCACTGAATGCGGTTCTGTTCGGAAAATAATAGGTAAAAAAACGAGACAGGGCACCCAAATGAAATTTTGTAGAGCAATGGCTGTACCACTCATAACATATGCGAGTGAAACATGGGTGTCATTACAGAGGAATGAATCTCGTATCCATACTGCCGAAATGAAATTTTTGCGGCGAGTCAAAGGTTGTACCCGGATAAGAGTATGTAATGAAGCTATACGCGCCGAGTTAAATGTTCAGTCACTCAGTGAAACGTTAAGAATATATAGTATTAAAAGAAATTGGTCCAACCATTTACATCGCATGCCACCACACAGACTTCCTCTACGAGGATGAAATTGAAACCTAGAGGAAAGCGAGGTTTGGGAAGACAGAAAAAGAGATGGATGCCGAAACAAGCCATTGAGCCTAATCCTTGAAAGATGATGATTGAAATTTTCATAAAAATCGGTCAACCGGAATAGTTTATTCGTGCGATTTTTCACATTTTGCTAGTCTCTTATAAAGAGCCTAAGATTTTTTTATAGTCAAAGATTTTTTTTTTAATCGCCTCATTTGAGCTACTACATTTGTTATGTTCTAAAAAATAGCCTAAGCGGCAATGTGAGTTGATTCTCCTTGAGCTGAGTAAAACTTTGTGCCGTTTTCGGTCGTGTTACGAACAGAATGTCTTTTACCCTAGAACAACTCGTTTTCATTCTTGAACAATATTTTACTACGAAATCGTACGCCAGTGTAAAAGATTCATCCCAATTTCTAGTGTTATGACTGTTCACATAGCCGTCGAGATGGATCCAAGCTTCATCACTAAAGAACACTGTGTTTAAAACTTCGATTTCGTTATCATTACGAAAGACCTAAACAAACGGCAATATTGCAATCGCTTGTTTAAATCTGGAGGCTGAAGCTCTTGGAGTAATCGTACGCGATACGGATGCAATTTAAATTTTTTAACAGCTTTCTGAACACTCGAATATGACGAACCAACTTGCGAGGAAAGTTTTCGTAAACTTTTCCGTGGAGAATTGAGCAATTTCGTTTTCACATTCATCTGTCATTTCATTCGTCATCTGTCAAGAGAGTTGGTCGACCACTACGTTTTTTGTCGCAAACAATATCTGTCTCGAAATCAGTTCGTTAGCCTAGGAATTAAAATTTTTTCTGGTGGAGGAAAACCAAAAAAATTAATTTGAATTCTTTTTCACTCGCGTACGATTTTAAGCAAAATATTGTTCAAGAAAGAAAACCCGTTGTTCTATGGCAAAATACATTCTTTTCGTAACACGACCGGAAAAGGCACAAATTTTACACAGCTCAAGGAGAATCAACTCACACTAACGTATCTATACCGGTTGAGTTGGGCTACCAACTTCGTGTCACAAAACAACATTTCCCTTTCTTAGAAATAAATTACCAGACATTAACAATTGGGTACCAGAACTAAAAAAAATCACTCTGTAGTTTCCTATTATTGAGACATTAATAAAATGTTGTTTACGTCACATGATATTTATCAACGTTCATGCGACGTATAATATATGCTAGAGGGAAATTTAATATGAAAATATGAAAAACAAGAAATATTTTAGCTGTAGGGTACAAAAAACAAAGAAAAAGGACCCTTCGAAATATCTTGTCATTTTTATAATATATAAAATAAATGATAATATACATAGACATTGTTAAAAAATAATGACTGTATTTTTTTCAAACATTTTCCTGAAATTTTTTTTTATTAAATTTAAAAAAAACATAATTTTATTTAATTTTGACGTTATAAAATTGATATTAATTACTCACTAGAGAGACTTTATTAATATAAAAAATATGCAACAGATACTGTGAAAGTGTGTTTTATTCGTTATTTATAAAAAAAATTTAATATTTACTTCATACATGTATTGTTTTGTATTGAGTTACATTGGCAAACAATTAAAAAAAAAAATTCTGTTTAATAAATTAATGCACGCATGTGTAGGCCTACTACTGAAATTTGAAATTTTGAAATTTAACTTTATTTTCCCATACAAAGTTAAAATAATTATTTTACAAATAATAGTAATACAGTAAAAATATATATAAAAGAAAAGAAAACAAAAGACAGAGAAAAACAAACAAAAATAATATTTATATATATACGCTATATGTAATAAAAATCCGATCCCCTCTTCACCCCCTCTTCCTGCCTTACATTACAAAAATTCCGGAAATCACGCCTGCAAAGGTAGTCTTATGCTGTATACAAAAATTTACTCAGCGCAAATCACTGGGTTTTTTTGTAACCCTATGTGTGTACGTTACAATTTGTTCAATTTAGAACAATAAGCAATCCCATGACCCAATGAGATGAGAATGAAATTTATGACGTGTAAATGAGGTATAGACTTGTACAGACTCAGACCGACCATAACTGAGAGAGTATAGTTAATGGAACCACAACCATACATTATATTTAACCATTAAAACTAGTAACCGAAAACTAAAATTGCACGAACATACATGTAGAATAGATAAAAAACCTGGTATGAAACACTTACACGACTTTCTCTAGCCAATGCAAATATTAAACTATATAACCTAACATTAGTAATAAAACATTAGAATTAAACAAAAAACTAACCTCAAAAACCTAACCTGATTTTAATCATGAGTGAAAGACGCGAAATCAAAATCAACCTCAGTTTGGCTTAAAAATACAGAGAATCGCTCTTTCACGCTAAACTAGGCTCTGTAAAGAAAAATGCTGAAAATAAAAGTTGTAGATCTTTAAATTTCCTATAAATTTGATTATATACACTTTCTATAAATTTGATTATAGACTACTAAGGCTGAAATTTTCAAAAAAGTCGATTTTTTATTTCCGTGAGAAAAAACAGAAAATCGCTAATTACCGCTAAACTAAGCGTTATACAAAACAATGTTTGAAATAAAAGTTCTAGGATTTTAAATTCTCTACAACTTTTATCATATACATTTTTGCGCTTAAATGCATATTAAAGTTGCAATTTAAAAAAAAACAATTTTTTTACAAGAAAACAACCTGCCCAAGAATTTCAGCAGACATAGCCTACCCAATCTTGTAAAACATAAAAAATTTAGTAAATGAGGCAGTTTTAAAAAAAAAATCAGTTATTTTTATTTTAAAAACATAAAAATCGGTTGCGCTTTTCGCTAGCAACAGCGGGCGAAACACTCATTCATTTGTTGTGTTCAGGGTTATGAAACTTTTTTTTTTTAATTCCTAATATGTGTACGTTGCAATCTGTTCAATTCAGAACAATAAGCAACCCCATGACCCAATGAGATGAGGATGATGTGTATGAAGTGTAAATGAGGTGTAGTCTTGTACAGGCCCAGGTCGACCACTCCTGAGAGAGTATGGTTAATTGAAACCCAACCATCAAAGTACACCGGTAACTACTGTCTAGCACTCAAATCCGTATAAAAGTAACTACCTTTACTAGGATTTGAACCAGGAACCTTCGTCTCCGAAAATCAGCTGTTAAACAGCTGATTTTGGCGACGACTTACCTCTAGACCAACCCGGTGGGTCATGAAACTTAATAAATTAAAATTCGGATACAGAATATTTCTCCACATCGCAATTACTTTCTTATTTTAACTATAGATAGCGCAAGAAACTGAAAATAATTTTTTCTCAATTTCTTTTGATTTTTGTTAACAGCAGAGAGCATGAGACGTTCGAGTCAGTTGTTAAAAATGTATAATTCTTTATTTAAAATTTTAATTTAGAAAATATAACAACTCTTTTAAATGAAGAAAAATGTTTTGTATTTAGATCTCTAGAAAAGAATTTTAAAGTAATAAAAATGTCACTTCTTTATTCATTTGAACTCATTATGAGATAGGTACGTAAAAGGTAGTTTATAATAAAACGTAAAAATGAAAAAGACTGATAACAAAACTACTTTCATTTAAAATAGTTAAAAAAAACTGACACAATTGTTTCAAATTGTGATTGTCATTAAGAAAAGCTACAGACGTTAAAAATAAATAAATCTGCATAAACTAAAGATCTTTAATCAAAATGTAATGAAGTTGAAATAAAAATTTAAATAATGAAATACGAAACGTTAACAAATAAAAAACTACAAAACTGCAAGATTTCTTTTTAATCTTCATAAATTAAAAATAAATATCTCAACTACGATAAAAAAACTAATATAATGAGTTATGGATAAACTAAATGAAAGAATGTCATTAGTTTAGATTTTTTTAATAAAAAAAATTTATATATTGTGGTATTATTATTTATAAAAAATATCTTCGAACAAGAAAAACTAAAGGGCTCATTAAATAAATATTTAATAATATTAGGGCATACGAAAAAATACAAAAATGAAATTGTAAGAAGATTTTTTAATAGATTTAATAGATACAGCGTTTTTTTCTTTTTTTAAGATATTAACAGTGGCTGTATAGTGATGGGTGTATTTAAACTTTGTCAAACTCAGGGGATCTCATTACACCGGGAAAAATACCAGTTAAGTTCAATATCAATATTGTAACACACACCGGCAAGGCGCAATTGTGTTTCATTGTCTTCCGGGTCCACCTTGTTTCTTTTTCCTTTATAGGATAGATAATTCAACTGGGTTCTTTCTATTCATTACCTTGCCGGCCTCATTGGCGTAGCTGGTAAAGTGCTCGCCTCAAATCATGGCGGTGTTGGGTTCGAATCCCATTCAGGCACGGTATAGTTTCATACGTTAAAAAAAATCATTTCATCCTTCACCGTCTGCATTAGCAGTAACTGCAGAACAGTTGGACGTTAATCAAAAAAAAAAAAAAAAAATTCATTACCTTGCGATAAAGTTCAACTTATCTGTACACAAAAGTCGCTATAACTTTTTGAGCAAGTGTTTTATCAACAATTTGTAAAGTGTGTGTTGTTTAGGCCATCAACCGAAAAGCTGGTTTGAAACTCTAGAGAGTTTACTGCGTAAAACTAGGAGTGAGGTCGTTTACAATGCTTTCCTCAAAAAGTAGAAATGTAACCAATTTGTAAAGTGTGTGCTGTTTAGGTCATCAACCGAAAAGCTGGTTTGAAACTCTAGAAGGTGTACTGCGTAAAACTAGGAGTGAGGTGGTTTACAATGCTTTCCTCAAAAAGTAGAAAAGTAACCTAATCAGAATTTCAAACTATCCGAAAAGCACTAACTTTCCACCCTGCATATGAGATCTTCACTTCATTCATCACAGGGTGTGGCTGTATAATGAAATTCATTACTCTCAAAAGAGATAACTTGGACGAGTGTCTTTTCCACATCATATTTTCTGTTCTAAAATGTTTCAGTTATATAATTGGGTGACCATGTGATAAGAAACTGAACTATTTCTGTAGCCCTGAAACTAGCACATCGAGTGCAAATAATTTAACAATAAATCTGCCCGTTATGGGAAAATTGTAGTGTGTTAATTGAAAAAGGGTTTTTCGTTGCATGTTGAAACAGATTCTCCGTAACGAACAAATAGTGTGCAATATTATCGCGTAGTAATAATTAATTCTTTATTTGATTGTAAAGGGATATATTTATTTTTAGTTAACTTTCTAATAAGAATAAACCAGCGAATAACGATCAAATACCAGATCACGGATAGGAATGGGAAAGGCGGATTGTAAAAGATTAAACATTTATTTGTTATGCAGGAAGGATCTAAATACATAGCTCCGGATCAGATTCGTGAGATGGTATGTTTTCTTTACTAGCGAGACTGGTATATTGATCTTCTGTAGAACTTTTAGGGTAGGAGTATCAGAAGTTACAATTACTGTTGCCAACTTTTGATATTAGAAAGCACTCGAAGAAGAAGGGATAAAATTTAAAAAATTAGGAGTCAAACAAAATTTTTTAGGCTAAACATAAAATACCTTAGTTAAATGATTATTAAGGTTTTTAAATTTCAAATTTACTGCAAATCTTCTTCTTTGGATGCCTTCTTCTGTCAGCGATTGGTGATTATAAAATCACTGCTTATTTTTGACATTTCTACCTTAAATATTTCCACAAAAGAGCAATGATACCAATATCTTAGATTGTTTAACCAAGATATCCTCAGAAAAGAGCTTTATTTCTACAAATTTCGAAAGTGATTCCTAAAAAAATTGAGGTGTGACAAGTAACGCAATAATTTATCAGCTACCTCCAATTTTGTGTAAAACTGATTTTAATGATTGCATTAAAACCTATTCTCTTTTAGCATTTTGGCTATTAGGTGCACGTTAGAGCTAAAATACACGATAAGCGTAAAAGGTTACTAACCGAAAGGCCTCGGTTCAATTCCCGGCAAGGGTCTAGAAATTTTAACGTTGCATACAAAATAACTGTTCTCTGGTTAGTTTTTACTTTTTTTATGAGATAGTTTTTCTGTTTTCTATGCTCATTTATTGAATTAATTTTAGTTATTTAGTATAGTAAGTATACAGTATAGTATAGTAAGTTATTTTAGTGTTCTTCGTATTACAAAATGTACAAAATCTTGGGAATTTTTTTCATTTTTGTATTGTTATTAAAATTGTTCTTTAGTTCATCAGCCGAAAGGCTGGTTTGAACCTGCAGAGGTTTTACCAAGTAAAACGAGGAGTAAGGTGGTTTACCATTGCCTGCCTCACTGAATGGAAAAGTACGCTTATCAGCAGGTCGGGCCCTCTGAAAAGCACATATTTTCCACTCTGCAAATGACACCTTCACTTCATTCACCACAGGGTCTGGCTATATTATGAAATTCATTACTTTCAGAGGAGATAACTCTGATTTGTGTCTTTTACATCTCTGCTTCTTCTGTACTTAATGGATTCAGTCATTTAATTGGCTGACCATGTGATAAGAAACAGAACTATTTATTTTAACCCTGCAACGAAAAGATTGAGTGGTTATTAAAATTATATTATTATTATTGATAATTCTGTAAATTAAATGGTATTTATCATTTATATAAAATGCTTTTAATAAAAAACTGTTTAAAGTAATTCCATTACCCCTTTTAAATGTTCTAATAGTATTTTTAAGAAATTTTTTGCATACTACTGTACGCGGACTTACTCTTCGTGAAAAAGAGTTTTTGCGTATAAGTAAATTTAGTTAAAAATTTTGTACATAGCTTCGTATAGTAATAAATTGTAAAATATTTTTAACAACTGAAATAGATAAATAAATAAAACAAACAATAACATAATGCTAAGCTTGTTAAAATGATTACCCCTGTTGATACGAGATTAAATAAACGACGAAAAAAGAAATATTATATGAATTGACCTAACTGGTAAAAAAAAGAAACCTGAGTAAAATTATAAACTAATGATCGATAATAAACGGCTGAAAAATAATTAATAAAAAGTTTTAAAAACTTTCACTTCTTTTATGAAAACAAAATAAAAAGTGGAAAAACTCCATTACTAAAAAAACTTAAAATGAACGAGGGAAAGTCGACATTCAATAACAGTAGGAAAAGATTTTCTTAAACAAATTCCCTATTGGTGAAAAACTTCCGAATAGAAGCAATCGAACAAACGAACTGGGAACCTGTAGCATACTGTTTAATAATCAATAAAAAAAGGAGGGAAAAAGAAAAGCAGAAAAACGTACGAATGAAAATGTAAAAAGTAGCAAAAATTTTATCGAATAAGAAACATTTTGGTCATCTACAAAAGAAAGTTTTTTTATTCGTATAAAAAAGTAAAAAACGATATGAACAATTCTATTTCAGATAAAAAAACGATAGAAAATTGAGAGGAAAGAATTCAACTAATTTTTAAAAGAAATAAAAATAAAACGTTGAATTTATGACTTGAATCGTACAGGACTATCTATTGGCCAGAAGTAAAACTGTTATAGAAAACCTGCAAAATAAAACATACTAACTTTTTTGAAATAATATTACAAAAGGTTAACTGAAAAAGGGTTAACGGTAAAGGCTAAAGAGAAAGAAAAAACAGACCTCAGCCATGAAATAGAGGTGTAAAAAAGTAAACATGATGGTTTTAATTTACATCGAAAAGTCAAAGAGATGACAGGAGGGTTTCACAAGACAAACAACAACAGGCTCACTAACAATGATGGCCAGCTCATTATTAGCAAAGAGGAGAGGAAATTAGTGTGGGAGAGATACCTCAGGGAGCTGTTTGATGACCAAAGAGCAGACCAAGAGCCAGACGTGGCAGAGGCAACAGGGCCAGATATCCTTCAGTCCGAAGTAGAGGACGCGGAAAATGTATGAGGTCTGGGAAGGCGGCAGGCCCGGATGATTTACAGGCAGAGTTCTTCAAGTTGCTCAACTATGAGAACACGACACTCTTGACGGGTATTTTTAACCAGATATACTCATCGGCCAAAATCCCTGTGGATTGGCTTAGGTCTGAATTTATCACCATACCTAAAAAGCCTGGATCTAAAGTGTGTGGGGATTATCGGCTCATCAGTCTGATGAGCCATTTTCTAAAATTATTCCTGAGAATAATACATAAAAGAATTTACAAGATATGTGAAGAACAAATAGCACCGAACCAGTTTGGTTTCTTAAGAGCAGTGGGCACTAGAGAGGCACTCTTTAGTGTGCAAGTGCTTTTTCAAAGATGCAGAGATGTTAGCTGCAATGTTTTTGCGTGCCTTGTCGATTATCAAAAGGCGTTTGACCGGGTCAGACATGACCAAATGATGGAGATTCTCAAACGAACTGGACTGGATGGGAAGGATATAAGGGTGATCGCCAACTTATACTGGAATCAATCGGCAGTGCTGAGAGTGGAAGAAGATCATACAGAGCAGGTCGAAATACGCCGTGGGGTTAGGCAGGGCTGTATTCTCTCGCCAATACTTTTCAACCTCTATTCAGAGCACATCTTCAAGGAGGCCCTGCAGGATATAGAAGAGGGTATCTCAGTAAATGGTGTCAAACTAAATAATCTACGATATGCAGATGACACAATTGTGTTCGCTAATACAATAGAGGGACTGCAAATACTAATGAACAGAATAACAGAAGTGAGCGAGAAATATGGCCTGGACATCAATATCGTCAAAACCAAATTAATGGTAATTAGCAGGGGGCTGATGACTGGTGTAAACCTATATATAAAACACGAAAGAATTGAGCGCGTGGAGAGGTATCCATATTTGGGCACTATTATTAATGAAGCCTGGGATAACGTGCAAGAGATCAAGTGCCGTATTGGTAAGGCGAGGAGTGTGTTTCACGCAATGAGTTCGGCGTTTAGGAGTCATGATCTCACTATGGGCACTAAGTTGCGGCTCTTACGGTGTTACGTGTTTCCCGTGCTTCTGTATGGGGTGGAGACTTGGACGTTGACGAAGGCAACCACTGCTAAACTTGAAGCCTTCGAACTTTGGTTGTACAGAAGAATGTTGAAGATACCATGGACGGACAGGGTGACCAACACCGAGGTACTGCGCCGAATGAGCAAGGAACCGGAGGTAATAAACATCACAAAGTGTCGCAAGTTGGAATACCTTGGTCATATTATGAGGAACCACGGTAGATATGAACTGTTGCAGCGCATCCTGCAGGGTAGATTGGATGGTGGAAGACGGCCAGGCCGAAGAAGAATATCCTGGCTTGCTAACCTGAGAGACTGGTATGGACAGAGCTCAGCCCAACTTTTCCGCATTGCAGAGGACAGGACCAAGATAGCTATGATGGTAGCCAACGTTCGAATCGGACAGGCACGTTAAGAAGAAGAAGTAACACATCAAGGGAATTTATTTAACTTCACCGTGCAAACAATAACACCGCCGCTGCAAGTCTCACGCCCCAGAGACATCTTCCAAATGATAACAAGTAACACCTTGTTAAGAAACCTGAGTCAATCTGACTCAGATTGTAGAACTAAATGAGAGCTCATACCCGGGAATACAGACAACCGGTCAACTACTTCTTAAGGGGTACGAGAAAGCAATTCCCAACGACGGAGAGGTCAAAAGAATCGTAAATTTATTGCAAACCGAATGTTTGCTGGAGTAAATCTATTGCAGACCGAATGTTTGCTGGAGTAAATAAACCACTTTTATAAGCCAGCAACTTCGAGAGAAGATTTGACAACAGAAAAGACATTCGCTTGCCATTGAGGTAAGAAATTATCTCAGACGAAGGTTCCTCGTTCAAATCCTAGTAAAGGTTGTTACTTTTATACGGATATGAATACTAGACAATCGTTACCGGTCTACTTTGATGGTTGGGGTTTAAGTAACCATACCCTGTAAAGAATGGTCAGTCTGAGTCTTTACAAGACTACACTTCACTTACACGTCATACACACCATTCTCATCTCATTAGGTCATGAGGTTGCTTATTGTCCTAAATTGAACAGATTGCAACGTACACACATAGCAATAAAAAAAAATTTGGAATTCAAAAGCACTTGAACTTCGATAACGAAATATGCTAGGGCCCCATCTTGTTCCCAGATGTGCGATTGAAAATTGTAAACAGGATTGTTTTCAAGTTCCGGAAAAACTAGTTCCTACAGCACCTGTTATTGACTTTCCGAGTTAACATTTCCCTCAAAAAAATTAGGATCTATCAATGCAGTACTCGAAATTTCTCCCCATACTATAACACCAGGCACATTAAACTCTTCTTGCATTACCTCATGAGGATTTGCATCCGAGTACACGCAGTTATGCCGATTAACACGTTCATTGAATTTAAAACATGCCTCAACACTCCAAAAAATTGATCGCAAGAAATTTGGATCAGCTTCTGTACGGATAGCGACTGTCTCACAGAATTCCAATCGCCTATGGGGATCACCCTCATGAAGAACTTGAAGTAAAGATGAACGATATGACTTAGAGACTTACCTCACAATAACGGACAACAATTAATTAATGCTATACGTGGTTGCTGTTAACGTTACAATATTACTAACTTATTAATACAAAATATCCTATTTCATTTAGAAACTGACATATGGGCCAACGGGTATATTCTTATAGGGCAAGAGAAAGTAAAAATTTAAATTACCAACACCATAAAGATTATTAAAGATAAATATACTGATTCACAGTTAATTTACCTACATATCAAAAAATAGTACCACTCAATTCTTTCAACAACTTGGGAAATAAATAAAAACATCTATTTTTGTACAAAAAATAAAACAACCACACTTCGATAAATATTCAAAGAAAAACAACCATTATGTAGATACGATTTAAATCCTAGCATTACCATTCTTATATTGAATGTAAATAAGGGAAAAGGGCGAGAAATATTGTGAACGTTAGAGAAATTCCCTGAGGAATCGTTCCTTCTAACAACATAACAATATAAAACGAAGTAAACAACATTACAACACATACAGAAAAATTCTGGTATGAAACACTCACACGACTTTCTCTTGCCAATGCAAACAATGAACAATATAACCTAACATTAGAAATAAACAAAAAGCTAACCTCAAAAAACATAACCTAATTTTAATCATGAGTGAAAGACACAAAATAAAAATCGATTTCAGTTTGGCTTAAAAATACGGAAAATTACTCTTTCACGCTATAAGCTAGGCACTGTAGAAAAAAATGCTCTAATTAAAAGTTTTAGTTTTTTTAATTTCCTATAATTTTTTTTTTCATTTATTTAACGTCGCATCAACTACAATGGTCATTAGCGACGACGTTGGGGTGGAACTGTTTACAATGGAGGATGAAATGATTTTTTTGTAACGTATGAAAATATGCCATGCCTGAGTGGGATTCGAACCCAGGACCGCATGATGAGAGGCGAGCACGTTACCAACTGCGCCAATGCGGCCGGCCCTATAAATTTTATTATATACACTTTTGTCGTAAAATGCATACTAAAGCCGAAATCTGTAAAAAATCGATTTTTCACACTTTTCGTGAGAAAAAACATCAAATCGCTAATTACCGCTGAACTAAGCATTATACAATAAAATAGTATCAAATAAAAGTTGTAGGATTTTAAATTCTCTACAATTTTTATTATATACATTTTTGCGCTAAAATGCATATTAATGTCGCAATCTTAAAAAACAATTTTTTTACGTGAAAACAGCCTCACAAGATATTCAACAGATATGACGCCTACCCTCCCTATCTTGTAAAGTATAAAAAATTTAGTAAACCACGCGATTAAAAAAAAAATCGTAGGACCCGTTTTTGAGAAAATCCTAAAGAAGTGAAAATGACCCGAATAAACTACTACTTCCAGTTGACCGATTTTGATGAAAATGTTCGTGTCGGGTCCGGTAGTGGCATGTAACTTAAGTTTCAAGTTTCATGTTTGTACGATGTTCCGTTCTTGAGATATTCTGTTCCCACACACACACACACACACACACACACAACACACACACACACACACACACACAGACCAATCGCTACAAACATGTTTTTTTGGTTCAGCGGGTCTGAAAACGTGTAGATCCGGTGAACACTCGATTTCGAAAAATCGACATGAAAACAATACTTCCCTTTCTATATATTCATATAGGCAAGAGAAAGTAAAAATGTGCGATTAAGTCACAAAAAAAAATATTTGAGTGAAGTATAACAATTAAATAAATTACTAAAGAGACAGGTATTGCCCATAACAGGCAGATGAAGTGTTAAATTATTTACACTCGATCTGCTATAGTGCCCGCCACGTAAGAAATCCGTTATGTTTAAAGAGGAGATGGCACGATGGTTTTAACTCAAAATTTCGATTTTTGGTTTTTTATGTTTTTCAATAGTTTAGGCCTAGATCTACCAGAAAAAACATTAAATTACGTCAAAAAACTAATTTTCTTATGAAAAAATTAAGTTTTTATCAAGTTTACACAGAAAAATTATGTTACCGAGAACGAATATTTTTCAAAATTTTGCCGGCCGCTCACCTCTCATCATGCAGTTTTGGGTTCGAATCCCATTCAGACACGGCATATTTTCAAACGTTACAAAAATCATTTCATCCTTTACCGTCTGTATTAGCAGTAATTGCAGAACAGTCGGACGTTAAAGAAAAAAAAATTAATTTATTTGTTTATATACTGTTCGTTTTAGTAGGTACAAAGAGAATTTTAGTTTTTAAAATTCGAACCAGACGAAGGTTCCTGGTTCAAATCCTAGTAAACGTAGTTACTTTCATACGGATTTTGAATGCTAGACAGTGGTCACCGGTGTACTTTGATGGTTGGGGTTCAATTAACCACACTCTCTCAGGAATGGTCGACCGGAGTCTGTACAACCTCATTTACACGTCATACACATCATCCTCATCTCATTGGGTTGCTTATTGTTCTGAATTGAACAGATTGCAACGTAGACACATTAGGGATTACAAAAAAAAAGTTTTTATATCTGATTCATTGTTTTTTTGTATTCTCAGCTGTTGGTTCAGCTTTCTAAACAACTGTTGATGGGAAATTTACTTGTTTGTGCACATTTTGTTTTTGATTTGTGCCTTCTTGTTTCTTGCGTTTTCCCGTAAATTTAGACTTTTAACTCAGAAACCAATAAACCTATCACGCTGAAATTTTTACCAGTTGATTATCTTGCATATCCACACATACCGACATATTTTATGACTTCGTCAGGTGCTCCAATTAATTAAGTAATAAAATGAAAAAAATATGAAAGTGATAAATTTATAATGAACACAATTTGTTTCATTAACCTTTACTCGAACTGATGTTCATCAGTAGCTTTGCACTGATAGCAACGAAACAAAAATGAGTCATACGCTTTTTTGAAAAATTGCCGAGGTATAAACAGCAGTTCCTCTTCAATCAGCCTAATTAATTCATCGTCTGTTGCAATTGTGTTAGAATAAACGTTTTCCTTCAAAAATCCCCATAGGAAAATATCACAAACCGACAAGTCTGGTGATCTGAGTGGCCAGTCCATGAGGCCGCTGCCATGACCTATCCAACGGTTAGGAAGATTTTGGTTTCAAACCGCTTTGGCCACATTAGCATTATGTGGAGGAGCTCCATCACGCTGGCAAAAACGGCCTGCCTCTCCGCCTGACAAAAATGAGGAACTATGTAATTTTAGTTACAATTGATGCGTATCTGTCTCCCGTCATTGTCTGATGGGATATGTCATACGATAAAACACCATCCTTGGTGACAGCAACCCACTCTGTTATACCTTTGATTTCAAGTGGTTTTATCCACAAAATTATTGTTCATTTTTGATATTATTTTCTTATCCCGCCATTTCGTTTTGATAAATCATAAACAAATGAAACTCGAGGGTACTTTTTTTTACATATCAATTTATTATAACTAAAGTTTCCAGTTTGTAGAGTAAGCGATACGTTCGGCTTATTAATTCAAAAATAGCAACCCCTTCGTGGGACACCCGTCATATATAAATAAATATATACAATTCAGCCGTTCTTAGTTTGCTCGTACTGTCAACAAACCAAAGCCAGCTACTACAGGGTGCACGCTAGGGTCCGACACTTTAAGGATGTCGTATTCCTATTAAGTCAACTATATTTTGAATTGTAAGTACTTAAATTACTTACAACATCAGTCATGACATGATGTAGGCCTAACAATTTCATTTGTAAAAATACTTTTAAAAGTATTTTGTATTTAAATACTTTTGAAAATATTTTGTTGTTACTTTTTAATCAGCGTGTACTCATTTTTATATAATGCGCATGCTCAGTGACGTCATTATTTGTTTACATTAGGAGCAAACTAAGAAAGGCTGGACTTTATACTCATATACCTATATAATATTATAATCCCTAATATGTGTACGTTGCAATCTGTTCATTTCAGAAAAATAAGCGACCCCACAACCCTATGAGAATACGATGATGCGGATGACGTGTAAATGAGACCATTCCTGAGAATTATAGTTAATTAAACCCGAACCATCATAGTACACCTGTAACCACTGTCTAGTATTAAGATCCGTATCAAAGTAGTTACTTTGATACGGATCTTAAACCTTTACTAGGATTTGAACCAGGAACCTTCGTCTCCGAAAATCACATGTTAAACAGCTGACTCGCAGAGACGACTTTACATGTAGACCAATCCGGTGGGATAAAAATTAAATAAATAAATAAATAAAATTAAAATTAAATAAATATAAAAACATTTTTTACGTAAGATAAAAAAAAACAATTATAACTGAAATTCCTAGAACAATATGGAATCAATTAAATCACAACTGGTACTTAACGTTAATATGTACTTGAACTTTTTTATTCTCAAGAAAACCAATTAATTTATACAATTCAAGTTAACAAACAAGATTAAAGCAACACAATTGACCTACATAGCCGTAAGAAATGTTTAAAAGGAAACAGGATAGAAAACTGAGAACATTTGGAAAACAATATAGGGAAAGAAAACAAAGAATGAAGGGAACTAAAGAAAAGCTTAAGCTTAACAGAGCTTAAGAAGATGGGATCATTGCACTGTACACGCTTTTCATCATTAGGTAGATAAATCACAGTCCACAAACACGTGTAAGAATTGAACAAAATCTGGTGTGAAACACTCACAAAACTTTATCTAGCCAATGCAAATAATGAACAATATAACCTAACATTAGGAATAAACAAAAAAACTAACCTCAAAAAACATAACCTAATTTTAATCCTGAGTGAATGATGCAAAATGAAACCAACATTGGTTTGGCTTAATAATGCGGAAAATCACTCTTTCCACGTTAAACTAGGCTCTGTAAAGAATAATGCTTTAAATCAAAAATGTAGATCCTTAAACATAGTTCCTTATACATTTTATAATATGCACTTCAGTCGTAAAATGCATACTACGGCCGAAATCTTAAAATATTCATTTTTATTATAGATTTTCATGAAAAAAACAAAAAAATCACTAATTACCACTAAACTATGCGTTATACAATAAAATGGTTGAAATAAAAGCTGTAGATTTTTAAATTGTCTACAACTTTTTTTTATATACCTTTTTGCCCTGAAATACATATTAAGGTCGCAATAATATAAAAAACTATTATTTTTACGAGAGCACAGCCTCCCCAAGAATTTCAGCAGACATGACGCCTACCCTATCTTTTAGAGCACGAAAAATGCAGTAAATGGGGCAATTTTTAAAAAATCGTAGCAGCCGTTTTTGCGAAAATCACAAAAAAGTGAAAAATTATAAGAATGAACTATTACTTCCGGTTGAACGATTTTGATTAAAATGTTCGTCTCGAGTCCTCTAGTGGTATCTAACTTAAGTTTCAAGTTCGTATGATGTTCCGTTCTTGAGATACTCGTATTTTGTTCATATACACAGACCAAACGCTAAAAACATGTTTTTGGGTTCAAGGGGTCTGAAAACGTGTATATCCGGTGAAACTCAATTTCAAAAAATCGACATGAAAAGAATACTCTTCTTCCTATACATTCACATAAGGAAAATAAAGTAAAAAGTTTGTCACACAACCAATTCGTACACTAAGCAGATTTCCTTCAAATTTTCAGCTGATGTTCACTTCTGTATCGTTTTCCTTTGGTTCTATTATAACCCTCACGTAATTGAAGCTATTACCTTTTAAAATTTTTCCATAATGTGACGACACTTATCGCTAAAGGTTCGTTTCGGGATCAGGGTAAAATAAATTACAATAAATACTGTTAATTAAATGTACAAACAAATTACAATTACTACAATCAAAATACTTACAATAAATAATAACCTAATTATATTAATTAATATGACCATACGGGAAAGGGGAGTATTACATTAAGTGCACTCGATCTGTTGAATCCAGGGCTGCAAAAAATAGTTATGTTTCTTACCACATAGTCAGCCAATTGTATGATTGAACTATTTAAGAAAAAAAAAGGTAGAGGCGTAAAAGGCACTAATCAGAGTTATCTCCTCAGAGAGTAATGAATTTCACTATACAGCCAGACCCTGTGGTGAATGCAGTGAAGGTGAAAGCACGAAGCGTTGCCACGGAATAGAGAGTACGGTTGCAATAGAAAAAACGTTTGGTTAGTGTGAAGTGAAATTGGACGAGGGAACGGACAGAAGATGGACGGATAATACCGAAAACACAAACATGATACGGTATAGTCCATAGAGAACTGTCATATGAGATGACGGAGTTTCTGACCGGACATGTGCACTTTAGAGTGAACCCTACAAAACGAACAAAAACGAGGAATGCTAAGTTTTTAGCAATTAATATTGTGACAATTATTGCTAAGGTCCGTTTTGGGATCTAGGTAATTAAATAATTAATACACTAAAGTTTACAATTACAAATATTTATTGCACTAAAAGATTACAAAATAATTATTAAACTAATTATAATTAAGTAATACAATAAATCATTTAATAATTCACTTAAAATACATAATAAACAATAAATAACTTACAATCACTTTTATAGATTACACGAACATACAAAACACAGAAACTGAACTCACAAACTGATCTTAACTTTACAATACACTCACAAAAAGACTTTACAAAATACACACACAAAGACAGTGTTACAATCGTTGACTGACACAATGCTCGGTACGCGCCTGCCTACGTCCCATAGACATTCGTCAAAGATCAAACGATTACTACTCTGACCGCACTCGGGGGTCTCTTTATATACCTATTTATAAAAGATCATTCCAGAACAAAGTAGAGAAATCATAAAGTACAAAAAATAAATAACCTTTTATTAATGAATGCTAGAAAAATCCGTAGTAAACAGGTCAAGAATAGGTTTTTTGTAAATAGAAAACGTAAACAACCTGCCACCCTCATAATAGCTGTACACAATACCTGAATTTTTATAGTAGTTATTACAACGTTTATGAATAGACATACTTTTATGGTTACAACTGTCATTATTTTATTGTTGCTATTGTGTGTTGTTATTTTTATTATTCCTTCACTATTTTTATGAATGGAATTCTGGAACCTCCGCGAACAATCCAGTCGATTCTGTCACAATATTTTCTCATCAACGGGATGAGAATTATCTACGTACCTAAATTAACAATTAATTAAATAACAACGCCCTAAGGTGCGGTTCAAAATTTATTTGCGAACCATGGATGACGTTACTGGCTAGAATATAAATTATATGATGTAATTGGCTTTATACAAACTGCTCGTTGAAATTACAAATCACAAAATAGTCCATTTCGTCATCAGTCGGAAAATTAATTCTATAGATTTTATACACAAAATGTCTACTATATCGATTTCTTTATGTAGTCCATTCTTTTAAACCTTAGACCCTTTCGCTTTCAAAGATAATTTGACATAGAGATCAACGTTTAAAACTTTAGTCATCAGCCTTTGACCCAATTGTCAATTTATGTTCTTCCTGTTTAGAAACTTAATATTCCTTTCAGTTATCGGTTGAAACTTATTAAAAATATATTTAAACGTATTTTGGTTAATATTTGCGCATATAAATATATTCTCAATAATTATCATGTATAACAAAATGTAAATACGAACTTTTATGTAAATCCCAGACAACACCTCATACAGTTTAACCAAAAAAATCTGGTGTGAACATTCACACTGCCTTCTCTTGCTAATGCAAATAATTAATAATACAACCTATCATTAGTAATAAAAAAAATAAGAAATAAACAAAAAACTAACCTCGAAAAATTATAATTTTAATCATAAGTAAATGATGTAAAATGAAAAACAATCATAGTTTGGTTTAATAATACACGGAATATCACTCTTTGACGCTAAACTAGGCTCTGTAGAGAAAAATGCTTGCAAATAGAAGTTGTAGATCTTTTAATTTCCTATAAATTTGATTATTATACACTTTTATCGTTAAATTCATACCTAAGTCCGAAATCTTAAAAAAAAAACAGAACATCACTAATTACCACTAAACTAAGCGTTATACAAAAAAGTGTTTGAAATAAAAGTTGTAGGTTTTAAAATTTTCTACAACTTTCATTACATACACTTTTGCGCTGAAAAGCATATTAAGGCTGCAACCGTGGAAAAAAAAGTTTTTCCTGGAGAGCACCTTCTTCCCAAGAATTTCAGCAGACATGGTACCTACTCGATCTTAGTGAGCATAAAAATGTAGTAAATTAGGCGATTTATAAAAAAAATCGTAGAAGCCGTTTTTCAGAAAATTACAAAAAAACTGAAAAATGACACGAATAAACTACTACTTCCGGTTGACCGATTTTGATGAAAATGTTCGTGTCAGTCCTCTAGTAGTAGATAGTACCTAACTTAATTTTCAAGTTTCAACTTCGCACGATGTTACGTTCTTGAGATATTTTGTCCACACACACACACACACACACACACGCGCGCATACACACACACATACAGACTGATAAACACCCATATAAATTGCTAAAAACATGTTTTATGGTTTCGGGGGTCTGAAAACGTGTAGATCCGGCGTGTATGGGCGGCTGTTCAGAGATGGGTCCGCCCATCCAGAAACCACAGCTCAGGAAATAAAAATTTGCGATACACCATGGCACCATGTTCATGGCTCAAGGCGAATCTAGTACCCAAGCAGTTTCGGTGGTGAGGGGAGTTTTTAGATAGGTTTTCACAGAAACCTTTAGATACGACCTTTTAGATAAACCGTTTTTAGACAGGAGTCTCCACACATCCGGCTGTACGAACCAGCGAGAACAGAATAAACAGTGTTTATTCTGTTCTCGCTGGTACGAACTTGCATGTCCTATACTCCCTTTTGGAGTCTCCTGGATGCAAACAAAAATTCGCCATAATGGTTTCCTCTCCACCGACATACAAAAAATTCGTTAGTTACTTTTTGAAAAATCTGATGTCCCTGTTTTCCTTTTTTTGTATTGTTTTATTTTTTTATAAAAACACCTGAAATATTAGGTAAACAAGATGAACGAAATTGAATAGCACGATGTTTTTAGGACAATACAATATGTAAAATACCCAAGTTATATAATTGCCTCGAAAATTAGAGGTAGTAGTTTTTAAATAAAATAATAATTTACAAAATACAATATACCGTGAATATATTACAACAAAGAGAACTTTCCATGTCCACAAATTTGATGAAACAAAAGCAAAATTAAAATGATGTTACCTACAGTAGAAAACAAGAGCAGAAAAAACATAAAAAACCATTTAACCACTGCGGAATAAAATAACAACAAGCTAAATAACGAGTTTGTAGCTGTTTGGAGGCGGGGGAAGCGCATACAGTGTTTTGGTAAACTGGAGAATACATCACAATCTGACCACCGGTGCATCGACCACTGCCACCAGAATATAACAACACATACACAGAATTTCACTGTTTATTTCTGTCCATCTAAATAAATAAATACAAACTTTGGTGTGAAACACTCACACAACTTTCTCTTGCCAATGCAAATAATTAACAATGTAACATAACATTAGAAATAAACAAAAAAACTAACCTCAATATACCTAATAAACTTAATTTTAATCATGAGTGAAAGACGCAAAATGAAAATCAACCTCAGTTTGGCTTAAAAATACGGAGAATCACGCTTTCACGCTAAACTAGGCTCTGTAGAGAAAAATGCTTTAAAAAAAAGTTGTAGATCTTTAAATTTCCTATAAATTTGATTAGATACACTTTTGTCGTAATGCATATTAACGGGTAAAATCTTTAAAAAATAGAATTGTTACACGTTTTCATAAGAAAAAACAGAAAATCGCTAATTACCGCTAACTAAGGTAAGTTATACAAAAAAAATGTTTGAAATAAAAATTGTAGAATTCCAAAATCTCTACAACTTTTATTACATACATTTTTGCGTTAAAAAGCATATTAGAGCCGCAATTTTTAAAAAACAATTTTTTTACGTAATAACAGCCTTTCCAAGAATTTCAGCAGACATGGCGCCTACCCTATCTTGAAAAGCATAAAAAGTTTAGTAAATGAGGCGATTTTTAAATAAATAGTAGAAGCCGTTTTTGAGAAAATCGCAAAAAGTGAAAAACTACACGAATAACTAATACTTCCGGTTGACTGATTTGTTCGTGTCGGGTCCGGTAGTAATATCCAACTTAAGTTTCAAGTTCGTACGATCTTCCGTTTTTGAGATATTCTGTTCACAAGCGCGCGCGCGCACACACACACACACACCAATCGCGAAAAACATGTTTTATTGGCTTCAGGGTTTCTGAAAACGTGCAGATCCAGTGAAAATTCGATTTCGAAAAATCGACATGAAAACAATTTCTTTCCTTCCTATATATTCACATAGGCAAGAGAAAGTAATAAATGCACATTGTAATGAACTGTAAAATACAATCCGTAAAGACTACACTCAATCTGAAGCACCCAATTAATAATAAATTAAACACAGAAATTATTAATTAGAGAAAAGTTCGTAAAAAATATTAACCGACTGGAATTTTAATTACAATAAAATTCGACATAAATAAATTGACAAAAAGTAGAATATATCTAATTAAATAAAATTATCGGATTTCACTCATGTTTTTAATTAATTGATAGTAGATTAAATTTCAGACAATCACGTGTGGTATGTTTTCAACAAACGCCGGTGAAATTTTATTGGAATTTAAATTACAATTTTGCCAAGGCCAATTTCGATGAAATAATACAATCTTGTCGTTACATAAGTAGAGTATATATAATTGTATTACAATAGAAATAAATTACAGAGCTAAATTTGATACAAGAACTTTAAATTAATCAATAAATTAATTAATTTCTACCAAAAGTCCTACAAATTTGGAATGTTACACAATGCAATATTAATAGGTTGTCAATTTTATGTAGGAACTTGTGAAGTCAGAGTAACATTCACGGAATAATCTATCTGTATATTATACAGTATTATATTTTGAATACTGTATATACAGTATTTCACCCACAACAGGTGAAGTGTTAAATAATTAGCACACTAAGTTTCAGGGCTACAAAAACATAGTTTCTTATCACATGGTCAGCAAATAAAATTACTGAATCATTTAAGAACAAAAGAGGTACAGGTGTAAAAGACACTAATCAGAGTTATCTCCTCTGAAAGTAATGAATTTCATTATACAGCCAGACCCTGTGGTGAATGAAGTGAAGGTGTAATTTGCAGAGTGGAAAGTAGATGCTTTTCAGGAGGCCTGGCATGCTAATAACCATAAGTTCTTTTCCACTCAGTGAGCAAGGCAATGGTAAACCACCTCACTCCTCGTTTTACTCAGTGAAGCATCAAGAGTTTCAAACCAGTCTTTCGGTTGATGTCCTAACAACAACAACAAACAATATTCTTCTTTTTCTTCTTATGGTGCCTATAAGATCCGAACACGTTGGTGATCATTCTGGCTAGGCTATGATAACCTTAGTGACAGCTTCTTAAAATAGTAAAATTCTGGTTGAAACACTCACACAACTTTCTCTTGCAAATACAAATAATAATATAACCTAATATTAATAATAAAACATTAGAATAAACAAAAAACTAACCTAAAAACATAACCTTATTTTAATCATGAGTGAATGATGCAAAATGAAAATCAACCTGTTTGGCTTAAAAATACGGAAAATGACTCTTTCACGCTAAACTAGGCTCTGCAGAGAAAAATTCTCTAAATAAAAGTTGTAGATCTCTTAATTTCCTATAAATTTGATAATATACAGTTTTGTTGTAAAATGCATACCTAAGTACGAAATCTTAAAAAACCAATCGTTAACAGGTTTTCATGGAAAAAAACAGAAAATCACTAATTACCGCTAAACTAAGCGTTATACAAAAAAATGTTTGAAATAAAAGTTGTAGGTTTTTAAATTTTCTATAACTTTTATTTCATACACTTTTGCGCAAAAATGTAGGCTACATTAAGGCCGCAATATTAAAAAAAATCATCGCATTATTAACTCAAACTAAGGATGATTTTCATTTTGCATCATTCACTCATGATTAAAATAAGGTTTTGTTTTTGAGGTTAGTTTTATGTTTATTTCTAATGTTTTATTACTAATGTTAGGTTATATTGTTAATTATTTGCATTGGCAAGAGAAAGTCGTGTGAGTGTTTCAAACCAAATTTTTTTCTGTTATAGTTTGACTTCACACCATGGAACACACGTGTAATCGAAAACTTGTAACTGATACACAATGTATCGGATATTTTTGTCATGTACTCTGTACGTTTGTACCTGGTCAAAAATTCCTTCAAGAACTTGCCCCATTTTACAAATACCAACTCGTTCTAACAATACTTTCAAGCTGCTCTAACATACACAATTTTTGAGACTAAATTCTGAATTTTGCGTCAAATATGTTAGAATTCAATGGCAAGTTTTTAAAGGGTAACAGCTCATAACATAAAATGTTTGACAAGAGGTCCCCTTTTCGGATTCCAACACACAAAATTGACAGCCTCAGGCTGTCATTTTTTCTATTTCTTATAGTATTATAATAAATATAAAAAATGATACGAAAAAGGTTCCGATGAGAGTGGAGAGGGATTTTACGAGGGGGGGTATATATGACATCTTTGCTATACTAAGGTGGAAGGGAACAAGTTGGGACGCCAGCTGGCACGGAACTCAATGATATTAGGATATCATAGACTGCCCTTTCTTAAGATTATTAATAATGGTATGACGAAAAGCCCATTCTGTCTCTGGCATGCTCAAAGAAGAGACAATGGTTCTGTCTTCACACTTAAAATTATTGTACTAACAATAATCAGTTCTCTCTTTCACTCTGAAAGTCCCGCCCCTTCTAAAATAGAGCGTCAATCATTGGAACAACAGTCATCCGAACTATTTATTTTTAACAGAACGCATGGTTTGGCTGTGAGGAGAGAAACTTTTAATAATAATAAATATTATTATTTCATTTAATAATGGTATTACACATACAGGGTGGTCCATATGTCGGTCCCCAAAATTTACGGAAATCGCAGAAACGTTAATAAAGCTCAATTTACACATGTAGGACTGCGCAGCCCGTGCTGCTACCGTGTCGCGACAGTTTTAAATTAAAAATGGTCTAATCCATTTGAATTCTTAGGAAAAATCGTTTTTAATTTACACATGTACGACTGTGCTAGTACTGTGCGCAGACCGTGCTGTCTTCGACTACTAGCGAAAGGATTCATCAAGGTTATGACAGAGACAGTCAGACACAGTCAGCGCACAGCACCCTACGGTTTAGACCGGCCTAAGGCCGCCCTAGACCGTCATAAATCAACCACAACCAGTTGATCACTGTTTATTTACCAGACTGTGGGAGAAATATCAGGAATTTATAGAGTGCAATTGGCCACTGAGCCTATTAAACTACGAACGAGAGACTACTACTGCACGGTGTGCAGTCGACACAGCATCGACGGTCCGAGGCGCACAGTACCATATATGTTATTTGAAACGGTCGAACGCAGTCGCGACACGGTAGCAGCACGGTCTACGCACAGTCCTACATCTATAAATCCAGCTTAAGAAACCTATGACAAAAAAAAATTTATTATATGAATTGTACATATATATTACCTTGAAAATACTATAGCAGGTGTTCAAAATGTCCACCATGATTTTCTATAAACTTTATACAGCGACTTAAAACTGATTCACAAATTGTCAACACTAACATTTACACAGTAAAATGCAATTTCAATTGAACTTTTTAGTTCGAGCAGGTTTTGTGGCTTGGAAGAATACACTAGCTCCTTTACAATGCCTCACAGTGAAAAATCACATGGCGTTAAGCTGGCGAGTGCGCAGGCCATTCGATTGTACCACGACGACCAATCCATTCATCAACTTTGGAATTTAAAAACTCACGAACTTCGGTACCGAAATGTGCTGGGGCGCCATCTTGCTGCCAGATGAACGATTAGGTGTTGCAAACAGGATTGTTTTCAAGTTTCGTAAATACTACTTCCTGCAGCATTTGTAAGTAATTTTCCGAGTCAACATTTCCCTAATAAAAATAAGGACCTATAAGTGCAGTACTCGAAATACCCCCCTAATGCCATAACACCAGGCACATTAAGCTCTTTTTGAATTACAATATGAGGATTTGTATCCGACCAGTACACGCAGTTATGCCGATTAATACGTTCACGGAGTTTGAAAACATGCCTCATCAGACCATAAAATTGATCGCAAAAAGTTTGGATCGGCTTCTGCACGGATAAGGACTGTCTCACAGATTTCTATCCGCCTGCCACTATCGTCCTCATGAAGCCCTTGGAGTAACGATAGACGAAATGGCTTCAATTTTAATTCCTTCATCATCCTTTGCACGCTAGTTCGTGATAACTTTACATCAGAAGACGCCTTACGAGTTGATATACCAGGACTGGATACTAACGCTTCAGCAACCTTTTGTAGGATATGGTCACTGCAAATCGATCGTGGGCGACCACACTTCGAGACATTTAATACGCTACCTGTGTTTTCAAATTTTTTATTTAACGTTCGTAAATGTTGTAGAGTCGGTTACGACACACCTGGATACTTATCACTAAATTCTTCCAATACTTAAGCAGTATTTTTATGATGCTTCTACCACAACTGAAGCATATAAACTCAATGTTCAGTTGTAAACATTTTAAAAGTAGGTCTACCGTTAGAAACGAAAAAATAGTTAGATGAAATAAATTTCCACAAGCCATTAGGCGCGACGTTTCATGCAAGAATTTTTTACTTCTGCACTCTGTAAAAAAACCTTATTAAAATTGCTGAATTCCATTTGGAGTAGTAAACATTATTAACCACAAGAAATTCTGAATTATTGTTGATAAAGGATAAAAATTGTTCGTAAATTTATGTAAAATTATAGAAGATTAGAGAGAATGGTAACACGGGTACCCGTACCTTTGATTCATTCTTATATAAAAACACTATTCTATAATTTGGCACCGATTATTTTTTTCTAATAAAAAAAAAATTAAATATAAAGAAAAGAAGAATTTATCCTTAGCCTAGTTTAAGATTGAAAAAACTTGATTTTAAAGAACTTACTGTTTTAGTGCCAGATTTTTATACGGGAATAAAATGGAATGCAGTAGCGGTAGCAAAATGAAATCAGATTTTTAAATTAATTTCTTTGTACGTTCTAACACGTACTACGTTGAAATTCTTTATAAGCAACCCACACAATTTAGTACACCAGTTGTTTTCATTTTCACGTCTAAATGAAAACATAACTTATATAAATGGAACCATTTATGTAGTTAACTGGAAGGGTTATATAAATAACATGTTAGGCCCATATCATACTGGTCAGACCGTCCACAAAACACATTACGTTATAAATAATACAAATCTAGTGTGAAACACTCCCACTACTTTCTCTAGCCAATGCAAATAATGATCAATATTAACATAATATTAGTAATAAAAAATTAGAAATAAACAAAAAAACTACCCTCAAAAAATAAACTAATTTAAATGATGCAAAATGAAAACCAAACTTAGTTTGGCTTAATAATACGGAAAATCACTCTGACGTTAAACTAGGCTCTGTAGAGAAAAATCCTCTTAATATAATCAAAAACGTAAAAATTACACGGATAACTACTATTTCCGGGTGACCGATTTTGATGTAAACGTTTGTCTGGTTAACTTAACTTAAGCTTTGCGATTGACTGACAAACGGCTCCCACGATTTTTTTTTAAATCACCTCATTTACTACATTTTTTATGCTCTACAAGTTAAGAGTTAGCGCCACGTCTGGTGAAATTCTTGGAGAGGCTGTTTTTTGGTAAAAACTTTGTTTTTTTTAAGATTGCGACTTTAATATGCACTTTAACGCAAAAATGTATACAATAAAAGTTGAAGAGAATTTAAAAATCTACAATTTTGTTTCAAAACATTTTTTTGTATGACGTTTAGCGGTGTAAAAATCGATTTTTTTTAACGATTTCAGCCTTAGTAAGCATTGCACGACAAAAAAATATATGATCAAATTTATAGGAAATTAGAAGATCTACAACTTTTATTTAAAGTATTTTTCTCTACAGAGCCTAGTTTAGCGTGAAAGATTGATTGTCCGTATTTTCAAGCCAAACTGAGGTTGATTTTCATTTTGCGACTTTCACTCATGATTAAAATAAGGTTATGTCTATTCAGGTTAGTTTTTTGTTTATTTCTAATGTTTTATTTTATTGTTAATTATTTGCATTGGCAAGAGAAAGTTGCGTGAGTGTTTCACATTAGATTTTTTTTATTATTTCTGTAGACTATAATTTACAAACAGTACTGATTTTTAAGCGAATAAAACAATTATATTTAAATAAATTAATCAAATTATTTATAATACAATAGCCACTGGACTACAGTATAATAAATCTGAATGCAATATAACGGGTGCGGCAGCATAACTTCCTTTTTTAAAATGCGCGCCATTCAGTTAGTTGATGTCATAGCGGAGCGCTAGTGGTCTCGTTCAAGACGGGGTACTGTAAAGTTTTGTCCCGACACGGTTCAGTCGCCATCATGCGTTGGAATAGTGAGGAGCGTGCCTTTGCCATTGAGGCCTACTTTTCAAGCGGATGTTCGGTTATTGCAACACAGCGTGCATTTCGGAATCGTTTTAATTTAGCCCCGTTGGCTCCCGTCCCAGACCGCAAATCAATTGTTACATGGGTCACTACATTCAGACAAACTGCAAGTGCGACAAAACGAAGAACTGGAGTCCCTCGGCCCGTTAGATCACCTGAGAACATTGAAGCAGTGAGAGCGTCAATGTTGCGATCACCACGGCGTTCTGCGCGCAAACACGCATATGCCCTTGGACTATCCGATCGTTCTGTGAGAAGAATTCTTCGTGATGATCTTTATTTTCATCCCTATAAGATGGCGATAGTGCAGGAACTTTCAGAACGTGACTTCAATTCTCGGATGAACGCGTGTGAGCTTCTTCTTGATGTCGTTCCCGAGGGTGCTATTGTTTTTTTTAGCGATGAAGCCCATTTTCATTTGTGTGGGTCGGTTAACAAACAAAACATGCGCTACTGGGCTGACACCAACCCTCGAGAATTGCATCAAAGGCCTTTGCATTCACCCAAAGTCACAGTGTGGTGTGCAATTTCCTCAGCTGGAATTATTGGTCCCTGGTTTTTTGAGGAAAATGAGGTTACAGTGACAGTGAATTCGGACCGGTATGTAAACATGCTACAGAATTTTTTTTTCCCACGGCTAGAAGAGTTGGATTTGGGGGACACTTGGTTCCAACAAGATGGTGCAACAGCACACACTTCAAGAGCATCGATGGCTGTTTTGAGGGAACACTTTCCAGAGCGCCTTATCTCAATTAGAGGCGATTTGGAATGGCCGGCACACTCTCCCGATCTGTCCCCTTGTTATTTTTTTCTATGGGGTTTTTTGAAATCCCGTGTTTATGTGAACCGTCCAAGAACCCTACAAGATTTGAAGACCAACATCCAAGAAGAAATTGCCAACATAACACCTGCTATGCTAACAAGAGCCATGACAAACGCCAGAAATCGGTTTACGCAATGTATGGAGAATGGGGGACGTCACCTAACAGATTTGATCTTCAAAACAATGTAAATAAAAACTTTATACATGTACCTACATTATAAAAAATAAATAAATATTTTCCGATGCATACAATAGTTTTTATTGAGTTTTGAAAAAAGGAAGTTATGCTGCCGCACCCTGTACTTTACAAGCTAGGGCGTTATCAAAGCAATAGAATACACATTTGAAAATATATGGAGAACATTTAAGATGGTCCATTAATTCATATTATTGCAATGGAACTGAGTATCAGTTAAATAACATAATGGTCGCCATTTATTTAAGAACTATACAGCAGCTTTATTAACTGGCAGATTATGGTGGTGACACATTTATGAACCATTAATTTTTTGTTCGTTTAACAATTACTAAATTATATAAATCATTGCTGCATAAAATTTATACAATAAAATTCTTTTAATAAATTGTAAATAAACTGCATTAACTGTCAAGTGAATCTTTCACAACTACCAATTTTAATGCTGGATACAAATTTATATTAAGTTTAACCAGAGCAAAATTCCACTTAATGGTTAATTCACAGATACGAGGGTCATCTCTTAAAGTAAAGACAGTTTTGAAGTAAAAAATTATTCAGAAAAATACGTAAAAACATTTGTTGTTGTTAAGGTCAACAACCGAAAGCTGGTTTGAACCTTTAAAGTTTACTAAGTAAAAACGAGGAGTGAGGTGGTTTACTATTGCCTTTCTCACCGAGGTGAAAGTATGCTTATTAGCATGCTAGGCCCTCCGAAAAGCACTTACTTTCCACCCTGCAAATAACACCTTCATTTCATTCACCACAGGGTCTGGCTGAGTAGTGAAATTCATCTCTCAGAGGAGATAACTCTGAGTGGTGTCATTTACACCTCTACCTCTCCTGTTCGAAGGGGAGACATTTAATTCGAGGTAATTCATTCATTTATTGATTTATTAAGGATTCTTAATTTCTTGTTTTTAAGTTAACGTCCCGGCAAAAAGGTTGGCTATATTTTAAAATAGGTTACGGTAATTTTAGGATAATTTTGTTAGTAGTTACGTGATTTAGTTAGTAATTTATTTTCATTAAATATTTACTGTAAAGTAAGGGATATAGTCTTTTTTATTTATTTCTTATGCTCTGCTGACAGAGCTGGCGCCCAACAATTTTTTATTAATTATTTTTTTAGTTCCCATTTAAGTAGGGCCTATTTGCTTACCGGGAGAAGTTGAAGGTGGTGCAAAGTATGTAGATTGAAGTAATAAAATAATTTTTATTCCCAGTATGTGTACGTTGCAATCTGTTCAATTCAGAACAATAACCTATCCCATGACCCAATTAGATGAGGATGATATGTATGACGTGTAAATGAGGTGTAGTCTTGTAAAGACTCAGGCCGACCATTCCTGAGAGAGTATGGTTAATTGAACCCCAACCATCAAGGACGCCGGTAACTACTGTCTAACATTCATATCCGTATAAAAGTATAGGTATCAGACGAACTAATGTCCCATAGCCGAGCGAGTGAAAGGGAGATATGTGGCAGAACTACGCATGCGCTTAAAGGTCTTTACCGTTATAATCCAAATCTGAAAACATACTACAGTCGTTATCTTGCTTGTTAGTTTACTGGATGCATAAACGCTTGCTCACAGCAATGAGTAAAATTAAAGACAATGTTATTGGAACGGCGCGTATGGCTTTTGCGGTGAGAGCGTTATGCATTGTCTCACTCCCACGGCTAGGGGACATTAGTTCATCCGAATACTGTTAACTACCTTTACTAGGATTTGAACCAGGAACCTTCGTTTCCGAAAATCAGCTGTTAAACAGCTGATTTTACCTCTAGACCAACCCGGTGGGTTTAAATAAAATAATTGAAAAAGATTTGTTAATTTTTAAAACGGTTCTTTCTTGAAAAATGGGGTTTATGTTGTAATGTTCAAATAAAGTATACTAGATTCTTGAAAAGTAAATATTAAAACATACAATCGCTAAATATAGATAAATGAAGAAACGGTAATAGATATAAAAGGGTAAAAAAATGAATAAAATTGAAGAAAAGGAGAGAAAGATAAAAAAAAATGGAGAGACGAGCCATTTTCTTCGTGGTCGACAGAGCGTATGGTTATCACCATGAATAAGGAAAGACAGGAGGTGGGTTTTTGGATTACTAGATGTGGGAGGGCATGTAGAAAAGATTGGAAGGCGTTGGTAGATGTACAATGGGGAGGGGGATACAGAAGGGGTTAATAGTTATGGATGGTTTGGGCGAAACGTTTCAGGGTGAGAACGTTTGTTGCAGTGATTTGTGCCTAGGGGTGGGCAGCTAGCAGTCAAGGCAACCAGGCTGAAGGAAACAAGCAAGGATGAGGAGGAGGTACATAGAACTCATCAGACTATCCGGCTGTGAAATGTCTTTCTCGCCTAACGTTACAGCCTAACTGCGCCCCCAAGCTAAAGTAACGTTCATCTTTTCCTTTTTCCTTTATTTATCCTTTGCTCGGTTCTTTCCTTAACATTTTCTTCGAGTAACTCATTCGCTACTAAATATTCTTCCTAAACATCCTTCCAGAACATTCTTTGAACTGTCAACTGATATCGGTAATACTATGTATAAATGGATACCCCTGTTGAAATTTACAACTTAATTCCCCATTCTACCTTACTGTGTTTGTTACGCCCTACTTAAGATGGGAAATACACCTACATACCTTATTCAACTGAAAATAAATCAAACGTTTACATTTTACAACATACAAACGAGTATTTAAGCTTAAAATCTCAACGATACAAAACAATAATTTCACACAAAACCTGTATAATTAAATATTCGACGTTGCCACGACAAATTCTTATAATCGTGTTTCAAACCTTTATTATACTTAATTAATTTCATATTAATTTTGTTTATTTATTCATTGAAATACTTAGGAATTATACTAAAGACACTGAAGTAAGATGTTTTCAAACTAGTCATCCAGGTATTGAATTCAACTATATCCGGGATTCCAATTGTAAAATGAAAATTTCAAAAGATATACGGTTTTGATAAGATAATTTCATCAAATATTAATTAATTCTTAAAAGATTTAGGTAAAGATGCTAATTGTAAAAAACAGCTCTTTCCAAAGCAGTAGCTATAATTTTTATATTATATCGAAATGAAATTAACCACACTGTCATCTGATTAGATAACAGGTCTGTTCAAAAAATTTCCGAACTTTTTTTATAGCGTTACTACAGTTAGTTCCACAGAAATCCGCCAGGGCTTATTGTGTTACTAGAGCTAGTATTGTTTATTATTTACATTGATAAAAGTAAGTTGTAGGAGTGTTTCACACCAGATTTTAATTGCTATTTTTTACTTTCTCTTGCCTATACGAATGTATAGGAAGGAAAGTATTGTTTTCATGTCGAAAATCAAGTTTTCACCGGATCTACACGTTTTCAGACCCCCTGAACCCAAAAAACATGTTTTTAGCGATTGGTCTGTGTGTGTGTGTGTGAACAGAATATCTCAAGAACGGAACATTGTACGAACTTGAAACTTAAGTTACATACCACTACCGGACCCGACACGAACTTTTTCATCAAAATTGGTCAACCGGAAATAGTAGTTTATTCGTGTAATTTTTCACTGTTTTGCGATTTTCTCAAAAAGTGGCCCTATGATTTTTTTTTAAAATGGCCTGGTTTACTAAATTTTGTATGCTCTACAAGATAGCGTAGGCGCCATGTTTGCTGAAATTCATGGTTAGGCTGTTTTCACGTAAAAAAAGAGTTTTTAGTGTTTTTTAAGATTGCGGCTTTAATATAAATTTTTGCGCAAAAATGTATATAAAAGTTGTAGAGAATTTAAAATCCTACAACTTTTATTTCAAACATTTTTTGTATGACGCTTAGTTTAGCGGTAATTAGCGATTTTCTGTTTTTTTTCATCACGAAAACGTGTGAAAAATCGATTTTTTTTTAATTTCGGCCTTGGTATGCATTTTACGATAAAAGTATAGTCTATATAATAAAATTTATACAGGAAATACAACTTTTATTTAGAGCATTTTTCTCTACAGAACCTAGTTTAGCGTGAAAGAGTGGTTTTCCGTATTTTAAAGCCAAACTGAGGTTGATTTTCATTTTGCGTCTTTCACTCACGATTAAAATTAGGTTATGTTTATTGAGTTTAGTTTTTTGTTTATTTCTAATGTTTTATAACTAATGTTACATTATATAGTTAATTATTTGCATTGGTAAGAGAAAGTTGTGTGAATGTTTCACACCAGATTTTTTTTATAGCGTTCCTACAGTTAGTTCCACAGAAATCCGCCAGGGCTTATTGTGTTATAGAACTAGTATTGTTTATTATTTACATAGATAAAAGTAAGTCATAGGAGTGTTTCATACCAGATTTTAATTGCTATTTTTTTTTTTTTGTATACCACTATATTAATTTATTTTTGAGTTATATACATAAATTTCAGTTACGATGTTACAGAACGTATATAACAATAAATACATGTGATAGGAATAACAACAATAAATCCCCTACTAACTGCCAGAGGTAATTTATGTCAGCCGATTATAACATGCAGCCAGGTGTGAAATACAACCTCACCTACAACTGGTGAAACACAGTAGGCTACCCGTACTAACGCCGGTAGTATCACTGAAATTACCTCACCATAATAAATACGTGGATGTTATTTAGAATGCAAGCATGCATGTGACAAAATGCCTCCCTAACTGGGTATTGCCATTAATCGTAAACACACATTTATGCAAACACACAGAAACACGCATTTTGCATAATACACACCGTGACAGACAGTACGGCGTGATCTCCTAATAATTTTACAACAGGTTTTTTTTAAATTCCTAATGTGTGTACGTTGCAATCTGTTCAATTGAGAACAACAAGCAACCCCATGACCCAATGAGATGAAGATGATGTGTATGACGTATAAATGAGGTGTAGTCTTGTACAGACCCAGGTTGACCACTCCTGAGAGAGTATGGTTAATTGAATCCCAACCGTCAAAGTACCCCGTTAACCCCTGTCTAGTATTCAAATCCATATAAAAGTAACTTATGTACACTAAGATTTGAACCAGGAACCTTCGTCTCCGAAAATCAGCAGTTAAACAGCTGACTGACGGCGACGTCTTTACCTATAGACCAACCCGGTGGGTTAATTACAACAGGTTAACTCAAAAAAACTTTTTTCTAACATCTGAGATTATTTACAATCAGTTTAAAAACAAAAACTATAAGTAAATAACATAAAAGTGTCCACACGACGAAGACAATACCCAATGGTATAGCTTCGAAAAGAAAAACAAAATCAGTTATAATTTTTGAAAACATTAACTAACCGACCGGGTTCGTCTAGAGGTAAAATCATCGCCAAAATCAGCTGTTTAACAGCTGATTTTCGGAGACGAGGGTTCCTGGTTTTAATCCTAGTATAGGTAGTTACTTCTACATGGATTTGAATACTAGACAGTGGTTACCGGTGTACTTTGATGGTTGGGGTTTAATTAACCATACTCTCTCAGGAATGGTCGGCTTGGGTCTGTACAAGACTACACCTCATTTACAAGTCATACACATCATCCTCATCTCATTGGGTCATGGGGTTGCTTATTGTTCTAAATTGAACAGATTGCAACATACACAAATTAAGAATAAAAAAAAAACAACATTAACTAGATATAACATGAATAGCAGTAATAGAAAAGGTATTAAAATAAATAGCGGCGATAGTACGAGGTGCGGCTATTGAATAACGAGACTGACGTAGTAAAAAAATTTATTTTTATTTAATACATTATCACTTATTGTCACCTTCAATATACACCCCTTCTCTATCCCTACAACGCTCCATGCGAATTTTCCATTGTTGGAAACAGTGCTGGAAGTCATCTTCTGTCAGCTCCTTCAGGACACGTACCGTTTTCTCTTTTACAGCTTCCACACACTCAAATCTTGTCCCTTTTAATGCAGATTTTACCCTAGGGAACAGGTAGAAGATAACAACATGTGATGAAACGTGGTTTTATACTTATGATTCGGGAACGAAGCGCCAATCCATGCACTGGAAGAACCGAACTTCACCGAGAGCCAAAAAAGCTCAAATGAGCAAGTCAAAATTTAAAGCAATGATGATTGTTTTTTTTTTATATCCATGGGATTGTGTACCTTCACTGGGTTCCTGACGGTCAAAAAATTAATCAATATTACTACCTTGAGGTACTTTCTAAACTACGTCAAAGGGTAAGAAAAAAAACGCCCCGAAATGCGGAAGGACAAATTATGGGTTCTTCTCCAAGACAATGCGCCAGCTCATTCCGCGTTATCTGTCAAGAGGTTCCTAGTCAAGTACAGCATCTCAGTGTTAGAACATCCACATTATTCACCAGATCTTGCACCATATGACTTCTACCATGTTCCGTTCTTGAGATATTTTGCACACACACGCAGGCGCGCGCGCACAAATACACACAGACGGACCAATCGCTAAAAACATGTTTTTTGGGTTCAGGGGGTCTGAAAACGTGTAGATTCGGTGAAAACTTGATTTCGAAAAATCGACATGAAAAAAATACTTTTCTTCATATATATTAATATAGGCAAAACAAAGTAATAAATTTAAATTTATTTTTTCGTAGTTTACTGAAAAACAAATCAACTGGTTTTTATCATTGCCAACAGTTTTACTTGATTTCATTTAATGAAAATTATGTTTTTCAAAAAATTACCGTTCCGTTAAAAATTAATTTTAGACACATAAGTGGTTCTGTTATAGAGAAAAAAATATTTTTACCTCTAAAATAAAATTGAAAAACGTTGATGAAACATTTTTATCTCTGCAGGAAGAATATTTAAACCAACTGTCACACATACATGGTTCGCACCAATATGAACTGAAATATGCACAAAAATGATTCAAAAATATAAATTTTTATGAAATGAATTTCCAAGCGACACACGTTATTAAAAATATATGATAGGGTGATAAAAAAACTGTAATTAAAATTGTAAAACATGTATCGCAAACCATACAATGGCAAATTTTCAAGCAGAACATATTTGACTTAATATAACCCATTTTGATGCGGTATCCTTAAAGGAAATAAAAAATCTGATTTGAAACTCAAGGCTTTCTGTTGGCAATGTAAATAATGAAGGATAATTTTAGTTTTTTGCCCATAACAATGAGATGAAGTGCTTGCTAGTTCCAGGGCTACAAAAAATAGTTCTGTTTCTTATCACATTGTCAGCCAATTATATGACTGAAGCATTTAAGAACAAAAGAGGTATAAGTGTAAAAGAGACACACACAAATCGGCAATGACATGTATTTTTGACTAAGGGTATTTAAATAAAATGCATTTCCTGTGAGACTTGATTTCAGATAACCGACTTAAAAATATCCCTGTACCTGTATTTTATAAACGCATTCCTTTTATCATCAGTCTTTCGACTGGTTTGATACAGTTCTCCAAACTGTCTAACTTGCGTAAGTCGTTTCATATCTACATACAACACTGTATATCTTTTGTAACTTGCTTTAAATATTCTAACCTTTGCTTTAAAAAACCTGACAATAAAGAATATCTTCTTCTGTACGTGCGTTATTTTGTTTGTGTACGATAAAAATTTCCCATAACAGGTAGGTGAGAGTGTTAAATTGTTTGAACTCGATCTGATAGTTCCAGGGCTACAAAAAGTTGGTCTGTTTCTTATCACAAGGTGAATCAATAATATGACTGAAGCATTTAGGAATAAAACAAGTAGAGTTGAAAATACACTAGTTAGAGTTATCTCCTCTGTGAGAGAAATGGATTTTATTACACAGCCAGACCCTGTGGTGAATGAAGTGAACGTGTCATTTGCAGGGTGGAAGTAGATGCTTTTCAAAGGGCATGCTGATAAGCAAACTTTTCCACTCGGTGAGGAAGGCAATTGTTAACCACTTCAATTCCAGTTTTACTTAGTAAAGCCACTAGAGGTTCGAACCAGATTTTGGCTGATGACCTAAACAACAAGATAAAAACATTTGTTACCCTGGCAGTTAAGTAACACATTCGACTTTCTACAACTTGTTCCTAAAGGGTAGAAAGAGGGTAATTATTCTAAAACGGTACCTAAATATTATTTCTTACTTCATGAAAATTAATAAGAACAAAACGAAAGTATTGTGCAGCAGCAGGAGTGGTTTAGAAGAGATATAAAATGTAAAAGTAGGCAACGAAAACTTACAGGAAGTTGGAGAATTCTGCTATCTAGGGAGTAAAATAACAAAGGATGGTAGAAGCACAAGTGATATAAAAAGTAGAATTACTCAAGCTAGAAAAGCCTTTGAAATAAAAAACAGCTTACTGACTACAAACATTGATTGACAGATTAGGAAATATTTCTTAAAACATTATGTTTGGAGTGTAGCATTATACGGGAGTGAAACATGGGTGAAAGGGGCTGTAGAAAAGAAGAGGATAGAAGGTTTTAAAATGTGAATTTATAGGAAAATGTTAAAGATTAGGTGGGTGGACAAAATAAGTAATTTAGAGGTTCTTAGGCGAGTGGATGAAAAAAGAAGTATATGGAAGCATCTTACCAGAAGAAGGGATAGGCTAGTGGGGCATATCTTAAGACATCCAGGTATTGGGCTATCAATAATGGAGGTTAATATTGAGGGAGTGAATTGTAGGGTGTTACAGGTATGTAGATATGAAACGACTTGCGCAAGATAGAACAGCTTGGAGAACTGCATTAAACCAGTCGAGAGACTGATGACAAAAATCAATGAGAATCAAGTACCTTTAACAACAGAGTTAAAACAAGAGAAGTGAGGGTTGAAACCGAAAAAGCAGTAAACCAGTTTATTTAACGCCCTGTGAGGTTATTTCATAGGCAATTTTTGAGACTATAAACTTTAAACAAACATTTGACATAGTAACTTTTTTACCACCCTGTACAAACAAATGAAAAACCGTACGCCTGCACAACCCGACTGTCGCATAACCATACATGTTTTTCACATATTCACTTAGGCATGAAGTTAATATTTCATTTCAATTTGAAAATAAATCCTGTACATTATATATATTTTTCTACTTCTGTAGATACCACGTACATTCTGTCACATATTTGAGAGAAAATATTCCAAAGAATGAAAAAATCCATGTATGTGTAAAATTGAAAGCTTAAATTCATGAAAAAACCCACACAAATTTTTGAAATATTTAAAATTTACTGGAGTATATTTTGCTAAAAAATATTTACGATAAAAATTACACTATATTAATAATTGTTTCCCATAGCAGGCAGATGAAGTGTTAAATTCTTTTATTTACACTCGATCTGCCCATAACAGAAGACAGGTGGAGTGTCAAATTATTTACACTCAATCTGTTCGTTGCAGGGCTAAAATAAATAGTTCTGTTTCTTATTACATGGTCAGCCAATTAAATGACTGAATCGTTTAAGAACAGAAGAGGTAGAGGTGTAAAAGACACTAGTCAGAGTTATCTTCTCTGAAAGTAATGAATTTCACTTTACAGCCAGACCCTGTGGTGAATGAAGTGAAGTTGTCATTTACAGAGTGGAAAATATGTGCTTTTCAGAGGGCTCGGCATGCTGATAAGCGTACTTTTCCACTCAGTGAGGAAGGCAATGGTAAACCACCTCACTCCGCGTTTTACTTAGTAAAACCTCTACAGGTTCAAACCAGGCTTTCGGCTGTTGACCTAAACAACAACTGCTTGTTCAAGGGCCACAAAAAATAGTTCTGTTTCTTATCATATGGTCAGCTAATTATGACTGATTCATTTAAAAACAGAAAAGGTAGATTTATGAAAAGACACTATACTACGTAAAATGAAAGACAAAGCCTGTGTTCGAAACCGCGTACTTCATCAAGTAAAAAACATAAAGATTTCTGGTACGGCTCGTTTTAAAGCTTGGTTTTTTGTTATTTTATACATATTAATTACGAAACACGGAAGTGTATTAGCCATTTTTTAACGATCTGGAAACCAAATATGTGCCCGTTTTTTTTAAGCGCATTTTTCACTTAGTCCATATATCAGAACATGTAGCACGATCAATGTTAAGAGGAAAAATATAGCATTTTAGATAAGTGTTCCTGCAAGTTTTATAATTAATTTCAGCTAAAATTTAGCCGTTTAGTACGAAGGCGTTAGTACAACCCGTTTTGTCATCTTAATTTCTTTTTAATCCCTAATTTGTGTACGTTGCAATCTTTTAAATTCAGAAAAATAAGCAACCCCATGACCCAATGAGCTGCTAATAACAGACAAGTGGAGTGTCAAATTATTTACACTTAATCTGTTCGTTGCAGGGGTAAAATAAATAGTTCTGTTTCTTATCACATGGTCAGCCAATTAAATGACTGAATAACTTTAAAACGGAAGAGGTAAAGGTGTAAAAGACACTTATCAGAGTTATACAGCCAGACCCAGCGGTGAATGAAGTGAAGATGTCATTTGCAGAGTGGAAAATAAGTTTTTTTCAGCAACGAGGACCCGGCATGCTGATAAGCGTACTTTTCCATTCAGTGAGGAAGGCAATTGTAAACTGCCTAACTCCTCGTTTTACTTAGTAAAACTTCTCCTGGTTCAAACCATCGTTTCGGCTGATGACCTAAACAACAAAGACCCAATGAGACGAGGATGAGTATGACGTGTAAATGAGGTGTAGTCTTGTACAGATTCAGGCTGACATTCCTGAGAGAGTACAGTTAATTGAACCTCAACCATCTGAGAACTTTTTTAGGATTTGAACTGGGAACCTTCGTCTCCGAAAATCAGCTGTTAAACAGCTGACTCACGGCGACGATTTTACCTCTAGATTAACCCGGTGGGTCATATTAATTCTAACCCTAGAGCCGGCAATCGTCGATTTTGAGACGATGTTACCGCTTCTTGAACCGGTCGCGACGCAAAAAAGGATTTACTTCATAGCATTGCTGTTTTGTACAATAGTTTAGTAATGCATAAAGTAATTTTTTACGTATAATACAATAGTTTTAGTTGCATATTTTTCTGTTTCTGTTTCTCTGTTGAGAAACCACGCTGTCCTAGAGCTGAATTTGGTTGTTACTTGGTTTACATGATGTGTTTTTGTATGTTTTCTTCAGTTTTGAACACAGATTTATTTTTTTGGTTTTATTTTTAAATAAACATTAAATGTAACGATTCGTATATATTGAATTTCGAAAGTAGAGCATAAGAAAGCTTCAAACAATAAAGTCATCTGAAATTTTAGAAAAATATTTTTCTAAAAATTATTTTCAAAATAATCTTAGCATCTCTTACTGTCAGATTAAAATTTCAGTAATATATTTATTCTATTTTCCTAAGTTTTCTTGTTATTTTGATGTCACGTGAGATGGTTTGTGATGTATAGCAAATTTTTAACGATTTCTTTACGATTGGGTGACAAGAAATTCTCTGCCGGTCAAGAAAAATGTTATTGCCGGCTGTAGAGTTAAGAGAGGAGTCTACTCAAAAAATGTTTTTTTTTTAATTCTCTTTAGATAAGTAATCTGATTGTTTTTCAAGTGAATAAACATTAAATTTAAAAATTTTTCATATAAAAAAATGTTAATTTTGTTCGCTACAACCCCAAATATAAGGGCGGAAGGAGGAAAATCATATCTTCGTTATTTGCTTATAACTTAGTTATTTTAGAGGTACAGACCTGGTTTTTATGTCAAAATAATCAGAAAATTATATGTTATTTTTTTGAAGGTTTCATTTATATATTTAACTTTGCAATGGAGAGAAAAATATTTTTTTAAATATTTTCCTCCCAAAATACAGATAAGGTCATTATTTTTTAATTTTTTAAAAACTCCTATAAGTTTCAACATGGCCAACCTACAAATAAACGAGCAATAAATTCTGAATACAGTGGGGAAAAAATCATCAAGATAGCATTTATATAAAGAAAGTTATAAGGATTTTCTTATGAAGAAAACCTGAAATACTAAATGCCGAGAAAATTGAATGCAAAGTTTCATGGTACCTTGACGTGAGTACATAACCACTTACACTTGCAACGATTATGTAAAATAATGTTTTACAAATTTCTAGTTATCGTACATAAAAACAAAATATATAGCTGGATTAAGAAAATTCTGAAGTTTTATAATCAACAAAACTTTTTTTTGATTATTTTTTAATTTTTAGAGATAAAACTGGGTAGACCCCCTTACGTAAAAATTTTAAAAATAACGAACAAAGTAGGTTAAAAACAGATAAATAAAATCAATCGTAAGATGACAGAAATTTATGAAGTCACTGAAATATTGAAAATTTTTGATCGTTAATCATAGAAATGAGATTAGAATACCCAGACGGACGCAAAGAGACAATAATTTGAGAATGCAGCGCCAACACGAAATTGTTTTAGTAGGTATAACACATAAATAAATAATGACAGATATAATAAGTCTTTTCAGATCTAATAATAAACGGGAATAATAAATATAAAGGATATCAAATAAAAACGAAGATAACGTAGGTTAGTGACTTAAAAGAATAGAAGTTTATTTTTAATACTATTATAACCAACAATTTACTACCGATTGCTAATATTTCAGACTAAACGGAGTAGTTTCGAAGGTCGAAAATGAAAGAAAAAGACGAAATAAGTAGGGGGAGATTTAGAAGAAGAAGACGACGAAAAAATAGAACTGAGATAAACAATTAAAATTACTCCCAATAGAAAATAGCTAGAATCTTGCGCGAGCCAAGCCAAGGAAGATAGTCCGGCACGCACAGGTTTCAGTAATAGTTGTATACCAAAATTAGAACATTAAATAGAGAGGAAAACACACGAGGGATAATTAAAAAAAGACAGAAATATAGAAGAAAAAATATCCCAGTGAAACACACAAGAGTTGTAATCTATCCACACAATATTCGTAAAGTGTGGGGGTAGATAACCACACACACACACACACACACACACACGCTTAAAAAATATTAGTATTTTCTATAACTACTTACAACAGATTTGAATTTACCTTGGTTAATAACTAAACACTATATGGTACCTTGACGTGAGTACATAACCTCTTAGCGTTCAGACAACAAAACAGTTCGCTGTAGTGACCCGTCAGTTGACCAGTTTCATTTCCCGTGGGATTTAAAACAAAACTTCTACAATCATGGTGGCCATGGTTAGTTTCATTAAATATATTTAATTTAATTATTAATTTTATTAAAAAACAAACTAATATATATTTAAAATTTTTTCTAGATGTTTATTAATTTTTTATTAAAAAATGCAGTGTTATTTAAGACAATATACAATATAAACCGGTCGATAAATTAATTGGGGAAGATCTTTTGAGCGCTAAATAAAAAGATATATTTAAATAATTTTTTTTAAATATTTTGAGCCGCAGTGGATCACTTGAGTCAATTTCTGGGCACTCTCTTCTGGTTCTTTTCTTTAATTTTCCTCCAGTATTCTTTCATTCTGGCAGATCTTCTTTGCCTTTCTGCTTCTGAAAAAATCACTTTCCTGCTTTCTCTTTTATCTACTTTTCCTCGGAATCTAATATTTTTATCTTTTAACAGTTGCAGCTGTTCGGTTTTATTTTCTAGACCTTCGAAGGTGATGCCTAATTCTTCCATATCTTTCTTGATTTCTCTTAACCATATTACTTCAGTTTTTTTCTGGTAGATTTTCCTGATTATTTGATTTGCGTTTCTATCTTTGGGTTTTCTGATTATATGTCCAAAGAAGGATATTCTCTTTTTCCTCATCGTATCTATTACCGATTCGGTCTCCTGGTAGACCTGATTATTTGGTAGTAATCTCCATTCTCAATCTTCTTGGTGTCTCTTTCCGAAGCAGGTTCTAAGGATCCTCCTTTCAAGTTTTTAGATTTTATCTATTCTGTTTTTCTTGGTTTAATTTGAATAGAGTTTCGCACCCATATGTTATCTCTGGTTGTACGACCGTTTTGTAGTGTTTATTTTGGTTTTGATTAATAGGCATTTTTCATTGTATTTAAATAATTTATTACACTTTTTTATTATTTTCTAAAATATTTTTAGAAATCGTATAATTTTTTAAATTATGTTTTTAAGTCATATTCTAGCTTTAAATCTCTGTTGTATTTTCTCATAAATTTAGGAGGAAACACCTGCCTTAAATCATGACTTTTCGCCATAATTGGGTAGATCAATTTTCTTTACCTCGTACATTATGGATTGTTGTAAATGTGTAATAGCTTTTCGAAAGAATGAGTATGGTTACTAATTTTTCCCCTTGTTTATGGCAAATTTTAGATGTTTCTGGAAGCTCTTTTTCACACCCACATCCTCAGCATTCGCTCACTGTAGGCTATTCTCCTATTTCTTTCCACCCGGTGTTCTGTTTCTGTTCTTCACGGAAACCCTTAAAGTCTGGAACTTCTTTATCGTCAACGCTGCCATTGCTTTTCTTTAAGTTGTATCGTAGTGTTTGCATAATCCTGGAGGAAACGGTGTTCATTGTGACTTCTCCTTTCACGCCTTATTAATTACCTTTATCCATTCTAGTTTTCTTTGTGTATGTAGGCCTACGTATGTATATTTTTTTTCTCGTATAAAGCCAATTTTAGACCACCTAAAGTGACTTAAGACGTTTCTGGAAGCTCTTTTAGCAGCTCACATTCTCAGCATTTGTTTACTGTAGATTTTTCCTTTCTTCTGTCCACCCGGTGTTCTGTTTTTGCTCTGCATGGAATCCCTCATAGTCTGTAATTAGATGTCTGAATTCGGTTCATAATATTTTCTCGGTTTATTCCAGCTTTCTTATTTTTTTAAACCATTTATCCGCCACCTTAAGTCGATTTTTTAGTGTTTTAAAAATTTGTTTTATCAACCGGTTGTCATCCAATCTATACATATGTTCGTAAAATTTTAGACTTCTTATTTTAATCAATCGTTCATTTTCCTCTATTCTGTTTTTACCTATTGTATGCGTGTTAACAAAATATATCAAAACCGGAAAATTGTTCGTATTGAAACCCGAAATTTACGATAGGTACCATAAAAAGCGGAATGTCTGCTAAAATTCGCGGAAAAATTGTATTTATTGTGTTAAAAATGCAATATAACTGACGTTAAAGAAAATTAAAATCCCACACTATTAATTTCAAGCGTTTACTTCTAAAACAATTAATAATTTTCTATACTTTGCTCATAAAAATTAAATTTGAAAAGAGATTAATTTTCATTAAACATCATTTCTACTCACGATTAAAAATTAAATTATGTTTTTCATTATTTACATTAGCTAGGGAAAGTCGTGTGAGTATGTCATACCACATTTTTAATTAAAAAATCTAATTAAATTCGTTTAAAAATTGTGTGACTATCATCTGGTTAAAACACAGAACTTTCCAAACCGTTGTTACTTAATAAACAATAAAAACTAAAACCGAAGGCCCAAATAATTGCATTTCATAACTATTGATGTTACTTAATTAATTATTAGTTAACTTGAATGAGCTGTTGTGGAGGTTTTTGATACAAAAAGAGGATAACAAAGAAAGTTACGGGTAAACCCGTTTATGAAATTAACAACCAAACAAGTTGTAGAAACTTTTCACATTTACATATAGAAGTCATGAATAATTACATCAATTTCAATTTATTCTGTTAACAGTTAACAATTTTCTCACCATTAAACTAAACGAATATTTACCACGTTTCAGAATTATATTCATTAAAAAAATGAAAATTTTATGCACAATGTATTTTTAACTCTCTAATTAAATAACCAAAGAAGACTAGGGTAACATAACGACAAAATGAAGTAGAAAATAGGTCTAACTTTCACAGCAATATACAGGATAATTCATGAGGGTCCCCCCACACTTCTACAGCGAATTCTTCTTCTTTTTCTTCTTACTCACAAGGATTAGTTAGGCTTTCTTGTCCTGTTCCGATTCACAACCTTTATTATTGTTTTTTCCTTTATTTTGTCAACACTATCATCATCTCTTGCGTGGTCTGCCTACATCTCTCCTTCCATGAGGTTGATATTTTAAAATCTCCAATGGTATTATTCCCGCTGGCATTCTCTGAATATGTTCCCTCCATTGTCGACGGTATTCTGCAACCTTTTCGTTCAAATTGTAGACATTTAATTCTGAGCGTATGTCATCATTTTTTATTTGATCTCTACACTCGCATCCCTTAATTTTGCGAAGGAATCTTATTTCCGCCGTTTGTACTCTCTCTCCAGTGGCTTTGTGGTGACCCACGACTCACTTCCGTATAAGAGCACTGGGGTAGCCATCACTTTATAAAATTTCAGTTGTGTTTCCTTCCTCGCTTTCTTCCTTAAGGTCCTGCTTATAGTCCCACATATTGATTGGAACTTTCCTCCTTTCTTTTCAAAGTCTATATCATCCTTAAAACTAATGTCACATCAAAGGTAGTTATATTCTGACACCTGTTTCAGTACTGTATCATCAACCACTATATTAGATCTGGTAGGGAACTTGCCAGTGAATGCCATTACTTTAGATTTGGTTAGAGATTTTTAAATTGTATAACTTGCATAAACGATTTAAGACGTGTATTGATTTCTGGAGCTCATCCTCATTTTCTTGTACTACCCACTCATCATCCGGAAATAATAGTGCATTCAGTCAAGTGTCACCACTAATCTTAATGCCTGAACCTACAAGTAGGTTTAGCGCATTCTACTCTTTCACGCTAAACTAGGCTCTGTAAAGAAAAATGCCTCACATAAAAGTTGTAGATCTTTTAATTTCATATAAATTTGATTATATACACTTTTGTCGCAAAAAACACGCTAAGGCTGAAATCTCAAAAAATCGATTTTTTACACGTTTTCGTAACAAAAAAAACCGAAAATCGCAGATTACAACTGAACTAAGCGTTATACAAAAAAATGTTTGACACAAAAGTTGTAGGATTTTTAATTCTCTACAACTTATATTAGATACATTTGTGCGCTAAAATGCATAATAGTAAAAATTAAAAAAAAAACATTTTTACGAGAAAACAGCCTCCCCAAGAATTTCAACAGACATGGCGCCTACCCTATCTTGTAGAGCATAAAAATTCAGTACACGAGGCGAAAAATTGCAGGACCAGTTTTAGAGAAAATCGCAAAAAAGTGAAAAATTACACGAATAAACTACTATTTCCGGTTGACCGATTTTGATGAAAATGTTTGTGTCGGGTCCTCTAGTGGTAACAAACTTAAGTTTAAAGTTTCAAGTTCGTACAATATTCCGTTCTTGAGATATTCTGTTCACACGCGCGCGCGCGCACACACACACACACACATCAATAGCTAAAAACAGGTTTTTGGGTTCTAGGGGTCTGAAAACGTGTACATCCGATGAAAATTCAATTTCGAAAAATCGACATGAAAACAATACTTTCTTTCCTACATATTCATATAGGCAAGAGAAAATAGAAATAGTTATAAAAAAATGAATTTTTGGTAACCCCTATTCCTTCGCATTATAAAATTATAAAACGAAGTAAATTTTTCAAAACTTATACAATATGTGGAGAAACCTAGGAGACTCAAAAAAATAATGTGTAAAAACCGAGACAGACGTTCGCTTCGTTACATTTCTGAGCACTTTATAATAATTACAACGCCTGAAGGACATACTTCCATGTTTGCTGGTAAACATTTTAATACAACTAAACAAATTCGTTTTTAATCTAATTACTTTGCACACAATTTTTACCTCTTTTAATATTTTTAATGAAATTTCAGTCCCCAGCAGAGAATTTCAAGTAAAAAAAATAAAAATAAATTAAAGATTTAATTGTTTTTCCGATTTTTTGTTGTTGTTAAATTTAATTAAATTGCTTGTTTGATGCTCTCAGATGACAGGAGGAAATATAATTTTCAGCTTTTCCGGAAAATGTCATCCACATACTTCTCAATCACTCGAAATTCTAAATGAAGCAGACGTAGTTTTTCTTTCGTTCGTTTCTCTGTGTATTTTTATTGTTAATTTTTTTTTATCAAACCTTGCTTTGTAAGGATAATAAATATTTAAATAGCAAATGCAAGGTGAAGCACTCAAATAACTTTCTCGTGCCGTTGTAGATATTTAAAAACATAACCTAATTTTAATCAAGCTCGAATGACGCTAAACTTAAAGCTCCGTTAAAAAAATGAACATTTAAAAATATTTTTACAACGATAGTTATAGTGCGCGCACACACACGCACACACACACACACATCAATCGCAAAAACATGGTTTTTGAATTCAAGGGCCTGAAAACGTTTATTTCCGGTGAAAACTCGATTTCGAAATATCGACATAAAATATAGATACTTTCCTTCCCTACATATTCAAATAGAGCAAGGGAAAGAAAAAATCGAACTCATGTCTGTTATTGGGTAATTTTATGATATTCTGTAAAATTCGGTTAGATTGTACCTAGAAAACGTAAAGTGTGGGTACAAAACTGAGAAAATAAATTTTAAAATTTATTAATTTAATTACATTTAAAATTTATTATTTTTAAAACAAACACACACACAAATCAATCGCTAAAAACGTAGTATATTTTGGGTTCAGGGGGTCTGAAAACGTGTATTTCTGGTGAAAACTTGATTTCGAAAAATCGACAAAAAATACATAATTTCCTTTCCTAAGACACAGATGAAACCGACCTAATATCCGTTATTAGGTAATTTTGAAGTAATTTTCTGATATTCCGTGAAATTCGATTCGACTGTACCAAGAAAAAGTAAAATGTGGAGTACAAAACTGATAAAATCAATTTTAAAATTTATTAATTTAATTATATTATATATTATAATTTTAAAATACACACATACACAAATCAATCGCTAAAGACGTAGCATATTTTAGGTTCAGGGGTCTGAAAACGTATATTTTTGGTGAAAACTTGTTTTGAAAAATCGACAAAAAATATAGATACTTTCCTTACCTATATTTATATTCATACAAGGCAAGAGAAAGTAAAACCCGAACTAATGTCCGTTATTAGATAATTTTGATGTAATTTTTTGACATTCCGTGAAATTTGATTTGACTGTCTCCTAGAAAAGTTAAGTAAGGAGTGTAAAACTGGGAAAATCTATTTTAAAATTTATTAAATGTACTTTTCTATAGCTAACAACTGCGCCCGCGCACAAATGTTAGAATGTGTATAAATTCCACCCATCATAAATTCAAGTAACAACAGAGCTGAGTTCAACATTTTTACAATCGGATGGGTAGGTACGATATTTATTTATAAGAGATGATTTAGGGTGGTATAAAGGGGTGTTTTTTTTATTACGGGAGTAGATATAATGGTGAAAGAGGAGGAGGGAGGGGAAGTTTGTGTTGATACATGGCGCTAATGATGAGAGGAGAATCCATCGACCTAAGCCATCAACATTCAAATCGCATGATCTGTTACCAGAGAATAACTCTTTCCTCAACACACACACACACACACACACACACACACACACCGTGGAATCATCCCTTTACCTGTTAAAATCATTAACATTAACAACACGATCACTGAACACCCTTTGCTACCCTAAACGAACGAAAGGGAACACAACGAGCGGTGTTACATTTATGATAGGGGTTCAAACCGTGCCCGTTACCGTACCTTGGGGTTTAATAGTTCAGCGCACAGAATTGCACAATACAAGCAAGTAGTAAAGATATGCTGTATGTATACGTTCAATAACGAACCGAATTCATCATAAAGTCCAGAAAGTAATATAAATATAAATTAATAACGGACAATTTTTCTTCCACAAATTATTCCTCCCACCTGAAATTATGTAGTCATCCACTTACTCGAATCCCGAAATTTCGCTTATATATTGCACGTAATTGCCAAAAATAGGCAGGTGTTATATAATAAAATTATTTGTACTCGATCTGCCGGTTCCAGGGCTACAAAACAATAGTTCTGTTTCTTATCACATGGTCAGCGAATTAAATGACAGAAGCATTTTAACCCTATAACCGACAATAACATGATCTAGACTGGCAGAAAATTTCTAACATAAACGTCACCGAACCGTAAAGAGATCATTAAAAATTTGCTCTAAATCACAAACCTTATCACGTGACGTATTAAAATAACAAGAAAACTTAGGAAAATAGAATAAATACATTATTAGAATTTTTAATCTGACAGTTACGGATACTGAAGCTATTTCAAAATAATTTTTTGACAAATATTTTCCTAAAATTTCAGATGATACTACTGTTTAAAACTTTCTTATGCTATACTGTCAAAATTCATTACATAAGAATCGTTACTTATAATGTTTATTTCAAAATAAAACCAAAAACACGATTCTATGTTCAAAAATAAATAAAATATATACACAAAAACACATTATGTAGACCAAGAAATAACCAAATTCAGCCCTAGAATAGCGTGGTTTCAACAGAGAAACACAGGCAGAATATGCAACTAAAACTATTGTATTAGAAGTAAATATTTACTTTATACATTACTAAACTACTGTACAAAACAGCAACGCTGTCTATAGATCAGTTTAACACTAAAACAACATTGGAATGCTTTGAAGCAAATCCGATTTTGCGACGAGACCGGTTCAAGAAGCGGTAACATCGTCTCAAAATTAACGATTGCCCGCTCTAGGGTTAAAACAGAAGAGGAAGAAGTGTAAAAGACACTAGTCAAATTTATCTCTTCTGAGAGTAATGAATTTCACTATACAGCCAGACCCTGTGGTGATTGAACTGAAGGTGTCATTTACACGGTGGAGCATACTCTTTCAACCCGGTGAGGAAGGCAAGAGTAAACCACCTCACTCCTCGTTTTCATTAAGTAAAACCCCTAGAGCTTTGGTTCTCAACAGGTGGTACGCGAAAGCATTTCAGGTGGTACGCAAGACCATTTCTGGTTGTATGGAGATTTCTTTAAAATACAAAAATAAAAAATTAATTTTTCAATTTTTGTTCTACGCTGTGGAAAAATGTTACTATTATAACTGGCATCACTGCTCCTGAACCGTCAGTCAAAAATAGGATTACTCATTTAGAAGGAAACTAGAACTCTTCATCACAAACAGAACAAAAGGACATCACTCTTCCTTTACGACTGTATAAGAAATTCATTATCTGAATTTTTTAAACAGCCAGACCATGTGTTGAATAAAGTCGAGGAGTCATTTGCAGGTTGGAAAGTAGATGTTTATTGGAAGGCCTGGTATGCTGATAAGCATACTTTTCCACTCATTAATAAAGTAAGTGGTAAACCACCTCACTCCTTGTTTTACTTAGTAAAGCCTTTACAGGTTCAAATCAGCCTTTTGGCTGACGACTTTTACGGGACCCCGACATGAATATTCATCAAAATCGGTCAATTAAAGAAAGTAGTTTCGATTTTTCACTATTTTGAATTTTCTTAAAAACGGTGTCTACGATTGTTTTTTAAATTATCTCATTTACTACATTTTTTCTGCTCTACAAGATAAGATAAGCGCCATGTCTACTGAATTTCTTGAAGAAGCTGTGCACTCGTAGAATTTGTCTTTTTTTAAGACTGCGATTTTAATATGCATTCTAGGGCAAAAATGTATTAAAGTTGCAGAATATTAAAAAACCTACAACTTTGAGTTAGAACAATAATTGTTGTACAACGATTAATTTAGCGGTAATTAGTGGTTTTCTGTATTTTACTCATAAAAATCGGTAAAAAATGAGATTTTAAAAGATTGCGGCCTTAGTATGCATTTTACAACAAAGCATTCACACAACGTTCTATTGCCAATGTAAATAATGACCCCAAAAAATATGAAAAATCACTCTTTTACGCTTAACTAGGCTCTGTAAAAAAAATGCTCTACATAAAAGTTGTAATTATTTTAATTTCCTATATATTTGATTAAACACATTTATCGTAAAATGCATACTAATGCTGAAATCTTAAAAAATCGATTTATTACACGTTTTCGGGAGAAAAACCATAAAATCACTAATTGCCGCTAAACTAAGCGTTGTACAAAAAAAGGGTTGAAATAAAAGTTGTAGGTTTTTAAATGTTATACAATTTCGTTTAAAATGCATAATAAGTCCGTAATCTTAAACATATACAAAAACACTTTTTTCTACAAGAGCACAGCCGCCCCAAACATTTCAGCAGACATGGTAGACTACCTACCCTATCTTGTAGAGCATAAAAATGTATTATATGAAGGGATTTAAAAAAAACTGTAAGAGCCATTTTTGAGAAAATCGCAAAAATGATATATCGCACGAATAAACTACTATTTCCGGTTGACCGTTTTTGATGAAAATGTTTGTATCAGGTCTTGTATTCGTGGCTAACTTAAGTTTCAAATTTCAATTTCGTATGTTAATCCGTCTTTTAGATATTTTGTTCATACATAAACCAATCGCTAAAAACTATGTATTTATGGGTTCGGGGGGTCTGAAAACTTTTACATCCGGTGAAAAGTCGTTTTCGAAAAATCGATAGGAAAACAGTAGGCCTACTTTCCTTCTCGATTCATACGTTGTTTAGGTCATCAGCCGAAAGGCTGGTTTGAACTTGTAGATGTGTTACTATAAAACTAGGAGATAGGTGGTTTACTATTTGCCTTCCTCACTGAATGGAAAAGTATGCTTATCAGCATGCTGGGACCTCTGAAAAGTACATATACTCCGTACATAGTAAAAAGTACATATACAAAAAGTACATAGTAAAAGTACATATATGTAAATAGTGAAAAGTACATATACTCTGTGTAAAAGTACACATTTACGTCATTCACCACAGGGTCTGGCTGTACAATGAAATTCATTACTTTCAGAAGAAATAAATCTAATTAGTGTCTATTGCACCTCTATCTCTTCTGTTTTTAAATGATTCAGTCATTTAATTTGCTGACCATGTGATATGAAACATAACTATTTAATTTAGCTCTGCAATGAACAGATTAAGTGTAAATAATTTCACACTCCACCAGTATGTTATGGATAGCACGATTCATATTGGGGAAAATAAAATAAAAACCTTCTACAGAGGTTGATTTTAATTTTTCGTAATTACCTAATGATTAAACATTGGCAAGAGAATGTCGTGTGAATGTTTAACAGCAGATTTTATTTTTACGTTCTCTTGCCTATATGAATATATAGGAAGGAAAGTATTGTTTTCATGTCGATTTTTCGAAATCGAGTTTTCACCGGATCTACACGTTTTCACTTTTCAGACCCCCGAACCCAAAAACAATATGTTTTTAGCGATTAGTCTGTGTGTGTGAACACAATATCTCAACAACGGAACATCGTACGAAGTTGAAACTCGAAACTAGATACTAATACCGGACCCGACACGAACATTTTCATCAAAATCGATCAACCGAAAGTTGAAAGTTATTTTATACGTGTCATTTTTCACTTTTTTGCGATTTTCTCAAAAACGGCTTCTAAGATTTTTTTTAAAAATCGCCTTATTTACTAAATCTTTTATACTCTACTATGCATTTTAGCGCAAAAATGTATATAATAAAAGTTGTAGAGAATTTAAAATCCTACAACATTTTATTCAAACATTTTTTGTTTAACGCTTAGTTTTGCGGTAGTTAGCGATTTTCTGTTTCTTCTAACGAAAACGTGTAATAAATCAATTTTTTTGAAAGATTTCAGCCTTAGTATTCATTTTACGACAAAAAAGTATAAAAAAATTTATAGGAAATTAAAAGATCTACAACTTTTATCTACAGCATTTTTTCTACAGATCCTAGTTTAGCGTGAAAGAGTGATTTTCCGTATTTTTAAGCCAAACTGAGGTTGATTTTCTTTTTGCGTGTTTCACTCATGATTAAATTTAGGTTATGTTTATTGAGGTTAGTTTTTTGTTTATTTCTAATATTTTATTACTAATGTTAGGTTATATTGTTCAATAATTTAATTGGCAACAGACAGTTGTGTGAATGTTTAACAGCATTTTTTTATAAGTTTTAGAAAATAGTGTAAAAATTTACAGTGAATACAATAAAAAAAGATATAAAGATACGTGTTATATAGAAAATACAGGAAGTAAGAGAGATAGAAAATAAACCTTAAACCTTAACTGATGAAGGCGTAATTGAAAGGATGGGTTTCGTACGGAGGGGGAGGAGAGGAAGGAGGATTAACGAGAAGATGCCACACCGGATCCAGTGTCTTCTCTCATAGTTTGCAACTCACGTCCTCGCAGTAGTTTTACGTACAACCGAAAAGGGAAAGAGAAAATGATAGTGGGAAAATTCCATGAGAGACATGGAACCGAACTAGGTATAGGTAGGGGGGGTGGAGAAAGAGAACCGAGCCCGATCAGTGGTTAACTCACTCCACGGCAACCATACCCCCACCTCTGAATAAAACCCAAACTCACACACTCTGGTGGCCGCGTTCACAACTAACAACACCCTCGGAATTTCATTAACTCATTAATAAACCTACCCTTAACTGATCCCGATGACGCGATACCTTCCATAACCTTACTCAGACTGGCATAAAATCCACCTGTCCGTAAGATTAAATCAACTGGTGCATCAATCGCATCGGATTACATTTATCCTGTATACGTGTACATGGTTATGCAAATTATTCTAATAACTTAATCATTAAAGTACATATATACGACCCATGTAAACTCATTTTTATAATTTTTTATTACACAAAATCCAAGTAGAATATTAGTTAAATTAATCACTAATAATAATACAATGGACCGTACTTTTAAATCTACGTTTATAAAATGAAACATGAGCAATGAAATATAATTTTTACTTTCTCTTGCCTATATGAATACGAGTATATAGGAAGTGAAGTATTGTTTTCATCTTTTCGATATCGAGTTTTCACCGGATCTACAAGTTTTTTTCATACCCCTGAACCCAAAAAACTAAATTTAGCGATTGGTCTAGAGGTGTAAAAGACACTAGTCAGGGTTATCTCCTCTGAGAGTAATGAATTTCACTATACAGCCAGACCCTATAGTGAATAAAGTGAAGGTGTCATTTGCAGGATGGAAAGTGTATCCCTTTCGGAGGGCCTGGCATGCTGATAAGCATACTTTTCCACTCAGTGAGGAAGACAATAGTAAACCACCTCATTCCTAGTTTTTACTAAGTAAAATTTCTAGAGGTTCAAACCACCCTTTCGGCTGTTGACCTAAACAATAACAGCCGGGTATCAATCCTGGGACGTTCCTTTTTGCAGCGTAGCACGCTAACCACTGCGCCAACGGACGCCATCATTATTATACATATTATGTTCTACATAAAATTTTATTTTATATTGAAATAGTATAAATAAATGTTAAAATCTTTGCTAGGAACAATAGAAATTTTATGTCAGTTATGACTGCACTTTTTTATCAGGTTAACCTACTTTTTCTTTACAATAATGCAAGTTGGATTTGATATCTGAATTGTTTTATTGTTTCTGAAATATCCCGTTTCTATTATTAAACTATGAAATAATATTACTTCTCAATTGAGTTTTCTAGTAGTTTCATAGGTTTTATTACGTTAGGCTTCACAATAGGTTGAACCTGAAGGGATTTAACAATATTTCCACGAGTACTTTTGTGAAAACTAATAATGAACAGAAAAAATATTTTTATAATGACAAAAAAGACAGAAAACATTCGATTATATTGTTTAAACAAATCATTAAATAAAATAAATCCTTTTTAACAAAATATGTAAAACCCTATTGTAGATTAAAAGAGAAAGGTCTCCTTTTGTCTGTTTTCTAGAAATTTAACCTAATAAAAACACGTTCTATAATTCACAGTATTATCCGACAGTTAATAGGAAAGCGTCATTAATTGACAAGGGATACTGGTAGGGTGAAAAACTTCATTAAAATGATCACCTAACAGCCACACATGAAAAACTTCAATTGAAGTCTCATTCTGTTTGCAATAAATTCGTAACTCTGAAAATAATGGTCGTTTTAATATTAAAAAAATACGGAAAATCACGTCATTGATGGTAACTAGGTTCTGTGAAAGAAAATTATTGAAATAAAAGTCGTAGATTTTTTAATTTTCTAAAACTTTAATTACACACACTTTGATAGTAAAATGCACGCTAAGACTACAATATTTAAAATCTCATTTCTTACCGATTTTAATGAAAAGAAAAAAACAACAGAAAATCACTAATTGACGCTAAACTAAGCGTTCAAACAAAAAAAAAATGACTTGAAATAAAAGATCTAGGATTTCTAAAGTTCTACAACATTTATTATATAAACTTTTGCCCTAAAATACATTTATTAAGGCCGCAATCTTAAAAAACCCGTTATTTCTACGAGAGCACAGCCCTACTAGAAGTTAATCAGACATGGTGCCTTACCCTATCATGTAGAGCATAAAAAATGTAGTAAATGATGCGATTTTTAAAAAAATCGTATAAGCCGTTTTTGCGAAAATCCAAAAAAAATTCACGATGAACTACTACTTCCGGTTAAACGATTTAGATGAAAATTTTCGTGTCGGGTCCTATTATTGAACCTTCCTGAAGTTCCAAGTTAGACACACACGCACGCTTGCGCGCGCGCATACACACACATTCAGACTAATAGCTAAAATCATATTTTTTGGGTACAGGGGATCTGAAAACGTGTATATCCGGTGAAAACTCGTTTTCAGAAAATCGACATAACAACAATACCTACTTTCCTTTCCTATATACTTATACATGACAAGAGAAAGTAAAAATCTAATAAAAATTAAAAAGTAATGGAAAGTACTAATATACGTTTTTTTTATTTGTTCACAGGAAGATTTGGACAAGGATCAAATCGCCCGTAAGTAAAAAATTCAACTTAAATTATTTTGTACTGGAAAACATTAACCAGCAAACAAGCTTGCTTATGCAGGTTTTGACCGAAAAAATAATAAATTAATCCGTAGCACTTATTTTTTAAATCCCTACTGTGGGTACGTAGCAATCATTTCAATTATGAATAATAAGCAATCCCATGACTCAATGAGATTAGGATAATATTGTTGACTTGTAAATGAGGTGTCTTGTACAGACTCAGACCGATCATTGCTGAGAAAGTATGGTTAATTAAACCCCAAGAATCAAAGTACACCGTTAACCATTGTTTATTATTCGAATCCGTATAAAAGTAAACTAACTTTACCCGGAGTGTCAGATTATTTGCACTCAATCTGTTTGTTGCAAGGCTAAAATAAATAGTTCTGTTTCTTATCACATGATCAGCCAATTAAATGACTGAATCATTTAAGAACAGAAGAGGTAGAGGCGTTAAAAACACTAGTCAGAGTTACCTCCTCTGAAAGTAATGAATTTCACTATACAGCCAGACCCTGTGGTGAATGAAGTGAAGGCGGCATTTGCAGAGTGGAAAATATGTGCTTTTCAGAGGGCCCGGCATGCTGATAAGCATACTTTCCACTCAGTGAGGAAGGCAATGGTAAACCACGTCACTCCTCGTTTTACTTAGTAAAACGAGGAGGCTGGGTTCAAACCAGCCTTTTGGCCGATGACCTAACCAATAACAACTTTACCCGGATAAGAAGCACGGAACCTTCGTCTCTGAAAATCACGTGACTTTAGGGATGCTCTACAGCTAAACCAGGCCGGTGGTGGATTAGCAGTTAAATTGAAAACATAAACTATAAGTTAAGTATTACAATCAAGAGTTCCAAGTAGAGCTTTTCTCTTTTTAAACCGACTTTCGTCAAGTCCACGAAAACTGTTTCGAACTGGGAACGGATTTTCGACTGAAGTTTGTAGTAACCAGCTGTTATGTCAATTTCATAACCTATTTTTTATTTAGAACAGCTGGGCCTTCGAGCCAGCCCAGTCAGTCAGCTGATGGAAAGCCGCTATTATTTGTTAAGTAACACCGGTTAGGCAAGCGACTTTGTATGGTGACCAGTTGACAGCCATCCATGAACAAACTCTACTGTGGGTCCCTGTTCAAACTCATGTCTAATCCACGTCAAAAAAAAATACAGCAAAAAGCGGCGATAAAATTGGGTGGTGCCGGCCGCATTGGCGCAGTTGGTAACGTGCTCGCCTCTCATCATGCGGTCCTGGGTTCGAATCCCACTCAGGCACGGCATATTTTCATACGTTACAAAAAAATCATTTCATCCTCATCACACACAGTTACACCCCAACGTCGTCGCTAATGACCTTGATGTTGATGCGACGTTAAATAAATTGAAAAAAAAAATTGGGTGATTGTCAACAATGTACAGTTTCCGACAACAAATAAAAAAAAATTAGTACAGCTGAGTTCTACATTTTAAATGCAAGGAAATATCTAAGTTTTGTATAAAAGAAACAAATTTGGTTTATTTTCTTAATTAATAAGTATTTTATTATTAATTTTACTAGAGAATTTAAAAATAATTTTAATTATTTACGAATATTAATATTTTAGTTATTCAACAATACCAAATGGTTGCAACAATACAAAATAAATGGTTGTCTTAAACCAAACATCAACCAGAACAATTGACCAATTTTGTTTCTCGTGTTAAAGTAATTTAATCTAACTAAATTATAATTAGAATATACCTGTATGTTGTTTTTGCGTGAAACGATCAGTACTTCAAATAATAAAGAAAATTTTACTATATTATTTTTTTAATAATAAGAATTTTTATATTTTGTTCACAGTCTTGAAGAGGGCGTTTGATGCCTTTGCCCAAAACAAAGGTTACATTGAAGCAAACACAGTTGGTACAATTCTTCAAATGTTAGGTCATGAAGTTTCTGATAAGGAATTAAAGAAAATTATTGAAGAAGTAGACGCTGACGGTAAGTAAATAAAACTACTTTTGTAGTACAATAAAAAGAACAATAATATTTCTTTAATTATCTATAAAATATGTAGATATCTGATGTAAAATCACAGAGATAATATCGGAGCTGATATTAATATACTTAAAACTAACGAACAGTTTTTCTTCAGCAATATTGTCCCTCCATGTTATAAATACAGTCACTCATTATTCTATAATTTTGTTTATCCAGTAAGTTATTTATATTTATGGCTTAAATCTCATCTACGACTTAAATTTTAAAATTATTTTTTTAAATTTAGTCTTAAATTGAGGGTAATGTTATAATTTTTTTTTAAATCCTAATTGTGTACGTTGCAATCTGTTCAATTTAGAACAATAAGCAACCCCATGACCCAATGAGATGAGGATGATGTGTATGACGTGAAAATGAGGTGTAGTCTTGTACAGACCCAGGCCGACCATTCCTGAGAGAGTATTGTTAATTAAACCCCAACCATCAAAGTACACCGGTAACCACTGTCTAGAATTCAAATCCGTAAAAATGTAACTACCTTCAATGGGATTTGAACCAGGAACCTTCTGATTTTGGCGACGACTTTACCTCTAGACCAACCCGGTGGGTTTAATGTTATAAATAAGCGGCGGAAAATGAAATCAGCTGTTCATAAACAGCTGACTTATTAGATATAAAAGCGATGCATCTGATTGATAGAGCGAGCCGCAGTTCGAATGACTGATGTTTTAAGGTGCAGTTTCGTTTGTGCGATCGTCGCAAAGGTCGGGTAGTTCCGTTTGTCCAGTGGAACGTGGGAAATTAAGAAATTCCCGTTATTTTTTGATCAAAACTCGTATTGATTACGATAAACGACAGTAAAGAACATTAACACAAAACAATAACACAAAGTGTGAAATAAATTACCGAAAGGATCGGTTAAACTAATACAAATTAAATTAAAACCAAGTACCAGAGAATTAATTTTGGTAAAACTTTACCGGTTAAGTCTTTCATCCAATTGAATAATACATAAACACCAATACATTAACAGCATAGTTGATTGACGAACTCGATAACTCACCTGTGAACAAAAGAAAACAAAATGCTTTAGCTAGATTATTTATCAAAAAGAATACAAATATACAATGCATTTGTTGTTTAACCTGTATCGAGGTGTTTAAGGACAAAGTGAAAATACTTTAGGAATACATATCTACATGTAAAAAAGCTTCCAAAAATATTTGTAACTTTTATTAAGTGCATTTTTACTTTCTCTTACCTATATGAATACATAGGAAGGAGAGTATTGTTTTCATGTAGATTTTTCGAAATCGAGTTTTCACCGGATCTACACGTTTTCAGACCCCCTGAATCCAAAAAACATGTTTCTAGCGATTGGTCTGTGTGTGTGTGTGTGTGTGTGTGTGTGTGTGTGTGTGCGTGCGTATGTGAACAGATATTCTCAAGAACGGAACATTGTACAAACTTGAAACTTACGTTACATACCACTACCGGACCCGACACGAACATTTTCATCAAAATCGGTCAACCGGAAGTAGTAGTTTATTCGTGTAATATTTAATTTTTTTGCGATTTTCTCAAAAACTGGTCCTACAATTTTTTTTTAAACTCGCCTGATTTACTAAATTTTTATGCTCTACATGATAGGGTAGGCGCCATGTTTGCTGAAATTCTTGGTAAGGCTGTTTTCACGTAAAAAAATTGTTTTTTTAAGATTGCGGCTTTATTATGCATTTTACTGCAAAAATATATATAATTAAAGTTGTAGAGAATTTGAAAATCTACAACTTTTATTTAAAACATTTTTTATTTAACGCTTAGTTTAGCGGTAATTAGCGTTTTTCTGTTTTTTTCTGACGAAACGTGTGAAAAAATCGATTTTTTTAACATTTCGGCCTTAGTGCGCATTTTACGACAAAAGTGTATAAAACCAAATTTATAGAAAATTAAAAGATCTACAATACTTAACGCATTTTTCTCTACAGAGCCTAGTTTAGCGTGAAAGAGTGATTTTCCGTATTTCTAAGCCAAACTGAGGTCGATTTTCATTTGGCGTTTTTCACTCATGATTAAAATAAGGTTATGTTTTTTGAGGTTAGTTTTTTGTTTATTTGTTACGTTTTATAGTTAATTATTTGCATTGGCAAGATAAAGTTGTGTGAGTGTTTCACACCCGATTTTTATTTTTAAATGCACCAGAAGGATGTAATTTTTAAACAAACGACTTTTTGAACTACAGCAATGGATCTCTTAGAACATTCCATAATCACCTAAATACAAGTAGAATACAAAAGAAGTTTCTTCAAAATTGTTAAAGCCGTTTATCAGAAAATTATATTTCTACTTTCTCTTGCCTATATGAATATATAAGAAGAAAAGTATTGTTTTCACGTCGATTTTTCGAAATCGAAATTTTCACCGGATCTACAATGTTTGAAACTTAATTTAGATACCACTAGAGGATTTCAAAAACCGCAAAAATTAGGTTTTGGGACTAGTTTTATTGAATTTTTCACGCTAAGAAACATAAAGGCGCATTTACATGTGCAAAGATTTGCTGGCGCTAGTATTGATGCCAGTTTAATTTGCATGCCAGTGGAGGTTTACACGTTAAACGCCTTTTGACGCGCCAGTTCAATTTTATTTTGCTGTTGTGTAGTGTCAAGTTCGTGAAAGCTTCCAGAACAGTAATTTGTTACATTGGTATTGATAGTTTGAAGGTCTGTTCTTATAAGACGAACAATGTACGTCCCAAAAATAAGGAAGTTGTTCATATTTTTCCCAAAAATTTAATGTTTTCATCACTACTTCACTTCTTACTTTTCAAAATTTAGCACATTTTAGTTACCGTTTAAAGATACAGCAAAATAAAAAGCTATCTATATGAAAATATATAATAATAGATAACGGATGATAGTGAAAAATCAATTCGAAATTAAACCACCTTCTGTATGCCAATAGCCTACTGGCGAGGTGAAGGTTTATATATGCAAATGTTTATTAAGTGGCGCGCCATTCACTTACTGGCGAACAAAATTTCAGAAGGCTGCAGAAAATTCCATGCAAGTTTCTTTCTGTGCATGCATGTTCAAACTTCTGCGCCAACAATGGTTTACACACGCATGCATCGTTTTACTGGCGCCAGCAAATCATTGCAAGTGTAAATGCGCCTTAAGAAACCATAACATTAGCGCTAAATTTGTGTTTCCAGAGTTTCAGTGACGTGTTATCTCACAGGAAGAACTACAAACCGGACGAAATTTTTGCTTGCCATAATTCGCTAAAGAATGGTTTCCGGACTCATAGGCCTATTTATTGAAAACTTTTTTCTTATTTTTAAGGGGGTAGTCAACCCAGAAAATGAAAATCAAAACTTCTGGCTATAATTTAACATTACTTATTTTAAATGAAAGAGTAATTTACTAGTAACGATCTACCATTTGAACCAAGCCAAAAAATTAATTACAGCCTCTAATATAAGGGAGAGGTTCGAAATGCGGGCTTTTACGGAGAATCAAATATCTCAGGAAAAAAGAAAGATATCAACATGATTCTTACGCTACAAAATACAGAAAATTGCTGTTTATTATCTGTTGTAAGAGCTTGTATGTATTTTTTATTACAAGAAATTTATTGAAAAAACCATATTTTCAAAAACATTCATTTTATGTATTCACAAATTATTGTTTAACTAACTCCCTATTAAGGTTTTTGTAATAATCATTTCACAGATAATAGAGCAAGAAATATGAAAGTTTGAAAAAAACATCATTCAAATATCTCCAATACTAATCAAAATATTTAATTCTCAAGAATGTACAATCATGTATAAACCACATTTCCGGAAAATTTAAAGTTTAAGGAATAATTTCACTCGCCTTGATAGTAATCTTTATTTTAAACAGATGGTTGTATAACTTTTTGTCAAAGTATAAACAAAGTAAACAAAGTATAAACAAAGTAAATGTTGCCGGCCGCATTGGCGCAGTTGGTAACGTGCTCGCCTTTCACCATGCGGTCCTGGGTTCGAATCCCACTCAGGCACGGCATATTTTCATACGTTACAAAAATTCATTTCATCCTCATTACACACAGTTACACCCCAACGTCGTCGCTAATGACCACAGCAGTTGATGCGACGTTAAATAAATATAAAAAAAAAAGTAAATGTTGTCATTCAGAAAATTTTAAACCTCAAATAAATGCAAAAAACATCGAAATTTAAAAAAATTTATCTTCTTGAGTTGACTACCCCCTTAACTATACACTAGAATCAGGTTCCGAGAGACTGCCGTGCAGTTAATAAACACTCTGTATAAAAGAAAGGGAAAATAAAAACGAAACATGTGTAACTAGACAAAAATCTTCAATCGAAATAATATCCGGTTTGAAAATAAAAATATAAAATGATATCAAATGATCTGTCGCTTTTTATACATAGTATAGATCTAAATCTCTCAGAACAGTCAGACGTTAAACCAAAAAAAAGATCTAAATCTCTGATCGGTACTTAATTTAAATTAAGATATAACATAAACTTTGAAGTATTGAAAGTAAAGTAATAATTTAAACTTAAAATATCAAGTTAACGGCATGTTTTACATTTTTATTTTACGTTTTAATGGTGAACATTTATTGCGTTAGTTTGTTTTAAATTGACCAGAAGATAGACGAAGTGTTTATTTAAGCGTAGATAACCTTAGATAAAAACGAACGGTGAGTTAGTTTAGTTAGTTTAGAATAAAGAGGCGGGAGAAACATATAAACATGTTTATTTTGTGCCAACAAGCAAATGTAGCAGCTGATGTCGGTATAGTTATAATGGTTGTAAAAAAGATTAGAAAAAACAGTTATGGCAAGATGCCCACTGGAAATACAATTTTTTACAGCAACATTATTTTTTAACAGATCATAGAAAATACACGCGACTCGACTCATCATGTATCGATTCAATAAATTAATCTATTCAAGAAAGATTGAATTTTAATTTTCCTTTTAACCCTTTCACAGTACCAACGTCTGGAAAACAGGACGTCAATATATTTGACGTAGTAATAACACCCGATTTACCGGACGTCCGTAACTTATACATAAAGTGCCAACGTCCGGATAACCGAACAGTTCCAAAAAAACTTTTATACAAAAATTAATGAAAAAAAATCTGGTGTGAAACACTCACATAACTTTCTCTTACCAATGCAAATAATTAACAATATAACCTAACATTAGTAATAAACAAAAAAATTTAACCCAAATAAACATAACCTAATTTTAATCACGAGTAAAAGACGCAAAATGAAAATCAACTTCAGTTAGGCTAGCATTTTACTATGCATTTTACGACAAAAGTGTCAATACCTGTAACCACATTTATAGGACGTTAAAAGCTCTACAACTTTTATTTTGAACATTTTCCTTTACATACGTTTAGCGTGAGAGATTTTCCGTATTTTTAAGTCAAACTGAGGTTGATTTTCATTTTGCGTCTTTTACTCTTGATTAAAATTAGGTTATGTTCATTGAGGTTAGTTTTTTTGTTTATTTCTAATGTTAGGCTTGTTAATGATTTACATTGGCAAGAGAAAGTTGTGTGAGTGTTTCAAACCAGATTTTTCGCTTTTGTATTCCAAAAAAATATGGAAAACATTTGTAATCCATAAGTCCACAAAGGACGGAGATGACTAAACAGGCCCATATTTTGAGTTTATGCTACAGTTTGATTGAAGATTTCGCTTGGACGAAATTATAGAATGTTTTTAGTCTTTTATTCAGTTCCAAACGTTTTTTTTTTATTCCTAATTTGTGTACGTTGCAATCTGTTCAATTTAGAACAATAAGAAACCCCATGACCTAATGAGATAAGGATGATGTGTATGACGTGTAGTCTTGTACAGACCCCGGCCGACCACTCCTGAGAGAGTATGGTTAATTAAACCCCAACCATCAAAGTACACCGGTAACCACTGTCTAGCATTCAAATCCGTATAAAAGTAACTACCTTTACTTGGATTTTAACCAGGAGCCTTCGTCTCCGAAAATCAGCTGTTAAACAGCTGATTTTGGCGACGACTATACCTCTAGACCAACCCGGTGAAACGTTTTTGATATATTTTTTTCAGTTCCAGACATTTTTAGCGTAATTTCTTTATTATTGGTGCAGTCCGGTTACTTAAATAAAATCTCTTGTTTGCGTTGAATAGAGAAAATTAATTCATTTATTAAACAAACCATTCTAACGAGGTTGTCAAGAATGATGTCCTATTTGGAAGCGTTAATGAATGGGTTGGAATTATTAGAACATGTACGGTTTTTCTTTTGTTGGAATAGTTCGAGCGGATAGACTGGTATAATTGAGGTTATCTTTTAGTTTTACCCTGTTTTCTCTGTTTTTTTTTTTTTTTTTTTTTTTTTTTTTTTTGTAACCTATATAACCCTTTGCTATTTTCACATATTAAATAGCTACTTCTTGCCTTTTAAGAGAGCAGGTTTTTTGTTTTTCTTTTTTCTAATTATTTTGAAAATAATGAGTTTTTCTTTCTGGAGAATGGTGAACGTAAGAGAGAACCACTTTTCACTTAATAATACAGGACGTGCTGTAATTATTCACAGCGTTCTTAAAACTACTTCTTTATTTTATTTACTTTTAAAGTTTTTTTTGTTGAAAATAGTTTTAATTAAATATTATCGTGTTAGTTATTATGTTATTACCTAAATTATTTTCGTTGTAGAATTGTTTTTAATAAATTATTTTAAATGATTTAAAGTACAGTCACATTCAATTGATTTATCACAAACAGCGAATGACTGAAAAAAAAAGATTAGGTAGAAGTGTACAAAAAAGAATTTAATATCAGTTGTAAGATTTATATTAAATGATATTACATACTTATAAAATATTGAACACAATAATAAATATCGTTAAAACCTTAAAATACAACGCTTTCAGGTATTTCAATCAAAAACGTTACGGCTTTTAGTACAAGCAACACTTAACGTTAAAAAATCTGGTATTAAACACTCACACGACTCTCTCCTGCCAATGAAAATAATGAACAATATAATCTAACATTAGTAATAAAACATTAAAAATAAACAAAAAACTAACCTCAAAAAATATAACCTTATTTTAATCATGAGTGAAAGACGCAAGATGAAATTCAACCTCCGTAAACTTAAATATACGAAAATATCAGTAATTGCCTCTTAACTAGGCTCTGTAGAGAAAAATTCCAATAAATAAAAGTTGTAGATTTTTTTATTTAATAGAACGTTAATTTTACACATTTTGCCGTAAAATGCAAACTACGGCCGCAATCATAAAAACCAGAAAATCAGTCATTTTTGCTCAACTAATAGTTTTGCTAAAGAATGTTTGAAATAAAAGTTGTAGGTATTTAAATATGCTACAATTGTGTTTATATACACTTTTTCTCTAAAATGCATATTAAGGCCGAAATCTTAAAAAAAATTTCTACGAGAGAATAACCGATCCAAGAATTTCAGCAGACATGGCGTTAAGTATAAAAAATGTAGTATACGAGGCAATTTTTAAAAAAAAATCGTAGGAGCCGTTTTTGAGAACATCGCAAAGAAGTGAAAAATTACACGAATACACTAATACTTCCGGTTGACCGATTTTGATGAAAATACTCGTGTCGGGTCCTCTAGTGGTACCTAATACAAGTTCCAAGTTTCAACTTCGTACAATATTCCTGAAAACGTACAATGTACCTGAAAACGTGTAAATCTGGTAAAAACTCATTTCGAAAAATCAACATGAAAACAATACTTCCCATCCTTATATATTTTTATAGGAGAAGAGAAAGTAAAAACGGTTAGAGTATTGAATTTTATTTAATAAAACTAAAATAAATATACACAACAGACCGAAAAGATGGGTTCAAATATATATTAAAGCAAACACTTTTAGCTTTATTAAACAGAAACAAAAGTACTTTTAGATATATGAATGGTTGACTGTAGTACAAAGTAATATTAAAAGTAATAACAATAATAATAAAACAAATTATTTGTATCATTTTCTTTCTTTTAGAATAAAAAGAAAGAAAGGTCATTAAAGTTGTATTAAAAATCTAATAATCCAGTACTAGAACATTCATAATGCAACAAGGTATATATACGTGGAAAAGTTAATACTTGCAATAACACGGTTTATAGATCTCGTTAAAACTTCTATTTTACCGTTTATCTATGTACTTTATAACTGGCCTTTATTTATACAACCTTTCTATGGAACAAACTCATCTAATATTAAACATTAAAGATATTACAAATGAATCCAAACTGCTTTAAAATTTATGAAATTTATATAATAACTGGGTTCAAAGTTCATCATGTACATTCAAGACAAGTATGGTCGAGTAATACTACTTAAATAATTAATAAATGAGAAAGCATATTAAGTTCTACGAGAGATAAAATAAAGTCAGTTAACTCCGATATCATAATCAGATAAATTATTATAGTTAAACAAAACAAGCATAAATAGTTCAGATTAATCAAATATTCAGATATCATCTAACACTGCCGTTACTTAAAAAAAACGAAAGAAATTGTGTATGAAACGTTCACTCAACTTTCTCTTGCCAATGTAAACAATGAAAAATAAAACCTATGTTCAATCAATAGTAAATAATTTGAAATGAAAAACATAACCTAATTTTGTGTATCTGATGAAAAATTGATATATCTGATGAAAACTCGATTTCAAAAAATCGGCAAGAAAACAATATTTTCCTTCCCTATACATTTACGAGGCGTGGCTATTAAATAACGAGACTTATGTTGTAAAAAAATTTATTTTTATTTTATACTTAATCACTTATTGTCACCTTCAATATACACTCCTTCTCTATCCCTACAACGCTCCATGCAAATTTTCCATTGTTGGAAATAGTGCTGGAAGTCATCGTCTGTCAGCTCCTTTAGGACACGTGCCGCTTTCTCTTTTACAGCTTCCACAGACTCAAATCTTGTCCCTTTTAAAGCAGATTTCACCTTAGGGAACAAGTAGAAGTCACATGGTGCAAGATCTGGTGAATAAGGTGGATGTTCTAACACTGAGATGCTGTACGTGGCTAGGAACCTCTTGACAGATAATGCGGAATGAGCTGACGCATTGTATCGGTGGAGAACAAATGATTTGTCGTTCCACATTTCGGGGCGTTTTTTCCTTACTCTTTGACTTAATTTAGAAAGTACCTCAAAGTAGTAATATTGATTAATTGTTTCACCTTCAGGAACCCAGTGAAGGTACACAATCCCATGAATATCAAAACAAACAATCATCATTGCTTCAAGTTTTGACTTGCTCATTCGAGCTTTTTTGGCTCTCGGTGAAGTTCGGTTCTTCCAGTGCATGGATTGGCGCTTCGTTTCCGGATCATAAGTAAAAAACTACGTTTCATCACATGTTATTATCCTACCTGTTCCCTAAGGTGAAATCTGCATTAAAAGGGACAAGATTTGCGTCAGTGGAAGCTGTAAAAGAGACAGCGGTACGTGTCCTGAAGGAGCTGACAGAAGATGACTTCCAGCACTGTTTCCAACGATGGAAAATTCGCATGGAGCGTTGTAGGGATAGAGAAGGAGTGTATATTGAAGGTGACAATAAGTGATTATGTATAAAATAAAAAATAAAAATTTTTACGTTAGTCACGTTATTTAATAGCCACGTCCCGCATGTAGAACAAGAGAAAGTAAAAACCAAAAAAACCTGAATAACATCCAAATCATAGGGCCATCTTTCTCTAAGATAACTCAACGGCACTAACCGACTAAAACGAAGACATCCTACGGACTTATTTTAAAGAGAAAAATCTAAAACGAAACAAATACCGAACAATAATGGAGAAAAGGCGTTTTAATTAATCCTAAAACACACCACATTATTTATTTATTTATTTTTTTTGGGTTACCTTATCAAGATTTTATAGTTTGAATTACCATGTTCATTTTAAATTATTTCAGGTTCCGGAGAGCTGGAATTTGAAGAATTCGTACAATTAGCAGCAGGATTCTTAGGAGAAGATGAACAAGAAGATGCTGCAGCCATGCAGGAAGAACTTAGAGAAGCATTCCGTTTGTATGACAAGGAAGGTTAGTAAAATTTGATTATTATCCAGTTGCAACTTCACACAACAGTAAAATTGTTTCTATAAAAAAAATACATATATGGTGGCAATTTTTGAAAATTCACCTATTTTTTTTGTTCGTCCGTCTGTCCGTCACACCCAAATGTCAGAAACTAAACGAGATAGCAACAAGAAGTTTTCGAATTCGTAATCTGCAAAAAAAGTTAGTGAGCCTAAATTTGGTTTAAAGTTCCAGTTTCGACCGGAATTGGCCTAAAACCGGAAGTCAAGAAATCAAAGTCAAAATTTACAAGAGATAGTAGCAAACGGTTTCTGGATTCGAAATCTACGTAAAATGTTAGTGGGCCAGGATAGGGTTTAAAGTTATGGTTTTTACCGGAAGTAACCCAAAACAGGAAGTCAAGAAATCAAAGTCGGAATTAGGAAACAAAAAGTGTATCATTCGATTCCTCCTAAAGTATAAATATAGAAATACTTAAATACGAAGTACTTGTGTTTGCGAATGAATCAGGCCTATCACAAACACTACAAATATAAACCACTACGTTGGAACTTCTTCTTCTTCTTCTTCTGCCTTTCAAGGATTAGCATCTCTGCCTGTTAAGAACCTCTCAAATCTGCCTATCTCTTTCTCGGGCGTTCTCGTTCTCTCCTGCCCTCCGGCATATAGCCCAGTCTCTGCTTAGATATCCTATCCTCACTCATCCTGTTCTGAGACACCCTGTCGTTTATAGAGAATATGTTGAGTTCTTTCCTTATCTCGGTATTCCTGTAACGAACTTCTCTACAACACCCATACGTAGGTCCAAAAAAATTTCATTTCAGATGCCTGCAATCTACTCTCCTCTCGCTTTGATAGCATCCAAGTTTCACTACCATAGAGTAGCGTCGGCATAAAAATATAGTAATATTTATGAACAATAAAAAAGACTAGTAAAATAATAGCGATTAAAAAAACGCAACGATAACCAAAGAAAAACACGATTATGATGGCGAACACGAGATGAAATTACAAACATTAGTTAGCTGTGTAGAAGTGAAAAACTTCAGTTATATTTTGACGGACCAGGGAAAATGAATGGCGGTTAGATTAAGTAAACGATTCCAAAGATAATAAAATTAGTTGCAATGCTATCCGATGGATATTAAAGAAACTAAGTGCAGATAATTACAAGTCGATTAGATCGACGCGCAACACTAAAAGGACTACTATCGGTTTCATAATCATAGACACCCGAGTTTGAACCCTTGCATCTCCAAAACTATGAGATGGATTTTAATATGCTTTATATCAAAATTTAGCTCATTTTATTCTGCGTTGACCCATAATAGTCCTATATTTCTAATGTTGTTTCAAAATTGCCATATTGAGCTGGGAATACAAAAAGACCCGGTTTTTTTAAAAACAGACTGGGTAATGCGGAGGTGGGCGCTACTATCCATGTTTCCAAGTTGTGTGCGTGACATCCTGCGGACTGTCTACCTGAATATTGACAGACTGCATTGTCAAGTCGAGTAGACAGTCAGATTCAGGCACCATGGATAGTAGCGCCCACCCCCGCATTAACCAATCTATTTTTAAAAATTCTACCACAACTTGGCCAATCAGTATTTCATGTTATTAACATATTTGTACTAAGGTTTTACGCTGAATAAAACGATAGTTTTCCCGTGGCGAACGATTGAGCGGTTACCGAGATACCAAGGATTCAGAATATTGTTAACAAATTAAAATTTAAATAACGTACGAATTTGAAATTTCGTACACGCTGTATGAATATATTGTCTATGTTGTGTTAAAATTTCAAACTTTTCGGTCAAATAATTATCGAGTTACACGCCTCTAAACGCATACAATTTGTTACGGTAGTAAAAACACCGGGTCTTTTTGTCTTCCAACCTCAATATGGCAATTTTTAAACAAAATTAAAAATATAAGACTATTATAGGTCAACGCAGAATAAAATTGGCTAAATATTGATGTAAAGTATGGTAAAATCCAACTCATAGTTTTGGAGATGCAAGAGTTCAAACTCGGGTGTCTATTATTATGAAACCGATAGTAGATGAACCGATGTAGCGTGTCTGAGTAGTGTGTGGCATTGAAAAATCGTTAAACAGTTAAGCAGTCTTGTCGTCTAAGATTTAACATCATATGTTGTGATTTGTTTTAATAAATGTTATGTTCCACAATTCATGTTTAATGTCTTTTGAGTTGTAATTTTATAACATTTAAAACTTATAGGCTATGTATTGGTTTCTTTTCCCAGGTAACGGTTACATCACCACAGACGTATTGAGAGAAATCTTGAAAGAATTAGATGACAAAATCACATCAGAAGATTTAGACATGATGATCGCTGAAATTGATTCTGACGGTTCAGGAACTGTTGACTTCGATGGTAAATATAATCTTTCTATTGTGACATTTATAGCTAAGATCCGTTTCAAAATCCGTGTAAAATAAATAATCAACAAATATCGTTTAAAATTATAAATATTCATTACAAACTATAAATTACAAATAATAATCGTACTTAAATCTGGTAATAAATTACAATTACTACAATCAAGATACTTATAATAAATAATAAATTAATAAAAATAAATTTACTTAACCAGTAACTAGAATATATCGCACTTAATTAAACTAAATCCTACTTACAACCAATTAATTACACGATACACAGAAACGTTAGACCTTCCCCAACGTAACCGTTTCTCTACGCCGTGCACAATTCATTCACTGAATGATAGATCAAGACGGCCTAGCCCATTAAATACCTAACCTATTAAAATTACTATAACAGAGATATTTACATAATAGTAAAAAAAGCCTTTCTGTCGGATTCTAGAAATTAAACATAATGAATAAAGGATTTAGACTAACACAATGTAAGATGTAAAAAAACGACTAAACTTTTTTTTCATCAGTCTCTCGACTGGTTTGACGCAGTTTTCCAAGCTGTTGTATTTTGGGCAAGTCGTTTCATACCTGCAAACCTGTAACACCCTACATTTTTTGTAATTTTCTTGAAATATTCTAACCTTTGCCTACCCGTACAATTCATTACCTCAATATTACCCTCCATTATTGATAGAAAAATACCTGGATATCTTAAAATATTCCCCACTAGCCTATTTCTTCTTCTTGTACGATATTTCTATATACTTACTCCTTCATTCACTCGTCTAAGAACCTATAAATTACTTATTTTGTCCACCCACGTATTCTTTCAAATTTTCCTATAACATCACATTTCAAAAGCTTCTATCCTTTTCCTTCCTACAGCCCCTATCACCTACGTTTCATTCCCGTATATACTCCAAACATAGTGTTATTTTACGAAATTTTTCCTAATCTGCAAATTAATGTTTATAGCCAGTAAGCTTTTTGACTAAACATAGACAGATTCTATGGAGTATTAATTCCTGTATTAGGTGGTGATATAGAAATTAAGAAAGAAGCTACATTGGGGGTTCATTTCAAATTTCGAATATCAACAGAAATTTTGTTACATTAATATAAACATTTTTTACTTTATCTCCAAAGAAATCCTTAATATCTTTTACATCTTATTTAGGCTACAGTAAATTTAATTAAATCCAGGAACCCACCGAGTTGGTCTAGTGGTAACGTTGTCACCGAGAATCAGCTGTTTAACAGCTGATTTTGGAGACTAAGTTTCCTGGTTCAAATCCTAGTAAATTAAGTTACTTTCATACGGATTTGAACTCTAGACATTGGTTACCGGTGTACTTTAATGGTTGGGGTTTAATTAACCATACCCTCTCAGGAATGGTCGGGCTGAGTCTGTACAAAGTTACACCTCGTTCAAACCATTGGTCTTGGCGCTGCATATTGTTCTGTAATTGAACAGATTGCAACGTACATATCAGAAGAAAATGCACTCATAAATTGAAACCTTACAACAAGATGATACAACAAAAATATACACAAGTAATGTGGGTTGCATACGATCCTTTTAACTAGGCACTAGACGGTAGAAGTAGTACATAATCAAAAATACCTAAACGTCATATTAGTCATTAAATTCATTTAATTTTAATTTTAAAATGCATGAAACACTCACCAAGTTTCAAGGGTGAGATAATAATTCCATCTACATACTGAACATAGTAAAAGTTTATATTAATTAAAAGTTCAGTATTTCAAAAATAATTTAGTACACAAATTTGGAGGACTACACTTAAAACAGTTTTAAGACATATTGACAGCCACGGAGAAAGCGCCTTAAATAAATTGCTTATTATTTTCTCTGTTCTCACTCCGGGCTTTACTTTTTTAATTTATCACTTAAGAATAATAATGTCGACTTTAAAAACTATAACTTTTCGGGAAGGTACAAAAAATTGATTACTTTAGGATGGTTACCCAATTGCTTTAAAGTGGTTGATGTTCAAATGTTTTACTTTTCCAAGGTATGAATTATAAAAAAAGGCACGGAAAAGTTTGGAACTGTAGCTTAATAGGAAGTGTTAGAAATAACACGTATTTCCTTCGGGAATTGAACCTCCTTTAACTCCGACGCATGTGATGGAAATTAAATTACTGTACTTTAATTTTTCCGTTTAACTATTGAGAGAAAAAAATGTGCCGCATTTCAGCCCCTACGAGATCGAGGGTTAATAAAAGTAGTAGGTAAATCGGTATGGGCGTTAGACAGGGAGATATCCCCTAACTTGTTTACGGCAATCTTAGAAATTTTTTTATAAGTTCTACACCGTTCTTCAAATACTTTATTCACATACACACAGACTAACCGCTAAAAACATAATTGTATTTTTTATTTACATGGCCAAAAACGTATATTTCCGATGAAAACTCTACTTCGTAAAATCCACATGAAAACACTACTTATCTTATTATACGTATATTCTTATAGGGTAAGAGAAAGTAAAAACTGTTCTTGTAAATACAGTAGTACGAGAGTCATCTCTAAAATAAAGACCGTTGGGAAATTTCTCGCCTTCAGGTTGGCTAACCTGTGTGGTGGAAGGCCGGTCTCGTAATATACACACTGGATTGTTGTTTCTCAGGTGTCGCGTTGTTGTAAGTGAATCAGATAATTGATGTTGCCGCCGATTGTAAAATACGTGGAGTGATACATTCTTTAAACCATCAAAACGTTAAACCGGTCGAAATTCATAGCCACTTGGTTACTGTTTACGGCGATAATGTAATGAATAAAAGAAACGTTCAAAAAAGGTGAGAAAGGTTTAGAAATACGAGAGTTAATGTGCATGATGAAGAACGTTCGGGGAGACCCTCAATAATCACCGAGGACTTGTTGAAAAAGGTCGATAAAAAAAATGAAAAACAAACGTCGCGTGATAATATCTGAATTGGCCCTTAGTTTCCCTGATATTTCAATAACGGTAATTGGTCGCATTGTGCGTGACAATTTAGGCTTCAGAAAGGTTTTGCGCGTTGGGTGCCGTACGTGTCATCGGAACGTCACAAACGAATCCGAATTGGATCTGTGTTGGAATTTCTGTTGCTCTACAAAGAAAATGGTGATTAATTCCTTGATTCAATAGTTACCGGCGATGAAACATGGATTTCTTATTACACGCCAGAAAGAAAACGTCAGTCATGTGAATGGCGTAATCCTCAGTCATCAACGAAACCGACAAAGATCAAGCCACTGCCGTTTTGAAGGAAACTGATGGCCACGGTCTTCTGGGATCGATTTGGCTGTTGATTGACTTTACGCCACGCGGAACGACTGTAAATACAGAACATTACTGCGAAACTCGACGTAAGTTACGACGTGCCATTCAAAATCAGCACCGTGGACGGCTTATCGACGGCATCGTACTCTTGCACGATAATGCACGTCCACATGTGGCAGGTAAGACGCTCGTTCAAGTGAGAAGACTTGGATGGGAAATTTTCAGTCACCCACCGTACAGTCCAGATTTAGCACCTTCAGTTAACCATTAGTTTGGTAAATTGAAAGAATTTTTTGGTGGTAAGCAATTCGCAGGTGACGATGAACTTAAAGATGATATGGATCAGTGGCTAAATGAAGGACAGAAGAATATGATGAGGGTATATTTAGAAGCTGGTGAATCGCTACGACAAATATTTTAATTCATATAGCGACTATGTAGAGCATTAATTTAAGTTACGTATTTTATTCTGTATCACTTTGTTTTTACATATTTTTCTGAATAATGTTTTTACAACGAAACGGTCTTTACTTAAAAGAAATTACCCTCGTATTTAACTATTTGTCTGATTCTCAAATAATAAATTAACTACAGTATACTATAATTACTGTTGTATGCATTTCTCACAGTACACAGACGCACTCTGATATGTGCGGCTATCTCTTGGGATCTCGTTCTATAGCTAAAAATAAGAAAAAAGATCATATAAATATTGGGAGTAACAGCTGATAATAATCAGCTGTTACTCCCAACCTAAATATTAATTAATATTTTATGCAGTTAAGAATGTGCGTTTTATGTGCGTCTCTTTTGATTTTAAATAAAGCGAAATTTCAATATCTATTACTCATTTTTTCCTGAGTAATTCACATGATTTTTTTCAGAATTAAATTTTCTACAAATTTATTTAAGACAAAATACACCTTTATTTACCATTTATGGAAGTACTCCTACGTTAAACACAAAAATGTGTTATTTCCTTTCACCAATTCTTGTGTTTTATGTAAGATATCTCTGAAAGTATTGCATTTACAGCTCTGGAAATAATTTTATTCAATTTTTCAGATTAAAAAACATAAGAAACAATCGTATTTGTAACTAACTTTAACAGTTTTATACGGCCTTACTTCACTGAGGGTACAGAGATCTAGGTGAATTTTTTTGCAAGCCGTAACTCGCTAATTAAGCGTTTTCAGGCATATGTTTATATGAACTTTTTTTTCATATTTTTACTTTCTCTTGCCTATATGAATATATAGGAAGGAAAGTATTGTTTTCATGTCGATTTTTCGAAATCGAGTTTTCACCGGATCTATACGTTTTCAGACCCCCTGAACCCAAAAAACATGTTTTTAGCGATTGGTCTGTGTGTGTGTGTGTGTGTGTGTGTGTGTGAACTGAATATCTCAAGAACGGAACATCGTACGAACTTGAAACTTAAGTTACGTACCACTACCGGACTCGACACGAACATTTTCATCAAAATCGGTCAACCGGAAGTGGTAGTTTATTCGTGTAATTTTTCACTTTTTTTGCGATTTTCTCAAAAACTGGTCCTACGATTTTTTTTAAAATCGCCTGGTTTACTCAATTTTTTATTCTCTACAAGATAGGGTAGGCGTCATGTTTGCTGAAATTCTGGGTGAGGCTGTTTTCACGTAAAAACGTTGTTTTCTTAAGATTACAGCTTTAATATGCATTTTAGCGCAAAACTATATATAATAAAAGTTGTAGAGAATTGAAAATTCTACAACTTTTATTTCAAACAATTTTTTGTATAACGCTTAGTTTAGCGGTAATTTGCAATTTTCTGTTTTTTTTCTCACGAAAATGTGTGAAAAATTGATTTTTTAAGATTTCAGCCTTAGTATGCATTTTACGACAAAAGTGTATATAATTTAATTTATAGAAAATTAAAAGATCTACAACTTTTACTTAAAGCATTTTTCTCTACAGAGACTAGTTTAGAGAGAAAGAGTGATTTTTCGTATTTCTAAGCCAAACTGAGGTTGGTTTTTATTTTGCATCATTCACTCATGATTAAAATAAGGTTATGTTTTTGAGGTTAGTTTTTTGTTTATTTCTAATATTTTATTATTAATGTTAGGTTTATTGTTAATTATTTGCATTGGCAAGAGAAAGTTGTGTGAGTGTTTCACACCAGATTTTTAGCTATAGAATGAGATCTCAAGAGATTGCCGTATAGTTTTGAATCACCCTATATATCTATTTCAAAGACAGAATACATACAACTGAATTATATACAAACTATATTAATAAGGGTACTATTAACTATTAAACTAAATTAGATTAACCGTACGTCAAATAATTAAACAGTTTATTTTAACGATCACAAAAAATAAAGATACAAAACACTACAACATTTTAAAGCAAACAAGTACCCAATGTTAACTGATTCAATGACAGACGGTTAAAGCTAAACAGAAATTTAGAACACATAAATCACTAAAATGTTGGCATACATTTCCAAACGTCACTAGTAAATACTTTTTAGATGTCTGTTATTTAACGATCATGTATGTACTAACATCAGACTCATTAAAACCGCACGTTTTACAACAAACCACATAAAAACACCGCACAGTGTTCATATAATTACTTTGTAGCGATTTCAATAAAAATACTACAAAAAAAAAACAACTCTGAATTTAATTAGATTTTATTTCAATGTTTTATTACCTTTAATTACCGTTTCCAATATTTTAAATGAAATAAGAACTAAAACTAAAATTAATTACTACCATTCCGCAGCTACTTCACATTAATTATTTTACAAAAAATAACTTTTCTTTTCAATTATTTTATCTGATATTTTAAAGTATACTTATAATACTGAGATATTTATTTCGGGTTCTTTAAAATTTTTTCTTAATTCCTAATGTACATGCGTTGCAATTTGTTCAATTTAAGAACAATGAGTACCCCAATAATCAAATGAGATAAGGATGATATGTACGACATGTAAATGAGATGTAATCTTGTTCAAACTCAGGTCGACCATTCCTGAAATAGTACGGTTAATTTAACTCCAACCATCAAAGTATCTGCCCAAAACAGACAGGTGGAGTGTCAAATTATTTACACTCAATCTGTTCGTTGCAGGGCTAAAATAAATAGTTCTGTTTCTTATCACATGGTCAGTCAATTAAATGACTGAATCATTTAAGAACAGAAGAGGTAGAGGTGTAAAAGACACTAGTCAGAGTTATTTCCTCTGAAAGTAATGAATTTCACTATACAGCCAGACCCTGTGGTGAATGAAGTGAAGGGGTGTCATTTGCAGGGTGGAAAGTGAGTGCTTTTCGGAGGGCCTGGCATGCTGATAAGTATACTCTTTCAACTCAGTGAGGAAGGCAATGGTAAACCACCTTACTCCTCGTTTTTACTTAGTAAAACCTCTAGAGGTTCAAACCAGCCTTTCGGCTGTTGACCTAAACAACATCAAAGTATAACGGTAACCATTATCTTTTATTCAAATCCGTATAAAAGTAACTACCTTTACTAGGATTTGAGCCATGGAACCTTCGTTTCCGAAAATCAGCTATTAACAGCTAACTCGCAACGACGACTTTAACTCTAGACCAACCCGATGCGGAAAAAATGAAAAAAAATCTGGTGTGAAACACTCACACAACTTTCTCTTGCCAATTCAAATAATTAACAATAAACCTAACAGTAGAGTAATAAAACATTAAAAATAAACAAAAAACTAACCTCATAAACATAACCTTATTTTAATCATGAGCAAAATAAAAATCGAACTCAGTTTTGCTTAAAAATACGGAAAATCACTCTTTCACGCTAAACTATGCTCTGTAGAGAAAAATGCTCTAAATAAAAGTTGTAGATCTCTTAATTTTCTATAAATTTTATTACATACACTTTTGTCGTAAAATGCGTACCAAGGCCGAAATATTAAAAAAATCGATTTTTTTTACACGTCTTCGTGAGAAAAAAAAACAGAAAATTGCTAATTACCGCTAAACTAAGCGTTATACAAAAAAATGTTTGAAATAAAAGTTGTAGAACTTTCAATTCTCTACAACTTTTATTATGCAAATTTTTCCCTATAATACATATTAAAGCCGTAATCTTAAAAAAAAAATTTCTTTACGTGAAAACAGCCTCACCGAGACTTTCAGCAAACATGGCGCCTACCCTATCTTGTAGAGAATAAAAAAAATGAGTAAACCAGGCGATTTTCAAAAAAATCGTAGGACTAGTTTTTGAGAAAATCGCAAAAAAGTGATAAATTACACAAATAAACTACTACTTCCGGTTGACCGATTTTGATGAAAATGTTCGTGTCGGGTTCGGTAGTGGTATGTAACTTTAGTTTTAAGTTTTAAGTTCGAACGATGTTCCGTTCTTGAGATATTTTGGACACACACACACACACACACACACACACACACAGAGACCAATCGCTAAAAACATGTTTTTTGGGTTCAGGGGGTCTGAAAACGTGTAGATCCGGTGAAAACTCGATTTCGAAAAATCGACATGAAAACAATGCTTTCCTTCCTATATAATCATATAGGCAAGAGAAAGTAAAAACCTAATGTGTGTACATTTAAATCCGTTCAATTAAGAACAATAAGCAACCCCATGACCCAATGAGACGAGGATATTGTGTATAACGTGTAAATGAGGAGTAGGTCTTGAACAGATTCAGGCCGATCATTCCTCAAAGAGTATGGTTAATTGAACCCCAACCATCAACAAAGTACACCGGTAACCACTGTCTAGAATTCAAATCCGTATAAAAGTAACTACATCTTTACCGGGATTTGAACCACGGAACCTCCGATTCCGTGGATATTGAAATAAAAATGTGACCGTCCACAGGAAAAGGAACTTTAATTAACTTCACTAAGGAAAATTTTCAGGAGCAAAAATGAAAAATTAGGTCAAAATTACATTTTCTGTTTTTTTTGTTTTGTTTAAAATATTAGGCCTACTCATTTTTTTTTCTTTGTACACAATCCTTTTTTATCTGTTCAAAATTTATGCGGTTTAGGTGATCGGAAAAACTTACTACGAACTTATTACCGGGAAAAACAATAAAATTAATAATTCACATCAACCTTTCGCGTCTAACACGTACTAGTAATAGATAATAATTAATTTATAAAGATAAGTAATAGATATTGTACTTATAATAAAAATAATATTTTCTTTTTCATTTCAGAATTTATGGAAGTCATGACAGGTGGTGATGATTAAATTAAATAAAAATTTAATACAATTACAAAAAAGAAAATGACAACAATATTCCTTTAAAAATGAAATCAAAACCAATAAACCAATCAATATAATAAGAACAGAATGAAGAAAAAGAAGAAGACGAAGAAACTTCCAAAGACATTCATTCCTTCATATACCTTTCGATAAAGAATACTATCAAATCCATCTAAAATCGTTACCGATTACAATGAAATAGAATGAATGAAAGAGGTTTATTAAATGAATAGTACAAAATGAAATTTTTATTTATTTTTATCTGTGTAAATGAAAAATGGTATACCAACAGAAAGAAAAACAGTATTTTCTCAAATTCACTAAATTCGATCAATAAGTTCGTTAAGTTAATTATTAAAAGAAATGGAACTGGTAATTTGATTCTACAATAATATTTTTGTACAATAAAATAAATGTTACTTTCCATAATCATGTAATTTATATAATACAATTACCTTTTTCCCTTCGGATCTTAAACTATCCTGAAATTTTCTAAAATTGAAGAATTTGGAAAAAATGTAAATACATGAAAAATATAGCCAAAGTTTTAATCACAAATGAATCAACTTCCGTAAATTTAGAAAAATCAGGTGTAAATAAAAAAATGTAAATATATGAAAAATATAGCCAAAGTTTAATTACAAATGAATGACTTAAAATGAATCAACTTCTGTAAATTTAGAAAAATCTAGTGTAAAACACACGACTTCTCTTGCCAATCCCAATAACGAACAATGCAAACCTATTATTAGTAATAAAACATTTTGTTGTTGTTTAGGTCATCAGCCTGTAGGCTGGTTTGAACCTCTAGAGGTTTTACTAAGTAATACAAGGAGTGAGGTGGTTTACCATGCCTTCCTCACTGAGTGAAAAATTACGCTTATCAGCATGCCAGGCCCTCTGAAAAGCACAGATTTTCCACTCTGCAAATGACACCTTCACTTCATTCACCACAGGGTCTGGCTGTATAATGAAATTCATTACTTTCAGAGGAGACAACTCTAATTAGTGTCTTTTGCACCTCTACCTCTTCTCTGCCGGCCGCATTGGCGAAGTAGGTAACGTGCTCGCCTCTCATCATGCGGTCTTGGGTTCGAATCCCATTCAGGCACGGCATTTTTTCATACGTTACAAAAAAATCATTTCATCATTCACCGTCTGCACTAGCAGTAATTGCAGAACAGTCGGACGTTAAACCAAAAAAAAAACTACCTCTTTTGTTCTTAAATGATTCTGTCATTTAATTGGCTGACCATGTGATAAGAAACAGAACTATTTATTTTAGCCCTGCAACTAACAGATTTAATATAAATTGACACTCCACCTGTCTGTTAAGGGCAGAAAAAACATTTTAGAAAAAAAACAAAATAACTAAAGCTGAATTAAAAGTAAAACAAACCTAAAGCTAGCGAGAGCGAAGGAAGCCGAAAGGAACCGTAGCCGCCGGGGGCTCGACTCACTTTCAGCCAACCAGCGCTAAGGAGGTTTCATGACAACTTTTCGTGACAGCGTTGTCATATTTCAGTAGCGCTCCGCTCTTGGAGTAAAGAATGTACTGTATTTTCTTAAATTGTAAACAAGTTTGTTGTGTACTTTTGGAACCATTTTCACTGTAAAATGTAGCTCAAAACGAGAAAAAGCAAAGCGATAGAGACGGAGTGGAGGTACGCAAATGATGCGTACAACGCCAGTGCTGGTAACACACTGCACATAGCGGCAACACTGTAGGCTCAGAGCCCCGAGCGCTCCTCTTTTCCGTCACTGCACCTAGTTTGGTTTATTTTAATTCTACTATAAACCAACCTCAAAAACATAACCTAATTTTCATCGTGAATGAATGATTAAAAATGAAACCCAATCTTACTTTAGCTTGTTGTGTTGTTTAGGTCATCAGCCGAAGGGCTGGTTTGAACCTGTAGAGGTTTTACTAAGTAAAACGAGGAGTGAGGTGGTTTACCCTTGCCTTCCTCACTGAATGGAAAAGTACGCTTATCAGCATGCCGGGCCCTCTGAAAAGCACATAGTTTCCACTCTGCAAATGACCCCTTCATTTCATTCACCACAGGGTCTGGCTGTATAATTAAATTCATTACTTTCAGAGACGATAACTCTGATTAGTGTCTTTTACACCTCTACCTCTTCTGTTCTTAAATGATTCAGTCATTTAATTGGCTGACCATGTGATAAGAAACAGAACTATTTATTTTAGCCCTGCAGCGAACAAATTGAGTGTAAATAATTTGACACTCCACCTGTCTGTTATGGGCAATACTTTAGCTTAATAATACAGAAAATCACTCTTTCACGCTTAACTAGGCTCTGTAGAGAAAAATGCTATAAATAAAAATTGTAGATCTTTTAATTACCTATAAATTAGATTATTTTTGTCGTAAATTGGATACTACGGCCGACATTTTAAAAAAAATCGATATTTTCACGGATTTTCATGAAAAAAAACCAGAAATTCACTAATTACCGCTAAACTAAGCGTTATACAAAAAAATGTTGTAGATTTTTACATTGTCTACAACTTTTATATTACACTTTTGCGCTAAAATGCAAATTAAGGCTGAAATCTTTATAAAAACGTTTTCTTCTATGAGAGAGCAGCCTTTCCAAGAATTTCAGAAGACATGACGCCAACTCTATCTTGTAGAGCATAAAAAATGTAGTAAATGAGCCTATTTAAAAAAAAATTATATGATCCATTCTTGAGAAAATTGCAAAAACGTGAAAAATGACAGGACTTAACTACTACTTTCGGTTGGCAAATGTTCGTGTCAGGTCCTCTATTGGTACCGAACGTAAGTTTCAAGTTTCAACTTCCTATGATGTTCTTTCGCTCTTAAAATATTTTTTTGACGCGCACAAACACTGACCAATCGCTAAAAACATGTTTTTTTTTTTGGTTCAGGGGGTCTGAAAACGTGTAGATCCGGTGAAAACACGATTTCGAAAAATCGACGTGAAAACAATACTTTCCTTCCTACATAATCATATGGGCAAGAGAAAGTAATAATGGAAAATCACTAATAAAATCGACGCTATTCTAGATTGTGTACAAAATGCTTTTTTGAAATAAACGTTGAAGCTTTTTTATCCCCAATAACTTTGATTATACCTAGTATTACAATACGCCTTGACGCACGCTTCATTTTCGTATTCTATACGTGGTGTGGCTATTGAATAACTAAACTGGCGTAAAAAAATTTATTTTAATTTTATACATAATCACTTATTGTCGCCTTTAATATACACTCGTTCTCTATCCCTACAACGCTCCACGCGAATTTTCCTTCATTGGAAACAGACCTAGAAGTCATCTTCTGTCAGCTCCTTCAGGACACGTGCCGCTTTCTTTTTTACACCTCCCACAGACTCAAATCTTGTCCCTTTTAATACAAATTTCACCTTAAGAAACAAGTACAAGATAATACCAAGTGATGAAACGTGATTGGTTTTTTACTTATGATCCGGAAACGAAGCGCCAATCCATGTGCACTGCAAGAGCCGAACTTCACCGAAAGCCAAAAAAGCTCGAATGAGCAAGTCAAAACTTGAAGCAATGATGATTGTTTGTTTTGATATTCATGGGATTGTGTACCTTCACTGGGTTCCTGAAGGTGAAACAATTAATCAATATTACTACCTCGAGGTAATTTCTAAACTACGTCAAAGAGTAAGGAAACTACGCCCCGAAATGTGGAACGACAAATCATGGGTTCTCTTACAAGACAATGCGCCAGCTCATTCCGCGTTATCTGTCAAGAGGTTCCTAGCCAAGTACAGCATCTCAGTGTTAGAACATCCACCTTATTCACCAGATCTTGCACTATGTGACTTCAACCTGTTCCCTAAGGTGAAATCTGTACTAAAGGACAAGATTTGAGTCTGTGGAAGCTGTAAAAGAGAAAGCGGCACGTGTCCTGAAGGAGCTGACAGATGACTTCCAGCACTGTTTCTAACAATGGAAAATTCGCATGGAGCGTTGTAGGGATAAAGAAGGAGTGTAGATTGAAGGTGACAATAAGTGATTATGTATAAAATTAAAATAAATTTTTTTACGTCAGTCTCGTTACTTAATAGCCACACCTTGTATATTACCAAAAATAACATAATATTTCATACGAGAAAATGTCGATTAACCCATCGTTCTCATTCTATCCGCTACATTGTATTTTTCAAAAACTATTATACGCCTATCACGTGAAAAGATAGAAATTTTTTATTAAAATTCGGTGCAAATATTTGTAACTATGTAATCTAAAAATGCCCATAACGGGCAGGTGGAGTGTTAAATTAATTGCACTCAATCTGTTGGTTCCAGGCCTACAAAAAACATTCTGTTTCTTATCGCATGGTCAGCCAATTATATGACAGAACTATTTAAGAACAGAAGAGATAGAGGTGTAAAAGACACTAGCCAGAGTTATCTCCTAAGTTACTTATGAATTTCACTATACAGCCAGACCCTGTGGTGAATGAAGTGAAAGTGTCATTTGCAGGGTGGAAAGTGGATGCTTTACGGAGGGCCTGACATGCTGATAAGCATACTCGCATACTCTTTCAACTCAGTGAGGAAGGCAAGGCAAAACACCTCATTCCTAGTTTTTACTAACTAAAACCTCTACAGATTCAAACCAGCCTTTCGGCTGTTGACCTAAATAACGTAATCTAAAAAATAAATTAATACAATCCATGCATTTCTATACTTTTCAAAATGGCGACCAAATTGAAGTTTCAAAACAGTTTTTCCCGAAAAGCACTTATTTCGTCGAAAGACTTTTTATTATTTGTAACGTTAAAGGTTTTGTCATGAACAAAAATATATTTAATCTATGCAAATCGAACGGTAAACAACCTATATATAACAATAATTAGATTTCTTAATTTTCTGTCCGGTTTATTTTCTCCAGTAAAAAAGTTTAAAATAAAATTAGGCTGGATGACATTTTAATTTTTTACAGTAGAAATGAAACCGGCCAAAATATAAAGCAAAATTTTTAAAAAATCATTTTTACTACGAAGGCACAAGCTACCCAAAGAATTTTAGCAAACATGGCGCTTAACTAATCTTGGAGAGCACCAAGAATTTAATAAATGAGGTGATTTAAAAAAAAAAATCGTAGGAGTCGTTTTTGAGAAAATCGTAAAAAACTGAAAAACCGCACGAATAAACTATTACTTCCAATTGACCAATTTTGATGAAAATGTCCGTGTAGGGTGCCGTAATGGTATACCTAACTTAAGTTTCACGTTTTAACTTCGCATGCTATTCCGTTTTGGAGATATTTTGTTCACACACACAGATCAATCGCTAAAGACAAGTTTTTCTTGGGTTCAGAGAGCCTGAAAAACATGTATTTCCGGTGAAAATTAGATTTCGTAAAATCGACATGAAAACGTTACTTTCGTTTCCTATATATTCATAAATAGGGGCAACATATGAGGAGGTTGCCCATAACAAACAGGTGGAGTGTCAAATTACTTACATTAAATCTGTTCGTTGCATGGCTAAAATAAATAGTTCTGTTTCTTATCATACGGTCGGCCAATTACATGACTGAATCATTCATGAACAGAAGAGGTACAGGTGTAAAATACACTAATCAGAGTTATCTCCTCTAAAAGTAATGAATTTCATTATACAGCCAGACCCTCTGTTGTGAATGGAGTGAAGGTGTCATTTGCAGATTGGAAAATATGTGCTTTTTAGAGGGACCGGCATGCTGATAAGCGTACTTTTCCACTCAATGACGAAGGCAAGGTAAACCACCTCACTCCTCGTTTTACTTTGTAAAACCTTTACAGGGCAAGAGAAAGTAATATAATGATGTTACATTTTGAAATAACAATAGAAGCAATAAAACTTATTAAACAAATAAATCTATAAAGTGCCTATATTTTATGTTACTAAATACTTAGAACTTATTTAAAGTATTTATTTAAAGCATTGTTAACATTAAGAGGTGTCTATTTTGAAATTCAGTACAAGGACTTTTCTATAACTATTTGTACAGAAAGCTTTATAACAGGTTATTAAATTTGTTTAAATGGCGTGACGTTAAATAGTAGGTATTTAAAATGATTTCTTTTCAAAATAAAATCAATAAAAAGAAAGTTAAGTACTTAGTAAAGAACTTACTAAGTATATAACATAAAAGTTAATTTAGTGGTAATAATAATTATTTTGGTGATTAGCCAAATAAATAAAAGAATTTCTAAACAATTGTTTTTTACTCTCTCTTGCGTACATAAATATTATAGGAAGGAAAGTATTTTTTTCGTGTCGATTTTTCCAAATCGAGTTTTCACTGGATAAACACGTTTTCAAACCCCCTGAACACAAAAAAAACATGTTTTTAGTGAATGGTGTGTGTGTGTGTGTGTGTGTGTGCGTGCGTGCGAACAAAATATCTCAAGAATGGAACATCGTACGAAGTTACACTTAAACTTAAGTTAGGTACCACTAGAGGACCCAAAACGAACTTTTTCATCAAAATCAGCCAACCGGAAGTGGTAGTTTATTCGTACAATTTTTCACTCTTTTGTGATTTTCTAAAAAATGGCTCCTACGATTTTTTTTAAAAGTCACCTCAGTTAACTACATTTTTTATTTTTTACATGGTAGGTATAGGGTAAGTGCCATGTCTGCTGAAATTCTGCAAAAGTGTACAATCAAAGTTGTAGAAGATTTAAAACCCTACAACTTTTATTTCAAACATTTTTTTGTAATAAGCTTAGTTAAGCGGTAATTAGTGATTTTCTACTTTTTCATAAAAATCGTAAAAAACGAGATTTTTTTCAAGATTCCGATTTTAGTATTAGTAGTAGTAAATAACAACTACATTTTGCGACATAACTGTATAAAATCAACGTTGTAGTAAATTTAATATTCTACAACTTTTTTTGTAATTTATTTATTTAAATAAATAAAAAAAACGTCACATTTAACGTCGCATCAACTACAACGGTCATTAGCGACGACGTTGGGATGGAACTTTTGCACAATGGAGGATGAAATGATTTTTTGTAACGTATGAAAATATGCCGTGCCTGAGCGGGATTCGAACCCAGGACCGCATGATGAGAGGCGAGCACGTTACCAACTGCGCCAATGGGCCGGCTACAACTTTTGCGGCCAATGCGGCCTACAACTTTTTGATGAGTTTTTTTTGTACAACACTTAGTTTAGCGGCAATTAAATATTGTTTAGTTTTTCATCAAAATTAGTAAAAAATTGGATTTTCGAAAATTGCTGCCGTAGTGCATTTTACGATAAAAGTGTAAATAATCAAAGTTCTAGGAAATAAAGAAACCTACAACTTTCATTTCAAGCACATTTCTCTAAAGAGCCTAGTTTAGCGTCAATAAGTGATTTGCCGTATTTTTATATTCCACAGAGGTTGATTTTAATTTTGCTACATTCACTTATAATTAAACGTAGGTTATACTGTTCATTTACTACATTAGCACAAAAATGTCGTGTGTGTTTCACATCAAATTAAAAAAAAAATTAGAATCTTTTGAAATTTCATATATATGTTTGATAATTAAATAATGGTTAAACACTTATAAAAATATCTCTAAACTCTAAAACGCTTTATTGCTAACACTTTGATACCACATAATAATAGCATGGGTTTTAGCAAAATCATGTTTCAAAGTTTCAACCAAACTGTAAAATTTTTCTGTTTGAGTACCGGTAGTTTTGGGCACGTTATTCGTACTGATATATACGTAAAATATTTTTAGTACTAAGTTTTTGGTCAGGGGTTAAAAGTATACAAAAATACAAGTACAATAATAATTATTGCAAAAATAGTTAAAACGAGGCAAAGTCACCAACCTAACACAAACATTTGACTCAAAATACAATTAATGACTATAATATATAATAATAAAAATAAAATTAGACGTGAATACATAGGCACGTCAAACGAATTATGATGAATGTATGGGAAAGGTGTAATCAATAAACTTTACCAGTTTATTTAATATAGTACATGCAACACTATCTAGTGAGAAAGATTGGAACCGCTTGATGAAATATCTACACTAATGCTATCTACCGGCAACATCGTAAACTATATGCATCACATGTAAGTTTTTACTAGAAACAGCTTAGCGGGATATTTTAAAAATGTTTCTTCTACAATTCAAATTTATTAAAACTTAACATTCATAATAATCGATAATTATTTAAAAAATTAGGGTAAAATTTTTTTGTAATTATGCTTGCGCTTCGCGCGGGAAAAATCCCAGAATCAGTAGTGACCAACTATTACCTACTCCACAATTTTTTTTTTTAGAAACTCACTTAGAAATGCAATATTTTTTAACGCACTTTTTCTATAGTATAGAGAAAATTTATTTTCTCGTACAGGACCAATTTACAACTACGTGAGTTGACTTCAGATGTAAATGGAAGCTCACTTTGCAGCCTACATTCACAGCATTCGCTCACTGTAGGTTTTTCTTGTATACCCGGTGTTCTGTTTTTGCTCTTCATGAAAGCCCTTAAAACCGTAATTAGTTGTATGAATTTGATACGGTCCATTAAGTTTTCTCGGTTTATTCCTAATTTTTATAATTTCTTATCTTTAAACCATTTATCCGACACCTTAGGTCTACTGTATAGTATCTTAAAAAATCTGGTGTGAAACACTCACACAACTTTCTCTTGCCAGTGCAAATAATTAACAATAAACCTAACATTAGTAATAAAACATAAGAAATAAACAATAAAAACTAACCTCAACAAACATAACCTAATTTTAATCATGAGTGAAAGACGCAAAATGAAAATCAACCTCAGTTTGGCTTAGAAATACGGAAAATCACTCTTTCCTCTCTAAACTAGACCTCTGTAGAGAAAAATGCTTTAAATAAAAGTTGTAGATCTTTTAATTTTCTATAAATTTAATTATATACACTTTTGTCGTAAAATGCATACTAAGACCGAAATGTTAAAAAAATCGATTTTTCTCACGTTTTCGTGAGAAAAAAAACAGAAAATCGCAAATTACCGCTAAACTAAGCGTTATACAAAAAAATGTTTGAAACAAAAGTTGTTAGGTTTTTAAATTCTCTACAACTTTTATTATATAAGTTTTTACGCTAAAATTTATATTAAAGCCGTAATCTTAAAAAAACAACGTTTTTACGTGAAAACAGCCTCACCGAGAATTCAGCAAACATGGCGCCTACCCTATCTTGTAGAGGAATAAAAAATTGAGTAAAATAGGCGATTTAAAAAAAAATCGTAGGGACCAGTTTTTGAGAAAATCGCAAAAAACTGAAAAATTATACGAATAAACTACTACTTCCGGTTGACCGATTTTGATGAAAATGTTCGTGTCGCGTCCGGTAGTGGTATGTAACTTAAGTTTCAAGTTTCAAGTTCGTACGATGTTCCGTTCTTGAGATATTCTGTTCACACACAGACACACACACACACACAGACCAATCGCTAAAAACATGTTTTTTTGGGTTCAGGGGGTCTGAAAACGTATAGATCCGGTGAAAACTCGATTTCGAAAAAATCGACATGAAAACAATACTTTCCTTCACGCACTCTGATATGTGAGAAAGTAAAAATCAGGTGTGAAACACTTACACGACTTACTCTGGCCAATGCAAATAATGAACAATATAACGTAACATTAGTAATAAAACATTACAAATAAACAAAAAAACTAACCTCAAAAAACATAACCTACTTTAATCATGAGTGAATAATGCAAAATGAAAACAAACTTTTGTTTGCCTTACTAATACGGAAAATTGTTTTAATCAAAAGTTGCAGATCTTTTAATTTCCTATAAATTTTATTATATAAAATTTTGTCATAAAATGCATAGCTACTAAGGATGAAATCTTTAAAACAAATCGAATTTCTTTTACAGATTTTCATGAAAAAGAAACATAAAATCACTAATTACCACTAAACTAAGCGTTAAACAAAACTGTTACAAATAATAGTTATAGATTTTTAAATTCTCTACAACTTTTATTATAAATATAGTCTATATTTTTGCGCTAAAATGCATATTATAGCCGTAATCTTAACAAAACAATTTTTTTACGAGAAAACAGCCTCCCCAAAAATTTCAGCAAACATAGCGCCTACCCTATCTTGTAGAACATAAAAAATTTAGTAAATAAGGCGATTTAAAAAATGAAACCGTAGTTTTTATTGAGAAAATCGCAAAAAAGTGAAAAATGACACCAATAAACTACTACTTCCGGTTGACCCATTTAGATGAAAATTTTCGAGACGGGTCCTCTAGTGGTATCTAAATTAAATTTCAAGTTTCAACTTCGTACGATGTTCCCTTCTCGAGATATTTTGTTCACAGACAAACATAGACTAATCGCTAAAAACATATTTTTTGGTTCGGGGGTCTGAAAACGAGTAGATCCGGTGAAAACTCGATTTCAAAAAACAGACATGAAAACAATACTTTTCTTCCTATAGATTCATCTAGGCAAGAGAAAATAAAAAAAAATGAATAACAGAAAAGAATCGTTAATGTCAGAAAGGACAAAATTTTTAATCGAATGTACGGAAAAATTTTGAAATGTTACATTTTTGTAATAAATAATACTGTATAGGATGAAAGGATGGACTCTTACGAAACTATTTTAGATTGTTTAATAATTATTAAATAAAGGTTATTATTTTCTATATTTATACTGGCAAGGTAAACTCCTAAGAGTGTTTCATACCAGATTTTTTCCAGTTAGATAGATATGATAAAACGAAACAAAATTAAAACTTATACTTTCCTTAAATATAAATTAATTAATGTGTCAACTAAGCAAAATACACAGACAAGAATTTTCTGATAAAGAACGGTTGTCGCGGCGTACTTAGCTGTAGAGATACCACTTCATTAAAAGGGTGAGAAAGGAAGTGAGCTTAGTTAGGTTACCTTTTGGCTTATCCGTTCTTAAAATTGATCTAATTAAAAACACCTTTACAAACTCACTAACGACTCGGTACTAAAAAAACAGGCATGAAACACTCACACGACTTTATCTTGCCAATGCAAAAAGTAAACAATATAATCTAAAATTAGTAATATAACATTAGAATTAAAGATAAAACTGACCACAAAAACAAAACCTTATTTTAATTATGAGTGAAAGACGTAAAATTAAAATTAACCTTAGTTTAGCTTAAACAGATGGAAAATCACTCTTTCACGCTAACCTAGGCTCTGTAGAGAAAAATGCTACAAACAAAAGTTGTAGATCTTCTAATTTACTATAAATTTGATTATATACACTTTTGTCGTAAAATGCAAACTAAGGCTAAAATCTTAAGAAAAATTGATTTTTTACAAGTTTTCGCGAGAAAAAAAACAGAAAATCGCAAATTACCGCTAAACTAAGCGTTATACAAAAAAAGGTTTCAAATAAAAGTGGTAGGGTTTTTAATTGTCTACAACTCTTATTAAATACATTTTTGCGCTAAAATGCATATTTAAGTCGCAATCTTAACTCGGTACTAAAAACTGGTGTGAAACACTCACACGACTTTTACTTACCAGTGTAAATTAAAATTTAAAAAATATATATATATATAACCTACGTTTAATAAGTAAATTACGTTGAATTTATTAAGGCAAAATTGTTTTAATAAGGGAACGTATGAAGTGGTTAATGAAAGAAATATTTTGTTATTATTATACGACATTCGTTATCGCTGAAGTGATTTCTTTTATAATTTTGTAAATTACCATATCAGCTGTTTAAAGTAGTAATTGATTTATTTATACGGCATATTACATGAATTTATAGTTACCATTGTAAAATATATAGTTTAAATCATTCTGAAAAATTTATTCTTAAATAAAGATTTTAATATAATTACATGTAATCCATTGTTGGTCCTAACGTAGCAAAAATAAAATTAATTATGTAAAATACTTAATGCGAGATAACATTTTTTTATTACCATATTTTATGTAACATTATACCAAGAATGACAATGATAAAAATAAATAATTAATACTAGTAATAAAAACAATAAATTCTACAAAGAAAATTTTAAATTTCAAACAAGGAAATTGTTAAAAACAATCTAAAATAACCCTCAGGAGAAAACGGAAGTCTACTAGTATCTTCATGATTTGAAACAACGGTGAAAACTAGATTTCGACAAAATCGATATGAAAACAATACTTTTCTTCATATATATTCATATAGGGGAACAGAAATTAAAAATTACACCGATATAACATTTAATAAAATAAACATTTAGATAAATAATAAAAATACATTTAAAAAACGGGTGAAACGGAAAAAGTAAAGTTTAAGATTCGAAAACGAGAAAAAATTAAATGAAAACACACACACACACAGGAAAACCGCGATCTCGAGATATTTTGTTCATATATATTATATAAATATACAAACAATCGATAAAACCAATTTTTTTTATGTTCAGAGAGCCCTGAAACCGTGTATTTCCGGTGTAAACTAGATTTCGAAAAATCGACATAAAAACAATACTTTCCTTCATATATATTCATATAGGGGAAGAGAAAGCAAAAATTACTCTGATATTACATTTAATAAAGAAAATTTAGGATATATTTAGATAAATAATAAAAATACATTTAACAAACAAGGGTGAAAGGGAAAAAGTATAGTTTAAGATTCGAAGAAAGAAAATCAAGAAAACGAGAAAAAACAAATGAAGACACACGCGCACGCACACAACACATACAGAGAAAGAGAGAGAGGGCGAACGGGGAGGAAAGGAGAGAGAGAGAGGGGAAGAGGGAGAGAGACAAGGTTTTTTTGGTTTAATGTATGACTGTTCTGCAATTACTGCTTATGCAGACGGTGAAGGATGAAATGATTATTTTTAACGTATGAAAATATGCCGAGCCTGAATGGGATTCGAACCCAAGACCGCATTATATGAGGCAAGCACGTTACCAACTACGCCAATGCGGCCGACTGAGAGAAAGGGAGGAAGGGAGAGCGTGAGAGCGGGCGAAAGGAAGAGAGAAGGAGAGGAAGGGAGAAGGATGGAGGGAGACAGGAAAAGAGAAGGGGTAGGAAGGGAGGAGAACGAATAAAAACGAAAAGAAGAACCTGTCAAAAGATTGGAAAATGAAATTTTTCACTTCTTAAATTAAAGGAAATAGGATAACAGTTCAGGACGTTGAAGCAACATGTTACAACGTTTTAGCATCTATTCATTGCTTGAGAGTAACTACGTTTCATCGTGGAAAAAAAGACACGAACGAGGTACTTTTCATTTTATTTTAAAAGATAAATTAAATTTAAGAACATATTTAATACTACAAAATTTATACATTGCTTCTGTATAAACACCGTAAAATAGCTTGACGGAACTGTATCGAATCAAAAAAATAAGAAAAAAACAAAACAAAATAAAACTGAAGCGGAAGACTGTATTTTTAATCAAATATTAAAATATTTATACACATTTTTTCATCGTTTTTACCAATATTACATTACGTCATGCTTCTTAAATTTTTCTTCAGTAATCTTATTACTTTCTCTTGCCTATATGAATATATAAAAAGGACAGTATTGTTTCCATGTCGATTTTTCGAAATCCGAGTTTTTACCTGATCTATAACTTACGTTTTCAGACCCCCTGAACCCAAAAAAAAAATGTTTTTAGCGGTTGGTTTGTGTGTGTGTGTGTGTGTGTGTGTGTGTGTGTGTGTGTGTGTGTGTGGACAGAATATCTCAAGAACGGAACATCTTCATCAAAATCGGTCAACCGGAAGTAATAGTTTATTCGTGTTATTTTTCACTTTTTTGCGATTTTCTCAAAAACGGCTCCCACGATTATTTTTAAAATCGCCTCATTTACTACAATTTTTATGCACTACAAGATAGGGTAGGCGTCATGTCTGCAAAAATTCTTGGGGGTTGCTTTCGCGTAAAAAACTGTTTTATTCAGATTGGAACTTTAATATGCATTTTAGCGCAAAAATGTTTATAAAAATGTTGTAGAGAATTTAAATTCCTACAACTTTTTTTGCATACATTTTTATGTATAACACTTAGTTTAGCGGTAAAAAAATCGATTTTTTTTAATTTTTGCATAAGCATGCGGTTTACGACAAAAGTGTATAATAAAATTTATAGGAAATTAAAAGATCTACAACTTTTATTTAAAGCATTTTTCTCTACAGAGCCCAGTTTAGGTTGAAAGAGTGATTTTCCGTATTTTGAAGCTAAACTGAGGTTGATTTTCATTTTGCGTCTTTTACTCGTGATTGAAATTAGGTTATGTTAATTGAGGTTAGTTTTTTTGTTTATTTCTAATGTTTTATTAATAATGTGTGGTTATATTGTTAATTATTTGCATTGGCAAGAGAAAGTTCTGCGAGTGTTTTACACCAGATTTTATTTTTTATTTGAAATATTTCTTCACCGCATTCTATTTTAGGGAGAGAAAAATTATAGTCAAGATAAAAAATTTAAAATGACGAGATCCTGGATGATCGTTACGGAACATAACTACCTGAAGCCAAAAAATAAAAATTCAAGATAAGTCTACGTGTATGTTTTATCCATTTAGAATCAAGAATATGTCAACATACCCCAAATATGGGTCTTTTTACTTTCTCTTGCCATTTATTAATATATTTAGGGGGAAAAAAGTATTGTATTCATATAGATTTTCGAAACTCGCGTTTTCACCGGAAATACACAATTTCAGGCTACCTGAACCGAAAAATATCGGGTGGGAAACGCTCACACAACTTTCTCTTGCCAATGCAAATAATTAAAGATATAACCTAACATTAGTATTAAAGATTAAAAATAAACAAAACAACTAATCTCAAAAACTTAACTTAATTTTTATCATGAGTGAAAGACGTTAGGAAACCTCTTAACCTCAAAATTCTTCTACACCATATCTTCACGATTAATGTAAATTAAAAAACTGGTGTGAAACAAGCACCCGACTTTCTCTTACCACTTCAAATAATGAACAATATAACCTAATGTTTGTAATAAAATTATAGAAAAAAACAAAAAACTAACCTCAAAACACATTACCTTATTTAATTATGAGTGAAAGGCAAAATGAAAATAAACCTCAGTTTGACTTAAAAACACAGAAAATCACTCTTTCAAACATCGATCTGTTACACATTTTCGTGAAAAAAACCGCTATTACTGCTAAACTAAGCGAAATAGAAAAAATGTTTGAAATATAAGAAATGGGACTTTAAATTCTCTACAACTATTATTATATACTTTTGCGCTAAAATACATATTAAAGCCGCAATCTTAAAATAACAATATTTTTACGAGAAAAACAGCCTTCCCAAGAATTCCAGCAGACATGGCGCCTACCTAAAATGTTCGTGTCAGGTCCGGTAGTAATGTCTAACTTAAGTTTCAAGTTCGTACGATGTTCCACTCTTGAAATAATCTGTGTACACACACACACACACACACACACACACACACTCACATACACACACACCAATCGCTAAAACATGTTTTTTTGGGTTCAGGGGGTCTGAAACGTGTAGTTGATTTCGAAAAATAGATATGAAAACAATACTTTTCTTCCTACAAATTCATATAGACAAGAGAACGTAAAAAACATTTTTCCAGCGATAACTTTGCGTACGTATAAACAAAATATCTAAAGAACGGAACAGCGTGGGCCTACGAAGTTGCATGTTACTGTGGGACTTAACTTGAAGTTAAGTCCCACAGTAAAATGAAAAACATAACCTAATTTTAATCATAAGTGAATTACGCAAGATGAAAATCAATCTGTAGAAATTCACAAAATGGATTAATCACTCATGATTAAAATAAGGTAATATTTTTGAGGTAAGTTTTTTTGTTTATTACTTTCTCTTGCCTATATGAATATATAGGAAGGAAAGTAACTTATTGTTTTTATGTCGATTTTTCGAAACCGAGTTTTCACCGGATCTATACGTTTTCAGACCCCCTGAACCCAAAAAACATGTTTTTAGCGATTGGTCTGTCTGTGTGTGTGTGTGAACAGAATATCTCAAGAACGGAACAACGTACGAACTTCAAACTTAAGTTACATAACACTACCGGACCCAACACGAACATTTTCATCAAAATCGGTCAACCGGAAGTAGTAGTTTATTCGTGTAATTTTTCACTTTTTTGCGATTTTCTCAAAAACTGGTCTTACGATTTTTTTTAAAATCGCCTCATTTACTCAATTTTTTATTCTCTAAAAGATAGGGTAGGCGTCATGTTTACTGAAATTCTTGGTGAGGGTGTTTCTCGAAAAAACGTTGTTTTTTTAAGATTACGGCTTTAATATACATTTTAGCGCAACAATTTATATAATAAAATTTGTAGAGAATTTAAAAACCTACAACTTTTATTTCAAACATTTTTTTTGTATAACGCTTAGTTTAGCAGTAATTAGCAATTTTCTGTTTTTTTCTCACGAAAAAGTGTGAAAAATCGATTTTTTAAAGATTTCGGCCTTAGTATGCATTTTACGACAAAAGTGTATATAATAAAATTTATAGAAAATTAAAAGATCTACAACTTTTATTTAAAGCATTTTTCTCTACAGAGCCTAATTTAGTGTGAAAGAGTGATTTTCCGTATTTTTAAGCCGAACTGAGTTCGATTTTCATTTTGCGTCTACCAGTCATTATTAAAATAAGGTTATATTTTTAGAGGTTTTGTAGTTTTTGTTAATTTCTAATGTTTTATTACTAATGTTAGGATTTTTGTTAATTATTTGCATTACGCACTCTGATATGTGTGAGTGATTCACACCAGATTTTTTTTTAATGTTTCTTTACTAATATTAGATTATATTGTTCATTATTTGCATTGGCAAGAGAAAGTTGTGTGAGTGTTTCACACCAGATTTTTAAAGTTATTTATTAATTATGACAATTATGCAGAATTAGGAACGGTCACCGATTGTAACTTTTTTTTTGAAATCGATACTTTTTGGGTGCTGAATCCGAATATGAATTTATTTTCACCCGCAAATTACCAGGAAATGAGTTACAAGTCTTTTTTTATGGTCTGCCGATGCAACCAGACGTTATCGTCATTTTAAATTTTACCGTTATATAACACTTAAATTAATTATCGTATAAATGGTCACAACAAATTTAATAATGTCGCTATATTTATAAATTTAATTTATTAATCATTAAAAATATATTTATTAGTCTAGTGATTTACAGCATTTCATACTAACCTTAACCTGTCATGTCATCACTCCCTACTACAGAGTGATTTTTTACTTTCTCTTGGAGATCAGCTGATTTTTGTTAATCGACTAACAGTGCGCGAACTTACGTTCCGATTTGTTTATTTAATTTATAGTTTATTCTTTATAGATACCGGTGGTAATTTTTGTTTGTGACATTCATTATTTAATATAGTTTCGTTTGATATGTGACATTATGTGTGATATTTATTTTAAATAAGACATTTTTATTTCATTTAAATTACCACAACAATCAACGTCGGTTGCCATGGCAACGGAGAACACTAACCTAGATGTTGAACCAAATGGCAGCGATTCAATATGGGAAACCGTGGTCGGGAAAAAAAGACCACTCTCAAATAGTGATCAAGATTCACGCCTAAAGAAGAGACAAGAAATTGACAATACAGTGCGTCTTTCTAACTCATTTTCACCTCTGTCAAACACTATGGATGAAACAGAACTACGAGAGGACAAAGTTCCTCCAATATATTTAAAGGGAGTAGCAGATGCCAACTGTCTTATAAAAATCCTGAGAGACGTTGGAGGACAGGACTCATTTACTTTAAAAAGCAGCGTCTCTAACGTTATCGTTTACCCGAATTCGCCTGCAACTTACAGGATATTTGTGCGGTGTCTTGAACAACACAACGCAAATTTTCATACATATCAACTGCCTTCGGAGAAACTTCCAAAGGTTGTTATACGCGGATTACATCCTTCTGCAAGAACAGAAGATATCCAAGAAGCTTTTCGTCAGTTAGGATACACTGCTGTTACAGTGACAAATGTACTATCTCGCCGAAAAGTAATTGTGAATGACAAACAAGAAGAAGAAATCATCCGAACACCTTTACCACTCTTTTTTGTAGAAATAAGCAGCGACACATACGACGAGAAGGTTTTTGATCTGAAATCTCTTCTTAGCTACAGAATTGTTATTGAAGAACCACGAAAGAAACGCAGTATACCACAGTGTACAAGATGCCAGTCGTTCGCTCACACCAAAACCTACTGTCGCCACCCATTTCGATGTGTACGTTGTGGTGAAGCGCATGATTCAAAAATCTGCACAAAAACACGCACGACACCTGCAAGATGCGCTAATTGCCGGGGCACGCACCCTGCCAACTATAAAGGTTGTCAGGTGTACCAAACATTGCGCAATCAACGACAGCAAAGGACAGCGTCTTCTGCTCCAGCACAACCAGCAGCAACCACATCATTCAACCAGACAGACTTCCCTCCGCTACCAAACAACACAACAATCAACAACACAGCTTGGCAAAAATCTTCACAACCAGCTACAGCACGACAGAGAACATACAGCAACACTGAAGACATCAACACTAACCAGTCGTCCCAGTGGCCTCCTGTCGAGTCGCATTCACAGACATCAACTGATTTAGTAAGTTTAATCACAAATTTAAATAAACTCATCCAACCCCTTTTCAGTCTTCTTTCACAATTAACTAATCTTACACAGTCGCTCGCTCACACATATGCCAAATAACTTACTGACTTGTGGGTCCCTGTCAGTTCTTCTATGGAACGCAAATGGTCTCGCCCAGCACAGAAACGAACTAGACTTTACATTGCATGACAAACGTATTGACATAGCTTTAATTACGGAAACACACTTTACTTCACGAACTAGGTTCTTCATTCGAGATTACACAACATACAGAACGGATCATCCAGACAACACAGCTCACGGTGGTGTTGCCGTAATTATTAAATCATCTTTAACTCATTATCCCTGTCAAAACATTTCCACCCCGTGCATTCAATTCTCCTGCATCGTAGTAAAAACTCTTCATAAAAATATTACAATCGGTTCTGTTTATTGTCCTCCACGATTTGTTATCTCTCGAGCTATGTTTTCTGACTTCTTTACTAAACTTGGTTCGTGCTTCCTAGTCGGTGGTGACTTTAATGCCAAACATGTTCATTGGGGCTCTCGATTGAGCACTTCTCGAGGAAGAAATCTTTTTAGTAGTATAACTGTGAATAATGTACGTGCAATTTCTCCGAATTCTCCCACTTATTGGCCAACTTCCCCTAGAAAAATTCCGGACCTTCTTGACCTGTTCTTCCAAAAAGGCCTAACGAACGTTCCATACGACATTTCGTCTACACCGGACTTATCATCTGACCATTCTCCTGTGTATCTGTCGCTGTGGGCAGAACCCAGTTCCCAAACCAACCCAACCTTAGTCGCTGGAGAGACGAATTGGAATAACTTTCGTGAAATTTTAAACGCTTCGTTAAATATACCTATTTTACTGAAAACCGGAGAGGAAATAGAAAAGGCAATAGAATTCTTTAACGAAACTGTACAGCAGGCTGTATGGACCTCTTCAATCTGTAAACCTCCGAAATTGTACCCAATTTACCCACAATACATTAAAAATCTTATCACTGACAAACGGCGAGCCAGGAAAAGGTGGCAAAACACTCGATTGCTTGCTGACAAACGTATATTTACTAAATTAACTAATTTACTTAAGACTCAACTAAAACTTTTTCGAGATGATAAACGTGATGAACAAATCAGTCAACTTTCCAGTCGGGATGGTAGCTTGTGGAGGAAAACACGAGTTATGCTCCGACAGTCGCAAGTGCGTGTTCCAATACGTAACGAGGGGGAGCCGTGGAGAATCACAGATGAAGAGCAAGTAGAACTCTTTGCTGACCATTTAGAGCAGATATTCCAACCACATCAGGACTTAGCAGACGTCACACATGATGGTTATATCCTACAATCCCTAGACACACCTTTGCCGGTTTCGCTTCCCCATGATCCGATTAAACCTTCTGAGATCAAACGCGAAATAGCCGGTTTAAAAACTGGAAAAGCCCCTGGATATGATCTTATATGCTCCGAAGTACTCAAAGAATTGCCTCGAAAGGGTATTGTATTTCTAACATGTTTATTTAATTCTATCTTTCGTACAGCAACCTTCCCTATACAGTGGAAGCATTCGCAAATTCGTATGATTTTAAAGCCTAATAAACCTCCCTCTGTTCCTTCATCGTACCGCCCAATTAGTCTCCTTCCACTGTGCTCCAAAATATTTGAAAAGATTTTACACAAACGGCTTTTAACTATTCTTCCACAACATGCCATCCCTGATCATCAATTTGGCTTTCGGTCAAACCATTCTACTATTCACCAATTACACCGTATTGTCGATATTTTAGCGTCATCATTAGAACGAAAATTGTATTCGGCTGGAATTTTTCTTGATGTCAGTCAGGCTTTCGACAAGGTCTGGCATAACGGTCTTTTATTTAAATTGAAATCTATTTTACCGTCTACGTACTATCTTGTAATCAAGTCGTTTCTTTCACATCGCTTCTTTTCTGTAAAACAAGGTTCTGCTGTATCTTCGTGTCGTCCAATAAATGCAGGAGTTCCCCAAGGAGCAGTTTTGTCACCCCTTTTGTACTCCATCTACGTATCCGATTTTCCTACCACACAACAAACTATAACTGCAACATTTGCCGATGACACAGCAATATTAGCCAGCGAAGCCAGGTGTGAAGACGTAACGCTTAATCTTCAACATCACATAAACACTGTACAACATTGGTGTAATACTTGGAAAATTAAACTTAATGCTGAAAAATCACAACACATTACATTTACTCTCAGACGACAAACTTGTCCCCCAGTTTATTTACACAATACACCGATCCCACAAAAAACCTCAGTGAAATACTTAGGACTGACACTAGACAGAAGACTGACATGGAATCCACATACTAGACTCAAAAGGCAATCTCTTAACGCGCGATTAAAACTTCTCTACAGTCTTATTCACCATAAATCTCCTCTTCCAATTACTCAGAAACTTAACTGTTACAAGGTACTTCTTCGTCCTATTTGGACCTATGGTTCTGTGATCTACGGATCAGCTAAAGTATCTAACATAAAACGTATTCAGACATTCCAGAACAAAACTTTACGCATCATCACAGGCTGTCCAATATACGTTAGTAACAAAACATTACATAGAGACCTTAACATTGAAACGGTGGACGAAACAATAAAGAAACTATACAGACGTTTTCATAGCAAACTACACTATCACACAAATCCACAAATTCAGTCATTGTCCGCTCCTCACCTACCACACAACCCACTTAGAAGACTGAAAAGGCAATGGAATAGAGACCTTTTGTGAATCGTCCTGAGGGGTTGCCGCTGGGCGACTACCTCACACAAGTGACATCAAGACATTTATATAAAACTATTGACATTATAACTGCTGGTTGTGTTAACTTCTTACACAGTTGTAGTTTATTTTCTTAAATAAAGTCAAATAAATAATAACTTTCTCTTGCCTATATGAATATATAGGAAGGAAAGTTTGTTTTCATGTCGATTTTTCGAAATCGAGTTTTCACCGGATCTATACGTTTTCAGACCCCCTGAACCCAAAAAACATGTTTTTAGCGATTGGTATGTGTGTGTGTGTCTGTGTGTGTGTGTGTGTCTGTGTGTGAACAGGATATCTCAAGAACGGAACAACGTACGAACTTGAAACTTGAAACTTAAGTTAGATACCCCTACCGGACCCGACACGAACATTTTCATCAAAATCGGTCGACCGGAAGTAATAGTTTATTCGTGTAATTTTTCACTTTTTTGCGATTTTCTCAAAAACTGGTCCTACGATTTTTTAAAAATCGCCTGGTTTACTCAATTTTTTATTCTCTACAAGATAGGGTAGGCGTCAAGTTCGCTGAAATTCTTGGCGAGGCTGTTTTCACGTAAAAACAAAGTTTTTTTTAAGATTACGGCTTTAATATGCAATTTAGCGAAAAGATTTATATAATAAAAGTTATAGAGAATTTAAAAACCTACAACTTTTATTTTAAACATTTTTTTGTATAACGCTTAGTTTAGCAGTAATTAGCAATTTTCTGTTTTTTTCTCACGAAAACGTGTGAAAAATTGATTTTTTAAAGATTTCGGCCTTAGTATGCATTTTATAATAAAAACGTATATAATCAAATATATAGAAAATTAAAAGATCTGCAACTTTTATTTAGAAAATTTTTCTCTACAGAGCCTAGTTTAGCGTAAAAGAGTAAATTTCCGTATTTTTAAGCCAAACTGAGTTCGATTTTCATTTTACGTTTTTCACTCATGATTAAAATAAGGTTATGTTTATTGAGGTTAGTTTTTTGTTTATTTCTAATATTTTTTTAATAATGTTAGGTTTATTGTTAATTATTTGCACTGGCAAGAGAAAGTTGTGTGAGTGTTTCACACCAGATTTTTTTAGTCCTGTTACCCAATTGTTAATGTCCGGTAATATTTTTCTAAAAAAAAAAAAAATTTTTTTTGTGACACTAAGTTGGTAGCCCTACTCAACCAGTATGGATATGGCAGTGTGAGTTGATTCTCCTTGAGCTGTGTAAAATTTTGTGCCATTTCCGGTCGTGCTACGAACAGAATGTCTTTTATCCTAAAACAATCTCTTGTTTAAATCTGGAGGCTGAAGCTCTAGAACTAATCGTATGTGATACGGATACAATTTCAATTTTTTAGCAGCTTTCTGAGCACTCGAACATGACAAATCAACATGCGAGGAAAGTTTTTGTAAACTTTTCCATGGAGAATTGAGTAATCTTGTTTTCACATTCTCTTAACGTCATCTGTCAAGAGAGTTGGTCGACCACTACGTTTTCTGCTGCAAACAATACCTGCCTCTAAGAATCAGTTAGTTAGCCTAGAAATTGACTAGAATAGAGTGGAGGAACACCAAAAAATTTAATTTGAAATGATTCTTTTACACTCGCATACGATTTTGTAGCAAAATATTGTTCAAAAATGAAAACCCGTTGTTCTAGGGTAAAAGACATTCTGTTCGTAACACAACTGGAAACAGCACAAAATTTTACGCAACTCAAGGAGAATCAACTCAAACTGTCGTAACTATACCGGTTGAGTAGGGCTACCAACTTTGTGTACCAAACAAAATATCCCTTTCTTAGAAAAAAATTACCAGACATTAACAATTGGGTAACAGGACTAAAAAATCACCCGGTACATAACGGTGTGCAACGAAAATTAATTTTGATTAGTCAATAAATGGTTTGTAGGTTACCGTTTGTTATACGCAGTTAAATGCACATTATTTATATAGGCAAGAAAAAGTAAAAATTAGTTAAAATAGCGACATTTTAACATTTTAGTGTGCATTTAAAGTGTAAATGATTCAAATAAAACGGCAAAATTAAATCACATACGAAAAGTGATGTTTTGTCGGTACATGATAGAAAAGGCTCATAACTAAATTTTTTGTTATTTACGGGGAAAAATAACCTCACATTCCGATTCAGCGCCCAAAAAAGTATCGATTTCAAAAAAAATCGTTACAATCGTTATATAGAATCAGGGCCCGTCACGGGCCCTGATTCTATATAATTAACTGTAAAATTAATAAAAACATTTCCACAAAACAAATTATTTAAATAGAAACATTCATTTTTTGTAAGTCGCAAGAAATGTGTTACAAGTTAGGCCTAAATACAAGATCAATTCATATGAACAAAACAAAAATAAATCATTAAAATATCTTTAAAAATCTGGTGTGAAACACTCACACAACTTTCTCTTGCCAATGCAAATAATTTAAAATATAATTTAACATTAGTAATAAAATATTAGAAACAAACAAAAAACTAACCTCAATAAACATAACCTTATTTTAATCATGAGTGAAACACTCAAAATGAAAATCAACCTCAGTCTGGCTTAAAAATACGGAAAATCACTATTTCACGCTAAACTAGGCTCTGTAGAGAAAAATACGTTAAATAAAAGTTGTAGATCTTTAAATTTCCTATAAATTTGGTTATATACACTTTTGTCGTAAAATGCATACTAAGGCCAAAATCTTAAAAAAATCGATTTTTCACACGTTTTCGTGAGAAAAAATCAGAAAATCGCTAATTACTGCTAAACTAAGCGTCATACAAAAAAATGTTTGAAACAGAAGTTGTAGGTTTTTAAATTCTCTACAACTTTTATTATAAAAGTTTTTGCGCTAAAATTTATATTAAAGCCGTAATCTTAAAAAAACAACGTTTTTACGTGAAAACAGCCTCACCGAGAATTTCAGCAAACATGGCGCCTACCCTATCTTGTAGAGAATAAAAAATTGAGTAAAATAGGCGATTTTAAAAAAAATCGTAGGACCAGTTTTTGAGAAAATCGCAAAAAAGTGAAAAATTATACGAATAAACTACTACTTCCGGTTGACCGATTTTGATGAAAATGTTCGTGTCGGGTCCGGTAGTGGTATGTAACTTAAGTTTTAAGTTTCAAGTTCGTACGATGTTCCGTTCTTGAGATATTCTGGTCACACACAGACACAGACACACACACACACACAGACCAATCGCTAAAAACATGTTTTTTGGATTCAGGGGGTCTGAAAACGTATAGATCCGGTGAAAACTCGATTTCGAAAAATCGACATGAAAACAATACTTTCCTTCCTATATATTCATATAGGCAAGAGAAAGTAAAAATAGCCAAGTTAAGGATAGATTTTATTTATGAAATGATTCAATCGCGCAAAAATATAGTGGCATTTTTAATCAGTACCTAGTGGAAAATACCTGGTATTTTTCGGTTGGAACTATAACACCTAATATTATAGTAATAATAATTTTCCTGGCACTGTAAGAGTTAAAATTTACTTTTAAATATCATATTTTGGAGTAATATTTTTTTATTTTATGTATTTATTTTCTACTCAGCAGGTATATGAATATTAGAAAGCAATGAGAAATAGTGTTCAGTACAAAAGACTGCGGGACGTCTAACAGAAACATTCAAAATTGTTACAACTGGTAACGGGCCCTGATTATATATACTAATTACTAAAATTAACATAAAACTAACCTTTTTTTCAATGACGAAATATTCATTAAAGAAATATCTAAATAATTTCATTTCAATATACACACTCGAACACGTTATTAAAACAAAAATCATAGCGGTAAAAAGCCAAAAGTTCTCCGATACAAAACTAACTAACCTGCCCGCGCTGCGCACAGAATTAAACTGACTAATGAAAGACGATAATGATAGATTTTTGCGTCGTACGTAAATGTAGATTGTCATTTGTTTGAACGCGGGCGCATCAAAAACAAGTTAAAACATGCACACTGCCTGTCAATCAAACAAAGAAAACTGAGGGGACTTTTATATGCATACGTACAATTTATTAACTTCTGTTATTGAACAACCCTAATATTCAACAAGGAAAAACTATATAAAATTATTTTATAATATAATCTTAAAGATTTGTACAATAATATTATTTCGTTTCGTTTTATTTTTTTTTTTTAATAAATTTTGTTATTTCTCTACACATTTAAAAACGTCATATTTACAAATATAAAGTATGGTATCGTGAAAAATCAATATACGTACCAGAATAGGTATACTTATAACTTCCACAAGCCAAAAAATTACTTATATTAGCTAAAATTATATTAAAATTATATGTAACAATTTTTTTCTTTTTAAAATTACCTAGTTCTAATTACTACATGTTATAGGCTATTTAATTTTACTTTCTTTTTCACTTAATGAAAATATAGGAAAAGAATTATTGTTTTCATGCCGATTTTTCCAATTCGAAATTGTTTTTACGTTAATTTAGTGTGTAACACTCCCACGACATTCTCTTACCAATGTAATTAGAAAAACCTTACCTAATTTTAATCTTGACTGAATGACGCTAAATAAAAATTAACCTCTGTTTGATAACTTTAACTAACCAAAAAAATTATATATGTTGTAATAAATTTTCGCTTTTTAAAATTATAAAGTTTTAATTACATTAAGTTAACCTGTTTAATTTTTTACTTTCTCTTGCCCTTTATTAATGCAATGTAATGGAAATGGAAGTAATGTAATGGAAGTAAAGTACTGTTTTCATGTCGACTATTCCAAATCGAAATTTTTTTATGTTGATTTTGTGTGTAACATTCACACGCCATTCTCTTACCATTGTTAATCATAAACAATATAACTTATGTATAATCATGGGTATACTATGTAATAGGAAAAAATTACTTAATTTTAATCATGATTGAATGACGCTAAATAAAAATCAACCACTGTTTGATAAACTATCCAAAAAATATTTAGGCTAAATATTTACAAATTAGGCTAGTTTTTAATTAGCTACAAAATGCGATACCAAATTAATTTTGGATTTTCACATTCCCTTTATGAATATATTTAGAAGGAAGTGTTGTTTTCATCTCGACTTTTCCAATTAGAAATTGTTTTCATTGTTGTAACTCGTTTTAGTAAAGTAAAATTGTTAACTGAAATTTCGTTAATTTCACATAGGTATATTTATTGGGGAAAAAAATTGTCGATAAAACTAACCAAAGAAAATTACAATGAAAAAATGACTACTAGAGATAAATTATTAACGTTTAAAATAAAGCAATCTGCGGAATTAAAAAAACAAATTAAATTACAATTTAAAAAAACCAACAACGTTCCGTACCGAATTAACATAAAATACAGGTCGCATAATGTCTATCAAAGAATAACAAACTCCACCGTATCGAAAATCATGTACAATCCAGGCCTGTAGACTGCGCATCAACCATCTCAAACCGCGGCGCATTGGCGTAGTTGGTAACGTGCTCGCCTCTCATCATGCGGTCTTAGGTTCGAATCCCATTTAGACATGGTATATTTTTATACGTTACAAAAAATAATTTCAACCTTCACAGTCTGCATTAGCAGTAATTACAGAAGAGTCGGACGTTAAAACAAAAAAAAAACCGCGGCGCGACGGACCAACACTCAAATGCGTATTTACTTTCTCTTGCCTCTATGAATATACGGGAAGCAAAGTATTGTTTTCCTGTCGATTTTCCAAATCGAGTTTTTACCGGATATAAACGGTTTCCAACACCCTGAATAAACGCAAACAAGTTTTTAGCGATTATTCTGTGTGTCAGTGTGTAAACAAAATATCTCAAGAAAAGAACATCGTACAAACTTGAAACTTCAGTTAGATACCACTAGAGGACCTTCATCCAAATCGGTCAACCGGAAGTAATAGTTTCGAGTCATTTTTCACTTTTTTGCAATTTTCTCAAAAACGGCTCCTACAATTATTTTTAAAACTGCCTCATTTACTAAATTTTTTATGCTCTGCAAGATAGGGTAGGCGCCATGTCTGCTGAAATTCTTGGGAAAACTGTTTTCTCGTAAAAAATTTTTTTTAAGATTACGGCTTAAATGTGGATTTAAGTGCAAAAATGTGTAAAAAAGTTGTAGAGAATTTAAAATCCTACAACGTTTATTCCAAACATTGTTTTGTATAACGCTTAGTTTAGCGGTAATTAGCGATTAACAGTTTGTTTTTCTCACGAACACGTATAAAAAAAAATCGTGTTTTTAAAGATTTCAGCCTTAGTATGCATTTAACGACAAAATTGTATATAATCAAATTTATAGGAAATTAAAAGATCTACAACTTTTATTTATAGCATTTGCTCTACAGAGCCTATAGTCCGTTTCAAGAAAGAAAACACCTGTCTTAAAACAATAATATCTTTTGAATGGTTCTACGTAAAAACAATTACGACACATCAAATTAAAGCTTGTTTTATTATTGGTAACAGGATATACATAAAGATTTTTGGAAATTAATAGTTTATTAAATATAACGAATTACGCATAAAAAGTACGCTGTTTTTAACAACTTTTCCATATACCCGTACTTTGTTACTTTGTTCACCCGTACTTTAAAATGTATCTGTATACATTTTAAAGTACAAACGCAAACAAGAGATATTATATTAGCATATTATATTATGAGATATTATAACGGGTGATTCGAAAAGAGCGCCGGTTTTTAAACGGCTGGTAAATTTTTGTTTATCGGTTGGCAACATTGTTAGACCTCATTTCTATTTCGGAGAACATTCCGATTGACGATTCAGTTGTAGTTTCTCTTGTTCGCAGTGTAGTACTCTCGCAGTCTGTGTCTAACCATGGAGAAGTTTACTATTGCACAACGAGTGTTAATCGTCAAAACATTTTACCAGAGTGGAGAGAGTTATGCGGCTACTGTCAGGCGACTTCGCGGTACTCTAGGACGTAATGAAGCACCGAATGAATCAACAGTTCGCAGGCTCATGAAAAAGTTTTTTGAGACGGGTTCAACAGTCGACCTTAAAAGTTCTGGACGTCGTCGTTCTGGCCGAACTGAGCAGAACGTTGCGTTGGTTCGTGACAGTGTGGCTGTTAGCCCAGCAAAATCAATACGTCGCCGTTCTCAACAATTGGGTTTACGATGTTCTTCTGTACGGAGAATTCTTCGGTACGATCTCCAATATCACCCGTATAAAATTCAGTTGACGCAACATTTGAAAGTGGCAGACCACCAGAAGAGACGACAGTTTGTTGACTGGGTATTGAGAAAACGGCAGGATGATGACACCTTCGCAAACAAAATTGACGCCTTGTGACTTTCATCTTTGAGGTCATCTGAAGTCATTGGTGTATGCCAATAAACCCTGAAACATCAATGACTTGAAGGAGGAAATTCAACGGGTTATCGGGCAAATGGAAGTGGAAACTTGTCGTGCAGTAATATCCAATTTCATGGACAGAGTTGATGCGTGCCAGCGCAGTAGAGGAGGACACATGCATGACATCATTTTTCATATATGAAATCGGAAGGTAAGATGAACTTGTTGATGTATTTATCTTCAGTTTTTCAATAAAATAAATCTCTTAATTTGATATATCAAAACCGGCGCTCTTTTTGAATCACCCTATATTATATATATTATTGTAGTACTTTAAAATGTAATGTAAAAGTTCATATAAACATATCTGAATGTATCTGTATACATTTTAAAGTACTAAGTATACTTTTTAAAGTATCTGTATACTTTTAAAGTACCGTATTTTTCGGACGATAAGACGCATCGGACGATAAGACGCACCCGTGTTTTTCAAGGCATAAATTATCTAAAAATTATTTTGACTGATTTTAATTAGTTTTTTAATACAGGTAAATGTGATTTCTTTATTTGAAAAACAGCAAGTACAGAAGATACAATATATATAATTATTTTATAGTCATAAATTTACAAAAAAAACATGGATATAGAAACTGTAAGTACGTAAATTACTACCTACTATCGGTTTCATAATCCTAGACTACCGAGTTTGAACCCTTCCATCTCCATAACTTTGAGTCTGATTTCAGCATACTTTACATCAAAATTTAGCTAATTTTTTCTGCTTTGACTTATAATAGTCATATATTTTTAATGTTGTTTAAAAGTTGCCATATCGAGGTTGGAAGACAAAAAGACCCGATTTTTTTGATACCGCAACAAATTTCATGCGTTTAGAGGCGTGTAACTCGATAAATATTTGACCAAAAAGTTTGAAATTTTAACACGACATAGACAATTATATTATAACAGCGTGTACGAAATTTCAAATTCATAAGTTATTTAAATTTTGATTTATTAACAATATTCTGAACCCTTGCTATTTTGGTAACCGCTCGATCGTTCGGCTCGGGCAAACTATCGTTTTATTCAGCGTAAGAAACTTAGTACAGATATGCTAATAACATGAAATATCGATTGTCGAATGTTGTTGTAGAATTTTTAGAATTTTGAAAAAAATAGATGTGTAATGCGGGGGGTGGGTGTTACTATCCATGTTGCTAGTTTGTGTACGTGACATCGTGTCGGGCTGTCTACCTGAACTGACATACTGCATTGTCAAATCAGGTAGACAATCAGATTCAGGCAACATGGTTAGTCTAATAGTAATTGATAATCCAATTTTTCAATTGTGCTTCAAGTTGTGGCCATTTGACAGCATGAGTTCGAAATTTACTGGTATGTTTCTTATTATCTGCCTTGAGTAATAAATCTTCTTGTTTCCGCCATTCCCGAATCATTTTTTCTGTAAGAGGAGGTAAAAATTCCTTTCTACTGCCCGAATGCCATTATCTTTTGCATATTGAACCACTTTTAATTTAAAAGCGAAAGAGTACGAAACTTGCTTCATATTTTAAAATGCTATGATATTTACCGTAAGTAATATCGATACAGAAACTACTGTGTATGCGTAGAATCTTCAAGACGATACAGTTTAAAAACTACGGTACATCCTATATCATTGTATGGTTTGTTTTGAAATCCCTAGTTATTGAACGTGTTTAAGGGTACCCGGAACGGAGAAAATTAAAAATTTTCACATATCTGGTTTTTGCACATTATTAAAATTCAGAGTTTTCTGAATCCAATGATGTATAATTTGTTGGGGTTTTTACAATTTTTAACCAAAAAAGAAATTACAAATATGTTGAACCCTTACATTATTTTCTAAACACTATCAGTTTGCATAAACACATTTCTTTTTTTGAATGACATACATAACTCATAATTTTGTCTTTGTTTTAAAACTTTAAGTCAGCATTAGATCAGCTGTGAATGTAACAGTTGAGGAATTTCCAGATTATGATCCTGGAATGTATAAGAGGTAACTATTTTGTAGTACTTCTGATGTGTACTCTTTTAATTTTTTCTTGTTTCTTGTAAACAGCAATTTTTGACATATAAGGAACATTTTCTCAGCCAAATGTAAACGGATTTTAATGAAATTTTTGCACAGCCTTTTATACAACAATTTGAATGTACTGAGTTAAATATTACAGTAAAAAAATGTGTTTAAATATTTATTTTCCACTTAAATAGGCAAAAAATTATGCTTTTCAAAAGTGGTAATTTCAAAAATCATTTTCTTATCTTCCTAACAACATATATATAGATGCTACTAATTCTGTGGGTGTAGAATCGCCTGAAAAGCAACCACAAAAAAATTTAACAGGATAACTGAAGTAGTTTTTGAGAAAATGTTCCTTACATTAACATTACGGAGATAGGCATTCCGGGTACCCTTAAGTAGAGTAGGGTAGTTTAAAAGCATCTACCCTAAAATGTAGCTAGCGTTCGGACCATAAGACGCATGGTAATTTTTAGGTCATTTTCCTACGGAAAAAAGTGCGTCTTATCGTCCGGAAAATACGGTACTTTAAAATGTATAAAGATACATTTTAAAGTACAACAAAGTATTACATGTTAATGTAATTCTGTAACCAACAATAAAACAAGCTTCAATTTGATGTAGCTATCGTCATTGTTTTTACATACAACGGTTCAAAAAATACTGCTCTTTAAAACCAGGCGTTTTCTTTCGTGAATGGGACTATAGTTTAGAGTGAAATAGTGATTTTCCGTTTTTCAAGCCAAACTGAGGTTAATTTTCATTTTGCAACTTTTACTCATGATTAAAAAAAAATTATGTTTTTTGAGGTTAATTTTTTGTTTATTTCTAATGTTTTAATACTAGTGTTACGTTATATTGTTCATTATTTGCATTGGCAAGAGAAAGTTGTGTGAGTGTTGCACACCAAACTTTTTAATTTACATAAATCGTGAAGATTTGGTGTTGAAGAATTTTGAGGTTAAGATGTATCCTAATATTGTACTGACATGTTGTTAGAAACCAACACTAGATGTTAACTGACCCACCGGGTTGGACTAGAGGTAAAGTCGCCGCCAAAATCAGCTGTTTAACAGCTGTTTTTCGGAGACGAAGGTTCCTGGTTCAAATCCCAGTAAAGGTAGTTACTTTTATACGGATTTGAATGCTAGGCAGCGGTTACCGGTGTACTTTGATGGTTGGGGTTCAATTAACCATACTCTATCAGGAATGGTCGGCCTGAGTCTGTACAAGACTACAACTCATTTACACGTCATACATATCATCCTTATCTCATTGGGTCATGGGGTTGCTAATTGTTCTGAATTGAACTGATTGCAACGTACACACATTAGGAATTAAAATATATATATATATATATAGGGTGATTCAAAACTATACACTGCAATCTCTTGGGATCTCATTCTATAGCTAAAAATAAGAAAAAAAGTTTTTATAAACATATGCCTGAAAATGCTTAGTTAGCGAGTTACGGCTAGACTCCCCACCTAATATTTTATGCAGTTAAGAATGTACATTTTATGTGCGTCTGTTTTGATTTTAAATAAAGCAAAATTTTAATATCTATTATTCATTTTTTTCCTGAGTAATTCACATGAATCTTTTCAGAATTAAATTTTCTACAAATTTATTTAAGAAAAAATACACCTTTATTTACTATTTATGGAAGTAATCTTACGTTAAACACAAGAATGTGTTATTTCTTTGCACCAATTCTTGTGTTTTATGTAAGATATCTCTGAAAGTATTCCATTTACAGCTCTTGAACCAATTTTATTCAATTTTTCAGATTAAAAAACATAAGAAACATCGTATTTGTATCTTTATAACTATCTTTAACATTTTTGTACGGCCTTACTTCACGGAGGGTACCGAGTTCTAGGTGAAATTTTTTGCAAGCCGTAACTCGCTAACTAAGCGTTTCCAGGCATATGTTTATATATACTTTTTTCTTATTTTTAGCTATAGAATGAGATCCCAAGAGATTGCTGTATAGATTTGAATCACCCTATATAAATCGTAAAAATTTGGTGTTGAAGAATTTTGAGGTTAAGAGGTATCCTAATATTGTACTGACATATTGTAAGAAACCAACACTAGATGTTTACTGTACGTCTATATAACTGCTTACACGAATGTCCTAAATTTATTAGGATCGATTATTAGACGATAGGGGTGAAGGTCAATTTTGTAAATTATCCGACCATTGTAACGTCCATGTAACAGGAGTTGCAAATTACCAGAACGCTGAGTGGGGCGTGTTCGTAACTTATCACTCAACAAACATTATACCATATTATTGACTATTGATATTTGAATAGGAAACACGCAACCTCACTGAATGTACCTAAAATTATTGTTATCAATATTTGTCTGAAGTAGCTCAACCGTAATGGAAGCGTAACGAAAGATACATTACAATACGTCTCAGAAATTATTAAGTAAACTTTACCCGGTTACCTTCTGAAATCAAACGACAAAAATCTGTTATGAAATACTCACACAACATTCTCTTCCCAATGTAAATAATGAATAATATAACCTAATATTATTAATAAAACAGTAGAAATAAACAGAAAACCTAACCTCAATAAACATAACCTAATTTTAATCATGAATGAAAGACGCAAAATGACTCTTTCACGCTAAACTAGGCTCTGTAAAGAAAACTGCTCTAAATAAAAGATTAAGAATTTTCAATTTTCTAAAAATTTGATTATATACACTTTTGTAGTAAAATACTAAGGCTGAAATCTTTAAAGAAAATCGATTTTTTACACGTTTTCCTGAGAAAAAAACACGAAATCGCTAAGTACCGCTAAACTAAGCGTTAAATAAAAAAAATGTTTGAAATAAAAGTTGTAGGATTTTAAATTCTTTACAACTTTTATCAAATACGTTTTTGCGCTAAAATATATATTAAAGCCGTAATCTTAAAAAAACTATTTTTTTATGAGAAAACTGCTTCCCAAGAAATTCAGCAGACATTGCGCCTACCCTATCTTGTACAGCATAAAAATGTAGTAAATGAGGCAATTTTTACAAAAATCGTAGAAGCCGTTTTTGAGAAAATAAATGATTATGGATCAAAATAAGCACAAATTAAGTAAAATGTAGATCTGCTTAACAATAAGCGAGAAAAATTATGCGATTTACCACCCCATTTATTTTCTTTACGTATGAATTTTATCATCATTATTCAGTTACAAACAAATAAACACACCGTGATGAAACAGACAGAATACAAAATACAGAAATGACATGAAAAAAAATATGACACACGCACTGCTTTGATATTTAAAATTAATAATTAATAGCTAGCGAAACAATTATGATGTAAAATCGATACAAACTTGATGGCGTCAACAATGAATTATTTATTTTATTTAGACATCTATACAACGCCAGATCAAAAATTCCCCTCGTTTCATTTTTGAAGCTGGGGGAAAAAGAATTTGTTTCGGAATTTTTATGAACCAAAATGGAAATGGAAATAATTTCTCGTACTATCAAAATTCTTCTCTTCACCAAAAATAAATTTACGAAACTCCGTAATACAGGATTTATGAACTATAAAATACAATTTTTACCCTCTCTTGCCAATATGAATACATAGGAAGGAAAGTATTGTTTTCATGTCAACTTTTCGAAATCGAGTTTTCACAAGAAATACATGTTTTCAGACCCTCTGAACCCAAAAAACTTTTTGGCGATCGGTCTCTCTGTGCGTGTGAGTGTGAGAACAAAATATCACAAGAACAAAACATCGCCCGAAGTTCAAACTTAAGTTAGTTCTTACTACTAGAGGACCCGACACGAACATTTTCATCAAAATTGGTCAACCGGAAGTAGTACTTTATTCGTATAATTTTTCACAGTTTTACGATTTTCTCAAAAAACGGCTTCTACAATTTAAATAACAATTTAGGGCAAAAGCATGTAAAAAATTTATGATTAAAAAATTCATGAACAAAAGAATTTTTTAAATTTTAATGATACATCATGCATCGTAGAAAGAAAAATTTTCGATTTATTATAAAAAAATCGTAGAAGCTGTTTTCTGAGAAATATCTCAAGTAAACTACTAATTCCGGTTAACCGATGATGAAAATGTTCATGTCGGGTCCTCTAGTGGTACATAATTTAGGTACAAAGTTTTAACTACGTGCCGGCCGCATTGGCGTAGTTGGTAGTGTGCTCGCCTCCCATCATACGGTCTTTGGTTCGAATCCTACTCATTTTTTTTGGTTTAACGTTCAATTTTTCTGCAATTACTGCTAATGCAGACGGTGAATGATAAAATGATTTTTTGTAACGTATGAACATATGGCGTGCCCGAATGGGATTCGAACCCAAGACCGCATGATGAGAAGCGAGCACGTTACCAACTACGCCAGTGCGGCGGGAATCCTATTCAGGCACGGGATATTTTCATACGTTACAAAAAATATCATTTCATCCCTTACCGTAATTGCAAAACAGTCGGACGTTAAACAAAAAAAAAATTTCAACTACGTACGGTAATCCGTTCTTGAGTTTTTTCATACACACCAGCGCGCGCGCGCACACACACACACACACACACACTTTAAGGGCCTGAAAACTTGTATTTCAGGTTAAAACTTCATTTCGAAAAATCGACATGAAAATAATACTTTGTTCCCTATAGCTTACATTCATACAGGACAAAAGAAAGTAAAAACTCAGTAAGTTCAGTACTATAATACCAAAAAAAAAAAAACGCAAGGAATGAAAACAGATTCAAAAATTTCAGTAACCTATTTTAAACAACGAAGGAATAGAAAGACCATACGATATTTATATAAGAAACTTTTTTACTTTCTCTTGCCTATATGAATATATAGGAAGGAAAGTATTGTTTTCATGTCGATTTTTCGAAATCGAGTTTTCACCGGATCTACACGTTTTCAGACCCCCTGAACCCAAAAAACATGTTTTTAGCGATTGGTCTGTGTGTGTGTGTGTGTGTGTGTGTGTGTGTGTGTGTGTGAACAGAATATCTCAAGAACGAAACATCGTACGAACTTTAAACTTGAAACTTAAGTTACGTACCACTACCGGACTCGACACGAACATTTTCATCAAAATCGGTCAACCGGAAGTGGTAGTTTATTCGTGTATCTTTTCACTTTTTTGCGATTTTCTCAAAAACTGCTCCTACGATTTTTTTTAAATCGCCTGGTTTACTCAATTTTTTATTCTCTACAAGATAGGGTAGGCGTCATGTTTGCTGAAATTCTGGGTGAGGCTGTTTTCACGTAAAAACGTTGTTTTTTTAAGATTACAGCTTTAATATGCATTTTAGCGCAAAATTTTATATAATAAAAGTTGTAGAGAATTAAAAATTCTACAACTTTTATTTCAAACAATTTTTTGTATAACGCTTAGTTTAGCGGTAATTTGCGATTTTCTGTTTTTTTCTCACGAAAATGTGTGAAAAATTAATTTTTTTAAGATTTCGGCCTTAGTATGCATTTTACGACAAAAGTGTATATAATTTAATTTATAGAAAATTAAAAGATCTACAACTTTTATTTAAAGCATTTTTCTCTACAGAGCCTAGTTTAGAGAGAAAGAGTGATTTTCCGTATTTCTAAGCCAAACTGAAGTTGATTTTCATTTTGCATCATTCACTCATGATTAAAATAAGGTTATGTTTTTGAGGTTAGTTTTTTGTTTATTTCTAATATTTTATTAATAATGTTAGGTTTATTGTTAATTATTTGCATTGGAAGAGAAAGTTATGTGAGTGTTTCACACCAGATTTTTTAACGTCGAATCAGCTACAGTGGTCATTAGCGACAACGTTAGGTTGTAACTCTGAAGAATGAAATGATTTTTTATAACGTATGAAAATATGCCGTGCCTGAGTGAGATTCGAATCCAAATGAAAACAAGATTCAAAAATCTGGTGTGAAACACTCACACAAGTTTCTCTTGCCAATGCAAATAATTAACAATAAACCTAACATTAGTAATAAAACATTAGAAATGAACAAAAAACTAACCTCAAAAACATTAGCTTGATATACGCAAAATTAAAATCGACCTCAGTTTGGCTTAAAAATACGGAAAATCGCTCATTCACGCTAAACTAGGCACTGTACAAAAAAATGCTTTAAATAAAAGTTTTAGATCTCTTAATTTCCTATATATTTTATTTCATACACTTTTGTCGGAAATCTTAAAAAAATCGATTTTTCACACGTTTTCGTGAGAAAAAAACAGAAAATTGCTAATTACCGCTAAACTAAGCATTATACAAAAAATGCTTGAAATAAAAGTTGTAGAATTTTACATTCTCTACAACTTTTATTATATAACGTTTTGCGCTGAAATGCATATTAAAGCTGCAATCTTAAAAAGAAAATGTTTTTACGTAAAAACAGCCTTACGCAGAATTTCAGCAAACATGGCGCCTACCCTATCTTGTAGAAAATAAAAAATTGTACGAATAAATTACTACTTCCGGTTGACCGATTTTGATGAAAATGTTCGTGTCGGGTCCGGTAGTGGTATGTAACTTAAGTTTCAAGTTCGTACGATGTTCCGTTCTTGAGATATTCCGTTCACACACACACACACACACACACACACACACGCACACACACACACAAAGACCAATCGCTAATAACATGTTTTTTGGGTTCAGGGGGTCTGAAAACATAAAGATCCGGTGAAAACTCGATTTCGAAAAATCGACATGAAAACAATACTTTTCTTCCTATATATTCATATAGGCAAGAGAAAGTAAAAAGTGAAGTAATCTATTCAAACAACGGGGGAATAAAAATTACATACGATATTTATTTAAGAAATTGGCTATATCTTAAAATGTTTAATTCGGTATAGAAGAAAATCAATACAAATATAGGTTAGCAGCATTTAAATAAGTAAAACGAACCGCCTTACATGATCAAATAAGTAGTTCATCGAACTTTTTCCAGTTATAAATAAATATGACAAGGTCATAATGTTATAATGCCTGACTCAATATACTGGGTGCCTAAAAAGGTACACAATAATTCTTTTACAAAACTATTTATGAAAAATCTGGTGTAAAACATTCACACAACTTTCTCTTGCCAATGAAAATAAGTAACACTATAACCTAATATAACGTTGGTAACGTGCTCGTCTCTCATCATGCGGTCCTGGGTTCGAATCCCACTCAGGTAAGGCATATTTTCATACGTACAAAAAATCATTTCATCCTACATTGCATAAAGTTCCACCCCAACGTCGTGTCTAATGACCGTTGCAGTTGGAGCGACGTTAAATAAATAAATAAATAAAAAACATTACAAATAAACAAAAATCCCGAAAAGAACTGCAATAAACGTTATTATATGTTTTGCAAAGATCTGTAAGAAAATCAAAGCTAAATCCGCCTATTTGAGTTTTATTAGAAACACCTAATCGATATGCTTTAACAACATAACAAGAAAGCAACAAACAAAATCGATAAAAAATATTTCTACTTATAGGAGAGCCAATTTAACTTGGCATGTGATAGGCGGTTCACTTTTTCTTTTTACTAAACCTAACGCTGGTTCCGTTTTAGGATTTATCAAAGAAAAACAAGAATGTACAAAGCGTAAAAAGAAGAACACAAAGAAACGGAAGAGAATGTTAAAATATCTGGTGTGAAACACTCATACCACTTTCTCTTGACAATGCAAATAATTAACAACATAACCTTACATTAGTAATAAAACATTAGAAATAAACAAAAAACTAACCTTAATAAACATAGTTTAAATCATGAGTGAAAGACGCAAAATAAAAATCAATCAAATAATAAACAAACTAATTAATTTTATAATTTGTTTGAAACTAACCTCAATAAACATAATCTAATTTTAATCAAGAGTGAAAGACGCAAAATGAAAATCAACCTCAGTTTGACTTAAAAATATGGAAAATCACTCTTTTACGCTAAACTAGGCTCTGTGGAGGAAAAATGCTATAAATAAAAGTTGTAGATCTTTTAATTTCCTATAAATTTGATTATATAATTACTTTTGTCGTAAAATGCAAGCCAAGGATTAAATCTTAAAAAAAAAATCGATTTTTTTACAAGTTTTCGTGAGAATAAAACAGAAAATCGCTAATTACCGCTAAACTAAGCGTTATACAAAAAATGATTAATTTTATTTTAACTTTTTTTTTGTTTCTTTGCTTACCTACAAAATGAGTTCGAATAAAGGTTTAAAAAACAGAAAGCGATTACTTTAGAGGAAAATTTACATCATATTGACACTTAAGTTGTATATTTTTCACTACATTACATTGTTATTACGTCTAAATATAGTTAACAAATGTTGCAGCATTAAAAAATCGCAAGTAAGATTTTATTTTCTTACTGTTCAGTATTTTTTACATTAGTTCACTAATAATAGACTATAGCTCTTCCTTTCGTATTATCGTACCTGTACAGTGTGTACAAAACGAAAGCATACTACAACGTTCAGTTTTTATTTAGTTGGCGAATGTTTTAAGGTTAAACCGAACAACTCAAGTTACGCGATGATTTTGTGGAACGCATCCCTCACGTAAGTGGAGGGCCTACTGTATTAATATCAGTCAGGTTTCCCATTTATACAGAGTGATTCAATAAGATGGAAACAATTTCAATAAGCTGTATTTCCTGAACTACATGTTATATTTTAATTCTGTAAATTGCATTTGAAAGAGAAAGTTTTAAATTTTAATTTACATACATGAAAGTTTATAGATGTTCAATGTGTCCTCCTCCGACTGCACGTACAACATCTAGACGGTAACTGAACTCATCCCAAACTCTCTGACGCATGTCTTGGGTCACTGAGTTGACTGCAGCTGTGATACGATTCCTTAGTTCATTCAAATTGGTAGGAAGAGGTGGTATGTAAACTACACTTTTCACGAACCCCCACAAGAAAAAGTCACAGGGTGTGAGATCTGGAGACCTCGGTGGCCAAAACTGAAGTGCAGAGTAGTCATTCGCCATGCGACCTATCCATCGTTGACGTATGGATTCATTTAGGAAACGCCGAACATTGCGATGGCAATGGGGTGGAGCTCCGTCCTGCTGGAAAATGTAATCTCCTGAATCTTCATTCATTTGAGGAAATTCACCCCATTGGCATCGCAATGTTCGGCGTTTCCTAAATGAATCCATACGTCAACGATGGATAGGTCGCATGGCGAATGACGACTCTGCACTTCAGTTTTAGCCACCGAGATCTCCAGATCTCACACCCTGTGACTTTTTCTTACGGGGGTTCGTGAAAAGTGTAGTTTACATACCACCTCTTCCCACCAATTTGAATGAACTAAGGAATCGTATCACAGCTGCAGTCAACTCAGTGACCCAAGACATGCGTCAGAGAGTTTGGGATGAGTTCAGTTACCGTCTAGATGTTGTACGTGCAGCCAGAGGAGGAAATATTGAACATCTATAAACTTTCATGTATGTAAATTAAAATTTAAAACTTTCTCTTTCAAATGTAATTTACAGAATTAAAATATAACATGTAGTTCAGGAAATACAGCTTATTGAAATTGTTTCCATCTTATTGAGTCACTCTGTATTTATGTGAAATTAAATATATATAAACACACCAACAGCTGAACATCCGTAAAATAACGAAATTAGTAGAAAACAGGAAGAACAAACAAATTATAAAGTAACTACACAGGAGAATATAAAAAATATGCAAGCCGTACAGACTTTAATTGAAGTGAAATATTAATCTAATTTCGAATCTACGAGTCTGATTCAAAATATCCCTGGGGGGATCTTGTAAAACCCCAAGATAGACATTTCATTAATATTCAGCCATTGATAAAGTTTACAGAACATCGAAAACACAGAAGCTTTTATACGAAATATGTGTTTCCAAAAGTTATTACAGTGAAACCTCGGGGTAATTCGAAGTCGAAAAGAATGCTGAAAAAATTCGAATTCACGAAATTTCGAATTACAAAGTTACTTGGACTCTTACTAAAAATTATACATACAGTTACATAAAATTTTTAATTAGTGTAATTTTCATATAGTTATTTATACGGTATAATTTCTTACTTTCTCTTGCCTATATGAATATATAAGGAAAGTATTGTTTCCATATCGATTTACTGTATTAGGATATAAGATAGGATTCGTGTTTTTGGTGAGTACAATTTGTTTTTGGTGAAAATAAATAAATAAAATAAAACAGTTATTATCATGCATTATAACTAAAAATCCCGAAAAGAACCCGAAATAAACGTTATTATATAATATATTTTGGAAAGATCTGTAAGAAAATCTATGCTAAAATCCGTCCTATACAGGGTGATTCACGAAGATATGCAAAAACTTTGGGAGCCCATTGTACAAACATGTAAATATAATGAAAAAAGTTTATATAAACATGGGTCCGGAAATGCTTCGTTACCGAGTTACGGCTAGCGAAAGATTTCGCCCGGAGTTCAGCTAACCAGGTGAAATGAGGTCTTCCTGAAATTCTGGTAAGGAAGATTAAGGGGAGAATTCAATCGTTTCTTTTGGTTTTTGACCTGATAAATTGAATAAAACAGGTCCCAGAACTGTAAGTTAAATAGTTTTTGAGAAAACCAGAGTCAAATGCAAAAAATGGAGTGAAAAAAAACACATTTTTTCATCTTAGTTTTTCCGGTTAATTTTACTTTGTACTCTTATGAATAAAAATTCATTTAATCAGACATCTATTCGCTTTCTGTGTACTTAATTTACACCGGTTTGTTCAGAATAAAATTTTCTACATGTTTTATTAAAAAATTTTAACTGTTTCTTGGTGAAATAACAAAGTTATTCTTGCTCAAAGATGAAAAAATGTGTTTTTCACTCCATTTTTTGCATTTGACACTGCTTTTCTTAAAAACTATTCAACTTACAGATCTGGGACCTGTTTTATTCAATTTATCAGGTCAAAAACCATAAGAAATGATTGAAATATAATTATATATAATGATTAAATATAACCTAATGAAATATAAATGATTGAATTCGCCCCTTAATCTACCTTACCAAAATTTCAGGAAGACCTCATTTCACCTGGTGAGCTGAAATCCGGGTGAAACTTTCGCTAGCCGTAACTCGGAAACGAAGCATTTCCGGACCCATGTTTATAAAAACGTTTTTCATTATTTTTACATGAACAATGAGCTCCTAAAGTTTCTGCATATCTTCGTGAATCACCCTGTATAAGTTTTATCAAAAACACCTAATCGGTATGCTTTAACAACATATTAAGACAGTAACAAACAAAATCGATATAATATATTTCTACTTTGACGAGAGCCAAGTTAACTTGGCATGTGATAGGCGGTTCACTTTTTCTTTTTACTAAACCTAACGCTGGTTCCGTTCTAGGATATATCAAAGAAAAACAAAACGTACAGAGCGTAAAAAGTAGAACACAAGAAATACGGAAGAAAATATTAAAAAATCTGGTGTGAAACACTCACACAACTTTATCTTGTCAATGAAATAATTAACAATATAACCTAACATTAGTAATAAAACATTAGAAACAAACAAAAAAGCTTACCTCAATAAACATAATTTTAATCATGAGTGAAAGACGCAAAATAAAAATCAATCTCAGTTAGGCTTAGAAAACGGAAAATCACTCTTTCAAGCTAAATAGGCTCTGTAGAGGGAAAATTCTTTAAATACAGGTTGTAGATCTTTTCATTTCCTACAAATTTTATTGTATACACTTTTGTCGTAAAATGCATGCTAAGGCTGAAATCTTTAAAAGATCGATGTTTCACACGGTTTCGTGAGAATAAAACAGAAAATCGCTAATTACCGCTAAAATAAGTGTTATACAAAAAAATGTTTGAAATAAAAGTAGTAGGAATTTAAATTATCTACAACTTCTGTAATAAACATTTTTGCGCTAAAATCAATATTAAAGCCGCAATCTTAAAAGAGCAATTTTTTACAAGAAAACAACCCAAGAATTTCAGCAACATTACCCTATCTCATAGAGCATAAAAAATGTAGTTAATGAGGTGATTTAAAAAAAAATCGTAGGAGCCGTTTTTGAGAAAATCGCAAAAAACGTGGAAAATGACACGATTAAGCGCGCGCACACACACACACACAAAATCGCTAAAAACATGTTTTATGGGTTTAGGGGGTCTGAGTTTTCACCGGATCTACAGATTTTCATACCCCCTGAACCCAAAAAACATGTTTTAGCGATTGGTCTGTGTGTCTGTGTGTGAACAAAATATCTCAAGAACGCAAAGTCGTACGAACTTGAAACTTAAGTAAGATACTACTACCGGACCCGACACGAACATTTTCATCAAAGTCGGTCAACCGGAAGTAGTAGTTTATTCGTGTAATTTTTCACTTTTTTGCGATTTTCTCAAAAACGGCTCCTACAATTTTGTTTTAAAATCGCATTGTTTACTGATTTGTTTATGCTTTATAAGATAGGGTAGCGCTATGTTTGCTGAAATTTTTGGAGAGGATATTTTCATGTAAAAAATATTTTTTTTAAGATTGCGGCTTTAATATGCATTTTAGCGCAATAATTTATATAATAAAAGTTGTAGAGAATTTAAAATCCTACAACTTTTACTTCACATGTTTTTGTATGACGCTTAGCTTAGCGGTAATTAGCGATTTTCTGATTTTTTCCCACGAAAACGTGTAAAAATCGATTTATTAAGATTTCAGCCTTAATATTCATTTTACGACAAAAGTGCATAGAATCAGGTTTATAGGAAATTAAAAGATTTACAACTTTATTTAGAGCATTTTTCTCTAAAGAGCCTAGTTTAGCGTAAAAGAGTGATTTTCCGTATTTTTATTAAGCCAAACTGAGGTTGTTTTTCATTTTGCATCATTCACTCATGATTAAAATATGGTTATGTTTTTTTGAAGTTAGTTTTTTTGTTTATTGCTATTGTTTTATTATTAATTTTATGTTATATTGTTAATTATTTGCATTGGCAAGAGAAATTTGTGTGTTTCACACCAGATTTCTACGTAGATGTTCGGGTCCAGTTGAATTACGGCCTACATAATTAAAGTTCGTAGTTTAAACTTCGTACAAAATTCTGATGTTTTGTCGATACACATGCACGCAAGCGCACACACACACATACCAACTACTAAAAATGTTTTTTGGGTTCAGGGAGCCTGAAAACACACACATATATATATATATATATATATATCCGGTGCAAACTCTATTCGAAAAATCGACATTAAAACAATAATACTATGCTTCCCTTTTATTAATAAAGGACAAGAGAAATTAAAAATAAAAACGACAAAATAAATATTATTTTTAGGAATGTTATACGTACATACCGTGAATGTAATTCAAACAAAATACATAATTAACTTAACAATTTGAATAGAACAAATAAATTTTTTATGTTTGATAAACGTACGTTTTATATCGTTATACCCATGAGGAATAACAAACAGAAAGCTATAAAAAGTAAACCGATAAATAAAAAATCGTCTGCAATCTTAAAAATTCAAACCAACAAAAACTCTGTTTGTTTAGTTAACATAGAAGTAACAGAGGTCTGAATAAATATTAACAAAGTCGCACTAAACTCAAACACAATGTCCTTTACCAACTGACACGACGTAACGTCGTAAAACTCACAAAGAGAAAAGCGATCGTGGGAGAAATAAAGAGAAAATCCTGAGCAAGAGAGAGACATAGAGTTGTGAGAAAGAAAAGGAGAAAGAGATTTGTACAAATCTGTAATCAGAACGAGGATTAAAAGTGAAATAACTGGCTGGTAAATTACAAACACCGCACTGAAAATTGACAACCGCAGAGCGCAAAGCCCAACTACAGCACGCATACAAACGTAAATCTCGTAGTACAAACACAGCCTGTATACGGTAATGTATGTGTTTACACTAGTCCAACATACGAACACACACACACACACACACACACACACACATGCTGTAACAACGTACAATGTAAAGGATTTACGTTAAAGTGCCAGCCTGCATCTATCACTGAGGAAAACCCAATCAAATATTAAAATAAACAGGGCTGATTGTACATAAAGCTACCAACACACGTATCCCGGATATAAACAAGACTGCATTTTAAGTGAACTGATAGTACAAAATTTACTAAATTACAATTGAATGTTAACTTCCAAATATGGCCATAACAGGCAGTTGGAGTGTTTAATTATTTGCAATCGATCTGCTAGTTCAGGGGCTAAAAATATAGTTGCGTTTATTATCTCATGGTCAGTCAATTATATGACTGAAACATTTAAGAACAGAAGAGGTAAAGGTGTAAAAGACGCTAATCACAGTTACCTCCACTGAGATTAATGTATTTTATTACACAGCCAGACCCTGTGGTGAATAGTGGTGTCATTTGCAGGGTGAAAAGTAGATGCTTTTTAGAGGGCCTGGCATTCTGATAAGCATACTTTTCCACTTAGTGACGAAGGCGAGGTAAACCAACTTTACTCCTCGTTTTACTTAGTGAAGCCTCTAAAAGGTTCAAATTACAATTTCGGCTCATGACCTAAACAAAATAACTAACGAGTGGAATGTTAAATTATTTGCACTCGATCTGCAAGTTCCACGGCCAAAAAAGTAGTTGTGTTTCTTATCATTTCTTATCAGGTGTCATTTGCAGGGTTGAAAGTAGCTTTTCAGAGGGCCGGGAATGCTGACAAGCATACTTTTCCACTCAGTGAGGAAGGCAATTGTAAACCAACTCACCCCTCGTTTTACTTAGAAAAGCTTCTGGAGGTTCAAACCAGGTTTCGGATGATGGCTTAAACAACAGACAGGATTCATATACGTATAGCCAATAATATGACTGAAGTGTTTAAGAACAGAAGAGGTAAAGGTGTAAAAGACACCAGTCAAAGTAATCTCCTCTGAGAGTAATGAATTCCATTATACACCCAGACGAAGTGGTGAATGAAGTGATGGTGTCATTTGCAGGGTGAAAAATAGTAGATGTTTTTCAGAGGGCCGGGCATGCTAAATAAGCTACTTCGCCACTCAGTAAGAAGGCAATTGTATAAACCATCTCACTCCTCGTTTTACTTAGAAAAACTTCTAGAGGTTCAAACCAGGTTTCGGATGATGACTTAAACAACTTAACAACAGGCAGGTGGAGTTTTAAATTAATATCACTCTATATGCTAGTTACAGGGCTAAAAATACAGTTCTGTTTCTTATCACATGGTCAACCAATTATATGACTGAAGTATTTAAGAATAGAAGAGGTAGAGGTGTAAAACACACTAGTCAAAGTTATCTCCTTTGAGAGTAATGAATTTTATTATACACCCAGATGAAGTGAAGGTGTCATTTGGAGGGTGGAAAGTAGTAAATGTTTTTCATAAGGCCGGACATGCTGAGAAGCATACTTTTCCACTCAGTAATGAAGGCAATATAAACCAACTTTACTCCTCGTTTTACTTAGTAAAGCCTCTAGAGGTTCAAATTACAATATCGGCTAATGAACTAACCAACAATAACTAGCAAGTGGAATATTAAATTATTTGCACTCGATCTGCAAGTTCCAGGGCCAAAAAAGTAGTTGTGTTTCTTATCATTTCGTATCAGGTGTCATTTGTAGGGTTGGAAGTAGTTTTTTAGAGGGCCGGGAATGCTGACAAGCATACTTTTCCACTCAATATGGAAGGTAATTGTAACTCAACTCACTCCTCGTTTTACTTAGAAAAGCTTCTAGAGGTTCTAACGGTTTCAGATGATGACTTAAATAACAGGCAGGTGGAGTTTTAAATTATTAGCACTCGATATGCTAGTTCGAGGGCTAAAAATATAGTTCTATTTCTTATTACATGGTCAACCAATTATAGGACTGAAGTATTTCAAAACAGAAGAAGTAGAGGTGTAAAACATAATAGTCACAGTTATCTCATCTGATAGTAATGAATTTCATATTACAGCCAGATATGAAGTGGTGAATGAAGTGAAGGTGTCATTTGCAGGATGAAAAGTAGTAAATGCTTTTCATAGAGCCGGACATGCTCATAAGCATCCTTTTCCACTCAGTGAGGAAGGCAATTGTAAACCAATATTACTCATCGTTTTACTTAGTAAAGCCTCTTGAGGTTCAAATCACCATTTCGGCTGATTACGTAAACAACAATAACAAGCAAGCTAAAATATAGTTGTTTCTTATCACGTGGTCAGCCAATTATACGACCGAAGTATTTAAGAACAGAAGAGGTAAAGATGTAAAAGACACTAGTCAGAGTTATCTCCTCTGAGAGTAATGTATTTCATCCTTATACATCCAGACCCTGTGGTGAAGAAGTGAAAGTGTCTTTGCAGGGTTGAAATAAGATGTTTTTCAGAAAGCCTTGCATGCTGATAAGCATATTTTACCAATCAGTGAGGAAGGCATGGGTAAACCTCCTTACTCCTTGTTTTACTTAGAAAAGCCTCTAGAGGTTCAAATCAGCATTTCGGCTGATGACCTAAACAACAACAGGCAGGTGGAATTTTAAATTATTTGCACTCGATCTGCTAGTTCCAGGGCTACAAAAAAATATATTTGTTTTTATCACATGCTCAGCCAATTATATGATTGAACAATTTAAAAACAAAAGAGGTAAAAGTGTAAAAGACACTAGTCAGAGTTATCTTTTTTGAGAATAATATAATTTCATCATTATGCAGCCAGACCCTGTGGTGAATGAAATTAAAGTGTCATTTCCAGGGTTAAAATAAGATGCTTTTCAGTGGGCCTTGCATGCTGATAAGCATACTTTTCCATTTGGTAATGAAATCAATTGTAAACCACCTCAGATCCTCGTTTTACTTAGTTTTTAAGCCCATAAATGTTCAAACCAGTCTGTCGGCTGATGACCTAATTAATAACAAAACTAAATTAAACATACTAGGTCAAATATTTCGTTATTTACAATGGCAAACGAAAGTCGTGTGAGTATTTCACACTAGATTTTTTTTTTTTTTTTTTGTAATAAAGTAAATTCAAAATTAAATGAATTTCAACATGATAATTAAACTATCATTCAGGTGAAATAAACAATTTAATTAAATTGTTTAACATAAAACATTCCAATTAAACAAAATCAATATTTTCTAATATATTAATTAATAAATTTGGTGCACGTCAATTGTGTTCGATCTAATTAAATTTAGAGCGAAATGAATTGTTTTAAATTGCCCCACAATATAATTAAATAAGTAAATGTACACATAAATTCTATAATGTCAACGGGTAAATTATGAGGTAATTAATTGATTTTCCTAATAATTATTGTACCAAGTACCTATAAATTAGGATCGTATGAAAATTTCGACCTGAATTAACATCGCAGGATTCCAAAAGTTAATTTTGTAAAGTGAATGATTTCTTGCAGGTTCTTTGGGTTTTTTGTATAAGTAGTATTTTTATTTACAAATAAAAAATCTGGAGTGAAACACTCACAACTATCTCTTGCCAATGAAAATAATGAACAATATAACCTAACATTAGTACTAAACTAAAAATCTAAACTCAATAAACATAACCTAATTTTAATCATAAATGAAAGACGCAAAATGAAAATCAACTTTAGTTTGGGTTTAAAATACGGAAAATTACTCTTTTACGCTAAACTAGGCTCTGTAAAGAAAAATACTCTAAATAAAAGTTGTAGATCATATAATTTCCTGTAAATGTGATTAGGCTATATATACACTTTTGTCGTAAAATGCATAGACTACTAAGGCTGAAATCTTCAAAAAATCTATTTTTTTATAAGTTTCCGTGCTTGCAAGCACTAATTACCTAATTACCGCTAAACTAAGCGGTATACAAAAAAAAGTTTCAGTAAAGGTTTCAGGATATTTAATTCTCTACAACTTTTATTATATACATTTTTGCGGTAAATCCATACTAAATCGCAATCTTAAAATAAAATTTTTTTACGAAAAAAGCCTTACTGAGAATTTTAGCAGACATGGCACCTACCATATCTTGTACAGCATGAAACATGTAGTAAATGAGGCGATTTTAAAAACAAAATTGTAGGAGCCGTTTTTGAAAAAATCGCAAAAAAATGAAAAATGCCACGAATAAACTACTTCCGGTTGACCGAATTTGATGAAAAAGTTCGTGTCGGGTCCTCTAATAGTATCTAACTTAAGTTTCAAGTTCGTACGATATTCCGTTCTTGAGATAGGTACTCTGTTCACACACACGCGTGCGCACAGACCAATAGCTAAAAACATGTTTTTTTTTGGGTTCAGGGAGTCTGGAAACGTGTAGATCCAGTGATAACTCGATTTCGAAAAATCGAAATGAACACAACACTTTCTTTCCTATACATTCATATGTATGTTGTTGTTGTTGTTGTTTAGGTCAACAGCCGAAAGGCTGGTTTGAACCTCTAGAGGATTTATTAAGTAAAAACGAGGAGTAAGGTGGTTTACCATTACCTTCCTTACTGAGTTGAAAGAGTATCCTTATCAGCATGCCAGGCCCTCCGAAAAGCACTCACTTTCCACCCTGCAAATGACACCTTCACTTCATTCACCACAGGGTCTGGTTACATAGTGAAATTCATTACTCTCAGAGGATATAACTCTGACTAGTGTCTTTTATACCTCTACCTCTTCTGTTCTTAAATACTTGGCTTAAATACTAGGCTGACTATGTGATAAGAAACAGAACTATTTTTTTTAGCCCTGGACCAAACAGATAAAATGCAATTAAAATAACACTCCACCTGCCCGTTTTGGGCATACATTCATATACGCAAGAGAAAGTAATAAATAATTATTCGTAAATCCCGATCCATCAGGAGGTTTGCCAGTAGTTAAAAAAAAATCCTCTGGCCGCGTTACGAGCGCAGCGCAGATTAAGCTAATTAGTGGGATAACCACTTCACTGCATATGAGCCTGCAGGACAGTTCCTTTAAGATGCCGCTCAAGGTTCTTCTGCCTACTCTCTCTGCCGTTAGAAATGTTTTCCATATCCACCTTTGGAGTCGTTGACAATCTTCACTGGATTTTCGTCCACAATGAGTATTTTATTTCCTCAGCAAAGTGTTTTGTTGTTGATTGAATTAAAGTCTGTAATTCCAGAGAGACCGTGCACAAGTGGAAACATGGTATTTTTTAAGATTGCGGTCTCAATATGAATTTTAGAGCAAACGTTAATACAATTAAAGTAGTTGTAGGAAATCTACAACTTTTATTTCAAGATTTTTTTCTGTAGAGCCTAATTTAGCGTCAATAAGTGATTTTCCGTATTTTTACGTCGAATAGTGGTTGATATTTAATTGTAAATTGTTTATTCATTATTAAACTTGGGTTACATATTTTATTATTTACACTGGACGGAGAAAGTCGTGTGAGTATTTCACACAGATTTTTTTTGTCTTACGTCCGATTGTATAGCAATTACAGCTAATCCATGCAATAAAAAGAGTGACAGGTGAAAATGAGTGATGAAAATATGTCAGACCTGACCGGGAATCGAATTCACGACCCCTGAAGCCACTTGCGCAGACCAGCAAATTACAGGCGGGTTTTAAAAATTATTGTTTTCTTACCAGTAATTTCAAAACTCACCAGTTATTGAGGACTCAAGTCACCAAACATTTATCTTAAAAATTTGTCTTTGACTTACCTGAAACAAGGAAAACAAAAAAACCATTAAAATATATAAAAATTATAGACAGACAAAACCATTTATATTTTATAACTACTCTAATACTTTCTTGGATAATTGTAAGGTAAATTGTGCTGGAGTAACGAAACACATGAAAAATCTAAATATTTAATCATGGGCAAGTTAACAGAAGCCAAAGAGCAATGGGAAAAAATTCCAAGTATTACTCAGAGACGGAAAACCAACAGAGGGGTTGAGTGGTTCACATCAAAAATAGGAGTAATAAATTAAAGAGAAAGAGTAACAATACTGAATTGCAGATTTTTTTTAGACCCAACACCGGATTAACGGACATCAGGTGGAACGCAAGAACACGTTTGGTAAAAAAAAACGTAGGTAGTCCGCAGCAAAGATAGGTGAATCGCTAAAAAATAAAAGTGGAGGACGAATACTAGAACAAGAAGAAGGAAAATCTGGTGTGAAACACGTACATGACTTTTTCTTGCCAATGTAAATAAACAAACTTAACCACACGACTTTCTCTTGCCAAATGTAAATCAAAAACTTAACCTCTGTTAAATTACCAACATAACCAAATATCATCATGAATGAAGGACGCTAAATGCAAATCAACATTTTGTCGAACTTCAAACTACCAAAAATCACTAATGGCTCTGTAGAAAAAACCATTTAAGTTTAAGTTTTATAATTATTAAAAATCTGGTATGAAACAATCACACGACTTTCTCTTGTCAACGTAAATAATCACCAATATAACCTAATAAGTAAACATATATGTTGTCAACTATATGTCAATATTTGTAAACATATATATGTTGCCCATAACAGACAGGTGGAGTGTCAAATTATTTACACTCAATCTGTTCGTTGCAGGGCTAAAATAAATAGTCCTGTTTCTTATCAAATGGTCAGCCAATTAAATGACTGAATCGTTTAAGAACAGAAGAGGTAGAGGTGTAAAAGACACTAGTCAGAGTTATCTTCTCCGAAAGTAATGAATTTCACTATACAGCCAGACCCTGTGGTGAATGAAGTGAAGTTATCATTTACAGAGTGAAAAAATATGTGCTTTTCAGAGGGCCCGGCATGCTGATAAGCGTACTTTTCCACTCAGTGAGGAAGGCAAGGTAAAACACCTCACTCCTCGTTTTACTTAGTAAAACCTCTAGAGTTTCAAACCAGCCTTTCGGCTGTTGACCTAAACAACAACAATAAGTAAACTATGTAAAATGAAAACATAACTCAATTTTAATCATGAGTGAATGACGCAAAATTAAAATCAACCTCAGTTTGGCTTAAAAATATGGAAAATCAGTAATTGTCTCTAAACTAGGTTTTGTAGAGAAAATGCTTAAAAGTTGTAGGATTTTTAATTTCCAATAACTTTAATTTGTAACACCCTATGTCACATTTGGTTTGGGCAGTCATCAATTATTATTTCATTATTTAATTTGTCTGGTTTTAAATTAAATTGTACTTTTCTCCCATTTTATTTGCCTTGTTTCGTAAAAGGTGTAACAAATTATATAACTTATATTTTCTTCATAAAATGCATACTAAGGCGGGAATCTTTTATAGTTATTCATAAAAAAACATGAATTCGCTAATTGCCACAAAATAAAGCGTTGTACAAGAAAATTTGATATAATGACGATTTTTCGAAATCGAGTTATCACCGGATACACACGTTTTCAGACCCCCTGAACCCAAAAAACATGTTTTTAGCGATTGGTCTCTGTGTGTGTGTGTGTGTGTGTGTGTGTGTGTGTGTGTGTGTGTGTGTGTGTGTGTGTGCATGTGTGTGTGTTCTGTGAGAACAGAATATCTCAAGAACGAAACATCGTACTAACTTAAAACTTTAAACAGTTAGATTCCACTAGAGGACCCGACTCGAACGTTTTCATCAAAATCGGTCAACCGGAAGTAGTAGTTTATTCGTGTCATTTTCACTTTCTTACGATTTTCTAAAAAACGGCTCCTACGATTCTTTGAAAGATCACCTAATTTACTGAATTTTTTTTATGCTCGACATGATAGGGTAGGCGCCATGTCTGCTGAAATTCTTGGGAAGAGTGTTTTCTCGTAAATAATTTGTTTTTTTAAGATTGCGACTTTAGTGTGCATTTTAACGCAAAAATGTATATAATAAAAGTTGTAGAGAATTTAAAATCCTATAATTTTTATTTCAAACATTTTTTTGTGTAAAGGTTAGTTTAGCGGTACTTTGTTTTTTCTCACGAAAACGTGTAAAAAATCGTTTAAGATTTCAGCCTTAATAAAATGCATTTTACGATAAAAGTGTCTATAACCAAATTTATAGGAAATTAAAAGATCTAAAACTTTTATTTAAAGCATTTTTCTCTACAGAGCCTAGTTTACCGTCAGACTTATTTTCCGTATTTTTAAGCCAAACCGGATGATTTTCATTTTGCGTCTTTCACTCATGATTAGAGTAAGGTTATGTTGTTTAATTTTAGTTTTTTGTTTATTTTTAATGTTTTATTACTAAAGTTAGGTCATATTGTTCATTATTTGCATTGGCAAGAGAAAGTTGTATGAGTGTTTAACACCTGATTTTTCCGTCCGGAATTAAAAAAAAGGGGCAGATGGTGAAGAAAATGGAAGAGCAGGAGGAGGAGGAGGAGGAGGAGAAAAATACGAGGATTAGTAAAGGTTGAAGAAAAATAAAGAGGAAAAGGAAGCAACAAATCCAAACTCATGTCAATCAATTTATGTAAAAAATAAATATTTAAACATAACTGAATCGAATTCAATTTTAAACACGTGACAATATTACAATTACAGTGGGCCTATATCAGTAATGAATTGGGTATTCAAATGTTTGACACGTATAATTTATTGTAGCACTGATTTATTAATGAACAGCTAAGTGAAAATTAATCAAGGACCATCATTTACCTAACACCGAATCATTACTCATTCATAAATTCATGTAGACATTTGAGAATGACTGAAATTTAATCGTTAGACAAATAATTTTCTCACAATAGTATACTATTAAGCGAAAATCTTTGCGGTTATATTATTTACAATACAAATCAACTTATTAACCTAAAAATCGAGTGTGAAATAATCAAACAACTTTCTCTTTCCAATGCAAATAGTGAAATAATACAATCTAATATTAGTAACAAACCATTAATATTAATTTAAAAAACATAACCTAATTTTAATCATGAGTAAATGATGCAAAATGAAAATCAACCTTAGTTTGACTTAATACGAAAAAAACTATTTCACGCAAAACTCTGTAGATAAAAATGCTTTAAATAAAAGTTGTAGATCTTTTAATTTTTTAAAAATTTTATTATAAACACTTTTGTCGTAAAACGGATACTAAGGCCGAAATCCTAAAAATACATATTTTACCGATCTACATGAAAAAAAAAACAGAATATCATTAATTACCACTAAACTAAGTTGTACAAAAAAATTATTTTTAATAAAAGTTATAGATTTTTAAATTTTCTACAACTTTTATTTGTACACTTTTGAGCTAAACTGCATATTTAGGCCGCAATCTTAAAAAAACCATTTTTTCCTTGAGAAAACAGCCTCCCCCAGATTTTCAGCAGACATGGTGCCTACCCTATCATGTAGCATAAAAAAATCGCAAAAAATGAAAAATGACACGAATAAAGTAAAACATTCGGTTGACCGATTTTGATGTAAATGGTTGTGGTACCAAACTTAAGTTTTAAGTTTCAACTTCGTACGATGTTCCGTTCTTGAGATAGTTTTTTCCCACAGACGCACGCAGACCAATCGCTAAAAACACGTAATCGGGGTTCAGGGCATCTGAAAACGAAGATCTGGTGAAAACTCGATTCCGAAAAAAACGACATCATAACAATACGGTCCTTCCTAAATATTCATATAGGCAAGAGAAAGTAAAAAGAAGGGTCCACGCAGTATACGCAAACAGCAAAAACCTATTGAATGAATAATCAATGTTTACTTTCTATTGCCTATATGAATATATATGAAGGAAAATAATGTTTTCATGTCGATATTTCGAAATCGAGTTTTCACCAGATTTACACGTTTTCAGACCCCCTGAACCCAAATAACATGTTTTTATAGATAGGTCTGTGTGTCTGTAAGTGTGTGTGAACAAAATATCTCAAAAACGGAACATCGTACGAACTTGAAACTTAAGTTAGATACCACTACCGGACCCGACACGAACAGTTTTATCAAAATCGTTCAACCGGAAGTAGTAGTTTATTCGTGTCATTTTTCATTTTTTTACGATTTTCTCAAAAACGGCTCTTATGATTTTTTTTGAAATCGCCTCATTTACTAAAATTTTTATGCTCTCCAAGATAGGGTAGACGCCATTTCTGCTGATATTCTTGGTGAGGCTGTTTTATCGTGAAAAAATTTTTATTTATTTATTTAACGTCGCATTAACTACAACGGTCATTAGCGACGACGTTGGGGTGTAACTATTGTACAATGGAGGATTAAATGATTTTTTTTGTAACGTATGATGCCGTGCCTGAGTGGGATTTGAACCCAGGACCGCATGATGAGAGGCGAGCACGTTACCAACTGCGCCAATGCGGCCGGCTCGTGAAAACAGTTATAGAGAATTTAAAATCCTACATTTTGTATCTCAAACATTTTGTAGTAGGCCTATAACGCTTAGTTTAGCGGTAATTAGCAATTTCGTTTTTTTCGCACGAAAACGTATGAAAAACAATTTTCTAAGATTTCAGCCTTAGTATGCATTTTACGACAAAAATGTATATAATAAAATTTATAGGAAATTAAAAGATCTTTTATTTAAAGCAATTTTCTCTACAGAGCCAAGTTTAGCATGAAAGAGTAATTTTCCGTATTTATAAGCCAAACAGTGGTTGTTTTTCATTCAACCTTTTCATTTGTGTTTTTCTCATTTTTTTCATTTGCGTCTTTCCCTCAAGATTAAAATTAGGTATGTTTATTGAGGTTAGTTTTTTGTTTATTTTTAATGTTTTATTACTAATGTTAGATTATATTGTTAATTATTTGCATTGGCAAGAGAAAGTTGTGTGTGTTTCATACTAGATTTTTTTTAAAGGCTTTATTAAACGTACATCTGATATAATTTATAACAGTAACTAAGATTAGAAGTGTATAAAATACCTTTAATTAAAGATAGGATTTGGGAGAGGGGGGAGAATAATGCGTGATAAGTGAATTAGAGAGAAAGTAAGAGAGTGGATGAAACAGATTGAATCAAGATGTTGCAGCCCACCTAAATCCCCATACCTCTTTCTTCTTACCACTGCCGGTTTACAACTCACTTTCAGCTACAGTAAAACGTAATACTCATCTAACAGAAGAAGTTCCCTTTTTTATTTGTCTTAAAGAATCAATGTTCTTTTTTAGAACCAATCCATTACCACATGATTCGTACGACTGTTCTTTCACTTTTGTCAAGAAATAAGGCAAGATGAACTACTACGGAATCGTGTTTGATTTTTAAAATTTTGCTTCAAAATACACTTTTTAACTTTTTCACACTATTGTAATTTTTACTTTCTCTTGCCTATACGAATATATCTGAGGTGATAGGTATAAAGGTCTTTACTTGAAAATGGTCATTTTTCAGGAGAAGCAAATGAAAATTTGAGACTATAATTTATATATTTTTTATTATCCAAGGATAGTTCATGCAATTGTCTTTTCCAAAAATTGTTTATATAATTTATTATACTTTTCTTTCATTTTCTGCTTAGCAGCGAAATTAAAAATCCCTTTTGCGTCTACACTGCAGCTCTTTTTTAGGGGGTGCGATTCGCGACTTATGAACTTTATACCTTTTACAGTGTAAACTTAACACCTTTTGACCTGGTAAATTCTTACTAGTAATACGTTTATTTCTATACAAATCACTGAGATACAGGCTTCTGAATATATTTTTTTAATACCAAGAAAGATAAAATTTTGTTTTGTAATGGTATATTTTAAGAAAACAGAATAAAAAATACCTGTTAATCAAATTGTATCAATTCTCGTTTTGAACAAAACCAATATTTCATGTTTTGCTAAAAGTTGCAATATATACACTTACGATTATTGATATTTTGCGAAATAATTTTTAATTATTATTGTTATTACCAAGTTATATGTAAATATTACACTGTCTAATTTTTTTTGTAATCAGTCTCTCAACTGGTTTGATGCAGCTCTCCAAGCTGTTCTATATTGCGGAAGTCGTTTCATATCTACATATCTACAACACCCTACAAGTTTTGTAATTTGCTTTAAATAGCCTAAAATTTTATTTAAGATTATTGTCACTGAATTATAAAATTTCTATTCTAACATTGCAAATTTTAAACATTCAGACTCTAAAACTGGATGTATGCTAAAATTTTAAGGATTACATTTTTTTGTGCAACGCTTAGTTTAGCGGTTATTAGCGATTTATTGGTTTTTCTAACAAAAACGTGTAAAAAAGTCGATATTTTAAAGATTTCAGCTTTAGTATAAATTTTACGACAAAAGTGTATAGCCTACAAAATCAAATTTATAGAAATTAAAAGATCTACAACTTTTATTTAGCGCATTTTTCTCTACAGAACCTAGTTTAGCGTGAAAGAGTGATTTTCCGTATTTTTAAGCAAACTGAGGTTGATTTTCATTTTGCATCTTTAGCTCATGATTAAAATAAGGTTATGTTTTTTGAGGTTAGTTTTCTGTTTATTTCTAATGTTTAATTACTATTATAAACTGTTATAGATAATAATATTTTGGAACAGATCTCCCACTTTCAGTATCTAGGCTGCAACATTACATACCAACAGGATAAAGATGCTTACAATAAGATGCACCGATTTCAGCAAATATGCGGAACTATCCACCGCACTTCAAAAAATAGCACCAGCAAAAACAAGAGGGTGAGATTTTATAAAACATTAGCAGTGCCGACTCTACTCTATGGCAGTGAAACTTCGGTGCTATCAAAGCGAGAGGAGAGTAGATTGCAAGCATCTGAAATGAAATTTCTTCTACATACATATGGGTGTAGTAGAGAAGATCGTTACAGGAATACCGAGATAAGGAAAGAACTCAACATCTTCTCTATAAACGCCAAGGTATCCCAGAACAGAATGCAATGGTTAGAGCATGTAAACAGAATGCGCGAGGATAGGATACCTAAGCAGGCACAGAATGCGGGAGGATAGGATACCTAAGCAGACACTGGGCTGTAAGCCGGAGGGCAGGAGGGAACGAGAACGCCCGAGAAAGAGATGGGCAGATTTGAGAGGTTCGGAACAGGCAGAGTTGCCTAATCCTTGAAAGGCAGAAGAAGAAGAAGAAGAAGAATAATTTTGAATAGTAAACTTCTTATTTTTGCTCATAGGAACTTTGTAAAAATGAGAGGAAAGTGCCTTTTCCCACTCCAAAATGGCATTCTCTGAAAGATGGGCCTTCGACATCAGCTGTAACTTTATTATGAGTATGACTAAAGAAAATAATATGAAACTTTGACATTACACAGTTTAAAACATGGAGAATCCAAAAATATATTCTCCGGAAAAAGAGCCTTCGAGCCTGAAGGCCCTTGATCCGGCTACCGCTTAAATAATAAAACGACCAATAAAATTAATAAATAATATTGTAAAATATTTTAACTTAAAATATTTTTTTGAGGCACTAACCTCCTCAGTATGTCATGACAAATACAGAAAGGTTTCTCTGATTTCTTTTTGTTCAGATGATCGTTATTAGTTATGCAAAGTAATTAACAAAGTTCAAATAGCCTATGGGTTTTGTTGAAAAACAATTACCTGTAGTGATATAACATATAGTATTTTAATATAAACTGTTGGTTAAAAGCCAATGAAATTTTCAACTTGAATAGGATACTGTTAGGCTAGTTTTATTGCATTCTCTTAACATAATATAGCCTAACCCACACGGGGACGAATAAAGCTTTTGCAGTATAATAGGTTCGTGTGTTCAATAAAACACACAATAGGTCTAACAATTGGAGTTCTACGTATACAAAAAATCTGGTGCGGAACACTCGCACGACTTTCTCTTGCTAATGCAAACAATGAACTATATTACCTAACATTGGTAAGAAAACATTAAAAATAAACAGGAAAATAAACCTCAAAAAACATTCCCTAATTTAAAAAAAGAGTAAATGATGCAAAATTAAAGCCAACCTCAGTTTGGCATAATAATACGGAAAATCACTCTTTGACGCTAAACTAGAGTCTGTAGAGAAAAATTCTAAAAATAAAAGTTGTAGATCTCTTAATTTTCAATAATTTTATTATATAGACTTTTGTCGTAAAACGCATACTTAAACCGAAATTTTTAAAAAATTAATTTTTTTACAGATTTTCACGAAAAATAGTAAATCATCAATTACCGCTAAACGAAGCGTTATACAAAACTATGTTTAAAATAAAAGTTGTAGATTTTCAAATTGTCTACAACTTTAATTCTATACACTTTTGCCCTAAAATTCATTTTAAGGACACAACCTTAAAAAAAAAATTTATTCTACGAGAGAACAGCCTCCTCTAGAATTTCAGCAGTCATGATGTAAAATGCATACTACGGCCGAAATCTTAAAAATCGATTGTTCTTACAGATTTTCTTGAAAAAAAAACAGAAAATCATTATTTACCGGTAAACTAAGGGTTACCCATATAAAGAAATGTTTGGAATAAAAATTGTAGGTTTCTAAATTTTCAACAACTTTTACATACTTTTGCCCGAAAATGCATATTAAGGCCGGAATTTAAAAAACAATTTCTACGAAAGCACAGCCTTCCCAAGATTTTCAGCAGACATAGCGCTTACCCTATCTCGTAGAGCATAAAAAATGTAGTATATGAGGCGAATTTAAAATGAATCGTAGAGCCGTGTTTTAAAAAATCGCAAAAAGTGAATAATTACACGAATAAACTACTACTTTCGGTTGAACGATTTTGATGAAAATGTTTCTGTAAGGTCCTCTAGTGGTATCTAACTTGTTTCAAGTTTCAACTTCGTACCGATGTTCCGTTCTTCAGATATTTTGTTCGCGCGCGCGCGTACACTCAAAGGCCAATCGCTAGAAACATACTTTTTGGATTCAGAAGGTATGAAAACGTAGATATCCCGTAAAAACCCAATTTCTGAAAATCGACATGAAAACAATACTTTTCTTCCTATATATTCATATAGGCAAGAGAAATTAAAATACATAATCGATACTAATTTTTATAAAATTTATAAGAAATTGCAATCAGCTGATTTTGTATTGCTAGTCACTGATGCTGGCAATATGCCGGAACGCAATGCACCAAAATGATTACGTCTTAAACATGTTTTTTCATTTACATAAGTGAAGTATTTACAGAAAATTTTGTACGTCTTATATAGTATTCTATTGGGCAATCATTGACCGTTATTCTTAAAGCATTTTCCTATTTTGTAATGAAAATGAGTGGTTAAATTCGTATGTATGTTTACTGGTGAAAAAGGTTGAAACAAAGTGAAGAATTAATTAAAATTTTAAACTTTGATCATGTACACAAAAAGATAAAAACGTTTAACTAGATACAGTGTACCAACACTTAACAAAAACCAAATTAAATCACGGTTGGTAAATCACACAAACTTCTCGAGATTCTTCAAAAGCTATCCATTTTACTAATAAAACCAATTTTGATGTTGATAGCTATAATTTTTGTGAATAACAAAAACGTGGTATGGAAATACAGAAAAGAATAATCTTAACTAAGTTTTCACAGGAAATCATAAGTTTCCATTTACCAAAACGCCGAATAAAAAAATCTGGTATGAAAACACACACACGACTTTCTCTTGTCATAACCTAATTATTTATAAAAATCAACTTCTGTAGAACTTAAAATTACGAAAAATTGACGCTAAACAAAGATCTGTAGAAAAAATGCTTGAAATAAAATTTGTACGTGTTTTTAATTTTTATAACTTCGATTATAAAAATGTGGTGTGAAACACTCACACAACGTTCTCTTGCCAATGGAAATAATGAACAATATAACCTAACACTAGTAACAAAACATTATAAATAAACAAAAAACTAACCTCAAAAAACTTAACCTTATTTTAATCATGAGTGAAAGACGCAAAATGAATATCAACCCCAGTTTGGTTTAAAAATACGAAAAATCGCTCTTTCAGCTAAACTACCCTCTGTACAGAAAAAAGCTATAAATAAAAGATGTAGATCGTTTAATTTTCTATAAAATTGATCATAGCGTATATACTTTTGTCGTTTTATACTAAGGTTGAAATCTTAAAAAAGTCGATTTTTTGACGCGATTTCGTGAGAAAAACATAAAATCGCTAATTACCGCTAAACTAAGCGTTGTACAAAAAAATGTTGGAAATAAAATTTGTAGGATTTTTTATTCTCTACATTTTTTATTATACATATTTTTGCGCTGAAATGCATATCAAAGTCGCAATCTCAGAAAAACAATTTCTTCACGAGAACACAACTTCTCCAAGAATTTCAGCAGACACCTACCTTTATCTTGTATAGCATAAAAAATTTAGTAAATAAGGCGATTTTTAAAAAATCGTAGAAGTCGTTTTTGTGAAAATAGCAAAAAAGGGAAAAATCACACGAATAAACTACTCATTCCGGTTGACCGATTTCGATGAAAATGTTCAAATCGGGTCCGGTAGTAGTATGTCTATAGCTTATGTTTCAAGTTTCAAGTTCGTAAGATGTTCCGTTCTGGAGATATTCTGTTCACAGACACACACACACACACACACACCAATCGCTAAAAACATGTTTTTTGGGTTCAGGGGGTCTGAAAACTTGTATACACAGTGAAAACTCTATTTCGAAAAATCGACATGAAAAACATATCCTACTTTTAATCATGAGTGAAGGATGCAAAATGAAAATCAACCTCAACTTGGCTTAATAATATGAAAATTCACTCTTTGACGCTAAACTGGTATCTGTAGAGAAAAATGCTAAATATAAGGTTTTTAATTTCCTATAACGTTGATACACTTCTATAGGTACCTAAAATGCCTACTAAGGCCGTAATTTTAAATAATACCATTTTTAAGCAATTTTGATGAAAAAAAAAACAGAAAATTATTAATTGCCGCTGAACTAAGCGTTGCACACACACGCACAGACCAATTGCTAATAAAATGTTTCGCGGGTTCAGGGGGTCTGAAAACGTGTAAATCTGGTGAAAACACGATTTAAAAAAATTGAAATGAAAACAATGTTTTCCTTTTCTACATAACCAACATATTTTATAGACACGAAGACATATTTTGTAAATTTCAATCCAATTGATCCAGTAGTTTTTCCTGCTAGAACAATTTACTGATTCATAGAAAGACATTCTTGAAAAAACTACTTTTTTGGGTTCAAAGAGTAATTAACTGTAAATATCAGTGAAATTTGGAAATACAATTTATCCCCATTCTACAGAATAGAAAAAGTGCGAGAAAGCAATTTATAATTAGAACAAAATTCATCAGCGGGAATTTTGTAATAAAAGATTAACTAAGGTGATTTAAAACGTCTGTAAGAAACAAAAATCGTTTAAAAAACGAACGATGAGTTCAAATTTTTAGCTTAGGTCATCGTAATTTTTTTTAACGATCTGGTTATAGAGAAAAAGTCCAACCTACGCAAATGACAGGAAGTTAACAGCGCTTTACGTCGTGGCATTAATAGCGTTAAAAAAAGAATGGAAGAGCGATGGCTTATTGTGTGAAATATACATGAGGGGTTCCAACACAAAACATATGCCTTTTTCCTGTAATTATTCACTAAATGTACTTTAAACTCGAGATTAAATTCATCCTTATCAATTATTTCTGGTTAATAATTTATGTACATAATAAACGGAATGTAATAAAAAAATCTGGAGTGAAACACTCGCACAACTTTCTCTTGCCAATGCAAACAATTAACAACATAATCTAACATTAGTAATAAAACATTAAAAATAAACAAAAAAACTAACCACAATAAACATAACCTAATTTTAATCTTGAGTGAAAGACGCAAAATGAAAATCAACCTCGGTTTGGTTTAAAAATACGGAAAATCACTCTTTCACGCTAAACTAGGCTCTGTAGAGAAAAATCCTCTAAATAAAAGATTTTGATCTTTTAATTTCCTTTAAATTTGATTACACTTTTGTCGTAAAATGCATAGTACTACGGCTGAAATCTTTATAAAAAATCGATATTGTTACAAATTTTTGTGAAAAAAAGAAAAAAAGCTGATTAACCACTACACTAGAGCGTTATACAAAAAATGTTTGAAATAAAAGTTGTAAGATTTTAAATTCTCTACTACTTTTATTATATACATTTTTGCGCTAAAATGCCTAATAAAGCCACAATCTTAAAAAATAAACTGTTTTACGAGAAAACAGCCTCGCCAAGAATTTCAGCAGACATGGCATCTACCCATCTCGTAGAGCATAAAAAATGTAGTAAATAAGGCAATTTTTTAAAAAAATAGTAGGAGCCGTTTTTGAGAAAATCACAAAAAAGTGAAAAACGAAATAAAAAAATTATTACTACCGGTTGACCGATTTTGATGAAAATGTTCGTGTCGGGTACTCTAGCGAGTCCTAACCTAAGTTTCAAGTTTAAATTACGTACAACTTTCCGTTATTGAGATATTTTGTTCACACAAACACACACACACATCAATCGCTAAAAACAAGTTTTTTGGATTTAGGGTGTCTGAAAACTTGTATATCCAGTGAAAATTCTACTTCAAAAAATCGACATGAAAACAATACTTTCCTGTCTGTATATTCATATAGGCACGAAAAAGTATAAAATTAACAGATAAATATTTAAAAAAAATTCATTTACAGATCCCTTAAACGTAAAATTAATTAAAAAAATATATATAGGACACGCCGGATAAATTAATTTACTAATTAAATGATATATTTCAATGATTAAATAACGGAATTGAATTTAAAATTTGATATTAAAATTAGGTCACAAATACCATGCAATTATTACACGAGAGAGATACGAGACATGCACTCGAATTATTCTGAACGGCATGAAAACACGCACGTTCTAACTGGATTAAATAGTATAATAAATTTGCTTTTACACATTCTGGCACTCCACAATTACAGAGAAAGTATGGTGACAGTAAAAAATTCAAAATACAGATTTCAGCACATTTTTAAGTTTTATGGACCCTGCGAAAACAGTTCTTTAATTCGTTCTTAAATTTCGTTTATGTTTATAATTCATAAACAAAATAAATTTTTAAATACAAATTATTAAAATGTTACAATATAAATGGGTTGTAATATCAGAGGCGTTTCTTACACTATTAAACAAAACTTTTCTTTCCTATACAGCCTTACCACGTGTATTCACATGACCCAAGAAAATGTAAAAACATTTTTGGTGTGAAACACTCACACAACTTTCTCTTGCCAATGCAAATAATTAACAATAAACCTAACATTAGTAATAAAATATTAGAAATAAACAAAAAAGTAACCTCAATAATCATAACCTAATTTTAATCATGAGTGAAGGACGCAAAATGAAAATCAATCTCAGTTTGGCTTGAAAATACGGAAAATCACTCTTTCACGCTATACTAGGCTCTGTAGAGAAAAATGTTATAAATAAAAGTTGTAGGTCTTTTAATTTCCTATAAATTTGATTATAATTTTTTGTCTTAAAACGTATAGGCCTACTAAGGCCGAAATCTTAAAAAAATGGATTTTTCACACGTTTTCGTGAGAAAAAAACAGAAAATCGCTAATTACCGCTAAACTAAGCGTTATACAAAAACATTTCTGAATTAAAGTGGTAGAATTTTAAATTCTTTACTACTCTTATTATATACATTTTTGCGCTAAAATGCATATTAAAGCCGCAATCTTAAAAAAAAACAATTTTTTTACGTGAAAACAGCCTCACCAAGAATTTCAGTAAACATGGCGCCTACTTTATCTTGTAGCGAATAAAAAATTGAGTAAACCAAGCGATTTTAAAAAAAACGTAGTACCAGTTTTTGAGAAAATCGCAAAAAACTGAAAAATTACACGAATAAACTACTTCTGGTAGACCAATTTTGATGAAAATGTTCGTGTCGGGTCCGGTAGTGGTGTCTAACTTAAGTTTCAAGTTCATACGATGTTCCGTTCTTGTGATATTCTGTTCACACACATAGACCAATCGCTAAAAACATGTTTTTTTTGGATTCAGGGTCTGAAAACGTGTAGATCCGGTGAAAACTCGATTTCGAAAAATCAACATGAAAACAATACTTTCCTTCCAATATATTCATACATGCAAGAGAAAGTAAAAAACAAAGTCATTAATTTAGAAAGACATATCGCTATTTCTATGTCGGCATTTACCGCCAAACACTTAGCTATAGACTTAAAAATCATGTTACTAAAATTAATTCATATATTAAAAAAAAACATTTCTGTTTATTACATAACTTAAGTATCAAGTTTCAACTTTGTGCGATGTTTTTTTAAAGATATTTTGTTCACACACAGACCAATCGCTAAAAACATGTTTTTTTGGGTTCAGGGGTCAGAAATGTGTATATCCGGTGAAAACTCGGATTTTGAAAAATCGACACGAAAACAATGCTTTATTTATATTCATATAGGACAAGACAAAGTAAAAATATAAGAATTCTAAAAATAATACATTGAGAAAATACAGAGGAGTAAAACAGGGAAGGGAAATAAAAAAATTCTTTTAATGCCCATTTTTAAATAACGTCATCAGTCGCTACTGTAAATAATATTGGAATAATCATTAAAGGGCATTAATATAAAAACAAACTTCATTTTATAAAATTCTTTGCGCATTTTTTTTCTCAGAAGTAAAAGAAACGTATTTATAATCTTGTACTGCTTATATAATACGAAGTTGTATATCTCTAGGCAAAACTTGGAAAAATAAATCATTTTTTAATATAAAGAAACAGAAATAAGAAAAATGAGAGACCAGAAAAAATGAGAAATGTAGCAGTTCTTCCTCTCTTTAGTAATTTCATTTTTCCATTGGATTAATAATATTACTGTACCGTATTTACAAATGTAAAAAATACACATTAGTAAAGAACGTACAGAGGTACATGAACTTTTTATCCGTACTGATTTTTCTTCGTTTTCTTTTACTCTTCACGGGAAGGTCATCAGGCTATTCCGGTATTGAAAAATTGCGACAAATTCACACTTCATACAATACTTCAACATTTTTTTCTTTCTCTTGCCTATATGAATATAAAAGAAGTAAAGTATTGTTTTCACGTCGATTTTTCACCGGATCTACACGTTTTCAGACCCCCTGAAACGAAAAACATGTTTTAAGCGATTGGTATGTGTGTGTACGAACATAGAATATCTCAAAAACAAAACATTGTACGAACTTTAAACTAAGTTAGATATTACTACTGGACCGACACAAACATTTTCATCAAAATCGATCAACCGAAAGTAATAGTATTAGTAATAGTATAGTAATAGTAGTTTATTCGTGTAATTTTTCACTTTTTTGCGATTATCTCAAAAACGGGTCCTACGATTTTTTTAAAAATCACCTTATTTAGTATATTTCGTATGCTCTACGAGATGGGGTAGGCACCATGTCTGCTAAAATTCTTAAGGAGACTGTTTTCTCGTAAAAAGAAATTATTTTTTTAAGATTGCGGCTTTAATACACATTTTAGCGCAAAAATGTACCAAATAAAAGTTGAAGAAAATTTTAAATCCTTCAATTTTATTTCCAAGTTTTTTTTATCACGTTAATTTAGCGGTTATTAGCGATTTTCTGTTTTTTCCTCACGAAAACGTGTGAAAAATCGATTTTTTTAAGATTTCGGCCTTATTATGCATTTTACGACAAAAGTGTATATAATAAAATTTATAGTAAATTAAAATATCTACAACTTTTATTTAAACCATTTTTTTCTACACAGCCTAGTTTAGCGTGAAAGAGTGATTTTCCGTATTTTTTAGCCAAACTGGGGTTGATTTTCATTTTGCGTCTTTCACTCATGATTAAAATTAGGTTATGTTTATTGAGGTTCGTTTTTTGTTTATTTTTAATGTTGTATTACTAATGTTAGGTTAATTGTTAATTATTTGCATTGGCAAGAGAAAGTTGTGTGTTTCACACCAGATTTTTTTTGTTTAATGTCCGACTGTACTGCAACTACTGCTAATGCATATGGTGAAGGATGAAATGATTTTTGTAACGTATAAAAATAAGCCGTGCCTGAATGGGATTCGGACCCAAGACCGCATGGTGAGAGGCGAGCAAGTTACCAACTACGCCAATCTGTATTCGAGGGATCAACATCCTAATTTATTTCATCAACCATATTATTTTGTATTTGTTTGCATTTTTTAATCGACTACTGTACTTCTATGTTTACAATAATTATTATTCAACTATTGTTTAAAGAATCATTCATAATTCATTAATTAAAGGAATTACTGATCATTATTAATAAAGAGAATCATCACACAATTTGGATTTTATTTATTTAAATGGATTGCCACAGCATTCGATGAAAAATCGTTTTTGAAAAGTCAACATTAAAACAATACTTTTCTTCCGTATACTATATTGACATTGGGCAAGAGAAAGTAAAAAAATAAAAAGGAAAAAATGTTTAAAAGGAAATGTAATCATTTATTAATAATCAGACCCTTAAAAGAACCGGGAATATACCTTCAAATATTAAAGAGAGCATGCCAGAGAATAAAAAAGTTCAGTATACATGAATAAAAGTAATAAAAAGTATTGAATTACATTTTAACTTGAAATAAAGTTTTTAAAAAATAAATTAGATACAATATGTGTACAGTAGGTACGTTTCATTCAATATGAATGTTAACATACAGAATAAATATTTTAAATGAAAAGGTCGTTTTCAATAAAGGGAGTATAATAAAGAAAGAGAAGTGAAATGTTCTGAATAATTACAGGTGGTGAACGAGATGGAAGTGAAACCGTTCGGGGGAGGGGTGTTATGGAGGTGAAGAGAGGTTATTTCATAGAATCGATACAGAGTACCTCCATGTCAATGAATGAATCCATTGTAATGATCAATGTGAAAGGTGTGGAGGGGGGAGGTGTGTGTGATCGGGAGAGAGATCTTTTGTCAGGAAATCAGGATATTGAGGTTATCCGACTGTATCATGTTATACTATCATCAAATTTACTGCGTAATATATGTTGTCTAACATAAGGACCGAATCACCTCCGTAATGGAATCGTTGTTAATAACACAGGTTAGAATGACCCAACGCTTTGAAATCAACAGGCGTTTAATTTATTAACATTTAGTTAATGGTATTAATTAAAAATTCTCCCATAACAGGCAGGTGCTGTGTTAAATTATTTAAACTCCATCAACTAGTTCCAGGGCTACAAAAAAATAGTTCTGTTTCTTTTCACATGGTCAGCCAATAATATGGCTGAACTATTTAAGAACAGAAGAGGTAGAGGTGTAAAAGACACTAATCAGAGTTACATCTTCTGAAGGTAATGAATTTCATTATACAGCCAGACCTTGTGGTGAATGAAGTGAAGGTGTCTTTTGCAGGGTGCAGAGATGGTTTTCGGAGGGCCTGGCATGCCGATAAGCGTAGAATACTTTTGTATTCGGTGAGAAAGGCAATGGTAAACCATCTCACTCCTCGTTTTACTTAGTAAAACCTCAGGAAGTTCAAACCAGCCTTTCGACTGTTGACCGAAACAACAATTAAAAATTGCCAAAATTAGTCAGAAAATTTACCTTACAAAGTTGTTGTTTAGTCATAAGCAGAAAGGGTAGTTTAAACCTACAGTGGTTTACTAAGTAAAACGAGGGGTGAGGCGGTTTACAATTGCTTTCCTCACAGAGATAACACTGGGTTTGTGTGTGTGTGAAAAAACTACCACGCAAACAGAATATCGTTTTAAGTTGAAACTTTTAACTTCAATTACCTACCCTTAGGGACCCGACATAGACACTTTCATCAAAATCAGTCAACCGGAAATAGTTTATTCGTGCGATTTTCTCAAAAACGGCTCCTATAATTTTTTTAAATCGCCTCATTTATTGCAATTTTTTTATGCTCTACACGATATAGTAAGCGCCATGTCTGCTGAAATTCTTGGTAGAGCTGTGCTCTCTTGATAAAAATGTTTCTTGTAAGACTGCGGCCTTAATACAGTATGTATTTTCGGGCAAAAGTGTATTTGATTTAAGTTGTAGGAAATCAAAAAAACCTACAACTTTTACTTTATACAACAGGTATTTCCATAGTTCTTAAGGTCATCAGCCGAAAGGCTGGATCAAACCTCTAGAGGCTTTACTAAGTAAATGAGAAGTGAGGTGATTTACCATTGCCTTTCTCACTGAGTGAAAAAGTATGCTTATCAGCATGCTAGGACCTCTGATAAGCAATTAAATTTTACCCTGCAAATGACAATTTCACTTCATTCACCACAGGATCTGGCTGTATAATAAAATCAAAGAGGAGATAACTTTGACTAGTGTTTTTTACAGCTGTACCTCTTCTGTTCTTAAAACCTATACTATAGCTGTGTGATATGAAACACAACTATTTTTTGTAGCCCTGGAACTAGCAGATCGAGTGCAGATAATAATTTTTAACACTCCACCAACCTGTTACGGGAAACTTACGAACTTACCTGTTCTTTAAAAATTTCAGATAAATTCAATTTGTTTTGAGGAAAATGACAAATAAAGGTGTGCAACACTCACACGACTCTCTTTTACTAATCTAAATACAGTAATAAATAAATATAACCAATGTTTAATCATGAGCGGATGGAGCTAATAAAAATAAAACCCTGTTAAACTAAAAAAAAAAAAAAACGGAAAATCACAAATAAATTGACGCTAAACTAAGCTCCATAGAAAGAGATACTTTAAACTAAAATAAATCTGGTGTAAACCACTCACGCGACGTTCTCCTGTCAATGTAAAATAATGAATACTATAACCTAAGTTTAATAGTAAGAATATAAAATGAAAATCAACCTCTGATTAACTTAACTAGGCATTGTAGAAGAAAGTTATTGTAATAAAAGCTGTAGACTTTTACTTTCTCTTGCTTATATGAAAATGTAGGAAGAAAAGTATTGTTTTCATGTCGATTTTTCGAAATCGAGTTTTCACCGGATCTATACGTTTTCAGACCCCCTGAATCCGAAAAACATGTTTTTAGCGATTATTGGTCTGTGCGCGTGTGTGTATGTGTGTGTGTGTGTGCGTGTGTGTGTGTGTGTGTGTGTGTGTGTGTGTGTGTGTGTGTATGTGTGTGTGTGTGTGTGTGTGTGAGTGAGTGAGTGAGTGAGTGAGTGACTGAAAACAATACTTTCCTTCCTATATAATATTCATATAGGCAAGATAAAAGTAAAAATAGGCACAAAAGATCTGTTTGAGACATTGCAAGGAAAAGTAACAAGTTATAAATTTTTAAAGTAATACAAGTAAATTCAACCTTTAGTGTGTCAACAGAACGAAATTAAATACATAAATAAGATAGTACTATTTACTTTTAAAAGTTAATTATACGCACTTTACTTTATGGTTGACATTAATTATTCAAATTTATCTGCGCTTTAAGTCCGTAATTATGGTCTGTTTTATTCATTCTTAATTTATTATTTTTTTTATTTTTTAAAATAGCAATATAGAAACGGAGGAATCCGACATTTAAAATACGGGGGAAAGAAATTGTGTGCAGAAGAAAAAAAATATGGGGGAATGGAAAAAGTATAGTGCGTAGGGTACGGTAATGAGAAGGGTATGTCATCTTCTATCACACAGGATGAAAATTGTGGGAGGAGAATTCTCTCTCCCTTATTTTCTCCCACACTCACTTCCTCTCTAAGCGCTTAAATTAGACTTTTTTAAAAAAACGGGACGTACTGTCGAGGTTCTGCCCATTATTTAATACGTGTAATGGAAAAAACCGTAGTAAAAACTTTTCCACAGAAAGAAAAACCATCATAAAAACTTAATCTATGTAATTAGTAATGGCAATCAAGCAACTCCCATGTCACACAGATACAAAAACACACACTTTAAAATGTTATTTAACTGGAAAATTTACAAGAAATACTTCACATAATAAATTTTACACATTTTAAGATCTAGAACGATTTTTAAAATGTTGTCTTAATTCTCCAGGTGGCGAACTTGTAATTTTCCTCGTGGAATTTGTTCATTTTTCCATAAATACGACAGCAGCACGTATATAACGTTTCTTTCTTCCACTTTCACTTGCTCGGTATGAAAATAAAGGGAAGGAAAGTATTGTTTACCCGTCGCATTTTTACCGGATATATACGATTTCCGGCCCCCTGAATCTGAAAAAAACTTGTTTTTACTGGTTGGTTTGTGTGTACTTGGAACTTAAATTAAGTATCAATACCGGACCCGACACGAACATTTTCATTAAAATCGGTCAACCGGAAATAGTAGTTTATTCGTGTCATTTTTCCGTTTTTACGATTTTCTAAAAAACGGCGCCTACGAATTTTTTAAAAATTCCCTCATTTAATACATTTTTTATGCTCTGTAAATTAGGGTAGGCGCCATATCTGCTGAAATCTTGGGGAAGCTGTGCTGTTGTAAGGAAAAAAAATTTAAGATTTCGGACTTAATATTCCATTTATATTCCATATTATATTCCATATATTCTTATATTCCATTTTCGGGCAAAAATATATATAATCAAAGTTGTATAAAATTTAAAATCTACAACTTTTATTGTAAATATTTCTTTGCATAATGTTTAGTTTAGCAGTACCTAGTGATGTTCTGTTTTTTTTTTCATGAAAATCTGTAAAAAATGGATTTTTAAGATTTCGGCTTAGTATGCACTTATCGACAAAAGTGTTTATCATCAAATTTATAGCAAGTTAAAAGATCTACGACTTTTATTTAAAGCATTTGTCTCTACAGGGCCCAGTTTAGCGTCAAAGAGTGATTTTCTGTATTATTAAGCCAAATTACGGATGGTGGCAGCCACATTGGCGTAGTTGGTAACGTTCTCGCCTCTCATCATGCGATCTAGACTTCGAATCCCATTCAGGCACGGCATACTTTCATACGTTACAAAAAATTATTTCATCCTTCACCGTCTGTATTAGCAGTAATTGTAGAACAGTCGGACGTTAAACCAAGTAAAAAAAATACGGATGGGTTTCATGTTGCATCATTCACTTACGGCTAAAATTAGGTAACGATTTTTTGTTTATTTCTTATGTTTTATTACTTATGTTACGTTATATGGTTTATTATTTGCATTGGTAAGAGATAGTCGTAGGAATGTTTTACACCAGATTTTTTTACATTCATTTTGTTTAGTCTATATCAGTATTGGTTTGTTAAAATTTATTTGTTGTTAATCTCCGCGTAGTTTTGTTTAGCGATTTCTTTAAATGTTCACTACAAAAAACGCCATTAGTAATGCGTTACTTATGGATGTCAGACCTAGCCAATGCCAAAGGAATCTAGGATAAACTTCAAAGGACTCACTGTGGATTGGAGTGAAGTACGATATGATTCAAGAAAATGGATAAGCCAAGTGCAGAAGTAACAAGGAAAACGATAGGAGTTTGGTATTTGAAACGTAGACTGAATTGGAGCTGAACAGGGCATCTCGCAAGTCAGATACACGAGTCAAACTGGTAACCGAATGATACCCAGTACTTAAAAGAAGAAAGAGTGGAGGCAAGATGAAGGAATGACCAGGACATTTTTGCTGGTAATTTTTGGCAAAAAGCTGCGCAGAACAGACGTATGTGAGAGGTGGGAAAAGCCTACGCCCAGAAATTTTTGTGCGAAAGCCTTGAGGGTTTCCCAGAGAGCCACAGTGGCTATCTGGAAACGGACGTTGGCTATGATGTTGATAACGACGTTGAAAACAAAATTAACAGATTCCGAGCTATATGTGGTGCCATCAGCAGAACACTGCAAAATAAGGCAAAAGGATGACAAAAATTAAATTTTAGAAGGTGTATTTTATACTCCCGTTGTTCTTTATGGAAGTGAGTCTTAAGTCATTACAAGATAGCAAGATTCAGACGGAAGACATGAGGTTCCTACGCCGGACGAAATAGTGCACAAGATTAAATCATATACGGAAATAAAGAGTCGAATTCCGAATAAATAGATTGAACGAAAGAATAAAAGATAATCGCGGTAAATGGATACAGAATCTGGAAAGAAAAACCTTGAAAGTAAAGAACTATAGACTACATGGACGAAGAAACACTGGAAGACCACGGAGAAGATGTCAGTAGCAAAATTATAGAATCAAAATAAATAGCTATTCGCTGAAAGTATTAGAATATATAAAAGTGGGTTCAAAACAGGCAAGAACCTAATCCTTGGTAACAAGAAGAATAAAAAGGAGAAAGAGAAAAGTAGAAGATGAAGAAGAAAGAGAAGGAGGAGGAGGAGAGGAAAAAGGAGAAGAAGAAGAAGAAGAAGAGGAAGAGTAAGGAGAAGAAGACATAACCCCTATCAACGACTTCCAGCCAAATCGTCGAGTGCATAGCCAACTGAGCTATTCAAACAATAATAATTTTAATTTAACAAGCAATGCTTTTTAAATTTTGTATCATTATCAAAAACTATAAAACAATCAGAAGAAAAATCGAGATTTTTCAAAAACAATCATCCATTTTACCAAAGCGATCCGGATCATATAAACACTTTTAATTAGAATAATGTAACCTGATGGGTAAAGAAATGCTTTGATGTGATTTTAACGGAGGATTTGAAAACGGTAGACGACCGAAAACTAATACAGAGCAAGAGAGGATTAACATATTCCTTAAGGGTCAAAGACGAAGCTGTCACGACAAAGTATTTTACTTAAGAACTTAAGATGGATTGCTTACTTGGACAACTTCTTAACAATCTTAGCTTTGTCGCGACTAGATAATACAGGAAAGTTTTCGTTATGTAAAGTTACCTCCTGTCCAAAGATTTCCCCCAACTTATTAATCAAAACAAAAAGATTTTGAATACACGAAACCCAGTCCCTACATGATACTGATTAAACAAATTTAGACGTGTACAAACCAACACGTCACGTGAAATTAAAATATTAATTTCAAAGAGTTTCATTACAAAAAAATGTAATATTAAACTATAAAAAGAATTCACCACGAGGAAGTTGAACATCAAAATATCAGAACACGTTGATTGTCTACCTGCCATACAAACATAAAATTTTTAATAAAATTGTAAAAGTACTTTTACCACAAACATAAATGTCACTTTACCTACTTTTAACGATTACAGGACTTAAAAATTACATGTGAAACACCTACACGAATTTTTCTTTTCAATGTACATAATCAACAATTTAACTTATTTTAAAAATTCCTTTCACAGGACTCATGGCTGGTGGCCATTTTTAAAAAGTTTTACCTTTGACTGACAGCAAAAACCATTAGTGATTTCTGTATCTACTCTTTAAGGGGAATCGAATGACACTATTTTTGTTTCCAAATTCCGACTTTGATTTCTTCACTTCCTGTTTTGGGTCTCTTCCGGAACTTCAAACCCAAAGATTTATGTATTTATTTTTTTAAAGGAATCGTATGACACTATTTTTATATCCTAATTGTGAATTTGATTTCTTAAATTCCGGTTTTGGGTCACTTCCGGTCGAAACCGGAACTTCAAACCAAATTATTTCTGTATCTTCTCTTTAAGAAGAATCGAATGACATTATTTTTGGTTCCGAATTCCGACTTTGATTTCTAGACTTCCGGTTTGAATCCTGAATCCTGGTTGAGAGGGCTAAGAAGCCCTATGATGGCGACATCGTGTTAAGGAACACCTGGTCGCTCGGGAAACAATATAACAGAATAATTGCAACCTCAAGAAATTTAAGGGGAATTTTATAGTTTAAATAGGAAATAGGATTCTGGTTCGTGGGACATTGGAACTGGGACTTGAAAGGAGGTAATTTATTTTTAGAAGTTATTTGTGGAAAATTTAAATTAAGGGACAAGTGGGTTTAAGAGCGGCTCTTTTATTTTATTTTTCAGTGGCCTTTTTTCAGTTTTGTGGGAGGCCTATTATCTTGGTGAGGGGAAGGCATGCACTTTATTGAACGTGGACTAAAGGTATAATTTAAGGTAGGGGTTAGTTTATGATTTCAGGGGAGACGGAAAGGGTAGAGTTTGGCATAATCACCGGCCTTTTTATTTTCTGAGTGTTTATTAATTTAAAATGGCGGTTCTTTTCACCGTAGTGGAGTGATTATGCATAGGAACATGGGGACAACTACCAACTGGGGGGAGTGAGTCATACAAGTAGGAGGGGCATGGGCAAATAAGAGGAATACAGGGCAGAATAAAAATGTGGCAACTCTAAATTTTGTTAAGTGGGTCATACTAAAATTTAGATAAAGTCGTGGAATGGTAATGGCATAGAGACTTCAGGTGGGTGTGGGCGTCGGTACAAGTCCTGAATAATCTGGGGTCCGTCAGTTTTCCCAGCGTCGTGTAGCCGTTTCGAGGTATTGTAAATAAAGTCCTCCATAGAAGGGAAGAGAAGGTGTTCGTGTATGATGCGATTGGATATAAGATAGTGGAACTGTGTGATGCACCGGAGGACTTTGTTCTGGTATGCTGAAGTACGTCTTTTGTTGGACTTGGAGAGAAAGGGCCACCATACCGGTGACCCGTACAAAAGGAAAGGACGTAGGATAGAGGAGTACATCAGAAGTTTCAGTTTTGAGGAGTATGCAGGAGAGAGGAACAAAGGGATGAGTAAAGCGAACAAGGCCCTACCCTTCCTAAGCTTGCTGTCAATGTGCTGTCGAAGTGTCAATCGTTTATCTAGGTCAACCCCTAGATATTTCACGCTGTTCTGCCATGGGAGGAGTTCCCCTTCCAATCGTAGAGGCGGAGGAACATTGCGTTTTAGTGCAAAGTGGATTGCTTCGCATTTTGTGGGGTTAAGTGATAGTCTCCAGACACGACACCAGCTAGTGATGTCTAGAAGCTGAGTTTGAAGCGCGCGGCAATTGAGGCGGAGGCATCTGCCGTGACGGTACAGAATAGCATCATCGGCAAACAGTCCGAATTGGATTGAATCACGGACAGGAAAATCGAAGGTGTACATAAGATAGAGGATGGGCCCAAGGACCGAGCCCTGAGGTACACCCGCGGACGAAGGGGTGAGTGGGGGCATGGCCATGTGGAACTGAGGAATAGTTTTGGGTCTCTTCCAGAAATATCGAACCCAATAATTTCTGTATATACTCTTTAAAAGGAATCGAATGAGACTATGTCTGTTTCAAAATTCCGAATTTGATTTCTTAACTTCCGGTTTTGGGTCTCTTCCAAAACTTCAAACCCAACGATTTCTGTATATAAGCTACTCTTTAAGAAGAATCAAATAACATTATTTTTGTTTACATATTTCAACTTTGATTACTTTGACTTCTGGTCGGAAACGGAACTTTAAACCAATGATTTCTGTACCTACACTTTAAAAGGAATCGAATGACATTGTTTGTATTTTCAAATTCCAACTTTGATTTCTTGACTTTCGGTCGAAACCGGAACTTCAAACCCAATGATTTCTGTTTGTACACTTTAAGAGGAATCTAATGGCACTTTTTTTTGTTACCAAATTTCGACTTTGATTTCGTTGACTTCCGGTCGGAACCGGAACTTCAAACCAATGATTTCTGTATCTGTTCTTTCGGTTGACCGATTTTGATGAAAATGTTCGTGTCGGGTTAATATGGTCGCTACTTAAGTTCCAAGTTTCAACTTCGTCCGCTAATCTGTTCTTGGGATATTGTGTTCATACACGCACGCACATGCGCCTCAGTTTATTTTTGGGGTAAAAGGGCCTGAAACTGTGTAGGCACATTTCGAAAATCTAAATAGAAACAATTATTTCCTTCCCTATATATTCATTTAGGGCAAGAGAAAGTCCAAATGTCCGGGACCTGTCCGGGATTCAATCCGAAACTTTTTAAAATGAGCATATAAATATTGAGAATATTGAGAATATAAAAATTATCTTTTAGAGTTTAAAAGTTTTCTGTAGAGTTGGTACAACAAAAAGTACAAAAATATCGATACAAGTATTTTAGACACAAAACGCTTACGGTAGATCTAATATCCATAAAAAGAAAATAAATAACAAAAGACTGAAATGATGGATTACTTAGCATTTTAATGTAAAACGCCATTAGATAGTAAACAATAAAAAAGGCGCAATTCTCTTTTTATAACAATACACTTTTCTCTACAGATTAAAAGGCCTTGAAACAAAATGTTCGCTACAATAACTAAACGACACCAGTTCAAATTTATGTAAATTATCATCAACACAATCATTGATAAATTATTCCGTCATAAATTCATGGTTATCGGAATGTTTCTAATCACGACCTTTGCATAAAAATCTGGTTTGAAACATTTATACATAAATATTTTTTATGTTTATTCAACCTAACTACAATTACAACCTTCATATTCTTCAACTAATATCAGACTTGTTTAACAAACAAATTAAAATAAAATAACTTACCATTTTTCAAATGCAAAAATCGCTATTAGGACAAGTCAGCTTGAAAATCAATTTTTTAAATATTTTTACAATCTTTCATTGTTAACATATACCATACAAAATATTAATTTTTATTATAAAAGTACGCAATGCCAAACAAATAAATCTACAAACTAATTCCCCCACTAATAAATAACTTTAGAAAGAAAAGAATATCATCCTAGGACACATACTCATAGCCAAAAAGTCCAGACTTGTGAACCGGCTGATCAACCATTTTTGGAATAAGGTGTCGAGACCTAGGTGGCTGAAGAATGTACAGCGGGATATGGAGGAACTTGGAATCACTCAACAAAATTTGCTAACAAAATCAGCTAAGTACAACCAACTAGTCAAGACTAATATGGTAACATTCGAACCAAAATCCGGATCCTTTAAAAACCCTGTTGTACAGGGTGTTTACCGACGAAGACCGAAAACAGAGATCGGAGCGTTTAAAGAAAATGTGGGCCAAACGAAAGGAAACCACGCTCAGGAGAGCGCGCTTTTCAAAGAAACACAACACTGGAACAGACCTAAACTTGAACTAGAGTGATCCTATGAGGTCTCAAAAGTAAAAACAGTTCACAATATTACTTAAGATAAAATATTTTTCAATCTAAAAATATACACAATTTTTTAAAATATTGTTTACAAGTGTTCAATTGTTAAATTACCTACACGATTAAATTAATACACTTATACGACTTTCTCTTGCAAATGTAAACAATATAAATCGCTGTTGTTGACGCCAACAGCCGAAATGCTGGTTTGAACCTCAAGAGGTTTTACTAAGTAAAAACAAGGAGCGAGTTGGTTTACTATTGCCTTCCTCACAGAGTTGAAAGAATATGCTTATCAACATACCAAACTCTCTAGAAAGCACCCACTTTCCACCCTGCAAATGACAACTTCACTTCATTCGCCACAGAGTCTGGCTGTATAGTGAAATTCATTACTTTTAGAGGAGATAACTCTGACTAGTGTCTTTTACACCTATATTTCTTCTATTCTTAAATAGTTCACTCATATAATTGGCTGACTATGTGATAAGAAACAGAACTATTTTTTGTAGCCCTGAAACAAACAGATCGAGTCAAAACTCACAAAATTCACTTTGACCTTATTTTGATAATTCATTTGAATCGTTCAAGTAGTTTTTACGTTAGATCCAATAAATTAGGCACACTTATAATTGCTACACTTTTGGCTTCAAGGAACCATAAAAATTATAATTAATTCTGATTTATAGGAATAGAAGTTGAGAAAGCAAAAAAAAGTTCAGATAATTTTCCGAGTCAATGATATTAACTTTATTTATCTGACAGAAAATTTACTACTTGGAAAATGCGTGGTAGGTAAAGCCTATATAGGCTATATTAGATTCAATAAATCACATTTACCTGCTGTTGAATTGTTGAGAGAACAACACAACACAAATATATTACATTGTTAAAATATAAAACCGTGGCGTAGAGAAACCAAGATACAATAGAGATGTAGGGAATAATAGAGAAAAAACAATTTACCCAAATTCCGTTCCGGAGCTGAACGAAACAGTAGTGGTCTTGACGGGTATGAGAGTACTTAAGGGAAAAAATGAGAATGTCTCTAATCAACCAAGAAACAGACATACAAACCAGTATCGTGTGCTTCGAAATATTACACTGGGAAAGCAGTACAAGATGCCTCAAAACGAAATTCATAAATAAAAAGTTATCTTTTTTTTCTCTTTAATTCTTTATTTACAACTGTAAAATTTTACAAGCAAATGTGATGATTATGATAATAAAGTAAATGACATGATAGGCATGAGAGGGGTAGGGCCCCCATTGGTGCCTCCCCAAGAATGAAATTTGTATATCAAATTAGCAGGTTTCTACTCCAGCGTCTTTTAAGGCGTCTAGGGAGATTATCAGGTAAATGGAAGGAGGAAAGTGAACGCACCACCAGTGGGTTCTCGTGTTCGTGTGACTTGTCGTGAAAGCGTTTGTATAGGTATTTGATGGAATTTTGTACAAGTGGTGTTTTCAAATCTGTACGTAAGGTTTTGTTGCTAACGTAAAGAGGTGCATTTGCTATAAGGCGTAATGTTTTTGACTGGAATGCTTGAATTCGTTGCAAGTTAGAGGGTTTGGTTGAACCGTAAATTTGGGACCCGTAGGTCCACATAGGTTTCAAAAGAGAACAATATATGCGTAATTTTTGTGCCATTGTTAATTTTGATCGTTTGTGAAGTAGGGAATATAGAAGTTTAAGTCGGGAATTCAGTAATAAACGTTTCCGTTTGATATGTGTGCTCCAAGTTAGTCGTTTATCAAAAGTTATCTTAAAAATTATATAATTACGCTACAAATACAATTAAGACAGAGTTCATACAAAAAAATATATTTGGTGTGAAACACTCACACAACTTTCTCTTGCCAATGCAAATAATTAACAATACAACCGAACATTAGTAATAAAACATTAGAAATAAACAAAAAACTAACCTCAATAAACATAACCTAATTTTAACCATGATGAAAGACCCAAAATGAAAATCAACCTCAGTTTGCCTTGAAAATACGGAAAATCACTATTTCACGCTAAACTAGGCTCTGTACAGACAGAAAAATGCTATAAATAAAAGTTTTAGATATTATAATTTCCTATACATTTGATTTCTTGAGGAAAAACAGAAAATCGCTAATTACCGCTAAACTAAGCAAATGCTCGAAATAAAACCTGTAGCATTTTCAATTCTCTACAACTTTTATTACATACATTTTTGCGCTAAAATGCATATTAAAGCCGCAATCTTAAAAACACAATTTTTTTTTGCGAGAAAACAGCCTTCTCAAGGATTTCAGCAGACATGGTGCCTACCCTATCTTGAAAAGCATAAAAGATTTAGAAGACTACATGAGGCGATTTTTTTAAAAAAATCGTAGGACCCGTTTTATCGCTGCTGGATTTTTTTGGCATGAATTTTTGAACAGGGACCCCCAGTGGAGTTTGTTCAGGAAAAGACTATCAGCTGGTCACCATACAAAGTCGCTTGCCCAGCCAGTGCTACTTAACAAATAATAACGACTTTTTACCAGTTGACTGACTGGGCTGGCGCGAAGGCCTATTTACTCTGTAAGAGGAATCGAATGACACTATTTTTGGTTCCAAATTCCGACTTTCATTTCTTGGCTTCAAATTAATCCAGTCCCACTAACTTTTTATGTAGATTACGAATCCGAAAACCGATTTATAGTTTCTGACATCTGGATGTGACGGACGGACATCGGAAAATATTAAAAATTTCCACCGATCATTAGTAAAAATAATGTAAAGTGAAAGACAACCTAGTATTAATCTTGAGTGAAAGACGCAAAATGAAAATCAACTTTTGTTTGACTTAAAAAAAAACGGAAAATTACTAATTGACTTTAAACTCCCCGTAGAAAAAAATGCTTGAAATAAAAGTTGTAGATTTTTATATTTCCTATAACTTTAATTACTAACACTTTTGTCGTAAGTGCATACTAAGTCAGTAATCTTATAAGCCCATTTTTTCGGATTTTCATGGAAAATCACTAATTGCCGCAAAAATAAGCAATTGTACAAAAAGAAATATTTGAAATAGAAGTTATAGGTTTTTAAATGTTCTACAACTTTAATTTTATACACTCTTCCCCTAAATAGGCATATTAAGGCCGCAATGTTTAAAAAAAAAAAACATTTTATTCAACGAGAGAACAGCCTCACTTGGAATTTCAGCAGACTTGGCGCTTATCCTATCATTGTAGATTGAAAATTATTAGCGATAGATCAAAAGAGAGAGCGCACACTCTTTAGATGGTAATTCACCAGTTTTAGCTAATTATTATAGATGGTACAGGAACTTTAAAACGAATTTTTTAATAATAATTAGACCATCTAAGTGTATGTAAAACATTAGTACGTACCTCATCAAAGTAAACCCCCCCCCAAAAGGTAAAAACACCACATTTGACTCACCTGCAAAAAAAAAATTAAAACTCAAATAATAATGATTCATTCCAAATTTAGAAAGGACCATGTGAAAAAATCTAATGTGAAAAATTCGCATGACTTTCTATGAAAAACTCACATGACTTTTTATTGCCAATGTAAATAATGAAAAATAACACCTAAACTAGGCTCAGTAGAGAAAATTCTCTAAATAGAAGTTGTAGATCTTTAAATTTCCTATAAATTTGATTGAACTTAAAAAAAATTGATTGTTTTACATATTTCCATTGGAAAAACCCAGAAAATCTCTAATTACCGCTAAACTAACCGTTATACAAAAGTAGGTTTAAAATAAAAGTTGTAGAATTTTAAGTTCTCAAACTTTTATCATATACATTTTTGCGCTAAAGCCCTCACAAGTTGCTTACTATTACAAAGGCAATGTTGAGAATTAATTTCTCAAATGCCATGAAAATGGAGGTTTTTAATTTTTTCTATTTTACTTTTTTTATTTGAAAAGAACTATTTTTTGTAGCCATGGAATTAACAGATCATATGCAATTAATTTAACACTCCACCTGCCCGTCATTGGTAAATTATTAATATTAACACTCAATCTGCTCCTTGCAGGGCTAAAATAAATAGATCTGTCTCTTATCGCATGGTCAACCAATTAAATATAACTGAATCATACAAGAACAGAAGAGGTAGAGGTGTAAAATACACCAATCAGAAATGTCTCCTCTAAAAGTAAAAAATTTCATTACACAGCCAGATTCTGTGGTGAATGAAATGAAGGTGTCATTTGCAGAGTGGAAAGTAGATGCTTTTCAGAGGGCCTGGCATGCTAATAACCATAGGCTATTTTTCACTCAGTGGGCAAGACAATGGTAAACCATCTTACTCTTCGTTTTACTTGGAGAAGCACCTAGAGTTTCAAACCAGTCTTTCGGTTGATGTCCTAACAACAACAAACAATATTCTTCTTTTTCTTCTTATGGTGCCTATAAGATCCCAACACGTTGGTGATCATTCTGGCTATGATAACCTTTAGTGACAGCTTCTTATAAAAGCAAAAATCTGCTTGAAACACTCACACAACTTTCTCTTGCCAATGCAAATAATAAACAATATAACCTAATATTAGTAATAAAACATTAGAATAAACAAAAAAACTAACCTCAAAAACATATGTAACCTTATTTTACTCATGAGTGAATGATGCAAAATGAAAATCAACCTGTTTGGCTTAAAAATACGAAAAATTTGCAGAGTGCTTTTCAAAGGGTCCGGCATGCTGATAAGCGAACTTTTCCACTCGGTGAGGAAGACAATGGTAAACCACCTCAATTCTCGTTATACTTAGTAAAACCTCTTCAGTTCAAACCAGCATTTCAGCTGATGACCAAAACAACAACATCTAATCTTCATTAATGCGCTGGAGACATAATTATCTACTTCACATGAACTTTAAAAAAATGTAAGAAGTTCATATATTGCCAATTATATATAAATTCATATAAATTAATAAGTTCATATATTGAAGTTCATATATTTCACTTCTTTTGCTGTATTTATTTTTCGTTTCCTGTTTACCATGTACTTAAATTAAAATACATAAGGGAACCATACATGTACATTTTCATCAAAATCGGTCAAACGGAAGCAAGAAAGAGTCCTATGCTTATTACTATACCAGGCCCTCCGAAAAGCACCCACGTTCCATTTTGCAAATGACAACTTCACTTGATTCACCACAGGTTCTGGCTGCATAGTGAAATTCATTTCTCTTAGAGAAGATAACTCTGACTAGTGTCTTTTACACCTCTACCTCTTCTGTTCTTGAACAGTTCAATCATAATTGGAAAACTATATGATAAGAAACAGAACTACTTTTTGTAGCCCTGAAACAAACAGATCGATTCCAATTAATTTAACACTCCACCTGCCCATTATGGGCAATGAATTAGGTTATGTTTAATTTTATATTTTTTACTAATGATTTAACATAGGTTATTTGGGGTTTATTTACATTGGCAAGAGAAAGTAATGTGAGTATTTCACATCAGATTTTTTTTTGCTGTAGTAGAATAGTAAATAAAGAAGAGAATTAAATTCTCAATTGCTATGAATATATGGAGGTTAGTTAAGACTATCTATGGATAATAAAACGAGCAGTAACAACAAAACACAACCCTTAGTGACGCCATGAACATTTCATCACGACGTCATCCACTCACCCCTCGGTTAGGATCCCTTAGAGAAATGTGTAGAGGTTAAAGTAGGGTTAACTAAAGTAGTTGAGAGAGCGCCTAAAGAGCATGTGTTAGAGAGAAGGTTGTTGTTGTTGTTTCTAGCTTTCCAAGCGAATGACTTTGCTGCTCGAGAACTCTAGAAGTGTTTGAGTGAAAACTAAGAGGGTATTTTATGAGGGGTTAAAACGAGAAAGGGATGAAGAGTTTATGAGTGATTGAAATTGAGAAAGATTGGCAAGTTCAAGTCGAATAGAAGAGAAAAAGTTAAAAGCAGCTGGAATAAAAAGAGAAGAAAACAAACTAACAGAAATAGAAGTGAAAGAAATTTGAGACAGAAATATACTTATGTAGGCTGCATAACCTCAAAAACCATTTTTCATCTTTTTCAAATAACCACTTACCAGCATATCAAAAGCGATCTATTATTTTTATTTTTTCATTCTATACAAAAAAATGAACAAAACTCTTACCTCTATCTTTCATAAAAATTTCAATTTTCCATTAGATTTTGTCAATAAAAAAAACTTAATGGTAGCGTTCAGTTTAGAAAACAGTAAACCATTGAGTAGATTTTGAATAATACTCTAGCACTTATTCTTTTATTATTTTTTTACAATTTCACGCCACACGTTTTTTTTAAGGTATCACTTGTAGAATGCACATGACCATTATTACAACAGTCAACATGCTGGAAAAAAGTACGTATTTATTCGAGTACCACCGCACTTTTTTTCGCGGATTGTAGATCAAACAAAATTTCTGGTGTAAACACTCACACGACTTTTTCTTGCCAATGCCAATAATGAATAATATAACCTAACATACGTAAAAATACCTTAGAAATAAACAAAAAAACTACCTCAAAAAACAAAACGAAATTCAAAATACAAAATGAAATTCAACTTTAGTTTGGCTTAAAAATACGGAAAAACACTTTTTCACGGTAGAGAAAAATGCTTAAAACAAAGGTGTAGATCTTTTAATATTCTATAATACAATTTTGTCGTAAAATCCATACTAAGGCCGAAATCTTAAAAAATTCATTTTGTTACAGATTTTCATGAAAAAAAATCACAAATTACCGTTAAACTAAGCCTTTTTACAAAGAAATGTTTGAAATAAGAGTTGTAGCTTTTTAAATTGTCTACAACTTTTATACCATACATTTTTGCCGTAAAATGCATATTACGGCCGCAATCTTTAAAAAAAACATTTTTTTCTACGAGAGAACAGGCTCCCTAAGAATTTCAGCAGACATAGCGCCTACCTCATCTTGTACAGTAGTCTATAAAAAAATGGAGTAAATGAGGCGATTTTTAAAAACATCGTACAAGCCGTTTTTGAGAAAATCGCAAAAAAGTGAAAAATTACATGAATAAAATAACTTCCGGTTGACCGATTTTAATGAAAATGTCGGGTTCTCTAGTAATACTTAACTTAAGTTTTAAGTTTCAACTTTGTACGATGTTCCGTTCTTGAGATATTTTGTTCACACATACACAGAACAATCGCTAAAAACATGTTTTTTGGGTTCAGGGAGTCTGATAACGTGTATATTCGGTGAAAACTCGACTTAAAAAAATGGACACGAAAACAATAAGCCTACCTATTTTCCTTCCTATACATTCATACAGGCAAGAGAAAGTACAAACGTATTCTACAGTTTCACAATATAATATTCATAAATATTTAAATAAATAAATAAACAAATATTTAATATTCATAATTTTTCTTTACATAACTAAAATGGTACAACCAATACTTGTCAGTAAACCTCAAAAGTTAGAAACTTTTAACATCTCGCAAACTTTTTTTGACACTGCTCGTCATTTTTACAACAGAAATACCATAACGTAAAAAATTTAACAAAGTTTAACAAAATATAAGATTTTATACGATAAAAATATCTACTAAATATTACAAAAATATTAAACAAGAGAAATAAAAACACAAAAGTCATAAAACAAAGAAAACAGAAAAGGAAAGAAACAAATAGAGTAAACATATTGTACGAAAATAAAGTCAACCCAATATTTATATTTTGTGTTTGGAATACCAAAACAGGAGACTTAAAACGGCAACAATAAAATAGAAAATATAAGAAAAGGAGTAAAAAAATTTAGCTTTAGCTATATGAAATGAATAATAAACAATTTTTTTTTGTCATCAGTCTCTCGACTGGTTTGATGCAGTTCTCCAATCTGTTCTATCTTGCGCAAGTCGTTTCATATCTACATACCTGTAACACCCTACATCTTTTGTAATTTGCTTTATATATTCTAATCTTTGCCTCCCTCTACAATTTACTCCCTCAATGTTACCCTCCATTATTGATAGCCCAATACCTGGATGTCTTAGGATATGCCCCACTAGCCTATCCCTTCTTTTGGTAAGATGCTTCCATATACTTCTTTTTTCACCCACTCGCCTAAGAACCTCTAAATTACTTATTTTGTCCACCCACCTAATCTTTAACATTTTCCTATAACACCACATTTCAAAAGCTTCTATCCTCTTCCGTTCTACAGCCCCTATCACCCACGTTTCACTTCCGTATAATGCTACACTCCAAACATAATGTTTTAAGAAATTTTTCCAATATAAATAAAACAACAAATATAAATAAACAATATAAAATTTTTTTAACATATTGTAAAAAACAAATTTGGTACCTTATCTATAAAATTATCAGTGCGTGCGCGTTCACATTGTATTAAAAGAGAACGAACTGTAATTGAGAAAAATATTAAATTTACAGATTTGATCTAATATGAACACCGATTCTGACCCACTGAAGTCAAAAAAGTGGTTTTAAGAGAGTTAAATTATTTGAACTCGATCTGCTAGTTCCGGGGTTAATATAAAATAGTTCTGTTTCTTATCACATGGTCAGCCAATTATATGACTGAAGCATTTAAGAACAGAAGAAGTAGATGTATACGAGAAGACACTAGTCAGTGTTACCTCCTCTGAGAGTAATGAATTTCATTATACAGCTAGATCCTGTGGTGAATTAAGCGAAAATGTCATTTGTAGGGTGGAAAGTAGATGCTTTTCAGATGGTTCGGTTTTTAATTTTTGAGGAAATCGCAAAAAGTGATAAATTGTACGAATAGATTACTACTTCCGGTGGACAAATTTTGATGAAAAAGTTCGTGTCGGATCCCCTTGTGGTACGTAATTAAAGTAGCCCGTTTTAACTCCGTACGCTATTCCGTTCTAGAGATATTTTGTTCACACATATAGAACAATCGTTAAAAATCTGGTGTGAAACACTCACACAACTTTCTCTTGCCAATACAAATAATAAAAAATATAATCTAACATTAGTAATAAAACATTAGAAATAAACAAAAAACTAACCTCAATAAACATAAACTAATTTTAAACATTGGTGAAGGACGCAAAATGAAAATCAATCTCAGTTTGGCTTAAAAATACGGAAAATCACTCTTTCACGCTAAACTAAGCTCTGTAGAGGAAAATGCTCTGAATATAAGTTGTAATCTTTTAAATTTCCTATACATTTGATTATATACACTTTTGTCGTAAATGCATACTAAGGCTGAAATATTTAAAAAAATCGATTTCTTTACACATTTCGTGAGAAAAAACAGAAAATCGCTAATTACCGCTAAACTAACCGTTATACAAAAAAAATGTTTGAAACAAAAGTTGTAGGACTTTGAATTGTCTACTACTTTTATAATACATTTTTGCGCTAAAATTCATATTAAAGCTGTAATCTTAAAAAAAAAACAATTGTTTACGTGAAAACAACCTCCCCAAGAATTTCAGCAGACATAGGGCCTACCCTATCTCGTAGAGCGTAAAAAACTTAGTAAATAAGGCGATTTTAAAATAATCGTTGAAGCCGTTTTTGAGAAAATCGCAAAAAAGTGAAAAATGGCACGAATAAACTACTACTTCCGGTTGACCGATTTTGATAAAAATGTCCGTGTCCGGTCCTCTAGTAGTATCTTACCTTAAGTTTCAAGTTCGTACGATATTCCGTTCTTGAGATATTCTGTTCACGCGCACACACACACACACCCACACAGAGAGAGATACCAAACGCTAGAAACATGTTTTTCGGGTTCAAGGGGTCTGAAAACGTGTAGATCTGGTGAAAACTCGATTTCGAAAATCGGCATGAAAGTAATACTTACCTTCCTATATACTCATATACGCAAGAGAAAGTAAAAAATGGTTTTCTTGATTCATAGAGAATAAAAACGCGTATTTTGTTGTAAACTCGATAAGAAATGACAACAATACTTTCCGTTCCTGTATATCTGTTCATAAAAGGCAAAAAAATGTAAAAATATCGGTCCCTGCAGAATCGAATTAGATTGTTCCGACTGTATTATAAAATACATCGACAAAGTCCACTTGAAACTCAATACGAATCCAATCCGGAAAAAGCTAACGGAACCTTATCACGAAATTAATTAACATAAATTTCAAATTTATAAGTTAAATTAGTTTTACAAACCAATCCAAGAAATACATAGATGAAAACGAAATATAGGTGATACTGAACGATACAAATAAAAAAACGACAAAGCTACAAAAAATGTACAAGACATAATAAGACGATACTAACGTACGTGATTCGACTCCTGGTATTTTACTTCAAACAAAAAAATAAAATGAAAAACGAAGAAAAACCTTCAAACCCTGAAAAACGGAGACGACGAGAATACTGGAAAGAAGGTTAAAGAAAATAATAAGAAAAGGAAGTCGAAGAAAAAGAAAAAGAAGCAACACTTTTGCCAGACAGAGTAACTTTATCCGAAAATAAAAAAAGAACGAAAGATCAAGGGGGGGTTGAAAGGGGGTACGATGGAAAGAGAGAGAAATAGATAAGATACGTGCGATAAGAAAGTACGATGTTGAAGAGAAATAAAAAAGAGAGAAAGATGAAATGGGAGGGTACAGAATGGAGGTTTTAGAGGGTACATACCTTATGCACCACAACAAATCCACCCGTACTTTATATTGTACAACTGTGTACCTATTCTTAACCCTTTATTTCTCCCCCTCACCTATTTTCCACAATCCAAAAACTGGGATCTATCTTTTTTGCTACTGTTTCTCTTATACGTGATTGAGGTATAGTATATTTTAGAAAACCATGGATTTCTTCAAAAATAAAAATATGAACAGATCTAAATAAAATATATCAATAAAATCAAATGAACTTTAAAATTTATTTTATAAAATCATTCCGAGTAACAAAACCGCTTGAAATTACCAATAATTCTAAATGTTTAATCTTTAAAAGCAATAAATAAGAAAACTAAAGCTTGCTGTTTTACTTACATGTAAGTAACGGGCAAAAATTGTTTAAACAACCCCTGCCTTGAGGAATAATTATTGTGTCATTCGAAAAAACTATTTTTCTTAAAATTAGCATGGTAATTTTTTAAAGAAAACTCGGTAAAAGAAAGAGGTTAATTTCAACCAAAAATTTAAGCTTAAAAAGTAAATAAATTGAAAAATCTGTGTGAAATACTCACACGACTTTCTGTTGCCAACGTAAATAAAACCCAAATTACCTATGGTTAATCATTCGATAACATAAAATGAAAATCAACCTCTGTAAACAAACTAAAAAATACGAAAAATCAGTAATTGCCTCTAAACTAGGCTCTGAGTAGAAAAATGCTTAAAATAAAAATTGTAGGTTTTTCAAATTCCTATAACTTTGATTGTATACACTTTTGTCGTAAAATCCATACATACGAGGTGTGGCTATTAAATAACGAGACTGACGTAAACAAATTTATTTTTATTTTGTACATAATCACTTATTGTCACCTTCAATATGCACTCCTTCTCAATTCCTACAGCGCTCCATGCGAGTTTTCCATGGTTGGAAACAGTGCTGGAAGTCATCTTCTGTCAGCTCCTTCAGGACACGTGCCGCTTTCTCTTTTACAGCTACCACAGACTCAATTCTTGTCCCTTTTAATGCAGATTTCACCTTAGGAAACAGATTGAAGTCACATGGTGCAAGATCTTGTGAATAAAGTGGATGATCTAACATTGAGATGCTGTACTTGGCTAGGAACCACTTGACAGATAACGCAGAATAAGCTGGCGCATTGTTTTGGTGGAGAACCCATGATTTGTCCTTCCACATTTCGCGGTGTTTTTCCTTACTCTTTGACGTAGTTTAGAAAGGACCTCAAAGTCGTAATATTGATTAAGTTTTTTACCTTCAGGAACCCAGTGAAGATACACAACCCAAAGGATATTAAAAAACCACCATCATTGCTTTAAATTTTTACTTGTGCATTCGAGCTTTTTTGGCTCTCGGTGAAGTTCGGCTCTTTCAGTGCATGGATTAGCGCTTCGTTTCCGGATCATAAGTAAAAAACCACGTTTCATCACATGTTATTATCGTTTTTAAAAAAATTTGGGTAATTTTCAATCGCGTACAAAGTGTCAGTACAAACATTTTTGAGGGCTTCATTTAAACATTTTTGAGCGGCACGTGTCCTGAAGGAGCTGATAGAAGATGACATCCAGCACTGTTTCCAACAATGGAAAATTCGCATGGAGCGTTGTAGGGATAGAGAAGGAGTGTATCATATATTGAAGGTGACAATAAGTGATTATGTATAAAATAAAAATAAAATTATTTCAACGTCAGTCTCGTTATTTAATCGCCACACCTCGTATATGATCAAAGTTATAAGAAAATTAAAAAATCAATTTTTATTTCAACAAGCATAGTTTTCTACCGAGCTTAGTTTAGCGTCATTTTAGTGAATTACGTATTAAGAGAAATCACGTACTAAGCCAGAAATCGTATAAAACAAATTTTACTGTATTTACAAACATCGAAGCGTTGCAAGCAAGGTTAGCTAGTAAAAAAGATTACTCAAGAGAAATAATTTTTTTTGGTTAAATCCGTTTTACCACATTTATTTGCTTAAGGTAAAAACTACCAAAGACATAGGAAAGCACTACAATAAATCTAATAAAATTCTTTACAACTTTTATAACAAATCTTATTTTCTTGCACTATAGCAAAAAAAAAAAAAAAATTGTATTGTAATACGTACACGTTAAGTTCTTTCACAGAGAACTTTATCAGTCCGTCCACTCGTTCGGCTCTTGCAGTGCATGGATTGGCGCTTCGTTTCCGGATCATAAGTAAAAAACCACGTTTAATCACATGTTATTACCTGTTCCCTAAGGTGAAATCTGCATTAAAAGGGACAAGATTTGAATCTGTGGAAGCTGTAAAAGAGAAAGCAGCACGTGCCCTGAAGGAACTGACAGAGAATGACTTTCAGCACTGCTTCCAACAATGAAAAGTTCGCATGGAGCGTTGTATGACTAGAGAAGGAGTGTATACTGATAGTGACAATAAGTGATTATGTATAAAATAGAAATAAATTTTTTTACAACGTCAGTCTCGTTATTTAATAGCCACACCTCGTATGAATAACAGTTAACTTGAACGATATATAATGGGTAACAGTAAAATCTTTAGATACAATAACAACAATAAATAAGTTTTTAAATTGAAATTCGAACGAAGAGTGACGTATAAGTATGAGGGAGGCGAAAGTAAAATTTATAAGTGAATGAAGATTGAGGGGAGGAGGTAAAGAGAAGAGGGGGTAGAGTTTGTTAGGTAGATGTATTATCGATTAATACTTCAACCTTTGACACGACTTCCCCTTTTCGACTTCCTAATCGTATATGTAGCCAACCTTTTTCCATAATTCTTCCGAAATCGACGGTGGCTGGTTTTCGATAGATATTTACCAATCTTTTCATAACCAGTTAGTAACTTATATTTCGTATTTTTTACTTGATTCCTTTTAAAAATAACTAAACGATACACATAATAATAAAATTTAATAAAATATTTTTCGGATTCGTACGGGAAAAAATTTAGGATCTACACGTTTTCAGACCCCCTGAACCCAAAAAACATATTTTTAGCGATTTGTCTCTGTGTGTGTAAACAAAATATCTCAAGAACTGAACATAGTAGGAACGTAAAACTTGAAACTTAACCACTAGAGGACACGACACAAACTTTTTCATCAAAATCGGTCAACCGGAAGTAGTAGTTTATTCGTGTCATTTTACACTTTTTTGCGATTTTCTAAAAACGGCTCCTACGATTTTTTAAAAAATCGCCTCATTTAACTTACTAAATTTTTTATGCTCTACAAGACAGGGTAGACCCCATGTCTGCTGAAATTTTTGGGGAGGCTGTTTTCTCGTAAAAAATTGTTTTTTTTAAGATTCCGGCTTTAGGCTAATATGCATTTTAGCGCAAAAATGTAGAAGTTTTAGTTGCCCATAACGGAAAGGTGGAGTGTTAAATTAATTGCACTCGATCTGCTGGTTTCAGGGCTACAAAAAAAGTACTGTTTCTTATCACACAGTCAGCCAATTATATGACTGAACTATTTAAGAACAGAAGAGGTAGAGGTGTAAAAGACACTACTCAAAGTAATCTCCTCTGAGAGTAATGAATTTCACTATACTGCCAGACCCTGTGGTAAAGAACTAAAGGTGTCGTTTACAGGGTGGAAAGTAAGTGCTTCACGGAGGACCTGGCATGCTGATAAGCATACTCTTTTAACTCAGTGAGGAAAGCTGAGTAAACCAACTCACTGCTCGTTTTTACTTAGTAAACCTCTAAAGTTTCAAACCAGCCATTCGGCTGTTGACTTAAACAAAACAAAAGTTGTACAGAATTCAAAATCCTACAACTAACGATTAGTTTAGCGGTAATAAGCGATTTTCTGTTTTATTCTCACGAAAACTTGAAAAAAAATCAATTTTTTAAGATTTTAACCTTAGTATGCATTTTACGAGAAAATTGTATAGTATCAAATTTATAGGAAATTAAAAGATCTAACACTTTTATTTAGAGCATTTTTCTTCGCAGAGCCTAGTTTAGCGTGAAAGAGTGTTTTTCCGTATTTTAAAGTCAAACTCAGGTTGATTTTCATTTTGCATCATTTACTCATGATTAAAGAAGGTTATGTTTTTTGAGATTAGTTGTTTATTTCTAATGTTATTTTATATTATTAATTATTTGCATTGGCAAGATAAAGTTGTGCGAGTGTTTCACTTCAGATTTTTCATATGATATTTAAGGTTAGCTGATTTGTATGTTATCTTCATTCCAAAGTGATCCACGTCAATAAGCTTCCATTCTCTAAATCCTTTACAGACCGGGAATCAATATTTATTTATTTCATCCAACGATGTAATATTCTTCAAATGTAAAAAAAATATATATATAACAAATCCCTTATGTAGGGCCTACGAGTAATATCCCACCCATAAATCTTCGTTGATCTTGCTGTTACGCTCATTGGGTCTATATTTTCCTAAACCATCTAGTATTGATATTAAAATATTTGTTTTTCAACCTCAAAAATATTTTTATATATTTACTTAAATTCCCATTCAACTGAACTTGAAGGGACCTTGTTAGAATGAACAAGAAAACACGATTTAAGTAATCATCTTAAAATTTGCTATTTATTACTTTCTCTTGCCTATATGAATATATAGGAAGGAAAGTATTGTTTTCATGTCGATTTTCAGAACTCGAGTTTTCATCAAATCTACGCGTTTTCAGACCCCCTGAACCCAAAAAAACATGTTTTTAGCGATTGGTCTGTGTGTGTGTGTGTGTGTGTGTGTATAAAATATCTCAAGAACGGAACATTGTACGAACTTGAAACTTAAGTTACATACCACTACCGGACCCGACACGAACATTTTCATCAAAATCGGTCAACCGGAAGTAGTAGTTTTTCGTGTAATTTATCACTTTTTTGCGATTTTCTCAAAAACTGGTCTTACGATTTTTTAAAAATCGCCTTATTTACTTAATTTTTTATTCTCTACAATATAGGGTAGGCGCCATGTTTGCTGAAATTCTTGGTAAGGCTGTTTTTACGTAAAAAAGTGTTTTTTTAAAATTACGGTTTTAATATGTATTATAGCGCAAAATTTTATATAATAAAAAATGTAGAGAATTTAAAATTCTATAACTTTTATTTAACACATTTTTTTGTATAACGTTTAGTCTAGCGGTAATTAGCGATTTTCTGGTTTTTCTCACGAAAACGTGTGAAAATCGATTTTTTTAAGATTTCGGCCTTAGTATGCATTTTATGACAAAAGTGTACATAATCGAATTTACAGAAAATTAAAAGATCTACAACTTTTATTTAAAGCATTTTTCTCTACAGAGCCTAGTTTAGCGTGAAAGAGTGATTTTCCGTATTTTTAAGGCAAACTGAGATCGATTTTCATTTTACGTCTTTCACTCATGATTAAAATTAGGTTATATTTATTGAGGTTAGTTTTTTACTTATTTCTAATGTTTTGTTACTAATGTTAGGTTTATTGTTAATTATTTTCACAGGCAAGAGAAAGTTGTGCGAGTGTTTCACATCAGATTATTTATAATATTTTAATTCATAAATTGATTAGCATCCACAACAAACGATTGTGCCAGTTTAGTTTGTATTTGAGAATGCTTGATTTTATCCTTGGCACAATAAATACATCCCTAATATTTCACTTGTTTTATTTATTTTATTTAGTTAAAAATACAAGGGTTATCCAGAAAATAACCTCCGTTATGAAATAAAAAGTAAACGAGTGAAGATACAAAAACTTTATTATATACTCGTACATATTAAAACTACAGTTTTTCTCTATTTTTCGACATAGTCGCTAAACAGATCAAGCACTTGTCGTACCTTGGAACAGTCTTTGAAATACCCTCTGCATAAAAATCTGCCGCCTGTGAATGCAGCCAACCATTCACGGCGTTTTGAAGCTCTTTGTCATTGGCGAACCGCTGAGATGAACAGGATTGTTACTGTCGATGAGACTTGAGTAGCCTACGTGAATACTGAGACAAAACAGCAGTCAATGCAATGGGGACATACCGCTTCTCCAAACAAGCCAAAGAAAGTCCGTCAAACTTTGTCGACGAGGAAACTTATGGCTACCGTTTTTTGGGATGCTAAGGGCATCTTACTCGTTGATTTTATGGAACGTGGAACGACCATCACTTCTGCTGTCTACTGTGAAACTTTAAACAGACTAAGAAGAGCGATCCAAAACAAGCGCCGTGGCCTTCTGACACGTGGTGTTGTGTTTGTGCATGACAACGCTCGCCCTCATACAGCTAGAAGAACAAATGAACTTTTGGCCAAGTTTAAATGGGACGTTTTCGATCATCCCCCATACAGCCCGGACTTGGCTCCTAGTGACTTTCACCTGTTCCCGAACATGAAGCGGTGGCTTGCATCCCAGCGGTTCGCCAATGACGAAGAGCTTCAAAACGCCGTGAATGGTTGGCTACATTCACAGGCGGCAGATTTTTATGCAGAGGGTATTTCAAAGACTTTTTCAAGGTACGACAAGTGCTTGAATCTGTTTGGCGACTATGTCGAAAAATAGAGAAAAACTGTAGTTTTAATATGTAGCTATATAATAAAGTTTTTGTATCTTCACTCGTTTACTTTTTATATTTCAAAACGGAGGTTATTTTCTGGATAACCCTCGTACATTATAATTTATTACTCAATTAAGCTATATGCAAAAATTCCTTTCATGAGACGCATCATCTCATGAAAGGTGGCAATTTTTAAAAAGGCTTACCTTTGAACTTTGGCAAAAACTATTAGTGATTTCTGTATCTACTCTTTAAGCGAATTCTAAAGACAATATTATGTCTCTATCAAAAAATAAAATTTAATAAATAAATAAATCTAATAAAAATAAAATACAATTTTAAAAGTATCTCTTTCCAAACTTTACTCATGAATTTATTCAAAATATATATTAAATTTTAAAAAAATAGAGTGAAACACTCACAAAACTTTCTCTTACCAATGTAAATAATAAAAAACATAACCTAATTTTAATAATGAGTGAATCACGCAAATGAAAATCAACCTCTGTTCGACTTAAAAAAAAGAGGGAAAATCAGTAATTGCCTCTAAACTCTAAATATGATTTTTTTTTTGGTTTAACGTCCAACTGTTCTGCAATTACTGCTAATGCAGACGGTGAGGGATGAAATGATTTTTTGTAACGTATGAAAATATGCCGTGCTTGAAAGGAATTCGAACCGAAGACCGCATGATATGAGGCGAGCACGTTACCAACTACGCCAATGCGGCCGGCGCTCTAAACTCTAGAGAAAAATTTTTTAAATAAAAATTGTAGATTTTTTAATTTCCTATATCTTTGATTATTTATGTACACGTTTGCTGTAAAATGGATCCTAAGTCAGCAACATTAAAAAATCTTATTTCTTTACCGATTTTGATGAAATATAAACAGGGAATCACTAATTGCAGAAAATCACTAAGCGTTGTACAAAAAACGCTATTAATAAAATTTGTAGGTTTTTAAAAGTTCTACAACTTTAATTGCCAACACTTTTCCCCTAGAAAGCATATTAAGGCCGCAATCTGTAGAATTTTTTTTTCTACAAGAGCATAGCCCCCCGAAAAATTCCAACAGACGTAGCGCTTACCTTATCTTATAGATCATCAAAAATAAAGTTACTGAGGTGATTTAAAAAAATCATAAGAGCGGTTTTTGAGAAAATCGCAAAAGAGTGAAATATTACACGAATAAACTACTACTTCCGGTTGACCAATTTTGATGAAAATGTTCGTGTCGAAACCTCTAGTGATACCTAACTTAAGTTACACTAACTTAAGTTTCAACTTTGGACGATGTTCCATTCTTGATATGTTTTTTCCAACAAACAAACACACACACACACACCGATCGCTAAAAACATGGTTTTTGATTTCAGCGGATTTGAATATCCGATGAAAACTGGATTTCGAAAAATCGACATGAAAACAATACTTTCCTTCCTATATATTCATATTTAAGAACAGAAGAGGTAGAGGTGTAAACAACACTTATCAGAGTTACCTCCTCTAAGAGCAATGAATGCCAGACCCTGTGGTAAATGAAGTGAAGGTGTCATTTACAGGATGGAAAGTAGGTGCTTTTCAGAGGGCCTGGCATGCCGATAAGCATTCTTTTCCACTCAGCAAAGAAGGCAATAGTAAACCACCTCACTCCTTGTTTTACTTAGTGAAACCTCTAAAGTTCAAACCAGCCTTTCGGCTGTTGACCAAAACAAAATATTCATATAGGCAAGAAAAAGTAAAAAGATGAATAAACAATTTAAACATGACAAGTTTGAATAAAATTTCATTTTCGTAGTAATCAAAAACAATGCATACTAATACTAATTGTTAACAAAATGTAATAAAATTTAATATATTATTTTAAGCTAGAAAACAGGAAAGAAAACAAAACACAATACAGAAGCTAACAAAACAGGATTTAGTACGTAGAAGAGGACTGTTAAAACTGCTTAAAATGAACACACTTGCTTTGTTTATACAAGCCACGGTCCACTTTTGACATACTTCGGTTGAATTTACGCAAAATTTATATAGAATTTAACACAGTAAATTATAATTGTCTATATATTCTGAGAAACATAGACACAAAAAGCAGGGAGAGAGAGAGAAAGAGAGAGAGAGAGAGAGAGAGAGAGAGAGTATAAATGTAAATTGTAAAAGAGACTTGGCCAGCGTGGTATTAAAATGGGTTGGTTTCTAAGCGTAGGACTAATAAAGGAACGGACAGATATACGAATATGATAAAGGGGATACAGAGAAGTGGAGTGGAAAGAGGGATAAAATGAAAGAGAGAGAAGAGAGAGTGAGGAGTGGAAGAGACAAGGTTGGTTAGCGAAGTACTAATTACAGAGTGAGTTTAACAGAACTAGCCTAGTAACTATCTTCAAACAATTCAAATCCCATACAAATATGTGTATATGTGTCAGTGTATGAGTGTAAAAGGGTTTAACTGAAGTTGATGTAGTAGTAATAAGGTCTAGTACACATTTAGAAACAGTAACAGAATTCACTAAAATCCTCGTGAATTCAATAGGCGGGTGAAATTATGACTAACTGACTTTACTACTGGCTCTTAAGTATCATCCCATATTTTATTAGCTTTTTGGAGTGCACCAAGACCTCGACTTACACGAGGGATGCGTTCCGCAAAATTATCGCGTAAAGTGAAATTCGCGTAACTTGGTTTTTTTTGGTTTATGGGGAGATGGATGGCACGATTTATAAATTGATTGGCATCCAGAACAGGCCTTCGGGCCAGCCCAGTCAGTCAGCTGGTAGAAAGTCGCTATTATTTGTTAAGTAACACCGGTTGGGCAAGCGACTTTGTATGGTGACCAGTTGACAGCCATCCATGAACAAACTCTACGGGGGGTCCCTGTTCAAACTTATGTCTAATCTACGTCAAAAAAATACATCAAAAAGCAGCGATCAAATTGGGTAGTTGTCAACATGTACAGTTCCCGATAACAAATAAAAGCTAAAAAAAAAAACAATCCACAACAAACGGTTGTCCCAGTTTTGTTTGTATTGTGACACATCGCTAAGGTCCGTTTCGGGATCTAGGTTATTAAATAATTAATACACTAAAGTTTACAATTACAAATATTTATTACACTCAACAATTTACAAAATAAATAATAAACTAATTATAATAAAGTAATACAATAAATAACTTAATAATTTGCTTAAAATAAATAATAAACAATAAATAATTTACTTAGCACTACTTACAATCAATTTCATAAGACTACACATACAAAATGAAATGAATACACAAAAACTGGATTTAATACAGATACACATTAACTTTTCACAATACACACACAAACAAAGACAGTATTACAATCGTTGACCAACACAATGCTCGGAACCGTTAACATGTATAACGCCCGACAATCGCTCGTCAAACGAATACTAACTACTGACCGCGCTCGGGGGTCTATTTATATAAGAGGGGTTCAAAGAGACTTCTGGAACGGCACAGAGATTCGATCAATAATCTTTTCTAATAGTTCTCGAAAAGTCATAACTGATGAACTGATGTAAACAAGTAACAAAAGATCTATTGTTAATGGGAAGTGTTACAGGTCGACCCTTTCATAAATAAACAGCTGTACACAAATACTCTTTTATAACAGGCGTACTTTTATCGTTACTATTGTGTTATTGTTACTTTTGTTCTATTATTCCTATTTCACTCTATTATCTACTCTGTACCATTTCATGAAAACACTAGAACCTTCGCGAACCATTCTTTTCTTCGATGTTGTCACAGTATTTTAGAATGTTTGATTTTATCCTTGGCACATTAAATACATCCCTAATATTTTCACTTGTTTTTTTTTTATTTAATTAAAAATGCATTAAAATTTATAAATCAATTAAGCTATTTACAAAAATTCCTTTCATAAGACGCATCATCTCATGAAAGGTGGCAATTTTTAAAAAAGGTTTACCTTTGACCTTTGGCAAAACCCATTAATGTTTTCTATATATCTACTCTTTAAGAGAAATTCGATGACATTATGTTGTTTCTATCATATTTCTATTCTATGTTGTTGTTGGTTTTAACTCAAAATTTCGATTTATGCCTTTTTATGTTTTTCAATAGTTTAGCCCTACATCTACCAGAAAAACATCAATATACGTCAAAAAATAATTTTTTATGAAAAAATTAAGTTTTTATCAAGTTTACTTAGAAAAATTATCACGTTACCAAGAACAGAATATATTTCTCACAATTTTATACTGCTCATTTTAGTGCAAAGAGAATTTTAGTTTTTAAAATATCTGCATCTTTGTTTTTTGAATTCTCAGCTGTTGGTTTAGCTTTCTTAACAATTACTGTTAATGGGAAATTTACTTGTTTGTGTACATTTTCTTTTTGGTTTGTGCCTTCTTGTTTTTTGCGTTTTCCCGTAAATTTAGACATTTAACACTAGGTTACATTTTTCTCAAAACCAATAACCTATCAGGCTGAAATTTTTATCACTTAATTACCTTGTATATCCACATTTATATAGTTCCTCAAGTGCTCCAAAAATTAGTTATACACAAAAAAATGTAGAAAACAATTTGTAAAAATTTTATGTTATTCGTAATTTAAAAAAAAAAATGGTATAGTCCAAAGATTAAATGGAAAAAATATCAGTAGTTCGAGAAGAAACCCGACACGTATGTTATGTAAACTTCAATTTTCCTATCTCTTACCAATCCTATGAAAAATGTAGCTACCTAAAAATACCAAATTTAGTATTGGCGGGATACAAAGTACAGTTTCCCTTTAATCTTAAAACATTTGATATTTGTCTGTATCATTCATAACCGCTAATTGTTTGTAGTGTCGATTCACAAAACCTGGTTGTTTCTTTTTATGCTCTTCGTTTTTTCACCCCTTTCGTATCTTTTAACTACATCTTTCAGTCCATTTAACTAAATCATTATGCCCATAATGGTAGGTGGAGTGTTAAATTATCTGGACTCCATCTGCAGTTCCAGGGCTACAAAAAATAGTTCTGTTTCTTATCACATAGTCAGCCAATTATATGATTGAACTATTTAAAAACAGAAGAGGTAGAAGTGTAAAAGACACAAGTCAGAGTTATCTCCTTTGAGAGTCATGAATTTCACTATACAGCCAGACCCTGTGGTGAATGAAATGAAGGTGTCATTTGCAAGGGTGGAAAGTGGGTGCTTTTCGGAGGGCCTGGCATGCTGATAATCATACTCTTTCAACTAAGTGAGGAAGGCATTTAAACCACCTTACTTCTCATTTTTACTTAATAAAACCTCTAGAGGTTTAAACCAGCTTTTCGGCTGTTGACCTAAAGAAACAACTACATCTAACTTTTCCTCTAAAGTAATCGCTTTCCGTTTTTTTAACCTTTATTAACACCAAAAACAATAAAAGCCTTGCAAATTGTAGCACAATTAAATCTACGCACGCAACCTTAAACGACCAATATTTTTAACGCTCTAAACAATACCCTACTAACGTTTAGAACAAAAGCAAATCAAGATAAAAGTCCCTGCCGGCCGCATTGGTGTAGTTAGTAACGTGCTCCCCTCTCATCATGCGGTCTTTGGTTCGAATCCCACTCAGGCACGGCATAATTTAATACGTTATAAAAAATAATTTTATCGTTCACAGTTAAAACCCAACATCGTCTCTAATGACCACTGTAGTTGATGCGACGTTAAATAAACAAAAAAAAAAAGATAAAAGTCCAGTGTAAAAATAGGGAAGGCAAGTACGACAAAAATTTCAAGAGGAATTAGCAAAACAATGGTTATAAACGTCAACATCCGTAAGTAAGAATAACTACTGTACACAATATATTAAATTATGTTCAACAAAATCGCGCTAACGTAAATTCGCGTAAGTCGAGGTCTTACTGTACTTATATGGAATTTACGTATAGGATGCTAAAAAATAACCTCATTATGTTTATTGCTGTACAATTACGGAAGAAACTCTGTGTAATAGGATATCGGCAATCGACGGAGGAAATGGGGTAATTGTGTGCCGTTTAGTACCAGTCGAAGACGTGGACGAATGCACAACGAGCTTTGGCTATCGAGGCGTACATTCGAAACAATGACTCAAGTTGTCGCAGCGCAGCATGCGTTTCATACCCACTTTGAAATTGCTCCTCATGCCTCAATTCCGGATCGAAAGTCTAATTTGTTGTGGTTGGAAAACTTCAGGGGGTCTGGTTTTGTTGCGATGAAACGCGGCGGAAGACATATAACAGAACAAGATAGTAAAATCGTTCTTATGCGCATGAACAAACTAACAACTGGGGAAGAGTTCACCCTCTAATTGCCACTTTGTGATTGTTGGAGAAGCGTCAGCGATGATTAACAACTGGACTGAGAGTAGGGAAATAGTATCGATTCACAGAAGTGGGAGAGGTGAAAACAGTACAAGTAGAGCAAGCCATGCCATCAAGTTTTGTTACTTCTTGACTATATGAATATACATTGTATTCATACAGATTTTTTGAAATCGAGTTTTCACCGGATCCACACGTTTTCAGGCCCCCTGAACCCAAAAAGCATGTTTTTTTTAGCGATTGGTTTGTGTGTGTGTGTGTGTGTGTTAACCAAATATCTCACGAACGGAACGTCATATAAATTTGAAACTTAAAACTTAAGTTAGGTACTACTACCGGACCCGAATAAAAACATTTTCATCAAAATCGGTCAACCGGAAGTAGTAGTTTATTCGTGTCATTTTTTACTTTTTTGCGATTTTCTCAAAAGCGGCTCCTACGATTTTTCTAAAAATCGCGAAATTTACTACGTAGGCCTATATTTTTTATACTCTGCAAAATAGGGTAGACGCTGAAATTCTTGGGAAGGCTGTACTCTCAAAAAAATGTTTTTTTTAAAGATTACGGTCTTAAAATGGGAACAAAAGTGTACATAATAATGTGTTTAGCGCAAAAGTGTATATAATAAAAGTTTTAGACAATTTAACAATCTACAACTTTTATTTCAAATAATTCTTTGTATAAAAGCTTAGTTTAGCGGTGATTTGTAATTCTGTTTTTTTTCCACGAAAGTGTGTAAATAATAAAATTTATAAAACGTTAAAAGATCTACAACTTTTGTTTAAACATTTGTCTCTACAGAGCCTAGTTAAGGATGAAGAGTGATTTTCCGTATTATTAAGCCAAACTCAAGTTGATTTTCATTTAGCATTATTTAATCATGATTAAAATAAGGTTATTGTTTTTGTTTATTTCTAATGTTTTATTACTAATGTTAGGTTATATAGTTCATTATTTGCATTGGCAAGAGAAAGTCGTGTGAGTGTTTCACACCAGATATTTATTTTAATAGAAATATGTAACAATCCTGTGGTGGTATCCGCCAATTTATACTAGATATACTATAATAATTGTTTGCATTCCTGAAAAAAACCACACGGAACGTACAATATCCATTTAAACAATACGGTTGGAAAATATTTTTCTCGTTTCCGCCAGTTAGTTTCATTTTACACTGGTGTAAGTCCACCGTAAATTCCTATTAATTACCAAATCCAACCCGATTTATCTGTTTTTTATTTTCTAATTAAATGGAAATTAAAAATTCTAAATTTCATTGAAATACCCCAACGGAAAACTATTTCAAATATTATACACTGTTGAATAATGGTTTAATTATACTGTTGGAAAACATATGTATTCATTATCATCCAACAATGCACCCGCGCTGAGGTTATCCGTTATTTTTTAGGTGGAGTAAATTAACGGGGGTTTTCTTTACCTGGTACTTCCCGTTTCACTTCAAACTTTAAATTTTTTACGTACCGTTTACTTAAATAAATTATAAGTAGGCCTACTTGAAAACAATACCTTAAAGAAAGAAATTTCAGTTTTTAATAGTTCGATTAGGTATAGATAATGAAGTGAAAAATAGACAGTGCTGCCAACCTCAACAGTGAGACACTACTAGTACATTTCACTAGTGCAGTTTCTATATACATTTTGTAAGCTGTGGATTATTCCGAGAAATGTTTTCTTCATAAACCTTATAAGAAATAAATGTGCCCTATAATATTGCCTATAGGTTAATTACATGACTAGACATGTTTGATTTACTGTAATTACCAGCTCCCTTATTCCATTGGAACAAAATTTTTTACGATTGAATTGCCTTGTTTACCATCGCTGTCACCGGCGTCTTCACTACGAGTCTCACCTAACGGTTTCCTTTTTTTACCAGGAGGTGCCAACAAAACTGTTAAAGAATAGTTTCTTCACGTCTTTACTTTCCTTCTTTATTTTTCGAATTGTGTAAAGAGAAACATCACAGTAATTAACCACTAACTCATGGCTTTTGTTAAGAGGCAGGGAAAGACATTTTTGTTTAGCTTCAACTTTACAGCATTTTATTACACTGCTAAAAACATTTTTTTTTTTGTTAAGGGGGTGTAAAAACGTGTAATTCCGGTGAAAACTCGATTTCGAAAAATCGACATGAAAACAATACTTTCCTTCCTATATATTCATGTTGTTGTTTAGGTCATCAGCTGAAAGGCTGGTTTGAACCTGTAGAGGTTTTACTAAGTAAATCAAGGAGTGAGGTGGTTTACCATTGTCTTCCTCACTAAATGGAAAAGTATGCTTATCAGCTTGCCAGGCCCTCTGAAAAGCAAATATTTTCCACTCTGCAAATGACACCTTCACTTCATTCACCACAGGGTCTGGCTGTATAGTGAAATTCATTACGTTCAGAGGAGGTAACTCTGACTAGTGTCCTTAACACCTCTACCTCTTCTGTTCTTAAATGATTCAGTCATTTTATTGGCTGACCATGTGATAAGAAACAGAACTATTTCTTTTAGCCCTTAGATTGAGTATAAATAATTTGACACACCACCTGTTTATTATGGGCAGAATATATTCATATAAACAAGAATAAGTAAAAATCGCCCTGTACACAAATCCGAAACATAAAACCCCCTACCAAAGGGAGCTGAATAAAAACATCAGCATTATTTTATCAGTTGAAGTTGAGATAAAATTAATACGTTGATACACTGTAGAATTAAAAGTGTTAATTTCAGCAGAGTTATTTAAGAAAACAAAACTAATTAAAGAGCTGCCGTTAATATTGTGATAAACAATGGGCTATATGAAAAGTTGGTATAAAGAGATCATGGTGTAAAAGGAGTCGTCAATGCTGCACACAATTAACCTCTCCAACCACATCAAAATCTCCTTATTTTCGCTGCTAAAACGTCTGGTGTCTGTCAAAATAGCTTGCGGCGAAAAGGCAAGGAAGATTAGAGAAGAGGAGAAGAAGAGGGTGTCTCACGATAAGGGATTTTCCAGTGAAGCGTTATTTAAAGGTAATACTCATGTAGCGGTTACAAGAACGGGTGATTCAAAAAATACACCCACATTTTAAAATTTTTACTTTCTCTTGCCTATACAGGTGATTCACGAAGATATGCAGAAACTTTAGGACCTCATTTTACATGTAAAAATAATGAAAAACGTTTTTATAAACATGGGTCCGGAAATGCTTCGTTTCCGAGTTACGGCTAGCGAAAGTTTCGCCCGGATTTCAACTCACATGGTGAAATGAGGTCTTCCTGGAATTCTGGTAAGGTAGATTAAGGGGCGAATTCAATCATTTCTTCATTTCTTATGGTTTTTGATCTGATAAATTGAATAAAACAGGTCCCAGAACTGTAAGTTAAATAGATTTTAAGAAAACCAGTGTCAAATGCAAAAAATGGAGTGTAAAACACATTTTTTCATCTTTGGGCAAGAATAACTTTGTTATTTCACCGAGAAACAGTTAAAAATTTTGAATAAAACATGTAGAAATTTTTATTCTGAACAAACCGGTGTAAATTAAGTACACAGAAAGCGAATAGATGTTTGATTAAATGAATTTTTATTCATAACAGTACAAAGTAAAATTAACCGGAAAAACTAAGATGAAAAAGTGTGTTTTTTTTCACTCCATTTTTTGCATTTGACACTGGTTTTCTCAAAAACTATTTAACTTACAGTTCTGGGACCTGTTTTATTCAATTTATCAGGTCAAAAACCATCAGAAACGATTGAATTCGCCCCTTAATCTACCTTTCCAGAATTTCAGGAAGACCTCATTTCACCTGGTGAGCTGAAATCCGGGCGAAATCCTTTTTTCATTATTTTTACATGTACAATAGGCTCCCAAAGTTTCTGCATATCTTCGTGAATCACCCTGTATAAATATATAGGAAGGAAAGTATTGTTTTCATGTCGATTTTCCCAAATCGAGTTTTCACCGAATCTACACGTTTTCAGACACCCTGAACCCAAAAAAAACAAGTTTTTAGCGATTGGTCTGTGTGTGTGTTAACAGAATAGCTCAGGAACGGAACATCGTACAAACTTGAAACTTAAGTTAGATACTAATACAGGACCCGACACGAACACTTTCATCAAAATCGGTCAACCGGAAGTAGTAGTTTATTCGTGTAATTTTTCACTTTTTTGCGATTTTCTCATAAACTGGTCCTACGATTTTTTTTAAAAATCGCCACGTTTACTAATTTTTTTTATGCCCTACAAGATAGAGTAGGCGCCATGTTTGCTGAAATTCCTGGTGAAGCTGTTTTTAGGTAAAAAATTGTTTTTTTTTAAGATTGCGACTTTAACATGCATTTTAGCGCAAAAATGTGTATAATAAAAGTTGTAGAGAATTTAAAATGCAACAACTTTTATTTTAATCTTTTTTTTTGTATAACGCTTAGTTTAGTGATTTTCTGTTTATTCTCACGAAAACGTGTAAAAAAATCAATTTTTTACGACAAAAAAAAAAGAATAATGAAATTTATAGGAAATTAAGAGAACTACAGCTTTATTTCGAGCGTTTTTCTCTACAGAGCCTTGTTTAGCGAGAAAAAGTAATTTTCCGTATTTTTAAGCCAAACTGATGTTGATTTTCATTTTGCGTCCTTCACTCATGATTAAAATTAGGTTATATTTTTATTGAGGTTAGTTTTTTGTTTATTTCTAATGTTTTATTACTAATGTTAGATTTATTTTTAACTATTTGCATCGGCAAGAGAAAGTTGTGGGAGTGGTTCACACAAGATTTTTATAAAAAAAAACCTGATACCTATCTGAATAATTTTATATTTGTATCTGAATAATTAAACATTATTCTTGATGAGAGTTGAGGAAAAATATTTCACAATTATTATATTTCGATACACCCTATGAAAATAGTAACACGAAGAAGTAAGCGGTAAGAGATATAGTACAGAGATGGTTAAGTACGGGGTTGAAACGGGAAGGTAAGACGTTATGAATAAACGGAGAATTGGAGGAAAGTGGAAATAGGGGTGGAAAATCAGTTAAAATACACCTTTAGTGAGTACATTACGTTTATAATAAAGAAATAAGTTTCTTAATATTATATTACATTAAATAAAATTATATTAAACTTACCTCATAGAAATATTTTCTACGGTTCTACGAGCCGTATTTTTACATAATAATAATAATAAAAAGAGGTACCAGCTACATTATTACTAAAAAAATATTATAAAATTTTACCTCTCAATTTTCCATTTTTATAAACATTAATATTTTTAAAGTACTGTAAGGAATTTATAAAATTCAAATAATTTAATACATGGTGCAACGAACAACAATCAACATGATTTTCTCTAGGAGTGTTACACGTTTACTTCCTACGAATATTCTGTAAGCTGTTTTCATATCAGATGTAGCTTAACTCTTATTCTACAATTTAAAAAATCAGGTGTGAAACGCTCACACAACTTTCTCTTGCCGATGCAAATAATGAAAAATATAACCTAACATTAGAAATAAACAAAAAAAATAACCTCAAAAAACATAACCTAATTTTAATCATCAGTAAATGATGCAAAATGAAAACCAACCTTAGTTTGGCATACGGAAAATTACTCATTTCCACTAAACTAGGCCCTGTATAAAAAATGCTTCAAATAAAAGTTGTAGATCTTTTCATTTCCTATAAATGTTATTATATGCATTTTTGTCGTAAAATGGATACTTTTTCTTACCGGTTTTCATGAAAAAAAAAACAGAAAATCACTAATTACCGCTTAACTAAGCGTTATACAAAAAAAAAATGTTCGACATAAAAGTTGTAGATTTTCAAATTGTCTACAAATTTTATTACTACACTTTTCCGCTAAAATGCATATTAAGGCTGCAATCTTAAAAAATAAACATTTTTTCTACGAGAGTACAGCCTCTCCAAAAATTTCAGCAGACATGGCGCCTACTCTATTTTGTAGAGCATAAAAAATTAAGTAAATGAGGCGATTTTTTAAAAAAAATCGAAAGAAATCGTTTTTGAGAAAATCGTAAAAAAGTGAAAAACCGCACGAACATACTACTTCCGGTACACCGATTTTGATGAAAATGTTTGTGTCAGGTCCGGTAGTAGTATCTAACTTAAGTTCCAAGTTTCAGCATCGTACAATCTTCCGTTCTTGAGATATTTGAATCACACACACACACTCAGACCAATCGCTAAAAATGTTTTTTGGATTTAGGGGCCTGAAACCTGTAGTGTATTTGGTGAAAACAATAAGCTATTTTCCTTCCCTAATATTCACAAAGACCAGCGGAAAATGAAAATAAGAAAAAATTTAAAAATTATTTCGGGTAATTCGAAATTTCGGATTCTATTTATCCGGTAAGCTGTTCGGATTATTGGGGTAGTTGTGTTGTATTAATCTAAACATTTTTATACGTATACGGACTTGATACATACTATAAATGACCTAAGAGGTTAGTATAACATAGCAGAAGAGCAACATGAGAAAATGAATGTACAGCGGGGGGGGGGATTAGAAGAGGTAGGGGTGTGAACCGCATTTTGCACTATCTTATGTATTATGTATGCATTCATGTTTTATTTATATCAACTCGGGGGTTTTATCTAAACAGTGTACACCATACGTACTCTGCGTAAATAATAGAATATATCTACTTGTTTCTTTTTTTTGTAAATTTAAGCTCGTCTAGGGGGTCCTATTGTAATAAAAAAGTAGAATTTAAAAAGACACTTTGTTCGTATCCAGAAAAATTTATTAATTAATTTATGGGCTAGAGACAATTGTGTAATACTTTGTACAGTCTTGTGTTTCGTAAGTATGTTATCCTAGGATACGTAAAAATTTTTTTTACAATAATCATTATTTATTATTATTGCTAAAAACAAGTACAATGAATCTTATCCTATCTTATTTCCTAATACCCGCATAGGTCTAGCCTGTGCGCGGGTATGAGTTGGTTTATTTTATTTATTCTATTATAATTCTATTAATAGGTAGCTTTTTATATCTACACTAAATTTACATAAAAGAAAAGAAACAAAATTTTACAAAAAAAACATACAATAAAATTTCTTAACGCATATATGCAAAAAAATAATAATTGTATAAAAAATAAATTTAAAAAAGTAAAAATAAAAATAAAATGTCATGTAATGGCAAAGGATGAAGCAGACTTTCGATGACAATTTAACAAAAAATTTTTAGCTGACAGAAGAGGAAGAGCAATTAGTTTGAATATAGAAATAATTAAATCCTCAGACTACCCTTTCCCTAAATTAATCAGCCAGTTGGTTAGTTTTCTTTTGTATATTTGAGAAGTTACATCAGTATTTCGAATAGCCTCTGGCTAATTAAGGTATGTGATTGAGGCTACGTAATGTGCTGTAGTGCTGTTATATGCAATCTAGGGGTTTGATATCCAATCCGGGTTATATGCAATCTAGGGGTTTGATATCCAATCCGGGTTACAGCTCTGGTATGATAATTATGAGTTACTTTCTGGAGTACAAAAAGTTTATTAGATCTTATGTTCAGTAATAAGTTCCTTATGTAAAGTTGCCGAATGTCAAGTACCCGAAATCTACGGTATAATAAATCAGAAGGGAATCGTCCGTCACACATTCGTTAAACTTTTGTTATACAAAACAGATTAAAATAAAATATTTATAAAATTCCACCGAAAAAACGTAAGAAAAATGTGATGATTAAAAAACCCTTCAAAATACTGAAATAATAAATATTCAGATAATTTAATTGTTAAATATAAAATAAGTAAACGGAAAATCGGAAGCGGACATACGGAAAATGCTTGTTACCGTCGTAACGATAAAAAACCGAAACTAAGGCCGAAAACTTCAAAAATCCATTTTTTACATACTTTCGTGAAAAAACCAGAAAATCACTGTTTACCGCTATACTAAGCGTTATGCAAAAAATGCCGTAATAAAAGTTGTAGATTTTTAAATTGTCTACAAATTTTATTATTTACACTTTTGCGCTAACGAGCATATTAAGTCTGCTATCTTAAAAAAACATTTTTTCTACGACAGTACAGCCGCCACAAGGATTTCAGCGGACAGCGCTTACCCTATCTTGTACAGCATGAAAAATGTAGTAAAAGTGATTTTTATAAAAATTGTGGGAGCCGTTTTTGAGAAAATCGCAAAAAAGTGAAAAATGACACGAATAAACTACTACTTCCTTTAGACAGATTTTGATGAAAATGTTCGTGTCGGATCCTCTAGTGGTTTCTAACATAATTTTCAAGTTTCAACGTCGTACGATGTTCCGCTGTTGAGAAATTGTGTCCACACACGCACAGATACACAGACCAATCGCTAAATAAATGTTTTTTGGGTTCAGGGGGTCTGAAAACGTGTATATCAGGTGAAAACTTCATTACGAAAATTCGACATGAAAACAATACTTTCCTTCCTATATATTCATATAGGAACGAGAAAGTAAAAACGGAATAAAATTCAACATTTTTAAAAATCCACGAAAAAATGTAATAATTCAAACAAAAAAACCCTCTGAGAATGCTGAAATAATAAATAAATTTTATTCAGATAATTTAATAATTGTATTTTATTAAATAAGTAAACGGTAAATCATAAAATTTAAAACGGAATTCCAGAAATTGCTTGTTACTGTCGTTAACGATAAAATACAAGAAAGAAAAATGAAAAAGAAAAAAGAATGGCGACGGCCTTAATAAAAATGAAATATTTCTTATTTAACAAGAATCTAACTAAAGCAGTCCTCGAGAGTTGCTACACGTCATTTTTGTTTTTTTCTATAGAAAAACCAATGTGTAAAATGTCTTAAAAGTTTTTAAAACGCTCCGTCCTTCTTCGGGTGTCTCCTGGACCGTATTAAAAAAAATTGGTGTGGACTTTCTCTTGCCAATACAAATAATAAACAATACAACCTAACATTATTAAACAACGTTAAAAAATCGGAAAAATGGCCAGATTCAAAACGTCGTAGATAGCGCGCTAGCCTACTAAGCAGAGGTCCCGGGTTCGATTCCCAACTAGGGTCTGGAAATTTTTACGTGTCAAACCCCATCATTACAGTTTCTTAACCCACCGTAGTCGCTGACGATCAAGCTGTTGATGCGTCTTTAAATAAACAAAAAACTAACATCAAAAAACATAACCTAATTTTAATCATGAGTGAATGATGCAAAATGAGAACAAACCTTAGTTTGGCTTAAAAATACGGAAAATCACTCTTTTACGCTAAACTAGCCTGTACAGAGAAAAATTCTTTAATTAAAATTGTAGATCTTTTAATTTGCTATAAATTTGATTATATACACTGTTGTAAAACGCATGCCAAGGCAGAATTCCTAAAAAAAATCGATTTTTTTACACGTTTTCGTGAGAATAAAACAGAAATTCGCTAATAACCACTAAACTAAGCGTTATACAAAATAAATATTAGGAATAAAAGTTGTAGGAATTTAAATTCTCTACAACTTTTAGTATATACATTTTTGCGTTAAAATGCAGACAAAACCGCAATCTTAAAAAACAATTTTTTACGCAAAAATAGCCTTCCCAAGAATTTCAGCAGACATGGCGCCTACCCTATCTGGTAGAGCTTAAAAAAATGTATTAGTAAATGAGGCGATTTTTTAAAAAAATCGTAGGAGCCGTTTTTTAGAAAATCGCAAAAAAGTGAAAAATTACACGAATAAACTACTACTTCCGGTTGACCGATTTTGATGAAAGTGTTCGTGTCGGGTCCTGTATTAGTATCTTACTTAAGTTTCAAGTTTGTACGATGTTCCGTTCCTGAGCTATTCTGTTAACACACACACACACCAATCGCTAAAAACATGTTTTTGGGTTCAGGGGGTCTGAAAACGTGTAGATCCGGTGAAAATTCGATTTTGAAAAACCAACATGAAAGCAATAGTTTCCTCCTGTATATTCATATAGGCAAGAGAAAGTAAAGAACGAATTCTTGACAGTTAATTATAAAAAACATAACTGTCATAATAAAATGTTTTGAATAAATGTTTAAATTTAGGTTACGTGAGAAGACACACGAAATAACGTTAATGTAATGCACTTTGGTATATTTTTAAACATACTAACCTAACCATATGATATTAAATTACAATTAAAACAAGCTAAAATGTACTTAAAAGTAGAAATAGTAACTGGAACAATTGAATTTCAGTGACGTTACAGACATTTAGTAGAATTAATTGAATTATATAGCCGAGTGAAGAACCAGTGACATCCTGTTCAATGCATCTCTGACGATGACACAATAATATCAACTTTGCAAACTCACTTCAATAATAAAATGAACTATCAGACTTCTCGACATTCAAGTCTCTAATTCGATACAATTAGGTCAGTTTGTTTGAATGGTTAAAATAGCGGCTATTATATTGTATTCAGAGTATTGTCCATGATAAAAGCTATTCTCAAATAGCGGTGGATACTTTTGTGGTATAAAACCCTGAATATTGATTGGTAAAGTGTCTTTTGTAATTCCAAACTAAACTATAGTATATTCACACTGAGAAAACAACAATGGAAAGTCGATAATTCGAATTTATAGGAAAATGACCTGTTCGGATTTTCAAATAGGCCTATACAAAAAACAAATCTGGTATGAAACACTCACGCGACTTTCTCTTGCCAATGCAAATAATGCCCATATAATTTAACATTAGAAATAAACAAAAAAACTACCCTCAAAAACATAATCATATTTTAATCATGAGTGAAAGACGCAAAATGAAAATCAACCACAGTTTAGCTTAAAAATACGGAAAATTACTTTTTCACGCTAAACTAAACTCTGTAGAGAAAAATGCTCTAAATAAAAGTTGTACATCTATTAATTTCCTATAAATTTGATTATATACACTTTTGTCGTAAAATGCATATTAAGGCTGAAATCTTATAAAAATCGTTTTTTACACATTTTCATGGGGGCAAAAACAGAAAATCGCTAATTACCGCTAAACTAAGCGTTATACAAAAAAAGTTTGAAATAAAAGTTGTAAGATTTTAAATTCTCTGCTACATTTATGATATACATTTTTGCGCTAAAATGTATATTAAAACCGCAATCTTAATAAAACAATTTTTTTACGAGAAACAGCATTTTCACGAATTTTAGCAGACATGGCGCCCACCCTATCTTAGAGAGCATAAAAAATGTAGTAAATGAGGCGATTTTTTTAAAAAATCGTAGGAGCCGTTTTTGAGAAAATCGCAAAAAAGTGAAAAATGACCCGAATAAACTACTTCTTCCGGTTCACAGATTTTGATGAAAATGTTCGTGTCGGGTACTCTAGTAGTACCTAACTTAAGTTTCAAGTTTAAACTTGTACGAAGTTTCGTTCTTGAAATATTTTGTTAACACACACACACCAATCGCTAAAAACATGTTTTTTTTTGGTTCAGGGGGTCTGAAAACGTGTAGATCCGGTGCAAACTCAATTCTGAAAAATCGAAATGAAAACGATACTTTCCTTCCAATACATTCATATAGGCAAGAGAAAGTAAAAATCTATTGAAAGATAATTAATTATTAGAAAACTGTAATGGTCAGCGTTCTGGAAAAACGAAAAATAATTTTCTATTAGGAACGAAATTTCTAACATTAGTAATGATTTATTATTACAATAAGAGAGGAAAATTATTTTCTTCGTTTTAAAGAGACTGTATTTCGTACGCTTTTATTTTTCAGCCGACTTTACAATTTAATAATGAATACTTTATAAATATAGCAAAACGTACTTTAGTGTAATTCACGAGAGATGTCAAAAAGAAAGGGGAGGGAGAGAATTTGTATGAGAATATACCACAATACGGAGAGCATTATAGTACACAACTTCCTGGTAGAGTTGCGTCTATAAATTTTATTTTGACTCCCATAGGATCTAGCCCTTTTGGTTTATGTACAATCTACAGCCGCTATTACAGCCATCTCACCGTTTACTATCCCCACCATTTAGTTCATATATATATATATATATATATATATATATAGTATAGTATGGTGCCTGTTAAATGGTACTAAAACACATACGGTCGTTCTCAAACAAATGTGTACAAGGATATATTACACGTATGTACACAGAGGCAAGCATTATGTGTTTACACTGGTTACCGTATCAAACTGTATTGTACTCCACTGCCGCTTTAATATAATCCTCAAACCATTTGTACGTCTGAAATAAAATAGATGGTACGTAAGACCGCAATAACATTGTCGGTAAACTTTGGATATATGGATAATACGATATGTGATCAAAATTATGGTATACCGGGTGTCCAATGGAATTTGAACTATAAGGAAATAGCATTAATTTTCATTAGTTTGTTAATATTTTCTTCCCACGAATAAAAAAACTACTATAACTTGTTATAGCCAGGAATCATTAGAAAATGTTGTGTTGTTTAGGTCATCAGCCAAAAGGCTGGTTTGAACCTGTAGAGGTTTTACTAAGTAAAACGAGGAATGAGGTAGTTTACCATTGCCTTCCTCACTGAGTGGAAAAGTACACTTATCAGCATGCCAGGCCCTCTGAAAAGCATATATTTTCCACTCTGCAAATGACACTTTCACTTCATTCACCACAGGATCTGGCTGTATAATGAAATCCATTACTTTCAGAGGAGATAACTCTGATTAGTGTCTTTTACACCTCTACCTCTTATGTTCTTAAATGATTCAGTCATTTAATTGGCTGACCATGTGATGAGAAACAAAGCTATTTATTTTAGCCCTGCAACTAACAGATTGAGTGTAAATAATTTGACACTCCACCTGTCTGTTATGGGCAATAGAAAATGTTAACGCATTTTAAAAATATTTTAATAATTACATTTTTAAGTTGTATTTTAGGTTAAATACAGAAATATATAAATTTGTAGCCGTTTTCCATTTAAATATTGTAATTTTTTTTCTTTTTTTTTGGTTTAACGTCCGACTGTTATGCAATTACTGCTAATGCAGACGGTGAAGGATGAAATGAATTTTTGTAACGTATGAAAATATGCCGTGCCTGAATGGGATTCGAACCCAAGACCGCATGAAAATATTGTAAATGGCCAGCCCAATTAGTCAGCTAGTAGTAACTCGCTATTATTTGTTAAGTAACACCGGTTGGGCAAGCGACTTTGTATGGTGACTAGTTGACATCCATCCATGAACAAACTCTACTGGGGGTCTCTGTTCAAACTCATGTCTAATCCACGGCAAAAAAAATACAGCAAAAAGCCGCGATCAAATTGGGTAGCTGTCACAATGTACAGTCCCAATAACAAGTAAAAGCTAAAAAAAAAAGTTGTGAATTTTATCCACTTTTCGGATTGTTATGCTTGGAGTAATGGTAACGTCCTGGTCCGAAAATATGAAGATAGATGGATCGAATCCATCAGCGGTAAAATTTGTTTATTGTTCAAAAAATATTGGAAATATTTTTAAAAAAACATTTTTTTTTAACTTTGAAAATTTGTTTTATCACCAACAATCTAAAATTATTGCAACAGGCAGCTGTCTCTGACAATTAAATGTTGCAAAAGGAAAGATTTAGGTAGTAGCCTATTTAAAATAATACAGAAATTGCTTAAAAAAAACAAATTTTTAAGTAAATAATTTCAGATGATAAAACCAATTGTCAAAAATAAAAAACAATTAATTTTTTTAAATATTTCCAATGTTTTTTGAACAATAAAAATTTTTTACCGCTGAAGGATTCGACCCACCTATCTTTACATCTCCGGAGCAGAACGTTGCCATTACTCCAAACACAACAATACGAAAAGTTGATAAAATTGACAATAGTTAAATGGAAAACGGTTACAAATTTATGCATTTCAGTATATAAGCTAAAATACAGCTTAAAATGTATCAAAATTGATATTTATTAAAAGGTCTAAACATTTTCTAAGGTATCTGACTATAACAAGTCTTAATTTATTCGTGGGTAAAAAATATTATTGAACTAATGAAAATCAATGTTATTTCCCTATGGTTCAAATTCCGTGGCACACACGGTAGATTAAAATTTCCTTTCATGAGACGACGCGTCTCATGGCTGGTGGCAATTTTTAAAAAGGCTTACCTTTGAAATATGGCAAAAACCATTAGTGGATTTATGTATCTACTCTTTAAAAGGAATCTAATGACACTAGTTTTGTTTCCAAATTCCGACTTTGATTTCTTGACTTCCAGTTTTGGGCCACCTCCGGTCGAAACAGGAACGTCGAACCCAATAGCTATGTCCACATTCGTGCGATGTCGCATGCGCTTAGAGGCATGCCATTTCACCTGTCCGCACTCGTTTGAAGAGCTTTATCTCAAAAAACATAACGAATATTTATGAACATTACACTAAATTAAAACCTGTTCTTTCCTGCATTGATGGTTTGACTAAGATTACTTTATTTTGAAACTACTCGGAGATGCAGCAATTTACGCGTAACGAGTACCGAGATTTTAGCCGGTTTTCCGTTAATGTGGTTTTTAAACGTCCGTTACTCCGTCCAGACTTTTCATAAAAGAACGGCGTTTAAGTACGTTGATAATCAGTGTTTTCTCTGTTTGAACATTTTAAAATAGAAGTCTGATGTTCCATTTTAAAATGCCGGCCACTTTTTTTTAAAAAAAGGGTATTTTGGCTTCACGTACAGATAGGGAAATGAATTTTGGACTGAACCATGCATTTTTACAGCAGTATTGAGCCATGTATCGTATTTTGCATTTGTAATTAGAAATAGATATGTGGTGTTAATAGAAGATTCTATTAGCCTCTAAACTTCTTGAGAGGAAACTGAGCTCTATAGCGGTATCAGCTCCGAGTATAGTCGTTTAGAAAAACAAATTTCTGCGTTTTTTCTGCTGCAACTCATTCCGTAGCTCATTTTGAATTATTTAACGATATTTTTATTTAAAAAAATTAACGCTTTGCTTGACCCTACTGCTGTGAATATGCATGGTTCAGTCCAAAAATCATTTCCTTATCTTTACGTGGAGCCAAAAAAGCAATTTCAAAAAATATTCCCGGTAATTAAAAGGGAACATGAGATTTAACTTTTAAAATATTCATATTATAGAAAAAAACTCTGATCTTCAACGTACTTAAAAGCCGATTTTTATGAAAAGCCTGGACGGAGTAACCGACGTTTAAAAACCACATTAACAGAAAACCGGCTAAAAACTCAGTACTTTTTTGCGTAAAATGCTGAAGTTATCTCTGATTAATTTCTAAATAAAACAATCTAAATCAAACCAATCAATGCAGGAAAGAACAGGCTTTAATTTAGTGTATTGATCAAAAATATTCGTAGTTTTTTTTTAGATAAAGCTCTTCAAACGAGTGCGGGAAGGTGGTATGCCTCTAAGCGCATGCTCATCGCAAGTTGAAAAAGAAAGCGCACGAGTGTGGACATACCTAATGATCATAGTATCTACTCTTTACGAGGAATTGAATGGCACTAATTTTATATCAAAATTCCGATTTTTTTATCTTGACTTCCGGTTTCGGGCAACTTTCGGTCAAACCGGAACGTTGAACCCAATGATCTCTGTATCAACTCTCTGTAACCCCGAAGTACATTATGAAACGCCCTGTATTTGTTACAAATTTAAAGGAAGTTTATTATTTTTTATACCCAGATCCCGAAGGACCAACATTCTCTCTTTAATAGCCATAGAAGAAAAACAACCTATCTACTTACAAACACACATAAAAATCATCTAGAAGATGGTTAGGTTTTGTGAATGTACGGAATATTGGGGGTTTATGTCGCCCTCTTGAAAGTTTATTCCTCCCTAATATATATCTAAAAGCACGTGTACCACGCATTTTTCTTTGCTTGTCTTACTCGATTGCTATCAACGTCTATATACGTTTTTTAAGTACGCCATATTTTTGCTTTGAACGTATACCTGCTTACCCGTATGTACTAAAAGTCAATGGTAGGGCAATACGCACTTAAAAGCGCCGCGTGGAACATTTATATAACTCCGGTAATCGAATTGCTACATCGTCATGACCTTAATAAAATTATATTTTTACACGTGTACCACTGGAAATACCGTAGCGAATTCACCGACTCAAATACCTAGGAACCGTTTAGTAAATTACAGAACGTTTATAAAACTTATAAATTATATGCTCAATCTTACAAATCTTCTAAAAAATTTTACACAGTACGTAAAAATTTTTTTTCTTTATAAAGGTCTTATTTCGCTTGTCTCAATTATAAATTTAACTTTCTCTTGCCCTATATGAATATATAGGGAAGAAACGTATTTTTTGTATGTTGATTTATCGAAATCAAGTTTTCACAGTTAGTAAGGCCAACAGAAGGAAACTTGCAGCGGCTGAAATGGACTTCCTCAGAAGAAGCTGTGGTATCTCTAAATTGGATAGAGTAAGGAATGAAACGATAAGAAACAACATGGATTTATCAAGAACAATTAATGAAGAGACGGAAAGAAGACAGTTAATATGGTTCGGCCATGTGAAGAGGATGGGAGCAGATAGATGGCCCCGAAAAATATTAGAATGGATCCCACCAGAAAGGAGGAAGAGAGGGCGACCACGAAGGGGTTGGAAGGACGATATAGGGGAGGCAATGGATGCTAGAAACCTGGAGGAGGACGTTTGCTTCGATAGAGGAAAATGGAAGTTGGGAACGGAGAAACGGCGTTTGCTGTAAAATTAATCCGTAAAAAAAAAACATTTTCACTGAATATAGCTACGCGTTTACAGCCAGCCTGAACCCCCCTCAAAAATGCTTTTAACGATTGATCTGTGTCTAAACCAAAATCTCAACAACAGATAGCTTAAGAAAATGAAATTAAAAACTTAAGTTGCTATGATAGGCCTGACACGAAATTTTCATCAAAATCGGTCAACCACAAGTAGTAGTTATTATTAGCGTTTGGTCTGTGTGTGTGTGTGTGTGTGTGTGTGTGTGTGTGTGTGTGTGTGTGTGTGTGTGTGAACAGAATATCTCAAGAACGGAACATCGTACGAACTTGAAATTTTTAACTTAAGTTGGATACTACTAGAGGACCCGGGCCCGAACATTTTCATCAAAATCGGTCAACGAGAAGTAGTTTATTCGTGTCATTTTTCTTTTTTTGCGAGTTTCTCAAAAACGGCTCCTACGATTTTTTTTTGAAGCACCTCATTTCCTACATTTTTTATGCTCTACAAGATAGGGTATAGGCACCATGTCAGCTGAATTCTTGGTGAGGCTGTTTTCTTTTTTAGATTGCGACTTTAATATGAATTTTAGCGCAAAATGTATCAAGTAAAAATTGTAGAGAATTTGCAATTCTACAACTTTTATTTCAAACATTTTTTTGTATAGCCTAACGCTTAGTTTAGCGGGAATTAGGGATTTTGTTTTTTTCTCACAATAACGTGTAAAAAATCGATATTTTTAAGAGATTGCCTTATTATGCATTTTACGACAAAAAAGCGTAATCAAATTTATAGGAAATTAAAATATCTACGACTTTTTATTTACAACATTTTTCTCTACAGAGGCTAGTTTAGCGTAAAAGAGTGACTTTTCGTATTTTTAATCCAAACTGAGGTTGATTTTCATTTTGCGTCTTTCACTCATGTGAAAATTAGGTCACGTTTATTGAGGTTATTTTTTTGTTTGTTTATTGATAATGTTTTATTACTAATGTTAGGATTAATTATTTGCATTGGCAAGATAAAGTCGTGTGAGTGTTTCACACTAATTTTTTAAATAGTAATCTCCATCATTTTCCTGTCCGTCCGTCCGTCACACCCAGATGTCAATATATAACAAAAAACTGTTTTCGGATTCGTGATCTACACAAAAAGTTAGTGGGCCTGGATTGAGTTTGAATATCCGGTTTCGTCCGGAAGTAGCCCAAAACCGGAACTCAATAAATCAAAATCAAAAACTACAAGAGAAATTAACAAACGGTTTCCGGATTCGTTATATACACAAAAAAATAGTGGGTCTGGATTAAGTTTAAATTTCCGGTTTTGACTGCAAATGGCCCAAAACCAGAGATCAAAAAATTAAAGTTGGAATTTGTAAAACAAAAATAGTTTCATGCGATTCCTCTTTAAGAGTAGATATAGAAATCATTGGGTTTAAAGTTCTGGTTTCGACCGGAAGTGGCCCAAAACTGGAATTTAAGAAATCAAAGTCATAAACTACAAGAGATTTTAACAAACGGTTTTCGGATTCGTTATCTTTACAAAAAGTTAGTGAGCCTGGATTGAGTTTGAATTTCCGGTATTGACCACAAGTCGCCCAAAACCAGAAGTCAAAAAAATCAAAGTTGGAATTTGTAAAACAAAAATAGTTTCATGCGATTCCTCTTTAGGAGTAGATATAGAAATCATTGGGTTTGTTCTGGTTTCGACCGGAAGTGGCCCAAAACTGGAATTCAATAAACCAAAGTCAAAAACTACAAGAGATACTAACAAACGGTTTTCGGATTCGTTATCTATACAAAAAGTTAGTGGGCCTGGATTGAGTTTAAATTTTCGGTTTTGACCGGAAGTGGCCCAAGACTAGAAGTCCAAAAAATCCGGTTTTGACTGCAAGTGTCCCAAAACCGACCTGTTCCGACTTTTCTGCCAATTTTCTCGCGGTATACCTCAACTCTTCGTCCATCAGGAATGTAATTGAATGCCCTTTTCGTCCATTCATCTTCACTCAGAGAGAGAAGACATTAATAAAATGGGCTGAATTTCCTCATTCTAAATTGTGATCTATCAAACAACACCCTTAAAAATTCTTCTCAAGAACCGCATTTCCGCTGCATGGATCTTTCGTCCCAAGTACCTAAGACTCACTGCCGTACAGCAATACTGACACAGCCAGTCTTGTAAAACTTCAACTGGGTTTCTTTCAGAATTCTTTTACCCAGTATGATCGAGCTATTGCCCCACATACGAGTATACATACCGAAAACAATTCTGTTTATCGATCATGTTTCCATTTCTAGCTTACGTAAAATCACATTCAGGTATTTAAAATGTTGTACCTGATCCATCAGGAACCTATTAATAACTATTTTTAGTCGAACGGGATTTTCCACCAAAAAAAGCCATCGATTTAGTCTTTGCAGCAGAAATACGAATTCGGTTGGTACAAAACTAAAACGGAGCTTTCCAGTTTTACAACACCAAAAAGTGCTTTCCAAATATTCCAACCTCTTTAAAATTTAACGGTTATTTTAAACTTGATAAAATATTGTCACTACAAATTTTCTTTACAGAAAAATAAATGACAAAAATTTAAATATTCATTTCAATGAGAAGAATACGTGACCTTGCTGATACGAACGTATTTCTTTTCATTTTCTCGTCACATACAACAAAAGAAATCTCATAAACATTAGCAAATCACATTTTCTGTCAATAATTTATTCAAATAACCTTAAAATAAATAAACATTGGTCACTAACAATACACCATATGGCTTCCAATCCCACGGTATTAAATCAAAAGTATAAAGAAATAAAACTAAATCAATAAAAGTTTACAAAATACCATGACATATTTTTATACATAAATAAATTTTTAATTGATTTTACAGAGTGATTTTTTTAGTCGTATTAGGCAATTGTTAATGTCCGGTAATTGTTTTCTAAGGGAAATTTTGTTTTGTGACACGATGTTGGTAGCCCTACTCAACCGGTATAGATACGGCAGTGAGAGTTGATTCTCCTTGAGCAGTGTAAAATTGTGTGCCGTTTCCGATTGTGTTATAAACAGAATGTCTTTTACCGTAGAACAACGGATTTTCATTCTTAAACAATATTTTGCTACGAAATCGTACGCGAGTGTAAAAGAAAGGATAATTTTCAATTAAATTTTTTGGTGTTCCTGCACCAGAAAAAATGTCATTTTCAAGGCAGAATGAATAAGTGTCGGGTTCCCGTTGTGGTACCTAAGTAAAGTTCCAAGTTTCAACTTCGTGCGATATTCCGTCCTTAAGATATTTTGTTCGCACACAGACCAATCGTAGAAATCTGGTGTGAAACATTCACACAACTTTCTCTTACCAACGCAAATAATTAACAATGAACCTAACATTAGTCATAAATCATTATAATAAGTCATAAGTCATAATCATTAGAAATAAACAAACAAACTAAACACAATAAATATAACCGAATTTTAATCATGAGTGAATGATGCAAAATGAATATCGACCTCATTTTGGCTTTAAAATACGGAGAATTAATCTTTCACGCTAAACTAGGCTCCTTAGAGAAAACTGCTCTAAGTAAAAGTTGTATATCTCTTGATTTTCTATAAATGTAATTACACTTATGTCTTAAAATGCATACAAAGGCTGAAATTTTAAAAAATCGATTTTTTTAACAGACTCATAATAAAAAAGAAAATCACTAATTACCGCTAAACTAAGCGTTATACAAAAAAAATTTAGGATTTAAAATTCTCTACTACTTTTATTATATACATTTTTGCATTAGAATGCATACTACATCCGCAATCTTATACAAACAATTTTTTACGAGAAAACAGCCTCCCCAAGAATTTCAGCAGACATCGCGCCTACTCTTATCTTGTAAAGCATAAAAAATGAAGTCATCGAGGCGATTTAAAAAAAATCGTAGGAGCCGTTTTTAAAAAAATCGCAAAAAGTGAAAAATGACACGAATTAAACAACTACTTCCGGTTGACCGAATTCGATGAAAATGTTCGTGTCAGGTCCAGTAGTAGCATCTAACTTAAGTTTCAAGTTTTACGATGTTCCGTTCTTGAGATATTCTGTTCACACACACACACATAGACCAATCGCTAAAAACATGTTTTTTGTGTTCAGGGGATCTGAAAACGTGTATATCCGATGAAAACTCGATTTCGAAAAATCGACATGAAAATAATATTTTTCTTCCTCTATATATATATATATATATATATATATATATATATATATATATATATATATATATATATGACCTATATATATATATATATAGGTCATTTTTATTTCTTTTTGTGGCATATATATATATATATATATATATATATTTGCCCATAACAGACAGGTGGAGTGTCAAATTATTTACACTCAATCTGTTCGTTGCAGGGCTAAAATAAATAGTTCTGTTTCTTATCACATGGTCAGCCAATTAAATGACTGAATCATTTAAGAACAGAAGAGGTAGAGGTGTAAAAGACACTAATCAGAGTTATCTTCTCTGAAAGTAATGAATTTCATTGTACAGCCAGACCCTGTGGTGAATGAAGTGAAGGTGTCATTTACAGAGTGGAAAATATGTGCTTTTCAGAGGGCCCGGTATGCTGATAAGTGTACTTTTCCACTCAGTGAGGAAGGCAATGGTAAACCACCTCACTCCTCGTTTTACTTAGTAAAACCTCTAGAGGTTCAAACCAGCTTTTCGGCTGTTGACCTAAACAACAACATATATATATAGGCCACAAAAAGGAATAAAAATGTCCTTCTCTATACATTCCTGCCCTATATAGAGCAAGAAAAAGTAAAATGTCCATCTAAACAAGAGTCTACAGAACTTTTATTATTAGCAAGAATAATCTTAAAAATACAAACTATGAAAATAATTTATTTAGAAGTTGTACTGCTTTTAGTCCAAGACGCCTAACGTATAGGCAACGTTCTTACATTAACAAAAGTTTATAAGACAGACCAAGCAAACTGTTCCACTACCGTTCAGTTTTTATACTTATTGATAAAGTGTGGTACTGTTTATAACATACAGGTGCAGTGTTACTCAAACGACTTTATCTTGACAATGTAAATAATAAAACATAACCTAATTTTTTGCATATACCAGGCAGATTGAGTGTAAAATTATTAGCAATCGTACTACTGTTCCAGGGTTACAAAAAATAGTTTTTTGCATTAACAAAGAGATGAGGTAGAGGTGTAAAAGACACTAATCAGAGTTATCACTGCACAAAATAATGAATTTTATTATAAAACTAAACGCTGTGGTTAATAAAGAGGTGTCATTTACAGGATGGAAAATATGTTCTTTTCAGAGGACTTGTTATTTTGATAGTTTTCAACTCAGTGAGGAACACAATGGTAAACCACCTTACTCCTCGTTTTACTTAGTAAAACCTCTAAAGGTTCAAAACCATCCTTTCGGCTGATGACCTAAACAAGAATAGTACATGAATTATTTGGTGTTATTACTATTTGTTATTTTAAATAAATTCAAAACACACGATCCGAATAATAAAACAAGAATGCGTCTATTACATCGTAAGCATAAGCAGTACTGTGTAAAACAGTTGGACGTGAAAACAAAAGAAAATGTTTAAAAATCGCTTACATGAGACAAAGCGTCTCATGGCTGGTGGCAATTTTTTAAATAGATTACTTTTGATTTATAGCAAAAACCAGTAGTGGCTTAGTATCTCTTCTTTAACCCTTAACAGACGGATAGCCCATATATGCTCTACCTATTGGCTCTAATATAAAGCTCTACCTAATGGCAGAGCATTGTTGTTTGCTGATGATACTTCAGTAATCAGTAACAGTTTACTGGTAGATGCTCTTGAAGTAAATATACATGTTAACATAGAGTCCGTAGTGCAGTTCTTGAATCAAATGTTATTAACAGTTAATGGGAAAAAGTGTCAGTACTTGCAGTTTAAAAATAAACATAACGTTAAAGAAAGTAGAGAAGTGGATGTACTAATAATAGTTTAGAGCATGTAGAAACAGTGAAGTTCCTGGGCGTATCTCTAGATAGATCTTTGTCTTGGGACTTCTATACCAATCAAGTTTGTAGTAAAATATCATGTAGGGTATTTGCACTAAAACAAATTGCCAGATTAAATGATAAAAAATTACTAATGGCAGCTTATCATGGCATCATTCTGTCTCATATCCGTTATGGTATTTTAGTATGGGTAATATGAATAGGGTTTTTAAAATTCAAAAGAAAGCTATTAGGTGTATGGTGGGAGCTAACCAGCAAACCTCATGCAGGCCACTATTTAAGGAGCTTAAATTGCTTACAATTCCCTGTCTCTACATTTTTGAGGTGATTATGTATGTTAGGCAAAATAATTTTAAGCAGAAATTCAATGTTCACAATCATAACACGAGAAACAGGAATGATTATTATGTGGCTAATCACTCCACAAAATTGTTTGAACAAAAACCTACTTATGCAGGGAGAAAATTCATAAATAAATTACCCCAATCTTTAAAGTGTTGTGAGGGTTTGAATTCCTTTAAAAAAAATCTAAAAAATTACTTGACCGGTGAAACTTTTTATAGCGTACAAGAATTTCTTTCTTGATAGTAGTGATACATTGTGTGATTCTTATATGTATTTCAGGTGTTATATCTGAGGACATGTCCTATACTCTTCCTGGAGTCTCCAGGGCGCAAAAAAAAAAATATATATATATTTTTGTTAGATGACGAGTGTGTAAGTACTCAATTACAACAGTTTGAGTAATGTTGAAGGTCAATGAACGCGCACACCAGTAAACATTATAGTTAAATTATGGCTGAATGTATGCGGAAGAAAGTAAGCTACCTATTTAGAAACACAATCAGGTTAGTGGGAAATTTTCTATTGATTTGTGAATGTTGGGTAACAACTCAATTCTGTTTTTTTTTTTCAAAAAAAATTGTGTAAAGACCGTATCTCATTTAAAAATAGAGTTATAACCGCGTTTGAAAACTAGAATGGTAAAGATCGGTACATTGTTCAATCTTGCTTTTATAGCAAAACCGGTTGAATCGAATATGACCTGTAAAAGGGAATAAACGCTCCGAAATTAGTAGAATAGTCTATTTTCAGAAATTTTTCAAAATGGAACTAAAATAGGCGTTATACAAAAAAAATGTTTAGAATAAAAGTTGTAGGATTTTAAATTCCGTACAACTTACATACATTTTTACGCTAAACATATGTCTAAATCTTAAAAATAAAAAAAATTACGAGAAAACAACCTCTCCAAGAATTTCAGCAGACATGGCGCCTACTGAATCTTGTAGAGCATAAAAATTGAGTAAAGAAGGCGATTGTTAGAAAATCGTAGAAGCAGTTTTTGAGAAAATTGCAAAAAGTGAAAAATGACACGAATACTTCTTCCGGCTGACCGATTTTGATGAATGACGGGTCCTCGTGTGTGTGTGTGCGCGCGCGTGAGCACGCACACGTACACACACAGACCAATCCCTCCTAAAAACATTTTTTTGGGTTTAGGGGGTCTGAAAACGTGTAGCTCCGGAAAAAACTCGATTTCGAAAAATCGACATGAAAACAATACTTTCTTCCTATACGAGGGGGTACCCAAAAGTATCCGGAATAGCTCTGCTGTGGGCGGAGCTTGTGCAGTACAAATTCCCGCCACTAGGCTGCCTGTAGCGCTACTCATTGCCAGTTCAATGCCATTTTGTTCGTTGATCTAGCTTGTTCTGTTCTCGTGCAGTGATTGTTCTCGCTAGTGCTGTTTTGTGCTCGTGTCGTTTTTCATGATGGCAAGTTTTAATGAACAACGTGCGGCTGTGAAATTTTGCTTCTTGCTCGGTAAAAACGCCGCGGAAACAGTTGTAATGTTGAACACAGCTTACAAAGACGACGCTATTGGAAAAACCCAAGTGTACGAGTGGTTTTTGCGCTTTAAAAATGGCGACATGTCGATTGAGAACAAACCTCGTTCTGGACGACCGTCGACTTCCCGAACAGACGAAAATGTTGTGAAAGTGAAAGAAATTGTACGAACAGACCGACGACAGACCATTGACCAAATATCACAGGTTAGTGGGTTTTCTTGGAGCTCAGTCCAACGCATTTTAACAGAAGACTTGACAATGAAAAGAGTCGCTGCCAAGTTTGTGCCTCGGGTTCTGAAAGACACTCAAAAGGAACGTCGAATTGAAACTTGTAGTGATTTGAAACAACAGCTTGAAACTGATCCAGATTTCATGTCAAAGATCATTACGGGTGACGAGTCTTGGTGCTATGGGTACGACCCAGAAACCAAACAACAATCCAGTCAATGGAAGACTTCATTATCACCCCGACCAAAAAAAAGTCGTCAAGTCAGATCGAACATCAAAACAATGCTGATTTGTTTTTTTGATGTGAGGGGAATTGTCCATTCAGAGTTCGTTCCACCAGGCCAGACGGTAAATCAAGCTTTTTATCTTGAAGTGTTAAGAAGACTACGAAACAGCATTCGTCGTAAAAGACCTAATTTGTGGCAGACAGGGGACTGGTTTTTCCACCACGACAACGCGCCTGCACACACGGCAATCTCGGTTACCCAGTTTTTGGCGAAAAACGGCATGGTTTTGCTACCACACGCACCGTACTCACCCGATCTGGCTCCGTGTGATTTTTTCTTGTTCCCACGCATGAAAAGGGGCATGAAAGGTCTCCGATTTAACAACGTTGATGATGTCAAGAAAAAAACGACGGATGAGCTGGCAGCCATCACTGAAGAGGAGTACAAAAAATATTTTGAATAGTGGAAGCACCGGTGGGACAAATGTATTAGTTGTAATGGAGAGTATTTTGAAGGGGATAAGGTTCTTTTGTAAAAAAATTAAAAATAAATAGTTTTAAAAAATAATTCCGGTTTCTTTTGGGTACCCCCTCGTATATGTATATAGACAAGAGAAAGTAAAAATTGCCAATAACAAATTTCTAATTTTCACGTCAAAATAAATTTTACATCCAGTATTAAACTCCTTTATGAACATAAAGGGAAACCCTTTACAAAAGCAGGTACAGCCGAGAATTATTTCATTGTATAATCGCTTAAAACCAATTAAACAATACAGAATCACAGATGTAACATTCTGAAAAACCGTACAACATCTAAATCGTTTGGAACAGAAGTTTAATTGTGGCAAAGTACAAAAGATAGGGAGAGGTTTTCGAGTTAAACGGTCATTAAAGGGTGAAGTCAGATTTCAAAGAATGTCAAACCGTTTTAGAAACAATAGTTAGCTATTAATTAATAATATAACGGGGATAAATTGAGGCATAAGAAAGAATTAAAGAAAGGGGAAGACAAAAAGATTATAAGGGATGTTTCAGAAGGGGGGAGTGAGAGAGATATATTGTAGAATGGATTAGGTATACGTGTAAGAGAGAAACACTATAAGTGGCTGTGGTTACAAGACAACAAGAACCCAGTGTTGCGGAACAAAGGAGACGACTGGTATAGCCGACAATACAACGACGCCGTCCGTTCGTAAACCGCTCATCCTACCGTTACTACATAGTACATAACACCCGCCCTACAGACGCCGGGCATCGCGACGCCGTATCGATTGACCCACACCTCTAAAACTAGACTAAACCATGCCAGTCCTCACAACTTCATGCCGTTTACCTCTCTCTTTGCCAATGTGTGCGTGTACGAATATGCGTAATAAACTTTCATGTCATGGTTCACACATAAATATTTTTAAAAAGCTAAACAACCCATATGAGGTACAAAACTACACTACACATTTTACAACGTGCAAACATTTGCACAAATCTTACACGAATGTCTTGAAAAAACACTACGAGACGACATTTTTGTAAAAGATTTATTAAATAAAATTGCCCATAACAGACAGATGGAGTGGTAAATTATTTGCATTCAATCTGTTAGTTCCAGGGCTACAAAAAAATAGTTCCGTTTCTTATCAAATGCTCAGCCAACTAAATGATTGAATCACTTAAGAACAGAAGAATTAGAGGTGTAAAATACACTACAATGTTGTTGTTGTTTAGGTCAACAGCAGAGAGGCTGGTTTGAACCTCTAGAGGTTTTACTGAGTAAAAACTAGGAGTGAGGTAGTTTACAATTACCTTTCTCACTGAGTTGAAAGAGTATGCTTATCAGCATGCTAAGCCCTTCGAAAATCACCCACTTTCCACCTTGCAAATGACACCTTCACTTCATTCACCGCACGGTCTGGCTGTAAAGTGAAATTCATTAATTTCAGAGCACATAACTCTGACTAGTGTCTTTTAGACCTCTACCTCTTCTGTTCTTAAATAGTTCAGTCATGTAACTATTAACTGACTATGTGATAAGAAACAGAACTATTTTTTGTAGCCCTGGAACCAACAGATCGAGTCCAATTAATTTAACAATCCACCTGCCCGTTATGGGCAAACACTACACTAGTAACCATGAAAATGCGAGCCTGGATCTAGTTAGACGGTAGTCCAGTGTTGCCGTATTTGGCAGAGTGCGAACGAACGTTTTATCTTTTATTATTAAAAGATAAAACGGGATTATTATAAAAGGATTCAGGATTATTAGCCATAATTTAAAAAAAAGACTTATAAACATTACCGATTATTTGTTTACATTGTTTTCAAGGCTTTTGATAACGACGATCACTGTTCGAAGCCGATTTACCGGGTTGTTCTTCAAAATTACTGAATTCATTCATATTTACAACGAAAAAATTTAATAGACTGAAAAACAACAAATAAAATTTTAAACCTTTTAAAAAAACTGTCAACTAACTACTAACTGTAGACTGTAAGACGGTACTAACATTTTTTTTGTAATCCCTAATGCGTGTACGTTGCAATCTGTTCAATTCAGAACAATAAGCAACCCCATGACCCAATGAGATGAGGATGATGTGTATGAATGTGTAAATTAGGTGTAGTCTTGTGCGGACTCAGGTCGACCATTCCTGAGAGAGTATGGTTAATTGCCAACCGTCAAAATACACCGGTAGCCACTGTCTAGCATTCAAATCTGTATAAAAGTAACGGTACAAACTGTAAGATTAACTGTCTTCAATTAAACGAAGTAAACACAACAAACAATCGGTTTTTTTGTTTTACGTCTGACTGTTCTGCAATTTCTGACACTGGATAATGATGATAATGAAAATGAGTGATAAAAAAGGCCAGATTAGACCAGGGACCCCGGCGTAGACCCAAGTTGCGCTAAACACTACACCAAAGGGCCGACCCGTTGTTAAATTAAACAGTAGGCCTAAATAATAAACAACTTTATAAAACGAAAATGACTTCAAAAAAACTTGTTTGAAACACTTACACAACTTTCTCTTTCCAATGCAAATAATAAACAATATACCCTAATAAAACATTAGAAATAAACAATAAAACTAATCTAAAACACATAACATTATTATAATCATGAGTGAATGATGCAAAACGAAAATCAACCTCAGTTTGGCTTAAAAATACGGAAAATTAAGTTAGGTACTACTACCGGACCGGACACGAACATTTTCGTCAAATCGGTCAACCGGAAGTAAAGTTTATTCGTGTCATTTTTTACTTTTTAGCGATTTTGACAAAAACTGCTTTTACGATTTCTTTTAAAAATCGCCTATTTAATACATTTTTATGCTCTACAAGATAGGGTAGGTGCCATGTGTGCTGAAATCCTTGAGAAGGCTGTTTTCTCGTAAAAAAATTGTGTTATTAAGATTGCGGCTTTAATATGCATTTTAGCGCAAAAATGTAGCCTATATAAAAAAGGTTGTAGAGAATTGAAAATGCTACAACTTTTATTCCAAACATTTTATTGTATAACGCTTAGTTCAGCGATAATTAGTGATTTTCTATTTTTTTTCTCATGAATATCTGTAGAAAAATCGATTTTTTAGATTTCAGCCTTAGTATGCATTTTACGACAAAAATGTACTATATAATCAAATTTATAGAAAATTAAAAGATCAACAACTTATTTTAAGCATTTTTTTTCTACAGAGTCTAGTTTAGCGTGAAAGAGTGATGCTCCGTATTTTCAAGCCAAACTGATTTTCATTTTGCGTCTTTCACTCATGATTAAAATTAAGTTATGTTTATTAAGGTTAGTTTTTTTGTTTATTATTAATGTTCTATTACTAATGTTAGGTTATATTGTTCATTTTTGGATTGGCAAGAAAGTTGTGTAAGTGCTTTAGACCAATTTTTTAAAATGGATACAACCTTTCTCGATGACCCGGTATTTAAAAAGTTCAGTTACAGCGAATCCATAACCAGAAGTGGAGATAAGAATTTTTATTCAAATAACAAGGCTGGTATTTTTTATTAACATGAAGCTTGTTAATAATAAAATATCTCATCCTATTAGATATAGGTCTGCCAAGAACTACCCTTGTAACTTATACAGGGGTGATAAGTATGAACTTCTCAGAATTATTTTAGAGAGCAAAATTGAGGGTAGGCGTACACTTGAACGAAGGAAATCCTCATGGTTGAAAAAATATTAGAGTAAAAGAACATAAGTATGGACACTTCTCAAAGAGGTTTCGTGACAGAGAACGATTTACCAGTGTTGTAGAAATCGTCATTAATACAGTCGGCAATTTTTTTTACCACTACAAACTAGTCTGGGACTAATGAGCAATATTTTCCTAACCAAGATTTATTAAAAAAATATGGTGTGAAACACTCACACGGCTTTTCTCTTTCCAATGCAAAAAATAACAATATACCTAACATTAGTAAAATAACATTAGAGTTAACAAAAAAAACTAACCTCAAAAAACGTAACCTAATTTTAATCATGAGTGAAAGACGCAACATGAAAATCAACCTCAGTTTAGCTTAAATATACGAAAAAACTCTCTCATACTTAACTAGGCTATGTGGAGAAAACTGCTCTAAATAAAAGTTGAATATCCTTTTATTTTCTATAAATTTGATTATACACTTTCGTCGAATGCATACTAAGGCTAAAATCTTAAAAAAAAAACATTTTTTTAAAGATTTTCATGAAAAAAATTACTACCTACCGCTAAATTAAAGCGTTATACAAAAAAAATGTTTGAAATAAACGTTGTAGGATTTTAAATTTTCTACAACATTTTTATATACATTTTTGCGCTAAACTGCATATTAAAATGAAATTCATTACTCTCACAGGAGATAACTCTGGCTAGTATCATATACACCTTTACCTCTTCCGTTCTTAAAATGCTTGTCATATAAGTAGCTGACCAATTGATAAGAAACAGAACTATTCCTATTAGCCCTGGAACTAGCAAATCGAGTGCAAATAATTTAACACTCCACCTGCTATGTGCAAAAAATTAGATTATATTTTCCATATTACATTGTCCATTAATGATTAAACACAGGTTATATAGTTTATTATTTACACTGGCAAGTGAAAGTTGTGTGAGTGTTTCACAGTTGATATTTTTAAACTATAGATGGAATATCTGAACGTTAAACGAATTAACAATATCATTAGACATGTTGTTGTTTAGGTAATCAGCCGAAAGGCTGGTTTGAACCTGTAGAGGTTTTACTAAGTAAAACGAGGAGTGTGGTGGTTTACAATTGCCTTCCTCACTGCGTGGAAAAGTACGCTTATCAGCATGCCAGGCCCTCTGAAAAGAACATATTTTCCACTCTGCAAATGGCACCTTCGCTTCATTCACCACACGGTCTGGCTGTATAATAAAATTCAGTACTTTTAGAGGAAACAACTCTGATTAGTGTCGTTTGGACCTCTACCTCGTATATTCAATGATTCAGTCATTTAATTGGCTGAACAGTCTATTAAAGGTTTTTTTAATTGTAAATATGAATGAATTCAGTGATTTTAAAGATTAACCCGGTAAATCGACTTCGAACAGTGATCGTCGTAATCAAAAGCCTTGAAAAACACCTTGAAACAATGTAAAGAAATAATCGGTAATGTTTGTCTTTCTTCAAATTTTGGCTAATAATCCTGAAGTAAGAACAAAATTTAATTTTAATTTTTATGATAATAAGATAATAATAAAAGATAAAACGTTCGTTCGCACTCCGCCAAATACGGCAACACTGCATTACTGTCTAACTAGATCCAGGCTCGCATTTTCATGGTTACTAGTGTAGTGCTTTCTCATAACGGGCAGGTGGAGTGTTAAATTAATTGCACTCGATCTGTTGGTTCCAGGGCTACAAAAAATTGTTCTGTTTCTTTTTACATAGTCAGTCAATTATATGACTGAACTATTTAAGAACAGAAGAGGTAGAGGTCTAAAAGACACTAGTCAAGAGTTATGTGCTCTGAAATTAATGAATTTCACTTTACAGCCAGACCGTGCGGTGAATGAAGTGAAGGTGTCATTTACAAGGTGGAAAGTGGGTGCTTTTCGGAGGGCCTGGCATGCTGATAAGCATAATCTCAGTAATTGTAAACCACCTCACTCCTCGTTTTTACTTAGTAAAACCTCTAGAGGTTCAAACCAGCCTTTCGGCTATTGACCTAAAAAACAACAGTGTAGTGTATTTTACACCTCTAATTATTCTGTTCTTAAGTGATTCAATCATTTAGTTGGCTGAGAATTTGATAAGAAACAAAACTATTTATTTTAGCACTGCAACGAACAAATTGAGTGTAAATAATTTAACACTCCACCTATCTGTTATGGGCAATATTAGGCATATTAATATAATTTAGAAATCCCAGTTTAATACTAAAAAGAAAATTTATGAAAATCGCACTTTCGAGCTTAACTAAATACATTAAAAAAATAAAGAAAGTAAATTGGACAGATAATGGAAAGTTAATGTAAGACGGTGGATGAGTGATGAAGATTCATTTTTAAAGGATGCACTCATTACCAGTTTTCCATCAGACGGGGGATAGATGAAAGAAGTTCCCCTTATCCATCTCAAGATAAGTTGAAAAAGAAAAAATAAAAGGTTGAAGATAAAGACAGAAAGAAAGGATAAAGGTGAAAAAGTGTGTACACGAGAGTGAAGGGATGAGAAGGGAAAAAGAAAGATGAGTAGGGACGGTGTTCCGAAAAGACCGGTACAAAAGTAGAAGTACTGTAGTAAAGAAGGAAAAGTACTACATTGAACATTGAAAATCCATTTTCTAATGAATGAAATAAAACGTGGGGAAGATATATATAGATGAAGGTAAGTTGAAAGAAAAGTTATACTATTACTTTTATATATGTGTTAGTATTTTTATGTGTGTGTGTGTGTGTAAAAAGACCACAGCGGATTACTAGATGGACAATCTTAAAGGTACACGAATCAGTCCAATTACCTAACCCGTACTTACTCTGCGTTCTTTACAATATGATTCCGTTCTTCAGATCCCCTTATTACGATATCTCGAGCATTATGTGGTACGATTTTTTCTCAACGACCGATAGATTGGACGGTTCGAAATTGCGTGCAAAATGTTCAAAGTACCCCCGATGAACTACAAAGCCCGGTTTTCACTACATATAAAGGTTTTGTATAGTGTCGTTTGAATGGAATCGAGGAATGAAGATTGTCCAAACGAAACTAATTTATGAAAAACGCATATGTCAGTTTTCACTAAAAGTGCAGGTTTCAGACAACGTCATTGTATTAGTCAAGGGAGAGATTTAAACGACATGGTCCGAAACTTGTACGTGCCCCCTTTCCAAGGTCGGTATGCTTACTTTCTCTTGCCTACATTAATATATAGGAAGAAAAGTATTGTTTTCATGTTGATTATTCGAAATCAAGTTTTCACCGGATATACACGTTTTCAGACCCCTTGAATCCAAACAACATGTTTTTAGCGATTGGTCTGGGTGTGAACAGAATATCTCAAAAACGGAACATCGTACGAAATTGAAACTTAAGTTTGATACAACTACCGGACCCGACACGAACATTTTCATCAAAATCGGTCAACTGGAAGTAGTAGTTTATTCGTGTCATTTTTCACTTTTTTGCGATTTTCTCGGGTCCAACGATTTTTTTAAAAATCGCCTCATTTACTACATTTTTTATGCTCTATAAGACAGGGGAGGCGCTATATGTGCTGAAAATCTTGGGGAGGCTGTTTCCTCGTAAAAAATTGTTTTTTTTTATGATTGCGGCATTATTAATACGCATTTTAGCGTACAAATGTACATAATAAAAGTTGTAGACAATTTAAAATCCTACAACTTTTATGTCAGACTTTTTTTTGATATAATGCTTAGTTTGGGGGTAATTAGCGATTTTCTAGTTTGTTTTTCACGAAATTGTGTAAATTGATTTTTTAAGATTTTTTAAGAAGCCTTAGTATGCATTTTACGAAAAAGTGTACGTGATAAAATTTATAGAAAATTAAAAGGTCTAAAACTTTTATTTAAAGCATTTTTCTCTACAGACCCTAGTTTAGCGTTGAAAAGTGATTTTCTGTATTATTAAGCCAAACTGAGTTTGATTTTTAGCGTTTATCACTCATAATTAAAATAAGGTTATGTTTATTGAAGTTAGTTTTTTGTTTATTTCTAATGTTTTATTGCTAATATTAGGTTATATTGTTAATATTCTTTGCATTGGCATAAGAAAGTTGTCTGAGTATTTCACACCAGATTTTTTAATCTTTAGTTCTTTTATGTATCCTAGGTTGCAGAACGTTCAAGAAGATGAATGTCAGGAGAATAGCTGCGTTTGAGCTTTGGTTGTACAGGCGCATGTTAAAAATACCCTGGACGGATAAAAAACCCAACGAGACGGTCTTGTGGAGAATGGGAACAGAAAAGGAGCTTGTTTACACCATCTGAAAAAGGAAATGGAATTTCTGGGTCATATTATACCTGGACCAGATATGAAATGCTCTCCTAGATAATACAAGGCGAAATTCAGGGAAAGAGAGATGTGGGAAGAAGAATTTCTTGGTTGAGGAATCTTTGCGACTGGTTTCGTTGTACCTCAGCGGAACCGTTCAGAACTGCGGTGTCTAAAGTCCGGATAGCCAACGTGATTGCCAAACTCCGGTGGGAGAGGGCACGTTAAGAAGAAGAAGAAGAAGGTGCAATTTACTGAAGTTTAGATAAGTTATTCAGTAATTAAGATATGAATTTTTTCGGATTTTCCTTAGTCAGCTGAAAATTATATTAAATTCTCCTTCTTTCTCCCTGGCTTCAAACAAATTACGGACCCAACATGTCTTTACACGTTTTTCCTACGTTCCCCTTCGTTGGTTTCTTCCAAGACTAAGTAGACGCCACAAACAATAACAACGTATTCTTCATTTCCATTTATCTCTGGAAATGAGCAAGAAAGTTGTATGAGCTTTGTACGCGTAGTGGAAACTGCAGCGACACGGTACATCACTTGCCTTGTACGCGTAGTGTAAACCGGGCTTAAAACGCATAAACTTTATATAGAATTTATCGATATTACAACGGATTTTGCTGCAGTTATCGCCTAAAAACGAACAAAAAAACTCTGGTGTGATACACACACGACTTTCTCTTGCCAATGCAAATAATAAACAATATAACCTAACATTAGAAATACACAAAAAGACCAACGTCAAACAACATAACCTTATTTTAATCATTAGTGAAAGACGCAAAATAAAAATCGATCTCAGTTTGGCTTAAAAAGATGGAAACTCACTCTTTCACGCTAAACTAGGCTCTGTTGAGAAAAATGCTCTAAATAAAAGTTTTAGATCTTTTGTACAATTTTGTCGTAAAATGTCAAAATGTCGGTAAGGCAAATCTTTAAAAAAAATCAATTTTTACACGTTTTCATGAGAAAAAAAAGAAAATCCCTAATTAACGTTAAAGTAAGCGTTTTACAAAAAAATATGTTTGAAATAAAAGTTGTAAGAGTTTCAATTTTCTACAACTTTTATTATATACATTTTTGCGCTAAAATGCATATTAAAGTCGTAATCTTAAAAAAACAATTTTTTATGCAAAAACAACCTCCCTAAGAATTTCAGCAGACATGACACCTACCCTATTTTGTAGAGCTTAAAGAATTTAGTAAATACGGCGATTTTTAAAAAAATCGTAGGAACCGCTTTTGATGCAAATGTTCGTGTCATAATTCTAAAAAAACCCGGGAAAATAACTAATTTCAAGTGAAACTTTGAGGTTATACAATTATTTAAAAAATAAACACATAATCAAAAATTAGTATAATAAATCTAAAAAAACTGCTTGAAATAAAAGTTGTAGATATTTTTATTTTCTACAACTTTGATTAGGCTATGTATACTTCAGTTGTACAGTGCATACTGAGGCCACAATTTTAAAAATAATTGTTTATCACGAAAGTACAGGCCGTCCAACGAATTACATCATAGAAGTCCAAGAATTATCCTCTATAATTTCATATGAAACCACCACGACTAAAATTTTATACAACATGTATAATCTTTTAAGGAATAACATTAACTGAATAAAATTGTACATTGTAGCAATTTTTATCAACTTTTAAAAATTACTAAGAACTATGATAGTTACTAAAACGTATACGTACAACATGCAGAGCCGTAGTGTAACATGACTAAGTGATGGAACAAATTCTTACCTGCAACAAAACAGAAATAAAGACGGTTAATTAATTTAAATTTAACACAACTAATTAATATACAGGATAACCTGGATAATCCGAACCCCAGGTAATCCGAACTCAAAAAAAAATCTGGTGTGAACACACACGACTTTCTCTTGGAATTGCAAATAATTAAAAATAAAACCTAACATTAGTAATAAAACATTAGAAATAAACTAACTAACCTTAAAAAACGTAACCTAATTTTAATCATGAGTGCAAGACGCAAAATGAAAATCGCTTAAAAATAGCTTAAAAATACACGCAAAAATGGCTTAAAAATACGGAAAATCACTCTTTCACGCTAAACTAGGCTTTATAGAGAAAAATGCTTTAAATAAAAGTTGTAAATCTTTTAATTTCCTAAAAATTTGATTATATACACTTTTGTCATAAAATGCTTACTAAGGCTGAAATCTTAAAAAATCGACTAGTCGGAGATACAGCAATTTACGCATAAAGAGTAGGCCTACTAAGTTTTTAGCCAGTTTTCCGTTGTGGTTTTTAAACGTCCGTTACTCCGTCCAGGGTTTTAATAAAAGAAGGGTGTTTAAGTACGTTGAAGATCAGAGTTTTCTCTGTTTGAACATTTTAAAATAGAATTCTGATGTTCCATTTTAAAATACCGACCATTTTTTTAAAAAAAAGTGTTTTTTGGCTTCACGTAAAGATAGGGAAATGATTTTTGTACTGAACCATGCATTTTTACAGCAGTATTGTACCATGTATCATATCTTGCATTTGTAATTAGAAATAGGTATGTGGTGTTAATAGAAAATTCTATTAGCCTCTAAACTTCTTGAGAGGAAACTGAGCACTATAGCGGTATTCGCTCCGAGTATAGTCGTTTAGTAAACAAAATGTGTTTTTCCTGCTGCAACTCATTCCGTAGCTTATTTTGAGTTATTTAACGATGTTTTTATTTTTAAAAAAATAAACGCTTTGCTAGATATAATACTGTTGTGAAAATGCATGGTTCAGTCCAAAAATCATTCCCTACCTTTACGTGGAGCCAAAAAATAAAACAGTTTTAAAGAATGGCCGGCATATTAAAACGAAACATGAGATTTAATTTTTACAATATTCATATTATAGAAAAAACTCTGATCTTCACTTAAACGCCATTTTTTATGAAAAGCCTGGACGGAGTAACGGACGTTACTCCGTCCCTCTACATTTTTGAGGTGATTATGTATGTTAGGCAAAATAATTTTATGCAGAATTTCAATGTTCACAATCATAACACGAGAAACAGGAATGATTATTATGTGGCTAATCACTCCACAGAATTGTTTGAACAAAAACCTACTTATGCAGGGAGAAAATTCATGAATAAATTACCCCAATCTTTAAAGTGTTGTGAGGATTTGAATTCCTTTAAAAAAAAATCTGAAAAATTACTTGATCGGTGAAACTTTTTATAGCATACAAGAATTTCTTTCTTGATAGTAGTGATACATTGTGTGATTCTTATATGTATTTCAGGTGTTATATCTGACGACATGTCCTATACTCCTCCTGGAGTCTCCAGGGCGCAAAAAAAAAGTTTAGAAACCACATTCACGGAAAACCGGCTAAAAACTGATTACTTTTTTTGTGTAAATTTCTGGAGTTATCTCCGACTTATTTCTAAATAAAACAATCTAAACCAAAACAATCAATGCAGGAAAGAACAGGCTTTAATTTAGTAAACTGTTCAAAAATATTCGTTATTTCTTTATATAAAGCTCTTCAAACAAGTGCGGGAAGGTGGTATGCCTTTAAGCGCATGCGATGTAGCATGCGACATCGCAAGTTGAAAAAGAAAGCGCTCGAGTGTGGACATACCTTATGTATTCTATAGAAAGAATCCAATTAGATAAAAATGTAGAAACAAACGACTGAAAACGAAATGAATTCTGACACATCTTTACCGTTGTAAATTAAAAGCAGAATCAAAGCCACAATGGGACATGCTACAACATTAATTGTTTATCAACATCTCAAAACTGTCAGTTTTGGGAACAAATTTTATACAATAAACAAAAAAGGGTGGGAGGGTTGAGTTAAGATAAATTTATGTTATTGTTATTCATAACTAAAGTTATAAAGTTATACTGAAAGGGGAGTTTTGACAGAACGAGAAAAACAAGAGATTGTTAGAGAGAGCTGAAAAACATTGTGCACGCATTGTTTTTGATGGTTAGTTCCATTTCAAACACAATTCATAAGTTTTGAGTGTATATCTAACCCTTGGTATATGTTTTAAGTATCAGATCCGAGAGTTATTTTAAACGTCATTCTTGTTGGTCATAATATACCAGAGGGGTGGTTTCTGACAGAAATTTTTCCTAATATATACAACAAACAAACCCTTGTAAATGTTACACATATAAACCATCAACCCACGTTTGCTTCGCATCAAATTTCACATATCTTCTCGAATTCAATGAGTTGTTTGTTAGGAGTGAGAAGTCAATAAACGTAAGTTTATTGACGCCCACAAGCCAAAAAAAAAAAAAAAAAATCAGGTGTGAAACATTCACACGACTTTCTCTTATCAATGCAAATAATGAACAATATAATATTAGTAATAAAACAGAAATAAACAAAAAACTAACCTCAAAAACATAACCTAATTTTAATCATAAGTGAAAAAAGCAAAATGAAAATCAACCTCAGTTTGGATTAAAAATACTTAAAATAAAAGTTGTAGATCTTTTAATTTTCTATACATTTGGTTACATACTCTTTAGTCGTCAAATGCATACTACGGCTAAAATCTTAAAAAAATCGTTTTTTTACACATTTTCGTGAAAAAACCAGACAATTGCTAATTACCACTAAACTAAGCATTACATAAATAGTATTTAAAAAAAAAACTGTTAAGAGTTTAAATTCTCTACAACTTTAATTATAGTATAAATTTTTGCGCTAAAATGCATATTAAAGCCGCAATCTTAAAAAAAAAACATTTTTTTACGAGAGCACAACCTCCACAAGAATTTCAGCTGACATGGCGCCTACTCTATATTGTACAGCATAAAAAATTTAGCAAATGAGACGATTTTTAAAAAAATCGTAAGAGCCGTTTTTGAGAAAAAGTGAAAAATGACACGAACTTCCAGTTGACCGATTTGATGAAAATGTTTGTGTCGAGTTCTCTAGTGCTATATAATTTAAGTTTCAAGTTTCAAGTACGTACGATGTTCCGTTCTTGAGTTATTCCGTTCACACACACACACGACCAGTCGCTAAAAACATGTTTTTTTGGGTTCAGGAGGGCTGAAAACGTGTAGATCCGGTAAACACTCGATTTCAAAAAATTGATATAAAAATAATGCCTACTTTCCTTTCCATATGTTCATATAGGCAAAAGAAAGTAAAAATAAACATTTCAAACATACGATAAATTAATTTTATTTAAATTAAACTCCACAATTTCATTCAATTACAGTAAATTCACACAAAATTAAATTAAACAACTTAATATATTTTAAATTCATTTAAAAATCGATTGTAGTTTGTTTTCTATGTCAAATTCGATACTTCGGAAAATTATTAAAACTTATAAGTTTTGTTTGTATAGTTTGGTAGCAATTTTTAAAATTGTCATCTACCATTCTGCTTTGTCCGTCCTTACTTGACACCCAGATGTCAGATACTACAAGAGATAGCAACAAACGGTTTTCGGATTTGTTATCCACACAAAAAGTTAGTGGGTCTGGATTAGGTTTGAAGTTCCGGTTTCAACCGAAAGGTGCCAAAAACCAGAAGTCAAGAAATCAAAGTCGGAATTTAGAAACAAAAATAATGTCAATTGATTCTTTTTAAAAAGTAAATACAAAAATCACTAATGGTTTTTGCCATAGGTCAAAAAAAGGTAAGCCTTTTCAAAAATTGCCACTCATAAAAAGGATTTTTCTCTTCAACGTGCATTCGTTTATTTCATTTACTCATATTTCGTTATTACAAATTATAAACGCTAGATTAACGGAAAATAAGTGCAGTTTGCCATTATACCATTTATGTTTGTTCCATAAAACATGTCGTAAAGTTAAAAACTAATTCATTACTGTGAGTTGCATAATGTTAGGTAATTAGTTACGTGTTGAAAGATTAACGAGGTTATGATGTTAAAGGTGGAAACCATATATTGACTGACGTATTGGTAGATTTTCTAGAATTCATTTTATGGTTTGGCTTTTAAACAATTCTACTAACGACGTACACAATTATGCAGTAAACAGGAAATGGTTGACTATAAATATATATAATATATACTTTTTTTTGTTTAACGGCTGACTGTTCTGCAAATTACTGCTAATGCAGACGGTGAAGGATGAAATTTTTGCGTAGATTACAAATCCAAAAACTTTTTGTAATTATCTCTTGTAGTTTCCGATTTTCATTTTTTTTATTTCGGGTGTTGGACCACTCCAGTTTCGACCGGAACTTCAAACGCAATTTCGGTCCACTACCTTTATGTGTAGATTGTGTTTAGGTCAACAGTCGAAAGGCTGGTTTTTTTGGTTTAACGTCCGACTGTTCTGCAATTACTGCTAATGCAGATGGTGAAGGATGAAATTATTATTTGTAACGTATGAAAATATGCCGAGCCTGAAAGGGATGCGAACCCAAGACCGCATGAGAAAGGCTGGTTCGAACCTGTAAAGGTTTACTAAGTAAAAACGTGGAGTGAGGTGGTTTACTATTGCCTTCCTCACTACTGAGTTAAAAGAGTATGCTTATCAGCACGCCAGGCCATCCGAAAAGCACTTACTTTCCACCCTGCAAATGACACTTACACTTCATTCACCTCCGGTGTATGTCTCTTTTACACCTGTACCTCTACTGTTCTTAAATCGTTCAGTCATACAATTGGCTGACTATGTGATAAGAAACAGAACTTTTTTTGTAGCCCTGGAACCAGCAGATCGAGTGCAAATAATTTAACACTCCACCTGCCCGTTATAGACAATTTTTGTGTAGATTACGTATCGGAAAACTGTTTATTGATATCTCTTGCAGTTTCTGATATATCTGGTTGTGACACACGGACGGAAAAAAGAAACTGATATAATTACTATTTCATTAAGCCATTGTTAATCACGAAGAAAGAGATTTTTAATGAGGTTACGGCTGAAAAAAAATTATAAAATCCTAGATTTTCTCTTGTAGTGTATTCTGAAAGCTAACAAGTGACTGTATAATTTTCCAACGTTAGACGAGGGCTAATACATTACCTAACAGTAGATACACGAGCCACTGCCAACGTGATAATATGTGATAAATATTTTATTAATGCCTATATGATAGGAACGGTTAATTGACAGTGCCTTATTAATAATGTATTTATAGTACTTAACATGTTGGGCGGGTTTATAGTAATTGAATAATTTATTTCAGTGACATTGATCTCTCTCCTCATACAATAGGTACCCACCCACATACAACTACTGTTGAATACTACATGATAGATACAGGATAGCATATAATAGGGGTGTCGGTCAATAACACTTTGAGGATAAAAATGAAATTTAAACATCAGTTTACACTTAAAAACAGATTCAAATTCCCATTTATAAACTAAGTATTATGTCAATAATTGGCACGTTGAATGCCAAATTATTTGCACTCCATCTGCGAATTCCAGGGATACAAAAATTAGTTTAGTTTCTTATCACATGGTCAGTAAATAAAAAGAGTGAAGCATTTAGGAACAAAAGAGGTAGAGATATAAAAGACACTAGTCAGAGTTATCTCCTCTAAAAATAATGAATATTATCAAACAGCCAACCCTGTGATGAAAAAAACGAAGGTGTTATTTGCAGGGTGGAAAGTAGATGGTTTTCTGAAGGCCCGGCATGCTGATAAGCAACCTTTTCCACTCAGTGAGGAGAGTAATTATAAACCACCTCATTCTTCGTTTTACTTAGTAAAGCCATTAGAGCTTCACAAACCAGCCTTTCGGCTGGACAAAATTACAATTACAGTAATATCAAATTTTTTTCATTAATTAATGATAACTAATCAATTAACAAGAAAATAAAACAAAAATAAAATTTAAAAAATTTTAATTTGTAGGATTCAAACTCAAGGCCGCTCGTATGGCAATATACAAAAAAAAAATCTGGTGTAAAACACTCACACAACTTTCTCTTGCCAATGCAAATAATGAACAATATAACCTAAGTAATAAAACATTAGAAATAAATAAAAAATTAACCTCAAATAAACCTAACCTTATTTTAATCATGAGTAAAAGACGCAAAATGAAAACCAACCTCAGTTTAGCTTAAAAATAAGGCAAATCAATCTTTTACGTTAAAAGAGGCTTTGTAGAGAAAAATGCTTTAAATAAAAGTTGTAGATATTTTAATTTTCTATAAATTTTATGATATACACTTTTGTCGTAAAATGCACACTAAGGCCGAAATCTTAAAAAATCCATTTTTTACAGATTTTGATGAAAAAAAAATCACAAATTACCGCTAAACTAAGCGTTATAAAGAAACTTTTAAATTAAAAGTTGTAGGATTTAAATTCTCTAAACTTTTATTAGGCCTATATAGACTACATTTAAGTGCTAAAATGCATATTAAAACCGCAATCTTGAATAAAAATTTTTTTTACGAGAAACAGCCTTTTGAAGAATTTCAGCAGAAATGCCGCCTACCCTACCTCGTAGGGCATAAAAAATGTAGTAAATGAGGCGATTTAAAAAAATCGTAGGTGCCGCTTTTGAAAAAATCGCAAAAAAGTGAAAAATGGCACGAATAAACTACTACTTCCGTTAGACCGATTTTGATGAAAATATTCGTGTCGAATCCTCTAGTAGTACCTTACTTAAGTTTCAAGTTTCAGCTTCGTACGATGTTCCGTTCTTGAGGAATTATTTCATACACAGACCATTCGCTAAAAACATGTTTTTTGGGTTCGGAGGTCTGAAAATGTGTAGAGATCCGGTGAAAACTCGATTTCGGAAAATCGATATGAAAACCAATACTTTCCTTCCTATGTATTCATACAGGCAAGAGAAAGTAAAAATAAAATAAAAAGCGAACAAAATGGTGTACGTGTTATGAATGGACGAATAAAGGGAGATGAATTCGTTTGATAAATTGTTTTTTAGGAAATAATTTCCACTCATCTTTTACGTTATAAAATTGTACTTTTAACAAAGATTGCAGAGATATATATATTTTTTAGGGTTGTAAGAGTACTGGAGTGAAAGAAATTGTATTAAAAAAACCTAGAGTAAACAAAAATTATAAAATTAAAACTTCTCTTTCATGATTGATGACTGTCATTTATTTTGAAAACGTTCATAAACAAAATATTTGACCTTTTCATTTTGCAGTAATTGTGTGTTGTCAGATTTATACTATAGATATTAAACGCTGACGTCTCGTCTCGTTCGATGTTTTTTATGTTTTATTTTTTAAATGTATAACTTGTATGATTAATTATAGTGATATTAACGGTTTTATAAGAATTTCAAATTTCATGAATGGTACTGATAAACCATTGATAATAAGAATGACCTTAATTATTTTAAATATTTTTTATTTAAATATTTTAAATATTTTTTTTTGTAATCCCTAATTTGTGTACGTTGCAATCTGTTCAATTCAGAACAATAAGCAACCTCATGACCCAATGAGATGAGGATGATGTGTATGACGTGTAAATGAGATGTAGTCTTGTACAGACTCAGGTTGACCATTCCTGAGAGAGTATGGTTAATTGAACCCTAACCATCAAAGTACACCGGTAGCCACTGTCTAGCATTCAAATCCGTATAAAAGTAACTACTTTTACTAGGATTTGAACCAGGAACCTTCGTGTCCAAAAATCAGCTGTTGGACAGCTGATTTCGGCGACGACTTTACCTCTAGACCAACCCGGTGGGTAATTTAAATATTTAAACTAATTTATTTGAAAATTGCATTCATTACTAAAAAATTCTACGAAACCACAGGCCTCCCAATAATTTTAGCAGACTATAAGCTTACCCTGTCTTTTGGAGCATAAAAAATCTGGTGTGAAGCACACAAACGACTTTCTCTTGCCAATGAAAATATTAAACAATATAATCTAACATTAGTAATAAAACATTAGAAATAAACAAAAAACTAACCTAAAAAACATAACGTAATTTTAATAACGAGTGAAAGACGCAAAATGAAAATCAACATCAGTTTGGCTTAAAAATACGGAAAAATCACTCTTTCGCGCTAAACTAGCTAACTCTGTGGAGAAAAATTATAAAAAATATGTAGTAGATATTTTAATTTTCTATAAATTTTATTATAGCCTATACTTTTGTCGTAAAATGCATACTAAGGCCGAAATCTTAAAAAAATCTATTTTTTACAGATTTTATGAAAATTAAAAAGAAAATCACTAATTACTGCTAAACTAAGCGTTATACAAAGAAATGTTTAAACTAAGAAAGTAATAAATACGAGATGTGGCCATTAAATAACGAGACAGACGTTGTAAAAAACTTTATTTTAATTTTATACATTATCACTTATTGTCACCTTCAATATACACTCCTTCTCTATCCCTACAAACGCTCCATGCGGATTTTTCATTGTTGGAAACAGTGCTGGAAGTCATCTTCTATCAGCTCCTTCTGGACACGTGCCGCTTTCTCTCTTACAGCTTCCACAGCCTCAAATCTTGTCCCTTTTAATGCAGATTTCACCTTAGAGAACAGGCAGAAGTAACATGGTGCAAGATCTAGTGAATAAAGTTAATGTTCTAACACTGCGATGCTGTACTTGACTAGGAACCTCTTGACAGATAACGCGGAATGAGCTGGCGCATTGTCTTGATGGAGAACCCATGATTTGTCCTTCCACATTTCGGGGCGTTTTTTTCTTCCGCTTTGACGTAGTTTAGTAAGTACCTCAAGATAGTAATATTGATTAATTGTTTGACCTTCAGGAACCCAGTGAAGATACACAATCCCATGAATATAAAAAAAAAACAATGATCACTGCTTTAAATTTTGACTTGCTCATTCGAGTGCATGGATTGGCGCTTCGTTTCCGGATCATAAGTAAAAAACCACGTTTCATCACACGTAATTATAGTTTCCAAAAAAATTGGGTCATTTTCAATCACGTACAAAGTGTTAGTTCAAACATTTTTGCGAGCTTCATTTCAAACATTTTTGAGCGGCACGTGTCCTGAAGGAGCTGACAGAAGATGACTTACAGCACTGTTTCCAACAATGGAAAATTCGCATGGAGCGTTGTGGGGAAAGAGAAGGACTGTAGGCCTATATTGAAGGTGACAGTAAGTGATTATGTATAAAATAAAAATAAAAATTTTTACAACCTCAGTCTCGTTATTTAACAGCCACATCTCGTACATCGTCAAAAGATATATAACATTTTAACAATTTTTTTTAATACTGGATGAATAAATTTTGAGTTTGTTGAACTTAAGTTTAGACTTTAAGTGGTTAAATCAAGTTACGTGATGATATATAGCGTAGTTACATGTTGTACGGACTTTTAGAATACCTAACTAAAAATTTACATGACGAGAAGGTAGGATTAAGTTTGTATTCATAAATTTAGATAGGGAAATTTTGATTAGAGTTTAAATTAGGATGGCAACACTGATTCGCAGTAATATCTTTAATGTAACGACCTCGTGTATTTGTAATAATAGTGTATTATGAATGAAGTGTTGTACTAATAATATTTATGGACACAAATGCATAAATTTAAGAAATAATTAATAATGATTAACAAATTTAATTATTAATAATGCCAGGTTAAAACGCGCTGACGTTTCGTTTTAAACCGCACTCTTTCACTCCCCCCTTCACGCTACAACTCCCACCGGTGTACTCTAATTAATGTATTACTTCCTTTCTTATTACAAAACATAAATAATTGTGTCTGCACTTTGCGCAAACGTTATCAACAATATCAGTGGGTTATGTATTATGGAAGTATGATGTATTGTATCCACGAATAGATTAAATGTGTAAACGTGCGTGTTACATCTAAACGAATTAATTTTTAAAAAAACTGGAGTGATACACTTACAAGACTTCCTCTTTCCAATGCAAATAATTAACAATATAACCTAACATTAGTAAAAAAACATTACAAACAAACAAAAAACTAACCTCAATAAATATAACCTTATTTTCATCATGAGTGAGACGCAAAATGAAAATCAACCTATGTTTGGCTTAAAAATACGGAAAATCACTCTTTTACGCTAAACTAGGCTCTGTAGAGAAAACTTTTCTAAATAAAAAGTTGTACCTATAAATTTGATTAAATACAATTTTGTCGTAAAATACATACTAACGCTGAAATCTTTAAAAAAAAATCGATATTTCTTTTAAACGTTTTCGTGGAAAAAACAAAAAAATCGCTAATTACCGCTAAACTTAGCGTTGTAGAAAAAAAGTTTGAAATAAAATAGTAGGATTTTAAATTCTCTACATTTCTTACCACATATTCTTGCGTTAAAATGCATATTAAAGTCGCAATCTTAAATAAACAATTTTTTTACGAAAAAACAACCTTCCCAAGAATTTCAGCATACATGGCGTCTACCTTACCTTGTAAAGCACAAAAAAATTTAGTAAATAAGGCGATTTTAAGAAGCCATTTCTGAGAAAATCGCAAAATAGTTAAAAATAACACGAATAAACAACTACTTCCGGTTGACCGATTTTGATGAAAATGTTCGTGTCGGGTCCGGTAGTAGTATCTAACTTAAGTTTCAAGTTCGTACGATGTTCTGTTCTTGAGATATTATTCTGTTCACACACACACAAACTAATCGCTAAAAACACGTTTCTTCGGTTCAGGGGGTCTGAAAAAGTGCAGATCCGGTGAAAATTCGATTTCGAAAATCGACATGAAAACAACACTCTATTCATACAGCCAAGAGAAGGTAAAAATTTAAATTTTAATCCTAAATGAAATTCAGAAACTATAAGTCGTTTATAATATGATAAACTAGTTTTTAAAATGTAAATGTATGTATCAGTTTAGTTCAAAACCACTTGTAACGCCAATTTATTTTAAATAAAAATACATTTGAAACAACAATATTTAAATCACTATTAACAGGTACAAGTTTTGAATAATCATTAATTAGGAATGTGTTTTTACAAATTCATAAAAATATACAAACAAATTAAGGTAAGAAAGACATTGTAAAAAAATTTAAATCAGTATATTTTTAAAATTTACTTAAAATTAACATAAGAAAAAGCATAAATTTTCTTAGTTTTTTATTGTACAGATTTTATTTCCTTCTTTCGTAGAAAAAATTCTGGTTTGAAACACTAACAGAACTATCTCTTGCCAATGCAAATTATGCCGGTCGTATTGGCGTAGTTGGTAACGTGCTCGCCTCTCATCATGCGGTCTTGGGTTCGAATCCCATTCAGGCACGGCAGATTTTCAAACGTTACAAAATATCATCTCATCCTTCACCGTCTGCATTAGCCGTAATTGCATAACAGTCGGACGTTAAGCCAAAAAAAGCAAACAATGAACAATATAACCTAAGTAATAAAACATTAGAAACAAACACAAAAAAACTAACCTTAAAAAACAAAACCATATTTTGATCATGAGTGAATGATGCAAAATGAAAACCAATTTTAGTCTAGCTTAATAAGAAAAATCACTCTTTGACGCTAACATAGGCTCGACGAAATCTTTGACCCAGTATAACTCACTAACGAAGCGTTTTCGGGCGTATGTTTATTTGAACTTTTTTACTCTCTCTAGCCTAGATGAATAAATGTAGGAAGGAAAATATAGTTTTCATGTCGATTTTTCGAAATCGAGTTTTCACCGGATCTACACGTTTTCAGACGCCCAGAACCCAAAAACATGTTTTTAGCGCGATTGGTCTGAGTGTGTGAACAAAATATCTCAAAAACGGAACACGTACGAAGTTGAAACTTGAAACTTAAGTTAGGTACCACTAGAGGACTCGACAAGAACATTTTCATCAAAATTGGTCGACCGGAAATAGTAGTTTATTCGTATATTTTTCCACTTTTTGCGATTTTCTCAAAAACGGCTACTACGATTTTTTAAAAATCGCCTCATTATCTACATTGATTTTGCTCTACAAGATAGAGTAAGCGCAAAGTCAGCTGAAATTCTTGGGGGCCATGTTTTCTCGTAGAAAAAAAATGTTTTTTTTTTAAGATAGCAGCCTCATATGCATTTTAGGGCAAAAATATATACCATAAAGTTGTAGAGCATTTAAAAACCTACAACTGTTATTGCAAATATTTCTTTGTATACCGCTTAGTATACCAGTAATTAGTGATTTTGTTTTCCCCCATGAAAATCTTTAAAAAAAGTTGTTTAAGATATCGGACTTAGTATGCATTTTACGACAAAAGTGTATAATCAAATTTATAGGAAATTAAAAGATCTACAATTTTTATTTAGAGCATTTTTCTCTACAGAGCCTACTTTAGAGTGATTTTCCGTATTATTAATCATAATTAAAATTAGGTCATGTTTTTTAAGGTTAGTTTTTTGTTTATTTCTCATGTTTTATTACTAATGTTAGGTTAAATTTTTCATGATTTGCATTGGCAAGAAAAAGCCAAAGTGTGAGGGTGGTACACCAGATTTTTATTTTCTCTGGCTTATATGTAGGAAAGAAAGTATTGTCTTCATGTCGATTTTTCGAAATCGAGTTTTCACCGGATATACACGTTTTCAGACCCCTGAACCCAAGAAACATGTTTTTAGCGATTAGTCTGTGTGTGTGTGTAAACAGAATATCTCAAGAATAGAACATCGTCGAACTTGGAACTTTAGTCAGATACCACTACCGGACCCGACACGAACATTTTCATCAAAATCGGTCAACCGGAAGAAGTAGTTTATTCGTGTCATTTTCACTTTTTGCGAATTTCTCAAAAATGGCTCCTACGGTTTTTTTAAAAATCGCCTCATTTACTAAATTTGCTCTACAAGATAGGGTAGGCGCCATGTCTGCTGAAATTCTTAGGGAGGCTCTTTTCACTTAAATGTATTTTTTAAAGATTGCGACTTTAATGCATTTTAGCGCAAAAATGTATATAATCAAAGTTGTAGAGTATTCAAAATACTACAACTTTTATTTCAAACATTTTATGTAACCCTATAAGGCTTAGTTTAGCAGTAATTAGCGATTTTTTATTTTTTTCTCACGAAATCGTGTAAAAAAAATCGATCGTTTTAAAGATTTCAGCCTTGGTATGCATTTTACGATAAAAGTGTATATAATCAAATTTATAACAAATTTACAGATCTACAACTTCTATTTAGAGCATTTTCCTATACAGGACCTAGTTTAGCGTGAAAACATGATTTTCCGTATTTTTAAGCCAAACTGAGGTTGATTTTCATTTTGCGTCTTTCACTCATGATTAAAATTAGGTCATGTTTTTAAGATTAGTTTTTTGTTTATTTTTAATGTTTTATTACTAATGTTAGGTTAAATTTTTCATGATTTGCATTGCCAAGAGAAAGCTGTGTAAGGGTGGTACACCAGATTTTTTTATTATACAGGGTGATTCATGAAGATATGCAGAAACTTTTGGAGCTCATTGTACATGTAAAAATAATGAAAAAAGTTTATATAAACATGGGTCCGGAAATGCTTCGTTACCGAGTTACGGCTAGCGAAAGTTTCGCCCGGATTTCAGCTCACCAGGTGAAATGAGTCTTCCTGAAATTCTGGTAAGATGATTAAGGGGCGAATTTAATCATTTCTCGTGGTTTTTGATCTGATAAATTGAATAAAACAGGTCCCAGAACTGTAAGTTAAATAGTTTTTAAGAAAACCAGTAACAAATGCAAAAAATGGAGTGAAAACACATTTTTCATCTTTGGGCAAGAATAACTTTGTTATTTCACCAAGAATCAGTTAAAATTTTTGAATAAAACATGTAGAAAATTTTATTCTGAACAAACCGGTGTAAATGAAGTACACAGAAAGCGAATAGATGTTTGATAAAATGAATTTTTATTCTTAACAGTACAAAGTAAAATTAACCGGAAAAACAATGATGAAAAAATGTGTTTTTCTCACTCCATTTTTTGCATTTGACACTGTTTTTCTCAAAAACTATTTAACTTACAGTTCTGGGACCGGTTTTATTCAATTTATCAGGTCAAAAACCATAAGAAACGATTGAATTCGAGAATTCCAAAATGTCAGGAAGACCTCATTTCCCCTGGTGAGCTGACATCCGGGGGAAATCTTTCGCTAGCCGTAACTCGGTAACGAAGCATTTCCGGACCCATGTTTATATAAACTTTTTTCATTATATTTACATGTTTGTACAATGGGCTCCCAAAGTTTTTGCATATCTTCGTGAATCACCCTGTATTTATTTATACAATGAGCTACCGAGAAATTGTCGTTCTGAATGATCCTGTAAATATGAATGTTAGTGGACCTCATTGTAGGCATCTCTATTGTCGAAACATTTAGATTTGAAAAAGATTTTTGGAAAATTTTGTCATGGTATGGTGACCTCAATATCCGATAGGAAATCTACTAAAAGCAGTCAATATATATCTTTTTTTTCAAACTACTATAGTTGTAGAACACTATAACGTTTCTTATCAACTAATTAAGAACTTAAGACAACTATTAAGTTTAAAGCAAGAGGATAAAGTACAAATGAAAAGTACTTAGGACGTTTTAACGATGTAGTTCTGATAACTGTTATCTTAAAAAAACAACCAATAAACCTTTTAACTGACAGGTTAAAAAAAAGTATAAAAACACTTCGATATGCGAATTTGTTTTAAATTATTAAAATCGACTTAAAAGAAAACTTACAGAGCCTTTATTCTAAGCTAGATGGGTACATTTAATAAACAGGTGTACTAGTTTTCCAGGTACCTAAATTGCAACAGTAGGCCCTACAGCTGAATAAAAAACTGTCTCCACATGTTACAATACTTTCCCTTTTTTAATTTGTTCAGATAATTTTTATATTATTTTAAATTCATAATATATAAATTATTTGTTACCTGTTATTTAAATTTTAACTCGTAATTTAATATTAAAATAGTTGTTCGATTTCTTTTATTATTATTTAATTGTTATTTAATCATCACCGAAAGGCAGGTTTGAATTTCTAGAGGATTTACTAAGTAAAACGAAGAGTGAGGTGGTTAACACTTGCCTTCCTCACCGAGTTGAAAAGTATGCTTATCAGTAATCCTCGAATCGATATGCACTTTTTTGAGCCAAAATATACATGCAAATATGCCAAAAAAAAGAGAAAATATGCACCAAAAAAGTTGAAATATCCAAAAATTAATGCAAAAATAAAAACAAGTTATTTTTAATTAATTTAACTTTGAAATACATTATATTTATAATATATTTTAAATAATGAATACGCTAATCTAATCATAATTTAACCACTTTAACCGTAATCATCACATTTTAAAAAATTGAAGTTTTAAATAAATAATGTTAATTGCATAAAATAATCAAAGTTTTTTCCAAATTTTCCACTTTGTAGCTCCGTCTTTTGTCAGACAGGACGTTGTTCATTGCTGAAAAGGAGCGTTCAACATCACGTGAAACAATTGGTAGGAATTTCAGGGCTGAAATTGCTAGGGGGTCACTCATTTGAATTTCCATTTCATCCGCAAGCTCTCCTTTCAAAATTCTTGAAACATCCTGAGTTGTCTTCCATCCTGGGTTTTTCTTCAACACAGCGTCCAATTTGTTCCTCAACTTTTCGCCGACAGGTCTTCCCCATTCTTTACTTTTTCTTTTAACCTATCAGTGAGGCCGACTGAATCACATAGGTTCATTCCTTTTGATTCTAATGCTGTAATTAAATCGGGAATGAATCCAAAATTGGAATGAACATAAGCAAGTTGTTGAACCACTGAAGACCTGGTTAGTGCACCATTAGCTTGAGCTATTGCTTGGTTCTCTGATTCATCAAAACTTCTAATAATTTCCTTCACTTTTTCATGGTGTTCAGCAAAGTAATTGGCTGCAGATATCCAAGTACCCCATCTTGTGATTATAGGTTGAGGTGGGAGAGGAACGTTTGGATAAGCATTCTTGAATTCCCTTATTCTGCTCGGTGCCTTCACAAATACTTTTTTTTTACAAGTTTTCTGAAAATTTGTCTAAAATATGCTTAAAATATGCAAAAGGGTCCGAAATATGCACAAATATTCAAAATAAAATTGGGGTTTTTTGGTCGCAAATCATTCGAAAACACTCAAAACTGATTATAAACTTATTTTAGAACTTTAAAAAAAGATATGCAAAATCCGAGCACTACTTATCAGCATGTCACGCCCTCTGAAAAGCATCTATTTTCCACCCTACAAACAATACCTTCATTCATTCACCACAGGGTTTGGCTGTATAATGATGAAATTCATTACTTTGAGAAGAGATAACTTTGATTAGTGTATTTTACAACTCTACCTCTTATGTTCTTAAATGATTCAGTCATTTAATTGGCTGACCACGGGATAAGAAACAGAACTATTTTTTCAACCCCTGAAACTGGTTGAGTGTAAGTAATCTAACATTCCACCTGTCAGTTATGGGCAGTATAACGTTGTCTAGTGTAAACGACAAATCTGGAATTGCAATGTAGTAATTTAATGTCAAAGTTATTTTTTTAATGAATAAATTAGATTGTAAACAAAAGTTGTTTGTTATAATTAGTTTTTTAATGTATATTCTTTTATATTTGATGATGTGTATTTCTTGTTTTTGTTCTCGTTTTTGAGAAAATCGCAAAAAAAATTAAAAATTACACGAATAAACTACTACTTCCGGTTGACCGATTTTGATGAAAATGTTCGTGTCGGGTCCGGGAGTGGTATGTAACTTAAGTTTCAAGTTTCAATTTCGTACGATGTTCCGTTCTTGAGATATTCTGTTCACACACACACACACCCACGCACGCACGCACGCACGCACACACACACACACACACACACACACACACACACACACACACACACACCAATCGCTAAAAACATGTTTTCAGGGGGTCTGAAAAAGTGTAGATCCAGTGAAAACTCGATTTCGAAAAATCGACATGAAAACAATACTTTCCTTCCTATACATTCATATAGGCAAGAGAAAGTAAAATGATATAAAAAATTCAAAGTGAAATGAACGAAAATAAAATTGGTGTGAAACATTCACAAGACTTTCTCTTGCCAAAGTAGATAATGAACACACTATAACCTACATTTAATCACGAGTAAACAATGTAAAATGAAAATCACCCTCTGTTCGACTTAAAAACACGGGAAACCACTAATTGACGCTAAACTAGGCTCTGTAAAAGAAAATTCTTGAAATAAAAGTTGTAGATTTTTTAATTTTCTACAACTTTAGTTATATACACTTTTGTCGTAAAATGCATACTAAGGCCGGAATCTTAAAAAAATTCAGTTTTGCCAGTTTTGATGAAAGAAAACCAGAAAATTACTGATTGCCGCTAAACTAAACGTGGTACAAAAAATGTTTAAAATACAAATTGTACCTTTAAAAATTTTTTACAACTTTAATTGAGTACACTTTTGCCCTAAAATGCATAAAATTAAGGCCGTAATCTTTAAATCTTGAAGGCAGTAATCTGTTCATTGCAGGGCTAAAATAAATAGTTCTATTTCTTATCACATGATCAGCCAATATAATAGACTGAATAATTTAAGAACAGAAGAGGTAGAGGTGTAAAATACGCTTATCAGAGTTATTTCCTCTGAAAGTAATGAATTTCATTATACAGCCAGACCCTGTGGTGAATGAAGTGAAGGTATCATTTGCGAAGTGGAAAATATGTGCTTTTCAGAGGGCCAGGCATGTTGATAGGCATACTTTTCCACTCAGTGAGGAAGGCAATGGTAAACCACTTTACTCCTCGTTTTACTAAGCAAAACCTCTACAGGTTCAAACCAGCCTTTTGGCTGATAACCTAAACAACAATCTTAAAAACGCATTTTTCCTACGAGAGCACAGCATCCCCAAGAATTATCAGCAGACATGACACCTACCCCATCACGTAGAACATAAATTGTAGTAAATGAGGCGATTTTTAAAAAATATTAGGACCCGTTTTTGAGAAAATCGCACGAATAAACTAAAACTTCTAGGTTGACCGATTTCGATGAAAATATTTGTGTCGGGTCCTCTAGCGGTACCTAACTTAACTTTGTTTTAACTTAACTTAAACTTTGTTTCAACTTCGTACAATGTTAGTTTCTAGAAGTATTTTGTTCACACACACACGCACCAATCTTTAAAATCATGTATTTTTGGTTTCAGGAGGCCTGAAAATGTGTATATCCGGAGACAATTGGATTTCAAAAAAAACGAAATGAAAACAATACTTTCTTTCCCAACACATACAGAATCGAAGAAAGTAACAAAATAGTTTTATGTTAATTATTAATCATAAAAATGAATTATTCTTCAATCATTTAACACAACATGAGAAAAATAAACGGAAAAATAAAACGATATAAAATTCAATGTGAAAATGAAAGAAAAAATGTGTTAAAAAAGAGATGGAACAATTGAAGTAGGCGAGAAAATTTTATCATGCCCTAACGTCTTTCTTCTTATTAATTCCAATAATAAAGTCATCGCATCTGGCACGATGTTCTATAGTGGAAGCAGAACAGAAATGTTTTGGGGAAGTTTAAATGGTTGAATTTCAAATTCCCAAAGTAGTGAAATAGTCCACGTTACCGAATGGAAGAGGAGAGGAAGATGAAATGGGAGAAGATATTATAAAGAAGATTCAACAACAACTTCTCTCCTCTCTGTCATCTGGATATGAATATCTTCCTCATCATTGGTTTTAACTCGGACTATTTAATTTTCATCTGCGTTTCATTTATGAAAAACTTATTTTGAGAATAAATTTTAATTTATTGAAGTTAATAGGTTTTCATCATTCAATAAAATGTTAATTTTTTATCTGAAGGATATCCGTTCCAGTCCTTGAATTTTTATCAAAACTTTTCATAAAGTTAATTGTAAGTTATATTTTGTACAGAACGCGAAAGTTTTGTTTTATAATACGTCCACAGCTCCGTAGAACGTAGATCATAAACTGACTATCACACACACAAAAACACACGCGCAGCAACCCGTTACCTGCGTGTCTACAAACTTCAGTAGTGAGTCACCTACTAGGGGGTTGATCATTTTAGTTGTAATTATTTTTATCAAAATTGTATAATTTTTAAAATTTACGTATTATTCCGGGAAAATTAAGTCCAAGCATCATTGTGATAATCCTAAGCTTATCTGATGTTGGATTTCTGTTGGTTCCAGGGCTACAAAAAATAGTTCTGTTTCTTATCACATAGTCAGCCAATTATAAAACTGTACTACTTAAGAACAGAAGAGGTAGAGGTCAAAATATACACTAGTCAAGAGTTATTTCCTCTGAGAGTAATGAATTTCACTATACAGCCAGACACTATGATGAAAGAAGTGAAAGTGTCATTTGCAGGTTGGAAAGTGGGTGCTTTTCGGAGGTCCTGCTATGCTGATAAGCATACTCATTCAACTCAGTGAGGAAGGCAGTCGTAAACCACCTCACTTCTCGTTTTTACGTAGAAAAAACCTCTATAGGTTCAAATCAGCCTTTCGGCTGTTGACATAAACAAAATTATATTATATAATTATATATTTTTTATAACAGTTTTTTAACAGCTTAGCTGTAGGCTACAATTACTTTATTAAATGACCAATAAATGCGTAAAATCTTTTATTAAAACGAGAGAATTTAATTTTTTTTAAAAATAGTTAAATTGAGGTTTTTGCAATATCCACTATATAAATTAAATTTTGTTTAATTAAATTTCACTCGATTAAAAATCACGGTATTCTTGTGGTATTACGAAACCAACACGTGAAGTCGATAATGGGAAACTTAAAAAATAAAAAAACCTCCATTAAAACGGTATAAGGAAAAATTATAGAAAATAAAATAGCGGTGTATTATTTGCAATATATCTCACACGGACGATGTGGTTTGTATGGAAAGCCGCTAAAGGTGATTAATTTACGATTAACACAAACACACACACACACCAAACTACCAATTAATACAAAACGGTGCATTAAACAAAAATAACTGCATTTATTATTTACCAAATGACTCAATCGCCTATTACATACCTGAAAATAAAACACCGTATTACGTGAAATACTGCAGCATGTCTTTAGTTGAGAGTTCTTTAACACTTTTCTAAATATTCGTAAATTATATATTGTAACGTCTATATTCTATAGGTTACAATCTATATTTCATACTTGTCTTTCTTTACCGCTTCTATTAATATTCACTGTAGGCTCCTGCACTCTTTTGGATTTTTTTTTTTGTACTAGGTGACGTATTTGTATGTGCGTGACGTGGACAGCTGGTTCCACTATCGCTGTTGCCGGTTTCGTTCTGTTTGCGGCCATGATTGACTAGAGTTGGTCATATAATTTATACCAGTATGTTGAATCGTTAATAATATTATTTCTACGTATTTTCTTTATGATCACTGCGTTTTACCCGATTTTCGGTAAGTGTTTGTTCAGTATTACAATAGTTTCGAATACCGCGCGCCGTCGAACCTTCCAGAATAAATCCTTCCCGCGCGAATACATCCATAATATTGATTCTGCCTCGATTACTTCATCAATTAGTTCCACGCATGTGTGATCCTTGACCACGTGGCGCGCTCTCCGCCAATAGCAAAATTGGATTAATTTTCCGTGCTCTCTCCGCCATTGTTCCTTCTTCCTAAATCCCTTTCACTTCCAGTCAAACCAGCTAACGGTTCAGTCGTGTTTCAACGGACGCTCGCAGCCTCGAGAGCTGGCGTCACCTGCAGTTAACGCGTTGGACATACCAACTTCATGTCGCCGGTAATGCATTAATTACGGCCCCAAGCAACGAAGCTTTTCATTGTGAACGCGCTTACATTTGTGTAACGAACTATTCATGGTATTTATTCAATTAATTACCGAACTTTGTGCAATCTGTGCTATCTTGCGTCTCGAACTTATAAACCGCTATCCTAACTGCAGTTATCCGAGTGTTAGCAGTGCTTTATGTGTATTCTTAACGTGCCTTTGTTTATTGTGTGAAATCTGTACAGATCTAGTCGAACATTTAGTGGTTTTCTACAACGGCGTCAACGAATTGAAGCATCCTGGGAAATCTACGCACTCAAAATCGAGTAAGTTCTGTTAAACTCATTAATAATTGCAGTGTTATTCCCTGTATATGTTCCTGTCTATTCTCCAACCTTCCCTATTCCTTAACGAGCAAAGCGTTACGCCTAATGTGCGCGTCGAAGTCACATCGCGCCTTTTGTTTCCCGGTGGTATTCGATCCCACCACTTTAACGAATCAAGCAGATGTAGGAATCATTATACCATTTGATTACCGCATCGCACAGTGTTCCTCCTGTTTTTTTATGTTTTACTGGCAATAGAACTTTGGAAAATCTAACACGGCTGTATTTTTTTAACTTGTATTAAAATTAGGGCGTGGCTCTTCTAGCCAGCTTTTGTAATTACGTATTTATTTTTAATTTTATTGTAAAACTGCTCTGGTCTGTGGTAGACCGTGAATTGTAATAATTTCAAAGCTATATTGTATTTTGCTAAATATTCAGGTAACAAATTAAATAGTTCGTAATATATTAAATGTATCTATAATTCAATTGAAGATTGCCAGTAAAATATCTTATATTTGTATGTTCATGTTTTACTTTGAAATGGCTTTTATACGTAAATTTTTATTTTCAAAATGTTAACTGAATTTTTTTTCTGAAGTTAGCGAAACCTTCTGTTTCGTTGTTAATTTTACTTTTATTAGTTTTTAATGCTTTTCGAACTATGTTAACTTAGGGTTTAAGTTCCTAGTTCGAGGTTCGAGGTTGATAACGGAGATCTTAAGAGATTTAATTATGTGCTGAAACGAATAACTAAGGCCTGAGGTTCAAGGGCAAAATCATGGATTCTAAGACGACTGGCATTTTGATTTAAAAGTAAATTTGAATTTAAGCTGAGATTACAACCACAAGGTATGGTCGGATTGTCCGATGCCTGAGTTCGTATCTCTTCCAATTATTATGGAATTGTCACCAAAAATAACGGTATGAATTTTTAATTTATTTTAATTGGGATTTTGGAGATTATATTATCATCAGTTTTCTACTTAAGAAATCGTCCTGGACCTCACAAAACAAGAAATTATCCGTTTAAAACTGTCATAATAACCTAACCTAATTTAACATGTTTGTAACATGATTTCTATCTAATAGCGTTGCAACATGTATTCAAAATTACCTGTATAACTCTTTAATAAATTTTAGAAAAACACTTTATTAAATAAATTTTTATAAAACTTAAAATAATGGGCTGCAGTTCAGTATATTTGTTAATTTTCAAAATTTAAATTCATTCTTGTATATTTTTTTTATTTTTGAATATACCCTTTTTTTTAAAAAAAATTCTGGGTAAAGATCTAATTTCTAAATTTGCAATAACATAACTATTTAAAAGACAACCTTTACTTATAATGTATAGTTTTAATTTATAGTTTAAGGTTGTAATTTATAGTTTTTAAAGCGTTTAGGTAATTTCATATTATATTATTGGGTATACCTAATATTATTTAAATAATAATGATAAATTTTGAGTTGATATAACAAAATGATAAATTCCACATATTTTTAGCAGTTTTTCTTTAAATTTTACCAAAGTTTACTTATATATGTATATTGATTTTGTTGTCTTTAAGGTAATAATTAAAATTGTTTATTTGTTAACATTGTTGAATGTTTTACAAGGTTTATTAGATGTTATTATTCTTTATTAAATATTTTACAACTGTTAAATTTGTCTGTCTTTATTTATATATTACAACAACAATTTTTTTAATTTTTTTTTCTTGTAATCACATCGCCAGACTTGCTAAGTTTTGGGGTGTCTTGGGGTGACACTGAGCAAGGTGGTTACAATATTTAATCAATAATGTTGTTTAGGTCTTCAACCGAAAGGGCGGTTTGAATCTCTAAAGGCTTTACTAAGTAAAATGAGGAGTTACGAAATTTACCCTCACCTTCCTCAATGAGTGGAAAAGTATGCTTATCAGCATGCCAGACACTCCAAAAAGCATCTACTTTCCACCTTGCAAATGACATTTTCACTTTATTTAAAACAAGATCTGGCTATATAATGAAACTCGCCAGTCCAGCGGCGCTTTCCGTGTCTCGGCATCAGAAGGGTAGGTGAATCAGAACCAAGGAAGTGCGGGCGCGCAGCGCACGCACTTTGCCATAGTATGAAAATCGGTCACCAAATATGTTGGGTAAAACACAACATTTTGAAGTTCGACGATTTGAAAGTTTAAAGATGTGTCTGAATTTTTAAGTTTCAAAATTTTCAATTTGAAGCTTTTAAAGTTTTAGGTTACTTTTTTGAAGTACGAAGGTCTGAAGTTTCAAAATCTGAACTTTAAATGTCTGAGGTTTCAAGGTATGACAATTTTAGTTTTCTCGGCGACCTGGTGGCTTAAGAGGGACTTTAGCAATATAATACGAGGAGTGAGATAATTTACCATCGTCTTCCTCACTGAATGGAGAAGTAAGCTTATCAGCAGGCCAGGCCCTCCGAAAAGCATCTACTTTCCACCCTACAAATGACATTGTCACTTCATTCACCATAGAGTCTGGTTATATAATGAAATTCATAACTCTCAGAGGAGATAACTATGACTAATGTCTTTTGCACCACTACCTCTTCTGTTTTATTAAATGTTCAGTCATATAATTGACAGATCATATGATAAGAAACAGAACTATTTTTGTAGCCCCAAAATGAGCAGAGCGAATGCAAAAAAATTAACACTCCGCCTAACAGTTACGGGTATCAAAAATTAAAGCACAAGATTACACGCTCGTATCAACGCTGAAAGGAACGATGTCATTTGCTGGCCTATTACAAGGGTTAAAAAACTTTGTATGAAACACGCACACGACTTTCTCTTACCAGTATAAATAATGTTTAATCGTTAGTAAACAATGTAAATTGAAAAACAAACTTGATTTTAATTATGAACGAATGACGCAAAAATTAAATAATTTTTTATAAAACTTAAAAACACAGAGTCACTGATTGACGCTAAAATAGACTAATTAGAAAAAAATGCTTAAAGTAAAAGTTGTAGATTTTTCAATTACCTACAATTTTGATTATACACGTTTTTGTCGTTAAATACATTCTAAGCCGTAATCTTAAAAAATCTAATTTTTTACAGATTTTCATGAAAAAAAAACCCAGAAAATCACTAATAACTAAGCGGTATACAGAAAAATGTTTAAAATAAAAGTTGTAGGTGTTTAAATTATCTACAACTTTTATTATATACACTTTTGCTTTAAAACGCATTTTAAAGCCGCAATCTTAAAAAAACCCATTTTTTTCTACGCGGGAACAGCCTCCCCAAGAATTTCAGCAGACATGGCGCCTACCTAATCTTGTAGAGCATAAAAAATGTAGTAAATGAAAGCGATTTAAAAAAAAATCGTAGAGCCGTTTTTTAAAAATTCGCAAAAAGTGAACAATTACACGAATAAACTACTACTTCCGGTCAACCGATTTTGATGAAAATGTTCGTCTCGGGTCCTCTAGTGGTACCTAACTTAAGTTTCAAGTTTTAACTTCGTACGATGTTCTGTTCACATACACACAGACCAATCGCTAAAAACATGTTTTTTTGGATTCAGTGGGTCTGAAAACGTGTATATCCCATGAAAACTCGATTTCCAAAAATCGAAATGAAACATCACTTCCCTTTCTATGTAGGCCTATTCATATTATAGGCAAGAGAAAGTAAACAACCTAATTTTTTACCGATGTTATGAATAAAATACAGGAAATCACTAACTGACGCTAAAATAAGCCTTGTCGAAAAATGTTTTAAATATAAGTTGTACGATTTTTAATTTTCTACGCCTTCAAAATTAATAAACTTTTCCCTCAGAAGAATATTAAGGCCACTAAATATTTTTTGGAAAATTACTAGCCCATTATTACAAAAACGGACCAGCCATTAAACTGACAAAAAGTGCCTTCAATAATAATTATTAAGTTACGCCATTTAGACAAGAGATTTGGTAAGAAAACAAACTATACAACAAAACAATTTTTTAACCCTACAAGGATTAATGAATCAATTAAATCACTTTTATTAGAAGAACCTAACTTCGATTCCCAGGAGACACATAGCATATTTCAACACTCTTTAATTAAAAAAAAAACAACACAGGCCGAACCACATTACCAAAAATGAACAAGTAACGAAGCCACGGTAACTTTAAAAAAAACACATAAATAAAAAATGAGATTATAAAACAATTCACCTAAAAATGAAGGAACGTTATCGTACTTCTGTATAAAAACAAAAAAAAAACAGTACCCTAATATGAATTTATCATTTTTAACAGAATTTTGTTGAGACATCGTTAAAATGGAAATTTATGGAAATTGTTTACCACCACAAAACAACTTTAGTTAGGCCATTAAATTATCATAAAAGCGTATACAATTACAAACAGTGTGTTCAAATAAACTAGACTACATCTGTGAATGAATGATAAATTGACCTAGTTAAAGATCATAAATGAAGGTAAAAACTTAACTTAAATCGTTCAAAGATAGTGTCATCGGACGGCGACATAAAGGAGAGTCAAGAGTCCGAAAATTTTAATCTTTGGACTTTTTTGGGTTTTTACATTTTATAATTCAAAATCTTGTGATCAATTTGATATAATTACTATTTTTTTTAAATTCATTTATTTAACGTCGCATCAACTGCAACGGTCATTAGCGACGACGTTGGGGTGGAACTTTATGTAATGTAGGATGAAATGATATTTTGTAACGTATGAAAATATGCCGTGCCTGAGTGGGATTCGAACCCAGGACCGCATTATGAGAGGCGAGCACGTTACCAACTGCGCCAATGCGGCCGGCGCATTGGCGCCAACAATAATTATTGTCCGTCGTACAACAATTACTATTGTTGTACGACGGACCTTTCTATTTTTAATATTTTCTAAAAATTTGTGCTACAAATTTTCTCCAGTATTTGTGACATTAAGTCGAATTTTTTACTATAACTTTGGTTAGAACTAAGCTAGCGTGATAACTTTTGTTTTTAATTGTTTAGAACTTTCCTATAGTGCCCCAGAAGTTATCAAGTACAGATTTTGTAAGTATGGCCAAATCTAGGACATTGCCTTTTTTAACCCTTTGAGTGCCAGGATCAGATTTTGTCAGATGTGAGGGTCTTCTGATAAGTGCCAGATCTGTTCAGATCAGATATCGGTAAACTGTTGCGAAGATGGCTATAACTTCCGTATACACCATTAGTATGCGTTGAATTTTGGAAATGTGATGTATAAAATGTGTTTATATATAAATCTTATCAGAACAAAATTGTCTGAAATGAAATAACACACGCGATAGTAAAAATATTTTTAGTTTAAATCATAATTGATGACGAATATTACATGACCATCAAATTATGATAAGTTAATGAAGATATTTTAGTAAATGAAAATAAATTATAATGAATAAATTTGATACAACGGTGCTATTTACAGAGTAAGGTTTTCTGAAAATTTCTGTAAAGAATTAAGCTATTACTTCTGATGAAATTAATTTTTAAAGGGAATAGTGTCATTAGCCTGTTTTTTGACCTGGCATTTTCACCAGGTCTCCGTTACAAGGCGTGGCACTCAAAGGGTTAATACCAGCGGCTGAAACAATCAATCTATTTTCAAGCACAACCTCCTCAACAGCTCGCTTCACACTATCTGAAGCAAGTTTGGTAAGACAATCTTACTGACTATGAAGCTGGGATGCACTAATTTTAGTTAATTTTTTTAGTTTTTTGTCATTTCCGAAAAATTAATTTTTTAGCACGAAAATAACATTTTCTCACCAACCACTAAACCAATTTTGATGAAAATTTTAGGGTAGTTAACCTTCATAAAGATGCATAGTTTCTACGTATAACATGTATAAAAAATGATCTCTTAATTATTTTACTGCTATAAATGTTTCAAAATTTCATAGGTCTGAAAGGTGAGCCGAATTTAATTTTATTTCATTTTGTATCATTCACGCATGATTAAAATGAGGTTATGCATTTGAGATGAATTTTTTCCGTTAATTCTAATGGTTTTTTTTACTAATATTAGGTTATATTGTTTATTATTTTAATTGGCAAGAGAAAGTTGTGTGAGTATTTCACACCACATTTTTTGTAATAAATCAGAAAAAACGCAGTTTTATTTTTTCTCAACGTTGCATAATATTAATGAACTTAAATTTACCTATTTTATGCACATTTTTTCATCGAATGTCGTAAAATAAAAATCAAATAATTAACGTTCATTAATATCAATCATTAAGGCAGAACTGCTAATGACCTTGGTAAATAGAAAAAGAATCTCTTATTACGCGAGAACAATTAAAAGCTTACAGCAGCGTTTTCAATCAATGTATGACTAATTAATTCTTTAAATATTAACACAATAGCGTCAATGAGTTGCTGTTACAATATTTTACTTTAAAACTGATTTTTCCTGAACTGATAAGAGAAATCAAGTCGAGTTCATTCGGAAGTGGTAAATTTCATTCAAACAACTCGTGACCAAATTCCTCACCAGAAAAATATGTGATATTTCGATCAATTTCGAAACAACGATTCGCATACCTTACCACGGGAATGTATCTCACATTTCCATTATATCTATAAATGTATTTTTACTTTCTCTTGCCTATATGAATATATAGGAAGGAAAGTATTGTTTTCATGTCGATTTTTCGAAATCGAGTTTTCACCGGATCTATACGTTTTCAGACCCCCTGAACCCAAAAAACATGTTTTTAGCGATTGGTCTGTGTGTGTGTCTGTGTGTGAACAGAATATCTCAAGAACGGAACATCGTACGAACTTGAAACTTGAAACTTAAGTTACATACCACTACCGGACGCGACACGAACATTTTCATCAAAATCGGTCAACCGGAAGTAGTAGTTTATTCGTAAAATTTTTCAGTTTTTTGCGATTTTCTCAAAAACTGGTCCTACGATTTTTTTTAAAATCGCCTATTTTACTCAATTTTTTATTCTCTACAAGATAGGGTAGGCGCCATGTTTGCTGAAATTCTCGGTGAGGCTGTTTTCACGTAAAAACGTTGTTTTTTTAAGATTACGGCTTTAATATAAATTTTAGCGCAAAAACTTATATAATAAAAGTTGTAGAGAATTTAAAAACCTACAACTTCTGTTTCAAACATTTTTTTGTATAACGCTTAGTTTAGCGGTAATTTGCGATTTTCTGTTTTTTTTCTCACGAAAACGTGAGAAAAATCGATTTTTTTAACATTTCGGTCTTAGTATGCATTTTACGACAAAAGTGTATATAATAAAAGTTATAGAAAATTAAAAGATCTACAACTTTTGTTTAGAGCATTTTTCTCTACAGAGCCTAGTTTAGCGTGAAAGCGTGATTTTCCGTATTTTTAAGCCAAACTGAGTTCGATTGTCATTTTGCGTCATTCACTCATGATTAAAATAAGGTTATGTTTTTGAGGTTAGTTTTTGTTCATTTCTAATGTTTTAATACTAATGTTAGGTTTATTGTTAATTATTTGCATTGGCAAGAGAAAGTTGTGTGAGTGTTTCACACCAGATTTTTATTTATTTATCTATTCGCATTCTTTAAAAATTCTATCCATTATCTGTACTACATATGTAATCACTTGTGGCGAACGGCAGCAAAAAAATACTTGTGCGCTTGTGTTCATCACTGGTTAACCCTTTCCATGCCAAATTTTTTAACTATACACAAACAAATATGTGTAGCTATAGGGTGATTCAAAAAGAGCGCCGGTTTTGATATATGAAATTAAGAGATTTATTTTATTGAAAAACTGAAAATAAATACATCAACAAGTTCATCTTTCCTTCCGATTTTATGTATGAAAAATGATGTCATGCATGTGTCCTCCTCTACTGCGCTGGCACGCATCAACTCTGTCCATGAAATTGGATATTACTGCACGACAAGTTTCGACTTCCATTTGCCCGATAACCCGTCGAATTTCCTCCTTCAAGCCATTGATGTTTCGGGGTTTATTGCCATACACCAATGACTTCAGATGACCCCAAAGAGGAAAGTCACAAGGCGTCAAGTCACACGACCTTGGTAGCCATTGATGGTCGGAATTACGAGAAATGATGCGATCCTGGAACCGTTCACGGAGCAACAACATTGTTTCTCGTGCAGCGTGACAGGTGGCACCATCCTGCTGAAACCACAACTCGTCAATGTCCATTCCATCCAAATGACGCCACAAAAACTCCCTAATCATCGTACGGTATCGGTCTCCATTTACTGTCACGGCTTGTCCTTCTTGATTTTTAAAAAAGTAAGGGCCGATAACACCGCCCGACCAAAAGCCGCACCAAACTGTCACTCGCTGTGCATACAAGAGAAACTACAACTGAATCGTCAATCGGAATGTTCTCCAAAATAGAAATGAGGTCAAACAATGTTGCCAACCAATAAACAAAAATTTACCAGCCGTTTAAAAACCGGCGCTCTTTTTGAATCACCCTTTACATTGTTTCCTAAATTTTACTGACATTTAAGTGTAATAAAATCACTTTTAGACCGTCAGCCCTTTTGATGGCCTGATAAAAATGTGTGCCACATAGGCCTACATCATATTGGGACTTGATATCAAAGTTCCCAAAAATATGAACAAGTAAAATCATGTTCAGGCTTCCTAAACAATATTCTCTTAACAATAATTTGTAGCAAAAAAACTAAACATGATTTTAACTTCAAAGTATGGAGTCTTAATGTTATTTAAGACTTAAAAAATGTTACAGTTCAAAAATACTGATAAAATGGATAAAATCACTATTTACAGTCTAAAAAATCTGGTGTGAAACACTCACACAACTTTCTCTTGCCAATGCAAATAATTAACAATCAACCTAACATTAGTATTAAAACATTAGAAATGAACAAAAACTAACCTCAAAAACATAACCTTATTTTAATCATGAGTGAATGACGCAAAATGACAATCGAACTCAGTTTGGCTTAAAAATACGGAAAATCACGCTTTCACGCTAAACTAGGCTCTGTAGAGAAAAATGCTCTAAACAAAAGTTGTAGATCTTTTAATTTTCTATAAATTTAATTATATACACTTTTGTCGTAAAATGCATACTAAGACCGAAATGTTAAAAAAATCGATTTTTCTCACGTTTTCGTGAGAAAAAAAACAGAAAATCGCAAATTACCGCTAAACTAAGCGTTATACAAAAAAATGTTTGAAACAGAAGTTGTAGGTTTTTAAATTCTCTATAAGTTTTTGCGCTAAAATTTATATTAAAGCCGTAATCTTAAAAAAACAACGTTTTTACGTGAAAACAGCCTCACCGAGAATTTCAGCAAACATGGCGCCTACCCTATCTTGTAGAGAATAAAAAATTGAGTAAAATAGGCGATTTTAAAAAAAATCGTAGGACCAGTTTTTGAGAAAATCGCAAAAAACTGAAAAATTATACGAATAAACTACTACTTCCGGTTGACCGATTTTGATGAAAATGTTCGTGTCGCGTCCGGTAGTGGTATGTAACTTAAGTTTCAAGTTTCAAGTTCGTACGATGTTCCGTTCTTGAGATATTCTGTTCACACACAGACACACACACACACACAGACCAATCGCTAAAAACATGTTTTTTGGGTTCAGGGGGTCTGAAAACGTATAGATCCGGTGAAAACTCGATTTCTAAAAATCGACATGAAAACAATACTTTCCTTCCTATATATTCATATAGGCAAGAGAAAGTAAAAACTAAATATGATTTTAACTTCAAAGTATGGAGTCTTAATGTTATTTAAGACTTAAAAAATGTTACAGTTCAAAAATACTGATAAAATGGATAAAATCACTATTTAGTCTAAAAAATATACTGGTATGTACGTTCAACATACTTGAAGAAATGCTACTTTATTTTAGTAAATGAACACGAATATTTAAAACTAAAATTAACTTTAAAAAGAAACTAATGGTCGCATGCGTGGGGTAGTGGTCAGCATCTTACACTGCAAAGCGGAGGTCTCAGGTTTAATTCCTGGCTAGGGTACAGAAACTTATTACACTTCACATCCAGCGGTCTTTTATCCAAAGTAATTGCTAACAATTAAAATTTTTATGTCTGTTATTTCACTCCAATGTGACTTCTATGCTACACTGGATTGTGTTGTTTAGGTCAACAGCCGAAAGGCTGGTTTGAACCTGTAGAGGTTTTACTAAGTAAAACGAGGAGTGAGGTGGTTTACCATTGCCTTCCTCACTGAGTGGAAAAGTACGCTTAACAGCATGCCGGGCCCTCTGAAAAGCACATATTTTCCACTCTGCAAATGACACCTTCACTTCATTCACCACAGGGTCTGGCTGTATAGTGAAATTCATTACTTTCAGAGAAGATAACTCTGACTAGTGTCTTTTACACCTCTACCTCTTCTGTTCTTAAATGATTCAGTCATTTAATTGGCTGACCATGTGATAAGAAACAGAACTATTTATTTTAGCCCTGCAACAAACAGATTGAATGTAAATAATTTGACACTCCACCTGTCTGTTATGGGCAGTACACTGGATTAGAAAGGGTTAATAATTACCTATTAGTACCCTATAAATTCCACATAACAGTTGCCCATAACAGGCAGGTACAGTGTTAAATTAGTTACACTCAATCTGTTAAATCCAGGGCCACAAAAATAGTTCCGTTTCCTATCAAATGGTCAGCCAATTACATAACTGAAGCATTTAAGAACAGAAGAGGTAGAAGTGTAAAAGATACTACTATCGGTTTCATAATCATACACATCCGAGTTTGAACCCTTGCATCTCCAAAACTGAGTCGGATTTTAACATATTTTACTTCAAAATTTAGCTCATTTTATTCTGCGTTGACCTATATTAGTCCTATATTTTTAATGTTATTTAAAAATTTTCATATCTAGGTTAGAAGACAAAAAGACCGGGGTTTTTCGCAACAAATTTCATGCGTTTAGAGGCGTGTAACTCGATAACAATTTAATCAAAAAGTTTCAAATTTTAACACAACATAGACAATTATATCCTTACAGCATGTACGAAATTTCAAAGTTGTTTTCAAAATCGAAATTTATGAAATTTCAAATCGTTTTATTCAGCGTAATAAACTTAGTACAAATATGTTCATAACATGAAATATTGATTGGCCAATGTTGTGGTCGAATTTTTTAAATTTTGAAAAAAAAGACTGGGCCATGCGGGGGGGTGTGCGCTACTATCAGGTATTCAGTCCGACAGTATGTCACGTACACATGGATAGCAGCGCCCAATCCCCGCATTATCTAGTCTATTTTTCAAAATTTAAAACATTCTACCACAACATTGACCAATCAATATTTCATGTTATTAACATATCTGTACTAAGTGTTATATGCTGAATAAAACGATAGTTTGCCCGTGCCGAACGATCGAGCGGTTACCGAGGTAGCAAGGGTTTAGAATATTATTAATAAATCAAAATTTAAATACCATACGAATTTGAAATTTCGTACACACTGTAAGAATATAATTGTCTATGTTGTGTTAAAATTTAAAACTTTTCGGTCAAATAGTTATCGAGTTACACGCCTCTAAACGCATGAAATTTGTTGCGTTAGCGAAAAAACCGGGTCTATTTGTCTTCCAACCTCGATATGGCAATTTTTAAATAACATTTAAAATATAGGACCAATATAGGTCAACGCAGAATAAAATGAGCTAAATTTTTTTGTAAGATATGTTAAAATCCGACTCATAGTTTTGGAGATGCACGGGTTCAAACTCGGGTGTCTATGATTATGAAACCAATAGTAGTCAGAGTTATCTCAACTGAAAGTAATGAATTTCATTATACAGCCAGACCCTAAGGTGAATGAAGTAAAGGTGTCACTTGCAGGGTGAAAAGTAGATGTTTATCAGAGGGCCCAGCTCGAAATTTATATGAGGAAGGCAATAATAAACCACCTTACTCTTCGTTTTACTTAGTAAAACCTTTAAAGGTTCAAACCAACCTTCCAGCTGATGACCAACATTTTTTGTCATCAGTCTGCCGACTGGTTTGATGCAGTTCTCCAAGCTGTTCTATCTTGCGGAAGTCGTTCCATATCTTTACACCTGTAAAACCCTACGTCTTTCGCAATTTGCTTAGTATATTCTAACCTTTGCCTCCCCCTACAATTCACTCCCTCAATATTACCCTCCATTATTGATAGACCAATACCTGGATGTCTTAAGATATAACCCACTAGCCTATCCCTTCTTCTGGTCAGATGCTTCCATATAGCCTACTTCTTTTTTCATCCACTCGCCTAAGAAACTCTAAATTACTTATTTTTTCCACACACCTAATCTTTAACATTTTCCTAGAACACCACATTACAAAAGCTTCTACCCTCTTCCTTTCTACAGCCCCTATCACCCACGTCTCACTCCTGTATAATGACCTAAACAACAACAGATGAAAAACAGCCAGACTGATCAAGAATTAAACCAAGGACCCTTGACATATACACCAGTTATGCTGACCACTACACCAATACGTTAATTTAATACATCACTCCGAGGCTAAAAAAAAGCCTGCAATAAACAGGTGAAATTGTAAGTCTCTAAAAACACGGTAAAAAATCTGGTGTGAAACACTCACACAACTTTCTCTTGCCAATGCAAATGATTAATAATAAACCTAACATTATTAATAAAATATTAGAAATAAACAAAAACTAACCTCAAAAACATAACTTTATTTTAATCATGAGTGAATGACGCAAAATGACAATCGAACTCAGTTTGGCTTAAAAATACGGAAAATCACGCTTTCACGCTAAACTAGGCTCTGTAGAGAAAAATGCTCTAAACAAAAGTTGTAGATCTTTTAATTTTCTATAACTTTTATAATATACATTTTTGTCGTAAAATGCATACTAAGACCGAAATGTTAAAAAAATAGATTTTTCTCACGTTTTCGTGAGAAAAAAAACAGAAAATCGCAAATTACCGCTAAACTAAGCGTTATACAAAAAAATGTTTGATACAGAAGTTGTAGGTTTTTAAATTCTCTACAACTTTTATTATATAAGTTTTTGCGCTGAAATTTATATTAAAGCCGTAAACTTAAAAAAACAACGTTTTTACGTGAAAACAGCCTCACCGAGAATTTCAGCAAACATGGCGCCTACCCTATCTTGTATAGAATAAAAAATTGAGTAAAATAGGCGATTTTAAAAAAAATCGTAGGACCAGTTTTTGAGAAAATCGCAAAAAACTGAAAAATTATACGAATAAACTACTACTTCCGGTTGACCGATTTTGATGAAAATGTTCGTGTCGCGTTCGGTAGTGGTATGTAACTTAAGTTTCAAGTTTCAAGTTCGTACGATGTTCCGTTCTTGAGATATTCTGTTCACACACAGACACACAGACACACACACACACACACACACACACACAGACCAATCGCTAAAAACATGTTTTTTGGGTTCAGGGGGTCTGAAAACGTATAGATCCGGTGAAAACTCGATTTCGAAAAATCGACATGAAAACAATACTTTCCTTCCTATATATTCATATAGGCAAGAGAAAGTAAAAATACATAAATAATACTGCATATAGACTCAAATTAACTCATTAGAACAAAAACCACGTCTAAAAGTCTCCATACAAAAAAGCAATACACAATGAGAAATATAACTAAGTAAAAATAACCTACCACGTAAATACAAACAACTATATAGTTTGTAAACTCTTCTATGTGGATTTCAAGACAATAGAGTGGCCGATTTTACAGACGTACATTTACGGAGATGTAAATAATTAATCTCTAATCACTTTAGTACAAAATACATAAATTATTATGTTTAATCTCGTATCTTCGGAAAGCTTTAAAGCAGCTACTTAACTTACGTAATCCACAGCGCCAACCCTAGCAGTTGCAAGGCCTAGGGCAAATGTTAAATACATGGGGCACTTAAGCTTGGTGTGGTATCACAATCTGTCAGATCCCCACTCCAGTCCAAAGTTCCTCGCGACGATTAGGATTAACGCATTATTCAAGTGTCAGGTAAAATTACAAATAGATAAAAGAAAAATCTGGTGTGAAACACTCACACAACTTTCTCTTGTCAATACAAATAATGGGATTTACAGGTGAATATCCTACAAGGTCTAAAATTATAGTAGATGATATCGAACAAGTATCACAATGCAATTATTTAGGTTGTGACGTCGGAGTTGATCAAGATTTGGATATAAAGAAAAATCTGGTGTGAAGCACTCACACGACTTTCTCTTGCTAATGCAAATAATAAACAATATAACCTAATATTAGTAATAAAACATTAGAAAAACAAAAACTAACCTCAAAAAACATAACCTAATTTTAATCATGAGTGAAAGACGCAAAATGAAAATCTGCCTCAGATTGGTTTAAAAATACGGAAAATCACTATTTCTTGCTAAACTAGGCTCTGTAGAGAAAAAATGCTTATGAATAAAAGTTTTAATTTCCTATGAATTTGATTATATACACTTTGTCGTAAAATGCATACTAAGGCCGAAATCTTAATAAAATCGATTTTTCACACGTTTTCGTGAGAAAAAAACAGAAAATCGCTAATTACCGCTAAACTAAGCGGTACACAAAAAAATGTTTGACATAAAAGTTATAGGATTTTAAATTGTCTACAACTTTTATTGTATAAATTTTTGCGCTAAAATGCATATTAAAGCCGAAATCTAAAAAAAAAAACAATTTTTTTACGTGAAAACAGCCTTTTCAAGAATTTCAGCAGACATGACACCTACCCTATCTTGTAGAGCATAAAAATTTACGTAAACCAGGCGATTTTTAAAAAAATCGTTGGACCAGTTTTTGAGAAAATTACAAAAAAGTGAAAAATTACACGAATAAACTACTACTTCCGGTTGACCAATTTTGATGAAAATGTTCATGTCGGGTCCTCTAGTGGTACCTAACTTAAGTTTCAAGTTCGTACTATGCTCCGTTCTTGAGATATTCTGTTCATACACACACTCACACAGACCAATCGCTAAAAACATGTTTTTTGGGTTCAGGGGGTCTGAAAACGTGTAGATCCGGTGAAAACTCGATTTTGAAAAATAGACATGAAAACAATACTTTTCTTCCTATATATTCATACAGGCAAGAGAAAGAAAAAACATCTGGTGTGAAACAGTCACATAACTTTCTCTTGCCAATGCAAATTATGGTATTTGGGATTAATGGGATTTACTGGTGAATATCCTACAAGGTCTAAAATTATAGTAGATGATATCGAACAAGTATCACAATGCAATAATTTAGGTTGTGACATTGGAGTTGATCAAGATTTGGATATAAAGAAGAAAGAAAGCAAATTCCAAGCAGTGTACGGGAATATTAGAAGAACCCTCGACAGGAAAGCAAGAAAACAAACTCAGATAAAATTTTATTAGGTGATAGCTTCCTCAATCCTACTCTATGGAAGTGAGACATGGATTAGTACCAAACCACAGGAGAGTAGAGTACAGGGATGTAGCAAATTAGAATACTGGATTTCTTTAATTGAAGGAACAGGCGTACAAACACTAATCAAGTAAAAATATGGTATAGCAAGTAATGATACCAACCTTAATCATACGTGTGTGATATAATGATGTTTAAGCTTGTGTTTCCTTCTCTATGATAAAAAAATATAAATAATGTAGATATTTTAATGGCTATTTAAATATTTTATAATCTTTAAAACATGATGAACAGTAAATCCAAAGTGATAAAAATAAAATAAAATAAATAGTGTAAATCAACTGTGTTTGAATTTGGCTTCACGTTCAAAAAGGTTAAATACAATAGTGCAGTTAAATTTCAACCAATGAGATTATAATTAATAAATATAAATGCGCAAGTGAAGGAACAATGGAACATCGAAGGTTAATAGGAGCTGTTGAATTATATAAATCAACAAAACCACTTTTTATTTGAGGATGGTCTCAGATCATCAAGAAGAGTACATGAACTAAGAACCTCCAACAAGACAACAATACCGACGATCAAAAATGAACAGCATGGACAATCATAGTGGTAAAACCTTTTAATTTTAAAATAAACGATAAATAAACTATAAGATCTGTTAAATTAATATTACTTAAAAAAAAGAAAGGAATCAAATCATAAATCATTAAAAAATATATTTAATGTATTACTAAGTAAACTCTCATTTTTGTATCTTATTCTAAATTCTATATGATTAAATTTTGGTTTTCCCAGCATAACCTTAAAATTCTGTTTTTTTTATTTAACTCCATTTTTGGCTAGCTTAAATTTAGGGTAGTTAATTATTTGAAACGTGGGGCACATTACAGGGAGCAGAGATGCAATTCCTGTGAAGAACACCAGGTTGCAATCGTACGGACTAACTAAGAAATGAGGACATAAGAACGGAACTGGATGTTTACAACCTGAATGGGAAGATTGCAGAATATTGAAATCGATAGAGGGAGCACATAAAGAGAATGCCTGAGGGAAAGATCTCCTCAGTGTTTTACAATACAGATTGATGGGGAGGAGAGATGTTGGGAGGCCACGCAAAAGATGGCAATAATTCAATAGTACTTCTATTTCATATAATGAATTAATATAATAATTTCACTAACCTTCTTTTTAAACTGCGTCACCTTTATTTTATTCCTACTTACACGTGTTTCGGTGGATCCACCATCATCAGAGTAAATGAAAAATTGAAACTAAAAATTTTTTCATTTATTTAAAATTTACAGAAGATGATACATCTTCAGTCACTTGTATAAAACTGATTTAAAATTAATTTATTTTAATTTATCCCTTCTCATATTTACTGTAGTAAATATATATCTCATATTTACTATCTACAGTAAATATGAGGGGATAAATTAAAATAAATTAATTTTAAATCAGTTTTATACAAGTGACTGAAGATGTATCATCTTCTGTAAATTTTAAATAAATGAAAAAATTTTTAGTTTCAATTTTTCATTTACTCTGATGATGGTGGATCCACCGAAACACGTGTAAGTAGGAATAAAATAAAGGTGACGCAGTTTAAAAAGAAGGTTAGTGAAATTATTATATTAATTCATTATATGAAATAGAAATATTTCAAACTGCAGGATGCATTATAAAGATTTATTTTTGAATTCAATAGTATGTTGCTGTTGTGAGTTGGAACAGGCAGAAGCCTAATCCCTGATAGTGAGAAGAAGAAGACAAAGATAAAGACATTTGTTTATCTGTACAAAGTCGTCTCAGAAACTAGCAAACTGTTTTCAAAAATTTTCTTCCGCTGTTGGAAAGCTCAGAGCTTCCAAAGTAACAAACGATGGTTTTACGTAATTTTTAAATTCTGAATAAATCTGCGATTGATAAAAACGAAATATCTTTTATCTTTTTTTATAAATTGGCCGGCTCATTGGTGTAGTGGTTGGCACAACTGGCTTCTACGCCAGGGTCCCGGGTTCGATTCCCGGTCAGGTCTGGCATTTTTTCATCGCTCATTTTCATATATCATCATTTTCTACCATCTGCATTAGCAGAAATTACAAAATAATCAGACGTAAAACAGAAAAAATTTATGGATTACAATATAAATGATTACTTACCCCTCTTTTTGTTCCCATTTAAATTTTATAAATTTAAAACTTACAATCATTTCGATGGTACCACCTTCTTCAGAATATTTAAAAAAATAAAAATTCAGAATGTGCATTCCATTTTATCATATCAGTAAAAAAAAGTTTAAAAATATTTAATATCAGTAAAATTTATTTAAATTTACTGATGATTGAATGGAACGACCATTCTGAATTTAATTTTTTTTAAATTACTCTTAAGAAGGTGGTACCACCGAAATGACTGTAAGGTTTTAAATATAACAACTTAATAGTAACCAAAAATGAGGTAAGAAATAATCATTTATATTCTAATTTATAAATTAAATGGTTGACAGGTTGCATTAGAAGAATTTGTTTACCTTATTTGTTCGGTTACAGTTAGTTCTTTATTAGTATACAATAAAGAATTGTATTATGCAGCCCGATTTCAGGTATGGTATAGTATTACCATACAATATACTCTTTACTTAGGTTACCTCTCCTTTCTCTAAAATTTTTGCAAATCATTTTAAAAGTTATCCAAAAAAATAATATCACAACTACATAGAAAATCACAAATGTAAATGTTTGAAAAATCTAAGCAATCATACAATATTTAAAAAAATAAATAATTTTATCTACTTTTTCTTATACCATGTACTCATTTATTTCTTTTCGTTCCTTGATTATTTATAAAGATGTCAACAAAATTTCTGTTATCAGTACCAATTGGTTTAATTTTTTTCTTTATTTATTTATTTAACGTCGCATCAACTACAGTGGTCATTAGCGACGACGTTGGGTTGTAACTGTGAAGGATGAAATTATTTTTTTGTAACGTATGAAAATATGCCGTGCCTGAGTGGGATTCGAACCCAAGATTGCATGATGAGAGGTGAGCACGTTACCAACTACGCCAATGCGGCCAGCATTATTTAATTTGTTAAGTCATGATTTAGCATTTAACTTGCAAGGTGAGAAGTAACCTTGTTTACCAAACTAACCGGGATAAATGGTAATCCGGAAAATCAAAAATCCGGATAATATGAGTAATAAGAAAAACAAATCCTAAAATAAGCAAACATACGATAAAAATAACGATAAAAAACTATGTTTTGTAACAAAATTACATAAAATTGTTTAAAAGACATTAAAAAATAACTTTTCACATCATTTCTTAACAAAGAACTAGTCCACTGTCTTCTGTTTCAAAAACATGTGTTTGGTGGTAGAAGCATGGTCACGCAACGATTTAACAAATTAATAGTTCAGCTGTACATCTGCCAGCTGTACAATCTATACAAGAACTGTACATTTAATCAAAATAAAAAACAAATATTTGGTGTACTTATGGTATGGCTACTAAATAACAAGACTGATGTAAAAATTTTTATTTTTATTTTATACATAATCACTTATTGTCACCTTCAATATACACTCCTTCTCTATTCCTGCAATGCTCCATGCAAATTTTCCATTGTTGGAAACAGTGCTGGAAGTCATCTTCAGTCACTCCTTTTTTCCTTACTCTTTGACATAGTTTAGAAAGTACCTTAAGGTAGTAATACTGATTAATTGTTTGAGCTTCAGGAACCCAGTGAAGGTACACAATCCAATGGGTATAAAAAAAAACAATCATCATTGCTTTAAATTTTGACTTGCTCATTCGAGCTTTTTTGGCTCTTTGTGAAGTTCGGCTCTTCCAGTGCATAGATAGGTGATTCATTTCTGAGTCATAAGTAAAAAACCACATTTCATCACATGTTATTATCTTCTACCCTAAGGTGAAATCTGCATTAAAAGGGACAAGATTTGAGTCTGTGGAAACTGTAAGAGAGAAAGCGGCAAGTGTCCTGAAGGAGCTGACAGAAGATGACTTCCAGTGCTGTTTCCAACAATTGAAAATTCGCATGGAGCGTTGTAGGGATTGAGAAGGAGTGCTATTGAAGGTGACAATAAGTGATTATGTATAAAATAAAAATAAAATTTTGTTACATCAGTCTTGTTATTTAATAGCCACACCTCGTATACGTTCTTGCTATCATAGTTAAAAATTATTAACTACATGAACACTAAATTAAAAAAGTCTAGAAATTTAAACCGGATTATTTGGACATCCAGATCAACAAAGTTTTACTATATTAAAAAACAAATAAATTTCATTTATTTTTTTCATATACCAAAAACTCATTTATTTCTCTCCTTCCCTTGATCATTCCAACTGATGTCAACAAAATTCCTTTAATCATTACTAATTGGTTTTATATATTAAATCATGATTTTGCTTTAAACAAGTAAGATTATGTGAAAAGTTAAATACTTTAAGTTTGTTGTGTTTAGGTTATCAGCCAAAAAGCTGGTTTGAACCTGTAGAGGTTTTACTAAGTAAAACGAGGAGTGAGGTGGTTTACCATTGCCTTCCTCACTGAGTGGAAAAGTATGCTTATCAGCATGCCCGGCCCTCTGAAAAGCACATATCTTCCACTCTGCAAATAACACCTTCACTTCATTCACCACAGGGTCTGGCTGTATAATGAAATTCATTACTTTCAGAGGAAATAACTCTGATTAGTGTCTTTTACACCTCTACCTCTTCTGTTCTTAAATGATTCAGTCATTTAATTGGCTGACTATGTGACAAGAAACAGAACTATTTATTTTAGCCCTGCAACTAACAGATTGAGTGTAAAAAATTTGACACTCCACCTGTCTGTTATGGGCAGACTTTAAGTTTAATCTGCTGTAAAACACATTGAGCATCGTTTAATATATATAAAATATCAAGTTCGACTAAACAAAACATAACCAAAATTTAGAGATTGGTTATAGATGTCAAAACCTAGTTCATGTTAGAAAAACACTTATAAAAATTTATAAACAAGCAGTGTCATTCTGAAATGAAAGAATTTAGTTTATAAAATCATAATAAACAGAAGAAGCAACTAACTGTATTTTAAAAAATTTAAAGATAACTTAAAGATAACGTACGTGAAATACTATCTTCAAGCAACATTTTAACGTTTATTAAGAAAGCTTTTAATAAAGATGATAAAGTAAGAATTGAATTGAAGCTAAATATTTTAGATCCCAGTACTAAATTTCACTGAAAAATGTTGATTCAATGATTTTTATCGAATAAAATAAATTTGAGACAGTCAAGTACTGAGCTGAGACAGTAGTTAAAATGAGAAATCTATTCTACAGTGAACTGAAATAGTTATCTACTTTAAGACACTTTAATTTTAATTGGAATAAAAATCAATAAATAACCTTACTAATTCTAAACTGAAATTCGGAATATTATACAGGGTACCCCACAAGTAATCTGACATACTTTTCAGGTGTTTTCCTCTCATAAAAATAATGGAAAAAGTTCATCTAAACATACTTTCGGAATCGCTTCAGAAGCGATTTACAGCAGGTGAAAATGTTCGTTCGGGTTTCAGTTCCTTCACAGAAATGTTAAGTGTTAAATTAAGCTGTGAAACAAAACAGATTATATGTAAAATTTAATAAAACCAGTCCCAGACCTGTATAGGTCATTTGTTCTAGCTAGAAGCTCTCCCTCCAACCCTCTGTGCCGCTGAGCTGTTCTGTTTAGTGGTGGGGGAAGCACCTCGTAGTTGTAAAAGTAGATACAGGTAGAAAGAGAGGGAATGATCATTAAGTGAGAAGGAGACAACACTTGCCCCTTGAAACTATCCCTACTCTACCTACTCGCCCTCCCCTTACAAGCTTCTTCCTAAAACAAACGTACTATAGCTAGAGTAGTTTTTGAGATATCTAACAAAATACAACAATTTGGTCTCGCAAAATTGTTTTCTTTAAAGTTTGAAGTACATTAACTTTGTTAAAATTGAAATATATATTTCTAACCACCAGACTATGGTAACAGAAAACACTTACCAATGTTTGTAGCACTTTCGTGTATCTTGTACACATCTTCAGTAAATTAAAATTCTTTAAAAACAATTTTCACATCAAAATTTAAAACTTTCTACTCCTACCATGGTAGATAAGGAATCATTCCTTATCTAGGAAGTTTTAAATTTTGATTAAATTTTTTTGTTTTATTTGATTAAATTGTAAATTTTGATGGAGTAGGAGTTTTAAATTTTAATGTAAAATTTTTTATTTACTGAAGATGTGTACAAGATCCACGAAAGCACTATAAACATTGGTAAGTGTTTTCTGTTACCGTATTCTGGTAGTTCGAAATATATATATCAATTGTAAATAATACCGCTGTTTATAATCCTACATTGAATGTTCAATAAAATAATAATAATAAAAATAACTTTGTTAAACAGGTAACAAACATGTAAACTTTTTAAACAAAACTTGTAGAGAATTTAATTTTGAAGAGAATGATGTAAAATAGACCAATAAAAAACAAACTCAAAGTATTGAAAATTGGATTTTTATTATACTGTAGAAAACAGTTTTTCGAGACCAAATTTGGTGTATTTTATCAGACATTTCAAAAATTACTCTAGCTACAAATCTGGGACCAGTTTTATTAAATTTTACATAATATCTGTTTAGTTTCACAACTTAATTAGGTAATGCTCAACATTTCTGTGGGGGAACTGAAATCTGAATGAAAATTTTTGCCAGCTGTAACTCGCTTCCGAAGTGATTCTGGGCGTATGTTTATATGAACTTTTTTCATTAATTTGATGATAGGATTACACCTAAGGAGTAAAACACATTACTCGGGTGACACCCTGAATAACATTTCAATGTGCACATATACAAAGTAAAAAACCTACTGTCAAAAAAAATAAATAAAAATAATGAATATTATAGAATTCATATGACCTAACTAAAAGGACTTGTTATGCTGAACTTGCACAAGTGTAGTCAACAACAAAAAAATGGTAGTTATCCCACGATTTAATGAATTCACAGTTTACAGAGACACATAACATTATTTACAAAAATGAATAACTGAAATATTGCAAAAAATCGTGTTTTATCAAAAACCAATTAAATTAATTATTCATAAAAAAGATAACGTGTACGTCCTATGAACCATAATACACTAATATTTGGCGAAACAATTTTTCAAATCATGCAATTGTAATATTTTCAATAATTTAAATTCAATTGGTAAACATTGATTGCAAACAAAACAAATTGCATTTATGTTTGAGTTATCACTAATTTGTTTTCGGTGATTTCATGCTACCTAATGACGCACGCCGACGAAAAACAATACGACCAAAAGAAAATGATCGCTCAAAATATTTCAAATACATAATTCAAATAATAAACAAACGTGATGCGTTTGAATACAAAATTAAACTCGATAACGCGGGTCATAATTGTTTTGTTTTGGCGGGGACAAGTCGCGCCTAAACATGAATATCCGTAAAAATATTATTTGTAAATAAGATTATTAATCAAAAATTTATTTTACTTACCAAATGAAGTACGGAGTTAACAAGATCCCGGTTAGACACCTGTCCCACCTTTATAAATGCAGTAAGCAATCCAAACTTTAAATTATCTTCCATAGCGATTCGAACAACCTCTTCAGGTCGTTTAATTTCACTGTGTGGCGGGGCTTTAACGTCCCCCATTGTTAAGGATTTAATGTTATACTTGCACTAAAAACATAAGAAACATACACTTCACATTAATGTACAGAAAACATCGAATTCAATAGTCAACATGAGACATACCGATAACACTATCTGCCATATTGAAAACTGACAGCCTGGGCAGTTTAGCCAACATTAGATAGCTGAAATATACAATCATTTCAGTGATAAAAACAACTGTCATAATCTCATTCAACCATGACAATTATAATGCACTGATTCATAATTAAATAATTCAAACAAATGAATAAAAATGTTAAAATTTGAATGCTTCTAATTTATTAAGGTATTGCATGCAGACATCCAACAATATTTAAACATAAATTACAGCACCGGAATAAGTTATAAATCCCGTTATTCAATAAATTTACAACTAATACGTTATTTAAATAAGCTAGAACTTCTAGACTATCAAATTCCTTTCACACGTAATCGAAGTACAAAATTTTCCGGGCAAATATTAACCAATACGTTGAACTTATGTATGATGAAACATAACAATAAAAAAATAGAATGTTACTAATTTCGTGATCATTCATTAATAAAAGAAATAAATGTATGGTTTACTTTATTAGAATCTTTGAGTATTACGTTTTATAGGTATGACTGTATTGAATAAAGATAATTTAAAATTTATCTTCGGTGACGTAATCTAACAGCTTTTGTTTAGTCTGCTTCTCTGCTGTTTGTTATTCATTCTGTGCGGGATTCTTACGCGGAACGTTTGTTTAGAAGTGCTTTTAATGGGAAAAATGGCTGCTGTTGACGTTGAACGGGTATGTATTTACTTATCCATTATTTCTAAATATTATTACTTTAGAATACAAGTAACTATCCATCATCATTACAAAAATTAAACTGTTTTATTTGTTGAAATTATAAAACTGATTTAAATTCGGTTGAAAATGACTCATAACTTAATATTGGGCGTTGGTTAAATGTCAGGAACCAGATGAAAGACGATTAAAATTTTGTAGTACCTTATTAATTGTGATCAGATGAATAGACTAATGTAATGAACATTTTGTGTTTTTGTTTTTATTTTATTTGTTATAATCGTGTAAAATGTTATAATGAGTCTTAACAGCGGTACTTAAAATGCATCATGATAGCGGTACATTACATTTTTAACATTGTTTTCCAAAATTAAAATGTAGTATGCATATTTACTTAAAAATATTTTGAAAAAAAGATAGGAATGGTTAATTATACAGTGTTTACTTTCTCTGAAAGCTGATATGTTACAATATTGGTAGGTGAAAGTGGTTTTATGTAAATAAACTTGAAATGAGGTTATGTTGACATTTCCTTTGAGATTAGTTTCTCTATTTTTGAGAATTGTTAATAGTTGTTTGTAAGAGTGTTGTTTTGACTTAAGCTAGTGTTTTAAAACATTTCTTGTGATTATTTATCTGTTAGTGCAGTATTGGAATCTTTAAAATGCGAATCCAGGTAATTTATTTCATATGGGGGTTTTTTTTAGCAAGTGTGGGTACTTATAATTTGAAAAAAAGAAGAAATGATTTTATGTTGTAATTTATTGTATTTTTTCAATTTATTAGTTGGTTTACAATTATTCTTTGCTAAGAATAAGTCATTTATGTATGTGTTATAAGAAAGTAAGTCGGTTGGAATCTAGTGTAAATCATTTTTAAAGAGTAATGATTGCTACATTCAACTTTAATTTTGTGAAGAAAAAGTTTATTTATGCATAATCTTACCTATATATTTATTAAGTTACCCTTGAATTGGAAAGTAAAGTGAACTAAAACCCATAATGAGATATGCATTGGAATTTCATTTGTAACATAATCACATTTTTTTGACCAGTGGCCTATAATTTAAAAAAATATAAACTAAAAGTCATCATATGAATATAATAATGGAGTTATAAGTCATTCTATATAAAATTTAGCAATCCTGTAATTACACGATTATACTGTTTTTAGTGAATTTTTTTTGTATCATCACTTTAAAGTTTGTTTCAAATATCATCAAAATGTATGGAAACCTGATTTATTTTACTTTAATTGCACATACCTATTCTTTTCACCATGTAAAGTATCTTAATCTGTTGTAAAACAGTTGGTTGAACTAATCAGAATAAGTGCAGTGTTATTGTTAATTCATTGCGCAACCAACAAAAAATAGTCCCGTTGAAAATTCGTAGTCCTATTGTATTTGTAATAGTAAAATGTTATTTATTGAAGTTTTCAGTACCTTGAAATTACTTCTTATATACATATAAATCTCTATAATGGAATTGAAGGGATAGTGAGGTTCCAATGCTATAAAGAGAGTTCTGTTATAGAGAAAGCGAGTAATTAATGGTGGGAGAGAAGTTGGAACTAATTTTTCTGTACTAAAAACTCATATGTGAATGGATGCAATAAGTTTAACTTTGAAAAACTACTGAATAGATTACTTTATAACGAATGTTCATCACAGTAGATTACTTCAATACAGTGAGATATTTAAATTACTTAACTAAAATGTAGGTTATTAAGTTAAATTTGGATACAATCAGCTGGTTTTATTAGATGTTATGTCTCTAATTTTGAACAACAGAATTTCACTTTTCATATTGAACTTTTTTCAATAATCGTTCATACAGTACCTAACGTAATAGATAGCCTAAAATTAATTAGCACTGGAACTCATTTTTCACTGAACAGTCATAGACATTCATACATTTATAATCTCATAAAACGTAGGTTACGCAAACACAAAAAAACGCAGTACAGTATATATTATTTTTTCGTTATTAAGGAAACTATGACAGTACAGTAAATTTCATAAAATAAGTTGTAATTTTTGTTTGTTGGTTTTCAATTCGTAAAATGTGTCTTTAATATCATTTTCAATGTTTAAAACTTGTAAATTTTTATCTACATTGTGGCAATGATACGTGGAAACAATACGAATTGTATCTAGTGCCTGTTTACTTGACGGTGTCAAGTAAACTAATAGTAAGTTAATGGTGTTAAGTAAACTAATGGTGTCAGTGTATAGCTAATGAACAGCATGAAGCTAACTGTAGTGCTGTGGCGGCATTTGAACGAAACTGTATTTACTTTCCGAACTTGTCTTACATTGTTTCTATTGTACGAGGGTCATTCGTAAAGTAAGGTCCGTTTTTGTATAAAAAAATTAAACACAACAGATTTGATCAAAAAAAACCTTGTTTTATTTAATTCCTGACGTCTTAATCTATTTTTCTGCATAGTTTCCATTTTTTTTAAACATTTATCATAACGTTCTACAAGCTTTTGAATACCAGTGTCGTAGAACTCTGCCGCCTGCGAATATAACCAGTCGTGAACAGCTTCTTTCACCTCGTCATCAGAGTTGAAGCGCTTACCGCCGAGAAACTCCTTCAGGTAGCGAAACAAGTGAAAGTCGCTTGGCGCCAAGCCGTGAATCGCCGATTTTCACGAATCTTTTCTTCAATGGCTTTGACCAAATCTTCCGTGATCACTGATGGTCGGCCAGATCGCGGTTCATCATGGACATTGTCTCTTCCCTCCTTGAAAGCTCTCACCCACTTGCGCACTTTACTGTCACTCATTGCATTAGGGCCATACACTTCACTTATTTGTCGATGAATATCTACTGCACAAATGTTCCTTGCTATCAAAAAACGAATCACTGACCGTATTTCGCAGTCGGCGGGATGATCAATTGTCTTAAACATCTTAAAGATGCACAGTAAACAGCACACAACAAAGATACTACTGCAAATAGCGTCGTTTCATACGCAAGGCATGCTGGGAGTCGTCGCGCGTTGCGCTGTTCGCTCGCCGTGTGGCTAGTTACCGCGATTCGGACCTTACTTTACGAATGACCCTGGTACTAGAGTATTTTTCGATATTTAACTAGTCTGTTTTTTTTATAGGTTGAGAATAACATCCGAACACTGAAACTATCAGGCCGTGTTGGCTTTGATAGTTTACCCGATCAACTGGTCAGTAAATCTGTTCAAAATGGATTCATATTCAACATTCTTTGTATTGGTAAGTTTTTGAATCGTCAGTAGATCTTTTGATATTTATAATTTTTTACTTTCTCTTGCCTATATGAATATATAGGAAGGAAAGTATTGTTTTCATGTCGATTTTTAGAAATCGAGTTTTCACCGGATCTATACTTTTTCAGACTCCCTGAACCCAAAAAACATGTTTTTAGCGATTGGTCTGTGTGTGTGTGTGTGTGTTCAGGCTGTTTTTACGTAAAAAAGTGTTTTTTAAAGATTACGGCTTTAATATGTATCATAGCGCAAAAATTTATATATTGAAAAATATAGAGAATTTAAAGTTCTACAACTTTTATTTCAAACATTTTATTGTATAACGCTTAATTTAGCGGTAATTAGCGATTTTCGGTTTTTTTCTCACGAAAAATCGATTTTTTAAGATTTCTGCCTTAGTATGCATTTTATGACAGAAGTGTATATAATCGAATTTATAGAAAATTAAAAGATCTACAACTTTTATTTAGAGCATTTTTCTCTACAGAGCCTAGTTTAGCTTGAAAGAGTGATTTTCCATATTTTTAAGCCAAACAGGTCGATTTTCATTGTCCGTCTTTCACTCACGATTAAAATAAGGTTATGTTTATTGAGGTTAGTGTTTTGTTTATTTCTAATGTTTTATTGCTAAAATTAGGTTATATTGTTAATCATTTGCATTGGCAAGAGAAAGTTGTGTGAGTGTTTCACACCAGATTTTTGTAATTCTAAGTAAGTTTCTTTTAGTTGGAAAGTGCTTGGCTGATGTTCTATATTAAGGTCCAGCTGGTTTTTGTTGTTGGCAATCTTTGAACGAGGGTAAATCAGATATAAATGGGATTTTATTTTTAAAAATAATTTATTCATTGAAAAATAAAAGGCAAATTAAATTTATTTTTCTACGTAATTCCAGCTTTCGAAATACACTTTTTCTAGCAAGAAGGAAGGTTTTTTGTCCCTCCATCATAGAGTGAAGCTGGTTGTGTCAGGAGCCAACTACACGCAAATCCCTCCACGCTTTCCTAGTGGTTCGTTAACTCTTAACAGATGGATAACCTATTTTTGTTAGGTGACGAGTGTACAAGTACTCAACAGTTTGTGTAATAGTACAGGTCAACTTACGGGCATACCTGTAAACATTATAGTTAAATTGTAGTTGAATGTATGCGGAAGAAAGTAAGCTATTTACAAAGACAATCAGGTTAGTGGGAAATTTTCTATTGATTTGTGAATGCTGGGATACCACTCTATTCCGTTTTTTTTTTTGTTTTTTTTAAGAAAACTGTGAAGGTCATATCTCATTTAAAAATAAGAGTTGTAACCGCGTTTGAAAGCTTGAATGGTAAAGTTAGGTAAATTTTTCAATGGTGCTATTATAGCAAAACCGGTTGCATTGAATATGACCTGTAAAAGGGAATAAACGCTCAGAAATTCCTAGAATAGCCTATTTTCAGACATTCTTCACAATGGAACTAAAGTGTTCTAATATTATATTTTATAATTTTTTCTACATGCTTGTGTTCACAAAATTCCATGCTTTCATATAATAACATATGTCATATAAATAATTTTAGGAATGGGTAAATGATATCAGCTCAAAGAGAGACATTTTACCACAGAATCCATATTCACTTGACTCTTACATACGCTTGAATAGCCATATATAATGTGGTAAGCATGGGCGTTTGATATATCGTATTTTTATATCCGTGCACGAATGTTTTTGTCTGAGGGCAGTAATCATGTTCCTATTTTCCACTAATTTTCATCCTTCTTGAACTCTTTATGCCAGGCAAACACATGAATTATTGTCAGTGTTTGGTTTCTGAACTGGGCAGCCAATGTCTGAAAAATTTCTGTCCCTTGGACTCCTTCACGAGCAAGAAATTTTATAATTATGCGTTGCATACTGGGCGGGTACCCTTGCTGCTTTGATTTCTTAAGCGCTATTGACCAGTTCTTTGAGAGTGTGTGAAATGGTCGGCTTTCCCAACTCTTTAATGACCCTACCTAAGCATACTAGAAGCAAGGGCTCAGTCCTGCCAACTGTAGACGCTCAGGAACAAAAAAATCTCATTTATATTTGATTTACCCTCGTATTGTAAGCTGAGTCCCTTCCTTTTTCCAAATAAGACACTACACTGATTAAGGGGATGAAGTGTTTAATATTACTAGCAACTGCGCATACCATGTTCATTTAGTACAGAGTTGCATAAGTTGAGAGTTAAAAATATCAATCATTGTTGTTAAACAAATTACATGAATATGGCGACAGAAGAGCTAATCTACAGAAAAATAATAAGGATTATTAAAATAATAATAATATTATTACACAAAATAACACAAAATATGGTATAATTAACAGAAAGCCACACTTCAAATATCTAGGTGAATTTATAGAGCCCACAGGAGCAGAGGAGATATCGCAGGTTAACAGGTTACAAAAGACCAAAAGAGCACTGTGGATGATACAGAACTTATATAACAAGAAGTCGATGTCAAGAAACACCAAGATCCACCACTACAACACAGTTATCAAACCCGCTTTCCTGTATGCAAGTGAGACACTAACATTAAATAAGAAACACGAGCTGGAAGACATAAAAAAAGAAGAAAGGAAAATAATCCGAAAGATCCTTGGTGCTAGGCAAACGGAAAACGGGTTCAGATTACAACCAAACCAGACCGTAGAAGAGTTCTCAAATATAGAAGCTGACGTTAGAAAGAGACATATGAAATTCTTTGGACACATAAAGCGGTTACCAGAAAATAGGCTAACAAGAAAAATATTGGAGTATACAACGTCTCTCAAAAAAATGCCACCGTGGATAAGTGAAATCTATAAAGATCTCAGGAAAGCGAAAATAACAGAACAAGACATCGCAGATAGGAACATATTTAGGAACAAGGTGGACAGATGGGACATAGAGCCAGAGCAGCCAGAGCAGAAGCAGCACAGGCCAAAGTGGTCAGAAGAAAGGAAACAGGCTTTCTCAAAACGGATGCGAGAGTACTGGGTGGACAAAAAGAACAGCAAGAAAAAAAAATGATTCAGTTTGCTTATCGCCTTCCTTTAAGGGAGAATACGCTAATAATAATAATAATATTATTAAAAAATAATCAGGATGCAAGTCAGTTACCAAATGTTGGTGGATAAGAACTTATTAAGTTAGTAAGTTTCTATTTTTGTTGCTGTATTTTGTAGGGTAACCTTTTAAGTGAAACCTCAACGTAATCTTAACTTTTAAATGTGTCCTAAATCTATGGGCTTATCAAATATCATTTGCCAGTGTTTCTAAATTTAAACCCATGGGAATAACCAACCTTTCCAACTATACTTTTCACCTGAATGTAATAACATTTGATTTTCTGTTATCATTATTTAAAGTGTTTACACTATTATTTGATTAATAAATAAGATAATAATAGTTGTGTGATTAATACCTTAAATATCTGATATTCTAGAGAATTATTTTTTTGTATAAAATCGTGTAATGTCCTTAATAAACTTAAAGGGTAGGCCTATATTGATTGTAAAAACCGTTGAATAAAAAGGTCATTGTTTTGGACATCTGCCATTTCTCTTGTTACTGAACCCACAGTATTGTTTTAAAGATATTATTAAATTCTTTGGTAGATTTTTGTAAAGAGAATATTGGAACGAATTTTTTATACTTTTTTCATTAATATTTGTTACATCAACTGCTTGGTTATTGTAGATTATAGACTTCAGTTGGTTGTTGATTGTCGGTGAGTTTATAATAATTTTCTAGGCCAGGAATGAAATTCAGGATTATCTCCTTGGTGGCTTAGCATGCTACTGCGCCACATGATCTGTACAATTATATAAATTACATTAATCCCTCGGTATCCACAGGGATTACGTTCTGGAGAGTTACCGCGGTTCGTAAAACCAAGGATAATGATACCTTATATGAACGAAAAGATGGGGGTTAGATTCTGAAGGAAAAGTCCTGTAGTCGTTTTAAGTGTTTAATAGTTTTAGAAACATTTTACCATAATTATTATCTACGAATATTTAATAAATACAGTGCTGTATGCATAAAAAATTTAAGTTGCTTTAAAATAGTTAGTTATGGCTGTTTGCTTCTTCTTTTCAAACTCCTTGTGGACTTCTTTGTATGGTATCATCAGCTCCTGGAGTCCTGTTTTGAATTGAAGGGCCCTTTCCATGACGGGATTCATCTCCAACACATGATCAGTGAGCTGCGTTACTATGCTGAGGATCTCTTTGATGGTTTGTGAAGAAATGCTTGGCTTCGTTTCAGGATCGTCAAATAAACAAAGAACTGTACGTACGAACGAAGAAGTTAAGGCTTACACATGGAGGAAAACGTACAGAGAAATGACAGTATGGCACCTGGGCGTACGTATAGTGGTTCGGGGTGGAGGTTGTACAGGTGGGGCCCGGTACCCAATGACGCGCTCACTACGTACAGTAGGTGGAAATCTAGCTTGGCTCATGGTGGCCATTGCCATACTAGTGTGTGACTCAACATGATACGAACGCCAAAACATTTATTCAAACACGTAGGGTGACGCATGTTTTCGGAATTGTATGAGTTCCCCACCTCCCACCAATTATGGTGTACACAAGGTGAGATTACATATGTATTATAAGGTTTTAGGCCCATGGACAAAGTCCGTGGGTAACCGAAACCCGCAGATACCAAGGGATTACTTTACTAGCTAAAATACCTGTTCTTCGAACGGTTTTCTTGGTGCAGTGGAAGGTCAGTTGGGATACCGAGTACGACCCCTGTCAGATCTGATATTCTTTAATCATTCATTATTAGCTATCTTCTTTCAATGTCAGGATTATTATTAATAAACAAAAAAATAGTTTGACGTAAAATGAAAGCGAGATCTTGGTGTTCTTAAATTAAGATACGTGGTGCATTATTATTTTCAGATCCGTAGTTAATTTTTAATTTCCAACAATAATGATTTTTAGTGAATGTGAATTAGCCTTTATTGAGATATGATATTATGACTCAATGTATTCATATTAACTCAATGATCTATTGAGATGCTAACTTAATTAAGTTCACCAACAGACTCAGCCTCGCAAAATTGTGAGTGTCTTTCCCTATCAGCCTTAAGGTGATTAGAAGGGCTTCAGAGCATTCACTTCTGCAAATAGAAGCCTGACGGACCTGTTGAGATGCTAATCGTAGCTCATGTTCTTCGATAGACTCTGCCTCGCATAGTTGTGAGTGTTTCTACCTGTCAGCCTCCAGGCGACCAGAACGGATTTCAGAGCTTTCACTTCTACAGATAGAAGCCTGGTGGACTCGCTGAAACACCAGTCGTTCACATTGTTCTACGAGTTCAATTGGGCGGGAACCAAATTGCTTCTCTCGATTTGTTTTTAACTTTGGTGTAGTAGCTTCTTGGCTTTCGTTAGCCGTGTTTAATTTTGGCATGTCTTGTAAGTTTGATCGAGCATGACCTCTTCCGCGAATGCATAATTATCTTTGAAATAACAAAAAAAAGTAGTGTATTACGGAGTTAAAAAATGTGTAGGAGTAAAGAAAACGAACTAAATAAGGTTGCCAGTACTTCAAAAAACTTCAAAATCTGTTAAAAATAAAGGGAATAAGATGAAACGCAATGTTGGTTGGCCTGGGTCTGTACAAGGGTAAACCTCATTTACATGTCATATAAATCATCCTGATCTCATTCGGTCTTGGGGTTGCTTATTGTTCTGAACTGAACAAATTGTGCAACATACAAATTAGGGATTGAAATTTTTTTTTTGAATATAAGTTTAATTAATCGGGGGACTGCTAAGTAAATAAAATAAAACAGAATATAATTAAAAATGATTAAGTATGAAATTTAAATGAAGTAAACTGCCTAGGGAATGTAGGTCCTTCGACTCGATGACGCTTGAATCAAAACACTTTAGTAAACTTAAAGAGCCAATAGGCTGTAATATATTATTGTTTACTTTCTAGTGCTTTTTTTTAACTTTTTTTGTGTCAGGGTTTTTTTTTGATAATATAGTAACACCATGAAAAGTTTTGTTAATTTATAATTTTTATTCGTTAAATTACTATTTTACCTGCCATGATTTTTTGTGTTATGAATTGATGACAAATTAATGAGTTATATTTTCCAGGTGAAACCGGTTTGGGTAAATCGACTCTAATGGATTCTTTATTCAATACCAGTTTTGAATCTACACCAAGTCCTCATACGTTACCATCTGTAAAATTGAAAGCACATACCTACGAGTTACAAGAAAGTAATGTTAGATTAAAGGTATGTATATCTTTAAAAGTATATGGTTATTAGTAAGCCGTGTTGTGTTCAGCTAACCATTTTGCTTGTTGATGAGACAAATTAGTAATGGGTTTTAACTTTTTCCTTACTTGGATGTACAAGGGCTAATCTTTTTTAATCTCTGAAAGGACATAAATAAAAGTCAAGTGAGTATAAAAAAGGTTGGTCTAGTGGTAAATTCTTTGCTGCGATTCGGCTGATTTTCAGAGACGAAGGTTCCATGGTTCAAATCCTAGTAAATTTAGTTGCTTTTATATGGATTTGAATACTAGACAATGGTTACCAGAGTACTTTGAGGGTTGGGGTTCAATTAAACATACTTGCTTCTCAGGAATGCTTATCATGGGCCTGAGTCTGTACAAGACTACACGTCATCCTTATCTCATTGGGTCATGGGGTTGCTTATTGTTCTAAATAAAAGTATGAATAGATTGTAATGTACACACATTAGGATTAAAAAAAATCACTGCTAAAACTTTAATACGAGGCGTATTTTTAAAGTAAGTACCGTTTGAAAATAAAAAAAAAATAAAAGGAAATTTGCAAAAACTAATTTTATTTTCGGAATCTACATACTTTTATCTATTTTTCTACATAGTTTCCAAGTTTTTGTAAACACTTATCATATCGCATAACTAAATTTTGGAAACCTTCTTCATAAAAACTTGCCGCCTGCTGTGATAACCAAGAATTCACGGCCGTTTTCAATTCGTCGTCATCGTCATAACGGCTGCCGCCCAAGTGATGTTTCAGATGACGGAAGAGATGAAAGTCGCTCGGCGCAAGGTCAGGGCTGTAGGGTGGGTGGTCCAAAACTTCCCAGCCAAAAGAGTCCAATGCAGCTCGGGTCTGAGCGGCAGTGTGAGGCCGCTCGAGAGAGTTCAAAAGACTCGACAGTTTCTTGAATTTTCTGACACGTTATGACGAAAACGGTGACGATATGCTGAGTCGGATCGTAACTGGAGACGAAACGTGGATTTCGCATTTCACTCCCGAATCGAAACAACAAAGCATGGATTGGAGACACACGCACTCTCCCGTAAAGGTCAAAGCCAAAGGTCAAATCACAGCAGGCGGCAAGTTTTTATGAAGAAGGTTTCCAAAATTTAGTTGTGCGATATGATAAGTGTTTACAAAAACTTGGAAACTATGTAGAAAAATAGATAAAAGTATGTAGATTCCGAAAATAAAATTAGTTTTTGCAAATTTCCTTTTATTTTTTTTTTATTTTCAAACGGTACTTACTTTAAAAATACGCCTCGTACCATATTGACGTTAAAAAAAAAATTATATACCCCAGTGCCCTTATGTTTGCATACAGTATTTATGTTTTTTTATTATTCCTACTTTATTAAGTTATTTATTTTGTTTTTTCAAGTGTTTAAATAATGTAACACACAATACTCAAATATTAATATTTCTATTGTTATGTGAACAATACAAAAACTTCCTTTTTGTCAATCTCATTCTCATATTTGTAAAATAAAATTTTATTGAATCCTTTGTTATTCAATTATGATTCATTACTTATCGTATTTAGGCAATTGTCTCTTTTGTAAATTTTAATAATGCCTGTCCTGTTGATAAATAGTTGTACCATTTTAAACCATGTCACCACGTAACAAGTACCGGGTGGAACAAAAAAGAAATCAGTCAACTTGATTTTTAATCTTAATGTAAAAATATTTAATTTTTCACTGACCTGTTACAGCTGTTATATCACTTATTTTTACCTTTTTTATACAGGGCGTTTCAAAATGTTCTTCGGGGTTACGAAAATTCACTACAAAAAAACTATTCCACTTACCTAAATGAAAGCTGTACGTGCAGATGCAGGGATTCAAACAGTTTTTTTTAACATCTATAAATGTTCAATGTGTGCTCCTTTGGTGACACGGCATACGTCAACACGAAAGTCTAGCTCTTGCCAAACACGCCCTAACATGTCTCTTTCGATAGAGTTGACCGCATTGATTATGCGATCCTTCAGCTCAGCGATATCGTTCGGCATTGGTGGCTTGAAGACCTTGTCTTTCACATAGCCCCAGAGAAAGAAGTCACATGGCGTGAGGTCTGGTGATCTTGGTGGCCACAGCAAAAGTTGTTGGTCTTCCTCAGACGCGCGTCCTATCCAGCATCGAGGCAGTGTTGTGTTAAGGTACCGTCGAACCTCGTTATGAAAATGGGCAGGACAACCGTCTTGCTGGAAAATGAAGTCATTTAATAGCTGAGGCATAAGCCATAATTGCAACATGTCCAGGTACGTCATGCCGTTTACTGTCGTTTCTGCAAAAAAGAACGGCCCATACACTGCCTCACGAGAGATCGCGCAAAAAACGTTTACTTTCGGAGAATCCCTAACGTGTTCCACATAAGCGTGTGGGTTTTCACTTCCCCAAACTCGCACGTTACGACGATTTACTTTGCCGCTGATATGAAACGTAGCTTCATCGCTGAAAATTATCTTCTCTAGAAAACCTTCATCCAATGACACCTTTTGCTGTAACTCTAAACAAAAATGGAGCCTACGTGTTTTATCTCCATCAGATAGATGCTGCAGTAATTGAAGATGGTACGGTTTGAATAATAAACGTTTACGGAGAACTCGCCACACTGTTGTTTTCGGAATTCCTAACTCTCTGCCTGCAGACGCAGTCGATTTTGACGGGCTGCGAATAAAACTTGCACGCACACTGTCAACACTGGCATCTGAGGTTGATGGACGACCAGTTGATTTCCGCTTGCACAAGCAACCAGTTTCGCTGAATTGTTTGTACCATGCATGAATTGAATTGTCACTTGGTGGATCCTTATGAAATTTCAACCGAAACGCACGTTGCACAGTAATTACCGACTTTGACGAGTGAAATTCTAAGACACAAAACGACTTCTCGCTTCCCGTGGCAGCCATTTTCTCTACTGTCTACACCTAGCGGGCAGACGGTCAACTAACTGCCCAGTACCCGTGGAAAAAAACTGTTTGAATTGCTCTTTCGTACAGTACTTGTTTCATTCTTGTAAGTGGAATAGTTTTTTTGTAATGAATTTTCGTAACCCCGAAGAACATTTTGAAACGCCCTGTATAATCCTACTTTATACTGACATTTTTCAGTGGATCCATTATCATAAAAGTACACAAAACTGAAACTTAAAAATTTGTTAAATTTACAGGTATTGTATTTTCAGTAATTTATGTAAAACTGTTTAATTATTCAAATTTAACTTGATTCATATTCCAGGCAGATAGCAGCAGTCAATATTATTTCATAATTTTAAAATTTAATCTGTTCATTTAAAATATCTTGCCTCTTTTTATTTAAATGTTTGTATGTACAGAACATTTTTTTTTTAAATTTAATTTTTATATTTTATTATTACATGGTTCTGTTATACTGAAATGTTTGTGTAAGTTCGATTACCTGAGTGTAGCCATTCATTAGCAGTTTATCTGCAGACAACGGACTGTGAGTCTAACTGAAAATTTTTAACTGTCACCGGCCATAATCAGGCACTAATCAATTCTAATGACAGGCTTCATCTGCAGATACTGAACTCACAGATTGATAATTGCAGGCCAACTGTACACTCACCATGCAATTACAGTTCTGTCATCAGTTAAGTTTTGTAAATAGGTGTTGTTAAACGGTACATAAAAACGTTTTGGTAAAAAATTAAATAAAGAGTAGTTATGTATCCAAATAAGGAAAAATCTGGTGTGAAACACTCACACAACTTTCTCTTGCCAATGCAAATAATTAACAATAAACCTAACATTAGTATTAAAACATTAGAAATGAACAAAAACTAACCTCAAAAACATAACCTTATTTTAATCATGAGTGAATGATGCAAAATGACAATCGAACTCAGTTTGGCTTAAAAATACGGAAAATCACGCTTTCACGCTAAACTAGGCTCTGTAGAGAAAAATGCTCTAAACAAAAGTTGTAGATCTTTTAATTTTCTATAAATTTAATTATATACACTTTTGTCGTAAAATGCATACTAAGACCGAAATGTTAAAAAAATCGATTTTTCTCACGTTTTCGTGAGAAAAAAAACAGAAAATCGCAAATTACCGCTAAACTAAGCGTTATACAAAAAAATGTTTGAAACACAAGTTGTAGGTTTTTAAATTCTCTACAACTTTTATTATATAAGTTTTTGCGCTAAAATTTATATTAAAGCCGTAATCTTAAAAAAAAAACAACGTTTTTACGTGAAAACAGCCTCACCGAGAATTTCAGCAAACATGGCGCCTACCCTATCTTGTAGAGAATAAAAAATTGAGTAAAATAGGCGATTTTAAAAAAAATCGTAGGACCAGTTTTTGAGAAAATCGCAAAAAACTGAAAAAATATACGAATAAACTACTACTTCCGGTTGACCGATTTTGATGAAAATGTTCGTGTCGCGTCCGGTAGTGGTATGTAACTTAAGTTTCAAGTTTCAAGTTCGTACGATGTTCCGTTCTTGAGATATTCTGTTCACACACAGACACACACACAGACCAATCGCTAAAAACATGTTTTTTGGGTTCAGGGGGTCTGAAAACGTATAGATCCGGTGAAAACTCGATTTCGAAAAATCGACATGAAAACAATACTTTCCTTCCTATATATTCATATAGGCAAGAGAAAGTAAAAAGTTGCCGCTTTAGTAGTATCACTAACCTTAAATGCAAAAATGAGAAGACAGAAATAGTACTGGGTGAAAGATTGACTACTTAATGCATATGTCTCTGCTGAATTGAGTTATGAATTTCTGAAATGACGATTTAAAAAACTATTTATGAATGGATGACAGATGCTTTCAAAGACTGCTCAAGCATCACCGTATATTTCTAAAAATGATACAAAAATGAGGCCATGTATTAGTGCAGAAGAAAGGTTAGTTGCTGCATTAAGATAGTTAGCAACTGGGCGAAGTTTTGTAGATTTGAAATTTACACCATTCATTTCTCCTCAGGCTTTAGGAGTTGTAATACCAGAAACTTGTAAATATAACTTTTCATACACTTCGTCTTTTAAAAATTTATTTAAGTAGCACTTAGATTTTACTTTCCGTAAAGAAGGATGTTGCTGGTAAATGTCTATAAATTCCGTCAAAAAAGTTACAAATTTATCACTCATTTTGTATAATACAAAAATAAAACAAAAATCTCACTACAAAACTTTCAACGAGCCTAAAGATTTCAACTGCCGATCAGAACTGAAGTTATTAGCCCACACACATACAGATTTAAATGACAGTCCATCTAAACTGTAGGTCTCAACCTGTCCGCGAACTGTGTCTGTGGCGAGATTAAACTTCAGTTAATTGGCCTGCAGTTTATGGACTGCAGATAAACTGTGTAGTGAATGGTTACACTGATTCTTTGAGATAGTGTCAAGTTTGAACAAGTTGTGACTTGTCAGTTGGTTTCTAGAGCTGGAAGTGTTAGGTTATGTTCACCATGTCAATTGCACATCGTGGATTTCAAACAATGTGTTTTGCTTGAAGTTGAAAAAAGTGACAAAGAAGCTCATGAAATGTTAAAATTGGTGTATGGTGATAAAGTGGTATCTTTGAAGACTGTTACAAGTGATATGAGTGATTTAGAAGCAGAAGTGAGTCGATTGAAGATTAGCAACAGTTGGTACGCCCTTTGTCATTCTCAATTTCCTTTATATTATGTTTGTTTTGAAGTGTAAATTATCTGTTATGGTTCTCTTTTGATTTTGTTTCAGTTAACAATAGTTGATACCGTTGGTTATGGTGACCAGATCAACAAAGAAGACAGTTACCATGCCATTGTTGATTATATCGATGCTCAATTTGAAGCGTACCTGCAAGAAGAATTGAAAATAAAAAGATCGCTTAATAATTATCATGATACTCGCACTCATATCTGCTTGTATTTCATCTGTCCTACTGGCCATGGGTGTGTATTCTGTTGTCCAAATACCAATTATTAAATTTTTTTGTTTGTATATTTGGTTTTAACCCGTTGATCCTAGAGGTTGGGATCCCGGATTTGCCGCTATGCCGACGCACCATTGCAGTGAGGGAATGCCATGATGCTCCAAGGCATCAATCAGCCACGTGAACGATCTTACTTATTTGTTCATTTAAATATTTTTTTTGTCATCAGTCTCTCGACTGGTATGATGCATTTCTCCAAGCTGTTCTATCTTGCGCAAGTTGTTTCATATCTACATACCTCGAACACCCTACATCTTTTGTAATTTTTTTTAATATATTCTAACCTTTGCCTCCCCCTATAATACCGGATACTTGGTATACCAATACCTTGGTGTCTTAAGGTATGTCCCATTAGCCTATCCCTTCTTCTGGTAAGATGCTTCTATATACTTCTTTTTTCATCTACTTGCCTAATAACCTCTAAATTACTTATCTTGTCCACCCACCTAATCTTTAACATTTTCCTACAACACCACATTTCAAAAGCCTCTATCCTCTTCTTTTCTACAGCCCCTATCACCCTTGTTTCTCTCAGTTATAATACTACACTCCAAACATAGTGTTTTAAGAAATTTTCCCTAATCTGTAAATCAATGTTTGTAGTCATCAAAGGCTTTTCTAGCTTGAGTAATCCTACTTTTGATGTCCCTTATGCTTCTACAATCCTTTGTTACTTTACTCCCTAGATAGCAGAATTCCCCAACTTCCTGTAAGTTTTTGTTGCCTACTTTTAAATTTTCCATCTCTTCTAAACCATTCTTGCTGCTACACAATACTATCGTTTTGTTCTTATTAATTGTCATGAAGTAATCCTTTCTCATGATCTCATCCATTCCATTTAAGATATCTTCTAGTTGTTTCTTTGACTTGGCTAATACTACTATATCATCGGCGAATCTCAGCTTTTTTGTTTCTCCTTGAATTTTTATTTCTGTGTCAAATTTTTTCTTCACTTCATTTATAGCCTCTTCTATATACAAGTAAAAAAGTAGTGGTGACTGTGAACATTTGTATTGTATCTAAATATAGTACGGTATTATACGCATTTTTCATTTGTTGTGTAATAATTATAAAAGTACATACATATTTTATTATTGTATAATGTACAGTACGTAAGAAATTCAATATATAGAGGTTGCGAGTTCTCAAAGTAACAGAAATTACTTTTGAGTAATAATTAAACTATTTCTCTGTAAAAATGTATTACTTATGTAAATTTATTTCTTACGATGAATCTAGTATAATATCATTGTGTTCTTAGTTCTTTGAGATAGGAGTTGGGAAACTTCATATTGTGTTTTATTTATTCACAAAAACGAATCTTTATAAAAAGTTTATTTATCCTATGACAATCAAAATTAATAAATTGCAAATACTGTCATGTAAGAAAATCTGGATTAAAAGTTGTTGTTTTTTAAGTTTATTTATTTATCTTTTTCTATTATTGTTGTAATCTGATTTTTATCTTTTTAGGTTGAAGTCTATTGATTTAGTCTGTATGAAGAAATTAGATACTAAAGTTAATGTCGTCCCTATTATTGCTAAAGCTGATACAATCTCGAAAGCCGAACTACAAAAATTTAAGGTAATAATAATATTGTAACACTCAAGTCTAGGTTCGTTCGGGATCTGGTTATAATAAATAATACAAACTTTCTTTAAACATATAACAATTATTTATTGCCATTATTATTGTATGTAATGTCGCCAACTGCCCCACTAATATCAACGCCTACAGATGATCCTGGAGCCTGCCACAGAGAGCGCTTCTAACGCCCAGCAAGAAGTGCCCCTCCTCCGACTTGTAGTGGACACACCGGCAGGTTATAAAAAGAGCTGCCTTGAACCACGTGAGCCACTCAATCGCCAGCCCCTGACCAGGAAAGAACACAAGAAGAAGAGGAAGAAGAACAGCCCAGCCGAGACGAGACGGATGCAACCATACCTGGGTCGATGCTACCTGTGGTGGATGTCAATTCCCGCACCGGTCAGCCAAAGAAAACCCATACGTGTCTGCTGACACCACGGTGAAGAGTTAGTCCGGCGCAGGCCCGGAGGGAACTGCCTCGGCCACGCTATCGGCCGACCCAACACTGCGGGGCTCTGGGGGCCACCACTGCCACGCTGCAGTGAGGACCCAACTGCCGCTGAGGGAAGGTTAAGTCTGAACCCGGTAGCCAAGCCGTCACCCTTTGGACACCACGCTGCACTTGCCGGCTCGAAGCGTCTGGCCGCCACCGACAACAATATTTACGGAGTAAACGGCCCTTTTCAGGGCCACCCATCATGCAAGGCTTGGCCACATGTTGTCAGCGACAGTAAATATTGTGTTATTGGTAACAATTTTTTTTTTATAATTGTCATTTTATTATTTATAAAAATTCATAACAGGCCATATAAATATACGTCCATATAGGCTACTGTGATACTTTACTTGTAAAAAAACCTTAAAAAGTAATTTAACCCTTTATTTCTGGTTAAACCCTTTTTGCGTCTCCAGATGTTTCCAGCTTAAGACAGCCGTAGCAGACGTATTTATAAAGCTTTCAGCACATACGATATATCAAATTTCATGCCTTAAAATGTAGTTTTATATGATATAAAATTTGATGGATTTCCTATTGATTTATACTGTAAACAAGCGAGAGAGATTGGCCAACATAATATTTGCGTTAGGTCTGTTTTATATGCTAGGACTTAAGATATATTTCATAATTTGAGTTAGTAAAACTTTTTCCCACTACGTGCACGTTTGTATCTTCAGATCGACACAAGGTCATAGGTCTATTGTAGAAGGGGTCGTTGGCATGCAGCTGTTCGTGAGAGAGCAAACATTTTTCATCTTTGTCTGCCAACCATTCAAACCTTTTTCTTCTAACACAGTACCTTGGGTGGGCAAATGCTATTCGAATTTATGGGATTTTATTTCACTGATAGTTTTAGGTATAAAAGTATATTGTATACTTGTAACTTTCCATATGCGTAAAATCCTAACATTGACATGGGAACTTAACAAAAAAACCGAAATATGTTACAAATTTCAAACAGAAATTACTCTGCTAAAAATTAACCCAAATAGTAATATGAAACATGGTTTTATTCACAAAACTGTCTTCTACAAAATATGTTATGTACAATTTTATGGTACATTTACATTTCAGCGACTTACAGTAAAAAAAGATGAAGTAACCTACAAATTTGTGCACTTGAAAATTTCACGTCATCTAGCGAATGTAAATCTAAAGCGATTTTTATGTTTTTGTATTCAAAATAACCAAACATATTGTAAAAAGCGCCTGTAATTTTTCCATATTTTTCATTCAGTAATTGACTGGTAAAAAAATATTTTTCATTCTAACTTTCCTAGAAAAATTTATAAAAAAAAACAGAAAATATGTTACAAATTTCAAACTGAAACTACTCAACTAAAAATTATCCCAAATAGTAATGTGAAACATGGTTTTATTCACAAAACTGTCGTCTACAAAATATATTATGTACAATTTTAAGGTACATTTATATTTTAGCGACTTACAGCAAAAAAGATGAAGTAACCTACAAAGTAGTGTGTGCGCGAAAACTTCGGGTCGTCTAGCGAACAGAAATATAAAACAGTTTTTATACTCAAAATAACCGTACATATTATTAAAAACGCCTGTAATTTTTTTTATCAAAAATGAAATTAAGTAAATGAATTTAATCGGGAGCGTGTTTTGAACTTTCACAAAGCATGCGATACCATTCCGGAGTTAAGGGTTAAATAAAAACTAATGTTTACTTGACAGTAATTACATTGTTGGTCATATGCAAGGATTTTCCAAAAAGTGTTCAACCTGCACCTGGGAAAAGCTTACATTCATCTACATGTTTTAACAAGTTGTCTCTTTCAAAACACTCTCCGTGGGACTCCACACATGTAGTCCAGTGCTCCTCCCGCTTTCGGAAACAATTCTGGAAGGCCTCTTTTAGAGTAGTCGCCTGTAGTTAAGCCATCACATTTTGTATAATGTCATTTCTGAACTCAAATTGGTTATGTTCTTAGTGATGAAATTTTAATATTAATGTGTTTGTTATTACAGACAAAAATTATGCAAGAATTAACAACAAATGGCGTAGAAATCTACCAGTTTCCTACCGATGATGAATCTGTCAGTGAAATAAATACATCCATGAATTCTCATGTACCTTTTGCTGTTGTTGGCAGCACTGATTTTGTTCGCATGGGAAATAAGATGATGCGTACTAGACAGTACCCATGGGGAAATGTACAAGGTAAATGTTATTTTTTATATACATAGATTGTACTGTTTCAGTTGTAAGAGTAAATTTTTGAGTTTTTAAGAGAATCACAAAAAAGTGAAAAATCAACCAAAAAATTTGGTGTGACATTTACAAGACTTTCTTTTACCAAGGTAGATAATGACTAATATGACCATGAGGAATAATGTAAAATGAAAAACATAACCTCATTTTAATCATGAATCAACGGCATAAAATTAAAATTAACCTCTTTTGAACTCTATAAAAATACATAAAATCAGGAATTGCCAGTAAACTAGGCACTGTAAAGAAAAATGTTTAAAATAAAAGTTGTATTTTTTAAAATTTTCTGTAAATTTGATTATGTACACGTTTTCTAAAATGCATATTAAAAAGCCTTTTTCTATTAGAGAACACTCTCCACAAGAATTTCAGCAGACACGGTGCTTAATCTATCGTGCAGAGCAAACAAAATATAGCAAATGAGGTGGTGTTTTAAAATATCATAGGAGCCATTTTTGAGAAATTTGCACGAATAAACTACTACTTCCGGTTGACTGATTTTTATGAAAATGTTGGTATAGAGTCCCCTAGTGGTACCTAACTTAAATTTCAATTTTGTACACCATTCCATGCTTGAGATATTTTGTTTGTATATGAACACGCAGGCCAATTGCTAAAAACACATTTTTTGGGATGTGGGAGCTTGAAAACATGTATTTCTGGTGAAAACTTGATTTCAAAAAATCAGTATGAAAATAATATTTTCCTTTCTTATATTCATATAGGGGAAGAGAAAGTAAAAAGCTAACTCAGACAATTGCTAAGTACCTGTCGAATATTGTAAAAGTTTTTATTAATAAAAGTTGTAAGCTTTACCAAGATATTTTAAAATTGCAGGATTTTAAAATTGATAAATAAAATGAAATATTTTTGAATCTGAAACAAGCAGGGATCACTATTTATAAAATTATACTTATTTGATTTTGCTCTGTTGTATTTAAAGAAATATTTGATATTATATTTCAGTTGAAAATGAAACGCATTGCGATTTCGTAAAACTACGAGAAATGTTAATAAGAACAAATATGGAAGATATGAGAGAGAAAACTCATTGCCGCCATTATGAACTCTATCGTAAGAAGCGTCTGGAACAGGTACTGTTATGATTTTATTATCTGATTATAGATTTCACAGTTTTTTTTACTATATTCCTGCTATTTATTAAAAAAATCTGGCAATATTTCTAGGAACATGGAAAAAGCAATAGAACAAATCAACGTTTTAAAAGAACTAGCAGAAAAAGCAGAACTAAAGATTTCCTTAAAAAATCTAAATACATAATGAACAATTGAAGACACAATATGGAAAAGTTGATAGCTTCAAATACCTTGGGGAGATTATACAACCAAAAACCAGCAAAAAGGGAACAAACAACAACAGATGAGGAAATATGGCTGGTGCACTTCATTAAACTCACCACTTGTATAAGGAGAAAGAACTCTCAAGACAAGCCAAGATTAGACATTATAAAATACTGTGATAAAACCTGTAAGTGCTTTACACCACTAATAGAATCAGAGAAATTTGAGAGAAAGATCCTTTGCTAGATATGGGTCAGAAGATAGATACAGTATTTAGGTTACGAGGATGAGAAGAACTGTACAAGGAAAATTAACGGTTAGAAAAAGAAGACTAAAATTATATGGACACCCATGTAGAATGGATGACAAACTGTTGACAAAACAAATTTTTAAAACACTAAACAATATACCTAAGGTGTGGGATAAATGGTTCAAAGAAGTCAGAAAGGATATTGAGAAAACCGGAATAAATCGAGAAAACATAATGAATCAAATCGATTTCAGACAGTTATTAATGAACAAATTACTGACCTAAGGGCTTTAAGCACTTTAAAAGAAAAAACAGAACATCAGATGAACAAAAGAAAGGAAAAAAGACTACAGTGAATGAATGCTAGGAATGTGAACTGCATAAATAGTTCCCAGAAATGTCTAAAATCACCTCACATGGTGTAAAATTAAAATCCCTGCTACTTTCCAGTAATAGTTTTAACAAATTAAAAATTGATTTATTAATAAAGTTGTGTCTTATTTTTCAGATGGGATTTACAGATGTTGATGCTGAAAATAAACCTGTCAGTTTCCAGCAAACATTTGAAGCTAAACGTAGTAACCATTTACAAGAATTACAACAAAAAGAGGATGAAATGAGACAATTATTTGTTGTTAGAGTCAAAGAAAAAGAAGCTGAACTTAAGGAACAAGAACGCGAGGTAACAATTTTAAAATTTTATTCACATTTTGTTTTTTTAACACTTTCAAGATTGTACTGGTTTTATTTAATATGGTAGGTTAACTGGACTGAATGTCATTTTCACCTTTTTACAAAAAATTATAGCGGTTTTTTCCTCACACTATTATGCAAATATATACAGGCTTCTATGTCAGTAGTCCCAGATTTGATTCCCATTCAGGTCTGGCATTTTTTCATCATTTATTTTCATACATTTCTCATAATTGTGCATAAGTATATTAATGTGCAAAACACTTAATGTATAACAGAAAAAGAACTGTGGCGTATTTAACAATACAATTTAGTTAATAATTTTATAGAAATTCTTGCTGTGTATACAGATTTTTTTTGCAATTAAATATAATTTATGTGCATTATTAATGTACTGAAAAACGTGTTACGAGAGAGAAATGCAAGATTTCAAACACATTGGTAGGTACACACGAATGCAAAAAATAAAAAATTAATAATTTCACTCCAGAAGTTTAGAAATTATGTTTTTAAATACGAGGCTTGTTTAAAAATTAAGAGTACTCAATTTGTTTTAAAATTGAAAGGACAATATGTTAATGAACACTTCACAGATATACATCAAACACTATTTTTTGATGTAGTCACCTTCATTCTCAATGCGCTTTGTGAGCCGAGTGATGACCTTCCTGGTACCTTTGTCAAAAAAGTCATCCGCCATAGTTTTGGTACTCACCTCGCATTCAATTTTCAAAAACCTAGTGTTTCAGTAATGATTTTGTGCAGAAGAGATCTGAAGATTTCTGGAAACATTGCGTTCATCTTGTCCAATCTACATTCACCACGAATAATTTCTTTTATCTTGTTCACCATCTTGTCAGTCATGATTGAGGAATAGTGACTCCTTTTTTCGTCGTGTGTACATAATGAAGAAAGGAGTCACTAACATTATTATGATTTATCGCACAATCCCCATAAGCTGTTTTGATTTCATTAAAAATCTGGAACAATGCATTTCCCTTCGCAAGAAGAAACCGGATTACGCTTCTTATCTCACAGCTGGTGTGATTTGGAATAGAGAGACACTGATTTCAACTCAGCACTACAACAGAAGTTTTCAACTGACTGTGACTAATGAGCGTGCGTTCTACTGGCAACACTTTGTCCTTGAATGCAGTGCTGCCAACTTTTTCGAAAAAAATCCCTTTAAGTGTCAGGCTCAGTACTCTTACTTTCTGTGTATGCCTTAAACGTAGTAATTTTTTACTTTCTCTTGCCTATATGAATATATAGGAAGGAAAGTACCTATTTTTTTCATGTCAATTTTTCCAAATCGAGTTTTCACCGGATCTGCACGTTTTCCGACCCCCTGAACCCAAAAAACATGTTTTTAGCGATTGGTCTGTGTGTGTGAACAGAATATTATTCTATATTACATTGTTCTATTATATTAAATATAGAAAATAAAAATAAAATTGAAAAATATGAGATGTTCCACATTTATAAATATTTAAAAGAGCAAAAGCGGGGCATTTTGAATGAACAGGTCAAATTTAGGAATGATGAAGTGATATTGACTGCTGCTGCTATCTATAGTAAACATGAGAAGGGAAGAATTAGAGGAAATTAATTTTAAGTCAGTTTTATACAAATGACTGAAGATGTTTCATCTATAAATTTTTAATAAATACAGTTTTTAGTTTCAATTATATGAAATTTACTCTGATGATGGTGGATCCACCGAAACACGTGTAAGTGAAAATAAAAGTTGACGCAGTTAAAAAGGAAGGTTAGTGAAATTTATTATATAAAATAGAACGATAAAAAAAATACAAAATGAAGCAGCCTCTTACCTCTTTTTCCAGCGTGAATAGTACTCGTGATGAGTCGGGGGTAAAAGGGGAACGACAGGAATAAAGGGATACGTATGTCCACTACACTGCTGTCTTCTTCCAGGTGATTTCTTCATCAGACTTTCGGTTGTATGCCGTTTTCCGGGTGTGCGTAAAAGCGATGCAATTTAAATCATTGGCGGACGGACCAACTGTCTATGGCGCATACTGGCAGTACACAGAAACACATTTAGAACAATGTACAGTTTTCTTTATATCTCATCGTAATTTCTGTTTTGTTTTTCAGTTACAAGAACGGTTTGACAAACATAAACGTGCGCACGCCGAAGAGAAAAAGAAGTTGGAAGAATCGAAGAAGAAGCTTGAAGACGATGCGATCGAATTTAACAGACGAAAAACAACGTTCAGTTATCACACGATGACACTCGGCAAAAGCAAGAAGAAGTAACGTCCTAACTTTGAAAATTATCAGAACCTATTCCACGGTTATAAACTTAACCAAAAGATTAATCAATTTATTCCTTTTAGTGTGCCAAAGATATGTTTAATTGTTTATTAAATCATGAACAAGCATATAATTTTATAGAAACTAAAATTTTACAAGGCCAAAAAAATTTTATTTTAGTTCTATAAGTTTTGAAGGTGTCATTTTCCATCTAAGTTGCACAGTATGAACAATTATCCAATATTTTCTGTAATATTACATCAAACAATGGAAAGATTTAAAAGAGTTATACAGTAAAACCACGATTATCTGAAACCCGCTTAACCGAAACAGATCCGAAATATTTGTTTTTTAAGTTGGTGATTACTCATTTTCAATATTGTGTGTACGCACAGTACATCATTTAAATATTTAGCGTTATTGAAACACAGAACAGTGTCCAATGAAATAAATTATAAATGTGGCTTTCTCTGTAGCGTGTAGTGGTTAGCTTATTAGCCTACAATTTGGAGGTCCCCAGTTTGATTCCTGGCTAGGGTCTGGAAATTTTAACAAGCCAAGACCCTGTGTTCTAGATACATAACCCATCGTAGTTGTTAATAACAATCAAATTACCCCAACTTAAAATAAACTAAACTAAGAAATATATATATATAAAAGTAAATTTTCACTATTCTGGGAATTCGTTAACTTGTTCTATCCCTCCAAAATATAAAATAAAATAAACCGATGGAGTGCTGGTGCCACAAAAAATGGTTTTATTAAGAAAACTCTTAATTTTTTAAAATGAATATAAATATAATTTAAAAAAGATAATGTAAATATCAATTGCTGTACAATATTATATTATTTCTCTTGAAATTTCTGTATTTTCATTTATACATACTAATATAATAAACTAAATGTTTATATAAAATACTGTTAAACCACATTTACTGATTTTAAACCCTAAAGTTGACTGCGTGTTATCTGAAATTTTGTGAATCTGATATTGGGTCCGTATACTTTGGTTAAGCGAGGTTTTACTGTAATTGTAAAATACATAAAATGTATATTGCTTGAAATACATTTTTGTTTTCAATTTATACAACACTAAAAGGAATACTACATAAATATTTATAATATATATTAAGATGATAATGTTATTTTGCATAAGTCATACATAATTTTTTAGCCTAAATAATTTTAAAATGTAATTAAATGTATTTATAGAATAAAAAAATGTTCATTCATGTCTTCTTATCAGTAGTACCTGTATTCATTACTATTTTATACAAGATCTTCCTGTAAAATTAGTTATTAAAATATAGATTATTATTATAAATATAATATAAAAAATATCAAATATATGAGGTCTGTTCAATAAATGGGCGAACTGAGGCGATAAAAATTTTATTTTACTAAATTTTGTCCCCTTCAAAAATACTCTCCGTTACTTGCTATGCCATTCTCCGATCTTCTTTTCCATTGCTCAAAGCACCCCTTGAATTCCTCAGTAGTTAGGCTTTTTAGTTTCCTCGTCTTTTACCGTTTCCGGATTTTCCCAGTGTTGTCTCTGCATCACCATTTTGCATTTTGGGAAAAGAAATAAGTTGCTGGGGGCAAGATCTGGTGAATAAGGATGGTGAAGGAATTTTTTGCCTGAAAAAAATCAACATTGATTGTGCAGGTGCGTTGTCATGGTGAAGGATCCATCCATCGCCTTGAGTCAAATTTGATCACGTACGATTATTCATACAGGTTTTCGGCGATCAGTAAGGACAAGGGACCACATACAATCAAACATAGGAGGTTGAAGGTTGTCCCAACCTTGCATTATCTTTGGCATCTTCTCGGCCATCTTTGAAACGCTTAATCAACTTAAAAACTGATGTTTTCTATAGAACATTATCACCGTAAACAGCTTTCAACTAATATTTCTTGACAGCGTTTCCCGAGCTTCATCAAAAACTTGATGTTAAGTTGTTGCACAGTGATTTTATCAATTTCCATTTCAACGAACAGTAAAAACAAGTACAACAGAAATAAACATAATTAGCACAGTACGCATAGCGCAACATTCTGACAGGTATTGAAGACTTATTTGCTCGCAGGCTACATGCGAGCTTGTGGACGGAACTATATATCACCCCATAGCTGCCATATTGGATCAATTGGCATGTTTATTGGGCAGATCTCATAATTTGTAAGTAATTTTATCTAGCTAGTGTGTAATGATGGCCTGATTTTGCTTTTTAAATTATCATCGTTTAGATTAATATATAGATTGTAAATTGGTTGGAATTTAGTTATGACTAAAAGTTTTTATTATAGCAGTACAATCTTAATATTATGTAAGTTATGTTCATTTCTGTTATAATTACAGTATGTTTCCAATATTATTTATCACCTTCAGGACTGATTTAACACATTGGAGCCTACAATTTGTCATAAAGAAATTACACCAGATCCTGGGCATATTTTTACGCATTTTCAAAAAATCATTGTAAATTTACTACAAAATGTATCTTTTTAATACTGATGTATGTTTAAAGATCTTAATCTCCTCTTTCATTTGATTTAAATATCAAAACTAAAACATTATCAGAAAATAAACAAAAATGTTTGTAAAATTATAACGTTAAAAAAACCTAAGTAATCGCATACAATAAACCGTAATAATTACATAATATAAGCAACATGTGCCCTTAACAGGTACGAGTGTTAAATAAATTGCTTTTGATCTGCTAGTTCCAGGGCTACAAAAAATAGTTCTGTGTCTTATCACCAGGTCAGCCAATTACATGAATGAAGCATTTTACGAGAAGAAGAAGTAGGAGTGTAAAAGACACTAGTCAGAGTTATCCTCTGAGAGTAATGAATTTCATTATACAGTCAGATCCTGTGGTGATGTAGTAAAGGTGACATTTGGAGGGAGGAGAGGGCCTGGCATGCTGATAAGCATACTTTTCCACTCAGTGAGGAAGGCAATTGTAAACCACCTAACTTTGTATTTTACTTAGTAAAGACCTTCAAGAGGTTCAAACCAGCTCTTTGGCTGATGATCTAAGCAACAACAAACAATATTTATGTAGTTTAAAACAGGAACACAAAAATTACGCGCAACGCCAAACTTAGTAAACAAAATGTTATACAAATTGTTGATTTTATAGTCATAGAAACTAGTACATTAAATAGATAGCTGCTAGACAAATTTGAGAAGTTAAAAGTTATAAAAAGAACTTTATAGATATGAAACCAAGCCCTTCTGTCCCATTTAAAATTATGCAATTTGTGACAACAAGCACCGCTCTTTTGGTTTTTTGAGTCGTTTGCAGTGGATGAGCTGGACACGTGTCCAATGTGTTAATGAAAATTTCAGTTTAATTTAATGAAGTTTAAACTATAATTTTTGTATTTTATTATTATCGCTATGTATTTTGAATACTTAAATGCTAAATTGCTATATTTTATTTCGAAAAGAAAGAAAAGAAATATTTTTATGAAGTTATTTTATGGGTCTAATATTTTGTGTTTTTTTTTTATAAAATTATTTGTATTTATAAGCTTTTTTATTAGTCATTTAATATATTAATTATTAGAAATAAAATATATATGTTGTATTAATTTTTGATAATTTTTTCTAACCAAAATTCAACGAATAGTTTAATACATGTAGAGAAATAATAAAAAATGTTTAGCAGTTTTACGATCAATTTCAAATCTGTTTATTATGTTAGATTTTGTATGTACAGATATCAGACGAATTAATGTCCCATAGCAGAGCGAGTGAGAGGGAGATATGTGGCATAACTACGCATGCGCCCAAAGGTCTTTACCATTATAATCCAGATCTGAAAACATACTACAGTCGTTATCTTGTTAGTGTACTGCGTGCATAAACGCTTGCTCACAACAATGAGTAAAATTATGCAATGTTATTGGAATGGCTTGTGCGAGTGAGAGCGTTATCCATTCTCTCACTATCACGGCTAGGGGACTTTAGTTCAACTGAATACTATACAGTTAAATTTTTTTTATGGAACGTAGGTCATGTTTATGGTGCAGTGGTATCGCACTAGATTGCAAAGTATTGATCTCAGGTTCGATAACAGACCTAATCTCACAGTTAGCGAGTTTAGGTTGGTTTAAACAATGTAAATTACCACAATAAACATGAAACACATGACTAATCAACTGTAATGGCGTCAGTGCAGAGGGAAAGTAGAGTGAGAGTAGAGAGAGAATGCATGGAATAGCACTGCAGTGGCGTTAAAACAAAATGGTATTTACTTTCCAGATATATCTTGTAGTTTCAGTTTGAATTGTAGGTGCTAATTGTGAACAGATTTTGAAAAAATTATAAAATATTATAGGTATTTGGTAAGATTTTAGTTCATAAAATCAAGTTTTAAATGTTACTGTACATTTATATTAATCATGCAATTGGAATTCTAAATATTAGTTTATTAATCTTATGTATTCAATTACATGTTATTGCATTTACAAGGTATGATTAAAAAATACAGTGAATAATTTTATTACAAACAAAGTAATAAGCTTATATCAAATTTGAATTAATCTCATTCAAAGTACTCTCCTTGGCTGTGTATTTAGAAACACATGACTAATCAACTGTAATGGCGTCAGTGCAGAGGGAAAGTAGAGTGAGAGTAGAGAGAGAATGCATGGAATAGCACTGCAGTGGCGTTAAAACAAAATGGTATTTACTTTCCAGATATATCTTGTAGTTTCAGTTTGAATTGTAGGTGCTAATTGTGAACAGATTTTGAAATCTGAATGTTGATTCCATGATTGGAAGCATTTCTAGTATGCTTCTTTCGGAAGGTTCTTTAGCTGCTCTGTCGAGACCCTGTCATTGTTGGGAATGGTGACAAAATGTTTTCCTTTCAGCACAGTTTTTATTTTTGGGAAGGGGCAGAAGTCGCATGGTGCTAAATCTGGAGAGGGCGGATGTGGACAGACTGGAATTTTTTTTTAGCCGAAAACCTGGATCAAAAAGTGAGATGTGGTAAGGGCGTCAAAAGTCGGGGAACAAATTTTGCACTCGTTTATCTCATTTGCAAATTATCGATTAAAATACTTTGTTCGGAATCGTACGAGATGTTCAGTTGTTTAGTAAGCTCTTTAATAGTCAATCGAATGTTTGAACAAACCAGTTTTACCATTTTTTGCATATTTTCGTCTGTTTTTAAGGTCGAAGGATATCCTGACCATTCCTCCTCTTCAATAGACTCATTTCTGCTTTTAAATTGCTTATACCACTTGTTAACAGTCTTCAGAGTTATCATATTATCGCCATACACTAATTTTAACATTTCATGAGTTTCTTCGGAACTTTTTTGGAACTTAAAACAAAATTAATGTTAACGCGATGTTCGAAATCCATAATGCATGACAGATACGATAAACATGACTGACAAGTCACAACTTGTTCAAACTTGATACTGTTTATCTCAAAGAACCAGGCTATTTAACTTTTTACTTCAAATGGACGTAGTGTCTGGAGTTCATTCGTTGTAAAATCATTCACCATATTTTTTTATCACACCTCATTATTACTTATTAGTTTAATTAGGCCTAAATGTATTCCAAAATACAGTCAGACTAACAATCAGTTTTATGTATTATTTATTAATAGCATTTTTAAATTAATTTTCTTAGAATGAAAACCATTTATAGATATTTTTTTAAAAATATTAATTTTAATATTAATAATATAGCGTGTTAAAATATTTTTATACGTTTTGTATTATTATTTTTAATTTTATGTAAAACAAATATTATATTTAGTATTTATTTATTATATTTAATATTGTTCATTGTAGTGTATAAATAATATAAATAAATTATTAATAAACTAATTATATGCATTTATTGGTGGCAGTTTATAAAATTGTCATTTATCACTTCCTTTGTCTGCCCGTCACTCCCAGATGTCAGAAACTTCAAGAGATAGCAACAGACAGTTTTCGGAATTGTAATCTACGCAAAAAGTTAGTGTGCCTGAAGTGGGTTTGAATTTCCGGTTTTGACCGAAGTCAAATCAAAGTCGGAATTTGGAAACAAAAATAGCGTCATTGGATTTCTCTTAAAGAGTAGATACAGACACTAATGATTTTTGCCGTACGTCTTTTTAAAATTGCCATCAGCCATGACGATGATTTTATGAGACATGTCTCATAGCCTCTAAGCACATGCGACGTCAAATCAAAAGTCGAATAAGAAAGCAAACAAGTATGGGCATACCTATTGGAATGCAGTTGAATGTAAAACAAACAAAAAGAAACTATAAACGTTTGTCCACCAATGGTTACAGATTGTGGGCAGGAATCAGTAAAAGCTGCCAAAGCAGACGTCTGGGCCATTTATATTTTCTCTTTTTCTTTAATAATAAACATATTACTACAGCTCCACTAATTGCTGTTGTAACAGTATAGAATACCTTGTCATCCAATTTTAAAGAACTATGATGAAAACTTTTAAGTGTAATAATAATAATAGTTGTATTTATCAAATATGTCATTATAAATCTTATAAATTACATGGCGTAGTTGTTACTGCACTAGCCTACCAAGCAGAAGGTACCCGGTTCAACTCCCAGCTAAAGTTTGGAAAATGTTATGTGTCGAAACCTATTGTTTCAAACCCCAAAATAATCACCAATAACTAAGTTTTTGTTGCAACTTAAAATAAACTAAAAATATTTTTAAATCTTCTAAAAATAAATATATCTTTACTAAAAGATATTTGTTCAATATATTTTATATATTAATACTAAAACAGAAGAGGTAGAGGTGTAAAAGACACTAGTCAAGTAACGGGTGATTCAAAAAGAGCGCCGGTTTTTAAACGGCTGGTAAATTTTTGTTTATCGGTTGGCAACATTGTTAGACCTCATTTCTATTTCGGAGAACATTCCGATTGACGATTCAGTTGTAGTTTCTCTTGTTCGCAGTGTAGTACTCTCGCAGTCTGTATCTAACCATGGAGAAGTTTACTATTGCACAACGAGTGTTAATCGTCAAAACATTTTACCAGAGTGGAGAGAGTTATGCGGCTACTGTCAGGCGACTTCGCGGTACTGTAGGACGTAATGAAGCACCGAATGAATCAACAGTTTGCAGGCTCATGAAAAAGTTTTTTGAGACGGGTTCAACAGTCGACCTTAAAAGTTCTGGACGTCGTCGTTCTGGCCGAACTGGGCAGAACGTTGCGTTGGTTCGTGACAGTGTGGCTGTTAGCCCAGCAAAATCAATACGTCGCCGTTCTCAACAATTGGGTTTACGATGTTCTTCTGTACGGAGAATTCTTCGGTACGATCTCCAATATCACCCGTATAAAATTCAGTTGCTGCAACATTTGAAAGTGGCAGACCACCAGAAGAGACGACAGTTTGTTGACTGGGTATTGAGAAAACGGCAGGATGATGACACCTTCGCAAACAAAATCATTTTCAGTGATGAGGCGCACTTCCACTTAAACGGTTTTGTTAATAAACAGAACTGCCGTATGTGGGGTTTAGAAAACCCTCGCGTGGTTAATGAAAGGGAAATGTATGCACAGCGAGTGACAGTTTGGTGCGGCTTTTGGTCAGGCGGTGTCATCGGCCCTTACTTTTTTGAAAATCAAGAAGGACAAGCCGTGACAGTAAATGGAGACCGATACCGTACGATGATTAGGGAGTTTTTGTGGCGTCATTTGGATGGAATGGACATTGACGAGTTGTGGTTTCAGCAGGCTGCACGAGAAACAATGTTGTTGCTCCGTGAACGGTTCCAGGATCGCATCATTTCTCGTAATTCCGACCATCAATGGCCACCAAGGTCGTGTGACTTGACGCCTTGTGACTTTCATCTTTGGGGTCATCTGAAGTCATTGGTGTATGCCAATAAACCCCGAAACATCAATGACTTGAAGGAGGAAATTCGACGGGTTATCGGGCAAATGGAAGTCGAAACTTGTCGTGCAGTAATATCCAATTTCATGGACAGAGTTGATGCGTGCCAGCGCAGTAGAGGAGGACACATGCATGACATCATTTTTCATACATGAAATCGGAAGGTAAGATGAACTTGTTGATGTATTTATTTTCAGTTTTTCAATAAAATAAATCTCTTAATTTGATATATCAAAATCGGCGCTCTTTTTGAATCATCCTATATTATCTCCTCTGAGAGTAATGAATTTCATTATGCAGCCAGATCCTTTGGTGAATGAAGTGAAGGTGTTATTTGCAGGGTGGAAATTAGATGCTTTTCAGAAATGTCTGGCATGCTGATAAGCATACTTTTCAACTCTGTGAGGAAGGCATGGTAAACCTACTCACTTGTCGTTTTCGTTAGTAAAGGCTGTAGAGGTTCAAACCAGTCTTTCGGCTGATGACCTAAACAACGACAGTTTAATACTGGGCTAAAGGCGAGTTCAATCATTCTGGTGGTAGAAAGTTGTTATTAAATGTTAAGTAACAATGGTTGAACAAGCAATTTTGAATGATGCCCAGCCATGTTTATTGTTTCAAGCAGCCATCAAAATGGTAATGACAACAAACATTCAGTGAAGGAAAAACCAAAAGAAGAAACAATAAACAGATAAAATTATCTTTCTATTGTTAATTTCTATCAATTGAGATAATAAAATATTGTGTTTGAAGGAATTAATAAATAAATAAACCAGTAGTTATTTTTTAAATATGCGAGTTTTAATTGTTAATACGTTACATTTTTTTTTGTTTTTTTTTTGTATTTGGATCATCATTTGTTAATTACTAAACTAGGCTGAAAAGAAACAAAACAAAAAATAAATTAATAACAGAAAAAGTGATTAAATCAAAACAAAATAAACAGAAAATCTCAGGATATCCTAAATAACAACAATAAAAAATCTTATGTTGTTAAGTTACATGTGGGCAAGCAATTTCAAATAGCTAAACATAAAAAACTCCTCTATTTAAATTGGAAGGTTTTAAGTAATCTAACAAATAATAGCTGAAATTATTTATGAGTAAGAAACAGCAGTTTTTAATGTTTGATTATAGAATCAATAAAGAAAACATAAATTTTAAATGAATTATTTTATAAAAATGAAAAATTAACGTTTTGTCTAGAAAAGTTTAAAATTCATTAACTTATGAATACAATTACTTTAAAAAATTTCAAAAACATCATGAAAGATTACGAAAAAATTTGAAAAGGGTCTGAATTGGTTTATGAAATTTTTTTTGTTTGAAATTTGAAATATGACTTTGGGTGTATGTACTGTTATTTCTTATTATGTGTCCAATGTATTGAACTTGCGAATTTTTATGGTATCTATTTTACTTACTTCACTTTGTTAACTCTTTGAAGGACTTTGACATTGGTTATGTGGTTTTTCCATGATATCCACAGGATTCTCTCATTCAACCACATTTCAAAGGCTTCCAGTTTTTAGTGATATTTTGGTTAATGTGTCAAAGTCTCAACACCATACAACAAAATGGAAAAGACATTGTATCTCAGCAGATGAATTTTAATGCCGAGACATAAATTATGACTTTTGAACACATTGCTCATACTGTTGAAGATGGCTCATGCTTTTCTAATCCTGCATTTAATTTCCTGCGAGTTATCTCAATCCGGAATCACAAGAGTGCGAAGGTATGTCGTTTGCCTTACTATTTCTATTGGTTGGTCATGAACCAAGAACTTGATTTTGTTGCTGTTAATGTTCAGCATCTAGCACTCACTATACTATGTCCCATGGAACCATGAAGTACGTCAAAACATAAATGTATTAAAATTGTGATTGAATTTAGTGTGATCCATTTGAGTTACTCAAATTTTCTTTGCTATCATATGAGGGGGTACCCGAAAGTAACCGGAATAGCATTGCTGTGGGCGGTGCTTGTGTAGTACGCATTTCTGCCATACAGATGAGTATAGCGCAACTCATTGCGAGTTCAGTGCAGTGATTGCAACTCATTGCGAGTTCAATATTCATGTGCAGTGATTGTTTTTGCTAGTGCTGTTTTGTTCTTATTTGGTTTTTTATGATGGCAAGTTTGAGTGAACGTGTAGCTGTGAAATTTTGTTTTCTACTCGGTAAAAGTGCTGCTGAAACTGTTTTAATGTTGAAAACAGCTTACAAAGATGGCGCTATGGGAAAATCTCAAGTATATGAGTGGTTTTCTCGGTTTAAAAATGACGACATGTCGATTGATGACAAACCTCATTCTGGACGCCCATTAAGAGCTGGAATCAATGAAAATGTTTAAAAAATTTGAGGGCGTGTACTCTCAGACCGTCGACTGACAATTTGGAAGTTTTAAGAAGATTGCGCAACAGTGTTCATAAAAAAAGATCCAATTTGTGGCAGACAGAAGACTGGTTCTTACACCTTGACAATGCACCAGCACATACAGCCATCTCGATGAAAGATTTTTTGACTAAAAATGGCATGGTTCCGCTGCCCCACACACCTAACTCACCTGAACTGGCTTTATGCGACTTTTTCTTATTTTCACGCATGAAAAAGGACATAAAAGGACACCAATTTGACAACATTGAAGCGGACAAGAAAAAAACGAGGGAGGAGTTGTCAGCCATTTCTAAATATGACTACAAAAAATGTTTCGAACAGTGGAAGCACCAAGGGGATAACTGTATTAGTTGTAATGGAGAGTATTTTGAAGGGAATAAGGTTGTTTTGTAAAAAAAATTGAAAATAAATAGCTTTTGAAAAATAATTCCGGTTTCTTTTTTGGTACCCCTCGTATACTAATTGAAACAAATACTGAATACAAAATATGATAGTTCAGTAGAAAGAGTTCATACAGTAGGCCTATTATAAAACATCCGGTCCTCAGACCGGATGTTTCTGGTTGTTTTGACTAAAGGCGTTGGTAGAGTGAAACATGATTATGCATTTTTTTTACTGACTTTCAATCCATAGACTGTTAATATCTGCTGCACAGTTCTGTGGGATATACTATAGCTGTTACAATTTTGGTCACCAGTCTCTGAAGTTCTCCCAAACTGTCTGCGAAAACCATTGTATCATCAGCGTACGTATGTTGTTCAGTTCCATACCCATGTACTGTTGCGGAAAGTCATAAATTCAGTAACAAAATGAAGTGGTAAGTAAGGAATTTAACATAATGTTAACGATTTAATAAGTTTTTATCTTGAAATGCCAAATACTTTCTTTTAGGAGTCTTCTGGATGCAGTTTATAAAAAATATATTTACAATTAATTTAAAATATTTAAAGAACTTACATTATTATTAATACGAGTCATGAGTCCTCAGAGAAATTTTTAGTATGCTTCAACCTCTTGTGCAGATGAATAGCTGCTAGAGGAGTAACTGCTTCCTCCGGAATAACTTGATGAAGAACTTTCTGATGAGTATGAGTATGAGGAAACAGTTGTTTGAACTTGTTTGAAGACTTCACTCTTTTGTTGTTGTCTTTCCAAGAATGGAGTAACGGTCAATTCTCCTCTATTTGTCTGAAATATCATATTATTTGTTTAATATCACTGTTCATATATAACAGAATTGGTACATTAAAGTGATGTGTAAACAACGAAAATTCTGTACTTTTTGTACCAAGTTTCAAAAGTTATTGTGACAGATTCTTTGTATATCTGCTCAGGAAATTTAAATCTGTTCATGCATATACCTAAATACTTTGCTACAATTCCCTTATAAAATACTAGTTGATTTTTCAACTAGAATGGTAGGGTAATCGCCTACCATTGAAAAATATTGTTCTATGATACAAGATTGTTGGCAATTTTAAAAATTGACATCAATTATTTTGTTTTGTCTGTCTGCCCATCCATCACATCCAGATGTCAGAAACTACAAGAGATAGCAACAAACGGTTTTTGAATTCGTAAACTACACCAAAAATTAGTGGGCCTAAATAGCCCAAAACTGGAAGTCAAGATATCAAAGTCGGAATTTGGAAACAGAAATAGTGTCATTCGATTCCTCTTAAGGAGTAGATACAGAAATCATTGGGTTTTAAGTTGCGGTATCAACCGGAAGTGTTCCAAACCGGAAGTCAAGAAATCAAAGTCAGAAACTACAAGAGATAGCAACAAACGGTTTTCGGATTTGTAATCTACACAAAAAGTTAGTGGGCCTAAATTGGGTTTGAAGTTTCGGTTTCGACCAGAAGTGGCCCAAAACTGGAAGCCAAGAAATCAAAGTCAGAAACTACAAGAGATAGCAAAATATGGTTTTCGGATTCGTAATCTACACAAAAAGTTAGTAGGCCTGGATTGGGTTTAAAATTTCGGTTTTGACCAAAAGTGGCCCAAAACTGGAGTCAAGAAATCAAAGTCGGAATTGGGAAACAGAAATAGTGTCATTCGATTCCTCGTAAAGAGTAGCTAAAGAAATCATTAATGGGTTTTGTCATAAGGTAAGCCTTTTTAATAATTGGCACCAGTCATGATTGTCTTATGAAAGAGATTTTCAATTTTGTGTTAATAAAAAAAAACACCCTTCAAAGTATTACAAATATTCAAAACTAAAATTTTTTAACGAATAATCCACTTGGATTGAATCTTTGAAAAAAGTTTATAATTAGCAATAGATGCAAAAACAAAAAAAATAAATTAGATTTCCAACATTATTATATTCACTTGAATGGAAAAATAAATTCAAAAATTTAAAAACACAAAACTTGAATTCAAAAATATTAAATGACACAATACAAAAAACTTACCTTATTGAGATAGTATCTCTTCAATACCTGTAAACAAATAATGAGTAATATTAATAAACAATTTTTTTTAAATAATTATAAAATTAATAGGTAAACAGGTGTTGTAATAATTTATCTCCTATATTTTGGTTTCCTGACAAACCAATGAAAAAAATTGCTACAGAAAAGTTATAGTTACACACAAGAAATCTATAAAGTTTTCAGTATTGTCAGGAATACATTGTGCCATTAGATTGGTTTTTATTACTGAAACACTCATACAAGAATGGTTACCAACTGGTGGACTGTGGTTTGCTTCTGGACTGCTGACTCACTTTTTGCGCAAACTCTAAAGAATAATTTTTTTGAATTAAGATCTTAATTTCACGTGATGTGAAATCTTTTACATTTCTTTGAAGTTTCTTTGAAGGGCGTTGACATTCGCTGAATGAGTTTATGGCTGCGATCAGACTGAAAGCAATTTGTGATAGCGCCGTGCTACAAAATACCAAAACACGATAACTTTTGTACAAGAGCCCCTACAGTAGTTTGAAACTGTTGTTACATTTTATTGTTCAAACCTTTTCGAAATCAACAATTAGTATTAGGATTTATCATGATTACCATATCAAAATTTTTACAGAGCATATAATAGCAACTTTTTTTAAAACAATAATCAATATTTTAAAATTCTAGAAGAAATAAATAAATTAAACACTAAACAATTACAGATAAAACACAACTGTTTTCAATTTTCTCTGATAACTATTTTGAAATATTTTTACTGTGTTAGAATTTTATACTTACAACACTCATGTATCTGGCAGTCTTAAGACCCTTGTAATGCTATAAACAAAGAGAAAATAAAATATTTAGTTGAATTGATTACTTTGCAAGTGAAGAGAATGGCTTGTAGAAAAATTCTGAAACAACAAATCTTTTTAATTATTAAGTTTAATAATAGTATATAATTTCTTCGTCGTACATTATGGATTAGGATGTAATTGAGCCTGTTCCGGCATAATCTCTTCCTTGGTCTGCCCACTCCTCTTGTACCCCTTGGTTCATAAAGCCATGCACTCAAAGGTAATCGGTCTTGTGACATTATAAATAAATGATCTGTCCATTGTACTATATACTTTGTAATGAGCTCATTTAGCGGTGTAATATAATAAACTTATACACACACACAACAACACATACGTACATTCACAGGACAAACTGAATACGCTCACACATAACATAAACATACATCAGATGATTTACTACCGTCAGATGTGAAAGACAAAAAATAATAATAACAAAATTATTTTTCTTTTTTATTAAATAAAATGGATTGTTAACTTACTCTTTTTTAAATTCTTTAAAGAGTAAGGTGACGATTTACATCTTTTAGAACAGAAAAACATTTTTATAATTGAAAACAATTTTACTGAACAGAAAAAGACAGATATTTTTAAAAGATTGGTTGAAATAAAGATTTCAAGGACTTTTAATAGATTTTAAAGATTTTAAGGAACTTTTAACAACTGTAATAATCTTAAGAATTTTAGAATATTTACAAAAAAATCTTTTAATAAAGATCCTTGAATTATTGAATCTGGAAACTTTTCTTTATGAACTTCTGGGACAGCGGTAGAGTTCTACATTGTGGACCTATTCCGTTATCCCACAAGAAATGTGTGGGTTGCAGGTTCACAAGTTAATGAAACAGTACACACTAAAAACAGTACACTTGTAAAAGAATTAATTAAAAAAAATTTGGGTATGTGCACGAGTTTGTGGGTCCTTGAAATTCAAGGAATGGTTTACTGTTCTATGATCATAATTTTCCGGGAGACCTTGAATTCCCCGGTAAGCCCGCCATTCATTCAGTACAAAAAAAGTATTTCACTGTTTCAAGAATGAAACAAGTACTGTACGAAAGAGCATTTCAAATAGTTTTTCTACAAATTCTGGGCAGTTAGTTAACTGTTTGCCCGCTAGGAATAGACAACACAGAAATGGCTGCCATGGGAAGCAAGAAGTCGTTTTGTATGTTAGAATTTCACATGTCAAAGTCAGTAATTACTGTGCAATGTGTGTTTCGGTTGAAATTTAATAAGGATTCACGAAGTGACAAATCAATTGTGCATGGTATAAACAATTTAGTGAAACTGGTTGCTTGTGAAAGCGGAAATCAACTGGTTGTCCATCAACCTCAGATGCCAATGTCGAACGTGTGCGTGCAAGTTTTATTTGCAGCCCATCAAAATCGACTGCGTCTGCAGGCAGAGAGTTAGGAATTCCGAAAACAATGGTGGGGAGATATCTCCGTAAACATTTATTATTCAAACCGTAACATTTTCAATTAATGCAGCATCCATCTGATGGAGTTAAAACATGTTGGTGTTGGATAGGACGCGTGTCTGAAAGAGACCAATTCATTATGCTGTGGCCACCAAATCACCAGACCTCACACCATGTGACTTCTTTCTCTGGGGTTATGTGAAAGACAAGGTGTTTATCTCACCAATGCCCAACGATATTGCTGAGCTGAAGGATCACATAATCAATGCAATCAACTCTATCAAAAGGGACATGTTAGAACGTGTTTGGGAAGAGCTAAACTTTTTTTTTACTGAGTGATGATGCCTACATAAACCTTGGGCTTGTGCGTAGGTAATGATATGTGGTGATTTACAGATGAAAAAATGCCAGACCTGACCGGGAATCGAACCCGGGACCCCGGCATTGACTTTCGTGTCGATGTGTGCTGTGTCACCAAAGGAGCACACATTGAACATTTATAGATGTTTAAAAATAATTGTTTGAGTCCCTGCACTGGCTCGTACAACTTTCATTTAGGTAAGTGAAATAGTCTTTTAGTACAGAATTTTCGTAACCCCGAAGAACATTATGAAATGCCCTGTATATTGGATCCTGCTCTGATACATTGTTCGGCTATGCGCCTAAGCCTGAAGGGCAAAGCAAGAAAGGATACACAGATTAAATTTCACAAGATGATGGCCATGTCAACACTGATGTCTGGATGTGAAGCTCTTGGGTACTTAAAAAGAAATAAAAGTCCATGATCCAAGCAGGAGATATGAGATTCCTTAAACATGTAATGATTATTAAGTATTAATATCAATATTAAAATGATAATTTAAAAAACTTACTGTGTTCCATGTCTTGTAAACATCATCAATTGTAACTTCTTCTTCCTGTAAATGAAAATATAAATAAATTTTAAATCATTTGATACACAGTAATGCGAGATTGTATGTAGCAGCTGTCATTGTCACACTTACCTTGGCAGCATTTACTATTATTGCTCTATGTTGCTTGTCTTCTTTACGTTATAAATTCCTGGTATCAATTTTGTTGTGTTTAATTACTGTCACAATTTTTCATTTTTTTTTTAAAGCAGACTCCTTTGCTGAAGATTGGCCACAATTCTGTTAAATTGTGTTCAATCATGAACCATCACCAAAAGAGTGTAGAGTTTGTCAAATTATGTATGCATAGTTTTTGCACAGGCAAGAAGAATGCACATGCCAGGTGAGGAATACATTAGGGTGGTTTGCTGTGCTTCTGAGAATGGAGGGGGACATACGCACGCACTACAACATGCACTGCTCGTAGTAGAACTACAGCTCCATTGCAGACGAATGGATGGAATCTTGTAGCCAATGTATCTAACCTTTCTTTAATTTTTTTTTTTTTTTGGTTTAACGTCTGATTCTGCTGCAGTTACTGCTAATGCAGACGGTGAAGGATGAAATGATTTTTTGTAATATGAAAATATGCCATGTTATTAAATTTTAATTTTTTTATTGTTATTAGAGTTTTTATTTTTCATTTCTATTTATTTTTTTCTATAAAAATGTATATTTTTTATACTATAATACATCAATTTATGCAGAATTATCAGAACCTGCCTTAACAAGAATTATCAAAAAAATGGGGTATGGTGAATTCCTACAAATGAAACTGTTTATAAGGGAATTGATCAGCTCCTTAGTTATACATAGTTCAGATAGGTTGATAATAAAGTCTATATTTACATATTTGAATACACTTGATAACCTCAAACTTGATTACTTAAGATTTCATTGTTTTGAGAAAAAAACATTTTGACTTACCTGGTGGTAACCGATGCAAACCTGTGAAAAATAATAAAACAGTATAAATTAAAATGTAAAAATAATACAAAAATTAATATTTGTTAATAATGACACTTCATACATTGTTTACTATATTTTATGCGCTTTACAAAATGCCGTAGATGGCATTTGGCCGTAGATTTGGTAGTGGCATACAGAAAACGGAAAAGACCCGAAATTTACTCTTTTTCATTTCGTAAAATGAAGCTCATATTAGGTTGAATTTCAAGTTTAGAACTTTTGGGAAAATCAGGAAAAAATACTTTTTAAAACCATGTATAAATGATAAAAATCTGGTTGGTGAAATTCTGTATTTAAGAGTTAATAGAATTCCCATTTAAAATAAATTGGAAGTAATTTTAAATATATAGATAAACAAACTCATGACCCAATGAGATGAGGATGATGTGTATGACAAGTAAATGAAGTGTAGTCTTGTACAGACCCAGGCCGACCATTCCTGAAAGAGTATGGTTAATTGAACTCCAACTAACAAAGTACACTGGTAACCACTGTCTAGTATTCAAATCCGTATAAAAGTAACTACCTTTACTAGGATTTGAACCAGGAACCTTCGTCTCCGAAAATCAGCTGTTAAACAGCTGATTTTGGCGACGACTTTACCTCTAGACCAACCCGGTGGATTAAACATAATAGTGATTTTTTTTTTGTTTATCGTCCAACTGTTCTGTAATTACTGCTAATGCAGACTGTGAAGGATGAAATGATTTTCGTAACGTATGAAAATATGCCATGCCTGAATGGGATTTGAACCCAAGACCGCATGATGAAAGGCGAGCACGTTACCAACTACACCAATTTTGCCAGTGATATAATAGTGATTTAAATAATAATATTAATACTGTTTTCAATACTTTATAAAAATTAATATAGATATTTTGAACATACCTTGAAGTAATTTAAGAATTTTTCGTTCTTGAGGAATTTGTACTGAAATTAAAAATAAACATTGTTATTATAATTATAGGAAATGTAAAATTTGTTTCAAAAATATTTATCATAAGTTGGGTAATCCAAGATAATCCTGAGAAATTTTTAATGCTAATTCATGTAAGTATAACTGTTTTTATGTTTTAAATGATACTTTTGAAAGAAAAACATCCTATTTAGAATCATTCACTAGCATTTTGAGTATGATTGGTTTTTATGAAAGGTCTGTTGGTTAATCAGCACAACAAGCTTCTATATCAGTGTTCACAGGTTTGATTCTTGAACAGGTCTGCAATTTTTTAATCCTGCCTTAATCCTTTCAGCTTCGAAACAATATTTAAAAGTTTGATCTAAAGTACCATAATTTGAATAAGGGTGTACAAAAAGTGGCAGCCCTTATTTTGAAAACTTGCAGACGAAAGCTTGCCATTACCGACAAAAATTTCAACGTTACAAGATAATAAAATTTCCTGTTCAAAATTAATTTTTATTATGTTCATAAAAAAAGAAATCGTTCTACACTAAAAATATTCAAAATAGTTTTTTTAGTTTATTTAAAGTCACATCGACAGCTTGTCCATTAGCATCTACTGTGGGTTTTGGTACCTTAACGGTGGTTTTACGTGTTAAAATTTCCAAATCCTAGCCGGAAATCGAACCCGGAACCTTTTGCTTAGTAGGCTAGCATACTAGTCACTACGCCATGGAGGCGGTTTCAAAATACATTATTCCATTAATTTTTGTTTAAAAGTTTATTTTGGAAATGTACGGTTATCCGGATGTTTGATGGTATATATGAAGAGTAAATGAGGTGTAGTCATGTACAGACTCAGGCCGACCATTCTTGAGAAATATGGTTAATTGAACCCAACCATCAAAGTACATCGGTAACCACTGTCTAAAATTTAAATTTGTGTGGAAGTAACTAACTTTACTAGGATTTTAACCATGGATCTTTTGTAAATCAGCTGTTAAACAGCCAACTCGTGGCGATAACTTTACCACTAAATCAACCTGGTGGGTTTTAGGCCTGTTATGTACTCTCAACCAGGTTGACGGCGATCACGGGATTAAAAAGATTATATGCACAAATACGCACTTAGTCGCAGCAACTAAGAAGTTGCTGGCGACCAAATATACAAGAGAGGCACACGGCAAACCAGCTGGTTTGGCAACCAGTGAAGTACCTTGTTTCAAATGATTCAATATTTGAGAAACTTCGGTGGAGACCAGACAAGAGTTTTGACATAGAAACGTTATTTCCGAGATTGAATTACACAGATCCATTTGGGACTTGTCCATTAATGATTATGGTGATCGTGAACTGAAAACGTAACAATATTTTCATATGTTTCAAAAAAATAATGCGAACATCCCTTTCTTATGACGTTCTTGCATTAAGGGATGCATCCAGTATTTTTTTGTTTTTTTGTTCTTATCTTTTAAATAGATCACTGCAACAATTTCCTCTATGTCCATACTGTTGAATCTTTTGAACGATACCGACACATTTTTAACTTTTGGTTGCCAGTTTGGTTTCTGTATTTTGGTTTCCCTGTTTCTGGTCGACAGTGCGTAACAGGCCTTAATGTACATAACAGTCAGACATAAAAAGAAAATATGGGTTTTATCTACCGTCCTATCAGAATTAAGAAAAATTATATAATACTCACATTATAGACATTTTTCAGTTTGCTTCAAAATTTCTTAAATGAAATAGGTTTTTAAGATACATTTTCAACGCCATTGTACACACCAGAGCTTTAAAATAGTTGTACAACTTCTTAAATCAGATTATTTCAGATTATTTAGAGACAAATCGCGTTACAGATAAAAAAAAGTATCTGATTTTAATTATTTGATTTGTGTTCTCCGTAACAATATTGGAAGTACTATACAGTTTACTATTAATGAAGAATATATGTACTTTATATAGTACATAACAAATTCTTAAGTTGCTTACCATTATATTTTTTTGGGTGCTTTCATCATACTGTTGAAGGAGTTGCATCTATAAACAAATTTGAACATTAATAAATACAAATATAAAAATAAATTATAAATATAAAATAAAAATAAATTAATATAAATACAAATAATTCTAGACATAATTGTCCATTGTGTAGTAACAACAGTAACTTTAAACTACAAAACAGAATATTGTTTAATATTTTGGATTTCTACAAGTTTATATGAAAATATTCACAATACTTAATAAAAACAGGTATAATTTATTGAACAAGAAGAACTTGTTAATATATTAGATTAATTTTTGAGTATTTAAGTGATATGCACAAAGTCTGGTTAGAATTTTTAAAGATTTAAATATCATTTATAAAAATTAGTTTATTAGATTATATTTCTAAATGTTTCAATAGTTCTTTTGATCAAGCCTACAAGTTAAAACATTTTTTAAGATCCCAGAAAAAAACAGGAAAAATTGTTTAACCTTTCTACATACAATGTACCGGGTGATTAAACAAAACGGGAAATTTTAAAATTTGTGTTAGGAGCCATGGGCGATTTTTAGTAATAACAACCACAATAACTTACGTCAGCCTGTCAATGACAACTTACCATTTAGCTAACATGAATACTTGGAGTGATGAGCAACATGCTTTTGCGATTAAAGCTTTATACAAGAACAACGACAATGTGAAGGTGGCACGTAGAGAATTCCACGGTTATTTTAATTTAGGATGAGTTTTATGAATTGTGTTTCATCAGCCCATGCCATAAACACATGGATATGTAATTTCTAGGAATCTGGTTCAGCAATGAAAAATAAACCTCCAGGCCATGTGTGAACCGCTCGTATACCAGAAAATATCCAAACTGTTCGAGATGAGTCCACATCGGTCAATCCGCTGTCAATTAGTGTGTCTACAGTTGCATAATCAAAGTATTCAAAGAATATTGATATGGAACTTGCATTGTCATCCATACAAGTTGCAGATCGTCCAGGAACTGAAACCCAGTGATTATGTGAGATACGACGACAATTATGCTGAGATGTTACATCGAACCATGCACAATATAACGAAGAGACTGGAAGATGTTTCCGTAAAAATGGAGCTCACCTGCAAGATGTCATCTTCAAGAAATAAATTCTACTGTATGTGTTCTTAAATGGCATTATTTTTACTATTTAATGACAAAGATAAATCTTCTTCTTCTTCTTGCTATCAAGGATTAGGCACAAGCCTGTTCCGAACTCACAAACCATCTTATACGTCTATACAAACACAAGACATTCCAACCCGTACATCTCGTATACTGCCATCTTCTTCGAGGTCTTCCCACCTTCTTTCTTCCAACTGGAACATATTCTGTCACTGTTAAAGGTATTCTCTCCTCTGGCATCCGTTCCAAATGTTGCCTCCATTGATTCCGGTACTCCTTCATTTTTTCATTCAAGCTAAATACACCCAACTCGGATCTACAAACTTGGATCTAAAAATCTGAGTTGGGTGATCTAAATCACCCAACTCGGATTTAATTTAACTTGAGGTGAGAAACCTCATTTCAGCTGCTTGGATCCTACTTTATAGGCGTTTTGTGGTAACCCATGACTCATTTCCAAGAAGGACTGGAGCTGCCATTACCTTGTAAAACTTCACAAAGATAAATTTATTTAAAACTTTTTTCATAGAATTATTTAATTTTCAAAATCTCCTGTTTCTGTCAATCACTAAATTTAAGTGCAATTATAATCAAAACATGTTAACCAATTACAACTTCCAATCTTTTTCACAAATATAACTCTGATCTATTATATCAAATTTAAAAAAATCTGAAATTTTTGACATTATGGTTCATTTAATGCATATTATGTTTTAGTGTATATGGAAAATTAAGATTACATTAAGTAACTTTTCAAATATTTCTTGAACCTCCTTTTACAGTTCAAATTCTGTGGATTCTAATAATGTTGGCTTTTCTCCTTTCTTCAGTCTATTCGTTGTTATGTTTTTACCCTTATAGAAGCTGTTTAAGACAGTAATCTGGACTTTTTCAGACCAGTGTTATATTTTTCATAATACACATACCTCTATGTATGATATTAATTGAACTTAAAAAAAAATGGGTGTTTCAGTTACTTACATAGACAGTTGAATGGCTTGAAGCTTCATCAATGGACTTTGATGGAGCACCTTCGAAGTTCTGAAAATAATTAAACATTATTAGTTCATTCTTGAAACAGATTAACCTGAAAATTATATTATACTTGCACTAAAAGAAACATTTCAGTTGTTAAGGGTGGCAACAATGACTTTGCTTCCAATTTACTGTACATATTAAAAATGCAACTCTGAAAGATGCAATCAGATGTGTAATAGTTTTTCTGAGATAGTTCTTTATATTTTGAAAAATTTCATGAAGTTGAAACATTTTTTAAACTCAAAAAAATATGAAGATAAAAATATACTTAATTTTTTAAAATCCCTAATGTATGTACGTTGTAATCTGTTCAATTTAAGAACAATAAACAACCCCATGATCCAATGAGATGTATGAAACAAAGTATGGAAATGTAAAGAGGTATTCTTGTACATACACAGCCCCCGATCATTCTTGAGAGAATATGGTTAATTGAACCCCAACCATCAAAGTACACTGGTAACCACTGTCTGGTATTCAAATGTATAAAAGTTTACAAAACCTTTACTAGGATTTGAACCATGGAACCTTCATCTCTGAAAATCAGCAGTTAAACAGCTGGCTAGTGTCGACAACTTTACCAACTGACCAACAAAATAAACTACAGTTGCAATGCGTGGTAAGTAATTTCTATAAATTATTAAGTAACACCTGTTATCTGAGCAACTTTGTATGGTACCATTTGAGAACCACATACAAACTAAAATTGCCTCTACTATTGTTTATACTAGGGATCTGGGTTCAAATTTACATCTAAATAAAACCAAAAATATAGCAAAAGCCAAAATAAAAATTTAAGTGGTTGTAAAAAGTGTAAAGTTCCTGATAACAAATAAAAAGCTAAAAAAATAATTTATGATATATTAATTTTAAAATAAATAGATTTAAATAATTTTATTAATACTTACTTTCAAGATTTCAGTAGTTTTCTGAAAACAGAAAAAAGAATAATTAATTAATTATATCACAATAAAATAATAATATGTAAAACAGTATAAATTTGCTCATAAAGAACTAAAACACCAGAAAGTCAATTTAACCAAAACATTAATATTGTTTGCAATTTTGATTATGCTTTACACAAAGGATTTTTATTGTTTGTTGAAAATATTTTTTCCAAATAGCCCTGTAAAGAGAGCATGCCAAATCAACGTTTTAATACTCCTTAATATTTTGTTCACGTTTCCTTTTCTTCGACAATCTTTTTTTATTTTTTTGGATTTATCCTTCTTAAGTTATTCAATGTTGTAGGTTCACATCTTTGTTACACTTGTAAGTAGCTTTGTTACATTTGTAAGATTTGTTACACACTTGCCAAATACAACTACCTATGTAAACTTACGTTTAAGTTTTGTGTATGTCGTTTAAAACACCGTTTCAATAATGAACCATCGATTAATCTTTGGTACATTAATGCAATATACTTTAGGTTAGGTTACGTAAGTGGTTCATGAATGAACTGCCTATCATTTTCTGGAGCCAAGTAAAGTACATTTTAGAAAAATGCAATTTTTTGTGTGTTGACAGCTGATATTTCATGTGTTATCGTTTCATGAAAAAGTTTTTTGAGGGTTTATTTGCTTCAATATGAAAAAAGTAATTATATCACAAAATTAACAAGGTTTCAAATAATAAAAATCAGGACATTTTTTTGGCTAAATCTTGGGTTGATTTCTCACTTAAGATTTAACATAATTGTTATATCTAAATTTTTACGATCGGTAAGGTAGGCCTAAGTAAAAAGTTGGTGGGATAGTGGACAGTCTCATCAAAATTTTAAACAGATGTTGACAATCTTTAGTTTATGACAACTGTACTAAACCATTTGTGGATTCACAAAATTTTATTAAAAAAATACATTAAAAAACTTCATAAAAATACTTACTGCTGTAGAAGTGATAGAGGTAAATGTCTTGGTTGTTGTTGATTCGGTACGTACACCGACAATTTGTTGTTTTTTAGCTTGAATCCTTGTGTAGTGAGTACGGAGGTATTGGTTGTTGTGCAATGAAAGTTGTACGTATCTACCTTCGCTCTTTTCTTTGTGCTGTTAACAAATAAAAACATTATTTTACTGATATTGTTATTTTGGTCATCAACTAAAAGGTTGGTTTGAACCTCTAGAGGTTTTACTACGTAAAATGAGCGAGTTGGTTTATCTACGCCTTCTTCATTGAGTGGAAAAGTATGTTTATCAACTGCTAGGATTTTGAAAAACATCTACTTCCCACTTGGTAAAAATGAACCGTCACTTCATTCATCACTAGATCTGGCTATATAATGAAATTTATTACTCTCAGAGAAGATAACTGTGACTAGTGTCTTTTACACCTCCACCTCTTCTGTTCTTAAATGATTCATTTCTATAACTGGCTGACCTTGTGATGAGAAACAGAACTATTTTTTGTGTAGCAGATCAAGTGCAAAAAAATTAACAACTGCCTGTAATACGCAGTAGGTATTGATAAATTAATTGATATTAACAAAAATTAATCCTGGAATAATATATTAATATGTTTTCCTACACGATTCTTTTTCCCAAATTGAAGTAAAGTTCACAGAATTTTAAACCATTAGTACACAATAAAATAAACCCATGCCTCTCTCGTAACCAACTTATTTCCAAGTGGGTGATTTTAGTTTTAGTTAATCAGCTGATAAGTAACAGAAGGCGAATCCTATAGGATTCTGGTTTGAAATTAGTTGCTGGACCATTTTGAAAATTAATATTTATATCTGTCTATGATTCCGCACAATTATATTGAGTACCTATTTAAAACCGACCTTATTTTGTTTTGTTTTAAATTTCATTACATCTGAAGCAATTTCAAAGTACAATATAATTTCTTATGTACAGAGGTCGGGACTTGCGGATTCTGTTCACTGAAGGTAAATATCCACTATATCAAGAGTTGAGTGTACTTGTAATTCAAATGTTATCCACTCACTCCTAAATCTGTTCAACCTTATGCACCCTTAATCCAAGAATCCTATTTCAGCAATTTTAAATACAACATGCTTTCGTACATTTCTTAAATTCATTTATAGTTTTTTGTAAAATTTAAATTATTTTATATTAGTTGAAAAATTATTTTAAAATACTTACGTATTTCAAGACTGATCTCAACAACTGGAAAAAAACAAAACAAATGTGATAAATATTATGACATTAATAATAGTAATAGTTGTTTAGGTCACAGTAATCGACAATTAAATACATCCACAATTTATATCCTTCCATCTCCAAGAACATCATCCGTTTTTGGCACTTTACCCTCCTCCTCTATGTTTCTGAAGTAAAACATCCGTCAACTGTCAATACCTCACCAACCTTTGAATTTCATCATCACCATCTTGTAGCTCTATAATAGTGTATTGCCAGCATTCTATTTAGAAATGCTTTACAAGATATAAATAAAAATTTTTAATTTAACACAAATGTAGACAATCGTAGTTTTAGATAAGCAATTTGTATTACTTCGGTTGGTATTCTTTTCTAGCATTCGTTTTCCCTTCACAGTATTTACCTACCTACTTAAAATGTATCCATTTAAACTATATTATAAATATACTAAAATACATACAAGTATACTTTAGAATATACTAGAGAATATTCCTTGTATTTTGTATCTGAATATATATTTAAACATATCTTATACTTACGGAAAGATTGTAATGTGAGAAGGTAGCATCGCTCAAGTAGTGCTGAAAAAGAAAACAATGTACATGAAACAATCTGTTAATTCTTCTTGTGCCAACTCCATAACTGAAAATTGGTGAAAACACTCAAAAATCATTCTCTATCATGAGCCAACCTAAAAAGAGTGGGCATACTTGAATTTGTCCAGTCTCTAATGTTCTTCAACCATGAGCATCTCCTTCGCCCAGACCTGCGTTTACAGTCAACCTTACCCTCCAGAATCAGTCTGAGGATTTTTTACTTATCACCCCTGTACAAATAACCAAGGCAGTCTTTCTTCTTTTGATTACGTCCATCAATTCATGTTTCTCACCCATATGCCTCGAAACATCAACGTTGGAAACATGATTGGTCTGCAAAATCCGGAGCATTTTTCTGAACACCCACATCTTGAAACGATGCATGGACTGCATACTCAAAAGTCCATGTTTTCACACCGTATAGCAGAACAGAGTAGATATATGTCTTTACAAACCTATTTCTTAAAGAAAGATTATCTGATAATTAACAAACTAAATTGTTTTAAAAATTAATTTGACGAGATGTTTGAGGAAATAAACCAGTATTGTTAACTAGGAATATTTTATGTTTATTCATGGCAATATGGAAATAACGAGATGAATAGTGTTAACTAAGTAAGTTTTTGACAGTAAAAGGTAAAAGTTTTCTTGGGTAGGACCCAACACAACTCTACTATTGCTGAACCATCTTGCCTCCATTACTCTCGTAGCATTACGTCTTTTTCCCAATTCATCCATAACTGAACCCATCTACGATTTATTTCCTTCTAACTCCAAGAACATCATTCATTTTTGGCAGTCTACCCTCCTCCTCAATGTTTCTCAAGTAAGACACCTGTCAACTGTCAATAACTCACCAACCTTTGAATTTCATCAACATCTTATAGCTCTATAGCCTTTGATGGACCTTGGATTTTTTCACAATCCTCTTTGATAGTTGCTAATACCCTCCATCTTCTACTCATAAAAATTAAATCATTTGTGACATCATCCATACAAATCTTTTCCTAGGATGTCCCATCTGTCTTCTCCTATGCAATATTTACTTCAGTATTACCTTAAACAACCTCATTGACTTCATTTTCTCAATTTTCCCAAAACATCTCGATCTTTGGGTAAAAATAAGTAAGTCTCACCTTCATTGAGAGTATTAGTTCCTCATTTTATATACTTTCCAATCATCTCTTTCCCTTTACTGATCAAAAGATCCTCCTTAAAATCATTCTTTTGAACATTTTCAATATATAACCATCTGTTTCCTACGAAGCCCACATTTCACAGGCATAGGTTATAACTAAGCACTTGTAGTCTATTATATAATTTTTGCATTCCTACTTTTTATTAATTTACTCTAAGATAATTTTACATTGGCAAAGTTTCCAATACAAGCTACAATTTATGTCTTCTAAAATAACTAGGATTTCTAATTTAAAAATGGATTGTTTTATAACTCAAAATTACTTAAATCAGTCTTCTTCCTTTGGCCGGCCCGTGGTGTAGTGATCAATGCAAATGGCTTTTACACCAGGGTTCTGAGTTCGATTTCAGGTTAAGTCTAAAATTTTTCCATCACTCATCTTCATCTATTATCCTTCTCATTGTCTGCAAAGTCTTCTTTCTTTATTTTTTCCTATTTAAAGCATCTTCAAATCGATCTCGCTTCACTTAACACACTATAATGATTTTATCTCACTTGCTTCTAACCTAAATTATAAAATATTATTTTAAACTTACCTTCAACCAGTATGCTTGTAAAGCAGCGATTTTCTCTTCCTTAGTGTGATAACTTTCCTATAAAGATAAAAAAAACATTATATACTTTGGCATTAAACATAATGTTAATAATTTATGTGTAACTTAATGTACTTACCAGAATATTTATAAAATAATTAAATCTCATCAACCTTTTTATCCCTTTTCCAAGTTTCCTCATGTTATGCCCAACACAACTGCTTTCTACTTCTCTCTATCACTGAAATATCTGTCTTCCATTATTCACTTGACATCGGATCTTTTCCCCGATTCATCCATAACTAAACCATTTATTTCCCTCATGGTCTTTTTCCCTCCATCTCAAAGGGAAGCATTCTTTTAAGAAACTTCAAAGTGCAGGATCCTTATAACACTTCTCAATGTTATTGTCATGACCAAACCATCATACCTTTTGTCATCCAATCTCCTTATCGGCCTGTACATCCTCAATCATTCCCTAATTACATCATATCTCATTCTTTTTGTCTTTCTTACCATAATCTGTCCATGTTTCTTTTGCATAAGTCAGTATTGCATAAAATATACATAACATATAGGAATTTCTTGATCCCAGATTAAACTTCTTCCCATTTAAGAAGAAACCACTTGCTTTCTGCATCGTTTTTCTTAAATTCTTTTCCACTTTTCCATCTGATGAGAAAGAAGTTTCCTAATAATTAAGTTAATTCTTTAACTTCCTATAGAACCTTACCATGTAGCCCTATTTCATAGTCCCTGTTTTCCCTTCTCAAATCTATTCTGTACCAGAACTTTATTTTTTCATCACTAAATTCCAAACTGCACTTAATAATCTCTTTGTTCCACAACTACAGTGCCTTTTCCACCTCCTCCTATGCAATTTTCATAATATAACCAAATCATTTGTAAATAATAAGCTCCCAGTATTTTTTTTATCATCTTCTGCATTCTATAATGTATTAAATTATTTATAATTATATTTTTTATATTAAATTAATATAAAAACCATATTTACTTACTTCTGAGAAATATAGAGAATCCTGGAAAAGGAAAAGAAAGAATATTAAAAATATTGATAGAATTAACAAAAAAGATAAATATTATCAATAATATGTACTATTATCATTAACAGTTATTATAATGGATATTATCAATAAAATGTAATGACAGATGATTGATTATATCAGATAATTTACAGGAAGGTCAATAACAAATTTAAATTTCATCTTTTATAAGATGTCTGCTTATTATTCCCATTAATATATAAGAGATTAAAAGACTTTTCAAATCAATAGTTAACCTAAACTTATCTCATTATATTCTAATGTTTATTTAGTATCATCTTAATTTATTTACTTTTTCTGAACGTAATAAAAAGTTATAAGAATAATTACAAACAAAAGTTGATTCCCTTTGAAAAGGTGATGTTTCAAAAGGTGAAACTGTTGAGGGAAAATTATCATTGAAATGGAATTTATAAAACTGGACTTCTAGTACACATAATTGATAAATCAATAAGGTGACAACGCACCTGTAAATCAAGCAGAGTTGCAATTCAGTACAGGTAAAAAGGACCTTCATTATGTAATGATTCAGGTAAAGTGACAAATCTGATACCGTAAGTGATAAATCTGTATTGTAAGAAAACTTGTAGTTATGTGATTTCAATTGTACCTAATAACACTGGCGCTCATTTTGCATAACTGCTTCCATACAGTATGAATCAGACTATATTTCTGATAAAATCACTGGAAATTTTACACTTTTTGGGCATTAAACATTAATAAGAGAAAAATAATTGCTTTATGAAAAATAAAAACCCTAACAATGCTTTTATCAAAGTTCCTAGCAATAACTTTTCAATTTGGTTTTGTTTTACACAAATATAAGCCATATTTTCTAATTAAAGTATACATTCGGTACAAAACATAACCTTACTCATTCTAAAAAAATAATTACAGTGATTAGTAAAAATACTTACTCTAAAGAAACCGTAGACTGTTTCATCTTGAAGAACTTCTGTCTGTAAACAAAAACAAAATAGTATACAAGATTAAAAATGATATTATTGCAAGGGTGTACTTTTAAGCCATTGTTTTCTTTAGTTATAATCTCGACGCCAAATAAGCTTGCCGGTTTTCTGAAGTGCGCAGAAGTTTTATTTTAGTAATAGTTGCGCTTAGTTGCCTAAGTGAGTGGAGGGGTTCAGTGCTGTACAAGCTGTGATCAGAATCATGTCGCTCTCGCAATGTTAAATATCAGCTGACCTGAAAACATTAGTCTGTAATATGATGTATGTGGTAAGCGTTAATTGTTGCATACAATTGAATGTTTATAACATCGTTAATAGATGATAATTTACATTGTTCAGTGCCCGTGATTTAGTAGGCAGTTCGGAACTAAGACACGAAATCTACTGACTGAATCCAAACTGTTCATGCAACTACACTGGCAAGGTTATTTGGCGTTCACTCTATCTCACCATGTTTCTCTTCCAGTAGTTTTCATTTCCAATTACTGGTATAACCTAGATCTTTCATAACTTGTTACAAATACACCTACCACAAAATCTTCTATGACAGTTTCAGTGATAATAAACAGCTTAAAATAAATAATTTTGTTTATGAGTTTACCAATGTGAAGTCTCAATGTTGGTATTACTGAAAGATGACAGCTAAAGCAATTTGTTTTTGAAAATTTTATAAGAAGAAGTAAAAATCCCAATCCTTTGTAGATTTCCAGTAATTTACCCAGCAGAAAGCAACCCTGGGTATTTCCTGAGATTTACGTAAAGTATTTTTGTATCCATTTTTAATAGATTCATTTCCAGTTCGTCTAGAATAATAATATGCTATACTGATTTAATTTCACACCTACCTCAATTATAAAAATTAATGTGTATTAAAATTAACTTGATGGTTAACTTACAATCCATTTTGAGTTCTTGGAAACTTCAGACAATGTACGGACCTGTAAATACAATGGTTTAATAATTAATGAACAATATAGGTACTGAAAATTTTAGATTTCCTAGACCTAACCTTATTTCTCTAAGATCTGTACCTCAATATTTCAAGAAGGACTCTTCCTAGAGCACACATTGAATATGATTCCTCCATCTCTTTCCGTACTCAGTATTCAGTATTTTGACTCCAAATTCTGCTCAATTGTTCTCAATTTGAAGCCTGTCTTATCTGGAACAACCTTTGACAGTTTGAAGGAATTTAATTTCTGCTACCAGCAGTTTGCTTTCTTCTCTTGAATTGATAATCCATATTTCTTCTTTAAGTTAATATGGTTATAGCCAATGCTTTATAAAATTTTTAAGGTAAGGCCTGAGTAACCGCTTTAGGCGAGTGTTTTGCGGAGTGTGCGCTGTTCATTTTATCACGTGTTCATATGGACAATCGTCCTAAGTGGCACCCTATTACAGAAGTGGGAAGAGCATGTCTGCTTGCGGTTCTGCATCATGTGGAATTGAAAGTACCTAACCAATTTATGTTTTGTCAGTGTTTTGTAAAGCGTACATGATGTCGTTTGAAGAAATAATATCAGAAATTCAAGTAAAACCTAAAACCTTAAGGTCACTTTTAACTTTTCTGTAGGAGTTAGTGTTTGTTATAATGTATAAAATTCTCAAACCTTTTTCTTTTTTTAACGATAACACTAAATCATCAATGAAAGCTGAAGTTTCGTAATATTTAAAAGAAAATTGTTAAAATAAATTTTTCCCAATGAAAAAATAAGTTACAATTTTCAAATTAGTCAAAAATTCTGTTGAATTAATAGACGACCAAATGAGAATTTGGATAATAAATTAGAAGAATAAGCAAAATATAATTCCCTTATGAATTTTGAGTTCATAGATCTTGTTAACAGTTCAGTCCGCCCACTTACAATATTGTAAAATTATTTTAAAGGGAAGTATATATCAAGTATCAATCAAGAAATTCCAATCTAGTCCATGTTTCTGAGTTTTTAAGGAGGTCCATACGTATGATATCCATCTATAAATGAAAATTATACAAAACTAAAGTAAATTAAAAAATATTATACAATTATCTCACCAATTCTTCACGCTTAACGCATCCATCACCTTGGCTGCCAGATTTATAGACCTCCAAACGCTGTAAAAAAAAAGATTTTATTATATAAAAACTACATTAAATAAAAACCATAGATATTACCAAATAGTTTTAAAACCAGTTGTACTTTAAAACTGAATAGAAAACGTGTATTACAGAAAAGGGGAATTGGTAACGTTGAAAATTCTCAAAAAGAACATCCTAAGGAGGATCCGTGGAATCCTTAAAGAATATGGAATTACTATTCTTAAGAAAAGGTAAAATCTGGTGACTTACCAGAACCTGTAAACTTACTTAAGAAATGATAATCATAGGACTAAGGTTGTATGGTTAGAATAACCAAAGAACAATTATTTAAAAAGAAAGATTCTTAATTAAACAACATTAAAAGTACGAGTATGTAAGGAATTTTAAAGAAACATGGAGAAGAAAATGACAGACCAGGAGCTTGAGAAAGTGATTACCGAGACAAAAGTGAATTTAAAAAATTAAACCCTAAAAAATGACTTAAAACTCTCTGAAAAAGAGATAAGATTCGAGTGTATGAAAAAGAGATGGGCACAAGCCAAAAGTGAAGGTGTAAGAAGGAAAAGTAGGATATTTTGACAAATGCATGTCATGTCTTTACGGCCTATTCGCAAAAAAAATGTATCTAGTATGTAACATGTACATACTGGTAAAATTTGTTCTCAAAGTTTTCATGGTAAGATTAAATTTATGAGTAATTTCCCATTAACTTAACTTTAAAAGTAGAAATATAAAAAAATATGAAATTTAAATATCTAAAGGAAATCATCCAGAATACAGATGTAGAAAAGAGTGCTCTGAAAGAAATGAAAATGAAACTGGTGAAAGCCTTCATTGAAGACTAGGATATCCATATTTCTGTTGTAATATACTCGTACGAGGGGGTACCCAAAAGTATCCGGAATAGCTCTGCTGTGGGCGGAGCTTGTGCAGTACAAATTCCCGCCACTAGGCTGCTTGTAGCGCTACTCATTGCCAGTTCAATGCCATTTTGTTCGTTGATCTAGCTTGTTCTGTTCTCGTGCAGTGATTGTTCTCGCTAGTGCTGTTTTGTGCTCGTGTCGTTTTTCATGATGGCAAGTTTTAATGAACAACGTGCGGCTGTGAAATTTTTCTTCTTGCTCGGTAAAAACGCCGCTCGGTAAAAACAGTTGTAATGTTGAACACAGCTTACAAAGACGACGCTATTGGAAAAACCCAAGTGTACGAGTGGTTTTTGCGCTTTAAAAATGGCGACATGTCGATTGAGAACAAACCTCGTTCTGGACGACCGTCGACTTCCCGAACAGACGAAAATGTTGTGAAAGTGAAAGAAATTGTACGAACAGACCGACGACAGACCATTGACCAAATATCACAGGTTAGTGGGTTATCTTGGAGCTCAGTCCAACGCATTTTAGCAGAAGACTTGACAATGAAAAGAGTCGCTGCCAAGTTTGTGCCTCGGGTTCTGACAGACACTCAAAAGGAACGTCGAATTGAAACGTGTAGTGATTTGAAATAACAGCTTGAAACTGATCCAGATTTCATGTCAAAGATCATTACGGGTGACGAGTCTTGGTGCTATGGGTACGACCCAGAAACCAAACAGCAATCCAGTCAATGGAAGACTTCATTATCACCCCGACCAAAAAAAAGTCGTCAAGTCAGATCGAACATCAAAACAATGCTGATTTGTTTTTTTGATGTGAGGGGAATTGTCCATTCAGAGTTCGTTCCACCAGGCCAAACGGTAAATCAAGCTTTTTATCTTGAAGTGTTAAGAAGACTACGAAACAGCATTCGTCGTAAAAGACCTAATTTGTGGCAGACAGGGGACTGGTTTTTCCACCACGACAACGCGCCTGCACACACGGCAATCTCGGTTACCCAGTTTTTGGCGAAAAACGGCATGGTTTTGCTACCACACGCACCGTACTCACCCGATCTGGCTCCGTGTGATTTTTTCTTGTTCCCATGCATGAAAAGGGGCATGAAAGGTCTCCGATTTAACAACGTTGATGATGTCAAGAAAAAAACGACGGATGAGCTGGCAGCCATCACTGAAGAGGAGTACAAAAAATGTTTTGAACAGTGGAAGCACCGGTGGGACAAATGTAATAGTTGTAATGGAGAGTATTTTGAAGGGGATAAGGTTCTTTTGTAAAAAAATTGAAAATAAATAGTTTTAAAAAATAATTCCGGTTTCTTTTGGATACCCCCTCGTACAGTATTCCATAATATTTTTACTGTGTTCTTACTTAAAAATGCACTTATATTCTGAATCATCATATTATTATCACAGTATAAAGAATATTAAATTATTCTTTTCATAAATAGGTTAAAAAATTTCTATTATAGGTAGTGTCGTTTCATATGGCTTGTAGAGAGCCTGTGTATAGCATTGCAAGTTACAACTAATACAAAATTCATTAATTTACTTTTTGTACTTGTCAACTATTTTGTTTTTAAACATATTTAACAATGTAATTATGGACATCCGACCATACATAAAAATGTAATGACATATTGTACAGATCATCATTTCTTGTGATTGCATCATTAATGAATTCAGTCTGCCCATAACAGACAGGTGGAGTGTCAAATTATTTACACTCAATTTGTTCGTTGCAGGGCTAAAATAAATAGTTCTGTTTCTTATCACATGGTCAGCGAATTAAATGGTAAGAACAGAAGAGTTAGAGGTGTAAAAGACACTAATCACAGTTATCTCCTCGGAAAGTAATGAATTTCATTATACAACCAGACCCTGTGGTGAATGAAGTGAAGGTGTCATTTGCAGAGTGGAAAATATGTGCTTTCCAGAAGGCCCGGCATGCTGATAAACGTACTTTTCCACTCAGTGAGGAAGGCAATTGTAGGCCACCTCACTCCTCGTTTTACTTAGTAAAACCTCTACAGGTTCAAACCAGCCTTTCGGCTGGTGACCTAAACAACAACAATAATTCAGTATAAAAAAAGCTAACCCAATAAACAGACTGTACACTTATGGTGAAACGGATGGTAGCAGTAACATTTCTCCAGATTGGTGGCGGCAAGTTCACCAGCCATATGAAATGACACCATGTTTATAAGATTGACATTAAAAAATTTGTTTACATACCTTGCTGCAGAATTCATAAAGACCCTGAAAAATAAATAAAATATAATACATTAATCAAATTTAATTGGAATAAGGAAAAGAATAATTTTAAAAATTAATCTAAGTTAACATAAATTATTTATATATTATTTATTTATAGTTTAGTTGGTGAAACTCTCTCATTAAGAAATTGTCGTCCTAAACCCTATATTTAGTTAAGTATGAGTTTATTTTTAATATCCCATTTCTCCAATACTGAATATAAGTTTCGTCTACATTTTCCTGTTTCTTGCTTAAAATGGTCAGTTTAATCCCACCAATCTCTTAATAACATCTTCCCATCTCATCAGTGGTCATCCACATCCCCTTTTTCCTGACCATGATCTCAATTTTTTAAAAACATTATTCCATTATGACCTGTCCATTTCCATTTATTTTGAAAAATTATTTTGTACGATATCCTGCATAATTTGGTGATGTTTCTTAAATATTCGTATGGGTTTTGATGTTGTAATGTTATTATAGATCTTTACATGGCTTCTGTTTTCGATAAATTGCTAGAGTAGCTCGCATGAAAATGGTCAGATGGTACCTATGTAGACGAAGCGCATCCTCCCCCTTGCACCATCCAACGTTGCCATGTTTAATGTCACATTCGTGTTCCTCGGCAATAAATAAAACACTGTTCTAGTGATATTTTCGAAACAAGAACAACGTATTGTAGTGTGAATGTTTCGTGTCATTTTTAAAAATAAAGATTCTTGGAGTGAGATTTCCAGACTGATAGAGCACGAACAAATAAATCACCATATTGGATAAGTTATGGAGAGAACCTTACATTTTTAGTCATATTTTAAAGTTAAATAACTATTTTTTCCCTCTATAACCTATGCCAAGTATATGAAATTAAAGCAAAAATTCTGTATTTTATATCAAAAGATAAAAAATATATGCTGTAAATTTCAAAAAAGTTAGTATCAAACGCAAAATGTTGCAAAATTTAAATGCCTAACTTTCTGCACGCGCAACTGATCTAAAGATCACAACACAATTATAATATTACGTGGTAAATGCACGGAAGGTTGAACGGAACTGAAATTCAATTTGAGGTATAAAAAATTTGAGTTATAGAAGTTCGACTGTAGTAATTATTAATCATGTAAATAAAATATAATTGTTATAAGTTTGAAGGAATTCTGTTTATTATTTATAATACCCAGATCTCGAATGAAATTAAGGTAAAGTGTTGCAATATATTAATATAAAATATATCAGAACATTATTTAGTTAAAAACTTAAAAACTGAGTGTTTGTATGAACGAAAATAAAAATGTTTAAATAAAATAGGTCGGGTCCAAGCTTCGTGTAGTTGCGAGGTGAAGGGTCGGGTGAGGTATAATGAATGAGTGATGCATGCTGGGAATACGATTGTTGTATTACTCTAATACAAAACATTTGTTTTCAAACTTTCTGTACTTAAAATATTTGTTTGTATTTATTACATTTATTTATTTACATATTTTGATATAAATTAGAAAGTTAAATATTATGAAGCTGACCAAGTTAATAACCCGTAGGTATTTGTTAAATTAATGCGCCAGATGATAAGAATATTTTTTTAATCTAGTTAGTACACGCTACCACTACAAATGCAACAGCTGTGAAATACTACTAATTCATTCATTCTCCCGCTACTATAAAAACGCATTGCATTCCTTCCAACTACACGGAGCTGGGACTCAAGCTATATTTTTAATACTTACAGTAACTTTTGTTGATGATGATTTTTTGCATGATGATTTTGTTGATGATGTTGTAGTTGATGTTGTTGAAGTGATTGTTTCAGTGCTTGTTACAGTCTTGAATTTACGATTCAAGTATGCATTTTGAGTGTAGCATAATTTTGTTGTTGATTTCTTTGCCTGAAATATATATAATTTTAATTAGTTAAGAAGATAATGGTGTTATAAGAGCAAACGGGATAAAGGATGAAGACATGTTCAATAAAAATGGTGTTTTTGTTTGCAGTAAATTACTGACAGCTTTAGAATAGCTACTATATTACTAACAAGAAAAAAAAACAAATCTGATCATTTATATTTATTTGATAATTTTCAATATTCAAGAAAAGGAAAGAATACTGTTCAATCTGGAGATCTTAGGGAGAACAAATTCTAATAAATTTAGGGATGTAATACGCAGAGAGCCGGTGAATGAAAGTCACCTTTATGTCATCCAGACCTGGATAGAGAGAGTACAATAGAATTGTTATACAGTTCAGCCGTTCTTAGTTTGCTCCTACTGTCAACAAACAAAAGCCAGCTACTACAGTGTGCACGCTGCAGTCCGCAACTTTATGGATGTTGTATTCCTATTAAGTTAACTATGTTTTAAATTATAAGTACTGAAAGTACTTAAAACATCAGGTCACGATATGATGCAGGCCTAACAATTTCATTTATAAAAATACTTTTAAAAGTATTTTGTTTTTATTTTTTAATCAGCGTGTATTCATTTTTATATATTGTGCATGCTCAGTGACATCATTATTTGTTTACATTAGGAGCAAATTAAGAAAGGCTGGACTGTAGATACTGAAGTCACGAGATTGCCTTTTACGTATGGATGGGCTATGGGGAAGGAAAGTGAAAATTTGACACAGCTGCCAAATTCAACAATGAAACACTACTCGTACATCTCACTACCATGCAGTTTCTATATACATTTTGTAAGTTGTGGTTTATTCCGAGAAAATGTTTCCTTCGTAAACCTTATAAGAAATAAATATTATCTACAGCTTAATAAATATGAATTAGTTTAATAATAAAAGAATACTCACGTAATGGTCACTCAAAGCAGTGATAATCTGAAATTAATAAAAATTGAAAATTTTAATAATTAATTAATGATAGGTAAAGTAATATATAAAGTAGATATACAGTAGTCCTGCCCATAACAGACAGGTGGAGTGTCAAATTATTTACACTCAATCTGTTCGTTGCAGGGCTAAAATAAATAGTTCTGGTTCTTATCACATGGTCAGTCAATTAAATGACTGAATCATTTAAGAACAGAAGAGATAGAGGTGTAAAAGACACTAATCAGAGTTATCTTCTCTGAAAGTAATGAATTTCATTGCACAGCCAGACCCTGTGGTGAATGAAGTGAAGGTGTCATTTGCAGAGTGGAAAATATGTGCTTTTCAGAGGGCCCGGCATGCTGATAAGCGTACTTTTCCACTCAGTGAGGAAGGCAATGGTAAACCACCTCACTCCTCGTTTCACTTAGTAAAACCTCTAGAGGTTCAAACCAGCCTTACGGCTGTTGACCTAAACAACAACATACAGTAGTCATAAATTTTTATAGAAATTTATTTCAATTTTATCTAGTTTTATCTTTAAATATCATATAATTATCATCATCCTCCTTAACCCTCTTCCAAATTTTTTCGGGTCAAACCCGACAAAACTTCTTTCCTCCTGTCTATGATGTCTCTCTTATTACTCTCTTAGCATTGGATCTTTTTCTTGTTTCATCCATAAGTAAATCCATTCACTTCACGCTTGGTCTTTTTTCTCTATTTTTAAGTACAGTATGAATTATTTAAACTTTCTACCATTTAGCATTATTCTGTGGTTTTGCATTCCGTCCTCACATCTCTTCTGTACAAGTACTACTTAACTTTTTTACTTTCTCTTACCTATATGAGTATATAGGCAAGAGAAACCCAAAAAACATGTTTTCAGCGATTGGTCTGTGTGTGTGCGTGAACAAAATATCTCAAGAATGGAACATCGTACGAAGTTGAAACTTGAAACTTAAGTTAGATATCACAAGAGGACCCGACGCAAACATTTTCATCAAAATTGGTCAACTGGAGATAGTAGTTTATTTGTCATTTTTCACTTTTTTGCGATTTTCTCAAAAACGGCTCCTACGATTTTTTAAAAATCGCCTATTTACTAAAATTTTTATACTCTGTAAGATAGGGTAGGCGCCATATCTGCTGAAATTCTTGGGTAGGCTGTTTTCTGAAAAATGGTTTTTTAAGGCGAGCAGACTGATTTTAATAAAAAATATTGATTTTTCAATTTTACTATATATTGATAGATCGTTTACCCCTATTTAAATTGATATATAACACGACATTCGTTGCTTTTTCTGTTGAGAAAAATTATGTTTTTACGTTGATGGGGTACGTAGTGTTTATTCCGATATTTATTCACGTTTTTCATTCTTGTAAATTGAGATTTGTATAATATGTTACTGCTCTAACATTACGGAGATCGCGTTCACATAAAAACAATAATTTCTAGAACGCATAGGAATCAGCAAAAAAGCAAGATAAATATTGGTGTGTTTTTGTTTGGAAGTTAATTCCAATTGGCAAAAGGTGTTTCTGTACGGTATTATGCTTTCACTATATCCGCATTTTCCGCGTATTGTATTTTTTGACTTTAGGTACACTTATTTCAGGAACCATCCCACATAGAAGTGTGAAATTTCACACAATACATTTTAGTACTAAGGTGTGAATATACTCCAGAGGTATTTCAAAAAATTTGGAGTTTTTATTTTTTGGGTGTCTTTTTCATTAAAAATTATGAAATTATTATTTGAACGTTTTTTGAGAATAAAAATAATTTTTTGATTAAATAAAGATAAATGAAAAAGCTCTGGTACAAATTTGTAAAAAGGTACTGTAGATAGGTGTGCCAAAGCTCAGCTTTGTAGCTTTAACCGTTCGTACAAAAAAGCTACCTAAATTAGTATTGCAAGTATAGGGATAATGAAAATGGTCTGCTCCTCTTAAGATTGCAGCTTTACTATGCATTTTTGCCCAAAAATGTATATAATAAAAGTTGTAGAGAATTTAAAATCCTACAACGTATATTTCAAACATTTTTTGTATAACGATTAGTTTAGCGGTAATTAGTGATTTTCTTTATTTTTCTCACGAAAACATGTGAAAAATCGATTTTTTTTAAGATTTCGGCCTTAGTATGCATTTTACGACAAAAGTGTATAGTACTTAAAAGTGTTTGCTTAAATTTATAGAAATTAAAAGATCTACATCTTTTATTTAGAGCATTTTCTCTACAGAGCCTAGTTTTGCGTGAAAGAGTGATTTTCCGTATTTTTAAGCCAAACTGAGGTCGATTTTCATTTTGCGTCTTTCACTCATGATTAAAATAAGATTATGTTTTTGGAGGTTGGTTTTTTGTTTATTTCTAATGTTAGGTTATATTGGTGATTATTTGCATTGGCAAGAGAAAGTTGTGTTGGTGTTTCACACCAGATTTTTTTTAGTATGTTTCAAAATACATAAAATATGATACTTACGTTGGCTGTGTATTTGGCATGTTCCTTGGTGTAGTATTTCTGGAAAAAGAAAATAATACATATTACCGATAAAATTTTTTCTTTTAAACTAAGTTTAAGTGATTGATAAAAGATATAACTTTTCATTAAAAAAATATAAATTGTTTATTAAGGCATAACACACAAAATATGACTATTATGAAAAATTTGGAGCTTTAATATTTTCACTTCAAATTTCTGAACAACTAATTTTTTGTTAAATGCCAGTATTTATTTTACACACAATATCCATTATTGATTAATTATTTAGTTATTTATATTGTAATTCAATACTGAAAAGCAGTGTACACACAATAAAGTACATTTAATAAAAAGAAAAACTTTATAGAAACTTATATAATGAGTAAAATATGCATATAAAATAATTCGAACATTAATTTTCAAAAAATTTATGCACACTAAATTTTTTGGAGTCTGTGAACTGCAGCTTGTGAATAGTTTTTTGTTCACCTTTACAAATAAATGAGAGTTATTTGAATAGCCCATCACTACTTGACTTACAAGGTCATAAAAATCTCATTCTTTTACAGACAAATTTAATTAAAATTTTTTCCATAATGATAACTTTCAGAATGCTTAAAATAATAATTGCGAAAGTTACAACAAGATGACAGTTACTGTATAGTACTAGAACTTTAATGAAACTGAAACTGCAATACTTACTGAGAACCAGAAGTTAAGCAAAGCTTCAACTTTCTTTTCATGAGAACCGCTCTTGACGCAGCTTGTCTGTGAAAAGAAAAACCCAAATAAATATAATTTTTCTAAAACCACATAATGTGGCACCCAGACATCGGAAACTACAAAAAAAAGCAATAAACGGTTTCCGGAATTGTAATCTGCATAAAAAGTTAGTGGGGCTAAATTGGGTTTGAAGTTCCAGTTCTGACCGAAAGTGGCCCAAAATCAGAAGTCAAGAAATCAAAGTCAGAACATGGAAACAGAAATAGTGTCATTTGATTCCTCTAAAAAGAGTAGATATAGAAATCATAAGGTTTGAAGTTCCGGTTCCAATGGAAGTGGCCCAAAACCAGAAATCAAGAAATCAAAGTCAAAATTTGAAAATAAAAATAGTGTTATTTGATTCCTCTTAAAGAGTAAATACAGAAAACTAATGGTTTTTTATGTAAGTCAAAGGTAAGCCTTTTTAAAAATCACCACCAGCCACGAGACGCATTATTTCATACAGGGATTTTTTAATTTGTATTTATTTAAGATTGAAATGTTCCTTAGGTTTAGGATCTTGTGTGAATACCACGAAAGTAATTTTTTGAGCAACGGATGCTACAGGAGATAATTTTGTGTCTTCTTCTTGAAGGTATATTCTATTTATTTTAAAATTTCGGATTATCATCCCATTGCTAACCTTGGTTCTAAGAATTGAACCAACTTGGTTCTAAGAATTCATGACCCTCGTAAACCAGGGTCATGAATTCTTTTGGAAATTACATCTCCAGGTCCTTCAGTTATGACACAAGGTATATCCGGAGAGTAATTATTGTTTCATTCTACTGCTGCCGCAGCACTACTGTCAGCATTCTGACAGTACTGCTGCCGCAGCACTACTGTCAGCGTTCTGCACATGAACTCTGCTTATCCTAGTCTATTTCATTAGCTCTGTACTGATGCCATTACATTTGACTGTTTTATGTGTACTGAAACAAAACTAAAACTTTGTTTACAAAGTTTAAAACAATCAATGAACCTGCGGACTATCAAATTTGTTCTGTTATCCAGTTTTTGAATTCAAGAATATCTCTTTGAGCCAGATGTTTTTTTAAGGAAGGTTTAGATAAGCTGGTCACCCGCTACAAGTTTCTGAACAATAATGGAAACTACGTTGAAAAGTAGTTTCTTTCATGTAAAAATAAAATTGTCTTGATAAACTATTTTCAATATTTTTTCTTAAAAATGATACTTACTTTCCAGATATACCTTGAAGCTTTCATATTTTACCATCTCTTTTTCATTTAAGCTTTCCTTGCAAAACATATTGCAGAAATTTATTGATCGATTTAATAAGATACTTTAAAAGTATTTAAAGTTTATACACTGGACTGTAAATGAAAGTGTATTTTTTGACAACCTGATTTTTCAATATTATCAATCTAAACTATTTGCTTATGTAGTCACAGAAATAGATCACCTGTGTACATTTTGTTTTTTATATCAAATCTAATGTTGAAAAAGGTAATTTGAATTCTCTATCTACTAGGAAATAGTCAGGATCCAAAAAAAAGTCGTGAGATCAGGGTAAATACACTGGATTCAACATTTTTAGATTCTGATTTTAACTTAAATTCAGTTCTATAAGGTATCATAAATTGAAAATTACAATAACCAAAGATACTTACTTCTTCCCAGTTGATTGTTTTCTGCAAAAAGAGAGAAAGAAAATTAAATTTAATCAAAATCTCCTACTACTATTATCAAAAGAAAATTAAAAAGTTAAAATTTAATTGTTCCGCTTCATAAATTTTTTGGATCAATTCGACTTCACCTTAGAAATTTTAAAGGAATTTAAAAAAGTCGATTCAAAAGTATTTGCTTATAAATAAAGACAGACCATCCAAGTATAAGTCTTAGAGTAAAACTCACATATGGTTTTGAGTGGTTATGGTCATTGAACGAATATATCCCCACATTTATTAATTAAATCTAAAAAGATTTTGATTACAGTTTGTCTTAATAGTGATCAAAATATCTAAATATTCCAGAAATTTGGACCTGCAGAATCTGGGAGCACTGCCTGGCAGCGTTTCCTGTTTGCCACAAGGTCAGTGTTCCATATCAGTTTTGCTTCCTCTGTTCTTAACTATTTAAGTGCGTTACGTTTGTCAAAATTAATCATAATATTTCTTAAAACAATATTTTGTACTGTAGATATGTTTTTCCTTTTATTCTGCAATTAAATTTACAAATAATTTTTTATAGTCAGTTCTATTTACGGATATATCTGCATAAGTAACATCACTCAGGGCTAAAGACAGATATATCCGCATCTATTATTATTGAGTAAAATTACAGAGAAAAATATGTGATAAAATTTGCATGAGTTCTTAGCCTTTAATACAGTTTTCAATTCAGAAAAACATATTTTTCAAAAAAAATTTCAACCCCTTTTAGTAAATAAGTACATCACATGAAATTAATACCATCCGCAAAGAGTTAAGTCTCTAAAATATTTATTAACTCTCATGTTGTGTTTTATCTATATCTTAGGATGCATACTATGCTTTCTCTTTCTAATGGTTTCCAATCAGAGTCATAGCTAAGCGGTGGTGAAATGTGTCCGCACCAACTTTGCAGGTACAAAGAGGACACAGAATTAACCATGAAAAATTCCCCTTTTTTTACTGTTGTAATTTATCAAGCAATAAAAGTTCCACATGAATGGAAGAAATCTTTCAGGTTATTAAAAACTACTGCAAGTGAACTGTCTGTAATATCACACCAATTGTCTTCAAACAAAAAGCAGCCAAGTACATAAAAATCTAGCTTGTAACTGTACCTTGCCTTACTGATGGGCGACGAATTGAGCCAGCGCCAGATCCAAAGCAATAAACCTTCTGAGTTAACAACAGCAAAACAATGCAATGCGAGCATTGGATTCATGTTTCCATTTGACAGAATGGAGACATCTGAGAAGATAGGCGTTGCACAGTGGATCCCAGAGAGAGTAGGGGCAGCGATGCTGCAGGATGTGGAGAGCTGGAAGTTGGTTGCTCAGTTTGCAGAGAGGGTGGTTGGGAGACTGTGGAGGGAGGAGACATATGGAGATCAGCGGGATTGCCCTCTCCCACAGTGAATCAATCCTGTCCCCATCTCAGGTAAGGTAGGCACACTAATTTCCTGAGCTGGTGATGAAAGAGATGAATGAAAGTGAAAGAGTGAGTGTTGGTCAGTGACAGAGAGAGGGAATTTGGGCTATGGTTCCCTTTCACGCCCTGCTGACAGTATGTCAATTTTTTTTTTAACTCGACATTTCCCTTGTATTATTATATAAACAGTTCTAAGGGAGGTAGAGGGTTGTTTGCTGATGTTGGATCAAGTGGCCAGGCGGCGGGTTTTTGTTTGGCAAGGCAATTGCGGCCTCCTTGGGGTTGGACGAGGACGCCTCAATTGAGTCCAACACTAATTCCCCCATCTTGAGGGAGTGAACATGAGTTTTTCTCGCCGCCTCGGATAATAAAAAAAAAAATAATGCAATGCGAGCGCCAATGAAGCATATGGGCATAATAAGTCACTAACTGCACCTGCGTGCCCTCTGGGTTTTAGCAAACTTGTTATTATAACTTGAATATTATCTACCCCTCCCTCACTTAGATTTCAACACTTAGTTCATTTTCAAATTGGGGTTTAGGTTTTCTTTGATAATAACAGTGTTTTTATATTAAAATAATAAACAATTTTACAGTAATTCTAACATAAAAAGGACTTTGGAAGAAAAAAGTAAAAAACTTTGCTAAAAAAAGAATAAAACTATCCAGTTCGCATCTTAATTGTAAAAATTTTCTGGGGAGCATCTTTCCCCGCCCATGGTATTGGAGGCACAAATTTGTCAAACTTGTCAAGTGCACAGAAGGCACTGTTTCCAATTTAATATTTTTTTTGACCACTGATCATCCACCATTTATTCTACAAGATCAAACCACGTGCCTTTTTAAAATCTTATCTTTTGTACTCCCCAATTTTTTATACGTATGTAGAATTAAAATAAAGAATAACTTTAAATAGTTAATATGATGTAATCAGACGTACATACCTTAACATATTCGTAGTAGTCTACATTATTGACGAGCAATCCTGACTGAAAAGAAAAAAATAATTAAGCACTTTATCAAAATAAGATTCTAACCTTTCTATCATGAATTAATGAAGAGTAATATGAATTATGCCCATTTTTGGTTCTTTGTACCATGGCAATTTATTACAATTGAAATTAAAAAATTGATCCTGTCCTACCACTCGCATGTGTCCAAAATCATCAGTCTCTTACAACTTACCCCATCACTTTTTCTTTCTGACACGAATTAGCCCTGTTCTGACTTCTTTGCCCATCTTTTTTACAGCCTACCCATATCTTTTCTTCATCATAAAAATAGTGTAGTGCACAATATAAAAGTTTAGATATTGGGAACAAAACAATAGTTGATATTGTTGTTGTTTAGGTCATCAGCCGAAAGGCTGGTTTGAACCTCTAGAGGTTTTACTAAGTAAAACAAGGAGTGAGGTGGTTTACCATTGCCTTCCTCACTGAGTGGAAAAGTACGCTTATCAGCATGCCAGGCCCTCTGAAAAGCTTAGATTTTCCACTCTGCAAATGACACCTTCACTTCATTCACCACAGGGTCTGGCTGTATAATGAAATTCATTACTTTCAGAGAAGACAACTCTGATTAGTGTCTTTTGCACCTCTACCTCTTCTGTTCTTAAATGATTCAGTCATTAAATTGGCTGACCATGTGATAAGAAACAGAACTATTTATTTTAGCCCTGCAACGGACAGATTTAGTGTAAATAAATTGACACTCCACCTGTCTGTTAAGGGCAGTAGTTGAAATTATAAACTGTTAACTTTTTTAAGAACACAGGTATAGTAATTTAAGTTAGAAAAATATTGCTCATGAGTTTTAGATTAGATTGCAGTAATATTGTAAAAAAAATTTTTTTTATCAAATAATCAAAATGTCATTAATTATAAATACAAATAACAGTATTTAATAAAATGAATCCTATATTCAAGAGCTACAACCTTACTTTTGCAACAAAAATGACATCCAAGATGATATTTATGTCTTATCTGTGCTACTGTATGGTATAGAGTTCTGGACCTTGAATGAAGCCATCAAAAGGAAACTGGATGCGTTTGAGATGTGGCTGTATAGACAAATGTTGAGGGTTTCATGAACTGCGCAGATGACAAATGTAGAGGTTTTCAGGAAAATAAAGAAAGATGTGGAAATCCTTTCCATAATCAAATGTTGGAAGCTCCAATATTTGGGACAGATCATGTGGAATGAATCAAGATATTTGTTACTTCAAGCCATTTTGTAGAGGAAAATATATAGATATAGAGGACCTGGCAGAAAAAGGGTGTCGTGGGTTTAAAAGCTGAGAACTAGGTTTCGGAAAAGCTCAGAAGAGCTATTTTGCAGTCTAATGAACTACGCGAAAACTGCTGTAATGGTAACCAACATTCGAAACGGTTAGGTACCTGAAGAAGAATATTGATATAGAATTATTAAATAAATTATTATGTTTTATAAAGACTTACAATCCATCCACGATTTTGCTTGACAACTTCCAATCGTTCGACCTAAAATAGAAAAGAATAATTAGTTAAATATTTTTTTAAAAATTTTCATTCAAATTTTTTATATATGTGATACTTACATGTGTCATGTTGTCCTTTTATTAGCTAATGTGCTGCCACCGACATGTTGAAAGAGTGATGTCGACAATGAATTTGACAGTCCGGCAGAATTTTGTCGGGAATGAAAATTGCTAGTGATTGCCCCTACTCTGTATATCAAGGTGGTTCCACTGAGCATGTTCGTCATTCCATTCCATTCTATAGCTCCGACCATCGGTACAAGGCTACCAAACTCTGACAAAGATTCATCAATGCCATGCAAGAGAGAAGATGATGCCTTTGCTCATCAACCTGATACTCTAACCGCTGTTGATCGGGATCATCATCACCCGTTGCATGAGTGATGCCCACAGCAGTTGCTCAACCAAATGAAATGCCCACCGGATCCTGACAAAGCAGCCAAAGCATCAATGTACTACCGTGAGGATGTACTACTGTCTTCTTCCTCAACTTGTCTGTCACCTATACCCACCCACCGATCGACTCTTCTCACCAAGATGACCGCAGACTTAAATGGGTCTTTTCAGGGCCCACAAAAATTTAAGGTTTCCCACTCATGCTCACCATCCAGTGAAACTTGAATAGATAACTAAAATGTTTCATATTTTTTCTCACCAAATACCAAGATCAAAAGAAGTCTGTTAGTTAAAGAGTGCTATTTATCATTTTTTCCTCAGCCTATCACATCTATGATTCCTATCTTTAAGAAAAAAACTTCTAGATATTATTCCATCATGATTCCTGGTTGGTGTAGTAGTAAATGCAACTAACTGCGAGGGACTTCTTTGTCTCACATTTGATTCCGATCAGATCTGGTATTTTTTCATCAATAATCAAATTTACCACATTTACAATATGTCACAAAATAGATTTAGATATTAGCTATTGTATATACAAATAGTATGTTTTATAAGAAATTTCACTTACCAAAGTAGTCTTGAAGTTGACACTGCTTCTGTCAAGGTTTACAAGTTCCTGAAAAACAATTAATTTTTAAATTAATTCTTGTTCAAATTGAAATAAAATACATTTGTATCTCTAGAATTATCTTTCGTAGCTGAAAGAGTGTAACTTACAATCTAACCAAATGAATAATTTATTGAATGTGTCAAAAATGTAATGATTCATTTATAAAGATTGTAAGAAAGATATTTGTTAAATCGATTCATTTTTAAAGGACTTTACTTCAATCGTTTTGGTCAATGGTTCACATGGATTTTCATAATTTCAATCGGAGATAAAAATTGAAGAATTCTGCATAAAACGAAACAGTGCTCTTTTAGGAATCAGAAAGTGTTAATTTTTGTTGGTCAGATAACATATTTGTTTTTAGTTTAATTTATTTTAAAGTTGCATCAACTGTTGGTTATTTGCGACTATAGGTCGCCGATGAAAAAAATGCAAGGCGTGAGTGGGAGAAACTAATTGACCTTGGAGAAACTATTAGCATTTTTGCTTGACAGCGACTCAAGTCCTACAATCACATGATTATAATTAAACATGTTGTTCATTTCAAAATATCTTTATAATATCTGGATTTCCGTTAAAATTTTGCAGAACCAAAAATAATGGGTGATTCAAAAAGAGCGCCGGTTTTTAAACGGCTGGTAAATTTTTGTTTATCGGTTGGCAACATTGTTAGACCTCATTTCTATTTCGGAGAACATTCCGATTGACGATTCAGTTGTAGTTTCTCTTGTTCGCAGTGTAGTACTCTCGCAGTCTGTGTCTAACCATGGAGAAGTTTACTATTGCACAACGAGTGTTAATCGTCAAAACATTTTACCAGAGTGGAGAGAGTTATGCGGCTACTGTCAGGCGACTTCGCGGTACTCTAGGACGTAATGAAGCACCGAATGAATCAACAGTTCGCAGGCTCATGAAAAAGTTTTTTGAGACGGGTTCAACAGTCGACCTTAAAAGTTCTGGACGTCGTCGCTCTGGCCGAACTGAGTAGAACGTTGCGTTGGTTCGTGACAGTGTGGCTGTTAGCCCAGCAAAATCAATACGTCGCCGGTCTCAACAATTGGGTTTACGATGTTCTTCTGTACGGAGAATTTTTCGGTACGATCTCCAATGTCACCCGTGTAAAATTCAGTTGCTGCACGAGAAACAATGTTGTTGCTCCATGAACGGTTCCAGGATCGCATCATTTCTCGTTATTCCGACCATCAATGGCCACCAAGGTCGTGTGACTTGACGCCTTGTGACTTTCATCTTTGGGGTCATCTGAAGTCATTGGTGTATGCCAATGAACCCCGAAACATCAATGACTTGAAGGAGGAAATTCGACGGGTTATCGGGCAAATGGAAGTCGAAACTTGTCGTGCAGTAATATCCAATTTCATGGACAGAGTTGATGCGTGCCAGCGCAGTAGAGGAGGACACATGCATGACATCATTTTTCATACATGAAATCGGAAGGTAAGATGAACTTGTTGATGTATTTATTTTCAGTTTTTCAATAAAATAAATCTCTTAATTTGATATATCAAAACCGGCGCTCTTTTTGAATCACCCTATACCTGCAATCAACTTTTTAATAACACTGGCATGATTTGAAAATGAGTTGAGAATTTTTTAAAAGAAGTAAATGTTTTCTGAAAGATCTGTAGAGGGAATCTAGAACGAATGCCTTGCATTCTTTATGTCATCAAAGTATAATTTACTGTGGGTTTTGACTTGTTGAAAATTTCCAGACGCTAGCCAGGAATCGAAGCCAGGATCTTTGTGTTGCAGGCTACTACGCTAACCACTATGCTATGGAGACAGCCTTGAGATAACATATTTATCGGCTTAAACAGCAAATAAACAGACACTATATTTTTTCATTCACATATTTAGAATCTTTCAACGACGTGATCAAGAAAGTAAAATCTCTTAACGATACCTATTCATTATATTAGAATTTTGTACAAATACTGCAGTTTTCTTTATATTCTACTCTTTAGTGATTTATATTTATTTCAAACAGGAAGGAAGGTATACTAATTGAAAGAATCAACAAATAAAACAAATCTCTGGTGATTTCAACTAAATGTGGAATACCAAATTATGATGCACGTGAATCAGTCAAGTAGAAAATAAGGTCTAAATTTTCAATCATAAGGAGAAAAGAAAAGTATACTTACTTTCTTACAGAATTCATTGAGCGACTGAAAAAGAAAATAACAAAAATTATCAATTTAAATATTTTTCCAAGAAGTTTTCACAAATTTTCAACACAAAATTTTTTTAAGGTAGATTTTCCTATTTAGCCATTTATTTCATCCTGAACTTAATAAATAAAAATTATTGGTTTAAGGGTTGGATACCCTTTTCAACCCCTTAGATGTAACTTTTTGTAATCATTGAGGTGTAATTATTTTAGTTTCACTATATGTGAGTTTCAATCATTTAACTCGTTTGAAAATTAGTAAATAAAATAATTCTCATATTTATTATTCCTTTCTTATATTTATTGCAGATAGCAGCAGTTGTCAGTATCACTTCATCATTCTTAAATTTGATTTGTTAATTTAAAATGTCCTACTTTTGCTCTTTTAAATGTTTATAAATATGGAGCATCTCATATTTTTCAATCTTACTTTTCTTTTCTTTTTTAAGAATAAGAAAAGAAATAAGAAAATAAAATAAAAGTAAGATTGAAAGATGATATGAGACGTTCCATATTTATAAACATTTAAATAAGCAGAAGCAAGACATTTTAAATGAACAAATAAAATTGTGAGGTAGAAAGTGAAAAGGGATTTCTTGTCGGAAGAAAATTGAGTTGTTAGGGTTGATACACCGATATTTGAGGTTTTTCTTGTAGATTTTTATAATTTATTTTGTCCGATTATATTTTAAATGTAATTACTTCTGTAGGAATCACTACGCAATAAAAAGAATATCTATTCAAAAAGATCAAGATATTTGGTAAAGAAGAATGCTGAGACCTTCCAATGGGTATCCTGAACCCGAATCTGACCAACCGGACTCAGTTGCAGAACCGCTAAATGAAAGTGAAGACACTCAGTTTAAAAGAACCTTCAACAGTGTCAAACATCAACATTTTAAAAAACAATTATTGTAATTTCTATGTGTCATTTGTTCCTAAATATGTAAAATTTAGAAAGAGTAATGTAAAAGTTTAAAATGCATTCAACACCAATTTTTTCATCAAAAACTTTTAAGCTGCTCTAACTCACACAATTTTTGAGAGTAAATTCTGAATTTTGTATCAAATTGGTTAGAATTCAATGGTAAATTTTAAAAGGGTAACAGCTCATAAAATAAACTAAATAATGATTTTCGACAAGAGGTCCCTTTTCAGATTCCGGCTCACAATTTAAGAATGATGAAGTGATATTGACTGCTGCTGCGATCTGTAATAAATATGAAAAGGGATAAATTAGAAGACTCAATTTTAAATCAGTTTTATATAGATGACTGAAGGTATAAAACCTCTGTAGATTTTAAAAACGTTTTTAGTTTCAAATGATATTGTGTACTCTGGTAATGATAGATCCACCAAAACACGTGTAAGTAACAAGTGGAAAAAATCAAGGCAGCTTAAAATGGTTAGTGAAATTTGTTGTATAAATTTATTATATGAATAAGATAATTCTTTTAGTTGCATTATAAATAACATCACTGAAATTTAGCCATCTAACTTGTCTGGAACAAAGTAAACAAAAAATATTGGTTAAGGGTTAAACATCCTATTCAATTCCTTAATGGTGGAATGTAAAAATTGTTTACAACATTTGTATGTTTAACCCTATTTACCATAAAGGGAATATTCCTTCAATATTATTCACCTTTCTAACTATTGTGGTATTAAGAAAATTAATGATAAATGACTCAGTCAATGAGGACTTTCCCATTTACAGATAAAAGTTGTTTTTTTTTAAAGTTTTTTTATACTTACGGTAACTTGGGTGACAGATGATGATTTTACAGTTGAAGCTACAACTACTGGGGCTGATTGATGTACTGATGTTGTTGTTTTTGTTGTTGTTTTTGATTGGAAGAAGGTTGCGTATTTACGGTTGAGGTAAGCATTTTGAGTAATGCAGAGAGGTGAAGTTGATTTGATTGCCTGTAACAAAACGCAAATTTAATTATTTATATTTACTAGTCTATTCCATGCGAATAAATTTGCACAATAATTTGGGTTTCAAAACTCCTATCATTTAATAAATGATTTAAGTTAACAACAAACTTAACTGTTCTTAGAGGAACAGTGAGCAATCACTAAAGTTTATTAGCACAATAATTTCGTCCTGAAAAGAACGGTTTTAAACTAAAACTTTAAATAAAACAATGTTAATACAATGTCTAATACTAACTAAGTGTGTTGTGAGATGAGAAGATGTAATATGGCTATGGGTGGGGTAAATGTGGGAAACCGCATTACAATACACTGTATTACCGCTATGGTGTAAACTAAATTTACACTTGTTTTGAGAGTTAGGAATTCCGAAAACAACGATGTGGTGAGTTCTCTGTAAACATTTATTATTCAAACCGTACCATCTTCAATTAATGGAGCATCTACCTAGTGGAGAGAAAACATGTTAACGCTGAATAGGACGCACATCTGAAGAAGACCAACTCATGCTGTTGCCACCAAGATCACTAGACCTCTTGCCATGAAACTTCTTTCTATGGGGTTCTGTGAAAGACAAGGTGTTTTTCCCACCAATGCCGAACGATATTGCTGTGCTGAAGGACTGCATAATCAATGCAATCAACTCTATCGAAAGGGACATATTAGAATGTGTTTGGCAAGAGCAAGACTTTCGTGTCGATGTGTACTGTGTCACCAAAGGAGCACACATTGAACATTTATAGATGTTTAAAAATAACTTTTAGAGTCCCTGCATTGGCCCGTACAACTTTCATTTAGGCAAATGAAATAGTTTTTTGTACTGAATTTTTGTAACACCGAAGAACATTATAAAACGCCCTGTATTAACATAAGGCAAGAGAAAGTAAAGCTATACAGCTTTGTAAATTTTCACTCCATATTGCAAGTAAAAATAATAATTTTCCAGAAATAGAAGCATACAAAATTATGTCACGAAAATTAACAACAAAGATGTTTTCTTTGTCATAACTTTTAGAAAAGATCAACAATTGTAAATTGGTGATATTTTTGTAAATGATCAATCATTCATATCAGTTTATCAAAAATACCTCTAGGATTGACTTAATTCGAAGTCATTTTAATATAATTTTAAAACAAAGAATTTTTTAAATGAATACTCACGTGATGATCACTCAAACTCTTGATAATCTGTAATGAAATAAAAAATAAAAATATTAGAGAAAATAATAATTAATGCTAGAATAAGTAATAAATATTTATTGAAATCTATATAACTTTTATCAAAGGGGTGTGTTTCATTAAGGACGCAACCCTCTATTAAATATTACACAATCTATTACAAATATTTATATCTATTACAAATTCATTACTTTAAAAATGAATAGCAAATTACTATGGATTTTACATTTAATAACTTTAACTTCAGAATAGAAGTTGGAAGTGATTTCCTGCAACTTTGAAATGCAAGATCGAAACCAATGAAAATATTGTTCACGTTTTTGATGGTCTGTAGCTTTCAGTTCTTGAGTTACGCCAATGCAATAAGGATGCTAATATAACTTTTTCTTAGCTCTGAAAAGAGTAGTTAATGTTAGCCCAGCTTGTGATGATAACCTTTGGAGCGATTTATTTGGGTGATTGAGTCACATGATTGTTCGAATCTTTAAGAACTTCCATGGTTAACTTTAATTGCTGGCAAGATGGTTTCTCATTAAGTACACTGTACACAGTTTTACGGAATTTATTGATCAAACCCAATATTGTCGACTTATTAGGAATGGCAGAATGGGGAAATTCCAACTGAAACTTATCTTGCTCACATTTGTAAGATTTACTTGTTATAAAAGTCTCTACAATAAACACGCGTTCACTTGGAAAAAACCATAGCTGACACAACGTAATGAAATTACTGCTGTGACGGCACTAATGTATGATTAGTGTATTTCAATTGTCTCAAACAATTGGCCTTGAGTACAATGTTACTAACATACAGGTTGGGAGACAGAAAATTTACCCATTATTACGTCTACCTTCTTATATTCAGAGTTGTGTCCTTAATAAAACACTTGTTAGTTTTATCTTTAATTATCATTTTCGTCTTCCTTAACTCTCTTCCAAATTTCCTTGGGTCAAAGCCCAACATATCTTTCTATGTTTTTGAACCATCTCTATTCTGTCCCTATACAAATAATCTACAAACAATTACCTCCAATTACGTTCTTTTACTTTCTTCTTCACTCACTTGTCTACATCATCCATGATTAAAATTAACAGGAAGGAGACTATTGTAATCTACCCTCCTGTATAATAATTCTTATGCTCTCACAGTATTGAATAAGTAATAAAAAATACAAAGTACTTGACAATGAATTAGACTACAATTTTTATAAATTTTTTCAAAAATGTTTTTTTAACTAAGTATAAAACTATACTCACAGATACTAAAACTATACTCACAGATGAAATTCCCATTACTAAAGGATTAAGACAAGGATGTTGCATTGCTCCTACACTGTTCAAAATATATTTGAATGAAGCATTGAAAGTCTGGAGAAGGAAATGTTGCAACATGGGTATCCTTGTTGGAGATAAAAGGTTGTACTCATTGCACTTTGCTGATGATCAGGTTATTATGGCTGAAGATGAACAAGACATTGACTACATGCTACGGAAACTGGATGAGGAGTACACAAACTGGGGTCTATCAATAAGCAGAATGAAAACAGAGTATATGGTTGTTGGAGGAAATGCTAAGGATTTGAGTCTTGGAGGTGAAATCATAAAGGCAACAAGAAGATACAAATACCTCGGAGTTGTGCTATCGTCAAATGGGGGAAGCAATGAGGAAATAAATGCAAGAATTGGTCAAGCTCGGTCAGCAATAAGGCAGTTGAACAGTGTCCTATGGAATGGAAAAATAACAAAGAAAAATAAGATTCGCATTTACAGCACAGTCATTGAAACCATTGGAACATACGGTGCAGAAACTTGGGAGGTGAATAAAAGGTATGAAGCTAAGCTCAAGGCTTTGGAAATGGATTATTGGAGGCGATGTTGTGGATATACAAGAATGGACAGAGTGAGAAATGATGATATTCGAAGGAAGATGGGTCTGACTGAGAATATTGCCGATTGGATAGAGGCAAAGAGTTTGAAGTGGTATGGGCATGTGAAGAGAATGCCTCCTGAGAGATGGCCAAAGATATTATTGGACTGGGTCCCTGAGTCAAGCCGGAAAAGAGGAAGGCCGAAGCACTCCTGGCAGTATGGCATGGAGGTGGCGATGCAGGCGAGAGGACTGACAGACAATGACTGCTTGGACAGACAAATGTGGAGGGTATTAGGATGCGAGAGACGGCGACAGCTGTAAAACAAACTCGCTAATATATATATATATATATAAAACTATACAAAATATTGTACTTACGGTAACTGAGTACTTGGCGTAGTTAGCGTTGCAGTAATTCTGGAAAAAGGAAATAATACATGTCAATATGAAAATTAAACATAAAAAATATATCTAATAAATTTTCCAAATTTATTAAATTTAGAAAATTTTTAATAAGATAGTGAAAAAATTGTATATATAATATTCGAATGATGGCGTTACGTAACATTTTTTTTTCAAAAACTAAGTTTTTTTGATTGGTAGTGAACAGTCATAAAAGTAGTGAACAATCTGTTAAACTGTTATACAATCATAACATAAAAATAAAACAAAAAAATAGATCCAATTTTTTAGAAGATAAAAACGGGAGTACCACAGAGTAACATTTTAAGACCCTTGCTATTTTTAATTTTTATTAATGATCTAATTTTGTTTTCCCATTTATTGTCATGTTATTTGTTGACAAAAAGACAGTACCTATACCTCAAAGATGAATAATATCAACTAAAGAAAATAATGTATTTTATGTACGTATATATTTGATTTTGGTGCTAAAACACAGTTAAAAACACATAGTAAATACTTTTGTAACTGTTTATAATTTTTAGTCAGAGTCCAAGTAACTTTGTAATTCGAAATTCCATTAATTCAAATTTTTTCAGCAGTCCCTTCAGATTTGAATTACCGAGGTTTCACTGTACTTTTAAATATATAATTTTCTTTACATATTCTCATACAGTTAAAAACACATAGTAAATACTTTTGTAACTGTTTATAATTTTTAGTCAGAGTCCAAGTAACTTTGTAATTCGAAATTCCATTAATTCAAATTTTTTCAGCAGTCCCTTCAGATTTGAATTACCGAGGTTTCACTGTACTTTTAAATATATAATTTTCTTTACATATTCTCATACTTATAACACAATGCTATGTCTTAGGGATTGTTGGGTTTAGCAAACGCACATTTTTTTGTCACATTTGGTGAGAAAAATCTCACATTCATTATCATCAGGCAAATATATATATTTCATATAATGAATTAATATAATAATTTCACTAACCTTCTTTTTAAACTGCGTCACCTTTATTTCAATTTTTACTTACACGTGTTTCGGTGGATCCACCATCATCAGAGTAAATGAAAAATAGAAACTAAAAATTTTTTTCATTTATTTAAAATTTACAGAAGATGATACATCTTCAGTGTGACTGAAGATGTATCATCTTCTGTAAATTTTAAATAAATGAAAAAAATTTTTAGTTTCTATTTTTCATTTACTCTGATGATGGTGGATCCACCGAAACACGTGTAAGTAAAAATTGAAATAAAGGTGACGCAGTTTAAAAAGAAGGTTAGTGAAATTATTATATTAATTCATTATATGAAATAGAAATATTTCAAACTGCAGGATGCATTATAAAGATTTATTTTCAAATATATATAGTATATATTATTTTTATAATGGTAACTAAATACGTTACTTTTGGAATGCTTATTATACCAAATGTGAAAGTTATCACAGATTGATTATAGAACTCTATTAAAACTGGAATTGCAATACGTACTGAGAACCAATGGTTAACCAAAGCTTCAACTTTCTTTTCTTTAGAAGCGTTCTTCAAGCAGCTTGTCTGTGAAAAGAAAAACACAAATAAATATATGATTTTTTTTTTTTTTTTTTTTTTAGGCCCTCATTGGAGCAAAATTAATCGATTTATAGAAGATCCCTAGTTGTTTCTCTTATTTGCCCAGTAGTTCTTCATCCTTTGCGACACTCTCGCCCTATCCTCCACAGTCCAATGTCTGTTTGTCTGCCTTTTAGGTACTTCTGGAAATTTCGTGTTTGGATTTTTGATCTTATATCCTTCTTCTCTGTTCAAAATCTGTGTCTCTGAGATATCCAGGTCCTGCAGATCCTGTTGAACTTCCTCAAACCAGGCGTACTTGACTTTGGTTCTCAAAAAGAAATCCAGTACCTGTCTGGTAAATCTGGATTCTGGCAGTCTCCTAAGATGTCCAAAGAACCCAACTCTTCTCTTCCTCATTATCTCGGAAATTTCCTCATTTTCCCTGTATAGAACCGAATTTGGCAACAACCTATACTCATTGTCTACTCTGTGCTTTTTGTTTATTATTGTTCTGAGGATTCTTCTCTCTGTCTTTCTAAGGTCCTCCATCTTCCCACAGTGCCTCAACCTGCCCAAAGTCTCACACGCATACATTACCACAGACTTCGTGACTGTATTATAGTGCCTCAATTTGGATTTTATGGAATATGATTTATGAATAGGATTTATGGATTTCTTGGGATATGATTTTTTTATATAACAGCATAATAATTTTTATTTAAGATTTTAATACCCTTATGTTCCGGATTTGGAGTGAAATCCACTAAAGTAGTTCTTTGAGCCAACAAAAAAATACAGAATCTCCAGGAATTAACCGTAAAGTGCCGTATGAAATAAGAATAATTATTTTTTGAAGGATATATTCTATCCATTTCAAATCTTGGGATCATCACACCAGCAATCATCGTGATACTAATGACTCACAATGTTTATGGAAAACGAATCTTTAAACTCTTTAACCAGTATATTTACCTTCTTTCACCACCTCCTTTCCATATAATCTTACATTGCAAAACACATTGTAAAAATTGATGTAATAATAAATTCGAAAAATATTTTTCTGTTAAAACAGAAACTCAAGTGTATTTTGTAGGCAATGATTTGTCAAAAAAAAAAAACATCAATCTCAACTATTTGCTACTGCAGACAGAAATACATCCTATGTAAATTTTTAAATACGTATGTACATTTTTTAACCCGACATTTCCCTTGTAGTATTATATAAACAGTTCCAAGGGAAGTGGAGGGTTGTTTGCTGATGACGGATCAAGTGGCCAGGCGGTGGGTTTTTGGTTGGTAAGGTGGTTGTGGCCTCCTTGGAGTTGAACGAGGACACCTCAATTGAGTCCAACACTACATCCCCCATCGTGAGGGAGTAAACATGAGTTTTTCTCGCTGCCTTGTATAAAAAAAGACCGAAATACATCACCTGTGTTAACTTATTTTTTAATTATAAATTTAATGGTAAGATTTTTAATTTGAATTCTCAATTCTTTAGAGAAAATTCATGATCAAAAACAGTCATGATATCAGGTTCAGACAAAATCAGTATACCTGTAGATATCAAAGGATTTAACTTAAATTCAGTAATAAAATTATTAAAGATACTTACTTCTTCCCAGTTGATTGATTTCTGCAAAAAGAAAACAATGCACATTAATGTAATAAAAATATTAATTACAATAAAAAATTAAAAGTAAAAATTGTATTGCTTAATAGATTTTTTCAGATGATACACACTACAATAATTTGAAAGGAATGTAACAACGGACCAACCAGTTATTGTTACGATGTAATGTATGAATGTGCAACTATTAGTTATTTACAAGAAGTAATTCATCTTTTACATTTCAAGATCCATTGATCTCCATCTTCCCAGTCTCTATAATACATAAATAATCCCATACTAGCTTCCTCCATATTTCAGGAGGCCTGGTTCATCATCATACTCTTTATTGGTCTTCCAAGTTTCCTAGGGTTGGGCCAAACACAACTGCTCTCTACCATTCTCTATCAATCAACCATCTCTCCTTCATTGGTCTCTTAGCATCACATCGTTTCCCGAATTCATCTATAACTGAACCTATCCATTTCATTTTTGGTCTGCCCCTTGGTATTTTCCTTCCATCTCAAAAAAAAGTCATCTTATAAGTCAGTCTACCTTCCTCCATCCTACCAAAATGATCATAGCTTTATCTTTGTTTGAGGAAGCACATTTCCTCCATTAATTGTTTCCAATTTACCCACTGGGCAGGTCTAGAGGTAAAGTCGTCACCGTGAGTCAACTGTGTAACAGCTGATTTTCAGACAAAGTTTCCTGGTTCAAATCCTAATAAAAGTAGTAATTTTTATACAGATTTTAATACTATACAGAAGTTACTGGTGTACTTTGATGATTGGGGTTCAATTAACCATACTCTCTCAGGAATGGTCCACCTGGATCTGTACAAGACTACGCCATAATTATATATCATACACATCATCCACATTTCATTTGCTTAATTGTTCTTAAAGTGAACAGATTGCAACGTACACACATAAGGGATTAAATTTAAAATGATTTCCAATTTTATATTTTTTGACAGCCCTGGTACTGACTAACTTCTTTATTCTTTCTCCTATATTCACATTCCCCAACCTAAAAACTCTGTTACTTCCTTACAAAATATCCATGGATTCTTACAAATAAAAGAAACAAAATATTTAAATAATTGCAACAAACTAAACTTAATAACTGTAGTAGACACACTGTACTGTATTGTATGATACAGTATTAATGAGATTAAATTTTCTACCATAACAACATTGAATGAAATGCTGTAATGCAAAGTATTTTTGTATTTTCTACCAGGTTACAAATACTGTTAAAAATAATTCTCAAAATTTCACCAATTAATGTACAGTTAGAACTCTACTTTGAAACATTTATAGCTGTTACCAAACAAACATATCTGTATTCATGCGTCCCCATTTTATAAGCTAGGAATACTTAAAAAAATATGATTCAATAAAATGAAAATATCTTTTGAATAATAGAAAAAATTCTTGCTCAGTTTAAGTATTTTAAAAAGTAATTCCATAATATCATTGATTTTAAAATCTCAATGTTTCAAAGAAATACCCAACAGTTAATAAAGCGTAATGAAATGTACATACCTTAACATATTCAAAGTAGTCAGTGTTTTGTACAAGCATTCCGGTCTGAAAAGAAAAAAAGTTTTAAGCAATTTATAAAAATAAGATTATGTTATAAAGATTTCATCTTCTTAAACTAAAAAACTAAATATGAAGTCTGTTTGAAAATTAATTCCTGGTTTCGTTCACCCCGTACAGTTTGGAAAACAGATAATAAAATAAATTTAGCACCGCTAAATAGTTGGGCTCTGTGTACGGTTCGGTAGTATTTTATTAGTTAAACTACTAGCCCATTACTTAGTTTAAAATTGACTTTTATTATTTCTTTCTCAAAATATCATATGAAATTCTACTAACTGTAATTTACAAAGTTTGATCAAAACCATGGTGAATAATTTTATTATGATCGAACATTTTTTGAAGTAACAAGACAGATGGCCCAATTTTTTGAGATATTCAATATCAAGTTTGAACACGTTATGACTTCTCTAATGTCGCTCTACAGTCAGAAGGCTTTAAGAGTTTGAAGAGTGAAGTCATGTTTACCATGTCATCAGGCATCATTGATTTCAAACACGTTAAAACATGAAGTTTTATTTTAAGTTGCAAAAAGCGCCGAAGAAGCTCATGAAATGTTAAAATTAGTGAACGGTGAAAATCTGGTAACTCTGAAGACTGTCTACAAGTGGTATGAGCGATTTAACCTACCTGAATGCATTGTTGTTTGCAAACAATGTCTGGATAGTCCAGGAAAACGAGGAAGAACTACAGAAATCATTCTATGCCCTAAATGAGTTATATAAAGGTTACAATTTCAAGGTTTTTAGCTCTAAATCGAAAGTTACAACATTTGTAGGAAAATGGCCTCTTATAACGAAGATCGTTGTAGATGATGTGCTGAAACAGGTTTCCCACTGTAGTTATCCGGGATGTGACATTGGCAGTGATGTTGATCATGACGTTAAAAACAAAATGAACAGATTTCAAGGTATATGCAATGTCATTAGCAGAACACTGCAAAATAAGACTAGAACGGAGACAAACATGAAATTTTATAAGGTGACTACTTCAGTTGTCTTTTATGGAAGTGAGTCTTGGGTCACAATAAATCACAAGCTTCAAGTAGGAGAGATGAGGTTACTACAAAAGACAAAGAATGTACAAGATTAAACCACAAAAAGAATGAAAAAAATAAGAGCTGAATTAGGAATATGTATCTTGAAACGAAAGAATAAAAGTTGATTGTGTTAAGTGGAGACAGCATCTGAAGAGAATGCCGGAAAAGAGAATACCGGAAAAGAGAATACCTTTGAAAGTGAAGAATTATAGGCAAAATGAACGAAGAAACATTGGAAGCTCATAGTGAAGATGGCAGTAGCTAAATTATAGAATCAAAATAAACAACTATTTGCTAAAAATAGCAAAATATATAAAAGCATCTGAAGAGAATGCCGGAAAAGAGAGTACCTTTGAAAGTGAAGAACTATAGGCAACATGAACGAAGAAACATTGGAAGCTCATAGTGAAGATGGCAGTAGCTAAATTATAGAATCAAAATAAACAACTATTTGCTGAAAATAGCAAAATATATAAAAGTGAGTTCGGAATAGGGTGGAACCTTATCCTTGATAGCAAGAAGAAGACAAATGATCAAGTGATGGTCACTGAAATTTTATTTTAATGTCAATAAAGAATTCCTGAATAAATTGTTTGTTGATATGAAGACTTACGATCCAGGAACGATTCTGCTTGATGGTTTCCAAACGTTGAACCTAAAAAAGAAAAGAATATTCAGTTAAGTATGTTTTTGTTTATATTAAAATTACTTACATAATACTTGAATAGATAAATTATAATTAAAATATTCTTATTATTTATCACCAAAATCCCAAGGTCTGGAGGAAGCCTTGAGTTACAAAGCGCTATTTATTACTAAATCATTCTTTTCTCGTCACTGAAACACATTTACATCACATGTCTTTAAGAGGTAAAAACATTCAAGATATTAATCCATTATTCATCCTGGTTGGTGTAGTGGTCAGCCCAACTGGTTGTGATCCTAAGATTCCTTGGTTTGATTCCTTTTCAGGTCTGACATTTTACTATTACTCATTTTCTTCCATCTTCACCATCTTCCTTAGCCTAAGGGTAAAACTACATTGCGGCCAACAAAACAGTTGCGAAGATGTTCGGAAGCGTTTGGAACCAGCCAAGTGGCCAAGAAATGCGTGGTGAGAGTAGGTAGCAACACACAGTGGACCGTAACGATCTTAAAGATCGGTTTAGTCACATTTCTCGACCACTTGGCAGGTTCTGAATGCTTCCGAATGTTTCGCAACTGTTTTGTCAGTAACAGGGTGGTTTTACGCTAAGTCTGCATAACTAAATGTAAAAAATTGTCCTTCCTGAAATTTTGCGGTTAGTCATTCTTTGTGCATATAACAGACATGAGGAGTGTTAGATTATTTGCACTTAATCTTTTACTTACAGGACTAGAAAAAATAGTTCTGTTTCTTATCACATGATCAGTCAATTAAATGACTGAATCATTTAAGAACAGAAAAGGTAGAGGTGTAAAAGACACTAATCAAAGTTATCTCCTCTGAAAGTAGCGAATTTCATTATACACCCAGACCATGTGGTAATGAAGAGAAGGTCTTTTGTATTTTGCAGGGTGGAAAATATGTGCTTTTCAGAGGGCCTGGCATGTTGATAAGCATACTTTTCAATTCAGTGAGGAAGGCATTAGTAAACCACCTCACTCCTCTTTTTACTTAGTAAAACAACTAGAGGTTCAAACCAGTTTTGGCTGTTGACAATACAACAACAGTTATTCTTCCTTCTACTAAATAAATTCAAATTTTAGTTAAACTAAAATTTATAAGGAAATTCACTTACTAAGGTGGACTTGAAGTTGTCACTGCTTCTGTCAAGGTTTGTGAATTCCTGAAATTAATGAAAATATTTCAATTATTTCATGATAAGATTACAATAAAATAACATTAGTGTATACAATATTATATTTCAAAACTGAAAAAGCGTAAGTTATGTTTACACCAAATAAATAATATTAGTGAATTAAAACAAACCAAACAGTGAAAAAATTCGTTTACAAAGGCGGTAACGAAGACATCTAATATCTATTTGTTTTTTCATACTTCAATTGTTTGGGCAAAAGATTCACGTGGATTTTTATATTTTCAATTTAAGAAAACAATTGGAGAATTTTGTTTGCAATAGAACAATAACATTGACAGTAAAGATCTCGTTCAGGAATCAGAAAATTACCACGAGAGCACAGCCCTCAAGAATTTCAGCAGATATGGCGCTTACCGTATCGTGTAGAGCATAAAAAATGTAGTAAATCACGGGCTTTTAAAGAAAATTATAGGAAAATTGTTTTTGAGAAAATTGCAAAAAAGTGAAAAATTGCACGAATAAACTAATACTTCATGAAAATGTTCGTGTTGAATCTCATAGTGGTATTTTACTTAAGTTCCAAGTTTCATTCTCATATAATAATCCATTCTTGAAATATTTTGTTTACACACACACAGATACAAGGACAGACAGACTGACACACACACACACCAATCAGTAAAAGATGTTTTTTTTTTGGGGGGGGGTTTCAGGGAGCCTGTAAACATGTATTTCTGGTGAAAACTCGATTCGAAAAATAGGGCAAGAGAAAGTAAAAAAATCATATGAATTATTTTAATTACCAGGAGTAGAGTTACATTTTACTCACCTTTTGGGAGAATTCATAGAGTGACTGAAAAAGAAAAAAGAGAAAATGTAAATTCAAATGGTTTTAAAGCTTCATATAATTAGTACACTTATTATTCATACATCACCATAAGGTAATCTGTCTTTTGGGAGGTTACTTGCACTAAAATATTAAACTTGTTCTATTTTTTGCAAATTTAGTAATTTTCTGATAGATCATTACCTCCTTTTAAATCATCTACAAACTTTATTCTAAGATCTACTCTTTTCCTTTTGCCTCTGAATGGTCTTTCTAATGAAGTTTTAATTAAATCTTCCATTCATTAGCATTTATATGTCAAAAAATTTGATGTTTTCCTCTATTTTTGTTTGGATTTTTCGACATAAATCTTTACCACTTAGAAAGATACTTGTAAGAAAAAAATTGTAGCAAATTTTACGCAGAGTATTTTGGTTTGTTAAATCACCTAATATCTTTAAAATAAAGTAGCTAGATGTAATCGTGTAATGTAGATCCGTAAAATATGTTTTTACAAAATTTGGGCTAAGCTGATGATTACAACCCATCAGGTTAGTCTAGAGATAAAGTTGTCGCTGCAAGTCAGCTGTTTAAAATCCGATTTTCAGAGACAAAGATTCCTGGTTCGAATACTAGTTAAGGTAGTTACAAGGTATAAAAGTAACTACATTTATACGGATTTGAATACTAGACAGTGGTTGCCGGTGTACTTTGATGGTTGGGGTTCAATTAACCATAATCTCTCAGGAATGGTCGGCCTGAGTCTATGCAAGACTACAATTGATTTACACGTCATACATATCATCTTCATCTCATTGGTCATTGGGTTGCTTATTGTTCTTAAATTGAACAGTTCAGAATGTACACAAATTAGAAATAAAAAAAAATTAAAAAAAGCTGATGATCAAAACAGTACTTATGTTTCAACCTTGGTTTTAAACTCTTGTAGTAACAGTACGTTTGATGAAACGGTAGCTATGGCTGTGCGCACTGGAGCTCACAGCCATAGCTACCGTTTCTGGAAATTAATGGGTGACTAAGAGAATGTTACTGTATTTACATTTGACAATACAGTACCACCAGCAATACATCTACATTTATTATTGCCTATATCATATTATTATACTACCTACTTATAAATCGCCTTACTTTATGATTAATATTTTTATCGTGCAAATCTAAAATAATTATATACAATTAATTTTAAATTTCAAAATCAATGTCCTTTTTTTAATGTTGCTTTAATGTAGCCAAAGTGGGGAACATTTGTTCACTTTTGTAAAATTTATGTACTGCCCGCCAAACAAAACACTTATCAAAGTTGTCTATCTCAGTCACTGGGCGCTTTCTTGTTTTCTTAACTGGAGTTCGAAATAACGCCTCTCCTTTACCAGAAATAATTTCTTGATTTCTTTGCGGTGCTTTTAACAGTAGCCACAGAAACTCCACAAGCTTCCGCTGTTCTGTTATCTTACTGATGAACAGACATAACAAATTCACCCGATTGTTTGTAATGTTCCAATTCTTTTTTCATAAAGCCATATACATTTTAATTAATTACTAGCATCTGACTATGTAATGTTTTACCAAGTTTGGAACTAACAGCTTGTGTTTCCATATTTTTTTTATAACTACGGCACTCACTTTTACAACAAAAACAAAAACTGGTAAAAAGAAATCAAAATGAAACGCGTCAACTCAAAACGTTCAGTATAAATGCAAAAAAGGAAGTGAAATAATGGTTTGCATGCTTCCTTTACACAATTCAAACAAAGACTAATTATTTATCAGAACCAAGTTCAATGCACGCATTAAGAAGTTACATAACAGGACGTGTGTTACTGTAAGCAAGAGATTAATCGGTGACTGATTGTTTTGACTACACACGGTGGACAATATTCTCCCCTGCGAGCGTCCTCTCTGTCAAAGATCATAGCTATCATTCCAACAAAAGTACTGTACAGGAAATGTTGGTAAAAAAAATCATGAAGATTTTAAATGATAAGCAACATTTAAATTCTAATAGGGTGATCTAAAATTGATTGATTTATTACAAATTTTAAGGAAGTTATAAAATAAAATGTTAAAAACATTTAAATGTTTCTTTTAAGTACTTACGCTAACTTGTTGGGAACCAGTTACAGTTACAGATTTCTTTGCAGTTACTGAAGATCCTTGTACTGATGATCCATGCACTGATGATGATGATGATGATGTTGTTGTTGTTGTTTTTGATTGGAAGAAAGTTGCGTATTTACGGTTAAGGTAAGCATTTTGAGTGTAGCAAAGAGGTGTACGAGATTTGGTTGTCTGTAAGAAAACAAAAATTTCATTATTTATTTTACAATTTATGTACGTAGTAGTTGAGTCATGAGTTTGCCTTTGGTTTTAATGAGGGATAAAGGGGGGGAAGGTTTTGCTTCACACGATTGCTTTGGTATCAGTCCAGCTAACCCAACAACGTACACTATAGCCAGAGGACATACAATTCTATCATGGAACCTTTTGTAGGTTAACCCTTTCGCTGCCACCGTTATTTTCGTTACATGATTTCATGTGCCGATTTATGTTTTACCATTTTTTATTGTATTTACACTAAATATAGTCTACGTACAAAGTCCAAGATTTTTGCGAAAACAGTGATTTACTCAGAAAAAAAGAAGAATACAATGTTTACTCTGTGCTGAGGTCAAAATAGTAACGATAGGTTCACTCCCGGCTTTTAAAAAGAGATACGAAGAGCGCTAGGCAGACCCGAAGCATATACGGAGCCGGCACAGGGAAAACACACCCGACTCCGAAGGGTGTTCGGACCTGGCAGTGGAAGGGTTAACTGTACGAATACAACTGTTTGTTACCGTAAGCAGAAATGTCAGGCTTCGAAAATGTGTTCAAACTATCCACAGTGCTGAACGAAATCTAATATGCAATATAATAAAATGTTGTGAAGTTGAAGCAAAACAAAAATACCTTTCTATGCCTTTTAACAAAAGCCATGAGCAAGCCATGACCCATGAATGGCTAACTACTGTGATATTTCTCTTTAATCATGTCATTCCTTTATTTGCATAACTACTTTCAAGTTATTCAAGACATCTAACCTAGAAATTACATTTGCCAGTGTAAAAATTCTTTTATGTAATGAAGACAGATTAATTGTAAATTTAATTTACCTATGCTGATTTTAGCAATATCATAATATATTATCATGGGATGAAATATTTATTAAAAATAGTTTTTAAAACAATAAATGGATACTCACATAATGTTGACTAATGGTGTTGATAATCTGTAAAATAATAAAGAAAATGAAAAAATTAACAAGATTTCTGTCAAGTATATAAAATTTCACAAAGTATTACAATATAATTGTTATACAGTAGGTTACGTTTATGTTTAAAAATAATTATTATTAATTATAATTTCTTTTCTTTCCTTGAAAATAAACGTTGGAAACAAACATTCCTAACTGAATTTTGAACCATATTTAACAATCTCTTCATTCCACAATTACATTAGTTTCCACTAACTCCCCTGTCTTTCCCCTATACAATTAAGTGATCTACAAAATATAAACTCCCAGTATTTTCTTTGAACTTCTTTTTCAATCTCTTGGGTATTCCATCCAGAATTATAACAAACAGAATCAATTGTAATTTATCCCCCAACGTAATAATACTTGCAATTGTATAATTTTTTTAAGCTTTATTTGTTATCGGAAATTGTACTTTCCTTTAATGATAACCAACCAATTTGATCGCTGCTTTTGGCTGTATTTTTATGATGTTCGGCATGAATTTTTGAACAGGGACCCCCAGTAGAGTTTGTTCATAGATGGCTGTCAAATGGTCACTATACAAAGTCGTTTGCCCAACCAGCGTTGCTTAACAAATAATAACGACTTTCTACTAGTGACTGACTGAGCTGGCCAAAGGCCTACATAAAATTTAATAAATAATAAAAAGTACAAAGTACTAGACAATGAGTTATAATTTTTAAACAAATTCTTTTTACAGAATATATTTTTGAACAATTTTGTTTGTTAGAACGTTAAAAAACTGTATAAAATTTAATACTTACGGTAACTGAGTACTTGGCGTAGTTACTGTTGCAGTAGTTCTGCAAAAAGAAAACAATACATGTCAATTTGAAAATTAAACATAAATAATAAATTTTTTTATGAATCATGAAAACAATTTTTAATATTTTTATAGAAACAATCATGTCTCAATTGATATTTCTCGAATCAACTAGATTAAATAACATTAAAACCAACCCCTGAAGACGAATCATTCTCCACCAGGACAATGCAAGCTCTCACACGTCGGCTGAAAAAATGAACTTTTTGAAAAATAAAAAAATCGAATTGATGGGCCATCCGCCATACAGCCCTGATTTGGCACTCAGCGACTTCTTCTTATTCCTGCTCATCAAAAAAAAATTTAAGAGGTCAACGTTTTTCGACGCCTGAAGTTGATGCATTCAAAAAGTACATTTTGGAGGTACCTCAATCGGAGTGGAACAAGTGCTTCGAAAATTGGTTCAAGCGCATGAAAAATGTATTGATCATCATTGAAAATATTTTGAAAAACAATAAAGCCATTTAAATTGATTAATTTGTGTTTTTGTTTACTATTCCCGAAATATAAAAGACAACCCTCATAACACCATGATTCAAAGTCGTTTAAGAAACTGATGTATGAATGACGCTTTTCTGACTGTTATAACGTGGTCTGTTGTACATGTTTTGCCCGCTGTTGGCGCTGTGACGTGATTGCCGCTGCCGATAGACAGCGCATCGATCACACCTTTCACAGTGCGTGTGCCAGTGGCAAGATGTTTATGGGGTATCGGTGAATGCGATAGGAGAAGGTGACCAAGCAGTATCGATTACAACACTATCGAAGGTCGATACGGAAGAATTGCCGCTCAACTTTGAGTCTTTTCTTTCTGCTCCTTACAACTCCCTTCCCTACCCTTCGCTTCACCGGCAACTGCTCCTCTCTGAGGCAGCGGTAAAAGGTGCTCGCTGCGTCGGCGACTGCTCTTATTCGATTAGGCAGCGGTACAGATGACCCCGCTTCGCTTCACCGGCGACTGCTCCTTTTCGGAGGCAGCAGTAAAAGGTGTTCGCTGCGTCGGCGACTGCTCCTAATCGTTTAGGCAGTGGTAAAGATGACCCTTCGCTTGCCAGTGGCTGCTCCTCTTTGAGGTAGCGGCGAAGGCTTCCCAAACCATTTAATCTCGTTTTGAACTATGCTGCCGGATCCCCTGCCACTCCGGCCGGTCTTATGACAGCTCTACGGATTGTGCTACTACAAGCCAGTGGCGACTAACTAAGTGAAGTTATCAATAACCTTTTCGTCTCTAATAACACCACTTTTAAGTTTATATTATAATACTGTTATTATAACAAACATAAGAGTGGCAAATTTCACTGAATCTCTTATGGACACAATGTTAAGACAAATAGCACTAGTTTCTGTAACCAAATACAAATCGGCAAACCAAATGCAATTTTTCAAAAACACAAGGGTGGGGAGTTGCGCTGAATCTTTCACGAATACACAGCAAAGCACTGTAGTTACTCTACATGTACTACATGGAGCTGAGAAGTCAGCAGCTGTGCATCTATTAAGATGTCAGCAAAATTAAAGCAAGTCAGTACTCAAAACAAATCGTCCAGCAAGTCATGATGTTGCCACTGGACGGTTTGTTTTGACTACCATTTTCTATACCAGAAAACCTATGTACAAAAAATCTACCTGTTGGTGAATAATTTAATTCACTTCTTTTCCAAATATGTCGTGCTATTACCTATTATTCTAGTACATTGTATTGTAAGCTAGACGATAACAATGTTATTTTAATTAGAGTTTATAAAATCCTGTTATCGAGCAGACTGTTATTTTCAGCAACACATTATCAAAAAATAGCTTTATTTCCCATCAATAATACTTACAGAGAACCAGTGATTAACCAAAGCTTCAACTTTCTTTTCTTTGGTAGCATTCTGGACACAGCTTGTCTGTGAAAATAAAAATATAAATAAATATAATTTTTCTAAAACAACATAATTTTATTATGAATTTACATACATTCCAGTTCAGGAGTGAATACCACAAAAATAGTTCAGTTAGTAGTTCAAATAATATTCAGCAACGGAAATATTATGGAATCTTCAGGAAGTGATCATAAACAACCATATGAAATATTGATCATATGTATCAACTTCTTGAAGGTAAATTCTATCTATTTCAGATTTTGGGATTGTTTCTTGATTGTTCACCTTGCTGCTAGAGATTCACAATGCTCAGTAATTCTTATGGAAACCATATCTATGAGTTCTTCCGCAAGATATTATTCTTTGTCCACCAATATCTTTTCCATTTAACCTTTCCTTGCAAAAAAGTTGCAGAAATAGATTTCATAATTTTAAAAATATTTCTGTTGGAATGGAAACATAAGTGTACGTGTAGGGCCTATTTGAAACAATCAGTTTGTCAAAATACATCAAATTAGACTATTCGATATTGTGGACAGAACAACATCACTGTGGTTTGGTTTTTAATCATAAATTTGATTATAAGAATGTTGATTTGAATTCTAAATTCCCTTTGGCAAAAGTCAAGTTTCATAAAAGATATCAGACAAACTCAATATCTGTAGACATGGAAAGATTTAACTTAAAATCAAGTATTAATGGTATCATAATTACAGTATTACAATAATTAAAAAAATTGTGTGGAGCACTTACAAGACTTTTTCTTGCCAATATAAATAATAAACAATATAAACTACGTTTAAACATGAGTAAACAGTGTAAACTAAAAAATATATTCTAATTCTTATCATGAGTAGTATATACACAATGCAAAATGAAAATTAACCTCTGTAGGACTTGAAAAATATGGAAAACCACTATCTGACACTAAACTAGGTTCTATAAAAAAATATGCTAGAAATACAAGTAGTAGATTTTTAATTTCCTAAACTTTGATTAGTACACTTTTGTCGTAATATGGATTATAAGGCCACAATGTGAAAAAATTCAATTTTTTATAGATTTTTAATGAGCAAAATAAAGAAAGTCATTAATTGATGCTAAAGTAAGCGTTGTAGGAAAAAATGTTTGAAATAAAAGTTGTAGGTTTTTTAATTTTCCACAACTTTGATTTTTTTTTATAAATGTTTGCCTTGAAATGCAGGCGTGGCGCTTACCCTAATCTTGTAAAATTCATCATGTATAATATTCATATAGCGCAAAAGAACAAATACTTACTTCTTCCCAGCTGATTGATTTCTGCAAAAAAAAGAAAGAAAATTAAAATTAAACAAAATTTAATATTAATATTATTATAAAAATGTTTTTAACGTAGTAATTTCAAAGTATTATAAAAATGTCACTTTTTTAAGGAATAAAAGAACTGATCATCCACAATATGAAAACAGAGTATTAAGCGCTTAATTAAAAATAGTTTAGCTGTAATTAAATATAAAATAGATTACATGTGAGTTTTTTACAACACAATCTATCTTTCACATCTTAGAATCCATTAATCTCTTTTTCCAGTCCTTATTTTCTAATATCTCCAGAATAATCCACACTTATTTCCCCCATGTTTCCTCCTTCTAATGGTTTCAAATTTGATATTATTCCAGGGTACCAACCATCCTATTTCTGTACTTGTACTCCTGTTTTCTTTGCCCCTTTACAGTGTAGAGTCCTTGGTTTTGGATAAAGCCATCACAAGAAAACTGGAGGCATTTGAGATGAGCTGTACAGATAAATTTTAAGGATTCCATGGACTTCTCGAATGCCAAATATAGAGATTCTGAGGAGAGTGAAGAAAGACTTGAAAGTCACTTCCACCATCAAGTGTAGGAAGTTCCAATATTTTGGACATATCATGCGAAATGACTCATGATATTTGTTATTATAAGCCATTCTGGAGGGAAAAATATATGGAAAAGACAACCTTGCAGAAGAAAGGTGTCGTGGCTACAAAATCTGAGAATTTGGTTTGGGAAAACTCAGAAGAGCTATTTCACAGTGGAATGAATAAAGAGAGAGTTGCTATGATGGACCCCAACATTCGGAACGGATAGGCACCTGAAGAAGAAGAAGAAGAAGAAAAAGAAGACGACTGACCATCCCCAATTTTTTTCCACTAGATCAAAACATGTACTTTTACAGAAATTTAACCATTGTGCTGCCCAACTTTTCTTTCATAATATGCAGAAAAATGAAAAAACCATAAGATTAAACATCTAATATAAAGTGTTAAAATGTACTTACCTTAACATAATTGTAGTAATCTGTGTTTTCAACAAGTATACTTGACTGAAAAGAAACAAGAACAATAATTAAGCACTTATCAAAATAAGATTTTGTCTTTGTAAATAAACAAACGGCAACATGAATACTATTGGATATTAATTCCTGTTTTAGTACACCCCATACAGTTTGGAGTTAGGGTAATGAAATAAGTTTGACACCACTAAATAACTGGGCTCAATGTATGTATGTTAGAGGTAGTACACTTCTAAAACAACTTTGTACCTAGTAAATGAGTATGTTGAAAGCGAGTCTATAGTTGTCAAATGATGAGTCAGGGAGAATAGGACTGCCCAGTTAACTATTCTAAAATCTACTTTTCCTGCTCCTAGATTTTTTTTGTTTATTGTCTATTAAAAAACTAGTTAAATTATAAAAGTAAAAATCTTTGTTATATAACTAACTTCCTTAAAATATTTCACATAAGAAAATAAATGAAACTGTTTATTAATAGTTGCAATTAAGTACAACTAAATGAAACATGGACATCTATTCTTGTCTAAATCGATAGAATTCTATGCAATATTACTGAACTATACTGGGTGGTCTATATGTCGATTTCCCCATGAGATTGGACATTTCATTTTGATAAGTTGGTAATAGTGTAATGTTGGCAGCATCAAGTACAACATTCATTAGTTGTCTGTAACAATGGTTAGTGTGAGGTACATCTCCATGTAGTAACTATTTTTTCCTTTGTAAAGGTACTTTTAAAATGTTTACAACTGAACGAGTTTTTAAATTTCAAAGTTGTGAATGGATTGGTCATTGTGGTATAATCGAATGGCCTGCGGGCTCGCCAGACTTAACACCATGTGAATTTTCACTGTGGGACATTGTAACACAATGTAAGCCAGTGTATTCTTCCAAGTCACAAAATCAGCATAAACTAAAAAGTTCAATTGAAATTTCATGTGACTACATAAATAATGATAAAATGTTACTGTTGAAAATTTGTGAATCAGTTTTAAGTCGCTGTATAAAGTGTATAGAGAATCAAGGTGGATATTTTGAACACCTGCTATAACATTTTCAAGGTAGTGTATGTACAGTTCATATAATAAATTTTTTTTTGTCTAGGTATAGGTTTCTTATTCCATTAACCTTTCTTCAGATTTCCGTAAATATTGGGGAAACCGACATATGGGCCACCCTGTATATAACTGAAATACACAATTTTCATTTGTTCCTAGTACTCACTTGTATTCTGTCCAAAGTATTAGACTCTTACAACTCGTCCATCCCATTCAGAATTTCCAGGAAAAATAATAATTTTCTGTCACTCAATGGGTAAGTATTATTTGTAATTATATCACAAATAAAAGTAACAGGTACTTCGTGATGAAATATTTTTATAGACATTCTGCAGTCTGTGTCACAAAAGAATATTTTTAAAAAATTATTAAGTTTTGAAACTCTAATTTTTTAAAAATTTATTTAATTTAAAGTCGCATCGATAGCTTAGTCATTAGTGACTACTGGGTTTTCTTGTACTGTAATGATGAGTTTTAACATGTTAAAAAAATTTACAGATCCTAGCCCGGAATTGAACACGGGTTTTTCACTTTGTAGGCTGGTGCGCTAGTCACTACGCCACAGTAGTGGTACTCTAAAACTTTATTTTAATATTGATGTAGATTAATTGGATAAATTTTTAATTAGTATAAAGACTTACGATCCAGGCACGATTTTGCTTGATAGTTTCCAATTTTTGGACCTAAAACAGAAAAAAAATATTCAATTATAAGGTGCAGTCTTGTACAGACTCAGGTCGACTATTCCTGAGAGAGTATAGTTAATTGAATCTCAATCATCAAAACACATTGGTAACCATTGTCTAGAATTCAAATTTATATAAAAGTAACTACCTTTACTAGGATTTGAACCTTCATCTCTAAAAATCAGGTGTTTAACAGCTGATTCATGGTGATGAATTACCACTGTACCAACCTGGTAAATTATAAATAAATTGTAACTAAAATTGTTCTTAGAGGGTGTTGTTTGTTACAGAAAAATGATCTTTCCCTCAGTCAATCATATCTACACTTCCTATTTTTTAGAGTAAAAAACTTTTAGATATTATTCTTTCGTGTTTCCAAATTGGTGTAATGGTCAATGCTACTGGTTTCTATATTGCGGGTTTCCATAAATTAGATTTTTGGTTAGGTCTAATATTTTTCATCATTCATTTTCATTTATCTGTATTAATGTGTATAGCAATCAGATATAAAATAAATTATACTTCCTGTGGTTTTATCTTTTACTGTCCTTACTTTAGGTACTAAATACAGAAGATCAGATGGAAAAAGAAAAATATAAATAATATATTTCACAAAAGAGAACTCACCATGTGATTTCAATAAGAGAGGATAGGGAAGGCTGATTAACTAGAACTTTAAAGGTTTATTGAAATATATAAAATTAAAAAGCACATAGGCATGAAAAGAATCGTTACTAATAGATTATATGGTTGCAGTGACAAAGCCTTTTGAATGTGAATGAATAAACTTCAAAAATTCTGAATTCAAGATGGAAAAAACAAGTAGAAATGATGCTTCAGCATAATATTTTTTTCCAGGGCTTAAGTTAACATCCAGTTAGTACAAGAAGTCCAGGAAGATTGGTGAAACAATGGGTTGAACAGATAAACTTTTTTATCTGTAAGAAAAAAGATATTTGATACGCCCTATACTTTTTTCCCTTAAACGTCTATGCCCAAATATATTTAGTATTTAATATGAACGTACATTGGTACAAATTTATATGCAAATTCACTTACCAATGTGGTCTTGAAGTTGTCACTGCTTCTGTCGAGGTTTACAAATTCCTGAAAAAATTAATATATTAATTAATTCATATTAATAGTAAAATAAGTGAATATAAATGGGAAAGCCCTCACTGACTGACTCACTCACTCACTCGTCACTAATTCTCCTATTTCCACATTAGATGGAAAGCTGAAATAGAGAGAATATTCCCTTAAGGGTAAACAGAAAAGTTAAACATAAACGTGTTTGACATTCCAGCGTTAAGGGGTTGAAAAGGCTGTTGAACACTTAAATGATGTTCTCTGTTTACTAAGTTCCAAACAAGCTAGATTTCTGAAACTTAGTGGAGATGTTACTTAAAGTTCAACTACAAAAATTACCCCTCATCCATTTCTAATATTTACCCCTATGGGTATGAAAATGGTGTTCAACCCTTAAACCAATATTTATTGTTTACTAAGTTCTAAATGAGTTAGATGGCTGAATTTCAGTGATATTATTTACAGTGCAACTAAAAAAAGACCCCTTAAAAATTTCCAAAATGTAACCCTAAAAGGTTGAAAAGGGTGTCCAACCTTTAAACCAATATTTTTTGTTTACTAATTTCCGGAGGAGTTAGATGGCTGAAACTCAATGGAAATGTTAAGCATAGTGACGCTAAAAAATTACTCATCAATGATTTTAAAAAATTTACCTGTAAGGGGTTGTACAGGGTATTCAACTCTTAAATCAATATTGTAAGTTTACTCAGTTACAGATGACGTAGCTGGCTAAAACTTGATGGAAATATTACCTACAGTGCATCTAAAAAAATTACCCTTGAACGGTGACAAAATGTCACCGTAAGTCACTGTAATCATATCAGTAAGGGGTTGAAAATGGAGTCAACCTTTAAACCAATATTTTTTGTTTATGAAGTTCTGGATGAGGTAGATGGTTGAAACTTGATAAAGGGTTCAGATATATCAGATTTTTCAAAATCAGAAAATCTTATTTTTGATTTATTTATGACGCTAACTTAAAAACGATTGAAATAAAACAAACTTCTAGCAAGTGAAGCCATGGGCAGATAGTAAATTATATCAGCATCTAAAATTATTTCTGATAGCAGAAAAAGCGTAACTTACTCATGGATTTTTACAACATCAATCCAAGAAAACAACTGGATCATTATTTTAGTAAAGCAATATCAAAGACAGTAAAGAATTCTTTCAGGAATCACAGATTTTTAGTTTTAGGTGGCCAGATAGCAATTTTTTTTTACTTTATTTAAATTTGCATAAACAGTTTGGTCATTAGCAATTACGGTGGGATATGAACAGTGAGTTTTTACCTTGTAAAAATTTCCTGATCCTGGCCGGGAATTGAACCCAGGACCAACGTGTGGTAGGCTAGTGTGCTATCACTATACTACGGAAGTAATCCTGATAACAGATTTGTCAGCGATCATAACAAGATAAAATAAATTTTCTTATTCACTTGTTCAGAATCTTTCAACGACTTGATCCAAAAAGTAGAGTCTATTAAAGATCTATCTATATTCATGAAATGAATTTCATGATTTTTTCAAACAGCAGATGATATTAATTTAATGAATCATCACTTAGAATAAATCTCTACTGACTCCAACAAAATTTGAAAAGCATACCACGTATCAAATTTTATTGAACATGAATCCCGTTGATTGAAAGATATATTGTATCAATTTTTTAAACAAAAGGTGACAAGAAAAATAATTTACTTACTCTTTTGGTGTAATCACAGAGAGACTGAAAATCAAAATAATACAAAATATAAAATAAAATGTCTTTAGCCGTTATATAATTTGTACAGATTTTTTATGTTGTTTAATTTAGACCAATTAACATAACATTAAGGTAGTCACACTAAGGTTCTTTAGACTTGATGTGAATTGATCAACGTATTGAGCAAGTTACAAAATTTATGTATTTAGGAAGTTAGATTACAGCAGATCTGGAGTCAGGAGTAGAAATGAGAGTTGGTATTGAAATTGCTAGGCTGGCTTTTTTTAACGTGAAGTATTTGATTGTTAACGATAAAATTTCACTTCCTGTATGATATAAGTTTGTAAAGACATACATCTACTCTCTCCTGTTGTATGTAGTGGACATAGACTTTGAGTATGCAGTCCATGCATCATTTTATAAATTATGCTTTTCAGATGTGGGTGTCTAGAAGAATGCTCTGGATTTTGTCGACTGGTCATGTTTTCAACATCAATGTTTTGAGATGTTTAAGCGTGGACATTATTTACTATATACATTATTTAATGTATATACATACATATATTTTTGATATATCACTAATTGTTGCTAAACTAAGTGTTATATATAAAAATGTTTGAAATGAAAATTGTAGGTTTTTAAATGCTCTACAACTTTCATTATACATTTTTGCCCTAGAATGCATATTAAGGTCGCAATCTTAGAAAAACAATTTTTTTCTACAAGTGCACAGCCTCCTTAAGAGTTTCAGCAGACATGGCGCTTATCCTATCGATTTTCAAAAAAATCGTAAGACGCAATTTTGAGAAAATCTCAAAAAGTGAAAAGTGCATGAATAAACTACAACTTCTGGTTGACTGATTTTGATAAAAATGTTTGTGCCAAGTCCTGAAGCGGTACCCTTTAGTTTAGTAAAGGAAGGAATGCAGTGCGTTGTTATAGTAGTGGGAGAATGAATGAGTTAGTAGTGTTTCACAGCTGATGCATTCGTAGTGGTAGCGTGTACTAACTAAACGAAAAAAATATTCTTATCATCCGGGGTATTAATTTAACAAATACCTACCGGGTTATTAACTTGGTCGGATTCATAATATTTAACTTACAAATTTATATTAAAATATGTAAATAAATAAATGTAATAAGTACAAAGAAATATGTTAAATACGGAAAGTTTAAAAACGAATATTTTGTATCAGAGTAATACAACAATCGCTCTCCCAGCATGCGTCACTCATTCATTATACCTCACCCGTACCCTTCACCCCGCAACTACACGGAGCTTGGAACCGCACAATACTTACTTTATAATATTCAGTTGTTGATGAAACTTTGGAGACTGATGATGATGATGATGTTGTAACTGTTTTGGATTTTACAACCTTTTCGTAATTGCTTTGCAAGTATGAGTTGCTACGGAAGCAGATGGATTTGGTGTTCTTAGTTCTCTGTAAAACAAAAAATAAATAACAGTGTGTATGTTACAGAACAAACTTATTTATTATACTAACAAGAAAATAAACAAACCCTTTTATGATTTTTGTCCTCTTTGTTTTAAGTTAGGTACTTTAAATTAAGTTTGTATGTACGCAGGAGTATTGATTATCCAAATGTCAGTCATCCGAATTGTCAATTATCCGAACCGCCATTGATAAAAAAAAGTAGATAATTTACTACTACAGTACTGAAGTTCTACAAGGTAATGGCAGCCCCAGTCCTTCTGTATGGAAGTGAGTCATGGGTTACCACAAAACGCCAAGAAAGTAGGATCCAAGCAGCTGAAATGAGGTTTTTAAGAAGGGTGAAGGGCTGCTCGAGGCTGGATCTAATACATAACGAAGAAATTAGATCCGAGTTGGGTGTATTTAGCTTGAAGGAAAAAGTGGAGGAGTACCGGAATCAATGGTGGCAACATTTGGAACGGATGCCAGAGGAGAGAATACCTCTAAAAGTGACCAGTTCCAGACAAGTGAAATATGTTCCAGTTGGAAGAAGGGAGGTGGGAAGAACTCGAAGACGATGGCAGCAGTCGAGATGTAAGGGTTGGAATGTCTCATGTTTCTGTAAACGTGCAGGATGGTTTGTGAGTTCGGAACAGGCTTATGCCTAATCCTTGATAGTAAGAAGAAGAAGAAGAAGAAGAAGAATTTAATACTAAAATACAGATATACAATTCATTGAAAAATTTCATTTCCTTGTTCAACTCAGCAACAGTAAAGACTGTTTAGAGGAAAATTAAAGATTTAAAAAAAATACTGTATAGTACATACAAGTGGGTTAAAAAATATTTCATGAAGGATTTTACCATAGTTTATTCGTTAATTTATTCAGTTTTGAAATTCTGTATTTTTTTTTATAAAATCTGTATTATTATACATTTGCAATAAATTAGTGTTATTTTTTAAATTAAACTTTAAGTTAACCTTTAATAACTTAATAATTCAGGTTTATTAAATTGTTACGGTACAGTGTATCGTATTACTAATTTATAATTTAGCTTACTTGATTATCCGAAGTATTTGATTAACAGAACCATTCTGGTTTTAATTAATTCAGATAACTAACGCTCTACTGTACAATAAAATCTCGTTAATCCAGACTAAACTGGGTTTATTACTGTCTGGATAACCTAAAATCTGGATTAACATAAATAATCATATTTTTGTTTATACAACTCTTCCTTCTTATTATCATCATCATCATCATCATCTGTCAAGGATTAGGCTCCATGGCCTGTTCCAGCATCCATCTCTTTTAAGGTTTTCCCTCTAGGTTTATATTTCCATGCTTGCAGAGGAAGCCTGTGAGCTGGCATGAGAAGCAAATGGTTGGACCAGTTTCTCTTGTATATTCTTAACGTTTCCAACAGTGACTGAACATTTAACTCGGCGCAGATAGCTTTGTTACGTACTCTATCTAACCTGGTAGAACCTTTGACTCCCCGTAAAAATCTCATTTCAGCAGCCTGTATATGAGATTCATTCTTCTGTTATGACACCCATGTTTCACTCCCATATGTTATGAGTGGTACAGCCATTGCTCTATAAATTTCATTTGGGTGTCCTTTCTCGTTTTCTTTCCTATTGTCCTGTGAATAGAACCGCAGACAGCACTGAATTTTGCCAGTTTTTCACTCACGTCATCATCTTTGTCATAGGAAATCTTGCATCCTAAATATTTAAAGTCTCAAACTTGTTTTATAGTTCGGTTGCCAAGTATAATTTTTGAGCGAACCAGCCATCTTCCCTTGAATGCCGTACGTAACCTTTGATTTTTGCGCTGGTATTCTCATGCCAAATTCTGCGCTAATGTTGTGCAACTTATAAATGGCATATTGGAGCCTGTCTTCCATGTCAAAAATAATAACAGTGTCATCTGCGTACAACAGTGAATTTAGGAATACATTATTCCAAAAACTTTTTAAACTTACAGGTAGTTTAAATGACCAATCAAATATAAATATTGATCTCAATCTTAAAATTAACTTCAAAATATACTTAAAAAGAAAAAACTTAACTACTTATGATCATATAATAATCCTAATAAGGATTAAAAATATAAAAATACTAACCATGAATTCACCAACAGAGCTCAAGATCTGAAACAAAAGACAATTGTAAAAAATATGGTACAAAAATAAATGAAAGTAAACAACAAGTAAGAAAGTATTGTACAAAAGTACAATTTATTCAAAGCATGATTTTCTTTTGGAATAAATTTACATGAATAACTAACCAAACCTAACCATAATGTCTGAATAATTAAATAAGTGGTATAAATTGTGAAAATGATAAATTTCAAAATGATGCATGAATTTGTTTTCATATAGGGTATATTTTTACATTTTTTTTCTTTCAGAATGCACAACATTCAATTATAGACAGCCATTTTTTTTATTTTCCGATAACAAACTACATTAAATATCAACCAATTTGTGTTCTTTTATTAAGAGAGAACTAAGGTGAAAATTTGATCAATTTTGCGTAATTAGGTAGTTTATTCCCCTACAGCCAAAAATATTTGGGTTAATTCATCATAAGAATACAATAGAAAGAATTTTTAAATTCAGAAAATGATATTATGTGTATGGTGGAAGTTCACCACTTAAACTCATGCAGACAATTATTTAAGGAGCTGGCTTTTTTTTATAGACAACAAATATTTATCTTCTGTACTTACAATACCAGAGTATACAGCATGTTCTTCATTGAAGTAGTTCTGTAAAAAGAAAAGTCACAATTATTATTATTATTATTATTTCAAAAATATAATTATGTATTTATTAAAAAAGTATAATGTAACAAAAATCCGAGATTCAACCCAGGTACTTTTTGTTTGTATTTGCGTATGGTTTTTAAACTTTTTTGTGTTTCTGATGCTGATACTAATACCTATAAAGTTCAGCCGCTCTAAGTTTGCTCCTACTGTCAACAGACCAAAACCAGCTACTACAGGGTGCACGCTAGAGTCCGTGACTTTAAGGATGTCGTATTCCTATTAAGTTAACTATTTTTTAAATTATAAGTACCTACTTTAAGTAGGCCTACTAAAAACATCAGTCATGATATGATGTAGGCCTAACAATTTCATTTATAAAAATACTTTTAAAAGTATTTTGTATTTAAATACTTTTGAAAGTATTTTGTTGTTACTTTTTAATCAGCGTGTAGACATTTTTATATAATGCGCTTGCTCAGTGGCGTCATTATTTGTTTACATTAGGAGCAAACTTAGAGAGGCTGGACTGTATGTATTATGTTTTGTTAATATTCAAATTTAATCCAATATCAGCAGCTGTTTGGTTCAGGTCATTATAACCTTCAATTACACATCTTGATCTAGCCATTATTGCAATATCAATATCACAAAATGGCTTTTATTATATAATGTAAAATATTACCCACTGGGTTGGTCTAGAGGTAAAGTTTTCACCGTGAGTCAGCTGTTTAACATCTGATTTCCAGAGATGAAGGTTCCTGGTTCAAATCTAGTAAAGATAGTTACTTTTATTTGGATTTGGATGCTAGATAGTGGTTACCGATACAATTCGATGATTGGGGTTCAATTAACCATACTCTTTCAGGAATGGTCGACCTGCGTCTTTAATAGACTACACCTCATTTACACGTCATATACAACATTCTCATCTCATTGGGTCATGGGGTTGCTTATTGTTCTGAATTGAACAGATTGCAACGTACACAAATTAAAATAAGTAAAATATTATTATAAAACCACTTATTTTATTTATTTAAAATTTTAATGCATACAACTCAAAAGAATATAGGATAAGTCAGTATCAAACATTTCTTCTCTAAAAAACCATTTAAAAGAAATATCACATGAAACAAATTGTCAATATCAGTCACGTACAATATAAAACAAATTTAAACTCCATCATTTATAAATTCCTGGATTGTATAATATGACTTTTCAACTAGGTTAAGACTTAAATTCTCTCTTAAATCTTTTTTCACAATCAATCACAAACAACCTTTGTGGAAGATGGGACAACAGTTTTGATCCAAAATTTTGATTTTTTTTTCGTAAAGAGACAACTTATGAAACTCAGGAAAATCAGAACAGTAATCTTGTGAGATAGTCATGAGGCTTTACCATCAAACCCATCACATTTTACTGACTTCGTCCACAGTACAGATTCTATAATAAATAAGCAAGGTACAGTCTCTTTAAACTTACTATGCTCTATCCCATGGTACCTTGCAGCACGTCAAAACATAAATGTACAAAAATTGTAATTGAACTTAGCACGATCCATTCGAGTTACAAAAATATGTTCTTTGCTTATCAGATGAAACTTGCTATGTACTAAATACAAAATATTACAGTACCAGTAGAAAGAATTCATACAGTAGGCCTGTTATAAAACATCTGGTCTGTCGCCAGTTGTTTTGACTGAAGGCGTTAGTAGAGTGAAACATGATTACACATCCTTTTTTCTGACTTTCAACCTGTAGTCTGTTTATATCTGCTACATGGTTCTATGGGATATAATATAGTTTATGGATTATTACTTAAATATGATTCTAAACAACTAGAAAAAATATTTCTTGAATCATAAAACTTACTTGTAACCAGTATTCAGCTAAAGCCTTTTCACGACATTGTCCTTGGGCAGTTTCCTAAACAATACATAATAACAAACATTTTAGTAGTTTTTTTATTATAATGAACATTTTTATTGGAGAGAAGAAAATGAGGACAGTGAATAATAATAAATCCCAATGTACTATTTAAGTCTGTGCATCAGAAATACAAATAAATTGAAAACAGAAATTTATTAAATCTTTTAAACTACTCTATTCTTAGTAACTTGTGTTATAAATAATTTTACATGTTCTAATTTTTCCAAGAACCAAATAAATGCACAATCCATGATTACAAATAAATCATAAATATTTTTATTTACTGAATTTATTTGTAATAATTATATTGGTTTGATCTTTTTACTTAATTCAGGCAAGTGTTCTGTTACATTTATTAAATTCTGTTTTTTTTTGTCATCAGTCTCTCGACTGGTTTGATGCAGTTCTCCAAGCTGTTCTATCTTATGCAAGTCGTTTCATATCTACATACATGTAACACCCTCCATCTTTTGTAATTTGCTTTAAATATTCTAACCTTTGCCTCCCCCTACAATTCACTCCCTCAATATTACCCTCCATTATTGATAGACCAATACCTGGATGTCAGGTATGCCCCACTAGCCTATCCCTTCTTCTGTTAAGATGCTTCTATATACTTCCTTTTTATTCACTTGCCAGTTATCACGAATAAATGGCTGTTTAAGCGAAATTGTTAGGATCTTTAGCAGTAAATCAATTGTTGAACCACACCATCAAAGAAATGAAGATATCAGGCATAAACTTATTTTGCAATCAACCATACGAAAATACATTAAAGAGTGGTATGGTCATTATTGCAGATGTCAGAAGATTGAACACCCAAACATGTGTTCAATTGCAATTCAATTGAACAATATGGTATTGGGTTGACAGTAGAAGAGAACAGAATTACAACTTCTTTAGGAAATAACTTCTTCTTCTCTTAATGGGTTAGGCGTTTCTACATGTTCCGGTGCCTGTCTTATTTTTCAGCCTGCCAATTTCTCTGCTCCCTACTGTTTTGTATCTTCTGCTAAACCAAGTAACCGGCTTTATGAAATTTTATTTAAATGGTCGACCCATTGGGCACAGTACAATTTAATTTTTTTGTTAAGTGGAAAAATTCTTGCCTTATATCTTCATTTCTGATACTGTCTAGTCTTGTACAATCCTTGACAGACCTTAAGAATTTTATTTCTGTTTAGGAAATAACATATTACTAAATTGAAGTTGGAACAGGCAGGATGCCTAATCCATACCATAAGACTATCATGGATTTTATTGTAAATAATACTAGAAAATCAATTTAAAATAAAATTTGAAAAAGCTATACATTTTCATAACAGTATAAACTATGTAAACCATTAATATAAAAACTTTTACAAAACTTACAACTTTGTAACCAATGGCTTGCTGAAAATCAGAAAAACAAAACATGTTATTTTAAGAGAAACAGTTTTTTTTATTTTACATCTGACTGTTTTGCAATTGCTGCTAATGCAGATGGTGAGAATAATGATACATGAAGATGAGTGATGAAAAAATGCCAGATCTGACCGGGCATTGAACCCGGGACCCTGGCGTACATGATATTTTACATGATATGATATATATTTTTACATGATATGTTCATGTAAAAATATTTTGGTACATGCGACAGAGTAGTTCTGATTAATTTATTCTTAATCATCAGTTACGTGCATTTTTGTACAAAGAGTTTTCAGTTTTGATAAAATAAACTAAACAAATACCAAGATGATATTTTTGTTTTCAAGCTATCCATTATTGTGGTACTTAATGTTAAGTTTCTGTTAAATTAAAACAGTGCTTGTAAGTACTGTATTGTTTAAAAAAGTTTCTCAGCTTGAAAAATGTATATACATAAACATTAAGTTTGTCTTTAAAGTTATACAATGTACACAATGATTTTTTTTTTTTTTATTATTTAACGTCGCATCAACATCAAGGTCATTAGCGACGACGTTGGGGTGTAACTGTGTGTGATGAGGATGAAATGATTATTTGTAACGTATGAAAATATGCCGTGCCTGAGTGGGATTCGAACCCAGGACCGCATGATGAGAGGCGAGCACGTTACCAACTGCGCCAATGCGGCCTGATGATTTAAAACAATGATTTTAAAACAATGATTTTTGTTTTAAACAATATTATAGAAAATTAACTGTTCTATTGAAAAATTTAATTGTTCTCACATGTTGAAAAGAAATGTTTAAATTTAATAAATTTCATTACACAGCCAAATGATTTTAGAAGAAAAAATGAAAGTACCATTTTATAAGAACCTGAAATGTACTATAAAACAGCAGGAAGAAAACTACTCAGGAATTATTTTTCTACTCGAAGAAGAAATTGTCAACAAATCTACTCACAACTAATTTTATTTGGTACAATCTTCATGCGTTAAAAAAATGTTTTGACTGAAAACTAAACAATTAAATTCAACAAAATTAAATTTCTGAAGTTGATGTTGAAATCTTAAATGTTAATATTTTTGAAATGTATACAGCTCAGGGGCTTCATGTCGCAATTGCAAGGGGTCCCCAAAAATACTGTGAAAAGTTACAGTTAGTGCTATTTGGGAGTTAAGCTGTCCAGTTCCGTTAATAAACTTATAAGTTAATAAACTTTTATTATTGTTGTTAATTAAAATATCCAAAAGGATTCTTATAATAGTTTAACAGCAGACAAGGGGTCCCTAACAAACAGATTGCGAAGGGCCCCCAAATATATAAATCCACAACTAACACAGCTCAAAGATATTATAACTTATAATAATTTTAAGATGTTCATGTAATTAAACATGTAATTTTATTTATATACTTACGGAAACGTAATCATAAACAGCAGAGTTTCTCAAAGAGCTGATCTGTTGAAATAAAAACAAGATTATTAGTTTTTAAAAATGTATTTATTGAAATAAATAATATATTTATCAAGATGGCCGATTGGGGAAGTTTCTATAGCTTATTGATCGATGATGCCTACATAAATTTTGGGTTGCATGTAGATAATGATATGAGGTGATATATAGATGGAAAAATGCTCGACCTGACCAGGAATCGAACCTGGGACCCCGGAATAGTTGTGCTGACCACTATACCACGGGTCGACCAAATACACAGACAGGGGTAAAAAAGGTTTCAAATATATCTAATATCAATTAAATAAGCACCGGTCGATCAATTGAAGTCAAAATAAGAAGATGGTAAATGGTCTTGATAGTGGAAACAGATGTTTCAACAGTGGCGATGGCAGAAGAGCCGAGGAGATGGATCTCCAAATAAAAATCTGGTGAGAAACACTCACACAACTTTCTCTTGCCAATGCAAATAATGAACAACGTAACCTAACTCGATTTCGAAAAATCGACATAAAAACAATACACATCCAGATGCTTTCACGTTCCTGTGCTTGTATAGATTAGAAATATAATGTATCATGAAGCTCACAGATCATATTACAGTATTTACAAAACACTGAACACACCTGGATGGTCTAGTGGTACAGTCGTCACGAGTCAGCTGTTTAATAGCTGATTTTCAGAAACGGAGGTCCTGGTTTGAATCCTAGTAAAGGTAGTTCAATCCATTCGAAATAGCATGACAGTATTACTTAAATGGAATAAAGAACAGAAGGAAGTTAAAGTTTTAAGTTGACCAAATAAATTGATTTATTTATAATGTGTATTACAAGAATTTGTAGTTATCATGGTAAAATATAGTTTAAATAATTCTGAAAACTTTATTATTGAATAAATATTTACAAATATACTTTATAATGATCGACAAATTAACAATATAACTTTAATGTTAAATAATACACAATTTAAACTTGTATAACAATGATAAAATTGTAGAGGGAAATTTTTATTTTCAAACAGGGAAATTTAAAAAAGAAATAAATCTAAAATATCCCTCAGGGAAAAAAGTTACTGTCTGCATAATTAGAAACTACTGTGATATTTTATGGTAAATTGTACTTACAATGTATTCTCTGTATTGTGATTTGACGACCTCAAGTTTTGAGTACTGTAACATAAAAGTAAATATTATAATTATTTTTTTATTGAGAGATACTGCCTACATAAGCCTTGGCTTATGTGTAGGTATCGATATAAGGTGTTTTACAGATGAAAAAATGCCAGATCGGGAATCAAACACTGGACCATGGCATAGAAGCCAGTTGGAAATATTATAATGTATAGTTCCGAATGGAACCAGTATAAATAAATTGTACCAAAAAAGTAATGTTTCCTTATTTATGAAATCATTAGAATACATAGAGAGAGAATAAAAATACATTTCCAAGAAAATAGTAAGGTAAAAATAGAGTATTTGTTTCTTCAGTCAATTAAGGAGCAATATAGATAATGTAAAGTGGCCTTAGATATTTGCAGAAGCTATTTTTGTAGTCCTCTCTCCGGGCATTCTTTCACTGCATTTATCTGTTCAAAATTTGAGGTTTTTAATTGTTTTTAAATTCTAGTTGTGGCTAGGAGTTTATATTTAGCTGCACTTGTAATTCAGCTATTTATGGAGCTAAATTAAATTTGTTATTGTTATACTACAATTCTGAACCTGAGTGTTGACTCCATTTTGGTGATTTTTCAGAAGATCCAATAAGTAGTATTATCTTTTCATTGTTGTAACAAAATTTCAGTAGGTGTTAGAAACTTGAAATTTAGACCCAGTTTCTAGATAAAAAGCTTTTTATCTTCAAATTTATTATTTCATAACTTTGTCAACTTCTATTCTCCTTCGCACCCAAATAGGACTTAAAACCTTAACGACTTTCAATATTTTGTCACTTTTTTACGTTCTTTTGTACGGTAAGTTAAAAAAAACTTAAATGAAACACCTAGTGCTAACTAGGTATAAAAATCTTTTATAAAGAAGCAGCATTTTATACACATTTGAAAAAATTTCAAAATTTACCAATAGCCTACTGTTTAGTAATAGACGAATAAAACAGCAAATTCAAACAAAATTTACTTGACTATCAGTAAAATACATTCAATAACGATTTACAAAAAGTCTTGTACATCAACTACAAAATTGAAGCATTAGAGCATTTCTTTCTAATTTTAAAGGCAGTTTTAACTCATTTTTGCCAAAATTGGAGTTAAAGCTCTTTACCTCTTTAGTACAGAATTATTTTCTCACAAGCTTTGCTTTATTATTTCTGCCTGTTGTTAATCCATGCAAAATGTAAGGAAAGAATTTTGTTTACTGTAATATTATCATATTTTATACTTTTCAAAGAAATATAACTGTGTATTTTTTATTAATACATAAATTAAATCAGAATTTTAATGAAGTAATTTTAATAACGTACCACTTCTTTCTTGCATGAAGTTGCTGTGATGGATTGAAAGTGCTGAAAATAAGAAATATAGTTTTAAAAATAAATTTTATCAAAATTAATACTGTATAACCTATTGCGAAGCTTGTTCAACTGATAGTCCAGGGAAAGATTAGTGGAGGGCGGAGCATTGGAAGACGCCGTGTGTCCTGGCTAAAGAACCTGAGGGATTGGTTTAACTGTGGCAGTGTTCAACTGTTCAGAGCTGCAGTCGACAAGGTCCGGATTGCTGTGATGATAGCAAACCTCCGATAGGAGATGCACTATAAGAAGAAGAACCTATTGGGTTGAAGTAGTGGTAAGTCATCAGTTGATGTATGTTGATGAAGGTTCCGTGGTTCAAATCCTAACTAAAGATAGTTATTTTTATAGGAATTTGAATACTAGATCAGTGATTACTGATGTACTTTTATGGTTAGGGTTCAACTGACAATACTATCTCAGGGTCGACCTAACTTTGTCCAAGACTACACCTCGTTTACATGTTGTACATTTCATTCTCATCTCATTGGGTAATGGGGTTTTTCATTGTTCCAAATTGAACAGATTGCAAAGCACAAATATTAGGGTTCCGAAAAAATGCTGTATATTACGTATTATAATTTTTTAATTATTTTATAAAAAGCAGCATTAGGACTTTTGCAGATACAGTTTGGTAAGATCTTTATGACATTGTAGTCTTTGTTGTTTTTTCCACTCACAAAAAAGCTGCATGCACCTTGCATAACCAATAAATATGGTTTGGCAGCCATATGTAAGGGAGTTCCATATTGGCGCTACGATTCATTTTACATAGTCGTTTGGTTTTGAAGGTGAAAGGCACTAAACTGAAATTTATTGCCAATTGATGAAAGTGTATGACAAATTATGTTTGGCTGTCAAAAACTTTTTCAAGTGGTGTAAGGAGTTTGCACTTGGTATGTAAACTTAGAACTGAAATTCACGACGAAGAAAGAAGCAGGACACCGTCCATTTCCATGAAAGTTTCTAAGGTTGATCGAACCATGCGCGAAAGTTAACAAATCACTCTGGATTTTTGTTCCTGAAATTTCCAAAGTACCATTTGTAGGATTTTAACAGCAAAATCACTATATCGAAAGGTGTTTCGCGAATGTTGACCGAAGACCATCTATGGCAATGAGTTGACTCTACCCGTGCTATCCTTGAGTTTATCCACCCAGTCATGATCCTAGAAGTTACCTTAGTTATGATATTACCATAGTAATTATTACTTATTAAAATAAAATGAATATGTATATGCATAGTTTCATACATACCTGTTCCAAATAACTCTTTGTCAAAGTGCACTGTAACAAAATTAAATGATTAATATGTAAAATTTGAGACGAAAAAGGAACTTATTGTCGAAAATGTTGTATTTTGAGCTATTAACCTTTTCAGATTTAGCTGTAAATTCTGAACAATTTGGATGATGAATTCAGATTTATTTTTATCCCAGAAATTATGTAAGTTAAGTCAATTTATTGTAAGTTAACAGGCAGGTGGAGTGTTAAATTATTTGCACTCGATCTGCTAGTTTCAGGGTTACAAAAAATAGTTGTGTTTCGTATCACATTGTCAGCCAATTATATGACTGAAGAATTAAAGAACAGAAGAGGTAGAGGTGTATTATTATTATTTAGCGTATGGCTTTTTAAGACATTTAAAAATCAGCATCATAATTGTTATATATTGGGATCAAATATGACCCTCTGTCTATAAGGATGGGAAATAACATTAATGATTGTTTGGGAAACAAATAGAGGTGTAAAAGCCACTAGTCAGTTATTTTCTCTGAGAGTAATTTAATTATACAGCCAGACGTTGTGGTGAATGAAGTGTAGGTGTCATTTACAGGGTGGAAAGGTGGATGCTTTTCAGAGAGCCTGGCATGCCGATAAGCATACTTTTCCACTCAGTGATGAAGGCAATGGTAAATTACATCTTTCCTTGTTTTACTTAGAAAAGCCTCTGGAGGTTCAAACAAGCCTTTCGGCTTATGACGTAAGCAACAAGGCAGCTTCAAGTTTTTTTTATAAAAATTGATGTCAAATGCATTTTAAACTTTTACATTACTCTTTCTAAATTTAACATATTTAAAAAGAAATTATGCAAAAAAATTGTACTAAATTGTTTTTAAAACTGTTGTTCTTTGACACTGTCGAAGGTTCTTTTGAACGGAGTGCCTTTACTTCTTTTTTAATGGTTCTGCAACTACGTCCGGTAGGTTTGGGCTCAGGATATCCACAGGAAGGTTTTCTGCTTGTCTGTATGGATGTCTGTTGTTTTGTATAATTCCGGTTTGATTTTTTCAAAAGACATTGTTCCTGTTCTTTGAAATAAGTTTTAAACTAATATTTACTACAATATTTTTAAATTGCTTAATCTTCCTTATTTCCAAATCAGGTTTTTATACATGTAAACGCTAAACAATGAACATGAAGCGACATATTCTTTTTCTTTTTGAAGTGATTTTGGTTTGGTTAATTGTTCGAAATTTTTTCATTACTTTAATGATATTTAGTTTTCGCATGTTTTTGTCGAAGAAACAAAAAATGAAACACTTAAAGTCAAATCAACAGCTTGGTTATTAGTGACTGCGGTGGGTTATGTAACTTTGATGGTTGGTTTTGACTTGTAATAATTTCCAGACCCCAGTCGGGAATCGAACCCGGGATATCCGCGTTGTAGGCTAGCGTGTTACCACTACGCTACGGAGGTGGTCTTTAAGTTTTATTTAATATTATTTAGAAGAACAAATCTATAAATACAGAATTAGAATACAATAAACACGTTAACCCTTTATATCTCAAAGAAAGCTTTGTGTGGGTTGGTTCCTTTTTTCAAATCCACCTATTTTTATTTAATCTATCGACATAAAATATAAATAAATGGATATAAAAATATTACCCTTCTTTCAGCACGGTATACTTTTCTGGGATGACTGGTAAAGTGATGTCTCTGTAAAAATAGAAAAAATAATATATAAATAACAATGTTACTCTACAAAAAAAAATTATATGAACCATTTAAATAAACAACAAATTAAGATATTATTCAACTGTTCTGAAATTTGTTATTCTCGATGGGATCGGAACAACTCAATTTAAAGGAATTGAAAGAGAGAAAAATTAAAAAAGAAAGAAATATTCTGAGAAGAAAAAAGTTCGAAAAGGACCTAAAACGGGGAATATCGCTTATAGTCAAAAAAGGGAATTAACAATAATATTGAAACTAAAACTTTAATGGATGAACGAATGTTAAAATTTTATGGTCATACGATTAGAACGAATAAGGGGCGGTTTGTTAAGGTTATTTTATTCTATACACAGTATTATATCACCAAATTTATAGAAATATAAACTGAAAAATCATATCTATGAAAATCATATCAATGAGCAAAATTTAAGAAATGTTTCCAAGTTTAAAAATAACTGTTCTCTGGTTAGTTTTTACATATATTTTATGCCATAATTTTTCTGTTTCTGGGCTTATTTATTCTATTAATCTCCATAAAATAAAAATGTAGAAATTTTATTTGTAAAAATGTGTTATAAAGTAGTTTTAATTTTAAAAGAAAATTTACACAATGCACATAACCTTAAAGTTGTTTTAAAAAAAATTTCTATTGTTATTACTGTTGTTGTTATTATTATTATTATTATTAATTTATGTATTAATTTCATATTATCTATTATAAACTTTTTATCAAATACTTACGTTGTCTTTCAATACTTTCTTGACTTGCTGTAAAGAAAAAGAAATAAAAATGTAAGTAAAAAAGTTATAAATGAAAAAAATAATCGTTAATTTTAAACATTATTATCATTATAAATTGCAAGTAGAAGTTATAATTTCGATTTTATATTTTTCTACAGATATGTTCACAGAACTTCAGAACTATTAGGCTGAATGTGCACAGAGCAAAAATCGAAAGGCCCAAAGTAGTTCCTGTGAAAATAAAGTCGGAATTGTCGCCGATCGATGGGTGTAGTAGACTAAGGAACCAGTTTGACTTCAAGTTTTGAAAAAATGAAGAATTCAGATATACGCGTATACATTAGAGAACTAAAAAATACATTGTTTAATCGTTGATGAACTATATAGTCTATGTTTTTCTGTCAGAAGTAGACATATTGAGGCCTCTCGTTTTGTTTATTAATTAGGATGTTAATAATTTTTTATAGGAAAAGTTATTGTGCGAAATCTATTTTGGACAAAGCATCAAAACTTCTATTTGTTCTATTGTGCCTTCCAAATTCTACAATATGGCTTTCATTGTCTCTAATATTGGAGACAATGGTTTGGGATGTGTTGTTTTAGTGGGTCGTCAGTTTTTTCAGTCTGAGATCTGAATGAAAAAGCATTCTGCGGAGAGTGCAGTGTGCGGTCTGGCGGTATTAGAGCGTACATGCCTTGCCTCAGTAATCACATAGCGTTCAAGTAAGTTGTATTGTTACTATCTATCATCATGGCGTCTTATGATGCTGTTGAAAATTCTTTGTAACAGTTTGAATTAATAAACGAAGGTACAAATTCCGTGAATATATTATAAGAATGTCAGTGTCAACCAATGACTGGATACTAGAAAAGATTGAATCGTGCTTAAACATTTCTAATGCTAACTATCATATGGCAGATTCAATAACTCTTGCATAAAAGTTAATAATGACCATAAGGTTTCTGGGTTTTCTTGAATTTCTTGTATTATATCTTCAAACAACCTCATGCACGCTTTACAAAACTGAAACTGGTTTGACTTTTACTCGCACGCGACGCAGAACAGCAGCAGGCATGCTCTTCCCACCGCTGTAATAGAGCACCACTCAGAACGCTTGTGCGTTCACTGAAAATATTCTTCGATAATACTATTAGAATAATAACTTTGTTAAATTATAATATAGGTAATAATTGGAATTTGTTTAAGTAGAATATTTACCACGGCGAAGTGTCTGCATTGTTTTTGGGTTAATTTTCCCTGTAAACAAAAAAATAATAATATTTATAAATTAATTTGATAGAGGTCTAATACAAACTTATTTACAAATTTATGATACTAAAATAAAATAAATGAGAGTAATTTATATTTTAGGATAAACAACACCAATTATTTACAAAAGCCGCTTGGCTATTAGTGATTACGGTAGGTTGTGTAACTGGAACAGTCGGTTTTGATTTGTTATAATTTCCAGACTTTGGCCGGGAATCAAACCTGCGACCTCTGCGTTGAAGGCTAGTGCACTTTCATTATACTACGGAGCCAATTTTACCAATTTTATCGTACTATATTAAAAAATAAATATTTAATATAATAGAAGTTCATTGGTTAGTTATGGTACATCGAAAAAATCATTGTTATGAGAACCAATAACATTGCTTTGGTTCTTGATGAGAAGGCGCAATGTGGTTTGGTGGGAGGAACAGGCTAAGCAACAAACCCTCCACGATACTAATAGGAGAAATATCACCGAAGGTAGATGGTATCCTAAAGGAGGACACTTTCCTTTTCTATAAATTGTCCTCTTTCCTCTCTTACCAACTATATGCCCTCCTTCTGCTTATTTAACAAGGAAGGACTCTGATGAGCCGTGCGTGCCGGGTATGTATAGTTCTTAAATCCAAATCATGTGTCGCTCATGACAAATGTTAAGATTTGAAGTTACATCAGCAATGTACTTCAAATCTACTAAAAATATTGAATGAATCTCGGAATTTCTTAAGATCTAAGAGTTTGACTTTTGTATAAGTGCACATAACGCGAATGTTGAAAGAGTTTTCTAGGTAACTAATGCAAAATGGATGAAAGAAAGGAACAGACAGAGCGTAAAGTCAGTTCAAACATTGACACAATATAGTTTAAAAAACATATCGTGTGAAGATTCATAATTATTTGTTAAAGAATCAAGACTTTAAGCAAAATATGGTAGTTCGGCTAAATATGATGAGTTAAAAAAAATAAAAATAAAATCCTTATTTTTTTTTAAAAGAAAATTCTTCTTTTATACTCATTTTACAAATTGTCATCTGGAAACCTAACTGAAGATTAGACTCAGCTAGGTTTATAAAGCTCACTTGACACGAAGGGTGGACCGGTGGGAAGGTACATGCGTATTTATCTTTCAATCCTTGGGTGACTACACCCAATCCAAAGAATTTCAATCAGTTTAGTACCCGCAGAAAGCTATCTAGCAGGCGAAACCACAACCCCTAAGAGGCCAAACCCAATCGAGTGGGTGCGGACGTGAGCCGCCGGGCGTCCCACTCCTCTTAATACTCGTGTAAACGTTTGACGGGTCGCCGTTGAGCTCGTTGCGCCGCTAAAGTGCGACGTACGTGGCTCTACAACACATGGAAGTACTACGGTCGCATCAGTTCACCTCAAACCTCGAGTATAATAGGTTAGTTAGCTAAACCGCAGTTTTATGGGCACGCTCTGTGTGGTCTGGGGCGTGCCTTCGGTGGAAAGGTACAATGTGCCCTGGTGGGAGGCACAGCCAATCAAATGTCCCCTCTACCGTACCACCATTCACCATCATTTGTTGATAGCCGTGACATCACCGAAGATTGAACTATTACGCATCTATGTGTTTACGCTAACTAAACTTAGATGAATTGGACCTCATTTTAAAGTTTATCGATCAAAGTATCTAATGGCACAAAACACAAAAACCAAAAATCGATATTTTAGTTGTCATCCTTCTTGATAAAACAATTTTTAAACATTCATTGTTTTAAAAATGAAAGTACATAACAACATAAAACATTAAGTGTTTGTAAATTTATTGCTAAACAGTATGCATGAAGGTTTTCTGTACTTACACTTGTGATGTGTCGTCTGAAACTTTCAAAGTCTACTTTACCACCCTATAAGAAAATAAGAGCAAAAAATATATAAGACATTAGAAAATAAATCATAAAATATCAAGTAGATTAGTAATATGGGTATAATATAATACAAGGGATTTGCTATGAAATCTTCTAAAAGTATTGAAATTTAAGTTTAAGAGGGATTGTTTTAATCATTAGAACCTTCAATATGAAATTAAAGGATACTCTTTGCTTCCTATTTTTTTTTATCTGACTATTTTGTACACTAATTAGTAAATAATAATAAATATTTTTTTATTTACCTTGTACCATTGTAAAAGTACAATAAAATTATTGCACAAACAATCCATTACTCAGTAACAACCCATTGAATAATGGTACACCGTCATAATAATGGTAACTGGTAAACCGCCATTGTTGGAATAAGTTACATTAGAATAGTAGTTAGACAGGTTGTAAATATAGCCAACTGTCAATCATCTGGTATGCTATAAACAGGTATATTTCTCCCTCAGTGTTTTTGGGCCTTTCTTCCAACTACTAACTTACAGCCAATCATTGGGATGGTTATCCTTCCCGGTGGACCTCCAGGTTGGTTGAACGGTTGGTGGAAGAGGGAGGTTTGTCAACCAGAGGTTTCCTGGTTGGGAACCAGGAAATTAAAATCAGTTCCCTTGGGACTTAATAGTGGAACAGTTAGATAAGAAGGAGCAGTAGTTGATGAATTGATTAGGAGAACGAGGAGTGACCAGGAGAACGAGGAAAAGAAGAAGAAAGGGGAAAAATTTTAATTGCAGGTAAATTCATTCGTATATTTATTAAGGGTTTGTTAAGTTTTGTTTTTGTATTAAATTCGCGGAAGAAAAAAGGTTGGTTATATTTTAAATAGATTACGGATTATTTTGTTGGTAGTTTTGTATTAGTACTTATCAAATATTTTGTTTAAAGCGAGGAACTAAAGTCTTATTTATTTATCTTTCTCATGCTCTGCTGATAGAGCTGGCGCCAAATTTTTTTTATTATTTCATATTAAAATATTTGCCCACCGGTAAAGTTGATGGTGGTGCAGCCTTATTTATGTTCACTGCTTCTATTTTTTTAAACGACAACCAAACTTTCTCTACAACTTCTTTTAATAGCTCCAATTGTTAAATCCCTTGTTCCTCTGATTCAGAGAAAAGAACTAAATCATTTAGGCTACTAGCTATTATTGTATAGATTTTCCCATAACAGACAAGTGGAGTGTTAAATTATTTGCACTCAATCCGCTAGTTCTAAGACTACAAAAAATAGTTCTGTTTCTTATCACATGGTTAGCCAATTACATGAAGCATTTAAGAATAGAAGAGGTAGAGAGGTAAAAAGACAGTAGTCAGAGTTATCTCCTCTGAGAGTAATGAATTTCTATATACAGCCTGACCTTGTGGTGAATAAGTGAAGGTGTCATATGCAGGGTAGAAATTAAGTGCTTTTAGAGGGCCGGGCTTTCTGTTAAGCATACTTTTCTCTTCAGTACGGAAGGTAAAGTGGTAAACCACTTTACTCCTCGTTTTACTTAGTAAAGCCTCTTAAGTAGTGTTTCCCAACCGGTGGGTCGCGACCCACTAGTTGGTCCAAAAAAAAAAAACATGGGCTTGTACATCCAAGTGAGCATTGGTGCCTAACCTAAAACTGCGCTGTCCAATACTGCTCAAGGCAACACATACAGAGTGCTAGAGTTAACATTTTTATTTCTTTCACAGGAAGATTCTCTTATTGAATTATCGTGTGATTCATTGATGAAATCTGTGTGTAAAGAAAAAAAACTTAAAATCTTTTTGTATTTAAGCAAGGGCACAATATAGAGACATATCAAAAATTGCCATGAAGTTTTTGATAGTCTTCTCAATAAGCTACTAATGCGACCGCATTTTTTCTACCTTAGTGTTTAAAAAAAATAAGTACATGAACCATCTCAGCATTGAATCTGATCTAAGACTAAAAGTGTCATCATTCAATCCTGACATAGACACTTGAGTTCAAGCAAAGCAATGCCAAAAATCACATCAGTTTTATTTATGTCTCATTTTGATACTTAGTTTTTTGTGAACTTTATGTAAATATAAATAGTGATTTGATATTTTATATTTCAATTTTGATTTTTCAATGCCAATTTAATGGTTTTACACTTGAATATAAAATAAAATGTTTTTTTTTTTGTATTAATATGCTGTATTTCTAAGTTAATTGCACGCCAAAAGGTATAAAGACTCAATAAATGTGGATATAATATTATGGGTCGCGAAAACACTCCAACAACCATTGGTGGGTCGCAAGCCCAAAAAGTTTGGGAAATACGCTCTAGAGGTTCAAACCAACCTTTTGGCTGATGACCTAAACAACATTATATAGTTGAATTTATAGGTCACTGCTACAGCTAAACACAGATAACAGTAAAATAAAGTAGGCACTGAAGCTGACACAAAAATAAATTTATATTTATTAATATAAAAGTACGTAGATGATTCCAGAATTATGTTATCACTTACGGAATACTCGAAACCAACGGATTTCTGAAAAAATAAAATAAAATACAATAATCACTTAACTTAAACTGTACATTTCTTAACAAATTTAAACTATTATGAAAAATCTAGTCTACTAGTGTTTTTTGACCGATTGTTTCCATTTTTAAATAAAATACAACAAAACGAAAAGCTGAAGGAAATCTTACAACCATGTATTTTTAATCATTTTTTATGAATTTGTAAAGTGAAATGCTTATATCATATTTGTGGAAAAATTAATTAAAAATTTGCATACTATAGATCTAACACTAATTTCCCAAGCTTTTTCTTTTGTTAGATAAAAAATAACGAAACTGAATTATAAATATAACCTTAAATATTCGACCAACTGAATTTTTTTTGCGGTAGTCACAAACGATTATAACTTTTATAGTTGAAATGAATTCCACTAGAATGATTGTAAATTCGAGCAACCCAAATTTTTCTCCTTTGTAGGAATATTTAAGGAAACTTATTTACTAGTTTAAAATCCCTCGAACAATTTTAGATTAAAAGAAATTTAAAAATGGTTTACTACTCAGTTGTTCAATTAGCGCTTTCCTACAGTATTTTTGGTTGGGATGAGCATATGACGCTCACATAATGGCGTTTTCAAGAATGCAGAAAACAATAACCAAACAACACCAACGATTTCCATCTGATGAACTTTTTAAGGATTTTCAAGTACTGGATATACAACAGCTTTATGCACGAAAAGTTCTTATTTACGCATTTAAAAACAAAAACAACTACCCCTCGTTAACTTTTCGTTACAATAACCGAAACAAACACTTAGTTCCATTCCACAGAGCTTCCATAAGAATATACCAGACAATCGAGTTATCTAGCTCCCCAAAACTTTCAAATCTTATGCCTACTGATACAAAAAATTATACCGACAACATAAAGCTTAAAAAAGTGAGTTTGTGGTTGCGTAGTCAAGATAGACACGAGATCCACCGGATGTTGTCACCTTTTATTCCTTAACTGGTTCACTTATTTTACTTTAGAGCCACAAAAACAGGCTTCTGTCCTAACGGAAAGCACTCATCAAGTCTACCCTAGAAAACGCCAGTGTTGTAGTCGGTAGGTTGATTTCCAACGCACCATAATTTTATCAATTTGTGCAAATAATAATTGTATTAATAATAACAGTAGTTTATGTAATATATTTATTTTATTTGTTTATGTACTGTTAAGTCGAAAATGCATGGATTTTTTTTAACAGTTAGGGTAGAAGAAATCATTGGCCAGCATGTAAGCTTGCATATGAAATATGTAAAATAATACTTACGTAGAAAGCAGCTGAGTATCTGGATTCTTCCAATGCAACTTTCTATAATTGGAAAAAAATTAAAAATAAATTAAAAATTGTTTTTTTTAATGAAATTAAATATAGTGATAGTACAGGAAGGATGCTTTTCATAGAGTTTTAAATTCATCTATAAAAAGTAACTTATTAGGGAGTTAGAAGGTTCATACTGTGAAGTTCACATAACTAGGCGGAGAATGAGGATTTTTATCAATGGTATTTTGTAAAATTGTGTCAGAGTGAGTTATTTCCAACAGCCAGTGTCTCATTTGTTGCCTATTTTTTAAATAGAGTATAATTATATTGTGTATTTATTTATCTAGAATAGTCTTTATATTTATATTTTATTCTTTGACCTGTCGTTTTCTTTATTTCTCAATAAATTTAAAGGTAAGGTTTATAAAACAGCCGACAATTTGTCGGACAGTTCAATAGTGTTCGAGGCATGTTAATGAATGCCGTTTGAACCTTTGTAATGAACCGGTTTAAAGCCAGTACTTATAGAATGTGTTACGTGAAACCAGTTTTGTATACCAATTTGTGTATAAGCAGTTAATGTATAATGCGAAAATTAATTGTTCTGTTATGTAAATTAACTGTCAAAAGTTGTAAGGATGATTCATTCATCAATTGTTTATTTATAAATGGTCATCCCAGTCATTTGCAAGGCAGGAAATTCTTCTTCTGCCAGGAGCTGTATTTTCTTATATCTTTCCTTTCATGATGCGTTGTAGAATTTCATATTGCTTTCAATTCCACATTATGTACCAGAAGTACTGAGTCTTACGACATTTGACGATTTTAATTACATCTAGGATTTTAATCATTATCCAGAAAACTTTCATGTTGGCGACTTTCCACTTTCAAGGTATTCACAAGATCCTTCTATCCAGCCAGAGTTCAAAAGCTTTGAGAATGTTGGGTTTCTTCTTTTGCCAGGAGCTCTATTTCGTTGTATTTGTCCTTGCATGATGCCTTGTAGAATTTCATATTGTTTTTGATTCCACATGATGTGACTGAAGTCCTGAATCTTACGACATTTGACAATTTTAATTACATCTGGACTTTTATTCATTCTCCGGACAACTTTCATGTTGGTGACTTTCCACTTTCAAGGTATCCACAAGATTCTTCTACCCAGCCAGAGTTCAAAAGCTTTGAGAATGTTAATAGCTACTCTGTTTGTTGTTTAAATTTCTTTACAATTGAAAAGAACTGAGAACACATAGAATCCTAATAGCCGCAATTTGGTGTCAAGGGCTAAGTAGTGGTTATTGAACGCCGAGCTTATTGTATTGAAGACGTTTATAGCTTTTCCAATATGACATCTTACCTCCTGCAAATTGTCCCACTCGTTTATAATGGTGTCCTGATATAGATATTGCAAAACTAGTTTTATTCTTGATGATCATGAATTCCCTCTTACTATTGTTGATATTCAGACCGTATTCTTTACTTATTTCCAAAACTTTATTAATCAGGTTCTGAATTCCTTCTACTGTATCAGCAAAAACAGTTGTATCATCTCCATATCGTAAATTTTAATTCTAGTACAATTTATTAAAATTCCTTCTTCTGGATCGTGGAAGGCTTTTCTGAACATGTGTTCTGAGTAAAGGTTAAAGATTATGGATTAAAATATACAACCCTGCCTTACCCCACGAAGGAGCTTACCTTGCTCTTTTTTTCTCTATCTACTCTTAAAGCTACTAATAACTTATGTAGGTAATCATAATTATATGAACTGAAATAATATTCCCACAATAAGTAAGTTGTTTTTTTTAAATAATATTGCAAATAATAAAAAAATTAAAATCGATATTGTTAGTTTATTTTAATAGTAACTAATGAGAATACAGGATTAATAACAAAGATATGTACACAATTTTTAACTTCATGTATAAAAAAAATTGTCTTAAATATTTATATTTACTTACAATTGTTTTAAAGTATTCTTCTTCCTTAAAGACTGACATCTTTTCTACCTATAACAAAATAATATGGTTTGAAACACTTACATAACTTCCACTTGTCAATGTAAAACATAAAAAATTCGAGGGTCATTCGTAAAATAAGGTCTGAATCGTGGTAACTAGCCACACGGCGAGCGAACAGCGCAATGCGCATGCGCGACAACTCCCAGCATGCCTTGCGTACGAAACGACGCCATTTGCAGTAGTATCTTTGTTGTGTGCTGTTTACTGTGCATCTTTAAGATGTTTAAGACAATTGATCATCCCGCCGACTGCAAAATACGGTCAGTGATTCGTTTTTTGACAGCAAGGAACGTTTGTGCTGTAGATATTCATCGACAAATAAGTGAAGTGTATGGCCCTAATGCAATGAGTGACAGTAAAGTGCGCAAGTGGGTGAGAGCTTTCAAGGAGGGAAGGGACAATGTCCATGATGAACCGCGATCTGGCCGACCATCAGTGATCACAGAAGATTTGGTCAAAGCCATTGAAGAAAAGATTCGTGAAAATCGGCGATTCACAATTTCGTCATTCTCGCCAAGCGACTTTCACTTGTTTCGCTACCTGAAGGAGTTTCTCGGCGGTAAGCGCTTCAACTCTGATGACGAGGTGAAAGAAGCTGTTAATGACTGGTTATATTCGCAGGCGGCAGAGTTCTACGACACTGGTATTCAAAAGCTTGTAGAACGTTATGATAAAATGTTTAAACAAAATGGAAACTATGTAGAAAAATAGATTAAGACGTCAGAAATTAAATAAAACAACGTTTTTGATCTAATCTGTTGTGGTTAATATTTTATACAAAAACGGACCTTACTTTACGAATGACCCTCGCATAACATATAAGTTTAATCATCAGTAAACAATGTAATAAATTCCCATCACAGACAGTTGGAGTGTTAAATTATTTGCACTCGATCTGCAAGTTCCAGGACTACAAAAAATAGTTCTGTTTCTTATCACGTGGTCAGCCATGACTGAAGAATTTAAGAATAGAAGAGGTGTATGTGTAAAAAGACTAGTCAGAGTTATGTTCGATTAGTGAGACTAATGAATTTCATTATACAGCTTGACCCTCTGATGAATGAAGTAAAGTTGTCATTTGCAGGATAGAAAATAGATGCTTTTCAGAGGACTTAGTATGCTATAACCATACATTTTCACTCAGAGAGGAAGAAAATGGTAAACCACCTCACTCCTCGTTATACTTAATAAAGCCTTTAGAGAATAAATCCAACCTTTCGGGTCATGACCAAAACAACAGACAATGCAAATTGAAAAATATAACCTAGTTTCAATTATGATTAAATGATTGAAAATTAAAATCAACCTCTGTAGAACTTAAAAATACGGAAAATCAGTGACGCCTAATAGGTTCATATAAAAATTTTTGAAATAAAAATTGTAGATTTAAAAAAAGTCTATAATTTTGATTTTTACTAACTAGAGCACCAATCTTAAAAAAATCCCATTTTTTTACTGATTTTAATTACCAAAGTACAGAAAGTAACCAATTGACGCTAAACTAAGTATTGTAAAAAATACGTTTGAAGTAAAAGTGTAGGTTTTAACTTTTTTCAACTTTAACACTTTTAAGTTTAAATAACTATTTACACTTTTGCCCTGAAATGCATGCTAAGGCTGCAATCTAAAAAAAATTTTACCACGGAAGCACAGCCTCCCCAAGAATTTCAGCAGACATTGCGCCCACACTATCTTGGAAATCATAAAAAATGAAATAAATGAGTTTCAAGTTCGTACGATGTTTCGTTCTTGAGATATTTTGTTCACGCACATTTTTTTCTACATTCATATAGGCAAGAGAGAGTAATACAAAAACAAAAAACTTACCCAGGTTTGATCGTGTTTGCTGTCAGAGACTGAGTTGGCTCTGATGAATACCTGAAATTTAAAAATAAACATTTTACTTTTGAACTGATCTTATGATTCCTGATGGTTTTTGATACAACTACATAGTAGATGATAGAAAATATAACATGAAATTGCATATTGTGGCATGTGTATGTATGTGGATAGCAATGATCGATGACAGTTCTGCAGTTGTTTCCAACCTCAATAAAATTTTCAGAAGGAAGATATAGTACCTTAAAATATTCTTATAAATCAAATATACTTTGTTCCTGCACGTAATGTAGTTTGAAGGAGGTGATTCGCATCACTTCCACAGAATCACGGAATTAATAGTGTTTCAACAATAATTCTTTCCTGAAGTTACACCAAGATGGTGAATCCATCCATAAACTGAGTTATCTTTTTCATGAGTTACATCCTAAATGCCAAATGAATTGTGCATTACGAAAACGTTGTAAGTGGCAAAAACAAAATTTTACAGGAGAAGGAATTTGTGTTACAATGTTTTGATCTGCACAAATATTTCTCAAGTTCTAAATTTTGTCACTAGGATCAGTAGTAGGCAGACAATCTACTGGCCAATTATTAAATGTAGCACTTACAATGTGTTTTAGCAATAAAACTCATTTTACACAAAATGGGACTTACAACGTTTAGGAAATGCACGATTCAAATGTCTGTTCAACCAGTCTTCTAATAGAAAACCCTTCACTCACATTTTGGCACATATTCCTTGCATCCATCTGTTAGGATGTGTTCCATTCCTCTATTTTTCCAGAGGAGTACAATATAAAGTTGTTTTGATCAACTATGATCAGCAGTTGTTTGATAGTACCCGTATCACTTCAACTAATTAGTTTTTGTAGTACTCAGAAAATTGACGTTTTATTTTCATAATTTGTTATGTACATGATCTTCGTCTTCTTCCTATTTTACGTATTAGGGACGTTGCTTGCTCCAGTTTCTATCCATCTTCTTCGTGGTCTACCCAACGACCGTAATCCTTGTGGATGGTATCTTAAGGCCAATAGTGGATATTGATCCTCTGGCATGCGGCTTACATTTTGGAACCATCTCTCCCTCTATCCTTCAATCCTCTGCATCACAGTTTCCTTTATACCCAAATCATGCTCCTTTTACCGTGAAGCTCCTCCACCGATCTCAAAAAACGTATCTCAACTGCTTCGAACTTCCTACCCTCAGATTTCCTTAGGATCCATGTTTCACTACCGTACAACGAAAGAGGCAGTGCTTCTTGTTGCACATGGCAGTGCCTCTTAATTTACATGATCAAGTCTGGAAATACCATTACACTTTCAGAAACCTATTTTTGATGAAAAAAGCTTGTCCCAGTTCCACTTACTCAATGCTATGTCCTTGACCCATACATGCACACATATGTATTCAAATACTGCCTAGTAAGCCATAAATTTTGTACTATTGGTAACCAGATCCAATCAAGCTAATGAGTTGAATGGCTTATCACTTGATTTCCTTGATTTTGTCATTAATCTCAAAAAAATTGCATTTTTCCTTTACTTATAAATTGATGGTAAAAACTCTGTTATACTTACATTATCAAACTTCTGGTAGGTAACCTGAAAACAGAAAATAAAAATAAAATAATTAGTGAAAGAAAAAGTAAAAAAAATATATTTAATCGTATTATTTGCTGCCCGTAACAGACAGGTAGAGTGTTAAATTATTTGCTTGCAATTTGTTAGTTCCAGGGCTATAAAAAAATAGTTCTGTTTCTTATTACATGGTCACCTAATTGAATGACTGAAGCATTTAAGAACAAAAGAAGTAGAGGTGTAAAATACAGTAATCAGAGTTATTGCCTCTGAAAGTAATGAATTTCATTATACAGCCAGACCCTGTGGTAAATGAAGTGAAGGTGTCATTTGCAGAGTGAAAAATATGTGCTTTTTAGAGGGCCCGGCATGCTGATAAGCGTACTTTTCCATTCAGTGAGGAAGGCACGGTAAACTACCTCACTCCTCGTTTTACTTAGTAAAACTTCTACAGGTTTAAACCAGCCTTTCGGCTGATGACCTAAACAAACAAAACCCTGCGGTGAATGAAGTGAAAGTGTCATTTTCAGGGTGGAGAGTAGATGCTTTTCAGAGGACCGGAAATACAGATAAGCATATTTAACCACTCGATGAGGAAGGGAATTGTAAACCACCTCACTTCTCGTTTTACTTTGTAAAACCTCTAAGGTTCAAACCAGTCTTTCGGCTGATGACCAAAACAACAACAACATATTATTTTCCTCGGAATATTTGTTAATTTGACTGATTTGGCGGAGTTTTTAAAACTCCTTGTATCTGTAAAACTAAAGAACCCGTTGTATTGCTACTGTTTACTGTAGCAATATGGTATTCTATGAAATCGATATAGCGATCAGTTGAACTGGCTTCTTTACCAGGGTTCTTAATTCAATTCTTGATCAAACCTTGCATTTTCTGGTCACTGATCTTCATCTGTCAATCTACACCATTAGAATTAATGTTTAGTAAAACAAGTAAATTTAAAAATATTTTTTTAACTTTACGATGTGAGAATTTAATTAAATACTTTATTCTTTTAAAAATCATTTAAAATTATTTACATGACAGATATTCAAAAATAATGACACGTCCGATTTTTACATTCAAAGTTTTGTATGTTGTATTAAAAAATTAAAGATATCGTATAATTTTTTAAGAAATGAATTATTCTTGGTTTTCTCACAACACATTTTCAGTTTGTCTTCATTTTCTTCCATTAGTGATTCATAACAATGTCAAAAATATTCCTGAACGTATTGATTGTTTGCAGCAAAGGTGATGTAGCCAAAATAAACAGAAAGTCTAGTAATAGGGTACCACTCCGAGGCAAATACTCATGTTATCAGTAAAAATCCTGTCTGCCGTACAGAATGTCATGTAGGGATACGTTACTTGCTATAATTTACAGTTCAGTTTGCTTAAAAAGTATTTTGGTACAGAAATACAATTTACAATATTTATTATTTATTGTTTTTATTACAGTTATTTGTAGAAAAATTACCTTTAAAATACTGAGTATTTTTTGACGTTTCGGATAACCCGGACGTGCAGTTGGATCGCACGTTCCACTGCACAAACTAAACTACCCGACCTATGCTACCCGTCAGTCGCATGCGATTACTGCATGCAGTTATTGCATGCGACGATCGCACAAACGAAACTGTGAAGTGAGAGGTGATAGAAGTGCCATAAATTTCATACTTGCGAAAACCATTATTTTGGAATTGGATAATATCTTACTTTTTGCTTACTTACGTGCATGATAATGTTCCAATTATCAATATCAGTATATCTAATTCTCTGTTGTTAGGACAACTGAATTTTTTCTATTACTTTAACTTTTACAAAATTTCTCATATGTTTTTTTACTACATAATTGAGACTTTCTGCCCATAACAGACAGGTGGAGAGTCAAATTATTTACTCTCAATCTGTTCGTTGCTGGGCTAAATTAAATAGTTCTGTTTCTTATCACTTGGTCAGCCAATTAAATGACTGAATTATTTAAGAACAGAAAAGGTAGAGGTGTAAAGACACGAATCTGAGTTATCTCCTTTGAAAGTAATGGATTTCATTATACAGCCAGACTCTGTGGTGAATGAAGTAAATGTGTCATTTGCAGAGGGGAAAATACGTGCTTTTCAGAGGGCCCCGCATGCTGATAAGCGTACTTTTCTATTCAGTGAGGAAGGTAATGGTAAACCATCTTACTCCTCATTTTACTTAGTAAAACCTCTACAGGTTCAAACCAGCTTTTCGGCTGATGACCTAAACAACAACAAAGTGAGACTTACTTGGGTAAAGACTGTGGTGGTTGTGGTACTGCTGACAGTTGATGATGATGATGATGATCCAAATACACTTTCTGATTTTTCCTACAAAAAGAAAATATTTGAAATTAATCATTTGATTTCCACTGAAAAAAATTCCGTGCACATACATTTTTCTACTCCCTTTACTTTCCTTCTTGATTTGTATAGTGTATTTTAAATCTACAGGGAATTAAGATTTATTGTAAAATATTTGTTAGTGATAAAACTTAAACTTGGACATAGATTTATGATGTTACTGGATGTGTTTCCCGGCTTCACCCGGGTACAACTTGATTTTATATGTCAATAATTTTTAAATTAGGGTTATAAATAAACATAAAAAAAATTTCTGATAATAGACCTATTAGTTTGAATATTATAAACAGTTAATGGTTTAAAGGTTGAATACCCTTTTCATTCCCTTAAGGGTACATTTTGGAAGTTTTTAAGGAATTTATTTTAGGTGCACTATTGGTAATATCTCCACCGAGATTCAGTCATCGTCTGAAACTTAATCAAGAAAAAAATATTGGTTTAAGGTTGAAGACCGTTTTCAATCCCTTACAGGTACATTTTTGATATCGTTAAGGGGAAATTTTTTAGGTGCACTATAGGTAATATATTCACCGGGTTTCAGCCATCTAGCCTATCTGTAAATGAGTAAACTAAAAACGTATTGATTTAAGGGTTGAACACTGTTTTCAACCCATTAACAGTAAATTTTTGAAATTGTTGAGGTGTAAGTTTTTTAGTGTAACTGCATGTAACATCTCGATCGAGTTACAGCTATCTAACTCCTCTGGAACTTAGTAAATAAAACATATTGGTTTAAGGGTTGGACACCCTTTTCAATATTTTAGGGGTACATTTTGGAAATTTTTAAGGGGTAATTTTTTAAGGACGAACATCACTGAAATCCAGTCATTTAACTTGTCTTGAACTTAGTAAACATTAATTTTTACAAATATTGTTTATAATTCTTATAATTTTTGGAAGAGGTTGGATTTCTTTTTAAACTAATGTACTTGGAGATCTGAACCAATTTTTTGTATTTGGAGAAATAGGTTAATTCGGTGGAATTAAAAACTTCTACCAGATCGGTTAACTTGAAATCCCGTGTCAAAAAGGTTACCGTGGTGAGCTGTGCCAATTTCGTTAACTTGGGGTCCTTTGCCAATTTTTTATATTTTGGATTCTAAGACAATTCAGTGTATTTGTGCCAAATATTATAAGTTATTGTTATTTAATTTAAATATATATTTTTAATTAACGCACAATCTTTATTAAAAAATATATTTCAAGAAAATAAGTTTCGGAAGTTTTTAATGGAACCGTTCATTTTAGGATACCAACCAATTGATGTTTCTGTAAAAATTTAAATCAATGCAAATTGAAAACGGCCAACTAAATGAAGTTAGACTAGTTATCTAAAATTCACAGTTTCTGACAACAAACAGAAGCTAAAAGTTGAACTTCACTACATTTTAAAGACTACTTCAGATAAAATTTGTAAAAATCCCTTGTCGAGGCACATTCCTTCTGATTGGTGATTATTTTAAAATAGTTCATATTTTGTTTCGAAGTAATATCGCTTTGAAACATCCTTTTCATGGTGTTAAAGTAATTTTTGGAGTTCTTTCATTATACATTTGTAGTTTTGAATAAGTATCGATTGGTTTTTGTCAACCAGTAAAATTTATAAAATAAAAATACCTTACGCTACAATCTTACACACATTGTAAAAAATTATGATAAACGTATTTCTTGAATTAAATTTACATACCGAATGACTGCAGCTAGAACCAGACTTATTCTTTGAATGGTCGTTGTTGCAATTCATTCGGCCATGGCATTGACCTCCTGGATGTCCTAATGTTGGAGTAACCAATGCTACAAGCAAAAGCTGAAACATCAAACAAAATAATTTAGTGTTTTAAAAAATTAATCTAATCAGTTATATAAATTCTATTGAGATAAATATATCCAAACCTGCGAAAGGTGGTGACAGTTACTTAAATGCTTTGTTATATGTAGCTACAGTACATAGCTTAAAAGCTTAAAGTAACATCCAAAAACAATTACTTTTTAGATAAATTTGATACTTTAAATTTTTCTTACTTTCAGTAAGAACCTTATAAAGTAATATGGAAGTTTGTTGAGCCCACCACCTTGAAAATGTTTGAAGAACTTATTTTGAAAATGTTCATACGTTAATATTTAGGCAGTTTCCTTTTTACCCGATTTTCTATAAAATAAGCACAATACCCTACGATTATCATGTCATTTTAACGTCACAGAAGTTTCGGTTTGTTAAAATAAAATAACAATACATCAGAACTCTGAGCACAACAATCTTTATTAAACTGTTTTTCTTATAGTGCTGACTCAATTATTGAAGATTTGTCACAACATTCGCAAATCTCTCTCTATCATGAACCACCCTCCAGAGAGTGAACATTCCCAAGCTTTTTGAGTCTAATGTTCTGTAACAATGAGCATTTCATTCATCCAGGCCAGTGCTTGAGATTTCATCATTAATTTTCACCTATCACCCATCTCATCGATTGCTCTGTATTAGTAGTAATTGCAAAACATTCGGAGATAATAAAATAAAAATAGCTCAATTGATCCAGACGATTTTTACTGTATTTAGTTTAACTAGTAACAATATTAACGTGCCCCTAAATTTTTTTTCTTTGTTTATTTAACGTCACATCAACTACATTGGTCATTAGCGACGACGTTGAGTTGTAACTGTGAAGGATGAAATTTCTTTTGGAACGTATGAAAATATGCCGTGCATGAGTGGGATTCGAACCCAAGACAGCATGTTGAGAGGCGAGCACGTTACCAACTACGCTAATACGGCCAAAAATTTTGTTGTGTATTGAAATATTATGTTTGAAAAATAAAAGAAATAATATATTTTAAAAAAATTAAAAAGAAATGATCTTATTTGATTTCGATATTGATTTTAAACATCAATTTTTATTTTTGATGTGAGATAAATCAATAGTTTTCCAGTTTTCTTTAATTCTCTTGTTTTCAATGTAAAGTAATGATACAATTCCCGGTTTTTAGTGAATCTAAGATAAAAGTTATGAAAATGAAATCTAGGGAATTTCAACAAGTAATATAACACTTCCGACACTACAAATCAGATCAAAATAAAACAAAATAATAATATAAAACTTAAAAAACAAAAAAAGTTAGTACCTTGATTAAAATCAATAAAACTTGGTTCTTCATCTTGAAGGAGGTGTTGGAAAGTACTTTGACTTGCAATGTTAAACCTTTATATAGTTGTTTAGTGTTTACAATTTTATTTTAATTATGCCAAAAATTTTGGCAGTTCATTATACACTCTATTCAATTTTAATTATATTCTTACTAATGATTGCAATTATAATCATAAAAATTACAATAATTTTTTTAGGCTGTCAAATTTAAATTATTTATTTTAGGAACCAACCAACACGATTAAAATTTATTTGTTTTAAAATCGAATACAATTGATGTGCATTACTTCAAATTACTATTAGTTCCATAAATAATCTGGAACAAAATTTAATTAAAAATAGGTTCTCTCTTTTTTTTTAATTACAAACATGTTTGGTTTGGAAGTTATAAAAGTCGTAGTCGAATAATGATTTGTTTTAATATCGGTGAAAAAGAGATAAAAGAATTTTATATAAGTTTTATAAATCGGATTTGATAACTATACTTAAATATATATTTTGGCTAATGTAAAGTCGCATCGACATTTTGGTAATTAGCGACTACTTTGGTAATTTAACGGTGATTTTTAACGTGTTAAAATTTTCAGACCCTATCGTGGAATCAAACCCGGGACCTTTCGATTAGTAGACTAGCGCGCTAGTCACTACACTACGATGTGGTCTGATTAAAATTTTAAATAGTCAAGCATAAATCTTATAAAATAAAAATAAAATTGTTGTATTTAAAAAAAAGAGTAAATTGTACCGTGTTATAGAGTGACATTACATTAGATTTGAACATTGATTATTTAGGTTTAACTTCTGTTAACAGATTTAATGCTAGTAAATATTATCATTTCTCTTCTAACAATTTTATGCATTCTGTAGTGCAGATTCGTAAGAAGGAATTTCTTAAAGTAAGGAACATTTTTAATGTAAGGTTATACATAAGTAAATTTTGAACGGTGTTGAATAACTGGGACAGCCAGTTTTTGGCTATTGGAGTTTTTTGACTTTATTTAATAAAAGAAACTACAACTGTGTAACATTTTAACACAATCAGCAGTTATAATGTTAATAGGTTTACATAATACTAGCTAAAATGCCCGTTCGTCCAACGGTATTTTGGTGCTGGGTACAATCTGTTAGTGTACCGAGTTCGATCCCTGTCAGGTCTGATATTCTTTAATCATTCATTGTTATCTATTCGTATTTCTTTTCAACGTCAGCATTATAATTAATGACAAAACAAAATAGTTGGACGTAAAATAAAAGTGAGATCTAGGTGTTTTTAAATCAAGACATGCAGCGCTTCATTATTTTAAGAAGCGTAGTTAATTATTTTACATAAATAAATAAATTTACTATTTATATAGAGCAATGAAAATTGATGTTTTGAAGTTTAACTCACACAAATCTGTGTGCAATGTAACTGAGGTATTTTAATTATTCGCTACAGAGCACAAAAATTGAAATGAAAGGTAAATCACAATAGATCACTCCGCAATGGTTAACTACTAAGGTGACTGTTTTTCGTTTTTGACAATGTGACCGAGAATGAGTGTGTCGTGTAAGGTTAGGTAGTGGTGGAAGGGGTAGGATACAGAGCTTCGGAATGAATACCAGCGGCACGTAGACCTATGTTTATTGTTCTGTTTATTTTGTTTTCTAAAATATTGCTATGTTTATTTTTATAAAATTGATAATATCTCCGTTATTATGCATAAAAATGAAAAACTTTACACAATCAAACTTATTTGTCTTTAAACGTTTCGTAATTTTGATTACATAACATTTTTTGATAGCTTGACTTTTAACGGAGATATTTGCAGTTTTTTGTTTACCCCTTCCTCTGAACTCCCCCATCCCTTTGTGATATTAAAAAAATTATAACCTATTTTCATTTTGATAATGTCCAGAACGTAAATACCGAACTTCATTGAATTTGGTTCAGCAGTTCTTGCGTGATGCCGTAACATACAAACAGGTAATTACTTAGTAGATTTGGCGTAGAAACAAAATTTGGGGCATTTTGAAAATTTGTACAGATAAAATCACAATTATATTTTATATAGATTGTCTTGGTGTCACTTGTGTGAGGTAGTCGCCCAGCGGCAACCCCTCACGACGATTCACAAAAGGTCTCTATTCCATTGCCTTTTCAGTCTTCTAGATGGGTTGTGTGGTAAGTGAAGAGCGGACAGTGACTGAATTTGTAGATTTGTGTGATAGTGTAGTTTTCTATGAAAAGTCTGTATAATTTCTTTACTGTTTCGTGTGCCGTTTCGATGTTAAGGTTTGTATGTAATGTTTTGTTACTAACATTTTTTGGACAGCCCGTGATGATGGGTTAAGTTTTGTTCTGGAATGTCTGAATAGGATTTATGTTAGGTATTTTAGCTGATCCGTAAATTAATACTGAACCGTAGGTCCAAATAGGACGAAGAAGTTACTTGTAACAGTTGAGTTTCTGAGTTATTGGAGTAGAAAAGTTTTAACCGAGCGTTAAGAGAATGCTCTTTAAGTCGGGTATGTGGATTCCATGTCAGTCTTCAGTATAGTGTTAGTCCTGCTATGCTTTTCACGGTTGATGAGCTCTGCTGTTCCACATGTTTAGACCAATCGGAACGTTTGCCAACGTTGTCAGATCATACCTGGCAAACATTACGCGCGCATGCGTATAACAGCCGCAATAGTTCACTCTCGTCTTGCATCTCGTACTGAACACATCGATTATAGAGCGCATTAGCATGCAATACTTTATAATACAATCAGTTGATTGTATGTTTATAAGTTATAATTGTTATTGAAAGACCAAACAAAAAGGCCGACGAAATATTTAACAGAGCTACAAGAGCAAGCGTTGGAACGTTGCTGGCAAGTCATTGGCTAGCTAAAATATGGTTAGGGGCAATGCATACGTTCAGAGCTCATCAGCCTTGAAAAATTGTTTAAGTATTTCACTATTGGAAGTCAAAAAAGAAAACAAAAAACAGAAATTTCGCAAGTACCTACGCTTTTCGGAATCTAAAATACCATAAATCCGAGAATTTAATGTACCATCGATTCTAATGCGCGGCGTAGTTTTCTATGATTAAAATTTTTCACAGGTTTGGTCTAGTAGTAAAGTCACAAAAATCAGCTGTTTAACAGCTGATTTTTGAAAACGAGATTTACTTTTACTCGGATTTTAATATTTGACTGTGGTTACCGGTTTACTTTGATAGTTGGAGTTCAATTAACCATACTATCCCAGTAATGGTTGGCCTGAGTCTGTACAAAATTACATCTCGTATACACGTCATACATATCATCCTCATCTCATTGGGTCATGGGATTGCTTATTGTTCTTAAATTGAACAACGTACACTCATTAGGGATTAAAACATTAAAGCAGTGGTTTGGACACTCAATGTTTCAAACATTACTCCCTACTTCTGTAACCAAACAAATAAAAGTAACTCTCTACAAGTTGATTGGACTGGGTTGAAGGCCTTACTGTTATCTCTAAAACGAATAATATAGAGTGATTTTTAATCCAGTTACCCAATTGTTAATGTCTGGTAATTTTTTCTGAGAAAGGGAAATTTTGTTTTGTGACACGAAGTCTTGAGCTGTGTAAAATTTTGTGCCGTTTCCGGTCGTGTTACGAACAGAATGTCTTTTACCCTAGAACAATCGCTTGTTTAAATCAGGAGGCTGAAGCTCTTTGACTAGTCGTACGCGATACGGATACAATTTCAATTTTTAACAGCTTTCTGAACACTTGAATATGCCAAACCAACTTACGAGGACAGTTTTCGTAAATTTTTCTGTGGAGAATTGAGCAATCTTGTTTGTACATTCCCTAAAACGTCATCTGTCAATAGAGTTGGTCGATCTACGTTTTCTGTTGCTAACACTAACTGTCTCTCGAAATCTGTTTGTTAGCTTGGAAATTGAAATTTTTTCTGGTGGAGGAACACCAACAAATTTAATTTGAAACGATTCTTTTACACTTGCGTACGATTTTGTAGCAATGTATTGTTCAAGAATGAAAACCCGTTGTTCTACGGTAAAACTGTTCGTAACACGGCCGGAAACGGCACAAAATTATACACAGCTCAATCAACTCACACTGCCGTATCTATACCGGTTGATTAGGGCTACCAACTTCGTGTCACAAAACAAAATTTCCCTCTCTTAGAAAAGAATTACCAGACATTAACATTTGGGTAACAGGTCTAAAAATCACTCCGTAGTTTTATTAAATAAAGTTTAAACAGATATTTTCGAACTTTTTGGAGCTAAAACGAAGTTAATTTCAACCAATAATAGCCTACTGGAGAGTTTTTTGTTCTGCAGTCATCTGAAATTCTGCGTACTCCGTTGTATTGTACCGTAACTTATATAGTCACAGATCTGTCATCGTTAAATTACGTATAATTACGTACTATTGACGTCAATTAATTAGTATTATCCAATAAAAACTCGTACAAGTCTGTTATAAATCTTATAAAATTATTTGATGATAAACGAGCAAGTATCTAAATATATGAATTATTTTTATCGCATGATTCTTCAAAATCATGCATTCATTGATACATTTATTTCATAACTTTACTAGTGTCTTTACGCCTCTTCTGTTCTTAAGTGACTTCTTCCATGTGATACATGATAAATAATTAATTTACTGACCATGTGATAAGAAATAGAACTATTTTTTTGTAATCCTAGTACCAACAGATTGAGTGCAAATAATTTAACTCCACCTATCTGTTATGGGCAGAAAAGTTTTATTGTTAAGTTAAATAATAATATAAATAATTATAACTATTGACATATAAAATTACTGGAAATGTTATACTCCAGCACTGAACGATAAAAGGAGCTGACCAGGTATTCAATTTGGAATGGTTAAGAAAATTGAGCAAAAATCTTCATTACTAATTAATTACAATAAAATGTTTAAATGTTTTTCACGGAATGTTCACTTTCACGAATCTCTTAATTTTGTTTCTTATAAAAATTAATTAACAATTTTAAAATAACAAAAAAAATGAAACAATAGTTCATTTCCAATAAAATTCTTCCAATAAAATTCTCATGTATAAAACGATTTTGAAGCCCGTATGGACATACGGCATTCAGCTCTGGGGATCTGCGAAGAGAACCAATTTAAATATAATAGAGCGATTTCAGACAAAAACGTTGCGGCAGTTACTCAATATACCTTGGTATATTTCTAATAAATACATATGCAAAGATTTAAAGATGAATTCTATTCAACAAGAAATTAAAAACTTCAGTGTTCGGTATCAAAGACGGCTTGAGGTCCATCCAAATTATTTATCAGTGAACTTATTAGACAATAGTGTAAATAATTTTGTGAGACTGAAAAGATTTAACGTTTTAGACCTTGTACATAGATTTAGTGTGTAAAACATGTAAAATGTACGTATTAAGAGTGGTTGCGTGAGTGTGTGTGTGTGCGCGTGTTTTTTGATGTACGTGAGTATAAATGTTCTTGTTTACTAAGATTAATATCATTGTTAACATTTCTAATATTATTGTTAATGATAGTATACATTTAAGTTAGTGGCTACAACAGTAATCACTGGATTGCTGATGTGAATAACTGTTTCTTTCTACTTATCGTAATTACTTATTGTTCATGATTGAATAGATTGTAATTTTGCAGAATGTCAATAAAAAAAAAAAATAATAAAAAAAAAATAAAAAAATAGTTCATTTACAAGTAGAATAAACTATATGCTTAATGATATAACTGAAAACATTTAGCAATAAATATTACAAATAAAATTTAGTAAACACAATATAGAAAAACAAAAACCATTAAGACACAACATCCGTGATAAACACGTAACTTATTATAGGCCTAAATATTAAAAATTATTCTAGATTTTATTTTTTTAACCCTTATGTGCGTACGTTGCAATCTGTTCAATTTAGAACAATAAGCAACCCCATGTACTAATGAGATGAGGATGATATGTATAACATGTGAATGAGGTGTAGTCTTGTACAGACTCAGGCCGACCATTCCTTAGAAAGTTTAGTTAATTGAAATCCAACCAAAGTACAATGGTAACCACATTACAGTATTCAAATACATATAAAAGTAAGAACTACCTTTACTAGGATTTGAACCTGGAACCTTCTGACTCGTGTCGACGACTTTATCAGTGAACTAACCCCATGGGTTATTATTTGAGATAATATATTCTTTTATATTTTTAAGAAATTTAAGCATTCAGGAAATCTTCAAAATTATTTTCCTAAATAGTTACATTTAGTATGTACAAAAGGACCTATCTATAAGAAAAAAAAAACGCGAAGGAAAGTATAATCATCATGATAATTATACTCGTACGTTAATTATTATTTAAAATTCTAGTGTGAAACACTCACACGACTTTCTTTTGTAATATAAATAATGAACAATATAACCCATGTTTAATCATGAGTAAATAATTTAAAATAAATAAAAAACATAACCTAATGAAAATGAATATCAAACGCTGTACGAATTAAAAATACGAAAAATTACTAATTGATGTTAACTAAGGTCTGTAGAAATAAATATTTGAAATAAATGTTGTAGATTAGTTAATTTGCCCTAACTTTGGTTAAACGAGGTGTGGCTATTAAATAACGAGACTTACGTTGTAAAAATATTTCTTTTTATTTCATAAATAATCACTTATTGTCACCTTCAATATACACTCCTTCTCTATCCCTACAACGCTCCATGCGAATTTGCCATTGTTGGAAACAGTGCTGGAAGTCATCTTTTGTCAGCTCCTTCAGGACACGTGCCACTCAAAAATGTTTGAAATGAAGGTTACAAAAATGTTTGTACTGACACTTTGTACCCGATTGAAAATGACTCAAAATTTTTGGAAACAATAATAACAAGTGACGAAACGTGGTTTCACACTTATGATCCGGAAACGAAGCGCCAATCCATGCACTGGAAGAGCCGAACTTTACCGAAAGCCAAAAAAGCTCGAATGAGCAAGTCAAAATTTAAAGCAATGATGAATGCTTTTTTTATATCCATGGGATTGTGTACCTTCACTAGGTTCCTGAAGGTCAAACAGTTAATCAAAATTACTACCTTGAGGTACTTTCTAAACTACGACAAAGAGTAAGGAAAAACGCCCCAAAATGTGGAAGGACCTTGGGTTCTCCATGGGTTCTCCACCAAGACAATGCGCCAGCTCAACCCGCGTTATCTATCAAGAGGTTCCTAGCCAAGTACAGCATCTCAGTGTTAGAACATCCACATTATCACCAGATCTTGCACCATGTGACTTCTACCTGTTCCCTAAGGTGAAATCTGCGTTCGACAAGATTTGAGTCTGTGGAAGCTGTAAAAGAGAAAGCGGCACGTGTCCTGAAGGGGCTGACAGAAGATGACTTCCAGCACTGTTCCTAACAATGGAAAATTCACATGGAGCGTTACAGGTATAGAGAAGGAGTGTATTTTGAAGGTGACAATAAGTGATTATGTATAAAATAAAAATAAAATTTTTTATAACGTCAGTCTCGTTATTTAATAGCCACACCTCGTATACATATTTACCCTAAAATGTATACTAAGGCTGCAATATTAAAAAAAATTCCCACTAGACATTCAAATTTCAGCAGACGTGTCGCTTACTCTATCCTGTAGAGAATAAAAAATGTAGTTAACGCAGCATTTTAAAACAATTGTAGGAGCCATCTTTGAGAAAATCACAAAAATTGTACGAATAAGCTACTTAAAACTTTCGGTTGATCGATTTTGATAAAAATATTCACGTCGGGTTCACTAGTGGTGTCTAACTTAAGTTTCAGGTTTTAGCTGTGTACAATATTCCATTCTTGAGATATTTTGTTCACCTCGCACACAGACCAATCGCTAAAACATGTTTTTTTGCGTTCAGGGGGATGAAAACGTTTATTTCTGGTGAAAACTCGATTTCTAAAAATTGACATGAAGTAATATTCCTTTCCTATAATTCATATAGGGCAAGAGAAAGTAAAAAGTGTTTTTATCAAATTACTCATATTTCATCTACCACCTCTATTACTTAACTTGATCAAAAATTGCCCTTATTGATGGTAAAATAAATTCTTTAAAATATATTTTAGATAAAGTGAGAGATATTAAAAACTATATTGCTACAAAAATAAAAAGCAAAGTTAGGCAACAGATATAGGAGGAATGTTTCTAGAACAATATCTACGATACAATTGACAATAGCTGTAAAGCCAGTATTTTCAAAAAAAAAAAAATATCACGGACTCATGATTGGAATTGAATGTAATAACATATTTATGTGTTTCCGAACAAATTTTAATTATTTTAATAATAATAATAATAATAATAATAATAATAATAATAATAATAATAATAATAATAATAATAATAATAATAATAATAATAATAATAATAATAATAATAATAATAATAATAATCTGCGAACCTGCTAACAACTGGACTGACTTCCGCAACAAAATTATAACAAAAGCAAAAGAGCTGATCCCACTTAGAAGGAAAACAAAGCATCCCTGGTGGAATTCCAATTGTGATCAGGCTATCGGTGAGCGCCGTCTTGCATTTCAAAAGTACAACAGTCAGAAGTCCCCGGAAACCTTACAACACTTCCTTGATATCCGTAAACAGGCAAGTAGAACCATCAGGAGAACTAAACGCAACTATGTCAATGAACAACTTCAAACGATTGAAGTAAATTTCAGAAATTACAATAGCCGAAACTTTTACAGAACTTTTGCAAACACAATAAAGGTTACTCAGCACAAAATTTGACTTTCAGGAAAAAAGATGGAAGACTTGCACTTACCAATCAAGATAATTGTAAAGAACTAGCGTGCTACTTTTCTGAACTTCTCAATTGCCCTGAACCACTTGAGCGATTTGAATACACTGTTCCAGAGCATACTAAACCCAATGCTGATCCACCAACACAAGAAGAAATCCACCAACATATCAAAAGACTCAAGAATGGGAAAACGTCAGGAGAGGATGGAATTATTGCAGAGTTGCTAAAAAGTTTGGGACCGCAGTCACTACAAGAGATTACTCAAATAATTCAGAAAATCTGGCAAACTGAGAAATTACCAGATGAATGGAAATGTGCCCTCATTCATCCTCTTCACAAAAAAGGAGATAAATCTGATGTGAATAATTATAGAGGAATCTCTATTCTTCCTGTCCCTTATAAGATTCTCTCTGCTTGTCTCCTACAACGCACACAAGAACAGATTGAGCCCCTTATTGGTGAATATCAAGCTGGATTCAGACCGCACAGATCAGGCATTGAACAAATTTTCAACCTCAAGTCCACACTGAAACTTCGAGCAATTAGAAATCTTCCAACAATATGCACATTTGTTGACTTCCGTAAAGCATATGATTCCATTGACAGGCAATCTCTCTTTAATATACTGGCAGAGAACAATTTGGACCCAAAAACGAGCCGACTCATCCAACAGACACTGACTGACACGACCTCCAAAGTCAAATTTGCTGGCGAAATATCTCAGCCTTTCTCCATCAAAACGGGTGTTCGGCAGGGCGATGGACTCTCTCCATTATTATTCAACATTGTTCTTGATAAAGTCATTAAGGATTGGAAGAAAGAATTGGAAAAAAACAACATATGGAAACCCATCAAGCTAGGTAGGCAACAGGATAATATCAACGTCACATGCCTAGCCTTTGCTGATGATCTGGCAATTCTCTCTGAAGATGAGCAAACGGCAATCCACCAGATTGAGATCCTTAAAGAATGTGCGGAAAAAGTTGGACTGCAAATATCGTTCACCAAAACTGAATTCATGACCACAAAACACATTAGTTCGCGGAGTTTAGTTACGAAGTATGGCACCATAAAGAAGGTGGATCACTTTAAATACCTAGGTGAAATCATTGAACCCACAGGTACAGAAAGGCTAGCACAAAAAACACGTGAACTGAAAATGCGTAGAGCATATGGAAAAGTTGCAAACATCTACAACAAAAAATGTATGAGCATAAACACCAAAATTCGACACTACACGACTGTCATTAAACCTGAGTCTCTTTATGCCAGTGAGACCTTGAACCTCAACTTTAAAGGGGATCTTGAGAATATTAAGAAAGCTGAGAGAAAAATCATTCGGAAAATTCTTGGCCCAAAACTCACAGATGAAGGATATCGTCTACAATCACACACAGTGACGGAAAAATATTCAAATATTGAAGTTGATTTCCGTAAACGACGGCTGAGATTTTATGGTCATATAATGAGACTGGATGACTCTCGGCTTATAAAGAAGATTCTGATACACTCACAGAAACTCAAAATTACAACCGTCTGGATCAAGCAAGTGCAATCCGATCTAAGAGATGCAAATATCACACCTTCAGACCTCAAAGACCGTGAAACCTTCAGGCATAAAATTCACACCTGGGAAGTTGCATCAGAGGGTAAGCCGAAGAGACCTAGGGCAAAATGGACGGATGAACGTCGTGTTAGACACCGCGAATTTATGAAGGAGTACTGGAGAAACAAGAGGAATGGCGGCAACAGTTCATAATTGACTTTATGTGATCCTGAATGGGTCTAAACAATCTAAATAAATAAATAATAATAATAATAATAATAATTTAATTATAATTATAATTATTTTCGTTATAAAATCGGAATAGGATCATGGAAGGAACGTTCAATAATAATGAGACAAACTTATGTAGAGAAAAAACTGTTTATTTAATGACAATAAAACTTTGAGGGTTAAGTTAACAACCTTGGCAATTAGTTGTTTGATCATATTTAATACAAACATAACCTCTTATGTTCGTTACACAATGTCAGCTCCGCTTGAAATGTGTACACTGGAAGTATAATGACGTTCATTGATAAGTTTTACTTTCTCTTGCCTATATTAATGGTATATAGGAAGGAGAGTAACTTATTGTTTTCATGTCGATTTTTCGAAATCGAGTTTTCACTGGATCTACACGTTTTCAGACCCCCTGAACCCAAAAAACATGTTTCTAGCGATTGGTGTGTGTGAACAAAGTATTTCAAGAACGGAACATCGTACGAACTTGAAACTTAAGTTAGATACTACTACTGGACCCGACACGAACTTTTTCAAAATCGGTCAACCGGAAGTAGTAGTTTATTCGTGCCATACTCTCTCAGGAATGGTCGGCCTGGATCTGTACAAGACTACACCTCATTTACACGTCATACACATCATCCTCATCTCATTGGGTCATGGGGTTGCTTATTGTTATAAATTGAACAGATTGCAACGTACACAAATTAGGAATAAAAAAAAATTTCACTTTTTTGCGATTTTCTGAAAAACAACTCCTACGATGTTTTATGCTTTTACTAAATTTTTTATGCTTTACAAGATAGGGTAAGCGCCATGTCTGCTGAAATTCTTGGTGAGGCTGTTTTCACATGAAAAAGTTGTATTTTTAAGATTGCGGCTTTAATATGCATTTTACCGCAAAAATGTAGTATAATAAAAGTTGTAGAGAGCAGTTGCCACCCCAATATAACATATAGAAAAAGGAAAAAATTCAAAAAGATACAGTATTTTGATTTACTGTTACCTATAAATTGTTCCTACGTTTCATTAGGCGATGAAACTCGGGTAAAAAAATTGGTTGTTAGCAATGACTTTGTACTTGTGTATACGAGCGCCGTTTTTTCGACCTCCGATGGGCCATAAAAAAATGAATAGAAAAAAATTATTTTATTACCAAAATGTAAGTAATACACTTATGTTTACTTCTCAACATAATCACCTTAAAGATTAGGGCATTTGACATAACTGTGGACAAGCTTTCCAAATACCCTCTTCATAAAATGTTGCCGCCAGTGAATTTAAATGAGTCTTGAAGTTCCTCAGTAGTTTGAAAGTGCTGACCTCCAAGCCATTTCTTTAGTTCAGGAAAAAGATGGAAGTCGCTTGGTGCTAGGTCGGGACTGTATGGTGGGTGGTAAAAAATTTCCCACTGAAATCATTGAAGAAGTTGTTGGGTTACACCGGCACTGTGAGGGCGGGCGTTGCCATGCAGCAGAACAATTCCAGACGTCAGCATGCCTCTTCTTTTGTTCTGGATGGTTCGCCGCAAACGTTCTAACGTTTGGCAATAAACAGTTGCATTAATCGTGGACCCCGGCTGCATGAACTCCACAAGGAACAAACCTTTTTGTCCGGAAATACCGTAGCCATAACCTTTCAGTTTTGAAAGTTTGCTTGAATTTTTTGGGTTTGTTCGGCGAATTTGTGTTTATCCACTGTTGAGATTGTTGATTTGTTTCGGGTGTGTCATGAAGAATCCATGTCTCATCTTTGGTTACAATTGATGTTAAAAAATTTTCTGCTTCAGTGTGATAACGTTCAAGGAATGTCAAAGCTGAAGCCTTTTCGGCGAGTTTTGTGGGTGTCAGTCAACATCTTTGGCACACAGCAAGCACAGATATTTTTGTAGCCTAAATATTCTGTAACAACAGAGTAAAGAGAAGATCTTGACACGTCTAGAAATTTCAAAGACTTAGCACTTATTGTGAATCTACGGTTTTCTCTAACCACTTTGTCAACTCGTTCAACAAGGCCGTCTGTAGCGACTGACTTGCTCCCTTGATCTCCTTCATCGTGCATGTCCGTTCGACCGTCTTTAAACTTTCGACGCAATCACTCATAATGTTTTCTCCGTAAACACATTCTCCGATGGATTTCTGCTGCACTATTCCCTTCTGCTTGCAGGAAATGAATGACACTCCTCAATTCACATTTGGCAGGAGAATCAATAGAAGCGGCCATGTACATGCAGTTCAGCACAAACTGGCTACAGTTCAGCCGTTCTTAGTTTGCTCCTACTGTCAACAAACCAAAGCCAGCTACTACAGGGTGCACCCTAGAGTCCGTGACTTTATGGATGTCATATTCCTATTAAGTTAACTATATTTTAAATTATAAGTACTTAAAGTACTTAAAACATCATTCAAGATATGATTTGGGCCTAACAATTTCATTTATAAAAATACTTTTAAAAGTATTTTATATTTAAATACTTTTGAAAGTATTTTTATTGTTACTTTTTAATCAGCGTGTACACATTTTTACATAATGCGCATGCTCAGTGACGCCATTATTTGTTGACAGTAGGAGCAAGTAAGAAAGGCTAGACTTTGAACACTGCAGTGACAAAATGTTGTAGCGTGGAAGATGCGCAATAGACTACTGCGCACACCGCTAACCTGCCACTTGTATGGCCGTCATGGTGTGAGATCGCAGGTTGAAAAAAAACAGCCCTCGTATATCACTCAAAACGCTATAAAATCTACCATCTTAGTGGTCCTTGATACACCGATAAAATTTACAAAAAAAAATTAATAAAAATACCGATAAAATTTACGCTTCTGATCTCGCACTATCAGATTTTCATTTGTTTGGCCCACCCAAAGACTTTTTCTGCTGTGAGAAGTTAGTTGACACCGAAGCAATAAAAATGTAGCACAAGAATAGTTCAAAGACCAGGGTGAAGACTTTCACGCTGCGGGAATCAAAAATCCCACGTAGCTTGGAAAAAAGTATCTTAATATTGCTAGAAGTTATGTGGGAATGTAAGTTTAATTGGGATTGAAAATATAGTTTTTTCTCTACATGAATTTGTCTCGTTAATTATTGAACGTCTCTTGTATTTTTTTATAAAACGAATTATCAACTGCTATTGAGAATTTAAATTTAAATGACTGTTCATTAATCACATATAACAATCGGTATATTGCAATTAAGAAATGAGGTTCTGTATAATGTATTATAAAGAATAATTAAAATTCTTAATTACATAGAACAATTATTTTTAATTACTGTTAATATGTTTTTTTAATTTTGGATATGCTGTTTATGTCTGTGTATGTTATATGTTGCTTATTGTTGTTTATGGTTATACGTATCAGATATAAAAATTTTATTTAAACAGTTGTTTTTTTAATATTTTATTGAACTAACGTGCATCTGTTGTACAGGATTAAAAAATAGTGCGATAGAACAAAATTTTTATATACTGATTTTGACTAATCTTTATATTCCATGATCCCTTGAATTCAAAAAAAGTGTTTTAGAAAAATGTATAACTTTTAGTGAGTGGTATTTATTATGGAACACAAAATTTTAGGTCACCTCCATGACCTATTGATTAGTGTGCTGAGCTGGAAAGGGGAGATTCCGGGTTAGATTCCCGGAAACTCCCGGAACTTCAGGTTAGAATCTGGAATAGTATAGTATTTTCCTAATTTGTGTATGTTGCAATCTGTTCAATTTAGAACAATAAGCAACCCCATGACCCAATGAGATGAGGATGATATTTATGACGTGAAAATGAGGTGTAGTCTTGTACAGACCCAGGCCGACCATTCCTGAGAGCGTATGGTTAATTAAACCCCAACCATCAAAGTACACCGGTAACCACTGTCTAGTATTCAAATCCGTATAAAAGTAACTAATTTTACTAGGATTTGAACCAGGAACCTTCGTCTCCGAAAATCAGCTGCTAAACAGCTGATTTTGGCGACGACTTTACCTCTAGACCAACCCGGTATGTTAATAGTATAGTTAGTGAAATAAATATAATTTAAGTTATTTATAAGTAATATTTTGTGTATAAACTAGTATTAGCCGCTCGCTTCGCTTCACAGCGGCTAATGTAGGCCTAATTAAATTATTTTAAAACCTCTCTATATACAATATTTGTGGTTTGTTGCCCTGTGGCAGCAAAATAAATTGTTTTTCTGCACTTCCAGCTCTAGAAAGTCCAACATAAAGTTGTCCATGAGTGAAGGAAGCACTCTTGTCTCAAATCGATGCCCACCGTTTTAAATGTTTGTCCCTGCGATTTAACAGAATTGAACAGAATGCATAGAAGAATACCGATGGAAAAGAAAGAGACAGTCGATATATGGCTGTGATAAGAGACAGTAATATGTGGGTGCGGTACGCAGAATAATTGGGAATATATGACTCATTCACTACCTGTCGAATGAAAACAAATATATGAAATAAAGTAAAACAATAAAAATGTTGAACATTTCCGAATTTTTAATGTGTTTTGGAATCGAGTGTTATTCTTCACGTTTTTCTATGAAATATAAAAGTTGAACCGTGCTTCTAGCCCAAAAAATACACGATCCAGAGGAATTAGAAAAAATAAAAGTTCTATGCACCCGATGAACTAAAACATGCGACATCGTTACGGTTTAAGTTGCTTAACTCACTTAATGAAAGTTACTTAAAAATGCAAAATAGCCTATATCGATCAGGAAGCTCTAAGCTATGCAACAATGAAAGAATTTTTAAAATCAGTTCAGTAGTTTCTGAGATTACCTCGTACAAACAAACAAACAGACGTTTCTTCTTTATTATATTAGTATAGATTATAGAATTCTTCTTATCTTTCTCCTCCTTTACCTCCTCCTCCTCCTTCTCCTTCTTCTTCTTCTTCCTTTTTGTCCTCCTCTTCCTCCTTCTCCTCCTCTCATCACCACCTTTTCCTCTTCCTTAAAATAGGAATAAACCTTAATTAATCTGTTAAATTATGCCTCTTCTGAGTAACAGTGTACAAGAATTTCTGTCTAAATAATATTTCATTAAAATAAAAATACCTGAAAATAAATAAACACCCAAAATGATCTAGAATACTGCTAAGAAAACTGTGTACTATAATTATATATTAGATGACACAGTTATTGCAGTAAATAAGCTTACAGTGGTAGGTAATTTGTAATTAAAATAATATGTATTAACTTACACCGGGTGTCCCACGGAATTTGAACCGTAGGGAAATAGGCCTAGCATTGATTTTCATTAGTTTGTTAATACTTTTTTTTTTTTTAGCTTTTATTTGTTATCGGGAACTGTACATTGTTGACAACTACCCAATTTGATCGCTGCTTTTTGCTGTATTTTTTTTCACGTAGATTATACATGAGTTTGAACAGGGACTCCCAGTAGAGTTTTTTCATGGATGGCTGTCAACTGGTCACCATACAAAGTCGCTTGCCCAACCGGTGTTACTTAACAAATAATAGCGACTTTCTACCAGCTGACTGACTGGGCTGGCCCGAAGGCCAGTGTTGATACTTAATCCTGACATACACTCTTTAGTTCAAGCAAAGCAGTGCCAAAAATCACAGTTTATTTATGTCTTATTTTAATACTTATTGAACTTAGTTTTTTGTGAACTTGATGTAAATATAAATAGTGATTTGATATGTAATATTTCAATTTTGATTTTGCAATGTCAATTTTGTGTTTGTACTCTTGAATATAAAATAAAATGTTTTCTTTTTGTATGCGGCGTTTCAAGTTAAGTGCACGCCAACAGCTAATAAAAACAACACTAACAGGTATAGAGACACAATAAATGTGGATATAAGATTGTTGTTTAGGTCAACAGCCGAAAGGCTGATTTAAACCTCTAGAGGCTGTAAAACAAGGAGTGAGTTGGTTTACTATTGCCTTCCTCACTGAGTACAAATGTAGTCCATACTTATCAGCATGTCAGGCCCTCCGAAAAGCATCTATTACTACAATAGAAATATTACTACTTTGCACGACTAATGCACGATTAATGGAAGAGATTAGAAAAAGAAAACTAAAATTTTAAGGATACCTGTATAGAATGGATGAAAACCGATTGACAAAACAAATTTTGACTTTCTCGGAAGGGAAGTATTCTTTTCATGTCGATTTTTCGAAATCGAGTTTTCACTGGATCTACACGTTTTCAGACCCCCTGAACCCTAAAAACATGTTTTTAGCGATTGGTCTCTCTCTCTCTCTCTCTCTCTCTCTCTCTCTCTCTCTCTCTCTGTGTGTGTGTGTGTGTGTGTGTGTGTATGTGTGTGTGTGTGTGTGTGTGTGCGCGCGCGCGCGTGTGTGTGTGTGTATGTGTGTGTGTGTGTGTGTGCGCGTGTGTGTGTGTGTGTGTGTACGTGAACAGAATAATACCTCAACAAAACATTGTACAAAGTTGAAACTTGAAACGTCAGTTAGATACCACTAGAGGACCCGACACGAACATTTTCATTAAAATCGGTCAACCAGAAGCGGTAGTTTATTCGTGTCCATTTTCCCTTTTTTACGATTTTTTCAAACACGGCTTCTTTGATTTTTTTTAAAAATCGCCTCATTTACTAATTTTTTTATGCTCTACAAGATAATTAGGCGCCATGTGTGCTGAAATTCTTGAGGAGGTTGTTTTCTCGTAAAAAATTGTTTTTTTAAGATTGCGACTTTAATTTGCGTTTTAGCCCAAAAACACATGTAATGAAAGTGGTAGAGAATTTAAAATCCTGCAATTTTTAATTAAAAAATTTTGTGTATAACGCTTAGTTTAGCGGTAATTAGCGATTTTCTGTTTTTTCTCACGACGAAAAGTTTTTTTCTTACGACAAAAGTGTATATAATAAAATTTATAGAAAATTAAATGATCTACAACTGTTTTTAAAGCATTTTTCTCTACAAGTCTAGTTTAGCGTGAAAGAGTGATTTTCCGTATTTTAAAGACAAACTGTGGTTAATTTTCATTTTGCGTCTTTCACTCATGATTATTATAAGGTTATGTTTTTTGAGGTTAGTTTTTTGTTTATTTCTAATGTTTTATTACTAAAGTTAGGTTATATGGTTCATTATTTGCATTGGTAAGAGAAAGTCGTGTGAGTGTTTCACACCAGATTTTTAAGATACTAGACTACAGACTTTTGGTATCGTTTAAATGGTTTAAAGAAGTCAAAAAGAATATTGAGAAAACCGGAATAAACCAGAAAATCTTAAAGAACCGAACCAAATTCAAACAATTAATTGCAGATTAAATGCCTAGTCACCTCACATGATCTAAAATCTATTTTCCTCACCTCACATGATCTAAAATCTTTTATAAGAATCAATTTGAAGCAAATACTCCGACGAGGCAAAGAGAAATTAGTTTTTTCACACTAAATTGTTATAATTCCGAGAAATTACCTCTTCTAATTTTAAACGCCTTCAACGTTTATTTTGTTCATTTTTAAATCAGTGTTAATTTTTGAAATGCAAATTAATCCAATATTGGGAACATATTAACATATGGTTAGATTATAATATTGAAATTAATTGATACCGTTCTTTATTTTTAATTGCGTATTATAAAATTAACATTTAGGCGTTCTCTTTATGTTCATTTTGTTTTTAATAATTAACAGTCAATTGTTTTAAGGTATATCACCTGTCAATATATATATTTCAAAATATATAATACAAAAATAAAAACAAATCGAAATATATAAAAGAGATTAATCTGAATTAGTTATTACTTCATCTCTTCATATCAACCGAAGTTATTCTGACCGACCCGCAAGATGGCGACGTATCAAGTTGTAATATGTTTCATCATTACGCAAGTAAGTTTCTATAACAAATATCTTCATTTTTTATGCTTTCTTTTGCCTATTAAAAATATAATACAAGAAAACTTATATTTTCATGTCACTTTTTTGAAATCTAGTTTCCAACGGAAATGAACGTGTTTAGATCCTCTGAGCCAAAAAAAAAGTTTTTACCGATTGGTCTTTGTGTATGTGTGTTAACAAAGTATCTGAAAAAAAAATAAAATCATTCCAAGTTTTTAAACCAGAAATAGGAGTTTATTCGTGCAGTTTTACACTTTTTTTGTAATTTTATTAAAACCGATTCCTACGATTTTGATAAAAAAAATTTTATTTACTATTATATTTTTTGCTGTACATAATGAGGAAATGTGAATGTTGAAATTTGTAGAAGGCTGTGCTCTCGTGGTATTTTTTAAAAAGATTTCTGGCTTTATATGCATTTTTACTCACCGGGTTGGGCGTAAAGTCATCGCCACATGTCAGTTGTTTAACAGGTGATTTTCAGACTTTATACGTAGTTGAATACTAAACAGTGGTTACCAGTGTACTTTGATGGTTGGGGTTCAATTAACTATACTATATCAGGAATAGTCGGCCCGAATTTTTCCAAGTACCACCTCATTTACACGTCGTAGTAATAATAATAATAATAATAATAATTTATTTCTATTCAAATATAAGTAAAAGAAAACATTTTGTAACATAATAAAACTGAAAAATTAAACAATTCAAAAACAAAAAAAAAACTTTACAAAAAATTTGTAACAACTACTTAAAATAAAATACACGTTATCCTTAACATAGAATGGAAATTAGGTACCTTCAAAGGTTAACCCTGTCTCGGAGGTTACCATCATTTAATAATAAACTTAAAAAAAAACAAGAAAATAACATGACAGTAAATGCACAAAACGAAACAAAGAAAATACACTGTAAACAATTTTGTGCCTACTTCAAAAGTTCTGAAGAAAAATACAATAAAAATTACTCTCATTCGCCAAATACAAATAATAGAACATAAAATTATTATGAATTATGGTAGACTACACAACTTCTATTGAACTGAAACATAAAAATTAAATAATTCGTATACCGATTCAATGAAAGAGAATTATTATTAAAGAATGCTAATAGTTATTAGTATATATTAATATTATTAATATAGTACGTCATAAGAGAAAGGAAGCTGATTATTAGTTGAAAAAAATATTTTTACATTTGGTATTTCTAATAATTTTTCAATGCCCATAACAGACAGGTGAAGTGTCAAATTATTTACACTCAATCAGTTCGTTGCAGTGCTAAAATAAATAGTTCTGTTTCTCAACACATGGTCAGCCAATTAAATGACTGAATCATTTGAGAACAGAAGAGGTAGAAATGGAAAAGACCCTGATTAGAGTTTTCTCCTCTGAAAGTAATGAATTTCATTATACAGCCAGACCCTGTGGTGAATGAAGTGAAGGTGTTATTTGCAGAGTAAAAAATATATGCTTTTCAGAGGGCCTGACATGGTAATAAGTGTACTTTTTCACTCAGTAAGAAAGGCAAATATAATTCACCTCACTCCTCGATTTACTTAGTAAAACCTCTACAGGTTCAAACCAGCCTTTTGGCTGATGACCTAAACAACACAAATAATTTTTCAATAAATAACCTCTTCCAAAACTGATAAAATGTTCTATTAACTAATATATCCTCAGTAAACAGATTATATATTTTCGGAGTCATATAGTCATAATACAGACCCTTCATCTCATTGGGTCATGGGGTTGCTTATTTTTTTTAAAGTGAACATTTTGAAACGTACTCATATGAGGGATTAAAAAACATTTTAGGGCAAACAAGTATAATCGAAATTATAGAAAATTGATTTTTATAATTACAGAAAACTTACAAGTTTTATTACAAAAGTTTTTATACAGAACTTAGTCAATTAGTGATTTTACATATTATGCCCATTGAAATCGGTAAAAATAAAAATAAGTTATCAAAATGTGAATTCTTTGGAACATAACTAAATAATTTTTATAAGACTAGGTTAAGAAATATGGTGTTTTTTAATCTTAAACGTTTTTATAATAAAATAATGGATTTTTTATCTTAAAAAGGAACATTTTATTCTAATTTATTAATTTTAGGTTTGTAACAATATTTGAATTTTATATATATATATATTTAAGTTACTGAAAAATTCTGAAGAGATTTTTGTTGAAGTTAAAAAAAACTGTGACGCAGATTTCCGAAAATTATTTTTTCCATACAGATTACTTTTTATAGTAGAAACTCTCGGATGTATCCAGCTTAAATTTTGGGGTACATCCATTATATATTACTGTTGTAAAATATTTAGTAAATGGTACAAATACATTTGGCTTATAAACATATACTGTATTTATAAAATCAGGTTATTTTTGGAAACTTTTTCAATATTGTTTTCATACCTCTAGGATACAAATTGGTTCAGAGGTGAATTCATCGCTGCGAGTCAGCTGTTTAAGAGCTGATTTTCGGAGACGATGGTTCCTGGTTCAAATCCTAGTAAAGGTAGTTACTTTTATACGAATTTGAATACTAGACAGTGTTACCGATGTACTTTGATGGTTAGGGTTCAATTAACCATACGTTTCAGGAATGGTCGGCCTGGGTATGTCCAGACTACATCTCATTTTTACGTTATACACATCATCCTTATCTCATTGGTTCATAGGGCTGCTTATTTTCTGAATCGAACAGATTTTAACGTACACATATTAGGGATAAAAAAAGGATTACATAATAAAAATTAATAATTTCACAACCACACTTATAAATGTTACGTATTGATAAATCTGCAAAGTTCTAGTTGGTTATTTAAAACAATTTTTTGAAATAGGTTTAATTGTACAGGTCATTTGTTCTAGCTTGAAGCTTTCCCTCCAACGCTCTGTGCCACTGAGCATTTCTGTTTAGTGGTGGGAGAAGCACCTCGTAGTTGTAACATAGTATACGGTTAGAAAGAGAGGGAATGATCATTAAGTGAGAAGGAGACAACACTTTCCCCTTTGAAACTATCCCTACTCTACCTACTCACCCTCCCCTTACAAGCTTCTTCCTAAAACAAACGAACTATACATACGTCTAGGGACCACTCTAATTTGGTATATTTTTTTAGTGTAACAACCTCTTACATTACTGATTAAACCATTGAAATAATGAACATCAAAACTTTTCTTTTCCAGGTTGTCTTACTGTTACCAGAAACAGCATTGGCCTCATACGTAAGTCATCTGAATACACAGAAAACTTTTGTTATATATTAATTTATAAATATATATTGTAAAATAAAAATAGTTAAACGTTATTATATATAGTAGGTACGTATAAGGATCGGCGCACGAGAAGTTCGTTGATCAATCAGGATTATGTAGATCATATAATTAATAAAGACCCTCCTGCAAACATTAGTTGTGCTACAAATGATGTGATTTCTTGTTGTAAAAATCATATATAGTTTATATTATTAACATTAACATATTAATGTCTTTTTCTTGAAAGATTATACATTATGAAGACACAAAATCTAGTAAGCCTACATATTCGACAAACCGCCCGAAAATTCTTGCAAACTTTACTAATACTAACTAATACTATACTTACTAGACTACTTACTGTATTTTACTAATACTTACTATATTTACTATGCCTACTAATACTTACTTATCACTATAGTTACAATACTTACTATACTTTACTAATACTTACTATTTTTATACTTACTATACTTACTAATATTTACTTACTTACTTACTCTACTTTACTAATACTTACTATACTTACTTACTTACTTACTATACCTACTTACCTACTATACTTTACTAATACACACTATACTTCCTACTTACCGTACTTTACTAATACTTACTATATTTACTATACTTACTAATACTTATTACTATAGTTACTATAGTAACTATTCTTTACTAATTCTAATACTTGCTATTTTTTATACTTACTATTACTTACTTATTTACTCTACTTACTACTTACTATACTTTACTAATACTTACTATACTCTACTAATACTAACTAATACCAATACTTTACTAATACTTACAATACTTTACTAATACTAACTAATACTTTACTAATACTTACTATACTTTACTAATATTTATTATACTTACTTACTATACTTTACTAATACTAACTAATACATACTATTTTTTATACTTACTCATACTTACTTACTTACTTACTCTACTTACCACTTACTATACTTTACTAATACTAACTAATACTTTACTGATACTTACTATACTTACAAAATTTACTAATACTTACTTACTTACTTACTGTACTTTACTAATAGTACTATTTTTTCATATTATGACCTGTAAATTGAGACAAAATGGAGTCTGTGTATTCCATTTTAATTCGTAATTGGCCAATAATTATAAAATCATAATAATATTTTGAGCCAATTTTATTAATTAAAATTTTGGTTTTCAATAAAGTAGTCCTAATTTTGAGACAACCTTATCTATTTATGAATTATTAAAATCTTTCTCAAAGGAAGGATGAAATGTACCTGATTTTCAATTTAGATTCAATTCGATTAGTACCTTCTTACTTTCAACAGGTATTACTTTATAACAAACATTTGACAAAGATCATACTGAAATATTTTGATATCTCATTAAGCCTTTTTTTTAAAGATTTTTACCATTAACATTAATTTATAAAATGTAATAGATTGGCATTATATTTTATTTAGGATAAAATAAACAAATAAATTTTTTTATAAAAGATCTTTGTCAAATATCTTTTATAATATAATACTTGTGAGACAAAGTTCCAAACAAAATGAACAAAGGTCCTCAATGTTATGATTGATCGGAAAGAGGAAGTTTTAAGGTAATTCACGGTAATTATCACGACTACATTACTATTATTTCTAATTATAATAATAGAATTGCGTTAAGAAATAATTTAGAGATAAGATATAATATGAAACTTAATTACAAAGTGATTTGTTTTATAGTTTTTGAGAAGTCGTATCAACTGATTCGTCATTATCAACTGCAGTGGGTTATGGTACAGTATATGATACAGTTGGATTTGAACGTTTTACAATTTTCCAAATCTTGCGTTGCAGTAGCAGTCACAAATAATTTTTTTTTTGTTTTTCTTTTAAATTTTATAATTGTAAGATTATTATTCAATAATTTAATTCATCTTTGGGGAAGTAACCCACCGGGTTGGTCTAGAGGTAAAGTCGTGGCCAAAATCAGCTGTTTTACAGCTGATTTTCGGAGACGAAGGTTCCTGGTTCAAATCCTAGTAAAGGTAGTTACTTTTATACGGATTTGAATACTAGACAGTGGTTACCGGTGTACTTTGATGGTTGGGGTTTAATTAACCATACTCTCTCAGGAATGGTCAGCCTGGGTCTGTACAAGACTACACCTCATTTACACGTCATACACATCATCCTCATCTCATTGGGTCATGGGGTTGCTTATTGTTCTAAATTGAACAGATTACAACGTACACAAATTAGGAATAAAAAAATCTTTGGGGAACAACCGTAATTCAAAAAATAGATAGAAGTAATTCAAAAATACCAATCTAAAATTTTCAGAACACTTACACAATCACCGTGGTACAGGTCAAACAAACATTTATACACAAATTAAACATACTAACAGTAACATAGAAAATCATTCAAAATTTTTGAAAGTGAAGCTTCTAGGTAATACACTAACACCGAGAAGACTACTACTAAAACATCCAAAAGAACTTTTTTGAAAGAAGAAAATAAATAACTAATACAAGATCCAGAGGAAGTGCGTCGATGGGTGAATCCTCCATTCAAAACACATACACCAGTTATTATCTACTTTTTCCTAATATCTATTTATTGTTCCATAATGTACAGATTGTAGATTTTTCAGTTGTAAAACAATTATTCCATAATATAAATCTTTGTATTAAAACATAAGTTAAGTTTTACTCTTTGTCATGTCATACATCATTAGTTATGCCCTGAATTTTGGTAAGTCCTCGGAGAAAACATTATAGACTTTTAAAATACCTATTATTAATTATTTAGTTATTTTCAATATAAATTTAAAAAAATGATACTACATTTAAAATTGTTTTTAACATAATTTATCTAAAATATGTAGGCCAATGAATAAAATCATATGAATAATACCTATTTACTTTTGGACGGATTTTTATATTACTTTCATGGTTGGGGTTCAATTAATCATACTCTCTCAGGAATGGATGGCCTGAGACTGTACAAGACTACAACTAATTCACGCGTCATCCTCATCACATTGGGTCATTGGGTTGCTTAGTGTTCTAAATCGAACAGATTGCCATATACACACAACAGGGATTAATAAAAAAAATTAACGCAAAAAGAAAATTAACTTTATTATCACTTAATTGCTTCACAGTATTTTTATTATAACCAGTCGAAATTTGGGGTTTGAAAAATTCATTTTAGAAATTAATTCAAAATAATTAATATTTTATGGTGTTCATATTCACAAGTCAAAAGTATTAATGTCAGTTAAATAATACGTACTTTAAATTAAAAAAAACTATACAAAAATATTGTGATGTTTATTTCGCGTTCTTACGGGATCATATTTTTTATAAATAACGATTGTTTACAATAAACTATTTAATTTAATAATAAACTAAATTTTTTACAAATGTTTACAAAAACCAAGGCATAACAACACATTAAAATTTTTTTAACTTTTATTCAGAAAGTATTCAGAATTGTAAAACCATCAAAAAGTTTAACAAAATTTTAAATAAACAAATGACGTAAAAAATAAACAGAATTTGTTTTTAAAGAACACATCCCAGTGGATAATTCAGGGGTTGAACAATAAAAATAAATTAATAAAATTAGAGAACGAACATAGGAAAGCTAAATATATTTGAAAAATAACATGGAATATAGAACAAGAAGTAGCGTACAAATTTAAAGTTGTAAAAATAATACTGTATGATAAACAAAATTAAATATTTAAAAAGAATATTTACAAGAGTAATAAAAATCTGAATGACGTAAAATAAAATAATTACTAAAATGAAATTTTAAATACCTATATAAAATCTGTACAATAAAAAAAATAGAAATGTAAGCATTATATTTTGTTTAGAAATGTTGTAAGCATTATAACTTTTTTTTTAGAAATGTTATAAGCATTATACAGGGTGATTCAAAACTACACGGCAATCTCTTGGGATCTCATTCTATAGCTAAAAATAAGAAAAAAAGTTTATATAAACATTTGCCTGAAAACGCTTAGTTAGCGAGTTACGGCTAGCGAAAAATTTCACCTAGAACTCTGTACCCTCGGTGAAGTAAGGCCGTATAAAAATGTTACAGGTAGTTATAAAGATACAAATACGACTGTTTCTTATATTTTTTAATCTGAAAAATTGAATAAAATTGGTTCCACAGCTGTAAATGCAATACTTTCAGAGATATCTTACGTAAAACACAAGAATTGATGCAAAGAAATAACACATTTTTGTGTTTAACGTAAGTTACTTCCATAAATGGTAAATAAAGGTGTATTTTTTCTTAAATAAATTTGTAGAAAATTTAATTCTGAAAAGATTTATGTGAATTACTCAGGAAAAAATGAATAATAGGTATTGAAATTTCGCTTTATTTAAAATCAAAACAGACACACATTCTTAACTGCATAAAATATTAACTAATATGTAAGTTGGGAGTAACAGCTGGTTGGGAGTAACAGCTGATCAGCTCCCAACCTACATATTAGTTAATATTTTATGCAGTTAAGAATGTGTGTCTGTTTTGATTTTAAATAAAGCGAAATTTCAATACCTATTATTCATTTTTTCCTGAGTAATTCACATGAATCTTTTCAGAATTAGCCGGCCGCGTTGGCGATGTTGGTAACGTGCTCGCCTCTCATTACGCGGTCTTGGGTTCGAACCCCACTCGGGCATGGCATTTTTTCATACGTTACAAAAAATTCATTTCATCCTTCACCGTCTGCATTACCAGCAATTTGCAAAACAGTCGGACGTTAAACCAAAAAAAAAAAAAAAAAAAAAAAAAAATTTCAGAATTAAATTTTCTACAAATTTATTTAAGAAAAAATACACCTTTATTTACCATTTATGGAAGTAACTTACGTTAAACACAAAAATGTGTTATTTCTTTGCATCAATTCTTGTGTTTTACGTAAGATATCTCTGAAAGTATTGCATTTACAGCTGTGGAACCAATTTTATTCAATTTTTCAGATTAAAAAATATAAGAAACAGTCGTATTTGTATCTTTATAACTACCTTTAACATTTTTATACGGCCTTACTTCACCGAGGGTACAGAGTTCTAGGTGAAATTTTTCGCTAGCCGTAACTCGCTAACTAAGCGTTTTCAGGCATATGTTTATATGAACTTTTTTTTCTTATTTTTAGCTATAAAATGAGATCCCAAGAGATTGTCGTGTAGTTTTGAATCACCCTATATATTTTTTAGGAATGTAAGCATTATAATTTTTTTTAGAAATGTAAGCATTATATTTTTTTTAGAAACGTTATAAGCATTGTAACTTTTTTAGAAATGTTGTAAGCATTATAATATTTTTTTACAAAAGTAAGCATTATATTTTTTAGAAATGTTATAAGCACTATAACTTTTTTAGAAATGTAAGCATTATAATTTTTTTTGCAATTGGATCAGTCCGTTAGATCTCTACTCTATTTTATAAGTCGGCGGAGACGCGTTAGATTTCATCTTGTTATTTGCTGTATTAGACGTTTGGAGTGGTCTGTTAATTTTCAGTTAGATTTCGAATATTTGATTCTGTTACAAAAGGGATTTTCAAACTAAACTTTATTAGAAAGAATTATGATTATATGGACGTTTTTCAACAGCTTTCATTGGTAATCCAGTAAATGCCATCTATTCCCTAAACCGGCTTGTTAGCGTGGTGTTTAGCACAACTGACTTCTACGCCGGGGTCCCGGTTTCGATTCCCCTTAAGGTCTGGCATTTCTCATCATTCATCTTCATCTATCATCCTTCTCACCGTCTACATTAGCAGTAATTGCAAAACAGTAGGACGTAAAACAAAAAAATCCCTAGACTGAAAGAGTTTGTTTTAGAAATACTACTTTTCTACTCCGTAGAAAAGTAGTGTAAAGATTCTTCCGTTAAATAAAATAGTTCCAAAAATTTTCTCTAAAAACTTTTAACTCTTCTCTTTAAACCAGCTCTTTAAAAGCTGATTTTTGGAGACGAAGGTTCCATGGCTCGAATCCTCGTAAAGGTAGTTACTTTTATACGGATTTGAATATCAGACTATAGTTACCGGTGTACCGTGGGGTACCGTGCGGTTATCAGGTGTTGATGGTTGGGGTTTAATTAACTATACTATCTCAGGAATGGTCGGCCTGGGTCTGTACAAGACTACACCTCATTTACACATCATCCTCATTTCATTGGGTCATGGGGTTGCTTATTGTTCTGAATTAATTGCAACGTGCACACATTAGGGATAAAAAAACACTCTAAATTTTTTATATCAAAATGTTCTTTGTTTTCCCGTACAACCCTTGTAGATAAACACATTTTATCTATCTGGTATAAGATAGTTTTGTCTTAGATACAACCTAGAATTTACGATCTATTAATTTAAATATTTTTCAGGGTATGACAGGACCTATGTCTACCGCAATGCCATATCCACAGTCAAATATTATGTCACCTGTGAGTAGATTGTTATTAATAAAGAGTTGAAGTTTTTGGCTTGTGGGTGAAGGAGACAGAAAAAGTTATGATATTTTTCATGACTTCAAAGCGTTAATATTATAAAGTTTATTCCAGATTCTTTCAGGATCTGGCTATTTATAAGTAATAAACTTTAATTATACTGTAAATTTGTAACTAGTATATATATTTACAAATATTTTTTTATGTTAAATTATTAAATATAACTACTAGAAAATTACAGAAACTGCTTTACATAATAATGGACTAAATATTTACAAAACGTTTTAAAAACATAAAACTTTACTAGTTAGAAATATGACCTTTTACCACCAAACTATTAATGATTGAATTCTTACTTATTATCTGAATAAATTTTAAAACATTTGTGTAACTATTTCCTTACCATATACGAATGTTTACTTGATACTGTTCAAGGCAAGACAACCCCTAACTTTACTTCACAATATTCAAATACTAACTGCATGAGAAACGACCCGAAGTACTTATACACACATGCTCGTACGAACTCAGTAACTCTTAGAACAATGAGTAGATGTGTTGCAAGTATAAATCTTGAGTAAGTAATACCCCTTGGTATTACTCTATAAAATTTCCCATTTTGTTGAATTGGTCTTGCCAGGAATGTAAAATAAATTACACAATCACATATTAAAATAAATCTGTAGGGTGTAGTCTGCATAGTCTTCTGTGTGTTCCACTGTTGTCTAGGAGATTGATGGCTTCTGGATTCTGATGATTTTCAAGTCTTGTTTGGTAACTGGTGCAAAATTTCTGTATAGCTTCGTGTACCGTGGGAGTGTTCGTGTCTCTGTGCAATATATAAACGTACTTAATACAATAAATTGATTATCACTTACTCACTCATAACTGTGCGTCAACTTGAACTAAACTGAAGTCACTGAACGAGCCGATTTGTGTGCTAGCGCCTTTAAATACCTTAGACCGTGGTCGTTTACAGAACAACAAAAGTTTTCTATATTATAAGACACAATAGAGATCCTTCTAAAATCTTCTACGCTTAACAGAACAATCGAAAACGAAAAAAGAATCAATAAGACGGGTAAAAAAGATTTTTGTAGTTTCAACCGCGAAAAATTTGAAATAAAATTAAAGTTGTTCAATTTTTTTTTGGATGTTTACCTTTTAGTCCCCTTATTGTTCTTAAAATAAAATATGAAAAATAACTGAATATAGAAGTACTAAGATAAGGAACTTTTTTTAACTGCATTAGAAACACGCTAAGACATTACCACAAAATTGCTTGACGAACATTTGTTGTATATTCGAAACATTTTGACTCAGTATATCAATTTATTCAAAGTAATTTTTATTCGATTTCGTTGATCCAGATGGTTTGATATGGCTTACTAACTGATAATTTTATTGTTTAATTTTTCAGAGACAACCCTATAATATGTATCCTCAAAATGTAAGCAATTGATAAGACTGAATTTTTTTTAGATTATATTTACAGCCAGATTTAATGTTAGTTTTACAGTTTTTTTTAACTTCTTTTAAGTTTTTTTTTGAACAATATAAGGTAAATTCATTATTAATTTTGTTTAAAAACTTTCTTAAATTACCTTTTGGATTATTTTGGTGATTCTCCGTTACTAAAAAAATTATTTTACAACTGAAAATCATGAAAGCACCAAATTTGTATCACCGTGCATATTTTCAGGAAAAATTCATGAAAATTATGCAAATCTTTGCTAAAGGGCACTCGTAATTTATGTAGAATTTACCTTGATATTTGTTGAAAACCTTGTGATATCATACAGAAAATTATTCCTTTGTACTTTTTATATACAGAATCGCCCAATTAATTTCATACGTGAATTTATAATACGATGACCTTAAAGATTTTAAGATTTACAATAAATAATTTTTTAAACTAGAATACCATTATTTCATGTCAATCAACTGGTCACAACTTCTTAAAACACCTTTCAATCATTAATTTCGTCAAGCATACCTTCAAAATTTTACGGTTATAAAAATGGTCACAAGCGAATGATTATCCTCTCTCCTGTTATCCATGATTCTAAACCATACGAAAATATCCGCCGCTCAAGTATTGTTTAGTACAGAAACGGGTCGTATTAAAACGAGGAAGATCTCTCCATGTACTAGATGGGTAGTTAAACCCGGAGCTGATTTAGTTGTAACAGCCCAAACGAAGCGGCAGAAAGGAACAATAGATTCATAATGGTAGTTCAAGGAACAGCAGGACACAAATAACCATGTTAATTAAACTAGCCAAGTCAAATTGTACTGACGCAGACTGTAGCAACTTGGAGAAATCAGCATGAAGTCGGCTTGAAGCATGGCGTAGACACAGCAGCAACGTGGTGTAACATCAGATGCGGTAAACGCTGAATACAACTTATTTACGTATAATAAAACATCAGTAAAGGACAACGAGCACAATCAACTTAAACTAGTGAACCAACATGGCATCTAGCGGAAAACAAGGCGGATTAATTCGGATACATAACACAAGCGAGTTCAGCAATGGAAGGCATCAAGTAGTGGACTGAGGAGAAGAAAGGAAATGAATAATATAAGAAGGAGAGGAAAAAGAGAATTTCCTTCTTTGGACATCTCTTGAGGACCGACTCTTCCAGAATCTCAAAACAAATCATCAACTTTTTCCTTAACAGAAAAACTCAGCCCCACTGGATAAGGGAAATTAAGGAGGACATGGACGGGCTCCAAATCTTACTTGAGGACCTCAAAACAAAAGCCGGAAATTACCACAGGCTGAAAACCACAAGACTTGAACAGCAGAAACCGACGAAACGACAGAAAGTTGTGTATTCTAACAGGGAACGGCAGAGAAGATCGGATGGATTGAGGGAATACTGGAGAAATTTCAAGGAAGGAAACATCAGGAAAGGACTCCAAAAGCTGAAAAATTGATCCCCAAAAATTGAAATGAGCTTTTTTTTAGTTCGCTGAACTTATGTAGTCCTATTTGGCTTTAAAAGAAAAAAAAGAAAAAGAAAGAGGAACTAGCATATTATGATTGGACGGAGTATGACGCGGAGATCAACGAGCGTTGTGATTGGCTCAGACCAACCGCGGCGAGCGTACGAGAGGGAATTCAAAATTCAAACATGCAACAGAACTAAACAAGTATCTTCATCAGATTTCCCGTTACAAACTCTTGACTTTAGTAGAACTACAAAAGGACTATGATACAGTACCCAGAAATTTCCCAGAAATGAAAATTTGAAACATCTAGACCAGAGCAGCGGATTGGTCTGGTCTAGTAAAACTAAAGTTAGAACAAAGAAGTTAGTGGGTACATTTGTATTGAAGCCCATAACTATATTATGGTGCTTAGGTCTTGCAATTGAGCTCCAGGAATACACAAAGACTGTAGGACTTAGGGATGGACTCAGAATACGGTTCTCAGAATACTATAGTAGACAGAATACAGGTAGAAAGTTGGTATGGTATGAGTACATCCAAAGAATGACATTGGACAGTTGGCTCAAAAAAGTGTTTTTTTGCCATCCGGAAAATCAATGTAAGAAAATATCGCCCTTGGAGAACATGGTAGCTGGCTGTCTAATAAGCTATGGCAGCAAGGAATCTCAAAAAGGTAACTAAAAAGGCAGAAGACGATGGTTTGTAAGATACAGGAAGTGGAGAAAACTTTAAGATTGCCCTAAAAGAGTAAAAAAGCAAAACAAACATTTTAAAGACTGTTCCAAGAGATCCCAATCTCAACGATATTGTGGAAAATATGCCGAGAAAGCACTTAAGAGAGATGACAACAACCAAGAAGTGAGAGTGTCATTATTAGGAACGGATATCTGTTCACCTTGTTTAACCGATGATTTCCCGAAGTGGTTTATGCTCAAGATGAGGAATACCTCAGGTACAAGTTGAGAGAACTAACGGACAAGTATCAGAAAGCAGTTTTGGAGATCAACTTTGGGAAAAATTGTAAAATTTTATCTTAGTTCCTTTCCTTATTATCCTGCCTAGGGTCTGCTAATATTTCCGCACAATTCTTGGAATTTGGCAATTTTCTTCTCTATATCCAATTCTTGATCAAATTCGATGTCACAACCAAAAAACTGCATTGTTACTGATACTTGTTCCAGCACTACATTATGTACCACAATTTTAGAAATGGTGGGATATTTACCAGTAAATGCCATTATATTTGACTTTTTTACGGAAATGTTAAAATTATATATTTCTTATAATTCATTCAAAACATACGCATAATATTATCCTTACAATAATATTAAAAAAACCATTTAATATACAATCTGCTTAATTTTCATTGTAATGCAGTTGCAATATTCAAAACTCATCTCTACTTCTCGTTCCATATTATTTTACCATATTCCTATCCAATAGCTTGTGGTTGATATTCAAGTAATTATAACCCTTTTAGGTAGCAAAATAAACGCTGCATTAGGAAAACCTGGTAATGTGGATCTCATTTCCTTACAGAAATTTTTAGCAGAATCATTCGGGAAATATGTACAGGCTGTCCCTGAAATCACCAGAAAACTTTGAGTGCTCCTTTCTTAAATATAAAGATGATAAAACAATCCAAAAAGAATAGCATAAATTTAATAAAAAATATTAGTTTATTTGCACACAAGGCACTAAATTAAATAATTATTTTCCTTATACTATAACCTCAATTATTTTTCAATTTGTATACATTATAAAATCATTTATGTTGTATACATTGAAAAATATACGTGGTATTGTTTCAGGGGTCACGAATGTATCCTCCTCCAGTAAGTAAATATTCAGGTTATATCTTTTGTTAAGGAGACGCATTAAAAAAAGACTGATGGTACTGAACCTCTCCATAACGCCTTGTTTTTCTTCCTTGTCCGCTTTTTATTTTATTCTTTCTCTTATTCTTCTTTTCTTCTTCTTCCTGTGTCACTTCCTCCTTCTCCTCCACCTCTTATCTTATTTCTCATCCATTTCTGGTTCTTCTTCTAATTCCTCTTTCGCTTCCTCATCTTTTACTTATTCTTTCTCTTCTTCCACTTCCACTTCTTCTTCCTGTTCTGGTTCTTCTCTTCCTCATCCCACAGGGATCATCAGTCTATTCGTCTCTCTATTTCTTTATAAGACCAAAAAATATTCTACGATCCGACTTTTGTAATATTTAAATATCATAAAAATGAAAGCAATATCATAGAAAAATATAGAATTTTTCGAGAAATATCCAGATTCTTAAATTCTAATATCTCGTTTAAGAATTAAAATTTAATGTCTGGTTCGTACATAAACACAAATGTTACGTATAAAGAATGAATGACGATATAAAACTATAAAACGTATGGACGTTAAATAATTAATGAGAAAAATTAATTTAGAGGAAAAACTATTTATTCAATGACTATAAAATTTACACTATTTTATAACATAGTTTTCATCGATATTTAGATTCTGTCGCACCGTTCATTGAGCCTTCTGATTCTATAGTCGATTTCACGTTCAGAATGCAGTACGCAAAGTCCATAAGCATTGTATTTCATATGGGAGTTTGAGCGCTACTACACTAAGTAAAAATATAGACTCCGTGCCACAAAACCTTGTTATTTACAAACTCCTATGAAAAACATAATACGAAACATACTTAATATTTGTATCATTTAAAAGATCAGGTACAAACAAGTATTACAGTAATGGAATGTTTACCAATTTTATTGTTTTTTAATTATTTTAAAGTAAAAAATAGTTATTGTTTAAACTGATGTCAATAGTTATTGGGAAGAAAATATACTGTTCTCCAAATAAAAGTGACGTATTCATTTCAATTGTCGGTATTTCTGTAAGGGACATAATAAATATCTTTTCATAGGACTATAAAGACAAGAATATTGTAATTATTGTGATACATAGTTTTATAGGTTTACATAACGGATAAACAAAGTTATTAGCTGGTGAAATAAAGAAAAAAAGACATTATTTAAACACGAGATAATTTTTCTGGCATAAAACAATGATAATTCCTTTTGAATGGGCCGTTGTTATGAAAAAATAAATTATTTCAAACTAGTTTATTATTTCTGTTCCCGTCCAAAATATGACTTGTCATACATACAATTACAGATAAAATTCTATATTTTATAACAAAATAATAAAACACTTAGTCGTCATGGAAAGAAAAGAGTTATTTAATGTGAAACGCAAAAAATTGTGTCGAGATTTAAACATCTAACTTTGTACGAGCGTATCTTATTTAAATATCAAAGTATAATAATAACATTTATAGCGTAATAAAATACGATTAATTAGGAAGCGATAGCAATTTTTTCAGCATTTTGATTTAAAATGAGCTTGCTGGAGCGTGTGAAGCGAAACTCTGAATATTTTTACCCGTGATCTTCATATGGTGTCTGCGGAGGAGAGTTATTGTATTGGCTGTGCCTAATGTTTTCCATACGCCTGATAACAACGGGTTCTCAAAGAACTGTACTGCATTCTGAACGTGATATAGAATATAACAGCATATTTACCTTGTTGTTTGGACCATTCGTGTAGAATACTGGCAAGATAAATTAATTGAGCGTTGAAAGTGGGATATAAGTGAAGCTGTACAGTTGCTTCTTGTATAAGCGTGCGCCCTCGTTACTGTACCATTAGGCCTACATCGTTGACCTAAAGCTTAACGAACTAGAGACTACAGATGAAGGCGGAGCATAGTGACCTTTAGTCCGTTTTTTGTTAGTTAAGTCCCTTTGTAAACAAACTGCGTATGTGTTAGTCCCTGTAAATACACAACACACAAACACGCGTGGCCTTGGGTGAACTCTCTGCAAGCTAACCGTTGATCTAAAATAACATCCACTCATTACATTTTGTCAATTCAATCTTCAGTGGTATAATGTAATAGGCCTAATAATAAAATTATAATGGTTTTGTCAGTTTTATACAAAAATTATTTTCATTTCACATGACATTATCACTTATTTATAGATTGGTGTAATGTAATAAAAAAATAAATCTTGTAATATATGAGTCAGTCACATTTTGGAATACGAGGTGTGATGTCTTCATGATTTAGGGTGAAATTCTATTTATTCGCATCAATTTTTGTATTTTTCTTAGTTTTTGGGTATTAGTGCGTGTTTGTGCGGAACACATGTATAGACGATGGCGGACGAACTTTCTTCTTCCGGAAGTATAATATTAAACATAAAAATGGGAAACCTTTACGAAGCGGAGAAAAAACAATTGCAATTAATGTTTTCAATAAGTTTGCTAATAAATATCGTAACCTAAAAATTAAAGAGATGATTTAATCACTTACTGCTGAATTTACCGGTGTATCTTTCTTGTTCAAGTGTTCACAGAGTACGAAAAGAGTTTAAACAGATTGATGTTTTAATTACCTCAGTTAAAAAGAAAAAAACGTAAAACGCCTGCTTTAGATAAATTTGATGATATCAACAAAACTGCTTTAAGACCTATTATTCATCAATTTTCCTTTAGAAACGAGTTACCTACTTTAAATTTTAAGATTTTTCGGTTGACACTATTGAGCCTGATTTACCAAACATTACTCGGTCCACTCTTCATAAACTAATTCTATCTATGGGGTTTAAATTTAATAGTAGGTTCAATATTTTTTCGTGTAAAAGTATGCCACGGCATAAAAGGTATAAGCGGGCGTAGTGTAAGCAAAATTTTTTGAACACTTCTGTTCGTTCCACTCGCCCGATGGCTTGTTAACTCTAGGACTCAACTAAGAAAAAACCGTTCTATAGATCACACCACAGAGCCAATTGACTTTCGTTAATCATATCCTGCGTTGTCACGTTGTGGTCCCACTGTGGATAACAGCCTAATAAAAAGTCACCTAGAGTTTGGTGGAACAGAATGTGACTGTGCGCATGCGTGAACCAGCAATCAAATTATTTTGCTGGTATTCTAATATTTTGATTGCGTCGTTATTGTCATCAAACTTCTTGCTGTCTAAAAAGGTTTGAACGAGCCGAACTAATAAAAATCAATTCTAATAAAATCTGGTATTAGGGTGTATCAATAACTCCCAACCCAATTTTATGAGCGTTTCTCACGTTCTTTGAGGGCATGTTTTTATGAGCTTTAGTGAACTATTTTGGAACAAATTTTGAACCCGTTTTGTGAAAATTCAACATTATCATGAATGATTTAACATACGGTTACATCAGTAATATTAGACAAACAATTTGGGAAATTTTGAATAACCTGTCTTCGTGAATAAGATCATTATAACATTTTACAGTCATCTTAACTTCAACTTATCTTTCTGTTCGATCAAGATTAGTGACTTTTGTCGTGCCCAAATTAAACGATTACCTTCTTTTATACAAGTTACAGAGGTTTAAGCACTTTTCACTATACTGTTTCAATATTCTTGAGTAAATTTCTTCCAGTTTTTCGCTTTCGGATCGTAAAAATCTTATCATTAAACGATTCTCTTCCAGCGTACACGTTTAAAGCGGAGCTAACATTTCGAAATGAACAAAAGATTTATTGTTTATACTATTTGATCCCTGGGTTGTTCTAATGAGAAAGCCGTCACCGCGAATCAGATATTTAACAACTGATTTCGGAGTCGAAGGTTTCGTGGTTCAAATCCTAGTAAAGGTAGGACTTTTATACGGATTTGAATACTAGATAGTGGTTACCGGTGTACTTTGATGGTTGCGGTTTAATTAACCATACTTTCTCAGTAATGGTTGACCTAAGTCTGTACAAGACTACACGTCATACATATCGTTCTTATCTCACTGGGTCATAAGGTTGCTTAATGTTGTAAACTGAACAGATTGCAGCGTACACACCTTAGGGATTAAACAAAAATTAATTGTAATTGAACAGTCGATTACCAAGGTTGTTAACTTGACCCTCAATAAATTTAATTTTCATTTAATGAACAGTTTTTCTTATCGTTACTTTGTCTCGTTAAATATAGTAGAACGTCCCTTTAAAATGAGGAAAAATACTTATACTTAAAGAACAAATTTATCTAGCCATAGAAATTTTTAAATATTTACTACAAAAAAAAAAAAAAAAATGGATTTAATAGCCATTCTCTTTAAATGGCCGTTTTATTTTTTGAAATTTATAATTTGAAGTAAATTATTAATTTCTATTTTTGGTACTCATTTAACAACAAGCTTCTGTTTCATTACTAACCGTTCTCATTAATTAACATGAGGTTAAGTAGATAAATTAAAAGACAATAAAAAAAGATTCATCATGGGCATTGTGCTACTGATGCTGTACTGATACTAATAGTTAGTATTTCCTAGTATAATCTCCACTTTTTTCAATTGTGTGCATAATAAAATTATTTATTCTGTATACATTGAAAAATATACGTCCTATTGTTTCAGGGGTCAGGAATGTATCCTCCTCCAGTAAGTAAATATTCAGGTTATATCTTTTGTTAAGGAGATGCATTAAAAAAGTGACTGATGGTACTGAACCCCTCCATAACGTCTTGTTCTTCTTCCTCATCCTTCCTGTCATCTTTCGTTTCTACCCCTTCTTGTCTTCTTCTGTTTTCTTTTCTTTCTTTTTTTTCTTTCTCATCCACTACCTGTACTACTCTTCTTCCTTTTCGTCACTCTCTTCTTTTTCGTCCACTTCTCTTCCTCCTCCTCCTTCTTCATCTTCTGCCATGTCCACTTGCTGTTCTTCTTTCGTTTCCACTTACTCTGCGTCTTATCTCCTTTGTTTATGTGTTCTTCATCTTCTTCTCCCATGTCCACTTGCTCTTCTGCTTCTTCTTCCTTGGACGCTTACTCTTCTTCTCTCTTGTTCATTTACTCATCGTCCTTTTATCGTCTTTTTTCCTTCTTCTCCCTTGTCCACTTACTCCTCTTCATCTCCTCTATTGCCCGCTTACTCTTTTTTATTTCTTTCCTTGTCATCTTACTCTTCTTTTACTCCATTGGCCACTTACTCTTCATCTCCCTTGTCCACTTACTTTTTTCCTCCCTTGTCCTCTTACTCTTCTTTTTCTCCATTGGCCACTTACTCGTCATCTTCAACCTTGTCCACTTATTCTTTTTTTCTCCTCCCTTGCCCTCTTACTCTTCTTTTTCTCCATTGGCTACTTACTCTTCATCATCTTCTCCCATGTCCACTTACTCTTCTCCTCCTCCTCAATTCCCCTGCTCTTCTTTTCTTCTCCCCTTGCCCACTTACACTTCTTCTCCCTTGTCCTTTACTCTTCTTTTTTTCTTCCTCGTACACTTACTTTTATGTCTTCTTCTCCATTATCAACTTACTCTTCTTCTCTATCGTCCACTTCCCCTTCCACTTTTACTGCTTCGTCTTCTTCTTCTTTTGGTCCTGACTCTTTCTTCTTCATCTCACCCAATGGATCGTCAGTCAACTCATTCCTTTTTAACTTTCTATGACATTACAAGATCTTACAACCAAAATGGTATAATATTCATGTTTTTTACGATCATAAAAGACTAAATCAATGTCCTAGAAAAATCAATAATTTTTTTGAGAAAATTTTAACATTTAAAATTTTTTTATCTCATAAAAGAAATGAAATATAATTAATGCACTGTAGTTTTTTCACTAAAAACACTCGCTTTCTTCTCCGTAAGTTGTAAAGATTTAAAGTGTATGTAACGTAAAAATAACGGTATTGCTGAGAATATATTTTAAAACGTAAGAAAAGTGCACTTACACTTAACAAATTTGCCTTCTGATAAAAAATTACCTATAAAAATTACAAAATGACCATCTAAATTTTATAAAACTTAAATATTTTTGAGTTTCTGCTTCATTAGTTAACGTGGTTATTAATGATCAAACATTTTATGTAAAAAACAAGTCAGAAATATTTGATTATCTGCATATAGTTACTACAGTCACGAAAATGCCTATGGTTTTAACGAGGGGTTAGGGGGAAAAGCATCAGTGCGCATGCGTGACTGCTTTGGTATCAGTTCAGCCAACACAATAACGTACACTATACTTAGAGCACATACAGTGTATCGTGAAACCTTTTGTAAGCTAACTGTACGAATATAACTGTTTGTTATGGTAAACAGAAAATGTCGGTTTCTCAAAAACGTGGCCGGACTATTCACAGTGGTAAACGAAATCTAATATGCAGTGTAATAAAATGTTGTGAAGTTGAAACTACGTAAACAAAAATGTCTTTCCGTGTCTCTTAACAAGAGCTATGAGCGAGCGGCTAACTACTGTGATGTTTCTCTTTCCACAATTTGGAATATAAAGAAAAAGAAAACTGTAAAAATCCGTTGAATTTTAATAAAAGGAAACGGTTCGATAGATATTAGTGAGACTGATCGTGAAGATGGCGGTGATAGAGGTAGCAAAGAAGGCGATTCATTCCTAGAAGATTTTGTTACAATAAAATAAGGTAACAGGTCGAATGACAGTAAATTAAACATTTATAGTTATGTAATTAAGCTATAGAAAATATTACAGGTCAGAATTTTTTTATAAGGTTTATGAAAAGAAAAACATTTTCACGGCAATAAACACAGCTTAAAAAATGTATGTATTGTCTGTATATAACTTGATGGCCTCCGGCAGAGAGGAGCAATGTGCGGATTGTAAAACCATTTTTGTAAAACATTTTTAACTTTTTTAAGTAACTGAAACTTGTCAGAAATGACGTATATTTATAAAACACAGTATTTCGCATGTATTTGTTTTATAAAATTATTTCAAAAAACACGTCTGATGAGATAATATATAATGTAGTAAAAGTTTTGTTTTTGAAGAAAAAACTGTCCTAGTAACTTAAAAAGTAATGATTTTCTGCTAAATTTTATTACAGAACAAACCTGCCAAAATATTATGTTAATCCGTAAAATAGTTCTTAAACAATGACGATGTATTTGAAAAAATACCGGTTTTTTTCAAAAACAAAACTAAAATATATATTATCTCATTAAGCGTGTGTTTTTCGAAATAATTTTATAGACCAAAAAAATGTGAAATATTTTGTTTTATAAAAAATACATCATTTCCGACAAGTTTTAGTTGCTTAAAAAAATTAATGTATGTTTTGTGAAATGGTTTTACAATCCACATATTGCTCCCCTCTACCGGAGACTATCAAGTTACAGACAGACTGTAGAAACTGGACGGTAGTGGAATAGTGTCATACTGTTAAAGTTGGCAGCACTGTTAGATTTTCTCTTCCCTTCCTCACAGCCAATCCATGTGCAAAAGCATTCTCGTGACTCAAGTATCTGTAGCTACAAGTGTAAACATAAACGTGACTAACATAAATTAATATTTTCTAACGAACTCTCAATTATTTTTCAAAAATGTATACATATGAAAATATTTATGATGTATACATTGAAAATATACGTCCTATTGTTTCAGGGGTCAGGAATGTATAATCGTCCAGTAGTAAGTAAATAAAAAATATTCAGGTTTTATTTTGATTTTAGAAGATGAATTAAAAAAATGGTTGATGCTCCCAAACCTCTGTATAGTTTTAAAAACCTCATTTTTTACTTTCTTTTGCCTATATGAATATATAGGAAGGAAAGTATTGTTTTCATGTCGATTTTTCGAAATCGAGTTTTCACCGGATCTACACGTTTTCAGACCCTCTGAACCCCAAAAAACATGTTTTTAGCGATTGGTCTGTGTGTGTGTGTGTATGTGTGTGTGTGAGTGAGTGTAAACAAAATATCCCAAAAAAGGAACATCGTACGAAGTTGAAACTTAAAACTTAAGTTAGATACTACTACCGGAACCGACACGAACATTTTAATCAAAATCGGTCAACCGAAAGTAGTAGTTTATTCGTATCATTTTTCACTGTTTTGCGATTTTCTCAAAAACTGGTCATACGATTTTTTTAAAAACCGCCTCATTTACTACATTTTTATGCTCTACAAGATAGGGTAGGCGCCATGTCTGCTGAAATTCTTGGGTAGGGTGTTTTCGCGTAAAAAATTGTTTTTTTAAGATTGCGACTTTAATATGCATTTTAGCGCAAAAATGTGTATAGTAAAAGTTGTAGGGAGTTTAAAATCCTACAACTTTTATTTTAAACATTTGTTTTTTGTAACGCTTAGTTTAGCGGTAACTAGCGATTTCCTGTTTTTTCTCACGAAAAAAATAGATTTTTGTACAATTTCAGCCTTAGTATTTTACGATAAAAGTATATAATAAAATTTATAGAAAATTAAAATACCTACAACTTTCATTTAAAGCATTTTTCTCTATAGAGCCTAGTTTAGCGTGAAAGAGTAATTTTCTGTATTTTTTAGCTAAAACAGATTGATTTTCATTTTACATCAGTCACTCATGATTAAAATTAGGTTATGTTTATTGAGGTTAGTTTTTTGTTTATTTCTAATGTTTTATTTTTAATATTAGGTCATATTGTTAATTATTTGCATTGGCAAGAGAAAGTTGTGTGAGTGTTTCACACCAGATTTTTCTTTGTATTATGTGAAAAGATAACAGAAACGTAGAGGGTACAACTCTGTACAGTAATAGTTTTGATAGTGGTATTAGTTTGTAATAATTGAATAGTGTTCAGAAGAATGGTGGTCTACTAATTTGAAAACGCGGTTTTCGTTGGATTTACGGTCTATCTAATGTACTCTACTATCGGTTTCATAATCATAGACACCCGAGTTTGAACCCTTGCATCTCCAAACCTATGAATCGGATTTTAACATACTTTACATCAAAATTTAGCTCATCTTATTCTGCAGTTTTAGTTTTACAATTTTACTATTGTTTAAAAATTGCCATGTCGAGGTTGGAAGACAAAAAGGACCGGTTTTTTGCTACCGAACAAATTTCATGCGATTAGAGGCGGGTAACTCGATAACTATTTCACCGAAAAGTTTGAAATTTTAACACAACATAGACATACATTTTTAAAAATAGACTGGTTAATGCGGGGACTGGGCGCTACTATCCATGCTACCAGTTTGTGTACGTGACATCCTGTCAAACTGTCTACCTGTTAATGGGGGGGGGGGAATGGATACAAAGTGTTAAAAAAGATTTGGAATTGACCAAAATCACTAAAGAAGAAATTCTCATAAGAGACAGTTTTAGAACAAAAGTTAAAAAATGGGAGGTTAAACCAGAGACAAAAGTCCAAGAACCGGAACAAAGTGGAGTGAACAGAGAAAAGCTGAATTCTCACAAAGAATGAAAAAACGGTGGGCGGATAAAAATGACAAGAAATCCCAAAAACAAACCAGATTTACTTAGCGTCTTCCACTTCGGGAGCTTTACGACTAATAATAATAATAATATCCGACTACATTAAATAAATACAGTGAATAAACTACTTTTATTTAATCTAACACGTACAAACAGTCTACTTTTTGTAACGCTGCAAAGAGCGTAAGAGGAGTGAGTCTATGAGTACATAGGAGGTTGTGGAAGGGATACAGAAGCGAGAACTCGACCTGCCTAACTATTTTGTTGCAACGTAACAGTTTTAGTTCTGTAAGCTATCAAATTTTGAGATGTGGTTGTATAGGAGAGTGTTGAGAATTTCATGGATGGACAAAGTGACCAACAAAGCTGTATTGGAGCGAATGAATAAGGATTTGGAAGTGATGAACACCATCAAGAGCAGGAAGCTTGCATATTTCGGCCATGTCATGAGGAATGAAGAAAAATACGGCCTGCTGAAATCCGTTCTCCAAGGAAAGATCTATGGCAGAAGAGGACCAGGAAGAAGAAGAATGTCATGGCTGAAGAACCTGCGTACCTGGTTCTCCAAGACTACAACAGAACTTTTCAGGATGGCTGTAGATAGGATAGCCATAGTCAGACTGATCGCCAATATTCGGAACGAATAGGCACTAACAGAAGAAGAAGCTATCAAAAGATGTCAGTATAACCAAAATTGAGAAAATTTTAGGGGATGAAGGGTCTATGTTGGAGGGATTTCATTTCTGTTATAATAATAATAATAATAATAATAATAATAATAATAATAATAATAATAATAATAATAATAATAATAATAATAATAATAATAATAATAATAATAATAATAATAATAATAATAATAATAATAATATTTATTTATTCCGCTTTATACAAATGCAAAATTATATCTTATCTACTAGGAATAAATAACCACCAACTCAAGTAAACGGTGGTTATATTTAAAAAAAAAAACAAAATACATAAAACCAAGTTTACAAATGAATTACAAATCAAATGAATTATAAAAATAAATTACAAATCAAATGTCGTCATCCACTACAAATGACAATTCAAATTGTAGCGGCAGCTACAGCGCATGTTAACTATATTTTTTAACAACAATATTAACCAAGCCGTCAGTGTTCATAGCAGATATTCACCTGTACATGACTAACACTAAAATCAGTTATTATTGTTATATTGTTTAGCAAGATCAGTAAATTTTTACAAAGACTGAATAGCAAGCACTGCAAGTCAGCACGGTAAAACATCAACACTAACCAACAATTCTTACAAGTGAATCAACATCAGTCATGTCATTGAGCCAATCTTTAACCTTTCTTGAAAATATTAACATGTTTAAGCTATTTTTAATTTCAATAGGCAACAGATTAAAACACTTCGGACCTAAAAAAACAAAAGTTTTAGCAAAAAAGGATTTATTAACTTTCGGTCTTACAAAAAGTTGTTGGCTTGAACTTCTAGTTCTGTGATATAAGTTTCCAGTACCTCTGTTGCCACTTTTTTTATAAAATAGTTTTAAAACTTTAAAAATAAATAAGTTTTCAATGGGCAAGATACGTAAATTTTATATGTCCAGTAGTGTTCAGTGCAGTTGTTTTTCATCTTTATCACGTACATAATCATCTTTATCATGTTTTTTATCATCGTTTTCATTCGGAACAAACCGCGAATATTGAATTTAGCTCACCACGAATACTCAAAACGGTAAAAAAACTGAAACCGCTAATACGGAGAGTTGACTGTATTATTAACTAGCCTTTATCATTAACTACTTAACTTTTGTACGAGGATGGCTATTAAATAACGAGACTGACGTTGTAAAAAATTTAAATTAAGTTGTAAAACCGGGTTGGTCTAGAGGTAAAGTCGTCGCCAAAATCAGCTGTTTAACAGCTGATTTTCGGAGACGAAGGTTCCTGGTTCAAATCCTAGTAAAGGTAGTTACTTTTATACGGATTTGAATACTAGACAGTGGTTACCGGTGTACTTTGATGGTTGGGGTTCAATTAACCACACTCTCTCAGGAATGGTCGGCCTGAGTCTGTACAAGATTACACCTCATTTACACGTCATACGCATCATCCTCATCTCATTGGGTCATGGGGTTGCTTATTGTTCTGAATTGAACAGATTGCAACGTACACATATTAGCAATTAAAAAAAAAAAAAAAGTTGTAAAACTGTTTAACAGCTGATTTTCGGAGACGAAGGTTCCTGGTTCAAATCCTAGTAAAGGTAGTTACTTTTATACGTACCTTATCTGCCTTTATAATACCTTATCTGCATCACCCGGTTTATTCATGTTCTCCAGTACTGTAAAATGCATCGCATATACTTCTATAAAAATTGTTAATCAATAAAAAAATTTTCTGCAGATTCATCGAAAACATTTTATAAAAAGTTAGTATGGAACTCGAAACGTTTGTTGCAAAGGAAAATTTTATGAGTGTTTCACACCAGATTTAAAAAAAATGGTATCCAAGTGTCGTACTCTGTGAGTAAATTTTGAATTTGCATAAACCCCCTGTACCAAAACTTAACATTAGTCACTAATGACGAAGCAGTTGATACGACTTAAAACTAAACAAATTTGTAAATGCAATTTTTTAAGTTATTTAAGTTTTTTTAAGTTTTTGGGAAAATATCTTGACATTCAAGGTATTTGGTGGCAATTTTTAAAACTGTCATTTTCAGTTTCCTCAGCCCGTCAGTCACAACCAGATGTCAGAAACTACATAAAATAGCCACAAACGGTTTTTGGATTTGTAATCTAAACAAAAACTTGGTGGCCCTAAAATGAGTTTGAAGTTCTGGTTTTGACTGGAAGTGACCCAAAACCAGAGTTAAAAAATCAAAGTCATAAACTACAAGAGATAGGAACAAACGGTTGTCAGATTCGTAATCTACACAAAAACTTAGTGGCCTTAAATTGAGTTTGACGTTCCGGTTTTGACTGGAAGTGACCCAAAACCAGAAGTCAGAAACTACAAAGTTAGGAACAAACGGTTTTTGGATTCGTAATCTACCCAAAAGGTTTGTGGGCCTGGATTGTGTTTGAAGTTCCGGTTTTGACTCGAAGTGACCCAAGACCAGAAGTCAAAAAATCAAAGTCAGAAACTACAAAAGGTAGGAACAAACAGTTTTTGGATTTGTAACCTTCACAGAAACTTAATGGGCCTAGATTGTGTTTGAAGTTCCGGTTTTGACTGGAAGTGACCCAAAACTAGAAGTCAAAAAATCAAAGTCAGAAACTACAAAAGGTGAGAACAAACGATTTTTGGATTCGTAATCTACACAAAAGGTTAGTGGGCCTGGATTGTATTTGAAGTTCCGGTTTTGACTGGAAGTGGCCCAAAACCAGAAGTCGAAAAGTAAAAATCGGAATTTGGCAACAAAAATACTGTAATTCGATTCCTCTTAAAGAGCAGATATAGAAATCACTAATGGTTTTTGCCATAAGTCAATAGTAAACCTTTTTAAAAATTGCCACCAGCCAAAAGACTCGTCTCATAAAAGGGATTTTTTAAATAAAAATTTATAAAGTAATATGATTATACTAATATAAACATCTGATTTTTTACAGTCTTCAGTAGTAAGTTGTTTTGTTTTTCTTATTAATAACAAAATATTGCAATATTAGATTTAGGCTAACATAATATCCTGTAAGAAAAATCAACAGTTGAAGTTTTCTTATCTATCATTTGAATATTTTTGTTTTTTTTTCTAGTATGGTCAAGGAGGAATGTCTGTAAGTACTAACAAATTTTAATATAATTATGTATTTTTTATATGATTTTTATAAATGCAGTAATCCCTTGGTATCCGCGGGTTTAGCATCCGCGGGTTTCGGTTATCCGCGGACTTTGTCCGAGGGCCTAAAACCTTAAAATACCTCCGTTTTCTCACCTTATGTACACCATACTTGGTGGGGAAGTCATACAATTCTGAAAAACCTATGTTTGAATAAATTTTTTGGCGCCCGTATCATGTTGAGTCACACATTAGTATGGCGACGGCCGCCATGAGCCAAGCTAGATTTCCGCGTACTGTACGTAATGAGCGCGTCACCTGGTACTGGGCCCCGCCCTTGCAACCCCATCCCCACCGCCATACGTTTGCTCAGGCACCATACTGTAATTTCTCCGTACGTTTTCCTCCGTGTGTCAGTCTAACTTCTTCGTACGTACGTACAGTTCTTTGTTTGTTTGACGATCCTGAAACGAAGCCAAGCATTTCTTCACGAACCATCAACGAGATCCTCAGCATGGCAACGCATTGGCTGGCCACGTGTTAGAGACGAATTCCATCATGGAAAGGGCCCTTCAATGCAAAAGAGGACTCAGGAGCTGATGATACCATACTAAGAAGTCCACAAGGAGTTTGAAAAGAAGAAGAAGCAAAGAGCACTAACTAACTATTTTAAAGCAACTTAAATTTTTTATGCGTACATTACTGTATTTATTAAATATTCATAGATTATAATACTGGTAAAATGTTCCTAAAACTATAAAACACTTAAAACGACTACAGGACTTTGCCTTAGAACCTAACCCCCATCCATCAGTTCATATAAGGTGTCATTATCCGCGGTTTTACTAACTGCGGTAACCCTCCGGAACGTAACCCCCGCGGATAACGAGGGACTGACTACTGTATTCCCTATAAAAAGAACCTGTCACACAGTCTGGATTAAAAGTATAAGTTTCTGTACCTTAGAATAAAACCCAGAGAAAAAGGAAATACCATGTCTTGTAATTTCAGCGTAGAATGTTTTCAGGTTTTTAGCGTAATTATTAAAAATTTCGGGTAAACGAAAAATTTTATTGGGATTAATTCTGATTACGATACTGTACAATGAGTTGTATAATTTCCGAAAATATTTAATATTTAACGAGGGGTAAGGAATTTAACTTTTAGGAGAAGAAGTGCTTAGTGGTACATTTCCCATTTAGAATTATTGATGTTGTCCGTTATTCAGACCAAGAGGTCTCTGTTTTATTTTTTCTTCAGAAGTCAAGGAGTTGAAAAGCTCCTTATAGCTACGTCACGGGCTAGTTGGATGGGCCGGTTATCTAGTCGTTCGCGAAATTTACTATAGAAGGGACGCGGTTAGTTTCTTTACTGTTGAAATTTTGAAATCGTCGTGGAGGGTATTGTTGTCTACTGTCGCCGTCTACCCTACCAACATTAGCGCCTGCAGACGCGGTCCCAGTAATTGCCTGCCGCGCGGAGCCAGCAGTGCCTTCCCTACACCTTGAAGTGGACTCGCCTGAGAGGGATTTAAGTGGCAGTATCGGCCTGCGAGATACACATTTCAGTCAACTCTCAACCGAAGAAGAACCAGAAAGAAAAAAGAAGACCGAAGAAGAAGAGCCCAGTCGAGACTAGACGCCACATCCCTGGTCTACGCTACCGGTGGTGGACGTTACATTCCCGCACCTTTCAGCCTTCGCCGACCCGGAGAAAACCGCCTCGACCGCGCTATCGGGAGACGGCCTACGCCGACCCGACATTGCGGGGTTCTGGGGGCCACCACTGTCACGCTGCAGTGGGGACCCAACTGCCGCTGAGGGAAGGCTAAGCTTGAACCCGGTAGCCGAGCCGTCACCCTTTGACACCGCTTCCACCAAGCCGGCTCACCGCTTCTGATCACCAACAACGGTCCTTTTCAGGGCCACCAAACTAACAGGCAAGGTTTCGCCACGTGTCGTCGGCTCTGGTCGGCGACACTTCATGAAAAGGAGCGCCAAAAGCTAATTTTAAGAATTTTGACTGACAGGCATGAAACGACCTTAAGTTACTCTCTATCGCTGCTCTAAAGAAGATAAGTCCAGATAGGTTTCAAAAGGGTTTTGTAGATTAAAATTTTGGGAGTGAGGTTCAATTTAAGCGAGGGTTAATATTAAGCAGAAGAGTAGCTTCTGTTGGCAGTGAAGTTCTAAATGGGTGTTTTTACGCAGAAGATGCTTCCAAGTTAGTCGAAGAAATAAAGAAAGATTGTCATTAAAAAAAATTTACAAAAGTTGTACAGTTTTAATTATCTTACATTTTTAAAGGTATACTAATCTTTCTACAAATTTATTTTTAAAGCTTTACTACAACTATTGTTTTTTCATCTTACTTCGTTTTGTGGTAAATTAAAATTTTCGTTAGGAAGAGAATGTCCTGCTAGTCCTTACTCAGATTTTTTTTTAATTGATGAAGTAAGAAGTGTGAATTTAATGACTTATTTATATTATATCTTTTTCAGATGGCTGCGCAAGGAGTAAGTTATTCTGCATACAAAAACAAGATTTATGAATTTAAATCTATCTGGCAATATTATCGTACTTTAAATCGTAGTAGTTGAAATTATTCATTGTCAACAATTAATTATTAAATTGTTATAACAAAAAGTAGGAATATGTTCATGAGCTGTAATAATAAAACGGAGCAAATTCTTATGAACATGAGCATGTAGTAAAAGGTTAAACTCCTGAGCAAAAGTTATAAGTAAGAGCTTACTTTTTCGTATCAAGAACCTTTATTTTGTGCTTTTCATACTTTTGGGATTGTACTCTAACACATACGATTCCATTTAAAATGAATTGTTTAATTAGCCTAGGTATGTTTTATATTTCAAACTTCTCATATGATCCTGAATACAGTTTATTAAGATCTGAACTAACAAAAACGAATGGGTACAGATATACTAAAAATCTGTTATGAATCATCAAGAAATACAATGTTTTTGTAGAAAAAAATTAAAAACTTTTTCGGATCTGTTGGAAAAATCACAAATTCTATTTCAGATTTTTTTTAAAAAATTTAGATATAATAACTCAGACATTTAGTTGAATTTAAATGAATTTTCCACGCACCACAAAGACGTTTGGAAAATCAATGAATTGTTCGCATAACCGAGATAAATTTTCTTGGGGAATCATAAAATTTTATAGCCTTATATATTTCCGGCGTTAAATTGGTGTAATTATCAATTAAGGAATTGTACCAGAACATTTTTAAACATGAATTTACTAAAAAGCAAGATACATGTTTTTAAAGGAATTATTTCAAACTATGAATTTTTGCTTTGTTTTATTTATGACAAAAAATTCCAAGTATTTGGTAAGAAAAGATGCAACTGAGCATCACTTTTTTGCTACAAAAAAGTGGATTAAACACTTTTGCTCTGTTTTTATCATATCTCGTAAAAGTTTAAAATAAAAAGATCACCAGAACCAAGAAGAAAATGTCATTGACAGGAAACACTATTTTATTGTTGTATCAGGTAATTTTCAATGACTTATTTTTAATATTTGGTTTTCAAAGTTGGTAATATCTCGCAAGCATCTGGTAATAGTAAATGTTGTTATTAATCATCACATCATCATCATCTGTCAAGGATTAGAGTCAATGACCTGTTCCGGCATCCATCTCTTTTTATGTCTTCCCAAGCCTCGCTTCCCTCTAGGTTTATATTTCCATGCTCGCAGAGGAAGTCTGTGAGCTGGCATGCGAAGTTAATGGTTGAACCAGTTTTTCTTATATATTCTTAACGTTTCCAACAGTGACTGAACATTTTACTCGGCGCGGATAGCTTTGTTACGTACTCTAACCGGGTACTATTTTTTAATCGCCGCAAAAATCTCATTTCAGTAGCCTGGATAGGAGATTCATTCCTCTGTAATGACAAACATGTTTCACTCTTATTTGTTATGAGTGGTACAGCCATTGCTCTATAAAATTTAATTTGGGTACCCTTTCTCGTTTTCGTTCCTATTGTCCTGCGAAAGGAACCACACACAGCGCTGAATTTCGCCAGTTTTTCACTCTCGTCATCATCTTTGTCATAGGAAATCTTGCATCCTAAATATTTGAAATGTCGTACGTGTTCTTTAGTTCGGTTGCCAAGTATAATTTTTGAGCGAACCATCCATCTTCCCTTGGATGTCATAACCGTTGATTAAAGTTTAAAGTTGCTTTGAAGCATCGAAAGTTGTTATTAGTTTCCATAAAAATGGTATTTAGAGGATGGTAGACGACCGGGCTCAATTCATAACTCTCCAGAACCGTACAATGGGTAGGAGAGTTTTGGGACCCCGAAAAATATGGCGTAAGGATGGAATACGATAAATCACTAAATGGTTGAAAAGAAGAAGCAATATTACATAACTACCTAATGTTCTAAAAATAAATGTTTCTAAAAAAAAACTCTGTAAGAAACACTCATAACCTCACTTTTAACTTAAGTAAAGATAGCAACCCCCGCTCGCTTCGCTTTACAGCAGCTAATGTAGGCCTCATTAAATTATTTTAAAACCTCTCTATATATAATATTTGTGATTTGTTGACCTGTGACAGCAAAATAAAGTGCAGAAAAACAATTATTCTTTTTCTGCACTTCTAGCTCTAGAAAGTTCGACATAAAGTTGTCAATGAGTGAAGGAAGCACTCTTGTCTCAAATCGATGCCCACCGTTTTATATGTTTGTCCCTGCGATTTTATCAAAATTGAATAGAATGCATAGAAGAATACCGACGGAAAAGAAAGAGACAGTTGATATATGGCTGAGAAAAGAGACGGTAATACGTGGTTACGGTACGCAGAGTAATTGGAAATATATGACTCATTCACTACCTGTCGAATGAAAACAATATTATGAAATACAGTACAAAAATAAAAATTTAGAATATTTCCAAATTTTTAATGTTTTTGGAATCGAATGTTATTCTTCACGTTTTTCTATGAAATATAAAAGTTGAATCGTGCTTCTAGCCCAAAAAATACACTATCCAGAGGACTTAGGAAAAATAAAAGTGCTATGCACCCGATAAACTAAAACATGTGACATCGTCACGGTTTACGTTGCTTAACTCACTTAATTAAAGTTTCTTAAAATTGCAAAATAGCCTATATTAATCAGGAAGCTCTAAGCTATGCAACAATGAAAGACTTTTTAAAATCAGGTCAGTAGTTTCTGAGATTACCTCGTACAAACAAACAAACAAATAAACAGACGTTTCTTCTTTATTATATTAGTATAGATAATGTCCCTTTTTATGGACGGTTACATATAAAGTTGAATTCAAGATAGCGATTCCAAAATGGCTGGCAAAGATTTTGAACAAAATCACACAGAGCAGTGTTTTGTACTCGTGTCAATTTTGTTTCCGTTTTGCTTTTATGCATAACAATGTACACAAACGTTTACATATTTGTGTCAATTATTTTTCCATAAAACGATTGCCTTATTGATATTAAGTCATCTAAGGACAATTGTCTGCAGAAACATCTCTACAAACTTAACACAGGACGATAATCATACTAGAATAAAAGTAACGCAGTTTCCAATTGGCGGAAATTTTTATAACTGCTTATAGTAAACCAGTTTTTTATTTACTCGTCAATACTACTATAATTAAAAAATTTAGAATTACAGTAACACTTATGATGTATGTAGCTCGTTCATATTTAATTAAAGATATTCTTCTTTCTAGTATGGCCAAGTGGGTGGAATGGGATTTGTAAGTATTTTTAAATAAAATAATGGATTATCTTTAAGAGATCTAATATAAGTAGCTACGTTCTAATGAAAATTGTAGAAATTATTTCTAACAAAAATATTATATAAATAACGTCAATGAAAATTAAACTCATTAAAACGTTTTGTGTGTTAATTCGCAATTTAACAAAGTTATTTTACGCTAAACTTAAAAAAGTGTATTTTATAACCCTACTGTTTGATGTTTTCACGTAGTGTTCTTAAAAACTTAAAGCGATAAAGTTCTCGAACTTTTTTTTAAGTTTCCCGGGTTAAAAACCATAAGAAACCACTAAAATATTTCCTTCATTTACCTTCTCAGAATTTCAGTATAGGTTTATTTTACTCTTTGCCTAGGAATCATGGCGAAATCTTTTGTCAGGCATAACTCACTAACAAAAAATTTCTGGACCTATGTTCGTATGAACTTTATTCTGATTTTTAGCTACAGAATCATTTTAGAGATGCCATACAATTTAGAATCGCCCGGTACAGGTTCACAACCACTAAAAGTGTAATATTTGGCAGTAAATTAAAACTTGAAAAAACTTTGATATATTATATTGATGTTGAAAATAGGCAAATAAATGATGAAAATTCGATATATCGAGTTCTTTCCCGATAAATTTCGATATGTAGAGGTCAAATTAACATGTGAATAGATGGCAATTTCGAAGGATATGGAAAACACTTCGATTTACCAAGGAATTTGATACATTAAGGATCGATATATCGAAGTACCACTGTATTTTCCATTTCTACCTGTACCACTAAGAGGCCAAACCCTCGTTTGGACTCTTTGGTTTGGGATGTGGTGGGGGTGTGAAACCCGCAGTAGGCCCCCTTCCTCCTCAGCACTCATATCAAGCGGGCTCATGTTGTTTGATGAGTAACCGCTGAGGAGACATAACTTGCTAACGAAGCATTTTTGGGGCTATGTTTGTATGAACTTTTTTCCTTATGTTTCGCTACTGAATCATCTACTTAGAGATTGCCGTGCAATTTAGGATCATCCGGTAGAGGTTCTCAACCACTAAAACTGTAATAATGGTTAGTAACTGAAAACAATTATTGTAAAAACTTTGATATATATATAGTGGTTTTTCAAACAAAACTTTTATATACGAGGTGTGGCTATTAAATAACGAGACTGACGTAAAAGTTTAATTTATTATATAAATTTAAATTTTATACATAATCACTTACTGTCATCTTCAACATACACTCCTTCTCTATCCCTACAACGCTCTATGCGAATTTTCCATTGTTGGAAGCAGTGCTGCAAGTCATCTTCTGTCAGCTCCTTCAGGACACGTGGCTCTTTCTCTTTTACAGCTTCTGCAAACTCAAATCTTGTACCTTTTAATGCAGATTTCACCTTAAAACAGGTAGCAGATAATATCATGTGATGAAATGTGGTGTTTTTACTTATGATCCGGAAACGAAACGCCAATCCATGCACTGGAAGAGCCGAACTTCACCGAGAACCAAAAAAGCTCGAATAAGCAAGTCAAAATTTAAAGCAATGATGATTGTTTTTTTTTTGATATCCATGGGATTGTGTACCTTTACTGGGTTCCTGAAGGTAAAACAATTAATCAATATAAATATAATATATAATATCAATATAGAAAGTACCTTGAGGTACTTTCTAAACGACGTTAAAGAGTAAGGAAAAATGCCCCGAAATGTGAAAGGACAAACCATGGGTTCTCCACCAAGACAATGCGCCAGCTCGTTCCGCATTATCTGTCAAGAGGTTCGTAGCCAAGTACAGCATCTCAGTGTCAGAACATCCACCTTATTCACCAGATCTTGCACCATGTGACTTCTACCTGTTCACTAAGGTGAAATCTGCATTAAAAGGGACAATATTTGAGTCTGTGGAAGCTGTAAACGAGAAAGCGGCACGTATCCTGAAGGAGCTGATAGAAGATGACTTCCAGCACTGTTTACAACAATGAAAAATTCGCATGGAATTTTGTAGGGATAGAGAAGGAGTGTATATTGAAGGTGACAATAAGTGGTTATGTATAAAATAGAAATAAAATTTTTTACAACGTCAGTCTCGTTATTTAATAGCCACACCTCGTATAGAGGTTGGAAATAGGCAAAGTTAACATGTGAAATCAGAATCATCCGGTATATATTGAAGTCTGTCAAAAATAACCTTGAAAAATCGAACCTCAGTACGGTATTCAGAAATCCTCGATATTTCGAATTTTCCTCCTTTCCCTTGAGGTTAGATATATTGAAGTACCACTGTATTTCTATGCCCTAGAAGTAAAGGGTGTTAACTCCAATTTTGGCAAAATTAAGTTTGAAAATCAGCAAGAAAGCTCTATAAAAGTTGTAGTAACCCCATTAACTCCACTTTTGTATAATGAAGTGGAAGACTTTTAAAATGACTACTATTTTTAACTCTAATTGAATGTATACTCGTTTATTGACAATAAATTATTTTGTTTTTATTATCTTACTGCTAGGTCTCAGAATTTGCTTGATCTGTAATTTTTTCAAAAAATGTTGTGATTAAAATGCTGTTTCTTTATCAGAACAGAGTTAGCACAATGTATTTTGTTTAAGTTTTGTTTTCGTTTGATGAACTCAAGTTACATTGGGGGTTAACACTAATGTAATTAAAACGCAGAAAGACGTAAAGAGTATGAAGTCCTGCGGGTGGTAAGGGGGTAGTAAAAGTTAAGAAAGTTGTTTAGTCATTTAAATCTCTGTATCATCTCTGTATCTCTGTATCGTATTTTATTTTATTTTATTTCATTTAAATCTCTGTATCATCTCTGTATCTCTGTATCGTATTTTATTTTATTTTATTTGGTATAAATTAAAAAAAATTCTTACACGATATAATTCAAATAAATTTGTTTTACATTTTCAGGGTGGAGGTTTCCAAGTAAGTGTTACTGTTTTCTAAAGTATATCATAAGCATTTCTCAAAATCCGAACCATTTGATCCCGTAGGCAGTTCGAATTTTCGAACATAACCTAGAAATGCCGTTTAGGCCCATATTTAAACATTTTGTTGTTTAATTTATCAGCTGAAAGGCTGGTTTGAATCTTTAGAGGCTTTACTAAGTAAAACGAGAAGTCAAGTGGTTTACAATTGCCTTCCTCATCGAGTGGAAAAATATGCTTATCAGCATGCCAGGCCCTGTGATAAGTATCTAATTTCTATCCCGCAAATGATACCTTCACTTCATTCACCATATGGTCTAGCTATATAATGAAATTCTTTATTATCGGTGGAGATAACTGTGATTAGTGTATTTTACACCTCTACCTCTTCTATTTTTAAATTCTTCAGTCATATAATTGGCTGACTATATGATAAAAAACAGAACTATTTTTTGTAGCCTTGGAACTAGCAGATAAAGTGCAAATAATTTAACACTCCACCTGCTTGTTATGAGCTTAGTTTAGTAACCATTTTAAAAAGGTTGAAATAAATAAAAATAAATACAATAATAACACTTTTGTGTACTTACATATATTTAGTTGCTTTTAATGAAAAAATAGAGAGGCCTGGCCTCTCAATCTAAATATATTTTTAAATATCTATCTCTATCTTAATGTAAAGCATGATTTACTTTTGGCGTTCTGGTGCAAATTAACTTTTTCCATCGAATTCAATAATAACTATTATGCTATTATTGAATTCGATGGGTACGGCGGCTAGAGTGTCGGGTGCTTCGCTTTGCCGACCCGCCATGCAGTGAAAAAAAAATGTACAAATCGTTCATCTATTCATCTGCTAAATATAGTACGGTATTATACGCGTTAGTTGTTTCCATGAAATTTATATTTGAAATTAGTTTTCAGTTATTTATTTATTATTGCTAAAAACAAGTACAATGAATCTTATCTTATTGATTTCCTTATATCCGCATAGGTCTAGTCTGTGCTCGGGTCTGAGTTTGTTTATTTTGTTATTTTATTCTATTATAATAATAGCTTTTTATATCTACACAAATTTACCTAAAATAAAAGAAACAAAAATTTACAAAAAAAAATACAACAAAATTTCCTAACGTAAATAAACAAAAAGTAATAGTATAAAAAAAAATAAAAAAAAAAATAAAATGTCATGTGGTGGCAAATGATGAAGCAGACTTTCGATGACCATGTTAACAAAAAATCTTTAGCTGAAACAAGAGGAAGAGCAATTGGTTTGAATATATATACAACTAATTAAATCCTCAGACTGCCCTCTCCCAAAATTAATCAGCCAGTTGGTTACTTTTCTTTTGTATATTTGAGGAGTTACATCAGTATTTCGGATGGCCTTTGGTAAATTAAGGTATGTGATTGAGGCCATTATAATGTGTTGCAGTGGTGTTATTGAAAATTAATACAGTACTTATAAATTATTAAATAAAGTAAAAATTATTTTCATGTGTGTAATTAACCCACCGGGTTGGTTTAGAGGTAAAGTCGTCGCCAAAATCAGCTGTATAACAGCTGATTTTCGAAGACGAAGGTTCCGGGTTCAAATCCTAGTAAAGGTAGTTACTTTTATACGGATTTGAACACTAGACAGTGGTTACCGGTGTACTTTGATGGTTGGGGTTTAATTAACCATACTCTCTCAGGAATGGTCGGCCTGGGTCTGTACAAGACTACACCTCATTTACACGTCATGCACATCATCCTCATCTCATTGGGTCATGGGGTTGCTTATTGTTCTAAATTGAACAGATTGCAACGTACACAAATTAGGAATAAAAAAAAAATGTGTGTAATCTTAATGAAAAGCACAATACCTAATTAATTATGTTTCGTTATAATATTTATTCACAAAATAAATAATATTTATATGAGATATTTATTTCATAAACGTATTAAAATTATAATTATACATTTATTATTATGTAACGTACAGTAGGCCTACATAAGAAATCGAATTGCCAGTTTGTGTACGTGACATCTGTCGGACAGTCTACCTGAATTGACAGACTGTATTGTCAATTCAAGTAGACAGTCAGATTCAGGCAACATGGATAGTAGCGCCCACCCCCTGCATTACCAAATCTATTTTTCAAAATTTAAAAAATTCTACCACACATTGGCCAATCAATATTTCATGTTATTAACATATCTGTACTAAGTTTTTTATGCTGAATAAAACGACAGTTTGCCTGTGCCGAACGATCGAGCGGTCACCGAGATAGCAAGGGTTCAGAATATTGTTAATAAATCAAAATTTAAATTATGTACGAACTTGAAATTTTGTACACGCTGTAAGAATATAATTGACTAATTTGTGTTAAAATTTCAAACTTTTCGGTCAAATAATTATCGAGTTACATGTCTCTAAACGCATGAAATTTGTTACGGTAGCAAAAAACCGGGTCTTTTGTCTTCCAACCTTGATATGGCTATTTTTCAATAACACTAAAAATATAGGATTATTATAGCTCAACGCAAAATAAAATGAGCTAAATTTTGATGTAAAGTATGTTGAAACCCGACTCATAGTTTTGGAGATGCAAGGGTTCAAACTCGGGTGGCTATGATTATGAAACCGATAGTAGGCTGGTAACAAACTTCATGAACTTAACTTCCGTATGAAATCCTCTCTACCCTTTCCCAGCACAATCTCGCCACATGGCGTGAAATATAAATCAGCAAGTTTCCGTGCCGCACCATGTATAAACGTTATATACGTTGGTATATTGTTTAAGTCAACAGTCGGAAGGCTGGTTTGAACCTTTAGAGGTTTTACTAAGTAAAAACGAGGAGTGTGGTGGTCCTCACTGAGTTGAAAGAGTATGCTTATCAGCATGTCAAGCCCTCCGAAAAGCACCCACTTTCCAACCTGCAAATGACACATTTACTTCATTCATCACAGGGTCTAACTGTATAGTGAAATTCATTACTCTCAGAGGAGATAATACTGACTAGTGTCTTTTACACCTCTTCCTCTTCTGTTCTTAAATAGTTCAGTCATATAATTGGCTGACTGTGTGATAAGAAACAGAACTATTTTTTGTAGCCCGTAACCAACAGATCACGTGCAATTAATTTAACAGTCCATCTGCCCATTATGGGCATACGTAGGTATATGTAAATGTAAATCATGTAAATTTCGTAAAGTTATATTTAGGCTATGTATGTGTAAACATCTTGGAAATAAAAAATAATAATTAATTGATTTTGTTTTCAGTTCGCAGACGTAAGTAAAAAAATCTAGTTTAATATGTTATTCCTTTAATGGCAACAATAGAAAATCAATCAATTGCTTCTACTCTTTCTCAACTAACTTGAATTTGGACGTAATTTTTTCATGAGTTAATGTTGAAAGATTTCTGTAAATTTTACGATTAATTGAAATACTTATGATTTAAGAGAATTTAAAAAATAATTTTTGGTTTATTAAGTTTATTTAAAAACTAAAAATTTTTAAAATGTAGGTAATAATTTGATAAGAAATTAGGAAATTGTTTTGGATTCAGGAAACATTAGAACAGTACCAATTACAAATAGAAGAATTATTGCTGTTTGAAAAATAATTTAGTTTTGAACCCTTATCACCATAAAAATAAATTGCAGAAAGTTTTATAACACAGTTCCTTCACTATGAGGTGATAATGTACAATAGGTAAAGTTGAATTTTATTGCAGAATCTTAATGTCTACAGTCAAACACATAAATTTGAAATGATTATTATGTTGTTAAACTCAACATTATATTACTTGAACAAAATCCTACTTATAATGGGAGATATTATATCAACAAATAAGCACAATTTAAAAAACGTTGTGCTCGTTTATATTGTTTACAAAATACTGAAAAATTACTTGATCGATGAGCCATTGCACAGTTTACATAAACTTGTAAATCATTGTTAATTTAAAAAAAATCCCTTTCATGAGACGTCGCGTCTTATGCCTGGTGGCAATTTTTAAAAAAGTTTACCTCTGACTCGACAAAAACCATTAGTGATTTCTGTATTCACACTTTAAGAGAAATCGAATCACACTATTTTTGTTTCCAAATTCTGATTTCATTTCTCGACTTCAGGTTTTGGGACCGGTCGCTTTGAGGTTCCGGTCGAAAATGGAACTTCAAACACAAACCAGGCCTATTAACTTTCTGTGTAGATTACGAATCCAAAAACCGTTTGTTGCTATCTCTTGTAGTTTCTGACCTTTCATTTTTTGACTTCTGGTTTTGAGTCATTTCTGGTGAAAACCGGAACTTAAAACCTAATGATTTCTGTATTATTATTTAAGAGTATTATTATTTATTATTATTATTATTATTATTATTATTATTTATTATTTAAGATGTATCGATTGACACTACTTTTGTTTTTAAATTCTAACTTTGATTTCTTGACTTCCGGTTTTGAGCCACTTCTGGTCAAACTGGAAATTCAAATTCAATGATTTATGTATCTACTCTTTAAGAGGAATCGAATCACACTATTTTTGTTTCCAAAAATCTCTTGCAGTTTCTGACTTTGATTTTTTTGACTTCTTGTTTTGGGTAATTTCTGGTAAAAGACGGAACTTAAAACCTAATGATTTCTGTATTACTATTTTAGAGGAATCGAATGACACTATTTTTGTTTTTAAATTCTAACTTTGATTTTTGACTTCCGGTTTTGAGCCACTTCTGGACGAAACTGGAACTTCAAACCCAATGATTTCTGTGTCTGCTCTTTAAGAGAAATCGAATTACACTATTTTTGTTTCCAAATTCCGACTTTGATTTCTTGACTTCCGGTTTTGGACGCTATGGTCAAATGCTAAACTTTAAAGCCAATCCAGGCCAACTAACTTTTTGTGTAGATTACGAATCTGAAAACGGTTTGTTGCTATTTCTTGTAGTTTCTGACTTTGATTTTTTGACTTCCGGTTTTGGTCCACTTCCGGTGGAAACCGGATCTTCAAACCCAATTTAGGACTACTATCTTTTTGTGTAGATTATGAATCCGAGAACGGTTTCTTGCTATCGCTTGTAGTTTCTGACATCCGGGTGTGACGGACGGACGGACAAAACAAAATGTAGATGATAATATTTTAAAAATTGCCACCAATAAACATCCAAGTAAATGCTTAAGAAGAGAGAAAGTTGGTAATGGTTTGCTGGCATTTCTCCCGCCACCTCCCCACCGATTGGCGCCCGAGAGCATAGATCCGGAGGCCGTTCCGTAGAACTCTTATTTTTCGTGACTGGCGACTGTCACATATCTTATATATTATTAACTAAACTAAAATATCGAGAGCGAGGGTGAGCCTGGTCGGCAACCAGGGGGATGCGTGTTGCTCGCTTTCTTGTAAGGGAAGCCTCTTGACGCACAAGGCGCCCATCATCAAGAACATCAAGAATAAAATGTAGTTTTAACAATCTAGAAAAGGGTCAGAAGTAAAAATACAATTAAAAGTTAAAATGTAGTTAGGACCTGTCGCCATAATATTTATATCAACAAGTGCTCGACACATTAATTTGTTCCCGGCTGGGAAAAATTAGTGAACGGCACCAGAGAAGCAGACCTGTTTCAGGATAATAACCTTATTAAACTACATGACGACGGTAGAATAAAGCTACCTCGTCAAGGAACTCCCACACCGGAGAGCTATGCACCTCGCGGTACAAGCTCTCACGAACCGTGAGGGCCAATTTTCCCCTCGGCTTTGAAACTCCAGGGCCAGTTGCTACCAGGACCCTCCAGAGCGGGACAGTCGTACAACAGATGGTCTCGTGTCTGTACCGCCCCATTAGAAGAGAGACAAAATTGAAGTAAGTAGATACATTAGTTGGTTAATTAAGTTAAGCCTCCTTTTTTTGCTAGGGTTCTACCAATTTATCTGCTTCCCGCATCCTATAGTTTATCGTCTTCTGTCTATTCAGTTACCCTCCCTGAGAATCCTTGCAACCTATATAAGTATCTTCATCATGTAACCAAATTTCTCTATTTCCATATTCCTTCTATTTTTTGGACGGAAAAGGAACACCCTTAGGGTTATTTGCTCATTTCCACTCTTTGGACATATCCATAACTTACCAATTGTCTTGCCTCTATTCTGTTTACTGTGGTACTCTGAAAATTTGTGAGAGATTGTACACTGATATTTTGTATTGTTTTGTTTTTCAGTATAACCATGTAAGTAAAATTATGTATTTTAAGTAGAAGTATAGCTTATAAGTATTTTGTTTTATTTAAAGATTTAACCATGAAAGCCCTTCCAGCTAGTACTAGCGTCGTAGGAACGAACCATAGCAGCTGGTTTAGTTAAAGCGCTAGTATTCACTAGCGGGCTTGTGATTTAAACACTTGATTGATTAGCGCTAGTAAAATAGCTCGGTGTAAACGTTTGGAAACGTTGCTAGTTACTAATAAGCTGCCAGGTTTTATGTACTAGCAGCTAGTAAACTAGCATCGTGGGAATCGACTTTACGTGATTGACTAGCGCTAGTGAATTTGAATTGATATCGTTTCGTATGTTACAAAAATAAATCCAGACATTCAAAAATTGTTTAATTCCAAACAAGCCCAAGTTTCGCGTTTATTGAATTAGAAAAATTTCCTGGGTTCGAATCTCACTCAGGCACGGCATATTTTTATACGTTACAAAAAAAAATCATTTCATCCTCCATCGTAAACAGTTCCACCCCAACGTCGTTGCTAATGACCATTGTAGTTGATGCGACGTTAAAAAGAAATTGTAAAAAAAGTAATGTACAATTTTTGTGTCTCTTTTTTAAATAAATAACTATAACAATCTCGGTATTCCTGGAATGATCTTCTCTGCTACACCCTTACGTATGCCGAAGAAATTTCATTTCAGATGCTTGCAATCTACTCTCCTCTCGCATTGATAGCACCCAAGTTTCACTGCCATAGCGTAGATTCGGTACTGCTAATATTTTATAAAATCTCATCCTAGTGTTTTTGCTGGTGCTATTTTTTTAAATGCGGTGGATAGTTCCGCACATTTTCTGAAATCGGTGCATCTTATTGTAAGCATCTTTATCCTGTTGGTATGTAATGTTTCAACCTAGATACTGAAAGTGGGATATTTGTTCCAAAATTAATTATCTATAACAATTTTGCTTTTGACTGTGATAGATATCTCAGAACAGAATGCAGTGGTTAGAACATGAGGGAGGGTAGGACACCTAACCAGACACTGGGCTATAAGCTGGAGGGCAGGAGAGAACGAGCACGCCCGAGAAAGAGATGGGCAGATTTGAGAGGTTCGAAACAGGCAGAGATGCCTAATCCTTGAAAGGCAGGAGAATAAGAAGAACTATAACAATACCTGTTTTTAATTCCACCCCCAGGGGGTCGCAACAACCCACTGGTTCAGAAACACTGCCCCAAGGAATAAAAACCAGTTTTTTGGCTTTTGACCTAAATTTACAAGAAGAACCTTTTAGCTAAATGTAAAACTACAAGAATGAATTCGACCGAAAACGACAGATTTAGTTTTATGTTTTGTACTACATAACTAAACAATTTTCTAACTTCTTTTCAGAGATCCATTTTCAAGAATACACTCGGAATTAGAGGCTTAAAATCCCATTCTAGATCTTTCGGCAATTGGAACGACAGTTCTATGTTTGCAGTAAGTGTACTGTAATTTCAAAACTAATTTAATAAGTAATTTTAAAAAAGTGCTATATATCTATGGACATCCTTTTAAGTTTTTTGGCTTCTGAGATCCATGAAACATGAAGATAATTTTTGAAATTTTGGTAATTTGCCAAAACGTTTGCACCATCGCAGTGCTTCCTGACTCAGTATTAGTATTTATGTATATAAAAAACACTCTAATAAAGACTAAATCAAAAAATTATCCTCACGAAATATAAGTGAAATTCTAAAATAATTTCTAATGTGTGTTTTAATTTTTTTTACAGTTAAGTAATGGTTTCAACACATGGTGCACTCAACATTATGTAAGTATAATGACACTTAATCCAGGTTCTTTAAGGATATGGTTATTTCTAAATTATAAAACCTTATAAATTTATAAAAATTATTTATTCACAAATTATTTTTTACAATCTTAAAAATTTTAAATTGAAATAAACTACTTAATTTGCAGATTAAAACAACAAATTAAATTTAATACAAATTTTCTTAAACGTAACCGAATCTTAACGAAATTTATTTAGATAAAAATATGGCTATTTACTTTCTAATAAATAATTGGTTCTTACTTACGACCTGATAATAAACTGACAATATTGTACACTAACTGCTCGTCACGAAGAAACTGTTTCATTACGCTACGTGTTATGTTGTTACGTATAACCATTTTTAACTCACCTCTACACTGTTCAAACAACACTAAACAACTACAAGAGGTCATTCGATTTCATAAGAAAAACATAATCGGATTTTTCGAACAATAAAAGAAATAAATAACAGAATATTCTACTCTATTCTAGTAAAACAACAAGCAATTAGCAGTGCCAGGAAGGTACAATAAAACCTCGAATATAATGTGCCGTATTTTTTAATAAAATACATATGAATAAAAATGTTGCAATCGATTGCAGAAATTCTAGTGCTCATTAGAATCAACGGTGCACTACAATCGATATACAGTAGGTGTCAAGGTTGTTAGTAGGCGACCGTAGTAACCCTTGAACTTAATTTTTAAATGTAAAGTACCACCTAATTATGTCAAGTGAACACATTTATCAACTGATGTCATTATAAGATGTCATGAAAATTATTGAATGACATCAGAGTTAATGGTAAATAAAGTAAAAACAGTGTGGGTCGTCGTTTACGAGGAATCATAAGTATATCAAAGATGATTTATTTAGATGCATTTCGCGGTGTACGATGTTTATGAATATTTTAGTAAAGGCTAATTTTCGTAAGGGGAGCGCTGGGAAAAACGTCCGTCTCGTCGGTTTAGTCTCGTACTCTATACTCGCCTGCTTTCGAGGTTAATGAACGCTGGCCGTAGCGCTTCCATGTGCTATTCGTAGTGCATGGTTGTGCGTAGTACTTCCATGTGTGGTAGAGCCACGTGCAAAGCACTTTAGCGGTGTAACGAGCTCGACGGGTACTTGTCCAACGTTTACACGAGTACTGAGGAGAGTGGGGCGCCCTGCAGCTCACGTCCGCACCCCTCGTTTGGGTTTGGCCTCTCAGGGGTTGTGTTTTTGCCTGCTAGGTAGCTTTCTGCGGCTACTAAACTGATTAAAGTCCATTTGGACTGGGTGTAGTCGGCCGATTTAGACTGAGTGTATTAAAAGATAAAATCGCATGTACTGCAATAGTGAAGTGGTTATAGTCGTTTACACGTTCGGTTGATACAATGGATCTTATGGGGATCATCACTGCTATTAGCGCACCTAAAAACACCAATTAAAGGCATCTGGATGCGTATATAAATACATTTTTAAACCTTCTATAGAACACGTATTTTCTAAGGTAGAACTACAATTTCAAGTTTTGCTTGACGGAAAAAAAAGATGTATTGTATAGAATGTTTAATGAATTGTAAAAAAATTGAAAAACTGTAAAAATATTTTCTTCTATTAGGGGGGTGAAAATGAATATCTTATATATTTTACTGCAGACCTACTAATGCTTTCTCCACATTCCCTCGCCAAACTTTCTAAAAACTGCGAGATAAAAATAAACAAATGACGCAATCGGTTATTACAAAATCTAAAAAATCTTTCCTAGTACAGATATCGAAACAAAAATTTCACACTTGGAATCCGCATATGAAGTTGAGTGAAAACTTACTGTGTTAATTTATTAATAGTCATACAGACTACTCTACTGCCTGTCTGTAACTTGATGGCCCCTCGCAGAGGGGTGCAATATGTGGATTGTAAAACCATTTCAGAAAACATATCAAATATTTTTTAGGTCAATGAAACTTGTCGAAAATAGCGTATTTTTATAAAACAAAGTATTTCGCATGTTTTTTGTTCTATAAAATTATTTCGAAAAACACACGATTAATGAGATAATGTGTAATTTAGTAAAAGTTTTGTTTTTGAAGAAAAACCCGTATTTTTTAAATACATCGTCATTGTTCAACAACTATTACACGGATTAACATAAAATTTGGCAGGTTTGTTCTGTAATAATTACGAAAAACGATGATGCAATAAAATTTAACAGAAAATCAGTACTTTTTAAGTTACAAGGTATTTTCATAAAGAAATTTTGTAAAATCGCGAAACACGACAAAAAAAAGTCAGCATGCGAGAAAGTTTTCTGTCTTTAAAGATAACTGTACACTGTAAGCGAATGAAATAAAGAGAAAATTTTCAATTAAGTTTTAGTGAAAAAATTATTTAAATTGGACGAACCGTATAGGAGTTACACGGATTTAAGTATAGCTTCAATTACAACCACACGCATCCAAAGCGCATGAAAGGCGTACGTAATAGTATTAGGTATAGTATAATACTGAATACTAAATTGAAAATTTTCTCTTTATTAGATTTCTCTTTCTGATTTCTTCTCTTTATTATTATTTCTATTTATTTAAGTAAGTCATTAAATATGTTACAGAAATTATTGCAATATTATGAGTAGCTATTTTGAAAGTATGATTTTAATTAATTAGTTTAAATTGATTTACATGAGTTCAAAATTATTTATTTTTTATAGTTACAATAAATTCCTTCTTGAAGTTCGTTGTTGGCCAGTCGTGATCGTTTCCATCCATGAAACAGGGACCTTAAAATTTAAATTTATATTGTTTAATTTTGATTTAAAATATCTTGAAATTATTTATTAGAATTATTAATTTTGATGATTATTTTTATAATTTATTTAAATTGTTCCACAATGTAAATAAATTTGGTCTTCTATCAACGATCTAATGAATCATTGACTGCTATTCTACAGTTTGGATGGTCATCTATTCGTTCGCGAAATTTACTATAGAAGGCCGTGGTTAGTTTTATATCGTATAGGCTACTTACAAAAATGTATGTACGACAATAATAGTATATTCAAAAGTTTTAACTTAATTTTATTACTTTCTCTTGCCTATATGAATATATAGGAAGGAAAGTATTGTTTTCATGTCGATTTTTCGAAATCGAGTTTTCACCGGATCTATACGTTTTCAGACCCCCTGAACCCAAAAAACATGTTTTTAGCGATTGGTCTGTGTGTGTGTCTGTGTGTGTGTGTGTGTGTCTGTGTGTGAACAGAATATCTCAAGAACGGAACATCGTACGAACTTGAAACTTGAAACTTAAGTTACATACCACTACCGGACGCGACACGAACATTTTCATCAAAATTGGTCAACCGGAAGTAGTAGTTTATTCGTATAATTTTTCAGTTTTTTGCGATTTTCTCAAAAACTGGTCCTACGATTTTTTTTAAAATCGCCTATTTTACTCAATTTTTTATTCTCTACAAGATAGGGTAGGCGCCATGTCTGCTGAAATTCTCGGTGAGGCTGTTTTCACGTAAAAACGTTGTTTTTTTAAGATTACGGCTTTAATATAAATTTTAGCGCAAAAACTTATATAATAAAAGTTGTAGAGAATTTAAAAACCTACAATTTCTGTTTCAAACATTTTTTTGTATAACGCTTAGTTTAGCGGTAATTTGCGATTTTCTGTTTTTTTTCTCACGAAAACGTGAGAAAAATCGATTTTTTTAACATTTCGGTCTTAGTATGCATTTTACGACAAAAGTGTATATAATAAAAGTTATAGAAAATTAAAAGATCTACAACTTTTGTTTAGAGAATTTTTCTCTACAGAGCCTAGTTTAGCGTGAAAGTGTGATTTTCCGTTTTTTTAAGCCAAATTGAGTTCGATTTTCATTTTGCGTCTTCCACTCATGATTAAAATAAGGTTATGTTTTTGAGGTTAGTTGTTGTTTATTTTTAATATTTTATTAATAATGTTAGGTTTATTATTAATTATTTGCATTGGCAAGAGAAAGTTGTGTGAGTGTTTCACACCAGATTTTTTTTAAACAATTTATGTCTGTTTCAGCCTCGATTTACCCACGAACAAATTATTCCATTGATGGTACGTGTTAACAATTAGTTATTAACAAATATTTCAGATTCTAAAAAAATGTACCCAAGGCGTTGGATGAATGTTTTAATGAAGTCAGAAAGAATATAATGGAAACTGGAATAAATCGAGAAAACTTAATAGACCGAACCAAATTTAAACAACTGATTACTGATTTTAAGGACTTCCACGAAGACCATAAGCAGAACACTGGATTGACTTTTGAAAGGAGTAAAGCCTACAATGAAATAATCCAGAGAGTGTGGGCTGTATAAAGAGCTTATCGAATTATCTAAAGTTATTTAAGTGGACTAAAATAGTCCATTCGAAAAAATATTGTAAAAATAAAGAAGAAGATAAAGAATCCATAACACAAGCAGAACAATTAAAGGAAATTCAATATTGTTATAGTACTTGAGTCACGAGTTTACCTTTGGTTTTTACAAGGGGTAAAGGGGAAAGCTTCAGTGCACATGCCCGACAGCTTTAGTATCAGTTCAGCCAACACAATAACGTACACTATACCCAGAGCACATCTGTGTATTGCGAAACCTTTTGTAGGTTAACTGTACGAATATAACTGTTTGTTACAGTAAACGGAAATGTCAGTTTCTCGAAAACACGGTTGAACTGTTAACAGTGGTGAACAAAATCTAATAAAATGTTGTGAAGTTAAAGCGGAACAAAAATGCCTTTCCGTGCTTCTTAACAAAAGCCATGAGCGAGCGTCTAACTACTGTGATGTTTCTCTTTCCCCAATTCGATATACAAAGAAGTGAGTTAGAGACAGTGAAGATGATAATTCATCGTAACAGTTTTTTTGAAACCTGGTAAAAAAATAAACGGTTATATCAATAAAAAAGTGATACCGATATGTGAAAAGTTATTACCGGTTTTGAAAGAAAGGCTAAATTTTAGTTGGAAACTTTGTACGTTAAGGATACTTTTAAGGAAATGGGGTTTCAGTGGAAAGAGTGTCAGTCAGAACGAAGTATATTTATTGACAGGCAACATGTGGTTAAACAACGGTGTAAAATACGTATAGTGTCTCACTGTTGAGGTTGGCAGCACTGTCTGATTTCTCTTCCCTTCTCACAGCCCATTCATACGCAAAAGGCATTCTCGTGACTCACTTCTATACCAAGAAGTCCATTGTGACTGAATTCGTTTTAAAAAAATTAAAATAAATATTAGGTATACAAATTTCATACTGCCGGCCGCATTGGCGCAGTTGGTAACGTGCTCACCTCTCATCATGCGGTCCTGGGTTCGAATCCCACTCAGGCACGGCATATTTTCATACGTTACAAAAATCATTTCATCCTCCATTGTAAACAGTTAAACCCCAACGTCGTCGCTAATGAACGTTGTAGTTGATGCGACGTTAAATAAATGAATTAAAAAAAAAACTTCATACTAATCAACGAAGGGAACAAGTTTATGGATACAGAACATTCAAGGAATTACAGTCGAACTCGGTTTTAGCGCCATTAAAGGGACAGATTAAATTTTACCGTTATATCTGAGTGACGTTATAACAAAGTTAACACTTGTGTCAAGGTGAATCTAACGAAACTAAGAATAGATACATTATTCTTCCCTTTGGTCATAATATCATAAGGAAAATGTCTTCCAAAACAACGAGGAAGTAAGTGAAGATGACGATGAAATGAAAACTTCGGATACATTATTACTAATTTATAGTTTAGTTAGTTATAGTTTAGTTTAGCACGTAATGTGCTAAACGTTTTTTATTTGCGATTTGTATTTGATAAGCGATTTGTACGTAAACAGTGTTCCAAAATTAGTAACTTATGAAGCCACAAGTTGATATAACGTAAAATTCTTGACTGAAGAATTTGGACGATATTTGTTGACTAAGGTGAAAAAATTTCTTGAACAAAATGGGCTTTAAAATTACATCATAACTGATTTTGTTTTATTTCTAATTGTTTTAAATGTTAAGGATTGATAGAGTTACATTTCAGTTTTACTATGATATGTGATATTGCCTTAGTATCTTCAAATCACCACGATGACTCAATCAACAGCGTATTGTAACCTAGAACTGCCAGGAGAAGGGATTAATTTCCAGATAAGTTCTGAAATTTATTTACTTTCAGTTCTTATCAATAATGAAAAATCACATTGATAACAACCAAATCAATAAAAAAATCATCAATCTAATTGAAAGCCTGTCAAATAATAACTCAACTATTATTTTTCCTTTTTTAATTCTAGTATCAAATGGGATATCCCGTAAGTAGTACCTTACTATACTAACTCAAATATGGTCTTAGTTTAATAAATATTGTGTCAAAGCCTCAGAAACATTCTTGCTGTCAATACGACCAGCAAGCTGCTCACACAATAATCATTTGATAATACAACAAAATCTCTCTATTGCGGAAATATCTCTTTAGTGGCATTATTTGCCGACCCCGATCCTTTCAAATATTATGGTAATGTCTCTCTTTATAGCGGCACAAAAATCTCTTTATAGCGGCTAAACAATAGATGCCTATGTAGGGGCAGACAATGACTTAGCCACTTCAATAGATGTTGGTGATGATGCTATAAACGAAAATGTCTTCCAAAACAACGAGGAAGTAAGTGAAGATGACAATGAAATGGAAAAAGAAATAGTGCCTCTTTGAGTAAACAGGCACTAGACGCTATTATACATACATAGCATTTAGACAATAAGTTGTAAATATAGCCAACTGTCAATCATCTGTTAGGGGGTAGTGTTCTTTACTGCCCTGCTAAGAAAAAAGCAGTAACTGCAAATTTCTTGATTTTGAGTTTTATATGTATTATTCTGCCCATAATAGACAGGTGAAGTGTCATATTATTTACACTTTATCTGTTCGTTGCAGGGCTAAAATAAATAGTTCTGTTTCTTATCACATGGTCAGCCAATTAAATGACTGAACCATTTAAGAACAGAAGAGGTAGAGGTGTAAAAGACACTAATCAGAGTTATCTTTTCTGAAAGTAATGAATTTCATTATACAGCCAGACCCTGTGGTGAATGAAGTGAAAGTGTCATTTGCAGAGTGGAAAATATGTGCTTTTCAGAGGGCCCGGCATGCTGATAAGCGTTCTTTTCCACTCAGTGAGGAAGGCAATGGTAAACCACCTCGCTCCTCGTTTTACTTAGTAAAACCTCTACAGGTTCAAACCAGCCTTTTGGCTGATGACCTTAACAACAACATGTATTATTATGTTTTGGATCACGAGGAATCTAGTGAACTGACTAAAAACGGTATATACAAGGAGTGGCTAATAAACAACGAGTCTGACGTTGTAAAAAAAAAATTAATTTTAATTTTATACATAATCACTTATTGTCACCTTCATTATACACTCCTTCTCTATCCCTACAACGCTCCATGTAAATCTTTTATTGTTGGAAACAGTGCTGAAAGTCATCTTCTGTCAGCTCCTTCAGGACACGTGCCGCTTTCTCTTTTACAGCTTTTTTTTGATTTCCGGTCGAAACTGAAACTTCAAACTCAATGATATCTTCATCTACTCTTTAAGAGGAATTCAATAACACTATTTTTGTATCAAAATTCCGACTTTGATGTTTTGACTTCCGGTTTTGGGCCACTTTCAGTTGAAACCGGATCTTCAAACTCATTCCAGGCCCACTAGCGTTTTCTGCAGAATAAAAATTCAAAAAAAAAAGTTTGTTGCTACCTTTTGTAGTTTCTGATATCTGGGTGTAATAAACGGACGGAGGGACAAAGGAAAATGATAATGACAATTTTAAAAATTGCAACCAATAAAAATAATTTCCATGAACGATCTAGCAAGGTTCTTTTACAGTTTGTTTTGGCACACCATGGGAATGCCTACTATCGGTTTCATAATCATAGACACCCGAGTTTGAACCCTTGCATCTCCGAAACTATGAGTCCGATTTTAACATATTTTACATCAAAATTTAGGTAATTTTTTTCTGCGTTGACATACAATAAACCTATATTTTTAATGTTGTTTAAAAATTGTCATATCGAGGTTGGAAGACAAAAAGACCCGGTTTTTTGCTATCGCTACAAATTTAATGCGTTTAGAGGGGGTGTAACTCGATACATATTTGACCGAAAAGTTTGAAATTTTTACACAACATAGAAAATTATATTCTTACAACGTGTACGAAATTTCAAATTGGTACGTTATTTAAATTTTGATTTATTAACAATATTCTGAACCCTTGCTATCTCGGTAACCGCTCGATCGTTCGGCACGGACAAACTATCGTTTTATTCAGCGTAAAAAACTTAGTACATATATGTTAATAATTTTTAATATCGATTGGCCAATGTTGTGGTAGAATTTTTAGAATTTTGAAAAATAGATGGGTAATGTGGGGGTGGGTGTTACTATCCATGTTGCTAGTTTGTGTACGTGACATCCTGTCGGACTGTCTATCTGAATTGACTGACTGCATTGTCAATTCAAGTAGACAGTCAGATTCAGGTAACATGGATAGTAGCGCCCACCCTCGCATTACCAAATCTATTTTTCAAAATTCTACCACGACTTTGGCCAATCGATATTAAATATTATTAACATATCTGTACTAAGTTTTTCATGCTGAATAAAACGATAGTTTGCCCGTGCCGAACGATCGAGCGGTTACCGAAATAGCAAGGGTTCAGAATATTGTTAATAAATCAAAATTTAAATAACGTACCAATTTGAAATTTCGTACAAGCTGTAAGAATATAATAGTCGTTGCTGTGTTAAAATTTCAAACTTTTCGGTTAAATACTTATCGAGTTACATGCCTCTAAACGCATGAAATTTGTTGCGGTATCAAGAAAACCGGGTGTTTTTGTCTTCCAATCTCGATATGGCAATTTTTAAACAACATTAAAAATAAAGGTCTATAATAGGTAAACGCAGAATAAAATGAGCTAAATTTTGATGTAAAGTATGTTAAAATCTGAATCATAGTTTTGGAGATGCAATGGTTGAAACTCGGGTGTCTGATTATAAAACCGATAGTAGTCAGCCTGTATTTTGTGTTATGGGCATTAACGTAACCTTCCTTCTTTGCACAATAAATTTTGACACGTATAATCTAAATCAGTGTACATGGCAATCAAAGCTTATTTGTTTAAGTACCTTTTTGACTAAAAATAATTTACATTTTTTCAGCAAGAGGCAGCTACTGTAGAAAACTTCAGCATGCTAGTTCAATCAGTAAGTATCATTGACGATTGTATATCAATGTAAGCGAGCGCTGGGTCCAATAACTTATGCTAGAATTGGATGTTAAATGAAATAGGATTTTAGCAAAATAATTTACACGTTTGTAGATGTCAGTAGAAATTAATCAATTTAAAATTATTCAAAAAAGTATTACATTCAATTTATTAAAAAGAGTACAATAAGCAAAAAGTTAATAAGTTAATGTGTTTTAACACACGCTATGTAATCAAATGTGAAACATCGCATCTCATTGAACGGAAAGATCATAAATAATAATTATAATGATATGCCGATGATAACATTATATTTACGGATAACTTGGAGTCACTGCAACTCCTTATGAACAGATCCTTTGGAGTTACATCATGCAGTGAGAAATATGGTCTCGATATTAATATAGATAAGACCTAACTGATAATTATTAGTAAAATTTATTGAACAAATGGCAGTCTTACGATAATAATCACAATATTGAACGTGTCAGTACATGTACGTAATTTGGAGCGACATTGAGTGATAGATGGGATTATTCTCAAGAGATTAAAATACGCATTGAAAGAGCTCGTTGGACATTCAATAATGAGTAAAGTATTCAAAACACACGATCTGAGTATTAAAAAAAATTTGGTGTGAAACACTCTCACAACTTTCTCTTGCCAATGCAAATAGTTAACAATAAACCTAACATTAGTTATAAAACATTAGAAATAAACAAAAATACTAACCTCAATAAACATAACCTAATTTTCACATGAGTGAAAGAAGCAAAATGAAAATCAACCTCAGTTAGGATTAAAAATACGGAAAATTTTCACGCTAAACTAGGCTCTGTACACAAAAATTCTGTTAATAAAAGTTGTAGATCTTTTAATTTCCTATAAATTTCATTACAATTTTTTGTCGTAAAATGCATAATAAGGCTGAAATGTAAAAAAATGAATCGTTTTTTTACAAGTTTTCGTGAGAAAAAAAACAGAAAGTCCGCCAATTACCGCTAAACTAAGCGTTATACAAAAACATGTTTGAAATAAAAGTTGTAGGATTTTAAATTCTCTACAACTTTTATAAATACCTTTTTGCGCTAAAGCGCATATTAAAAGCGCAATCTTAAAAAAACCATTTTTAACGTGAAAACAGCCTTCTCAAGAATTCCAGCAGACATGACGCCTATCCTATCTTGTAAAGCATAAAAAATTTAGTAAACGAGGCGATTTTTACAAAAATTGTAGGAGCCGTTTTTTAAAAAAAATTGCAAAAAGTGAAAAATGACTTTAATAAACTACTACTTCCGGTTGACCGGATTTTGATGAAAATGTTCGTGTCGGGTCTGTTAGCATCTAAGCGAAGTTTCAAGTTCGTACAATGTTCCGTTCTTGAGATATTCTGTCTCACACACACGAAGAAGAAGACGATATAATCAAAAATGAAACCAAAATTATCTTGTTTGACACATTGCCATTAAAAATTTTCCAAATTTTAAAAGTCATTTTTGAAGTCAAGTCACAAAGAAGTCACAATTTTAGAAGTTTAGTATAGGGATCTCCTTCAAAATTATTGTGTCGCCGTTCACTTCATTATCGGCATCATCATATCCCCTATCATCTTTTCACTGGAACTTCTTTTTTTGCGTTCAGGAGACTGCAGGAGGAGTATAGGACATGTCAGTTATAACAGCTGAAATACATATAAGAATCACACAATGTAACACTACTATCAAGAAATAAATTCTTGTACGCTATAAAAAAATCACCGATCAAGTAATTTTTCACATTTTTTAAAGGAATGCAAATTATCACAATATTTTAAAAATAAGGGTAATTTATGGATAAATTTTCTCCCTATATAAGTAGGTTTTTGTTCAAACAATTTTGTGGAGTGATTAGCCACATAATAGTCATTTCTGTTGCTCGTGTTATGATTGTGAACATTGAAATTCTGCATGAAATCATTTTGCCTAACATACATAATTACCTCAAAAATGTAGAGAGGGAACAGTAAGCAATGTAAGCTACTTAAATAGTGGCCTGCATGAGGTTAACTGGTTAGCTCCCACCACACACCTAATAGCTTTCTTTTGAATTTTAAAAACCCTTTTCATATTACCCATGCTAGAATTATCCCATACTAAGATACCATAACGGATATAAGATAGAATGAGGCCATAATAAGCTGCCATTAGTATTGTTTATCATTTAATCTGGCAATTTGTTTTAATAAAGTCTTCATAGTCAAGCTTTTTCATTGTTTTTCTTCAAGTTCTATCGTTGTGTGTCTGAATCATTTTAGAATAAACGCTGTTGTTTGTGACCTTTCCTTATACGCCTAATTAATTACTTTCATCCATTCTAGTTTTTATATAAATGAGAGAATTTAAAATAATATAATTCGTTTTTTGCAGATTCAAAGTGGTAGTAATTATAGGTTAATGAGAAAGTTTCTTCTGGTAAGTATACATTTTAAATAGCTATAAACACTATTAAAAATTGAGACACTCATTAGGTTGGTAAAGTTAGCTAAAAATTGAATAAAAGAAATAGGGGTAAAATTAATGCGACGGAGGTGGAGTTTGGGAGGCAAAATTGTGGGCTGACGAGAATCAACCGAGTTATCGACGAGGAAATAAGTAGGAGACTGGAAGTGGACAGCGATGTCTTGAGCTAGATTGAGGAAATAAGCTGATATGGTATGGGCATGTATGTAAGAAGGGCAGATACACAGCGCGAGTAACGGATTGGAATCCGTTGGCAAGGTGAAAGAGTGGTATACTTTGTTCATGGTAAGAAAGATATGTTGAATAAACAAACAGCGGTCATCGAATCAGCTGCTATAGTAGTGATTCATAAAAAATTCGAAATTTGTCCATCAAATGAAACCATCACAATGATAACTTATACGCGCTTTTAACCATAAACAAAATTATAATACAGTCCATTCCGAATAATTGGGCACATCAGGCCCGGAGCATTTTGGTCCAATTAAACGGCTGGCCCTAATAAACGAATTCGTAAACTGTGGCGTACACGATACTGTATTTTATTATAATTATCACATACATAAATTTTACATGAAGTTCTATCCATATCCGTCCGAAACAAATAAAAGGGTACCAGAACAATGATTAACTTTTCAGCAAAACCTTTTGCTTTGGTTTTAAGCATTGAATCATTGACACTAACACCTTGCGAAGTTACAATGGCAAACCATTCATTCAACGCTTTTCAACAAGTGGATCCGTCCTTCACGTTTTCTTTTCAGAGATGTTCCATGATCTTTTAATGCCCACTCTTTAGTATTTTCTTTTCTCGGAGCACGATACAAGCTATCGTAATTTTCCGTATACCGGTTAGATCCGATGATTTACGTTGGCTTAAGTTAGGTGGAAGATTTGTCGAAAAGCTTTACAGTATTCGTTAACACAATCATATCGTTACGCGGTGGACCAATTATCCAGAATCGACTGTATATATAATCAGATGTTTTAATAGGCGTTTGTAATTTTCCAGTTCTTTTCTTTTCCGTTCACATTTTATTTTTATACTACTCACTGACACCCCACTTAGTTCAGAAGTAGTTTTATCACTTCTGCTACGACAAGTGTTGGAATTTTTTCTAACAACTTATAAAACACATTTAAGACAATTGCCTTTTCGCAACTTCTTAAAAACTTTCCTTTTCGATGATTGGTAACAGAAGATTCTGATACGTCTTCCATTTTAATTCCACAAAAAAATGATTTTTTAAGACTTAAAGTAAAATAAAAGGACACACGCATTTGCCCTTGACAAAAACTTAACAATAAATTACCACTTACGTAACAAACTAAGGTCAACGTTCGGACAATATTACCGAACAACTGAAAATAAACGGATGTGATCGTGTTGTTATTACAGAAGAAAAACAAAAATGAATCATTGGGCACTATACGGCGCATCTGATTTATAACCTTCCGTTAGTTGGGGATGACCAGGCTCGGTCATTAGTGTGTCGTATCTACACGCCTACTACAGACACAGTGTGTTTACTCGAGATATCTTTCTTACGATGAATAGAGTATAGACGCCGACAGTCTAGAAAATTTTTGCATTTTATTGGGAAGTTAGACATGGTGGAGCACATGGTCTTTGAGTCTGTTCGATGAGATCAGGGTCTAGAACGGAATCCGTAGTGTTGATCGGGTGATTAAGAGTTGTGGTCGTTATCGGGAAGATGATCGTGAGGATGGAGTGTCGCGTCCTGTGGGAGAAAGCGGTGGAAAATTGGGTGGGGGAGAGAAGCTCGAGTGGGGTAGATTGCAGCTTCTTCATCTGTCATAACGAGAGTATTTATATAATGGCATTGATTCCCGTGAGACTTCAGGAATTCTCCTACTCAGATACGTTCCAAGCGTAGCGTGTAGTGGCAATCAGAAGCCGTGCCGTATGGAGAAGAGATCTTACATCTTACCTGAGCATTATTTTGGTGGAAGGGTGCCCGTGTTGTGTGGGTCTCTGGGCGCTTTCTTTGGTGGAGTGCATGAGCAGCAGTTTAGAAATAGGTCTGTTCACCTTTGATTAGGTACTGTGTTCCAGGCTGATAAAGCTTCTGACATACCGACTTAGGAAAACCGACAATCTAAAGGGCCGGCAGACCTTTGTTGGGACTGCAGAGGGTTACTTACCGTCTCTCTGGTTACTATATTTTAGCACTCTACTTAGCCCGATCATCTTTCCATTCCAGTCTACAGCTCCAAACAGACACCGACCCTCAGCTATCAGACTCCGATGAAGACTCATCAACGACCCGGAAGGAAGAAGATAACGACTCCGTTGGATGACGAGCGAAAACAACCATATTTTCATCCCAGTTCCCCCATCTTATAATATGAGAATTTAAAATTTTGTAAAGAAATTTATGTTACGGTGCTACGGTAAATTAATATTATTTGTTTGTTGTCTTTCAGCATGTAAAATACATAAATAGGATAGTGAGTACATAAATTATAATCAGTAATTACATTATAAGTTTTAAAATTTAGCGTTTGATGGTTTGTCATGTTGCCAAAGTAGATAATACTTTTGTTAAAAGTTAACCCCTAGAAACCTGTTTTGTCTACTGTCGATTTCTTTATTATAGATAACCGAGTATGAAGCCTTATTCCGTCATAACCATTTGTTCAATTTTAACGTACTATACACCAAACTTTAGCTCATTTTGATCTGCGTTGTTGCATGTTAGTTTCATATTTTTAGCGGTTTTTAATACTGCAATATCAGAATAAGGTTATTTTGTTGCTTCAACAGATTGGATGCATTTAGAGGCTTATAACTCAAACAACGCTCGACCGATTTATTTAAGATTTTGCCAGAATATAAACTTGTATGTTTTTTTTATGTACGAAATTTTAGACTTGCAGTTTATTTAAATATTGAGTTATTAGTAAAATTCTGAACTCCTGAGTAGTAACTTAAGGTGAGTGTACTGGCCCAGAAAGGGTCCTGGGTTGTTTTCGAGAGCGCTAAATATACCATAGCGATTGACAAAAAATCTGGTTATTGTAGTGGTGGTGGTTGTAGTGATACTGGTGCACGGCTGGAAAAAGGGTGATAAATTGTTTTAGAGATTACTAAAATGTATCCTAGGGGGTTACAAAACTGGTTAGGGGCTTGACTGCCTCGGAAAGGGTTCTGGGTTGTTTTTAGAGATTGTTAAAGTGTACCTTAGGTGTTGACAAAATTTTTTAGGGGTTCATTTGGGTTGGAAAGGGTGTTAGATTGTTATAGAGTTTACTCTAAAATAGTTTAGTACGTTAAACTAACATGCTAACTTTTATCTAACTACAATTTCATAAGTACAATCATGGTTCAACTTCAGGTTCCCTAAAACGACTCAGATTCTTTAAACCATATCTCTATTGTACACCATCCCTACCTTTACCTAACACTCTCGCCCCACACCTCAACCCCAATCGGGTTCCCTAAAACAACCCAGAACTCGACCTTACTCATACAATCTAACCAGTTTCCCCAATCGTTAGCACTACATGTAGTAAACTCTAAAACAATGCAACACCCTTTCCATCCCAGAAAAACCCCTTCAGTTTTTTGTCAACACCTAAGGTTTACTTTAATAATATCTAAAACAACCCAGAACCCTTTCCGAGGCAGTCAAGCCCCTAACCAGTTTTGTAAACCCCTAGGATACATTCTAGTAATCTCTAAAACAATCTTCCACCCTTGTCCCAGCCAGTACACATCAGCACCCCTAACCAGATTTACCAATCGCTATGGTATATATTAGCGCTCTCTAAAACAAGCCAGGACCCTTTCCGAGCCAGTACACTCTCCTTAGACTACTACTCCCCTGTTAACTCCGTAACCACTCATTAATGCGGCATTTAAAAAAACTCCTTGTGATCTGTATAAAAAAATTAATACGAATTCATTAATAATATGGAAAAGCAATTGACCAATTATTCGGCAGAATTATTTAAATATTTAAATTTTAGGTAGATGATGTGCGGGCCGAAAGAAGCTTAATCAGTTGCCAACTGCATTGGAGCAGTTGGTAACGTGCTCGCCTCTCATCATGCGGTCTTGGGTTCGAATCCCATTCAGGCACGGCATATTTTCATACGTTACAAAAATCATTTCATCCTTCACCGTCTCCATTAGCAGTAACTGCAGAACAGTCGGACGTTAAACAAAAAAAAAAAAAAGTTGCCATGTTCTTTTCTCTAGATGATAATATATTTTTTATATAAATAATATAATATATTATAATTTATTTATAATTATTTATTTATTTACAACAATATAATGGCTCACGGAACTTATCCATAAGCCTTACTGACATAACAAATTTACATGTTTACAAAACAATCTTTGCTTGTAACTATTTTATTTACCTAATATACATGTTAATAATGCCCATAACAGACAGGTGGAGTGTCATATTATTTACACTCAATCTGTTCATTGCAGGGCTAAAATAAATAGTTCTGTTTCCTATCACATGGTCAGCCAATTAAATGGCTGAATCATTTAAGAACAGAAGAGGTAGAGGTGTAAAAGACACTAATCAGAGTTTTCTCCTCTGAAAGTAATGAATTTCATTATACAGCCAGACCCTGTGGTGAATGAAGTGAAGGTGTCATTTGCAGAGTGGAAAATATGTGCTTTTCAGAGGGCCCGGCATGCTGATAAGCTTACTTTTCCATTCAGTGAGGAAGGCAATGGTAAACCACCTCACTCCTCATTTTACTTAGTAAAACCTCTACAGGTTCAAACCAGCCTTTCGGCTGATGACCTAAACAACAACACATGTTAATACACTTTTTGTCTCTTTTGCTCATAAAAATAAAATAATGTTTCAATAAAATTACTTTCTATAATAATAAGTAATTAATTAGAAAAAAAAACTCAAATTCCTATGAAAAAATAGATTAGCAAAATTTGATCAAAAATAATATTATTTATTATTAAATTAAAAAAAGGTAAAGGCAAAAGAAACAGTAGAAGAAAGATAAAAAGATGTGAGTCTGCTCTGTGAATTTATGACATTATTGGTTGGTGAGCGCCTTTTAACATCTTGGTGAGAATTATTCGTAATTATCAAAAAAGGATTGAGTTCCAGATTAAATTTATTGAAAAAGAATAATGTCCGAATTCAGAAAGTATTACGCTATTGCATAGTGTTCACTTTAAGCAAATAAAACAGATTGAAAGGCCTGGATCTGACAAAAGATATATAATGCAAAATGTTTTTAACAATATCCTCTAGGTCAACCTTATTATTAATTATGTTACATAAAAATTGCATACACATCACATTTCGTCTGACTTCAAGGGATTTTATGTTAAAAATTCTTCTCATCGTCTCCGTAGAAAACTCTAAAGGGCATGACATACCATATTTTTGTAATACAGGAGACGCAAAAATGTATTTTAAATTATTTCAATGTCGTCTCCAACGTAACATTAAACTGCTTAATCATAATAAACACGAAGGCCTTTTCTATAATTACAAAGAATAATAGAAATAACAAAGTAATAAGTTTTAGTAGTGTAGTAATCATTCAAAAGCGAGTATATACGAAGTGTGGCTATTAAATAACGAGACTGACGTTATAAAAATTTTTTTTTTTTTTTATACATAATCACTTATTGTCACCTTCAATATACACTTCTTCTCTATCCCTACAACGCTCCATGCAAATTTTCCATCGTTGGAAACAGTGCTGAAAGTCATCTTCTGTCAGCTCCTTCAGGACACCTCCGCTCAAAAATGTTTGAAATGAAGCTCGCAAAAATGTTTGTACTAACTTTTTGTACGCGATTGAAAATTACCCGAACTGTTTCGAAACGATAATAACATGTGATAAAACGTGGTTTTTTACTTACGATCAGGAAACGAAGCGCCAATCCATGCACTGGAAGAGCCAAACTTCACCGAGAGCCAAAAAAAAACTCGAATGAGCAAGTCAAAATTTAAAGCAATGATGATTGTTTTTTTTATATCCATGGGATTGTGTACCTTCACTGGGTTCCTGAAGGTAAAACAATTAATCAATATTACTACCTTGAGGTACTTTCTAACCTACGTCAAAAAGTAGGGAAAAAACGCCCCGAAATTTGGAAGGACAAATCATGGGTTCACCACCAAGACAATGCGCCAGCTCATTCCGTGGTATCTGTTAAGAGGTTCTTAGCCAAGTACAGCATCTCAGTGTTAGAACATCCACCTTATTCACCAGATCTTGCACCATGTGACTTCTACCTGTTTTCTAAGGTGAAACTTACATTTAAAGGGATAAGATTTGAGTCTGTGGAAGCTGTAAAAGAGAAAGCGGCACGTGTCCTGAAGGAGCTGACAGAAGATGACTACCAGCACTATTTCCAACAAAGGAAAATTTGCATGGAGCGTTGTAAGGATAGAAGGTGACAATAAGTGATTATGTTAAAATTAAAATAAATTTTTTTACGTCAGTCTCCTTATTTAATAGCCACACCTCGTACAAACTACTCGATGCGTAAAAACTTAGGTTCAACAAGTTTTGTTTTACATCGGACCGGGAATTGAACCCGGGACCCCTGAATATGTTTATGCCATTCTCATTAATATTTATATTAATTTCATATCAATCGTTAAATATATTTTTAAGTTTATCACAAATAATAGTGATTAATGTAGTGTTAATTAACATTATCTCATTACGATTTTCCAACATGTGCAGCGAAGCGCACGGTCCCTCTAATTGAAGATAAACTACACCTTGATTTTGCACTTAAATTTGTTAAAATCTGCTTTCCTCGATTACTGTTTTTTTAAAAAATACACCTTACACTATGGTGGTTTCTATAAGATATATCGAGTATCCTCGATCATACATAATCCTATAAAATGTCCACCTTCAAGTCTTAGAATTGTAAAAATAAAATGGTTTCAATAATTTAAAAATCTGGTGTGAAACACTCACACAACTTTCTCTTGCCAATGCAAATAATTAACAATATAACTTAACATTAGTAACAAAATATTAGAAATAAACAAACAAACTAACCTCAAAAAAACATTATTTAATCATGAGTGAATAATGCAAAATGAAAATCATCCTCAGTTTAGCTCGTAAAATTACTCTCACGCTAAACTAGGCTCTATAGAGAAAAATGCTCTGAATAAAAATTGTAGATCGTTTAATTTTCTATAAATTTGATTTTATAAACTTTTGTCGTAAAACGCATACTACGGCTGAAATCTTAAAAAAATCTATTATTTTACAGATTTTAATGAAAAAAAATAAACAGAAAATTACTAATTACCGCTAGACTAAGCGTTATATAAAATATGTTTGAAATAAATGTTTTAGGATTTTAAATTTTCTACAACTTTTATTATATGCATTTTTACACTAAAATGCATATTAAAGCCGCAATCTCAAAAAAAAAAAACAATTTTCTTACGAGAAAACAGCCTTTTCAAGAATTTTATCAAAATGGCGCCTATCCTATCGTAGAGCAAAAAAAATTTAGTTAATGAGGCGATTTTTAAAAAAAAAATCGTAGGAGCCGTTTTTTAGAAAATCGCAAAAAATGACACGAATAAACTACGACCTACTTCCAGTTGACCGATTTTGATAAAAATGTTCGTGTCAAAATTCAAGTTTCAAAATTCAAGTTCGTACTATGTTCCGTTCTTCAGATATTCTGTTCACACACACACACACACACACACACACACACACACACACACACACACATCCGGTGAAAACTCGATTTCAAAAAATTGACATGAAAACAATACTCTCCTTCCTATGTATTCATATAGGCTAGAGAAAGTAAAAAAATTCGTTCCTTTTTTGGATCGAAGTCTCAAATGGTCTGTCGTTATACTTGGTAGGCCGAAGATATAAAAGATGGTTTATAGAGCAAGGTTTTAATAATAAATTTTCATTTCAGACGGCTGGATCATTCAGTAATCAGGTAAGTTTTTTTGTACCTTGTATTGTACTAAGAAAACTGTATAAACTATTTTATTACTTGGAAAACTTGGGAAATCTTTCTTTAGAAAATTAACTGATAGAATTTTATGATACTGAGACAAAATCTGCAAAAAATAAAGACATTTTATTTTAAAGCGTAGACAGCCTTTATTAGCTATATGTTTATATCAGAACACAAAGGAACATTTTTAAAGGAAAATTTTCATAATTTTATTACCACCACACCTCTTTAGTAGAGGGAAAGTGAAAATTCAGTGCTTCACAAAAATAATCATATCTAAGTTTATATTTTTCTAATTAACTTGATTCACTGATTGTAAAAAAGTACACTGTTACAAAAAATAAATAACTTAATTCAAAAACAGAGAAAGAGAAAACAATATACGGTGGCAACAGTATTGAGTATAAAATACACTTCTAAGAATTTTTTCAAAAACTTATTTTACTTTTTCAACTTGCAATTAAATTTTTCTGTTGAGTTATTCTACTCGAATATCAATACGAACTTTACACGAGTAAAATATGATTAATCAGTGAAAAAGAAAACATTTAATCATAGAGTGGTGCGATATCTTGGCTTGTGGCTAGACAGACGACTAACTTGGACGCATCACCTGCATACAAAACGTTTATATGAAATATTTTAAATGGAAAATTTTCAGAAAACGATCAAATAATAATTGGATTGTTTAAAAAAGCATTAGAATTAAGTGTCATCATTTTTGAAATGGAAGAAATTTTATTTTGTCTTAGAAATGTGATTTTCTTATCATTAGAAAGCACGTTTTTCAGATTGTATAGATTATTAAAATCTGAAAATAGATTATATTTCCATTTTTTCACGTTATACTCCCCTTAAACGATTAATTCTCTTTACGACCAGCGACTGCCATACCATTACATTTTAATTTAGTTGCTTAAGTGGAGTAATTTAAGTTTAAAAATTTATTGAGAAAACATATTTTGTGAAAATTTTGGTATACATTAGAAGAGACGAGCTTATGTCAAGTTTATGACAGCAAATATTTGTTCTTAAGGATATGGTGTCATTCAGAATTACGTTTGTGAATTTATTAGCTCGAGCAAGTTGGTAACATTTAATATTACATACGGAACTTATACTGGTTAATGAAATGAACAAGAAGCAGTACAATTCCCGTACCTTAAATTAAATTATTGCCCATAACAGACAGGCGGAGTGTTTAATTGATTGCATTCGATCTGCTAGTTTCAGGGCTACAAAAAATAGTTCTGTTTCTTATCACATGATCAGCCAATTATATGACTGAAGCATTTAAGATTAGAAGAGGTAGAGGTGTAATAGAAACTACTCAGAGTTATCTCCTCTGAAAGTAATGAATTTCATTATACCAGTGTATTTCATATAATGAATTAATATAATAATTTCACTAACCTTCTTTTTAAACTGCGTCACCTTTATTTTATTCCTACTTACACGTGTTTCGGTGGATCCACCATCATCATTGTACCAGTGGTTCCCAACCCGCAGTGGTCTGCGGACCACTCAGCCTGAAAGTGAACTACCACGGACCACCCATTACATTATTGCATATATCTTATCAGTTGTAACCAAATTAAAAGGTGATTAAATAAAACAAATTTTCAGAAACAAACTATTTTTATTAATTAAGAAACTATTATTACGAACATATAATTGTTATTATCAAAAAGTAGGGTACATTGTACATCACAAAAAGTAAAAATATTTTAATTATAAATTGTCTTTTAATAAAATAAGGAATACAGAATTTAGTTAGTCGAAAAAAACAATAAAAATTAAAAAATGAATTAAAAATGAAATGAAAATTTCAATGCGACTTTTGTGCACGAATCTTTCTGACTAGCTGAGGAATTCTAGGTTTTAGGCTCTTGCTAAGAACTACTCTCAAATCACTGCTTACACTTAGTCGATTTCTTTGTTTGTTTTTAATTAACAAGAAACTAGAGAACCCCTGCTTACACAAATAACTGGTTGAAAAAAATCATAAGATACCGCAAAGCTACTTGCCGAATCTTGGGGAAGCCCAGGGCTTTCTTACACCACAACTCTTCTAAATTTACTTAATCTGAATCTTCAATGTATTTACTTAATCTTGTTCAATGAAAATCGTAACTTTGATTTAATCACGGGAAAATATTACTTTTTTAAGTAGTCACCGGACTCTCACGGACCACCCCAAAGGCTCTCAGGGACCACCTTTGGTCCGTGGACCACCGGTTGGGAAACACTGCATTATACAGTCAGACCCTGTGGTGAATGAAGTGAAGGTGTCATTTGCTGGGTGGAAAGTAGGTGCTTTTCGGAGGGCCTGGCATGCTGACAAGCATACCTTTCCACTCAGTGAGGAAGGCATGGGAAACCACCTCATTCCTCATTTTACCCATAGAACTCTATCTAATGGAATGCTGAGCCCAGTGCAGTGCGAGCGAGCCGGCCTCTGTCAGTACCCCCCACCATTAGTCAGTGGTGCGTCGGCCCAGCTTCGTTTACACTAGCGTCGCTGACGTTTTTTTTTACGTTTGTTTGTCTTTTAATACGAATTCTTAATTTGTATTGTTGAAATTAATATTTACGACTAAAAAGGGTACTTTTTAAATGATTAAATGATTTTTCTTCATTTCGGTGGCTCTGTTATCAAGTGGGGTGGAAATTGAAATAATGTAGGCAATGTATCCTTTTTCTTTTCCGCAAAGCACCTGTTTCAAATGCACTTTCTTCAGTGTTCACAAAGGCTAGAAGTGCTCGAAGAATTGAATTTTTTTTTGTTGCTATAATCCATCGTAGACGAAGTTCCCGGTTCTTGGGAAACCTTAAAAAAATAGTAGGGTTAGCATAACGAGACTTCTTTTAAATATGTGTATTATTATTATTTCACAGAATAAATATATAATTTACTAACTATATGATATATAACAAGCAGCCAAAACAAAACAAATTATGTATAACACTCACCTGAGTGTTATACATAATTTGTTTTGTTTTGGCAGTTCATTATATCATATATGTAGTGTATGCAAACAAAGGAAAAATAATGTTTAATAAAATAATTTACTAAATAAACCTATTTCTTTGGGCTCAATCAATTCAGTCATAAAGAAAATTTAGGATTAAATGATAAAAATAACATAGTTCAGGTAATTACTGATATGAAGCGTGTACTAACAATTGTTCTATATATTATAAGAAAATCGTTAAATACTCATTTAGGATAAATTTTCGAAATGTTAAGTAAACGTTTACGTATGAAATTAAATAATGATTTCTTAATTTGAAAGTATTACTGGATTTTTGCATTAGTTTTAACAAATATATCAATTTCAATAATATGAAAATAAATAATTTTTATTGAACTTACTTGTGAGCGGATAAACCCGATTTCTTATCTTTGTAATTCTTGCAGTTGTAGGCTACACAATATGTAGGCATTTTTTTTTAATGCCAACACAAACTTATACTATTATAGAAACTCGTATAATAATGTTAATTTTTTGAGCGAACACAATCGACGACCAAATGATTGGCACCACAGGCATAGACTGTTGGTGAGATCAAGTGCCCGCTGTTTACACTGACTATTGGTGGGGTGCGCCGAATAGAGCCGGTTCGTTTCTTGCCACCCAGCGCCACATCAATCAGCGTTCCAGTAATAGAGTTCTATGATTTTACCTCCTCTAGAGGTTCAAACCAGCCTTTCAGTTGATGACCTAAACAACAACAAATTAAATTACCCAAAATCAAAGTAAAATAATTGTAGCTACATAGCTAACAAAAACCTTTTGCATGTTGCTTGAGGAAACCTTAATTTTTCAAATTCCTTCATTATCTGATCAATAGTTTCCTGCTGAAGAATAAAGTACACACCTGAAAAGTGTCTGATCTAAGAGATAAAGTGCTAAAAAATGGAAAATTATCCAACAGTTAAATAAAACAAATTTTCTTTTTTCAGGAATTTCCATGGGCTTGCAGTGTAAGTCTCACTAAACACTACGTTAATTCAGTTTTTATATGTACAAATTTATAGTAAATATTTAATTATCATAGTCAGTAGAAAAAAATCTGGTGTGAAACACTCAACAACTTTCTCTTGCCAAGGCAAAAATGAACAATATAGCATAACATTAAAAATAAACAAAAAACTAACCTCAAAAAACATAACCTTATTTTAATCATGAGTGAATGGTGCAAAAAGAAAATCAACCTCAGTTTGGCTTAATAATACAGAAAATCGTTCTTTCACGCTAAACTAAACTCTGTAGAATTTAAAAATGCCGGCCGCATTGGCGTAGTTGTTAACGTGCTCGCATCTCATCATGCGGCTTGGGATCGAATCCCATTCAGACACGGCATATTTTCATACGTTACAAAAACTCATTTCATCCTTCACCGTCTGCATTAGCAGTAATTGTAGAACAGTCAGACGTTAAAAAAAATCTGTAGAGAATACTCCATCTCCTGTAAAAATTTCTTTCTGTAAATTCATTCCTCCTTCCTGTAAATCTCAAAATCTCCTAAATACGAGGTACGTTCGTAAAGTAAGTTCCGTTTTGAAATAAAAAAAGAACAAGTACAGATAACAACAATGAAATTTATTTAAAAAAATCTACAACTCAAACTATTTTTCGACAAAACTCTTGTGATTTTCCCGGCATTTGTCATAGCGTGGTACAAGCTTTTGTATACCCTCTTCATAGAATGCTGCCGCCTGTGTATTCAACCAAGAGGTAACATGTTCTTTCAGCTCTTCATCACTGTTCAACCGCTGACAGCCAAGGAAAGACTTCAGATGCAGAAATAATGTAAGTCGCTAGGAGTGAGGTCAGGGCTGTACGGAGGATGGTAAAACAAGTCCCAACCAAAGTCCTGAAGGAGTCTTTTTGTCTCATTCGCAGTGTGTGGTCGGGCATTGTCATGAATGAAAACCACGCCTTTCATGAGCATTCCTCGGCGCTTGTTCTGTATTGCGTGGCGCAGTTTCTTGAAAGTCTCGCAGTAAACTTCTTTGTTGATTGTTTGACCTCGCAGCAAAAAATCAATCAGTAAAATTCCTTTTCTGTCCCAAAACACTGTACACATGACTTTCTAGTTATTTTAATTGACTTTTAAGGAGAGTACTATACCTAGAAAATCGAAAAAATCGATTTTTCTAATTTTGGCGCCATTGCCTTCTGTATCCTTTTTTGCGTAATTACATATAAAAATTATAACCGTACGATTGAAATTACGGAAGCTATCCAGATTTTTGTTAAGTAAGTTTTGACCAGAATTTTTTTTAATTGAGTTAATCTGTGGAAACAATTAAGAGTTACGATATTCAAAGATCACAGAAAGCTGAGAAGGCAATGGAAAGTGTGTCAAAAGAAGCAAGACAAGGGAAATAAAGAAAATTATTTGAGGAAAAAGTCTGGTGAGGATCAATGGTGCAGGCTGATAAAGTTTTTAACAAACTAGTCTTTAGTCTAGCGTAGTAGCTGTAATAGAGTAGTATACAGTTAGAAAGAGAGGGAATGATCATTAAGTGAGAAGGGGACAACACTTGCCCCATTGAAACTATCCCTACTCTACCTACTCGCCCTCCCCTTACAAGCTTCTTCCTAAAACAAATGTACGGTACTGTATATTATAATATCATCAAATATATTACAGTCAAGATACTTTTTTTATCTGTTAACAGTCGCAATATTCATTTCCAAATTATATGAACAGAGTTCTGTCATCTCAAACAGTCACGAGTGTTTCTCAAACGTCACAGATGGGTATGGGAGGAATGGGAGGAATGGGTATGATGGGAGCGATGCCCATGGGAGGAGGATCCACACAGTCGTACAGTAGCACCACCAGCAGTAACAGTTTCCAGGTACAAAATTAACTCATTATTATATTAAGTTCATACTAAACTTTTTGAAATGAAAAACAGATTACTGGCTACAAACATTGACCTACAGATTAGGAAAAATTTCTTAAAACACTATATTTGGAGTGTAGCATTATACGGGAGTGAAACGTGGGTGATAGGGGCTGTAGAAAGGAAGAAGCTTTTGAAATGTGGTATTATAAGAAAATGTTAAAGATTAGGTGGGTGGACAAAATATTGACTTACAGATTAGGAAAAATTTTTTAAAACACTATGTTTGGAGTGTAGTATTGTACAGGAGTGAAACGTGGGTGATAGTGGCTGTAGAAAGGAAGAAGCTTTTGAAATGTGGTATTATAGGAAAATGTTAAAGATTAGGTGGGTGGACAAAACATTGACTAAAAGATTAGGAAACATTTCTTAAAACACTACGTTTGGAGTGTAGCATTATACGGGAGTGAAACATGGGTGATAGGGGCTGTAGAAAGCAAGAGGATAGAAGGTTTTGAAATGTGATGTAATAGGGAAATATTAAAGATTAGGTGGGTGGACAAGATAAGTAATTTAGAGGTTCTTAGGCGAGTGAATGAAAGAAGAAGTATATCGAAGCATCTTACCAAAAGAAGGGATAGGCTAGTGGGGCATATCCTAAGACATCCAGGTATTAGTCTATCAATAATGGACGGTAACAATCCGGGAGTGAATTGTAGGGGGAGACAAAGGTTATAATATATAAAGCAAATTACAAGAGACGTAGGGTGTTACAGGTATGTAGATATGAAACGACTGGTGCAAGATAGAACAGCTTGGAGAACTGCATCAAATTAGTCGAGAGACTGATGACAAAAAAATTAAACTTTAACATTAACGACATTCTGAGTTTAAGAAATATACCGGTTATCCTACAAAGAGGTTGCTATTTTTGAATTTATATGCCGGACGTATCACACACTTTATTGACTGGAATCTTTACAGTTATAAAATAAATAGTTACGTAAACAAGTACCCTTGAAATTCATTTGCTTATATTTAATCAAACCGAAATGGCGGAAAGTAATTTTATCTGCTTAACCATTTCAAACTGGTGATTTGTTACAATGAATTGTGAATTAATGTGAATTGGTGAATTGTTACCTACTTAAGTAATAACATGAAAGAAATATGAAAGTAATAGTAATGAACACAATTTGTTTCATTAACCTTTATTCGAACTGATGTCCATCAACAGCTATGCACTGATATCAACGAAACAAAAATGAGTCATAAGCGTTTTTGAAAACTTGACGAGGTATCAACAGTATCAGCAGAAATAAGCCAATTCCAGAGGATATGCGGAACTACAAGGAGAACTTTGGGTAATAAAGCGAGAATGGTTACAAAACTTAAGTTCTACAAAGTTATGGCAGCTCCAGTTATTCTGTACGGAAGTGAGGAGTGGACATTAACAAAAACCCAAGAGTGGAGAATCCAGACAGCAGATATGAGATTTCTTCGAAAAACTAAGGGCTGTACACGCTTGGACAGAATAAGGAATGAGGAAATCAGGTCAGAATTATGTATTTACAACTTGAACGAAAAGATAAAGGATTATCGCCAAAGTTGGAGACAGCACATGGCAAGGATGTTGGATCACAGGATACCTAAGGAGGCAAACTGCTATGCTCCCAAAGGGAAAAGGGATGCGGTAGACGTAGGAGAAGATGGAGATATATGATGTAGTTTGTGAGTTCGTAACAGGCTGCAGCCTAATCCTTGGTTGGAAGATCAACAGTCTCATTTTTGATATTATTTTATTATTCCGCCATTTTGTTGTGATTAAATATAAGCAAATGAAACTCGAGGGTACTTATTTTACGTATCTATTTATTATAACTAAATTTTCCAATCTGTAGAGTGTGCGATACGTCCGGCATACTAATTCAAAAATAGCAACCTCTTCTTGGGATACCCGGTATACCACCCACATACCCGACTTAAAATATAATTTCTACGGTCTTACCATAAATCTTCTCATCCAATCACTCAGAAACTAAACAATAACAAATTCCTACTTTATCCTATATGAACTGAGTTCGGTTCAAGTGAAACATAATATAACGTAATTATGTATTCACACATTCAAGAACAGAGCTTTTATGGCTTATTTCAGGTTGTCTGTAATAAAACTATATCATTAACAAAACATTCCACATAACCTAAACATTGAAACAGTAGGCCTACACGAAACCTTAACCATACTACACACACGATTTTTCAGAAAATTACATTGTTATTGTTTAGCTCATCAGCCAAAAGGCTAAAAACTCTAGAGGCTTTACTGAGTAAAACGAGGAGTGAGATGTTTTAACATTTTCTTTCTCGCTGAGTGGAAAAGTAGGTTATGCTTATCAGCATGCCAAGCCCTCAGAAAAGTATCTACTTTCCATCCTACAAATGACACCTTCACTTCATTCACCACAGGGTTTGGATATAAAATGAAATTCATTAGCCTCGGAGAATATAACTCTGACTAGTATCTTTTACACATCTTCTGTTCTTAAATGCTAAGAAACAAAACAATTTTTATGGCCTTGCAACTAACAGATCGAGTGTAAATAATTTAACACTCCATCTGTCTGTTATGGGCAAAAACTAAATTATCAAACAAATCCACAAACTCAGTCTGCTTCTCACCTTGAAAAAATATTAAGATCTTTTGTGAATCGTTTTTAGAGGTTCCCGCTTGGTAACTTCCTTGCACAAATGACATGACAATAATATATATAGTAAAACTTTGAAATGATAATTACTGGTTTTGTTAAAACGTTACACAGGTGTAGTTTTTTAATCAAATCAAGCATTCAATCGTCTGGCATTCCCAACAAATTAATATAAAACTCTTGCCTGTATATTTGAATGGTGATTTAGCCCTTAAAGCGTTAAGTTTATGCCTAATGTCTTCATTTCTTTCGTATGCCAGCAATCAATACTTTGGTAAAGATCGTGACAATATCATTTCAACAGCCTCTATGTAGGATATATAGTGTTATTCGAAATAGCCTTCTGCATTTAACCTTCCAGCGGTTTCCTCAGAATATATAAAGAGCTAAACCTGTGAAACTTTTCCAATTTGATAACTTTTTTTAAATACTATGACATTATTTATTCCGGGTTCTTTCAGGATCTGGTTATTTTATGTAGCAACACCTCTTTTCAAATTAATAGCAAAACTTTATTCACAAATTAACCACTTAAATGAATTTGTTACAGTCCTAAAAACTAAACATTAACTGAAATACCTAATAGCATAATAAATTTAATACAAAATGTTTTCAAAACGTAAAATTTAAACGAGATTTAGCTAGAAAGAAAAATGGAAATTTACAATCATATAAATAATTAATCACTACTTACAAACCTATAACAATTGTAGGCTAACTATCCGACTCGAAGAAACTGTTTCAATACGCAACGTAAAAATCGGGTTTTAAGGTACTTATCTCACAATTGTTTACACAAAACTAACCAAGAAAAAGTTAGCCGCTTGTATAGAAATAATGATAGAAGGATAAAAAAACTCTTAAAGGATAAAAAACAATCCAAAAAAAAAAATAATAATAATAATATTCAGCTCTACACTAGGAAAACAAAACTAGTGGTGCCAGGGATATCAGTTAATTACATTGTGAAAACGCTGAACGTCACAAACACAAAGGCGCCGCAAAATCAAAACATAACTGTCCAGCTTGCATATATGTCACAATACTTTATTTTTCCACACACAATCTTTTCACCTCGAGTCAATTTATTAGCTAAAAATATTTCTTACATCAACATTTGTAACTTTGCGGTGAACAAAACAGAACTTAACAAAATTCTCATTAATTCGTTAAAACTATTTTCAAATTCATTAACTTTCATAACATACAATTTTTTAATGGAAATCAATCTAATTACAAACTAATTTTAGAGGTTTAGTTGACAAATAAATCATTAATATATGTACATTTATATATAATTTACATTAACTAACAAAGTAATAATACAATTTTTTGTCTATTTCTTTCTCTCCAGGGTGGATACCCCTCACCATATGGAGGAGTGTATTAGTAACCCACTACCATGATGTTAAATTATGTTATGGACACAACAAAACATTTATAAAATTATGTACATTTCAAATACATAAAGACGTAAAATAAATACAGATTAAAAATGATTACAGTATTTTTTTATTTTAATATTCCTTTCTTTTCTAATTTTATTTCTAATATTTTTGAAGTTCTCAAAGAAAAGGTAGTGTAAGTGATACATCCAACCTACCGCATTAATTTATTTGTACATGGAAATTTTCTTATTGATATATGTAATAAATCACCACAATATAAATTTACAAAAACTATTTTTTTTTAAAAACAAATTACATTTTAGGTTTATTTTAACTTCTATCGTGTTTATAATCATCCATCAACAACATTGAATCTTATGACAAAACAATATCGCAAATAAACTGTTAAAATCAATAAAATATAAAAATTCTTTGATTTTATTTAATTCTCGTAGTTTAATTTTGCAGTTATTAAAAAAAAGTTACTTTTGTAGGAGTAGGTACAGCAAAAACCTTCCCGATCGCTGTAAATGTGTTTTATGAAATATTATATTATATAAATCAAATGTTGTTTAGGTCAACAGCTATCAGCCGAAAATCTGGTTTGAACCTTTAGAGGCTTTACTAAGTGAAACGAGAAGTAAGGTGGTTTACCATTTGCCCATAACAGGCAGGTGGAGTGTTAACTTATTTTCGTTCGATCTGCTAGTTCCAGGACTACAAAAAGTAGTTCTGCTTTTTATCACATGATCAGCCAATTATTGACTGAAGTATTTAAGAACAGAAGAGGTAGAGATGTAAAAGACATTATTATCCGTTTTAAAACTATTAAGACTCGAGTCTGAAAGAAAGTGTTCGAAAAACGGCTAATCTGGTAATAATGTACTCTAAATCAAAATTTAGTTTGTTTAAATCTATGTTGATTAGATGAAAGGCCAAATTTTTTGAAACGATTTTGAGTTGTATTATTGCGGTTTGAACAAAAAAAGTGCCCGTTTTTTACCCTAATTTCTGGAAACCCTAATGTAAAGTTGTGTAAAATTAGAACGGGCGGTCCGATTCTCGCTAAATTTCAGGAGAATGTATAACAGTTCCTTCTAAAGGGCTCTGAAAAATCCCAAATTTTAGTATAATAGACTTGATGAAACTAGGTATGAAGTTTGGTTACGCTGCGTGACGTTTGAACCTTTCCATGTCGGTAGAACGAATATTTTCACCCGCTCCAAGTTAATTTTTTTTATAAACAAATCCACATTAAAAAAAATTTCTCCAACGTCTACCATCAAATTTTTATTTTAATAATTTTCACAATTTGAGTACACTTCAAATAACGAAAATAATGATATAGTTTGCAAGTTGTTCGGATTTTGGGTTTCAAAGAAAAACATACTTTGGAAAATTAACAACAGCTTCTTAAAAAATTGAGTTTTAAATTTGGGATTTTGCAGAGCCCTTTAGAAGGAACTGTTATACATTCTCCTGAAATTTGGCGAGAATCAGAACGCCCAGTTTGATTTTACACGACTTCAAAGTAGGGGTTCCGGAAATTAGACTAAAAAACGGGTACTTTTTTTGTTCAAATCGCAATAACATAACTCAAAACCGTTTCAAAAAATTTGGCCTTTCGTCTAATCAACTTAGATTTAAACAAGCTAAATTTTGATGTAAATTACGTTAATATCAGCTTAGCCGTTTTCCGACAACTTTTTTTCGGACTCGAGTTTTTATAGTTTTGAAATGGATAATAGTCAAAGTTATCTATTCTGAGAGTTATGAATTTCATTATACAGGCAGACAAGGCTGTGTCAATGAGGAAGGCAAGTATAAACCGACTCACGCCTCGTTTTACTTAGAGGGTCAAACCAGTCTATCGTCTGATGACCTAAACAACAAATAATCATGTATACGAGTTCTCATCTTATTTATAAGAATTCTATAGTTATGATTGGAAAATATGAGCCGTGGAAAACAGAATGAAATGACCCAACCACTTGATTTTGGCAACATGGAATGTGCGGACAGTGATGAAACCAGACAGGATGAAGAAAATTGTTGATGAGATAGTAAAATATGGTATTAAAGATTGTTAGATTGTATTTTGACAAAAGGTAGTCTAAGATCAGAAAGGTAAGTGATGTGTTGGCCACCCTGAGATAAATGGAAGTACGGAATGAGGCGTACTCTACATTTTCAGGTAATTATGTATGTTAGGCAAAATACTTTTATGTAAAATTTCAATGTCCTTTATCATAACACAAAAAATAGAAACGATTATTGTTTGGCTGACCACAACACTAAATTGTTTCTACAGAAACCTACTAATGCGTTGAGAAAATATTGTACATCAATAAATTACCCCAGTTTTTAAAATGTTGTGGTAATTTGCATTCCTTTAAAAACAATCTGAAAATTACTTTATGGTGAAACTTTTCTATAGTGTAGAAGAATTTATTACTAAACATATTATTTATAGAAATAAAAAAGTGAAATAACTCAAAATAATATTGTGATACTTATCTCTAAAGTCCGTTTCGGGATCCGGATAAATTAAATAATTAACACACTATAGTCTAAAATTCAAGTATTTATTACAACTAAAAATGACAATTAAATTAAGTGTCTAAAATCTACAAGTAAATTACAATAAAATCACTTACAATAAATAACAACTAATTATGTTTAACTAATAACAATAAATAAACTTAACAGATTTATTTAATACTACTTACAAAATTATACAGAATAAACGTTAAACAATACACAGTAACGCTGACCCTCTCCAAACGTAACCGTTAAGCACTTTGCAGTATGCACTTGTCGAACACAGATCAAAGGTTAGGTAAATAAATCGCTGCGCTTATATAGGTGAATCTATGGAAGTCACGAGCAGGAAAGAGATTTACTATACAGGTGATTCACGAAGATATACTGAAACTTTAGGAGCTCAATGTACATGTAAAAATAATGAAAAAAGTTTATATAAACTTGGGTCCGGAAATGCTTCGTTTCCGAGTTACGGCTAGCAAAAGTTTCGCCCGGATTTCAGCTCACCAGGTGAAATGAGGTCTTCCTGGAATTCTGGTAAGGTAGATTAATGGGCGAATTCAATCATTTCTTATGGTTCTTGATCTGATAAATTGAATAAAATAGGTCCCAGAACTGTAAGTTAAATAGTTTTTAAGAAAACCAGTGTCAAATGCAAAAAATGGAGTGAAAAACACATATTTTCATCTTTGGGCAAGAATAATTTTGTTATTTCACCAAGAAGCAGTTAAAATTTTTGAATAAAACATGTAGAAAATTTTATTCTGAACAAACCGGTGTAAATTAAGTACACAGAAAGCGAATTGATGTTTTATTAAATGAATTTTGATTCATAAGAGTACAAAGTAAAATTAACCGAAAAAACTAAGATGAAAAAATGTGTTTTTTCACTCCATTTTTTGTATTCGACACTGGTTTTCTCAAAAACTATTTAACTTACAGTTCTGGGACCTGTTTTTATTCAATTTATCAGGCCAAAAACCATAAGAAATGATTGAATTCGCCCCTTAATCTACCTTACCAGAATATCAGGAAGACCTCATTTCACCTGGTGAGCTGAAATCCGGGCGAAATCTTTCACTAGCCGTAACTCGGTAACGAAGCATTTCCGGACCCGTGTTTATATAAAATTTTTTCATTATTTTTACATGTGCAATGAGCTCCCAAAGTTTTTGAATATCTTCGTGAATCACTCTGTATAATAACAAAAATATAAGTACAAAATGTAAACAACTCATAAAAACTAAATAGAATGTTAACAAAAAGAGCCAATTTATCTGAATAGACGCCCGACTCCTTTAGGTAGCCGTACAACAATAGGCTGACCTATACTATACAGAACCATTTGTGCGTTATATTTCTATTTATTAGAAACCCTATTAATTAATTTTTACATAAACACCCTTTAAATCTCGATGCTTCTCGAGAATTCTGGAACACTCTTTCCTTTTAGGTATTGTCACATTATTAATAAACACCCAAAAAATTGAAGCAAATGCTAAGAAATCTGTGTACTATTGTGTAAATATTAGATGACATTTATTGTAGTAAGTAAGCCTATAGTAGTACAGTTGCAATAACACGTATTTATTTAGTTGTTGTGTATTAAATTATAACTTCTTGACCTGTTGTATACTTCTGCGGGAGTCTCCTGGATGCATTAACAAAAAATAAATATATATATATATATAGGGTAATTAAATGTTTTCATTCTATTGTTAGGAATCTTTTAATTATATGATCCAGAAAGTAAACTCTATTAAAGATATTGTCGCCGATCGGGGCCGACGACGTGGTGAAACCTTGCTTGTGAGTAGGGTGGCCCTGAAAGGTGCCGAGTGTGTTTTGCGGTTGGCCCTGAAAAGGTTTGTTGTTGGTGGTCGGAAGTGGCCAGCCGGCGTGTTGGATGCGGAACTCGAAGAGTGACGTCTCGGCTACCAGATTCAGGCCTAGCCTTCCTTCAGCGGCAGTTGGTTCCCCACTGCAGCGTGAGAGTTGTGGCCGCCAGAGCTCCGCAGGGTCGGGTCGGCGTAGGCCGTCGGCTGATAACGTGGCCGAGGCGATTCTCTCAGGGTCAGCGAAGAATGCGAGGAATGCGCGTTCGCCGCCGGTAGCGTAGTCTCGGCTGGGCTCTTCTTTCTTCCTCATCTCAGATTGTAAGCTGGATGGCGAATGTAACTCGCGGTTCAGTACGGCTGCTTAAATACCCTTCCGGTAAGTCCACTTCATATTGGAGGGGGGGCACTGCTGGCTGCTCTCCTCGTGGCAGCCAGGTTCCGGGACCGTTTGCAGAAGCTGATAATTGTGAGGCGTCGGCGACAATACATACTATTGTTAAATTAGAATTACATAAAAAAATACGATATTTTTCGTTTGACTTCTATTCTTATCAAATTCATTTTTATTTCAAACCTGAATCATTTTTATTATAGCGATTCCACTTAAACATGGAATTATGAAGTGAATACAATAAGTTGTGTCAATCTTCAATGAATATAAAACATAAAAAACATAAAATTTCATGATCGGCTTGTTTAAAACCTTGAGTTTTTGTTCGTGTAAATTACGAAACACGGGTATGTATTAAGCATTTTTCAGCTATTTGCAAACAAAATAGTACCCTTTTTTGTGCATTTTTTCACTTAGTCCATGTTTCAGAACATGTAGCACTATTAATTTGAAGAGGAAAAATATTGCGCCTTAGAGAAGTGTTTCTGTATGTTTTATAATTAATATATAAGTCGGAAAGAATACTCTTTAAAACCACGGATATTTTAAAAAATCCGTTCGGTAGAACTCTGTATTTAGGAGTTAATAGAATTCCCGTTTAAAATATTTTGGAAGCGATTTTGTGTTTTAAATCGATAAGATAAGAAATAGATGTGTCGTTTGTCCTGTGCAAAAATACGGATTTTTGGATTAACTAAATAACATCAAAATTTAACTTACCTTATGCCAATACAGAAATACAATATTTCTTCAAAAACGGGTTTATGGATTTGGATTAAACTTCCTGTAATTTTTCGAGCTCATTATCTTTGAATATTAGCAACTATGATCTATTTTGGATTAATTTAGAATGTTTTAACGTCAGAAATTCATATTATGACCATCGCCTAGCAGTAAACCCTATTACAAAGTGTGCAACTGAGATTGTCATAATTATTACGACTTTTTAATAAATTATATCGGGAGTCAAAACTACAGATGCTGAGGACGTGTTGAAAGTTAGTAAAAAGAGGAGGAATACATTTCTAATCAGTTTAATGGAATATATTCTCCAAGGACTTTAAATATTTTGTTAACTATAATATTACATATGATAATGAACAGCCAAAACAAAACAAATTAAATATAAAACTCACCTCAGAGTATTAAATTCATTCAAGATCTTTCTTCTCCCTCGGAGACATCATCAGGAATTCAAAACACACACGAATCACATAAAACATAAAATCTTTCGTCTCCGAGGGAGACGAAAGATCTTAAATGAATGTAATACTTCGAGATGAGTTTTATATTAAATTTTTTTTGTTTTGGCTGTTCATTATCATATGTAGTGGTGCAAACAAAGGAAAATAATGTTTAATAAAATAACTATAATATCATGTAAATATTTTGTTATTGGCTTGAATTATTTTCCCAATAAATTCAATTAATTTGTTATAAATGCAAATACTGTATTATCACTTTCGTGGCGTAGTGATTAGAGTGCTAGCATATAAAGTGGAAGTCGATTTTCGACTAGGGGCTGGAAATTACAAGTCAAAACCCACAATTTTATAATTCATTGTCGTCATTAATGATCAAGATAATTATGTGACTGAGCATTAGTAGTCGTCATCATCATCATCATCATCAAGATCATCATCATCATCATCATCAGGAATCAAAGTTCTTCTACAACGAATCTATCACGATCTGTCAACATCTTGCATAACAACTATATACTACTACTGAACTGCTATCAAAGGAAACCTATAGGATCTTGTCCTGCTCATATGTTTACACCACAGTTTCCTGTAACCTCTATGATCAGATGACCTCTGTGTTCTTCAAATATATGATAAGAACTCTCAGTTCCTATTTTATGCTGACATTTAAAATCTTATCTAGAAATTTTCAAGAATTATATTTGAACTACCTGGATTTTGTTATCTTTTAAATTTGAATTGATCTATATTAAGAGGCATGTTAATAAGGTGAAAATGTGAAAAATGTATTTTTATTAGCTTTGTTTATCAGGATCCATTGGTAATTTAGCAGATATTTTTGAACCAGGAAATTCCTGCTCACACTAGATGCTTATCTATGCCATGGATTTCGTCTTGTTGAAAGATACGTTTGAATTATACCTTCCAGATAATCAATTTATAATAATAATAATAATAATAATAATAATAATGAAACAACTATCAGCAAATTTTCCTCACTTTCTTGCACAATCGTGTCATCTCCATATTATCATAACCAATCACATATCAAACCATCAAGGTGCAGAATGTAAAATATAAATAAAATTGATTAACAGGCCAAAAGAAAATCTGGAAGATTAAATGTTAATTATGATTTTAGGATTCAAGACCAAATTTTAGTGACACCAGGAACATTGAAAACTCATTACAAATGTTTGAAGAAAAATAAAATTCAATTCCTGCCTTGTCTTTTTCTTCTTCACTTCACGGATTAGGCAGTAATGCCTGTTCTGGAAACCACCTTTTTCTCGGAGGACCAACACCTTTTCGACCATTTGTCTTATAATTCATTGTCAATCTAGACAAACAGCTTCATTTCATATTACTACTCTAGTTCATTGTGTACTCATTCATCTTCTTCTCCAGGTTAAATATTTGCAACTCTTGCCTTAGAACGTCACTTCTGATTTGTTCTGAAAAGTGCCCTTCACTGCCCAAATAAATTTCATTTTTACAGCTCCGACTTACCTTCGTTCTCTGTTTCAAAGCACCCATGCCTCGCTTTCATACATTATACTCCTGCATTGTAATCTATTAATTTTCAGTGTCCTGGAAGAAGGAACAAATATCATCAATGTGGAAACTGTCGGAGGCCAATGTATCGAGATCATTATTCATCAGAAGGAAGAGGAAGAAGATGGCAGGGAGGATACAACTCACCACGTAAGGCAAGTCATCATATTGTCATGGTCAGGCAATCAGAACTAACTTACTCAAGAACCAACGACCAAATACATTTCTCAACATTTTTCGATAAGTGCTTTGTATATTTAAAATAAACTTGTACAACTGAAGTTGTAATCTAACGAGTCAATGGTATGAAACAATGTCAATGTCAATTATTGCATCCTATTATTTGGAGCCGGATACAAGCATGAAAGTTCATAAGTGGTTGTATAAAGAAAGCAGTAATATTAAAAGTATTATTACCTCTATTCATGAGATTGGACAGATTTAGAAGTGAGTTTGTCAGGGCTAGAGCTGGAGTTGATGTCAGTATTGTGAAAATAATGGAGTTTTAAAGATTGAAATGGTATGGGCGCACGACGAGGATACCTGAAGGTAGATGTTCCCGAAATGTATGAAAGTGGATGCTGGAAAAGTAGAGGGAGACTAAAGTTATCCTGGTGGGAGAATATTTGACGATTGATGATGTTTAGAGACTTAAGGTAGAATAACGAATGACAGAATAAGATTGAATGGGAATTAGGACGCGAGAAACGCATGAGAAACTAATTAGTTCGGAAAATCTAACTGTCGGTACCCAATGTATCGAAATCATGATTCATCACAAGAAAGACAAAGAAGATGGCAGGGAGGATACAATTTACCACGCAAGGTAATTCTTTATATTGTCATGGCCAGGCAAGCAGAAGTAATTTACTCAAGAACCAACGACCAAATACATCTCTCAACATTTTCTGATAAGTGTTTTTTATATTTTTTAAGTAAACTCGAGCCACAAAAGTTATAATCTAACAAAGTCAGGGATATGAAACAATGTTAATAATTGCATTCCATTATTTGGTGCCGGAATACAAGCATGGAAGTCAAAAGGCGGTTGTGTAAAGAAAGCAGTAATATTAAAAGTATTGCTATGTATGAAGTCACGAGATTGGGCAGATTTAGAAATGAATTTTTCAAGGCTAGACTTTGAGTTCATGTCAGCATTGTGGAAATAATGAAGTTAAAAAAATTGAACTGTGATGGACACATGAAGAGGGTACCTGAAGGTATATATTTTCCTTGGTTATATGAAAGTGGATGCCGGAAAAAAAGAGGGAGATTAAAATTATTCTGGTGGGAGAATGTTCGACGATCGATGACGTTTAGAGATTTGAGGGAGGATGACGACTTACCGGATAAAATTGAATGGAGATTACGATGCGAAAAACGCATAAGGAACTAATTAGTTCAGAAAATTTTACGGTTTCACCGAAAGAAAAGCAAGTGGATTGTAAAATATTAAATTAAAAAAATTATAATAAATAATTTGCTCTAAAATAAGTGAAACCATTTGATAAAATGTTGGTAAATAAATGCTATACGCGTAAGGACAATGAATATTTGTATCAAAAACTGATCAAATATATAAATATATAAACTCTACATTTACTTGCAACTATTTCTATATTATCTATCTATTCTATTCTATCTAATATCTGATTTTGATAGGAATAAGACTTGTAGAAACACAGACATGATGTGTATTCGTAAAAAAATATAGAAAATAAAAATAAAGAGAATATTTTGAAACCATTAAAAACTTTGAAATATTAACTTTTTTTAGAGTGTTTCAGAAGTTGTTTCCTCATCATCAACATCAACAGACGAGGTTGACCTGGAGCCATTAAAAGCACTTCTAAAACCAGTACTAATTGCTGCGAAACCACTAGTATCGCTTCTACTAAATGTTAGTGACTTAAAAATCGTCAGACTTCCCTGAATTAAATCTTGTTTTATATTTTAAATAATTAAGTGATAAATTTATCTCTTTATCTTTCAAAGTTAATATATTAATTCAACCAGCTAAATTTTAAAAATCAACTCTAATATTGCGAACAGTTAGAATATTCCTAATTTGAAGTAGTCGCAAACCGTTCTTCTATTTAATTAATTAGCTACAATAGAAACTGTGTAACCCTTTATTTTTGGGTAGTTTTTACTTTTGGCTTATCGTAATTGTTTTCTTTTCAAACACTAATGTGTGTACGTTGCAATCAGTTAAATTTAGAACAATAACTACCCCATGATCCAATGGAATGAGGATGATATAAATATATGACGTGTAAATGATGTGAATGTCTTGTACAGAATCAAGCCAACCATTGCTGAGAAAGTATCTATATAATAATAACGAGCAGGTTTTTTTCAACACGATTTAAACCATCTAAATCTTCACCAGTTTTCCCCAAAGTGGGCTTAAATAAATCGTTTGTTTGAGTAGATTTGCAGAAAACTAAACAAAATCATATATTTTGATTTATGACCGTAAAATAGGAGGCCTAAAATAAAAATAATAATACGTGAAGTTAAGAAACAGAATTCAGTAAGGCCGGGCGCAAGTTGAGACGCAGGGTGACGTAGTAAGACGCAGTGTAACGCAGGACAGAGTCGACTGCACGCAGGGAGAGCGGAAGTTGAGGCGCAGTTCTGTTGCACTGTTGTCTGTACGTTGTGTTAAGAATGCTTGCGATGAATGCAATATACTCTTATATTAATTCATTACTATGTTCAGAATCGGATTCTAATGAATTAAACGAAGACGAATTAATTGCAAAATTATTTCATAAAAAGCTTCCGAAAAGAAGTTATTTGAGAAAAATAACGAGCCGCGGAGAATTCATCCTAAAGGATGAATTTTCAATTTTGTTTTCAAATAGTCCTGATTTGAGGTTTCACACAAAACTGGTTTTTCTCGAACTGCCTCGATAATTTTGTTCTTCATTGTACAAACTCGAGCCTTCAAAACTACAACTTTCAAAAAAACAAACACGAGCTGAGGTGTCACTAGTGAAAACTGCGGCAGGGGCGCAAACCTTCGCAGGGTGAAGTGACGCAGGAACTGCGCCACCTCAGCCTGCGTGTCAACATGCGCTGTAATATCAATTTTAGGGATTCACAGAAACTGCTGGTGAGTCACCTCACCTCACCTCACGGAGCTGCTCACGTTTTAACTTGCGCTCAGGCTGAGCGACGCGTCTGTTTACGGAATGCAGCACTACCCTACGCATATCTCTCTCTTTTTCTATCTATCCCTCCCACATCTCGCACAGCTATTTCAGGTTGGAGGGGGCAAGTTCAACGAGCTACAGTATACCAATGCATTGGTAATGACACATAGTTTTGAATTTTTCCCACGTGGAAATATTCTTACAGCGTGTACGAAATTTGTACGTCTTTAAATTTTGATTTAATAACAATATTCTGAACCCTTGCTATTTCGGTAACCGCTTGATCGTTCAACACGGGTAAACTATCATTTTATTTAGCGTAAACATTTTTGATCAAATATACAGAGTGATTTTTTAGTCCTCTTACCCAATTGTTAATGTCTGGTAATATTTTTCTAAAAAAAATTTATTTTGTGACACTAAGTTGGTAGCCCTACTCAACCAGTATGGATATGGAAGTGTGAGTTGATTCTCCTTGAGCTGTGTAAAATTTTGTGCCATTTCCGGTCGTGCTACGAACAGAATGTCTTTTATCCTAAAACAATCTCTTGTTTAAATCTGGAGGCTGAAGCTCTAGAACTAATCGTATGTGATACGGATACAATTTCAATTTTTTATCAGCTTTCTGAGCACTCGAACATGACAAATCAACATGCGAGGAAAGTTTTTGTAAACGTTTCCATGGAGAATTGAGCAATCTTGTTTTCACATTCTCTTAACGTCATCTGTCAAGAGAGTTGGTCGACCACTACGTTTTCTGCTGCAAACAATAACTGCCTCTAAAAATCGGTTAGTTAGCCTAGAAATTGACTAGAATAGAGTGGAGGAACACCAAAAAATGTAATTTGAAATGATTCTTTTACACTCGCATACGATTTTGTAGCAAAATATTGTTCAAGAATGAAAACCCGTTGTTCTAGGGTAAAAGACATTCTGTTCGTAACACAACTGGAAACAGCACAAAATTTTACGCAACTCAAGGAGAATCAACTCAAACTGTCGTATCTATACCGGTTGAGTAGGGCTACCAACTTTGTGTCACAAAACAAAATATCCCTTTCTTAGAAAAAAATTACCAGACATTAATAATTGGGTAACAGGACTAAAAAATCACCCGGTACAATATTTGTTTGTAAATATGAAATATTGATTGGCCAATGTTGTGGTAGAATTTTTAGAATTTTGAAAAATAGCCTGGGTAATGCGGGGGGGGGGCGCGCTACTATCCATGTTGCCAGGTTGTGTACGTGACATCCTGTCGGACTGTCTCCCTGAATTGTCAGACTGTATTGACAATTCAGGTAGACAGTCAGATTCAGGCAACATGGATAGTAGCGCCCACCCCCGCATTACCATGTCTAATTTTCAAAATTTTCATAATTCTACCATAACATTGGCCCATCATTATTTCATGTTATTAACATATTTGTACTAAGTTTCTTACGCTGAATAAAATGATAGTTCGCCCGTATCGAACGATCGAGCGGTTATCGAAATAGCAAGGGTTGAGAATATTGTTAATAAATCAAAATTCAAATAACGTACCAATTTAAAATTTCGTACACGCTGTAAGAATATAGTTGTCTATATTGTGTTAAATTTTAAAACTTTTCGGTTTAATAGTTATCGAGTTACACGCCTCTAAACGCATGACATTTGTTGCGGTGGCAAAAAAACCGGGTCTTTTTGTCTTCCAACCTCGATATGGCAATTTTCATACAACCTTAAAAATGAAGGGCTATTGTACGTAACGCAGAATAAAATGAGCTGAATTTTGATGTAAAATATGTTTAAACCGACTCATAGTTTTGGAGATGCAAGGGTTCAAACTCGGGTGTCTATGATTATGAAACCGATAGTAGAGCAACCCGTTGGATTTTTTGTTAATGTGAACGGTTTAATGCAATAATCATGTTTATTTTGGCTTTAGAAATGTTCGCCACCGTTTGGTGTTTGATTTAACTATTCGGCGTCTGTGTTCAATCCAGTACTATTTCTGATGAGTATGGACGTATTACGTTTTTTCGTATATCGTTAAATTTTAAAATGTTGTTTACGATTATTCTTAAAAGTGGACAGCATAAAGCCGTATAATGACCGTGTTTGAGATTTTATATTGAGAGTTTTTTTTTGAGATTTGATATTAAGATTGATTTGAAATTGAGATCTTTAACACTACCTAAATTTATTGTAATCTTTTTACTTGGTTTTAGGTCTATTTTTGTGCCTGAAGGTTTGGAGCCCTGGTTTAAAATTCTTATTCAATTCCTTAATTCGATTGATCGATGAAAAAATATGTTCGGTATAAGAAAATATAATTTCAGAAAATGAATTTATGATGTGTGCAGTTGAGGTTTAATTATTTGTTTGATTGGATAACCGATTTTGGTGATGTAATGTTTTTATGTATTTGGGTTTTGTATTTAAACAACAAAATACTTACAAAATTATTTAAAATTATTTATTTATTTTAAAATTATTTAGTCAACTTACCATCTTTTTTGTAATTTGTACTTGTAGGTGTGGACACCCGGTAATTTATTCATACGTATACCATAATTTTGTGCCTGAATTTGTCGGCCGCATTGGCGCAGTTGGTAAAGTGCTCGCCTCTCATCATGCGGTCTTGGGTTCGAATCCCATTCAGGCACGGCATATTTTCATACGTTACAAAAAAATCATTTCATCCTTCACCGTCTGCATTAGCAGTAATTGCAGAACAGTCGGACGTTAAACCAAAAAAAAAAAAAAAAAAAAAAAAAAATTGTCCATCTGGAACAAAATTCAATTAAAATATTTTTGGGTTTTGTTTGTAAATTTTTTATGTAACTTTACCTGGCTTTTGTTTGTCATCTTTTTATAATATAATGTTTCTCTGTTGAACAGTAGACTAAGGGAATTGATTACAGCTTCAATTAATTTCTAGTCTTGTGAACTGAGCACAAAACAAAATTTAAACATCTAATAAATACATTAAACTCATATATTTGAATTATTTAGTTTATGATTTTTTATCAGCCTATAGCTTTAATAACTCTAAAAAGCGTTTCTTTCTGCCATTTGCAAATGCAGTTAAGAGTTTATGATAATTCCTACTTCTATTTCACGTTTTCTTAACATTCTAAAATATTTACAAAATTAATTGGTCTTAAAGTATTGTCAAAAACTGAGAATTTTTGCTTGCAAAAGGTCTGCCATAAAATGCAATATCTCATTAACAATTTATTTTTGGAGATAAAATTAATTTTATCTTTTAGAAGAAAGTAAAAAACCTGAAAATTGAAAATTTATCTAGTACCAATGGACAACATTTTGTGTTTTAAAAATGTGATATGTTTTTTAGAATTTTATTAAAAAAGATAGATAAACCTACTTACCTAATTTCAGGGCTCTGCACCCGTCCCGCCAATACAAATGCCCACACCAACTTTACCGTATCCAGTAAGTAAATCACCTCAGCATTATCTGCAAAAATATCAGATGAATTAACTTCTATTTCACCTTTTCTTTACATTTTAAAATATGTACACAATTAATTGGTCTTAAAGTATCGTCAAAAACTGAGAATTTTTGCTTGCAAAAAGTCTAGGATAAAATGCAATATCTCACTTGAAACTTATTTTTGGAGATAAAATTAATTTTGTATTTTAGAGAAAAGTAAAAACCTGAAAATTGATAATTTGTCTAGTACCAATAGACAAAATTTTGTGCTTTAAAAATGTAATATGTTTTTTAGAATTTTATTAAAAAAGATAGATAAACCTACTTATCTAATTTCAGGGCTCTGCACCCGTCCCGCCAATACAAATGCCCACACCAACTTTACCGTATCCAGTAAGTAAATCACCTCAGCATTATCTGCAAAGATATCAGATGAATTGACTTCTATTTCACCTTTTCTTTACATTTTAAAATATGTACACAATTAATTGGTCTTAAAGTATCGTCAAAAACTGAGAATTTTTGCTTGCAAAAAGTCTAGGATAAAATGCAATATCTCACTTGAAACTTATTTTTGGAGATAAAATTAATTTTGTATTTTAGAGAAAAGTAAAAACCTGAAAATTGATAATTTGTCTAGTACCAATAGACAAAATTTTGTGCTTTAAAAATGTAATATGTTTTTTAGAATTTTATTAAAAAAGATAGATAAACCTACTTACCTAATTTCAGGGCTCTGCACCCGTCCCGCCAATACAAATGCCCGCACCAACTTTACCGTATCCAGTAAGTAAATCACCTCAGCATTATCTGCAAAGATATCAGTGAATTGACTTCTATTTCACCTTTTCTTTACATTTTAAAATATGTACACAATTAATTGGTCTTAAAGTATCGTCAAAAACTGAGAATTTTTGCTTGCAAAAAGTCTAGGATAAAATGCAATATCTCACTTGAAACTTATTTTTGGAGATAAAATTAATTTTGTATTTTAGAGAAAAGTAAAAACCTGAAAATTGATAATTTGTCTAGTACTAATAGACAAAATTTTGTGCTTTAAATATGTAATATGTTTTTTAGAATTTTATTAAAAATTTTAGTTAAACCTAGTTACCTAATTTCAGGGCTCTGCACCTGTCCCGCCAATACAAATGCCAACACCAGCATTACCGTATCCAGTAAGTAAATCACCTCAGCATTATCTGTAAAGATGTCAGATGAATTGAAGTCCTACAGCCGAGGAGTGAGAGGGAGTTATGTGTCATAACTACGCATGGGCAAAAAGGTCTTTACCGTTATAATCCAGATCTGAAAAAATTCTACAATCGTTATCTTGGCCAGCGCTACTGTGTACATGTGTGTGTGTGTGTGTGTGTGTGTGTGCGTGTTTGTTTTTGATTGTTCTTTTCATGTTATACACTGTTCTCTGGCCAAAATATTCATTCATTCGATTGGTATTTTTTGCTGGACTCTGATTTCTTACTAGCCTGCATATCATTTTAACTGAAATTGAGATTTCGCGGTGCATTTTCTGTGACTTAAAAATAATGTTTACTGATGTAAGTGTTCGTAAACGTGGGCAAACAATCCGTAGCGGAGAAAAACAATCTGATATTACATGTATTAAAATGTTGTGAGGAGGTAGCTAATTTTAATAGACTTAATGTCCTTATTAATAAACCAGTTAAAAGAACTTCAAAATATTTTAAAACATCCCGAAACAATCAACTGATAAAGAAAGAAGAATAAGATCGGTTGTTAGTTTAATGCATGCATAAACGCTTGCTGACAACAAACAGTAAAATTAAACAATGTTATTGGCATGATGTGTATGTATGGCTTGTGCAAGTGAGAGTGATTTGCACTCTCTGACTCCAACGGCTAGGGGGACTTCAATTCATCTTATTATATAATAAATATATTATAGTTATTTTTGTAGACGTTTCCAAAACTATATTTTCTCTGTTTATACAGTAATACCTGTGTGTATTGACTACCTATCGTTCAGAATAATTCCGGTCAACTTAGACAGGTCTTTCATCTTATGGAAAACATAGTGAAAGAGTGGGAGACCGACTTGTAAATTTTAGTTTATAGAAAACAAATTTATTTTACTGTATATTGTTTATTATTATTTACACGTTATTATAAATTTAATTGTAATGTAATTATCCTCTTGGGATCTGAGGTATTTTTACTTTCTCTTGCCTATATGAATATATAGGAAGGAAAGTATTGTTTTCATGTCGATTTTTCGAAATCGAGTTTTCACCGGATCTATACGTTTACAGACCCCCTGAACCCAAAAAACATGTTTTTAGCGATTGGTCTGTGTGTGTGTCTGTGTGTGTGTGTGTGTGTGTGTGTGTGTGTGTGTGTGTGTGTGTGTGTGTGTGTGTGTGTGTGTGTGTGTGTGTGTGTGAACAAAATATCTCAAGAACGAAACATCGTACGAACTTGAAACTTGAAACTTAAGTTACATATCACTACCGGACGCGACACGAACATTTTCATCAAAATCGGTCAACCGGAAGTAGTAGTTTATTCGTATAATTTTTCAGTTTTTTGCGATTTTCTCAAAAACTGGTCCTACGATTTTTTTTAAAATCGCCTATTTTACTCAATTTTTTATTCTCTACAAGATAGGGTAGGCGCCATGTTTGCTGAAATTCTCGGTGAGGCTGTTTTCACGTAAAAACGTTGTTTTTTTAAGATTACGGCTTTAATATAAATTTTAGCGCAAAAACTTATATAATAAAAGTTGTAGAGAATTTAAAAACCTACAACTTCTGTTTCAAACATTTTTTTGTATAACGCTTAGTTTAGCGGTAATTTGCGATTTTCTGTTTTTTTTCTCACGAAAACGTGAGAAAAATCGATTTTTTTAACATTTCGGTCTTAGTATGCATTTTACGACAAAAGTGTATATAATAAAAGTTATAGAAAATTAAAAGATCTACAACTTTTGTTTAGAGCATTTTTCTCTACAGAGCCTAGTTTAGCGTGAAAGCGTGATTTTCCGTATTTTTTAGCCAAACTGAGTTCGATTGTCATTTTGCGTCATTCACTCGTGATTAAAATAAGGTTATGTTTTTGAGGTTAGTTTTTGTTTATTTCTAATATTTTATTAATAATGTTAGGTTTATTATTAATCATTTGCATTGGCAAGAGAAAGTTGTGTGAGTGTTTCACACCAGATTTTTTTGGGTTGCATATACTGAAACCCAACGCTATAGTACACTACACTGAAGGTTGCTGTAGTTGAGTCCTGACAAATCAGTAGTGATTTGTATTGGTAGAGACCCGTAGGTATAGTAAGTATACTATGCCTGTATGTTGCAAGGGTTGAGTCCTGAGAAATTTTTTCCACTTGTACATGGAGTTGAAGCTTTGTCTGCCATTTTGATAGGGATAAACAAAATACAAGGAAAACATCATACTGTTGTACAACAAAGATCCGAAAGATGGTATGCACTGGTAAAAAGTCAAATTTATTACGTAACGTATGTGAAATTCCAGTGAAATCAAGGTATAGTTTACTATACCATTGGTCTCAACCAAAGCACCGTAATTTTTCTCATCAGGACTCGCACAGTGCAATACATCTGGTATAGTAGCTACTATACCATAGGTCTCGAAGCCAGGCACCATGTAAAAAGCTGCTGGGTCTAAATCAATGCAAAGACATGGTATAGTACACTATACCGTAAGGTTTCAGGAGGTTATATAACTTATAAACAAAAATACGCCCATAACAGACAGGTGGAGTGTCAAATTATTTACATTCAATCTGTTCGTTGCAGAGCTAAAATAAATAGTTCTGTTTCTTATCACATGGTTAGCCAATTAAATGACTGAATCATTTAAGAACAAAAGATGTAGAGGTGTAAAAGACACTAATCAGAGTTATCTCCTCTGAAAGTAATGAATTTCATTATACAGCCAGACCCTGTGGTAAACGAAGTGAAAGTATCATTTGCAGAGTGGAAAATATGTGCTTTTCTGAGGGGCCGGCATGCTGATAAGCGGCCTTTTCCACTCAGTGAGGAAGGCAATGGTAAACCACCTCACTCCTCGTTTTACTCAGTAAAACCTCTACAGGTTCAAACCAGCCTTTCGGCTGATGACCTAAACAACAAACAATAATATAATTTTTGGATGATAAATATTGTTCTATTAAAAATATGTACTTTATATGACAACATTTTTCAGAGATTATAGTTCACTCTATATTCTTATTAAAAAAATCACTTATTTTTGTTTGTTTCAAAATAACACTTGAACACATTTTTTCCTCAACCCAAATGTATGGTTTTAAAAAGATTATCTGCAATGGGAGCCCGATTATACGGTGAATATTGCATTGCCTTTTTCAAGTATTCTAGCAATTCTTGATGCGTTGGAGGCTCATGCATTTCGTGAGGTTCGTTATCCTTATTTTCAGATTCGGTACTGTCATCTTCAAAGTTTATTTCATTTTCAAGATTTTCACTCAAAACATATTCAAACACAGCTTCGAGTGTAGATTTAACATGATCGTCAACCATCATGTCATCTTCTAAAGATTGCATATTGAGCATATCATCACGGATTACCCAGGCAAGAGATTGGACAAGATCACTCATTTCACCTGTAAAAGGCGTAGAACTTTCTTCCTCGTTTTCTTCTTGTATTGAAAATCCACATCGGCGAAAACAAGGTCAAAGAGATTACCGAGATACCGTTCAGCGCAAACAATGTTTTTTATAAACATTGTTGCATTGATCTAGTGGTAAAGTCAGCTGCTGCACGATTCAGCAGTTTGACAGCTAATTTTAAGAGACAAAATTTCCGTGGTTCAAATCCTAATTAGAGGTAGGCACTTTAGTATGGATTTAAACACTATAGATTAACGAACTAGAGGCTGCAGATGAAGGCGGAGCATAGGGTCCTAGATCTCAGCACAGAGTCAATTGACTTCCGTTAATCGTATCCTGCGTTGTCACGTTGTGGATGACAGCTTAAGAAAAAGTTAGCTGGAGTTCGGTGGAACAGAGCGTGACTTAGCGAAGGGGCAACCTCACACCCGACCTTGGCTGTTATTGGCTAGATCTCGTCTGCAGTCTTTAGTTCGTTTGGGTATAGGCAATGGTTGCTGGTGTACTTTGACAGTTGGGTACAAACTTATGCTGATCATCAATTTATACTCTTCATCATCTATCAATTAGTTGTATAATAAAAGTTGAAAGAAAGATTTTAAATTGCAAAATACGTCTTTCTTCTGTTTCTTCTAACAAACAACGCTAAGCATACGTTTTTCTCAGAAATGGTCAACCTGAATCTGTACAAGATTACATCTTATTTACAAGTCACATACATCAAATATCATGAGAATGGATTACTTCATGAAAATTAATAAGAATAAAACGAAAGTGTTGTGCAGCAGGAAGAATGGTTTAGAAGAGATGGGAAATTTAAAAGAAGGCAACGAGAACATACAGGAAGTTAGGAAATTCTGCTATCTAGGGAGAAAAATAACACAGGATGGTAGAAGTACAAGTGATGTCAAAAGTAGAATTGCTCAAGCTAGAAAAGCCTTTGAATGAAAAATGGCTTACTGACTAAAAACATTGATTTACAGATTAGGAAAAATTTCTTAAAACACTATGTTTGGAGTGTAGCATTGTACGGGAGGGAAACCTGGGTGATAGGGGCTGTAGACAGGAAGAGGATAGAAGCTTTTGAAATGTAGTGTTATAGGAAAATGTTAAAGATTAGATGGGTGGACAAGATAAGTAATTTAGAGGTTCTTAGGTGAGTGGATGAAAAAAGAAGTATAAATGAAAGCATCTTACCAGAAGAAAGGATAGGCTAGTGGGGCATATCCTAAGACATCTAGATATTGGTCTATTAATAATGGAGGGTAATATTGAGGGAGTGAATTGTTGGGGGAGGCAAAGGTTAGAGTTTATAAACCAAATCACAAAAGATGTAGGGTGTTACAGGTATGTAGATGTGAAACGACTTGGGCAAGGTAGACCAGTTTGGAGAACTACATCAAACCAGTCGAGAGACTGATGACAAAAAAAATATCATCCTCATTTCATTAGGTCACATAGGGTTGCTTATTGTTCTTAAAATTGAATAGATTGCAACGAACACTCATTAGGGATTAAAAAAGTATGATATTCTTGATTGAAATTATTTCTGTCAAACGGGTTAATGTTCTTTGCGAATATTAACGTTTCTAAAATAAAAACGGATGACAAAGGCGAATTTCTAAACACTTTGGAATAGTCTGCATTAAACATCAATTTTAATGATTACCAGTTTTTTGGAATTTCGTGAATCGACGTTCAGTTTATAGTTACTTCAGTTCTTATGATCTAATTTAAGAACGTTTTCTAGGGAAGAACGAACGCTTCAGTGGTCCTTCCCTAATAAAAATTTTGGTACTACTTATGAAGAAGGTTTACGTGTACTAGTACCGAGAGATAATAAAAATGTGTAATTCTTTAATCGCTAAAAATGCGAATTCTTATATTTTCAGGCAAATGTACAACCGGTTCCGCTGCCAATGGGACAGCCACCTGTACATCCAGTGAGTGCACTATCAGAAAGTTGTATTTCTTCGTTAAATTTATGTTTTATTTTAACTTAAAATTAAAATTTTTATCTAATTAAATAACAAAAAAAACCAGCGAAAAAGAAAGTAAAGAACAACAGACGAGGAAAGATGGCCGGTGCACTCCGAGGAACTCACCACATTTAGGGCTTACAAGAAGCACTTTCAAGATACGCCAAGGAATTAATGCAGATTTCACCTTAGGGAACAGGTAGAAGATAATAACATGTGATGAAACGTGGTTTTCTACTTGTGATCCGGAAATGAAGCGCCAATCCATGCGCTGGAAGAGCCGAACTTCACCGAGAGCCAAAAAAATGAGCAAGTCAAAATTTAAAGCAATGATATTGTTTTTTATGTCCATGGGATTGTGTATCTTCACTGGGTTCCTGAAGGTCAAACAATTAATCAATATTTCTACCTTGAGGTACTTTTTAAACTACGTCAAAGAGTAAGGAAAAAACGGCGTGAAATGTGGAAGGACAAATCATGGGTTCTCCACCAAGACAATGCGCCAGCTTAAAAGGTTCCTAGCCAAGTACAGCGTCTCAGTGTTAGAATATCCACCTTATTCACCAGATCTTGCACCTTGCGTTCCTTAAGGTGATATCTGCTTTAAAAGGGACAAGATTTGAGCCTGTGGAAGCTGTAAAAGAGAAAGCGGCACGTGTCCTGAAGGAGCTGACAGAAGATGACTTCCAGCACTGTTTCCAAAAATGGAAAATTCGCATGGAGCGTTGTAGGTATAGAGAAGGAGTGTATACTGAAAGTGGCAATAAGTGATTCTGTATAAAATATAAATAAAATTTTTTACTTCAGTCTCGTTATTTAATAGCCACACATTCGTATTGATAGCAAAGTAAACAGTTTTGACGCATTATGTGGAACTATAAATTGTAACCTAATAAGGAAGTTTTGAAAGAATACGGAGGTGTATTTTATTAGTAAATGGTTGTTTCAATATTGATTTATGGAAGTAAAATCTGGACTGTAGGTAAGAGAGGAAAGCGGACTGCAGGCAGAAAAATGAGTTTTCTTTGAGTTGTCAAAGATTCTTCCAAATTTTGAGCTGATAATATTCAAGCAGAGCGGGAGTCCAATCACTGAATACTAAGATCAGTTAATAAAGAAGAAGATGGAAAGTTTGTGTTCAACGGATGATCCCAAGAAGATTCCCTCTTCAAACACTGGGAAACAGAACTGGAAAATAAGAATATGGGTAAGCCTTGGAGGAAATGGTCAGAATTTTCTGATCTTTGTAAAAACGAACAGGTATTTTTGTCCATCCGTGGTGGAAGATTTAGAATGAAAGGTTTTAAGTTTAAAAATACGTTTTTCTTCTTCTTATATTCGTCCGTCGCTAAAACTTTATCTCTGCTGTCTGCATTTCCTCTCATGTGACTTTGTAGTTGTCCGTACCTCACTTCGATTGGAGGAAACTTTGACTATAGTCAGAGTTTTCCGATCGTTGTAAACACGAACAGTTATTTTATCCATCCGTGGTGGAAAATTTAGAAAGAAAGGTTTTGAGTTTCAGAATACGTTTTTATTTTTCTTCTATTCGTCCGTCGCTAAAACTTTATCTCTGCTGTCTGTATTTCCTCTCATGTGACTTTGTAGTTGTTCATACCTCACTTCGATCAGAGAAAACTTTGACTACGGCCAGAGTTTTGATGAAAACACGTTGTAAACACGAACAGGGATTTTTGTCCATCCGCGTTGGAAGAAATAGAAAGAAAGGTTTTGAGTTTCAAAATTCATCTTTCTTCTTTTTCTATTCGTCCGTCGCTAAAAGTTTATCTGTGCTGTCTGGATTTTCCTCTCAAGTGGCTTCGTAGTTTTCTATGTCTCACTTCGACAAATAACAACTGGAGTTGCCATAATTTTAACGAGTTCAGTTTTGTTTACTTTCCTAGCTCCATTTCTTAAAGTTCTGTTTATGGCCACATATCCATTGAAACTGGTTCAGTTTTTACTATACATCAAGATCTGACTCAAATACAGTAGTTCTAATGCTTCCTTAATCGTATTAATCCGTAAGGTAGAAAAATATATTTTAAATTTAACTCTTTAAAGGGCAGTACAACGGGGGGAAATATATATGTTGTGAAATGTTAAATTTTACTGTACCAGTACTTGAATAATGCATTTCTAGTGCCAGAACAGTAAGATATTTCTTTGTTTTCATGTTAAACCCTGGTAAGTTTACTTCCCAAGGAACGTTTATTGAAATGGAAATCACATGATATTTAGTGGTAAGAATGCTTATTAGAACAATTTGTAGTACTATGAAACATAAAAATGTATAGAATTATTTATCTTTACTTTATATTAGCATGAATGCTTGCTTTCCCCATTAAAAACTAGAATTTTCTACGCACTGTTCTAAATATACAATGAAAAATATACATTTACTCAGTCAACTCTTGTCTACAAAGCATATTTTATAATTTTTTTCCTAAACTGAAATTTAAACCCGTTATAGTAAAAAATATAAAGTATACACAAACATTTTGGCGGTTGAAAACTTCGCTCGCCGAAACCCAAAGAATTATGAAGCGATTTTCTTGTAATTGTATTAAAAAGGCGCGTACATATTATATGAATCAACTGTAATTTTTTCAGAATTTTTGTCGGTAAGGACGTTGGATAAAACAGTTGTTTTGAGAGCGCGTTTTGATTCTTGCAATTCTTCTGTTTTACGACAAACAATCCGTTTCCAAAGGGTTAATGAAAATAAAATTTATATATTTTATTTAAATATTTTTTTATAATGACATTAATAAACATTACCAAAAACGTAATGGATATTTACAAAATATTTTATAATGTTTTAGATGATTGGACCACCTGTTCCTCATCCAGTCCCTGGAATACCACCACAAGCACCACTTGTAAGTAAATCACTAAGACGTAATCATAGCCAATATCTATTTTAGTGACAAATAAATATTGTCAAAACATAATGATATTTACAAAAATTTTATAAATTTTCAGATGATTGGACCACCACCTGTTCCTCATCCAGTCCCTGGAATACCACTACAAGCACCACTTGTAAGTAAATCATAGTATGTACTATACATATAACACTAAGTTATCTTAGCGTGATTTCTGCGCAGGTAGTAGGGATGGATGGTATTGGAGTGGTGGAGAAGTTGAGTGAGAGATTGAGTACCTGAGAGAGATACCATTATGAGTAAGGAAGCGTGTGATTACAGTATATCTCTCTCTGTTCAATTTTGTTTTTCTTCGGATACGAATGCATTAAATGATTAATCATTCCGTTATTACAGCCTATTTTTTGTTCATAATCATAAGTATTATGGTAAATTTTATTAACTTAAAATTCAATATGTAGGGCCTTTCTGGTAGCCTATTAATAAATCAGCTTATATATAAAATCCCTGCACTACTCAAGTGGTTGAATTCCATCCATTATCTGCTCATCTTCTGCTTCGCTATCTCTATTTTCGGTTTCCGATTCTGGCAATTCTTCCTCACTGCTGTCACTACCAGTAATTATCAGTTCGTCCGTCTGCATATCCATTGCTCGATCTGCATTGTAATATTCTTTTTCATACTTCAACGCGTGGTCGCAACATTTCTTCCAGAAGTCAGCCGTCAATTCTCTGAATTTCTGTTCAACCATTTGTTTCACATCGTTGATGTTGTTACTGGTATTGTGTAACGCAATATCATTTTTTTCCTTTCACCCAAATCAGTTCAATCGGGTTGAGCTCTGGGTGGTACGGAGGTAACCTTACTACACTGTGCCCAGCTTCTTCCAGTATTCTATCAAAATAGTATTCTTCGTAGTTTGGTTTATGCTTTTTTATTAATTCATACAACTCCGGTTTGAACATGCTATCAGAGCATGGAATATTTCTTGTCCTCAACCACGTAAGCATTTCATTCTTTCTGGTGTTTGAATTAGGAGCCGAATACAATTGTTTATTATGATATGGGGCATTATCAATCACTAACACTGATCGTAGCGCCAGGTAGGGATCAATTGTGTTTTTAGCCAATTTTCGTAATTGTCAGCGTTCATATCATCATAATAATCCCCAGTTTTCCGTCCCGATTTGAAAACCAACAAAGCATTCGGCACCTCTCCTTTCTCGCTGCCGGCGTGTGTTATAATTAATCTGGACCCTTTAGATAGATTTTTCTTGTAGCCGATAACAACCCCATCAGTCCACGCACTACTCTTCACATGTGTTGAGTGGATGTATGACTCGTCTGAATAAATTATTGGTCTTCCTTGTGTCCTGTACATTCTAATTTTATTCAAATAGGAAATTCGTTTGAAGCGAATGTTCTGTTGTTCAATTAGAATTTTTCTATTGTCGCCTGTCTTCTTCCACTTAAAACCCATATTCCTTAAAATTGTTCTTAACGTTTCATGAGTGAAATCTAATCCTAATTCCGGATTTTCCGTTTTTAAAACGCACAAAACTCTTCGTAATGTGGGTAATTTTTTTGCGTTTTATGAAAATTATAAATTATATTTCGTAATGCACTTTTTTGAAAATTGTCGATGTTGACTTTTTTGCTTTTTCGATTTCGATGCTTTCCTGGTGTAGGGACTGAAAGTTTCATTTTTGCCCAGTTTTTTTGATTCAGTTAAAACTTTTCTTAACGAATGAACCGATATTCCGCAAAGACTAGCAACATGACTGAATTTCTGGGCGTGACATTTCGGGAGTTTCAGAAGAGATATTGTTATAAATATTCATTACCACGCATTTAGTTGACTTTTTAAAGAAATTCCTTGACCAAGTCGACGCGCAGATCTCGGCTGAGGCATTTTTGAAAAACACTCTTTGGTGACTGCAGTATTAAAAAATACTGTTAGTAGTAGTAGTAGTAGTATTAAAAAATACTGTTTGTTATAGTATTGAAAAATACTGTTTGCCGTAGTATTGAAAAATACTGTTTGTGTAGTATTGAAAAATACTGTTTGTTGTAGTATTAAAAAATACTGTTTGTAGTAGTATTGAAAAATACTGTTTGTTGTAGTACTGAAAAATACTGATTCCAATAATTGTATTGAAAATACTAAAGCGTTAATACTGAAGCGAAACGTATACTCTTCAGTGTTAACAGACCGAAGGTTGGATAGTGACTGACGTGGGCTAGGCTATTAGTTCGCTTTGTACCCCCACTACAACGATGCCTTGCCTACTAACGCCACGAGATGTACTATTGCGCATTCATTCATCACGCTAAGATAACTTAGATCCAGTTTATACATAGTATGTATATCACTTGTAATTAATCATAGCCAATATCTATTTTAGTAACAAATAAATATTGTCAAAAACATAATGATATTTACAAAAATTTTATAAATTTTCAGATGATTGGACCACCACCTGTTCCTCATCCAGTTCCCGTAATACCACCACAAGGACCATTTGTAAGTAAACTAAGTTCACTACGTTTGAAAAAATTCCTTGCAAAGAATTCATGGTGTCATTGCGCATGCCCACGCTGCTACTGTTGTTGTGACGTCACTGTAGGAAGATCATTGCTCATCACACCGTAACAATAATAAATACTGTAAAATACCGTAAAATAAATACTTTGGGCGTCGCCAATAACAATTTAATCAAAGATTGCATCAAAAATACTTGTTCTTAGATTGGAACGGTTTTAGAAGGTAGACTATGTGTTACGTCGAGTGAATTTTTGAAGAGCTGAAATGCTACTAAAAAGGAATTTTTGAAAATTCACATTTAGTAGTCATATTTTAGGGCACAAAGATAACTAGAAATTTTATTTTGTATAATGTAGAGATTTAATATTTAGAAATAAGTTAATAACGTTGATTTATTTATTTTTAGGGTCAAATCAACCCTAACGGAATGCCTCAATTTTCAGAAAAAACTGTAAGTAAATTTACAATTAATATTTGTTTTTAACTAAAATTTCATAAAATGTTTTAAATTCAGCGCTTTAACAACCGTGGGGGGGGGGGCAGCCAGGACCCCTAAGCCCGAAAGGGGCCCCAAAATGATGGTTAAAACAATTGTTGTAATATCTAATCTAACTTTCTATAAAATACCCAGCTCCTTAATTGTAACTAAACGTTATCAAAATATCCATCAAAGTGCTAGAGTAAATGTTTTTGCGTGGTCATTCATGCTCCATGTTTTCGCGTTAGATTTATGAAAATTATATTTATTTTTATAAATAATAGGGCCTATACTGTAGACCTATATCCTCGATTCTGAGTCATCGTCGAATCTAAGACGTAGGTTATTTCGGCAGTACAAATTTTGGAAAAAAATAACATCTAAAAAAATCAAACGGTCCCAGAACCTGCCTGCCGCGAGGAGCGCAGCCAGTAGTGTCTCTCTCCACTATGAAGTGGACTCGCCGAAGGGGTATTTAAGCAGCCGCACTGAACCGCGAGTGGCATTCACCATTTATCATCTGACCGGAGAAGAACCCAGCCGAGACCAGACGCACCGACCCTGGTCTACGCTACCGGTGGCAGATGTTCATTCCCGCACCGGTCAGCCTTCGCCCCGACCGCGCTATTGGCAGACGGCCTACGTTGACTTAACATTGCGGGGCTCTGGGGGCCACCACTGCCACACTGCAGTAGAAACCCAACTGCCGCTGAGGGAGCTAGGCCTGAATCCGGTAGCCGAGCCGTCACTCTTCGGGCTTCGCCTCCAACACGCCTGCTCGCCGCTTCCGACCACCAACAACGGCTTTTTTCAGGGCCATCACAAAAACCAAACGGTCCTTCTCAGGACCCCCAACCAACCGGTCCTTGTCAGGGTCACCAAACTCACAAGCAAGGTTTCGCAACGTGTCATCGGCCCCGATTGGCGACATTGTAATATAAAGTGAAATTTTATTACCTGAAATGGGCGATGAAACAGAATGAAATATATCACGAAATTGATAGAAATAATAACTTTTTTTACTGGTATCAAATAAGGAGGAAGTTAGTTTCCATTGGCTGTTATGCATAACATAACTGTCATTCGCAGTTTCTCGTACCTAGTAGTTTTCTATTGTACTTCTTTGGTACCTTTCACATCGACCATGTAGGCATATTGAAGTAGACTGGAGTTTCGTCTGCATTTCCTATCTGATCAAGAGTGTAGATATTTCCAGTTCGTAAGTTAATAACATGGTGCTGGAAATTCACAAGCTGCGTTTTAAAATTAAATATTGCATTTGTGAGCGTGTCGCTTCTACGAATTCTGATAATTATTTATAAAGTTTTATTTAAGTTTAATTTTAAAAGGTAATTTATTTTATTTTATAATGCATAGTAGATGTCTCATACGTAGTTTAGGGTGCTAATATACCGGTTCAAAGATAATTATTAGTGAATGTGACTACAAGACACCCTCGAATGTAAGACGCAACTCGCTTTTCGTGGTATCAAATTGTGTAAAAAGGTGCGTCTAAAAATCGAGGAAATACGGTAATAAAAAATATGATATATTTAATTTATATTTGTATAAATAATTTTTGTAATAATTTGTTTATTGTATAAGCTAGTTAAAACACAAGTTTTGTTACCATTGCATTTTGTTTTTATCTATTGACCAATAGATAAACACAAATTTTTATCGAATTGGAATAAGCTCCATACTTATAAAATAAATAAATATTGAGGGGCCTCACTATGAAGTTTTGGCCCGGGGCCTCCAAGTTTATAGCTATGGCACTGAACTGTTCCCGAGGCTCTAAGATAACCACAGAATACAAAGTTGGTATGACGCTGAGCGTTCATCAAAATGATATGTTAGCGATGTGACAGTGAAATGATGTAATTTGGACGTTAGACAGAGATAAGTATATGAGTTAACGCTCATCAACATGATACAACACGCAGATGACATATATACAACAATACAATAGATGATAGATAATAGTTGGGAAAGTTTCAAAAAGACGGATTGGTGGTTGGTGGGTGAAAAGTTGTGGATTTCATAATTTTCCGATAACTACCGAATATTAAAGATTGCTTACGCAAAAGATCAGATCTGTTGGTAGATAGATTTTTGTGGGAAGTTTTGATTATAAAGGTGAAAAATCCGCGTTCTTGGAGGTCTGCTGTAAAAACAACAGGAGCACGTTCAGAAAATAGGCCAACGGTGCCTTTTGTCAATCTGGTTGTACTATACAAATGCTCAATAACATTGGGGGTTTTCAAATAATAACGACTCCTCCAAATTTTCACTCCGCGGTAATATACAGAAATATGGAGTTAAGTCAACTGTGTTATCGGGCACCGTGTGCCTCGACCCGATGTAGGCTCAGTCTGATTTTTATCAAGATAATCACGTTCGGTTCACGAATTATTGGAAAAACGCATTTGTCGGTTTTTTTGAATATTTGAATCTGTCATTTCAGTTCAGTAAGCCCATAGGTCAAAATTGTAAATTTTTTCTTTAGTGCATTTTAGGACTAACTGAATGTAAAGACACTATCCCTACAAAAATCACGTAAGTCTTGCTTTCCTTGAGTAATATAATACAGTACTAAGAAGAGGTTTATTATTAAGTATATGAAGTGCTTCTTTCTAATAAAAAATTGGAAGCGGTTGATTTTTGAAGCTTAAGCTCTACTTTCTAGTGGAAGAGGCTATAAAAAATTTCTATGCAAAAGTCTTTTTGAGTTAGAAAACTACTGTTTGTCACGACGACGAAGAACGCGAATAGTCCAGAAAACCAACAATTTTCTTTCTTAAAGTTACGAATTTCAATTTATATTATTGCAAAAAGCTATTTTAAGTCACTAATGTAAACTAGCGAAATAAATAAATGAAAATGAATAAATAAATAAATAAAAATAAAATGAATAAATGAATAAAATGAATAAATAAATGAATGTTGTATTGTACAATACAAATTTCTTCTGGTCTATCAACGTAAGTTAGCATTTACTCCAATTTATTTCAGAAACACTTAAAGTCAAATTCTTAAACTTTCTTTAAACAAGTGGCTTATTTTTAAAAAGACTTAAGTATACATTTTTATATTTAAGATGACAGGCCTCTGAACAAATTATATTTCTTAATACTGTTTAATTATTGAAACGCAGAAAATTATGCTTTTTCATTATTTCAAAAGTAGTTTTTCTGACTTATGAGCTTACTGAAATGACCGATTCCTTTAATAGTAAATGTTTAGAAGTCTATTAAAAATCTTTTTTTTCATCATAACAAAACTTAGTTTTTATTTTAAACGAGTTTTGTACGTAATAATCATGGTTAAACTATTAAAAATCAGTTCTAATTACCCGAAATTTTGAATTTGAGTTGTGCACACAATTACAAAAAATTTAACATTTTATTTTTTTGCAGACAACGAAAACGACTGTGATTAAAACCGATGTAAGTATAACATTCAATAATGTCTACTAAAATAATCTTGAAAAATTGTTGAACAATATTTCTTACTTTGTTAAGAAACAAAAATTATGTTCATTAATATTTTCTTCTGTACAATATGGGAACTCTAGCTTGGCGCACGACCTTGTGTACGCCGTACTGGAAGGGAGGTGGGGAAGTAATGTATTTTCGAAAACATGAGTACACTTCACTGTTTATTTTTAAAAACTGTCAACACAAACTTTCGCGTTCGAGTAAATTATAAACTGATTGTGTCATATATGTCACACATAGAAATATAAACAAAACAAGAATTGATCAACATTGCGCAACTCGCTTTTACGCCGGGGTCCCAGGTTCAACTCTCGATCAGGTCTGGCATTTTTCCATCCTCATTTTCATATATCATCGTTCTCTACCGTCTGCAATAGCAGATATTGCAAAACAGTCAGACATAAAACAAAAATATCACGAACCGAATATCTCAAGAACGGAACATCGTACGAACTTGAAATGTGAAACTTACGAGCCACCATACTACTAGAGGACCAGACACGAACATTTGCATCTAAATCGGTTTACCGGAAGTAGTAGTTTACTCGTGTCATTTTTCACTTTTTTACGATTTTTATCAAAAACGGCTCCTACGATTTCTTTTAAAATCAGCTCATTTACTACATTTTCATGCTCTTTAAAATAAACTGGCCGCTATGTCTGCTGAAATTCTAGCAGAGAATGTTCTCTCGTAAAAAAGGGATTTTTTCAAAGATTGCGGTCATAATATGCATTTTAGCATCATATCATTTCATCATCATTTTAGTATCATAATATGCATTTTAAATTTATTATTTGATTTTTAAGATTTCGGCCGTAGTATGCGTTTTATGACAAAAAAGTATATAATTAAATTTATAGGAAATTAAAAGACCTACAACTTTTATTTAGAGCATTTTTCTCTACAGAGCTTAGTTTAGTGTCAACGAGTGATTTTCCGCATTATTAACCCTAACTAAGGCTTGTTTTCATTTTGCATCATTCACTCATGATAAAAATTAGGTTTGTTTTTTGAGTATAGTTTTTTGTTTATTTTTAATGTTATATTACTAATGTTAGGTTATATTGTTCATTATTTGATTTGGCAAGAGAAAGTCGTGTGAGTGTTTTACACCAGATTTTTTATCATATATTCTTTATCCTGTTCATCTTCACCCAACCTCATTTGACACAAGTAAACAAAAGGTACAAGTAGAAAACAAAAGATATAACAAGTAGACAAAAGGTAAACAAAAGTAAACAAAAGAGTGCAGCCATTTTTTCTCCTAATTCGGGCACCCATCCTAGCCCTTTTTCTGTCAATTCCAACAGCTCTATATAGATAGGCTAAATCCAACTATTAAATCTCATTATGTACACACAATTAACAGTTACTTATAGTTCATTAATCTAAAAGTAGGTAAACGAGTATCTACACTTCAGTGACAATTTTAATTAATTTTCAGGCTACTGGTGCCGTGGAAAAAGAAGAATCCGATAGTGTCTTTGAGCGTACGAATAATTCACAACTTGAATACAAAAAAGACAAATTAGTTATGGCGAACGGTAACACTACAGAAGGAGAATTCGGAAGTGAAATCAAGGAGGATTCCTTTAGTGTCGTAGAAAGAACTAATATAAATGGACACGCAAAAGCTTCCTTTCAAGATTACAAGAAAACGGAACATACTAAAAGTTTTCAGCAAACAGATTTAACTTATACACATATAGATTGTAAAGAAGGTTTTTATTTAAAACCAAATCCTTATGATTGTACAACATTTTATTCATGTGACGCGGGCGGAATAGCCCACAAAATGGATTGTCCAATGGGTGAGAATAATTTACGTCTTCATTTTAACGTTGATTTACATCAGTGTATTCGACGACAGGATGCACATTGTGTAGAAATTCCTTTTTCTTAATCAGACAAAACTTTGCATCAATTATGCGCATTTAGTAACAAGTCAATAATACTGTAACTTATAAACTATATTCGACCTGGATCTGAGTATAAAAAAAAAAATTCTTCCAAACTTATTCTTCTTCTTTTTCTGTCTTTCAAGGATTAGGCATCTCTGCCTGTTCCGAACCTCTAAAATCTGCACATCTCTTTTTCGGGCGTCTTCATTCTCTCTTTCCCTCCGGTTTATAGCCTAGTGTTTGCTTAGTTATCATATCCTCCCTCATTCTGCTCACCAACCAAACTTATTAAAACTGTTTATTAAAAAAATTAGCTTAGACTACTAATAAATTACCAAACCCTTTTCTTGACCATTAAAAACTCCCGATAGTCAAGAAAAGGGTTTGGTAGAAGTTAGTACAAGGATTTGATTACAAGTCCTATTTATACTCTATTTCACGTTCAGAATGCAGTACAGCTTTTATGGGAACCCCCGTTGTGTAATCAGGCGTACGGAAAACATCAGACACAGCCAATTCGTAATAATCTCCTCCGCCGACACCATCCGAAGGTCACGGATAAAAATATTTTAAATTTCGCTTACCACGCTCTAACAAGATAATTGTCAATCAAAAATTACTTTCGCTTCCTAATGAATTGCATTTTATTACACTATAAATGGTTTTATTATAATCTGATATTTAGATAAGATACGCTCGTACAAATTTGGACATTTAAATCTTGTAACATTTTTTGCGTTTCACTTCATATAACTTTTTTCAGTCAACGACGACATAATGTGTTTTATTATTTTGTTATAACATATAGAATTTTATATATAATAAGTCATATGTTGGAAGGAACCCACCGGGTTGGTCTAGAGGTAAAGTCGTCGCCAAAATCAGCTGCCTAACAGCTGATTTTCGGAGACGAAGGTCTCTGGTTCAAATCCTAGTAAAGTTACTTTTATACGGATTTGAATGCTAGACAGTGGTTTTTCTGGTGTACTTTGATGATTGGGGTTCAATTAACCATACTCTCTCAGGAATGGTCGACCTGAGTCTGTACAAGACTACACCTCATTTACACGTCATGCACATCATCCTCATCTCATTGGGTCATGGGGTTGCTTATTGTTCTGAATTGAACAGATTGCAACGTACACAAATTAGGGATTACAAAAAAAAAAAATAAAAAAAATATGTTGGAAGGAAACAGAAATAATAAACGTGTTTAAAAAAACACATGTTTCCATATTAAGTTATTCAATAGGACATTGTCAATGAGAACGTGTTGTGGCACGGGGTCGATAATTTTAGTTGGTATAGTAGCACTCAAACTCCCATATGAAATACATTGCTTATGGACTTTTCGTACTGCATTCTCAACGTGGAATGAACTAAAGTAATATTGCTTTTATCTGTGCTGTAATAATAATAGTTGAAATTACCTAGTGGACTATCGGAACTTTTAAAACCCACTTCATATGATTTTTCTCCATACAGGTAATGCTCCAAAAACACACCAGACTGTGTCACCTGTGTATTAACCCTTTCAGTGCCCACGTCCGAAATACAGGACGTCGATATCTTATAAGTAGTTATAACATCCGATTTACCGGACGCCCGTAAATTACCAACGTCCGGTTAATCGAACGTTTCCAAAAAAATTTTGAACAAAAATTAATAGAAACATGTATTTTGAAATCACCTCCGTGGCGTAGTGACTAGTGCGCTTGCCTACAAAGCGAAATGTTCCGGATTCGATTCCCGGCTAGGGTCTGGAAATTTTAACACGTTAAAACCGCCGTTAAGGTACCAAAACCCACAGTAGTTGCTAATGACCAAGCTGTCGATGCGATTTTAAATAAACTAAAAAAACTATTTTGAATATTTTTAATGTTAGAACGATTTCTGTTTTTTTTAACACAATAAAAATTAATTTTTTACAGGAAATTTTATTTTTCTGTAACGTTGAAATTTTGGTCGGCAATGGCAGGCTTACGCTTACAAGTTTTTGAAATAAGGGCTGGCACTTTTTGAACACCCTTATTCAAAATAAATGACACAGAAGATCAAACTTTTAAATATTGTTTCGGCACTGAAAGGGTTAAATGAATCTATCACAATGCGGTATGTGCGTCTAACCTAGCGTTGTTATTCGTACTTCCGAGATTTCTTTATTGTTTGGTCTAGAAAGAGTTCAATTATTAAATTAGGTTAATTACAAAACATTTAAATAAATAAAGTACAATAGACCCTTTTAAAAACCTTCTACGTATGCTAGATCAATTTACAATATAAATGAAAAAAAAAATAAAGAATTAATAATAGGCATAGTAAAACCTTTCACTGTATTTCAAGGGACTACAGTTAGTTTAACTTAAGTCGATCGGCTATTCCGAGAATTCCATTAAAAAGCATTCCATTCTCCGGCAATACCACTTGCCACTTTTGAAGCTTGTGTACAAAGTAGCAGAAATAACTTCAGTATGACGTTTTTGAGGTTTTACTTGTATGTCTCTTTAATATGTCTACAGTTCCAAGAAACCTACATCATAAACTGACCCTTATGCGCGCGCGCAGCACCCCTATGTCTGCCTAGCGGTGTTGTGCATTCTTCAGTATTGAATCACCTACTAGGCACTTGGCTGCAATACTACCATTTTGGTTGTAATTATCTTTAAAAAATTATTATATTCCTTGAAAATGAGTCCAAAAACGGTGCCACTGTGATAATCCTACGCATTTCTGATGTCAGATTTCATTCTGACTGCCAACAAGTATTAATAAATGTAACAATGAATATTATTATTTTTATACATGTAAAAATTATTAGGGTAAGCGCACAGTGAAAGCTGGTCGCTGTTTGCTTACAAGTGGGAACCTGCTAGTAGGAATAGGCCATTATATTTTAATCGGACGTCTCACAGTAAACGCTGGTGGAGAAAGTTGCGCGCTGGTCATCTGCGCATATCAGCTCACTGGTTTGTTTTGTGTAAACCTCCCTGCTGCTTGCTAGCAGGTTGCTAAAATGTACTTGGCGTCGTATAATACGCATTCATAAATAATAACAACTTGTTAATTAATTATAACATAGGTTTATAAAAATAACTTAAAAGATTATTACTGGCTAAAAATTGCTTTATAATATTGAATATCGGTAGTCAAAATGTTCAAAATATGTATTTCAAAGTAATCACAAGTCTTTCTTCCGGTAATATTGGTTGCTCGTGCAAGTTGCACCATTGTTTTTGAAAACGAGTTCTACTTTAGACAATGTCACACTAACGGTATTGTCTTTAAATGATAACAATTTTGTATAAGCGTTTTCCGTTTGAAATAATTTATCATCACTGCTGCTATTGTAACTCATATTGCCTTGGATTCGAATCCCATTCAGGCATGGCATATTTTCATACGTTACAAAAATCATTTCACCCTTCAACGTCTGCATTAGCAGTAATTGAAGAACAATCGGACGTTAAACCAAAAAAAAAAAAAAAAATAATGTTGAATACCGACAACTGAATGAATGCGCGTAGTTACATGCTACCACTATGCGCGTTCGCCACTGTCAATCAGTACCTGCGACCAGTGTTCACTGTACTCTTACCCTTACATCTTATGCCGTTAATCTTATCAAAACCTAACATTTTATTAACACTCGTTTTTATAAAATTAAATAGCACTGCTTTCATATTTTTTATTTATTTATTATTTTCATTGCGCTATTAATTGTTACATTTATAATAATAATAATAATAATAATAATAATAATAATAATAATAATAATAATTGTTAAATTATTAAGAAATTATAATAATTAAGAAATTGAGCAGCTCAATGTTCCGCAATAAAAATTAAAGCCCCAAAAAAAGTGAAGTGAAAATTAGATACTTACCTTCATAGTAACATTATGGTGGTACCTAATTTTCACTTCAAATTTTTTTATCTGTTCCAAAGCAGGTGGTTTACCTGGAGGTTACCAGTAATTTACTATTTGAACAAAAAAATTAATTACTAATAAAAATATAATAAATTATAAAAAATGACGTTCAACTTCTAAAAGTGAAATGAAACCACACTGTTTGCGCATAATTGGTGTAACGTATCTGTACAGATAATCTTATCAAAAATTTGTTACTTGAATATATTCACTCTGATACAAGTAAAACAAGCTTTATAAATCTGTGTTACATAAATAATCATAAGGTATAATTTGAGGTAATCATAAGGTATATAAAGTACAAAGGTAATCATAATTATCATAAGGCATAAAAAAACAGTGACTATTTGGCTATTCGAAGTAGGGAGAGAAGCTATAGAAAAATTGGTTACTCCAGGAAACATAGCCTAACTTATAGTTTTGTGAGCTCGTCTACCGGTTTCAATTTCAGTTTTCTATTTTTAAATAAATTCTTTTGTCTTGCATATTTTATGGTTTGTTTTGTTTTTCATTTGTACATGTAATTATATATTAGCATATTATTTTTTAATAAAAATGTTTAAGTAAATTAATTAGTATTTAAGTAACTAACATGTTGTTGTAATTACTAACACACTAATATTATATTACCGTAGTAATTGCAGTAGTGTAATGAACAAAGAAGCACTGAATTGATCTACCCTTGAACATGGGAAACTATATTTGGGTGGATTAATTTTCCCACCACGAATTAAAGTAAATAGTTTTTAGATTATCAAAGTATAAAAAATGAAATTAACATTTATTTTGTATTGATATTTTCTTGTAAGCATGGGAAATAAATAAAATTGTCTAAAAATAAATAAATAAATGTATTGTAGAAAATCATTGCAAAATTTATATTTCGTGAAACTAAAATTTTATAAGTTCAGTCAGTCTACATTCTTGCTTTCATAAGAGTTTACGTCTAATCATTAATTAACATTGTTTGCAAAATTGAGGGAACAAAAGTCGAACCTTATCTCATGGAAAAGTAAAAACTTGTCCAATGTCTCCGACGCTATTTTATATTTACATTGATAAGATTTCAACAATTTGATAGATTTTAACAATTTGGAATCAATAATTGATTCCCAATTGTTAAAATCTTATCAACGTAAATATAAAATAGCGTCGAAGACATTGGACAGCCTTGTCGTACGCCTTTATTAATTATTTTCATTTTCTCTATTTTCTTGTCGTTGCCAAAAGCCAGTTTTTTTAATATTTTCTTTGATGTATTTAGTTTTGTAATTTCCTTTATGACCACTTAAAGAAAATTAAAAACATTAAGAGCTATCAAAAAATACTGAAATAAATTTCATAAAAACTGACAATAAAATTAATACACGTTGGATGAATGAAACTTATAAAGTAAATAAGTCATTTTACAACCGAAGGTAAATTACTTTAAAACCGGAGCCATTGAACATCGTGTCTTAAGGCAATTTGGTGGGGCTGTACTCAACTTACATTTTTTAATTAATAATATAATTAATACTGATTTACTTAATAATTTTTACTCAATAACCAAAATTACTTTATAACCGATAAGCTTATGCTTATCAGCAAAGTCGACTGTATTAGAAAAGTATAAAACTTTATATTAAATTTCTTGTAATTGACTTATTTGCTCACAAAATGAACAACTATAATCAACTGCTTTGTTATACACACATTTTTAATGCAATATTGACCTTAATTAGAGATCCCATTACACACGTGTATCAATATTTGTTTGGTTAAAACACACTGCTCATTACTGAAGCATATCACCTATATAAAATATAACTAACTTGAATCAAACGTAATATCAGTGTGAATATATTAAAGATAAGGTTATCTTTAAAATAATACTCAAAACATATTATTAATTACAACTAAAACACAATTGTAATATAATAATCACTGTACGAATAAAAACTGTCAAAACGAACAAAAATTTTGTTTTTCTTGACCCTTATGTTGTTAAAGTAATCAGCTGAAAGGCTGATTTGAACCTCTAGCTAGAGGTTTTACTAAGTAAAATTCTCAGACTACCTTTTGACAAATACAATCTAACAATCTTCAATATCATGTTTAACCATCTCATTAACAATTTTCTTCATTCTGTCTGAATTCACCATGGTCCATACATTCCATGTTGCGAAAATTAAGTTTTTTGATTCATTCATTCCGTTTTCCAAAGCTCATATTTTACAATCATAACTATAGAATTCTTACAAATGGGAGGAGTATACATGATTACTTTTTGTTGTTTAGGTCATCAGCCGAAAGACTGGTTTGAACCTCTAGATATTAATTTTTTTGGTTTTACGTCTAACTGTTCTACAATGTCTGCTAATACAGACGGTGGATAATGAAATTATGCCTGCCCATATCAGAATGGTGGAGTATCAAATTATTTACACTCAATCTGTTCGTTGCAGAGCTAAAATAAATTGTTCTGTTTCTTATTACATGGTCAGCCAATTAAATGACTGAATCATTTAAGAACAGAAGAGGGGTAAAAGACACTAATCAGAGTTATCTTCTCTGAAAGTAATGAATTTCATTATACAGCCAGACCCTGTGGTGAATAAAGTAAAGGTGTCATTTGAAGAGTGGAAAATATGTGCTTTTCAGAGGGTCCGGCATGCTGATAAGTGAAATTTTCTACTCAGTGAGGAAGGCAATGGTAAACCACCTCACTCCTCGTTTTACTTAGTAAAACCTCTACAGGTTCAAACCAGCCTTTCGGCTGATGACCTAAACAACAACGGATAATGAAAATGAGTGATGAAAAATGCCAGACCGGACCGGGAATCGAACTCGGGACCCCGGCGTAGAAGCCAGTTGTGCTAACCAGTACGCCGACGGGCCGGCCTGAACCACTAGAGGCTTTACTGAATTAAACGAGGAGTGAGGTGGTTTACCATTGTCTTTCTCATTAAGTGGAAAAGTATGCTTATCAGCATGCCAGGCCCTATGTAAAGTATCTACTTTCCACCTTGAAAATGACACGTTCACTTCATTCACCACAGGTTCTGTCTTTATAATGAAATTCATTACTCTCAGGAGACAACTCTGACAATATAGTCTTTAACACCTCTACCTCTTCTGTTCTTAAATGCTTCAATCATATAACTGGCTGACCATGTGATAAAAAACACAACTATTTTTTGTACCCGTGAATCTAGCAGATAGAGTGTAAATAATTTAACACTCCACCTGCCTGCCATGGGCAAAGTTTATCTTTATGCCATTATTTTTATGTATGTGTTTATTTAAACCCTTGAATACACTAGGGGATAAAATGTTCCACAACATGACGCTTCACGATGTTCCGTAACATTTTATGGCACATCGACATGTTGCCTGCTCCCTCTACGAGAGCGGAACACATGTGTTGTGCGGCAATATTGGGACAAATTGTTGATGAGTGTTGTCATGTATGCAACAACGCTCAACATGTCAGCAGTGTGGAAGAACGAAACTGTCCTAAAACCTATCGAGCCTGCACCACCTAAAATCTGGACCGTTGGGCAAATACTCATACGGATTTAAAGAAAATAATAAAAATATTGGGTGCCAGCTCTAGCAGTAGAACATAAGAAAATTAAATAAAAAAATAAAACTATCCTTCCTCGCATTAAACTAAAACCTTTAATGTATCAATTTATTTCATAACTTACCCTAACCTAATTTAAATATAGCCAACCTTTTTCTCTCGCGACTTTAATTTAAAACAAAACTTAAAAACCCCTTAATATATTCGAAATGAAATGTATTAAATACCTCTTAACTTAATTTTTTTTTTCTTTCTTTTTCTTCTCCTCGTCCTCCTGGTCATCTCCTCAAATAATTTCTATATCCTACTTCTTATACAACTATTCCAAGCTGAATTTCAAATGGAACTGATTCAGTCTCCGATATTCGAAATCAGGAAACCTCTGGTTGACAAGTCTCTCTCTCTCTCTCTCTCTCTCTCTCTCTCTCTCTCTCTCTCTCTAACCAACCGGGACGGCCAAAAAGAAGGAAAACCATCCCAATGATTGGCTGTAAGTTGGGAGGTGGAAGAAAGGCCCAAAACACAGAGGGGAATAGACCCGCCTTATGAATACTATCCCGTATCAGATGATTGACAGTTGGCTGTATTTACAAGTTATTTTTTAGCTACTATGCTAATGTACCTACTTCTAACAACGGGGGTTTTCCCATACACCAGTTGATGGGTATTACTTTATTTCTGGAAGTTACAGTAATTAGGAATTACCATAACTTCCATTGTTTGTACTTTATAAAGGTACAAGCTGTACCAATATCACTCATTGTTGTTGGGCACTTCAAATACTGATTATAAAAATAAAATTAAAAACCATGACGCACGGGAGGACATCATTCGATCATTTGTAGCAGCTTCAAAATCTGTTGTTGACATTCGAGTAAAATTTACAAAATGATCCATCTAAAATTCAAAGATCGCGTAAAATATCAACTTTTAATTTTTTTATAGTAAGTAGTTTCGCACCCACTGCATTCTCTTTCTTTTCTTTCGGCTCGATACACTCGTAAATATAAAACGCAGCACTTATCAACACTACCTCCTCGGGCGACATTCCCGCGGCACTGCCCAGTGTGCGAGAAAATTGTTGTGGAACATTATCTTGCGTCAAGACCAGTGTTCCGCGTAATGTTGCGGAACATTTTGTCCCATAGCGTAACCAAGGTTTTATTTACATAAATATACATGATTTTCTATACAAAATTAAACTACAGTGAACAATACTAAAAGGTTCAAATAAATAAAACCAAATTTGTTATATAGCAGGTATATTATTAATATTTCACAAAAACACTGTTTAAATACTAAGCAACAACATATAATATTATTACATTTAAATTAAAATTCAGCCGTTAGTAGGTTTAGGGATCTGTAAAATAAAAAAAGATATATAAATATAAAAATTAAAACAACAAAAAAGACATTACATAAAAAAAAACATTTTGACGAGTATTATACTTTTGTGGAACATTTTAAGCGTTGCTTTGTCGCCGACTGCCCTACCAGTATTAGCGCCTCCGACGGTCCCAGTACCTGCCTGCCGCGCGGAGCGCTACAGACGCGCAGAGTCTGTAGTGCCACCCCTCTGCCTTGAAGTGGACTCGTCTGAGGGGGATTTAAGCGGCAGCATTGGCCCGCGAGACACACGGAAAATCCCCCGCCAACCACCCCCTATTACAAAAAATTCCTTCCCTACCTTAAACGAACCAGTCGTTAATCTACCTTCAAAACCCGTATTCACAGCTAAAGAATTCCCGCCAATCCCTTCCTCCACTAAAAATACGCCACCGGTCGCTCAAACTACTCCTCTCACCCAAAACAGTTCCCCTCTAATAGAATTATTTAACTCCCCCAAACTCATACCCTGGTTAATAGAAACATTAACCAAGCTCTCCTCCGCCAAAAATATCACAGACATTATTTCAATTATCATTTCATCGCTCCCCTCCCTACTCTATTAATGGCCCATACCATTATAACATGGAATGGCAATGGAGTCGGCAGGCACAAGAGTGATCTTCGGAGGTTCCTGGAAGACTTCAATGTAGATATAGCCCTCCTTCAAGAGACTCACCTCCATCCCAACAAACCTTTTAAATTATCTCCTTATATCGTCTACAGATCCGACCGCCCCCCCGCTACCAATACTAACCGTACACATGGCGGGGTGGCAATCCTAGTCCATCGCAGACTCACCCACACATTAATTCAGCACCCCCCTATCCCATCCCTAGAGCATATCGCTGTTTCGGTGGCTCTTAACTCCCGTGTAATCACTTTTGTTTCGGTATATCACCCCCCAAATGGTACCTTTCACCCATCTGCCCTTACAGATCTCTTCAAGCTGCCGCAGCCACTATTCGTAGCCGGAGACTGGAATAGTAAACACGTAGACTTCGGCTGCAACGCTACAAACCAAGGAGGTAAGTCGCTTCTCACTTTACTAGAAACGTGTCCCTTACCCATCTCATTGCACCTTCCGACTACTCCTACCAGAATACCGCCATTGGCAACTAACTCTCCCGATATTTTAGATTTCGCCCTCTCCTTATCGCTAAATCAAAGTCCCGATATCCAAGTAATTAATGATCTCAATTCCGACCACTTACCAGTATTATTTTCATTCCCAAAGCATTCCGCTGCACACAACCTTCCTCCTCCTAAACAACGTACCTCCTGGCCATCTTACTTAAGCACCCTAGCTACTACTTTACCCGAAACACCTCCATTAATTAATACTCCTGCCCTACTTGACACACATGTAAATCACCTTACTTCACTAATTCAATCAGCCATTAAAGTTAACTCCTACACACCCCTACCACCTACTCGCTCCAGCCTTCCTCAGCCCATCCGTGATGCCATCTCGGAGCGGAGGAGGTACCGTCGCCTGTGGCAGCATACAAGAGCTCCACAGCACCGCACCCTTTTCAACCGGGCAGCCGCCCGCTGCAAGCTATTACTGGACCAGCACCGGAGTAAGAAGTGGGAGGAGTACCTGGAAACCTTGGAGGACGTCAGCAACCCCTGGGAGGCTACCAGACGGCTTCTACGGCAACAAAGGGCTAGTCATCCCATCGACACCCCGGATGGACCAGTATACTCACAGCACGGTATCACGGATGCGCATGCCTCTTACCTCCAAACCCACTTCACTACCACCGACCAATTTCCCGATCCGGAACATGAAAATTTTATTCATGATTCCGTTTCAACCACTCTTACAGATCCCACACCTTCCAACATGACTCCTTTCACTATCGACGACCTTTCCACAGCCCTTAAATCCATAAGAGCTCGTAAAGCCCCTGGTCCTGACGATATAACTAGTCCTGCCATCCTCAATGCCCCACCTCACTTAAAAACACACCTTCTCTCCATATTTAATGCCGTCCTCTTCACACAGCACTTTCCTACCGCCTGGAAAACTTCAAAAATTATTGTCCTGCCCAAACCTTTTAAACCGCCCACTCAACCTTCTAGTTACAGACCCATCTCTCTTCTGCCCATCCTCTCTAAAATATTTGAGAGATTACTCCTTCCCCGACTGCGCCAAGCAATTGATCCTGCACTACCCCCCGAACAGTTTGGCTTCAGACAAGGACGCTCAACCACTCTGCAACTGCTCAGAATTATCACGGCATTGATCGATGCCAAAAATTCTCGACGCGATACTTCGGCGATACTGCTTGACTTCCAAGCAGCATTCGACCGGGTATGGCACTTAGGACTCCTCCACAAATCCTCTCTCCTCCTTCCGCCTCCATTAGTGAGGCTTCTACACTCGTACCTTTCAGACAGAAAATTTTACGTCTCCACTAGTTCCCAGCAGTTCCACGACGTAAAATCCGGTCTCAAACCCGTTAATGCCGGCGTCCCACAGGGTTCAGTCCTTGGACCGCTACTCTATCTGTTATATACCTACGACTTTCCTGTCCTACCTTCAATAAAAATCGGCCTCTACGCTGACGACGCAATACTTTATTGCCACAGCATGAGACCCCGAGTAAGCGCCGACAAATTACGTGCCCAAATTCCTATTACCACTGCTTGGTGCAAAAAATGGAAACTTTCCCTCAATCCTAATAAGTGTGAAGCGATAAACTTTACGAGAAGGAGAATTATGCCAACTCCGCTCAACATCGAAGGAGTTCAACTGCCTTGGAAAGAAGACGTCCGGTACCTTGGGGTTACCCTCGATCGCCGCCTGAACTTCAACAAGCATGCTACGGACAAAATACATAAGGGCAGAATCCTGTTTTATTCTCTAACCCCGATCCTTCGTTCCAAAGCTTTTACAAAATCATTAAAACTCCTAATTTATTCTGCGATAATCCGATCTTCTCTCCTCTATGGGGCACCAGTCTGGTGGCCCATCCTCTCTAATTCCAATAAACAAAAATTTTCCTCTTTTCAAAACAGAATCCTACGCGTAATCTCCAATTTTCATTATCTCATCCCTAACACCATCGTATTAGAAAACGTCCAATTCCCATCCCTCACGGACTATATCTACAACACATCTCGCAAACTTCACGACTCTGGAAAAGTATCAGAATTAGAAATCATCAGGAAAATATATGAAGACTACCATCCACCAGAAGATAAATGCATACTGCCATTCCATGATTTCCTTTAAATATTTCCTATAATTAATCAATTTCCTAATTTCATCTAAATAAATTACTCCTTCATGAATGCTCTAAAACTCCTGCTCCCCGAATCCGAATCATAATAATAAAAAATTTACCTTCAATTACTCCTTCCTAATATTCCCAATAAAAAAAAAAAAAAAAAAATTCAAAATAGTTCCATAACCATATTCTCCGAGCGATCAGGTGAATCCCCATTCACGACATCGCCCATTATGGGTTTCCCACCCATTCCTCAATGATTCGATTCGATTCGCGAGACACACTCTCCAGTCAACTTTTAATCGGAGAAGAAGAAGAAAGAAGATCTCCAGATCGAAGAAGAAGAGCCCAGCCGAGACCGGACGCACCATTCCTGGTCTACGCTACCGGTGTCGGACGTTACATTCCCGGACCGGTCAGTCGTCGTCGACCCGGAGAGAACCGCCTCGACCGCGCTCTCGGCATATGGACTACGCCGACCCGACACTGCGGGGCTCTTGGGGCAGTGGTGACCCAACTGCCGCTGAGGGAAGGCTAGGCCTGAACCCGGTAGCCGAGCCGTCTCTTGGCTCCGCTTCCACCACGCCGGCTCGCAGCTTCCAACCACCAAGAACGGTCCTTTGCAGGGCCACCAAACTAATTAGCAAGGTTTTGCCACGTGTCGTCGGCCCCGGTTGGTGACAGTTTAATGAAGCAAATTCAAATTACTTGAATACTTAACTTCTAGTTATTACTTTGAGACTGACTGATGCCTTAAGGCAGTAAGTTGAGTTGGTTTCCAGGGCCGACTGACGCCTTAAGGCGTCATATTCCCTAGTACGTTTATATGGTTTTGTTTAACCGCCGGCACACGGGCAGTGTTAGTACAATGTTTTTCAGGCATTCAGATCGATCCTACAACCTCTAGAGTGAAGGTAATCTTTAAATACCTACTGCTGGAAATTTTTGAAGGAATTTCAAAAGTGTACTCAATTCGGACCTCCCAGTGCGGCGCAATTATATCATCAAAATAAATAAATTATATCATTTATTTCACAAATTTCTCAGTTCCTAGTGACTAATTTTTACTGCGAATAGGTAAGAATAATATATTTTTATGTAAAAATAGTTTAATTATTACTCAAAAGTAAATTTTTTTAATTCTAAAACTCGCGACCTCTATGCACTGAATTTCTTACGACTGTATAGTGGAGAGATGACTTGAATGCTAGTGTGAGATGAAGGGAAGAGGAAAGCTTATCCTATACTAGCATTCAAGTCATCTCTCCACTATACAGTACGTAAGACATTCGTTGCATAGAGGTCGCGAGTTTTCGAATTAACAAAATTTACTTTTGAGTAATAATTATACTATTTTTAGGTATTAAAAAAAGTATTATTCTTACCTTTTCATGGTAAAAATAAGTCACTAGGAACGGAGAAATTCGTGGAATAAATGATATAATAAAATTAATACATTTTTATATAAAAAAATGTTACAAATAACATTTTATAAATGTAATAAGGTTTTATTACTTGAGCTGTTATTAAATTATAAGTTTTTATAAGTACAGAGTGATTCAATAAGATGGAAACAATTTCAATAAGCTGTATTTCCTGAACTACATGTTATATTTTAATTCTGTAAATTACATTTTGAAAGAGAAAGTTTTAAATTTTAATTTACATACATGAAAGTTTATAGATGTTCAATGTGTCCTCCTCCGGCTGCACGTACAACATCTAGACGGTAACTGAACTCATCCCAAACTCTCTGACGCATGTCTTGGGTCACTGAGTTGACTGCAGCTGTGATACGATTCCTTAGTTCATTCAAATTTGTGGGAAGAGGTGGTATGTACACTGCACTTTTCACGAACCCCCACAAGAAAAAGTCACAGGGTGTGAGATCTGGAGACCTCGGTGGGCAAAACTGAAGTGCAGAGTCGTTATTCGCCATGCGACCTATCCATCGTTGACGTATGGATTCATTTAGGAAACGCCGAACATTGCGATGCCAATGGGGTGGAGCTCCGTCCTGCTGGAAAATGTAATCTCCTGAATCTTCATTCATTTGAGGAACGAGCCAGTTTTGTAGCATTCTAAGATACGTTTCCCCAGTAACCGTATTCTCATCAAAAAAGAAAGGCCCATAAACTTTTGTCAGCGACAAGGCGCAAAAAACATTAACTTTCGGGCTGTCCCGCTCATGTTCCACTGTTACATGGGGATTGTGTAGCCCCCAGATCCTAACATTATGCCTGTTAACTTTCCCACTTAGATAAAATGTGGCTTCATCACTAAAAATCACTCGAGGCAGAAACAACTCATCTTCCATGTGTTGGAGCATACGGTCACAAAATTCTACACGCCGTATCTTATCGCCTCGGCGAAGAGCCTGTAGCATTTGCAAACGGTAAGGTTTGTACAATAATCGGCGCCTCAATACACGCCAGACAGTTGTTTGCGGTAGTCCGAGTTCCATACTCACTCTACGGGTTGATTTCATAGGGCTACGCTCAAGGCTAGTTCGAACGCGTTCCACATTCTGCTCCGATACACGAGGTCTGCCTGGACTTTTACCTTTACACAGAGAGCCAGTTTCGTCAAATTGTTTATTCCAATGATAAATGCTCTTCCTCGTTGGAGGTTCGACGTTAAACTTAAGCCGAAATGCACGCTGCACCGCAGTTGCAGACTCGGTTCTACTGTACTCACGCACGCACAAAATCTTGTGTTCCATAGCAGCCATCTTGCTTACAACTGACGCAGTACGCGGCTGCGCAGCTGACGGCAACAATGCGGTGCTGGAGCGCTCTGGTGTCGTTATTTATAACTTTGTTATTTCCTCTTTCAAATGTAATTTACAGAATTAAAATATAACATGCAGTTTAGGAAATATAGCTGATTGAAATTGTTCCATCTTATTGAATCACGCTGTATATAAGTATTAATTTATATAAAATGTTCCATAATAATACATTTTTAAATAAAAATAATTTAATTATTACTCAAAAGTAAATTTTGTGAATTCAAAAACTCGCGACCTCTCTGCACCGAATTTATTACGTACTGTATAGTCGTGAGATGACTTGAATACTAGTGTGAGTTGAAATGAGGGACAGGAAAACTTGTCCTTTCTATGGACAAGCCATCTATCATCTATCTATCAAGTCATCTCTCCACTAAGCTTTTCGATATTATCACCTTGACGATTGAGGAATTTTTGTTCTATCTATTGACAAGGTTTCCTGTTCCACACTTCGTTTCACATTAGATTTCAAGTCATCTCTCCACTATACGTTATACAATAATAAATGTATTTACTTTTATAATGACTCAACAAACGAAAAAAACGTCTTATAGTACATATATTAACTGTACTATATTAAGCTGTTGAATAGATGAACAAATAAGAAAGATCTAAGTAAAATGGCCCTAACCAAATAAAAAAACATGAAAAATAGATATTTAGGATAAAATAACTTCTTCAATTACCTATTTATTTTTCTTCGCTTGAACTTCCACCAGAAATAGAAACTTTCCTCTAAAACAAAGATAAAAAAATAGGTAAAATAAGAAGTTTGTAAATAAGGAATTTTTATTTATTATATTATATTTATTACTTAAATGCATATATCTGAAATCTTTTAAAAAATCAATTTTTTTACACATTTTCATGAAAAAAGAGAAATCCCTAATTACCGCTAAACTAAGCGTTAAAAAAAAATTAAAATAAAAGTTGTAGATTTTAAATTCCGTACAATTTTTATCATATACATTTTTGCGCTAAAATGCATATTAAAGTCGTAACCTTGAAAAAACAATTTATTAACGAGACAACCCCAAGAATTTCAGCAGACATGTCGCCTACCCTATCTTGTAGAGCATAAAAAATTTAGTAAATGAGGTGATTTTAAAAAAATCGTAAGAGCCGTTTTTGAAAAAATCGCAAAAACGTAAAAAAGACACGAATAAACTACTACTTCCGGTTGACCGATTTTGATGAACATGTTTATGTCGGGTCCGGTAGTAGTATCTAAGTTACTTTGCAAGTTTCAAGTTCGTACGATGTTCAGTTCTTGAGATATTTTGTTCACACACACACAGACCATTGGCTAAAAACATGTTTTTTTGGGTTCAGGGGTTCTGAAAACGTGTAGATCCGGTGAAAACTCGATTTTGAAAAATCGACATAAAAACAATACTTTCCTTCCTATATATTAATATAGGCAAGAGAAATTAAAAAGTACTGACCGACTCAATTACTAAAGATTGGACACAACACTAGCAAATCGCTCTCTTTCATAAACCATCACTGAAAGAATGCAAGTACTCAAGTTTGTTAACTCTTTAAAGTTTTCAACCATGGATCATTTTCTTTTTCCAAGCCTGCGCTTAACACTTTAAAGTTTTCAATCATGGATCATTTTCTTTGTCCAAGCCTGCACTTGCCCTGAACTTTACCCTCATGAATCAATATGAGAAACTCATACTTATCTTCCCTGAATAAATGGCCAAAGTAGGCAGTCTTTCTTCTTTTGATTATGCCCATAACTCTCAGTCCATATCCGTTTACATCTCAAATCACCGACATTGGTAACATGATCAGTCAACGAAATCCAGAGCATTCTTTTCAACATCCGGACCTCAAAAGCTTTTAAATGACGCATGGAATGCAAATTCGAAGACCATGTTTCCACACCATATTGCAGGACAGAGTATATGTAGGCTATGTCAATATTGTATTTTTCATGAGTTCAGTTTCCATTTTCTGTACGTATTACTTTCTCTTGCCTATATCATAAATAGGAAGGAACACATTGTTTTCATGTCGATTTTTCGAAATCGAGTTTGCACCGGATTTACATGTTTTCAGGTCACTTGAATACAAAAAACATGTTTTTAGCGATTGGTATGTGTGTGTGTGAACAAAATATCTCAAGAACGGAACATCGTACGAAGTTGAAACTTGAAACTTAAGTTAGCTCCCAATAGAGGACCCGACACGAACATTTTTCATCAAAATTGGTCAACCGGAAGTAGTAGTTTGTTCGTGTAATTTTCACTTTTTTGCGATTTCTTTTTAAATTGCCTTATTTAGGCCTACTATATTTTTATGCTGTATAAGACAAGGCGCCATGTCTGCTGAAATTCTTGGGGAGGCTGTGCTCTCGTGGAAAAATGGTGTTTTTAAGACTGTGGCGTTATTATCCATTTTAGTGCAAAGCGTATGTAATCACAGTTGTAGACAATTTCAAAATCTACAACTTTTATTTCAAACATTTCTTTGTGTAATCCTCAGTTGACAGTAATTAGTGATTTTCTGTTTTTCTTTCATGAAAACCAGTAAAACAATCGATTTTTCAAGATTTCGACCGTAGTATCCATTTTACAACAAAAATGCATATAATCAAATTTATAGAAAATTTAAAGATCTGTAACTTTTATTGCACACATTTTTCTCTACAGAGCCTAGTTTAGCGTGGAAGAGTGATTTTCCATATTATTAAGCCAAACTAAGATTGGTTTTCATTTTGCATCATTCATTCATGATTAAAATTAGGTTATGTTTTTTGAGGTTAGTTTTTTTATTTTTGATATTTTATTACTAATGTTAGGTTATATTGGTCATATTTGTATTGGAAAGAGAAAGTCGTGTGAGTGTTTCACACCAGAATTTTTTTTCTTTATTAATCGTGTTTTACACAGAATTACACATAATTTTGAAAAAAGTGACATGAAAACAATACTTTCCTATCTTATATATTGTGTGGTTTCAAGCTCCGTGTAGTTGCGGGGTGAAGGGTACGGGTGAGGTATAATGAATGAGTGACGCATGCTGGGAGAACGATTGGTGTATTACTCTGATACCAAACATTCGTTTTCAAACTTTCCGTATATAACATATTTGTTTGTATTTATTATATTTATTTATTTAAATATTTTGATATAAATTGGTAAGTTAAATATTATGAACCCGACCAAGTTAATAACCCGGTTGGAATTTGTTAAATTAATGCGCCAGATGATAAGAATATTTTTTTAGTCTAGTTAGTACACGCTACCACTAAAAATGCATCAGCTGTGAAACACTACTAACTCATTCGTTCTCTCACTACTATAACAACGCACAGCATTCCTTCCAACTACACGGAGCTGGGACTCAAGCAATACTCATATACTCAATACTCAATACTCAATACTCATATACTCATATACTCAATACTCAAGAGAATGAAGGTTAAATAAATGAATCTCTCCAGCTTCAAATTTCTGTCCGCTTTTCCCTGTAAGTTCTCAATGTTTACTCCCAAACAAAAGATTTGTATTATTTTGTAATAAGTAATATTGCTTACATTTACTCCATGAACTCCCGAATATGAATTTTGACGTGAAGCGTAACTATTGGCTGAATATGAAGATGAAACAGCGTATTCATTAGTTGCTGTAACCTGGTATTTTGATGCAACAAATGCTGGAATAACAAGGTCTCGTTTGTCATGCTGAAATAATTCAAAACAAAACAAATTTAATATTTTAGACATGTAGGCCTATTAAAAAGAAAACAGAGTAATATTACAGTATTTGCTTGAGTATAAGACGCACTTTTTACTTCAGTAACTCGTCAAAAAGCAGGGTGCATCTTATACAACGGATGGGAATTTTCTGTAACAATAATGTTTACTACAAAATCAAAATATTGTACTGTACATTGTTATCGTCATAACGTCTATAACTGTCTAATAATCTTGTTCAGAAAGTGTTTCCGTTGTAAAAGTTCCTAAAATATTATAATCCAGTATCTGTTGACAATAAGTCAACAATCAATTAGTCTTCTTCTTCTCTTCACGGGTTAGGTATTTCTACCTTTTCCGGCACCCATCTTTTCTTCGGCCTGCCAATATCTCTACTTCCCACTGACTTGTATCTTCTCGCTACACTAGGCAAGCGGCTTTCTGGTATTCTATTTAAATGATCAACCCATTGGGCACGATACAATTTTATTTTTTCGTTGAGTAGAAAAATTCCCAATTCTTCCCTTATATCTTCATTTCTGATCCTGTCTAGTCTTGTGCAACCCTTGACAGACCTTGAGAATTTTATTTCGCCAGTTTGGATGGTTCGTTTTACCCTTTTCCGCATCACCCATGCTTCACTGCCGTATGTAAAGGCTTGAATTGCCACCGTCTTATAAAACTTTAACCTTGTTTCTGGTCTTGTCTTTTGGCTTAGTGTCCTATAATCGTCCCAGATATCTGACTAAATTTATGTAGTTTATTTTTCACATCATAGTCATCTTCATATGAAACATCAGTTTCAAGGTACTTACAGTGGCTAAATCAAGTACAGTAAACATTGAAATTCCTGATTGTCATATCGCTGTCTGGTTAGCCATTTAATGGAATTCGCACTCACTTCCTGTGTCTGAGATATTAACTGTTTTGCCCTTTTCACAAATGAAATAAATTGATGATGTCACCGAAACAAGAAATAACACCAGGAAGAAAACTTAAACATCCTTCCATAAGTGAATGAATCAAAACTTCCTGGAACAATTTTGACTCTAAAATTGTTGTGAATTCTCTCAAGAAGTGTGATATCAGTAATTCTTTGGATAGAATTGAAAATGATTTATTGTTTGAAAATAGCTCAAATTCTTCAAGCTACTACAACTAACCATAACTAATGTGTATGACAATACTGTTTAAGAAAGAATTTTATCTATTTTAGTTAAGTCTATGAATAATATTGGTGTAGGTTAAAAAGTAGTAGCTACTGTTACATAATACTGATATTTATTGTGTAGCAATTTTTATATATCGATCTTTTTGAATCACTGATTTAGCAATACAAATAAATGTTTATTGTATTTAAAAAAATCATTACTATGAAAATAAAATTCCCATTCATTTCATAAAAATAAAAATCAAATACATAATTTAACATTAAACTTATAACTTATCTAATCCTGTAATTTAATCTATCAATAAATTATTCCTTAAGGATAAAAACAGTAAAATAGTTGTACAATTAAATAACAAGGTAACAGGGAAAGATTGAATACAATTCTGTAAGATTATTGAAATTTTTTTTACTCACAATATTGTAGTAAATCCTCTTCAAACTCTGAAAAATAAAAGGAAAATCTTGTAAAAAATGTATAATTTAAGATTATACAAAAATACCAATGCAGTAATTTTTTGTATAGGGCCTAAAAGATTCCTGTTCAGCTTTCAAACTATCTGAACTTAAAATTTTTATGATTTTGTAATTATCATAAAGGAACTGTTATTAGATAATTACTTTTTTTAAAAATAAACACTATGTCAAGTATAAAAAAAATAATCTAGAAATATTAGAAATAAATGACAGACAAAATTAAATTGAAATTTTGGAGAAATATTATATTTTTATATATAGTAACAGGGAAAAATTGATGAACAGGTTGAATATGACAATTAACTGACTAAGTTGGCACGACTGTTTTAGATATAAGAATCGACTATTCTTCTAAGTTTTTATGTGAAAACTATTTAACAAAATTTTAATTAGCTGAAGATGTGTACAAAATGCACGAAAGTGCTATAAACATTGACAAGTGTTTTCTGTTACTGTATTCTGGTGGTTGGAAATATACATTTCAATTTAAAATAATACGGCTGTTGATAATCCTACATAGGATGTTTGATAAAATAATTTGAAATAGTTTGACTTTTTATGTTTGAAGTAGGTTATATAGATAGAGTGTGCCCATATCAGGCAGGTGGAGTATTCATTTGCACTTGATCTGCTAGTTTCAGGGCTATAAAATATAGTTTCACATGGTCAGCCAATTATATAACTGAAGCATTTAAGAATAAAAGAGGTAAAGGTGTAAAAGACAATAGTCAGAGTTATCTCTTCTGAGAGTAATGAATTTTATTGTACAGCCATACCTTGTGGTGAATGAACTGAAGGTTTCATTTGGAGGTTGGAAAGTAGAATGGTTTTCAGAGGCCCTGATATGCTGATAAGCATACTTTTCCACTCAGTAAGAGAGGCAGTGGTAAACCACCTCTCTTTTATTTTGTAAAGCCTCTAAAGGTTAAAACCAGGCTTTCAGTACAATTTTAATTGTTACAAAAAATGTATATAAATGAATAGCTACAAAACTAATTTTTTTTGAAGAACGAGGATATTAATTATCAAGTAAGCATTCTGTAAATAACGACACTCAAACACTGTTTAGAGTTTAAAAGAATTAACACAATTAGTTCTTTACACCGACCCAAACATTAACTATAAACGTGGCTAACGAGCGAACACACACACACACACACACACACACACACACACGCGCACACACACACACACACACACACACACACACACACACACACACACACACACACACACACACACACACACACACACACACAAACAAACACACACACACACACACACACACACACACAGACACACACAAATGTGTATCCATAAGGTTATCACATTACTATGTTTTTTTGTTTTGGTAAAACAAAATTCACAAATTTTAAAATAGAGAATTGTGACAAATATAATTACTTACAAGAGCCAAAGCGAGTGGTCGTTCTCTGAGTACATTCTGAAAAAGAAAAGAAAATTCATAAAAAAATTTGCTAATGTTTTTTAACATAATTGAGGAAATATGTTAAAATAATTAGAAACTATTATACAAAAAAATTACCCATGTATATTTTGCTGTTTTAGTAGACAAACATTATTAATATGTAAATAAAATACAATTTCCTAACACAATCAGTGCTAGAGACTCGCCTAGCGGGTCATGGGTAGGTGTTACCCCCACGCTGCCGTCACAACTAGCGGGTTCTGTTTTGTTATCATTTTAAATAATTCTGGAGGGACACCGCCTGCCAGATATCAGTTTCTTCTACTATATAGCCCTCAGAAAGGGTTTTTTCTTTGTAGCCATGCAGTTCGTTTTGGAATTTTCGTTATACGGTCTTCTACCCTCGTATTTATACTCGTTCAGTATTTTTAACGGGTTTTCAGGGTACGGTTGAAGCTGTGAGTTTAATATCTTTACAGGTATCGATTCAAAATAGCTTACCCTTTGAGATTTACTTTAAAAGTATACTATTTGCAGTTTAAAATTACATAAGATATTACGCGTAAAATTGTAAAGGTAAATGGAAAAATTCAAACAAGAAGTACATTTATTATAACATGCAAAAATAAACCTAAAAACATTGAATTGTTTACTTTTATTTTGTTAGCAAACATAAATCGATGTATAGGTCGTAAATAAAATAAATCTATAAAAACGTTAGTAACATAAGTTGTAGGCAAACATAAAGGAAGCGGAGGACACGCTCCACGAGTAATCAGCCCGATGGGAGAGATACCTCATAATTGCTCAGCGTTGAATGTGTTAAACTGTGTATTATTTTTATTATTTTATCTTTTTTTATCTCTAATGAGTATACGTTACAATCTGTTCAATTCAAAACAATAAGCAACCCCATGAACCAATGATATGAGGTTGATGTATATGATGTGTAAATGAGGTGAAGTCCTTGTGTAGACCCAGGTCAACCATTCCAGAGAGAGTATGGTTAAATGAACCCCAACCATCAAAGTACACCGGTAACCACTGTCTAGTATTCAAATCCATATAAAAGTAATTACCTTTACTAGGATTTGAACCAAGAACCTTCGTCTCCAAAAATCAGCTGTTAAACAGCTGACTCACAGTGATGACTTTATCTCTAGACCAACCTTGGGTTAGAAAAAACTAATATTTGATAATTAACCCTTTATAGGGCAGTACTTTACGGAAAAATGTTAAATTTTGCTTTAAAGGGACTTGAATAATGTATTTCTAGTGCCAGAACAGTAAGATATTTCTTTTTTGTTCATTTTAAGCCCTGGTAAGTATACTTACCAAGGAACGTTTATTGAAATGGGAATCACATAATGTTTAGTGGTAAAAATGCTTATTAAAACAACTTGTAGTACTATATAACCAAAAAATTTGTAGAATGGCTTATCTTAACTTTATATTAGCATGAATGGTCGGTTTCCCGTAAAAAACTCAAATATTCTAAGCACTTTACAAAATTAATGACAAAACAACACTGGTATGAATCTTTACTACATTCATACAACTCACGAAGCAAATGGTCGCTGCATACTAATTTCAAAATGTGGGTAGCGTACTTACCAGAAAACATCTATAAAACCATTAAATACCAATAAGGTTCAACTGCATAGCTTATTGTTAAATAAAATTGATCTTATTGTCAGTGGTAAGTATACTTACCAAAGACCTATAAAGGGAAAAAGCATTACACATTTCTTAATAATTAATCAATATAATGTACAAAATTGTGTTACATACCCTCTTAATGTAAACCTTGAAGGCATCTGATCGGTAGTCACCCTAAACGCAAAGGCAAAATAGTATTAAAATTAATTGAACACATGAGTCTGATGTAAACTTATAAATGTTGAAAGTTTGTCATAATCAGGACATCAAGGGTGGAGTCATAAACAGCCTGGTGGAGTGTTAAATTATTTATACTCAATCTGCTAGTTCCAGGATTACAAAAAATAGTTCTGTTTCTTATCACATGATCAGCAAATTATATGACTGAAGCATTTAAAAACAAAAGAGGTAGAGGTGTAAAAGACACTAGTCAGAGGAGTTATCTCTTCTGAGAGTAATGAATTTCATTATACAGCCAGATCCTGTGGTGAATGAAATAAAGGAGTTATTTGCAGGGTGGAAAGTAGATGCTTTTCAGAGGGCATAGCATGTTGATAAGCATACTTTTTAGTGAAGAAGGCATGTTAAACCACCTCAATCCTTGTTTTACTTAATAATGCCTCTAGAGGTTCAAACCAGTGAGTTTTCGACTTGTAATAATTTCCAGACCTTTGCCAGGAATCGAATCTGGGATCTCCGTGTTGGCTAGCATTCTACTGCTACGCTATGGAGGCAGCCATATTTGTATACTCAGCATAAGTTAGATAATGTAAACTGATTACTACCTAAATACTACTAACATTTTAGTTCAAAAAACCCAATTTTTTCAATAAATGTTAGCATACTAAAACTGAGTATGATTTCCAATACTTACCTTATATTGCAGTGTGTGCTGAAAAAATAAAAAAAGATAAATAAATATTTTTAAGTAAGTTTGTTTAAATTATTTATAAATATGGAATTTAAATTTTTTCTCTTCAGTAGAATCCTCAACACTAGAAACCTGATGATATTCCAATGTTCTACTTGAAACATCAGAGCCGGTCAACTGGTTTTAGTAAAAGTTGACACTGTCATTAGAAAATAAAAAATAATAGAAAAAATTCTTTGTCATAATATAGTTTTTCCCAATCATACATTTTGTGTGAGACCCTGTTGCTTGTTAAAACTTTTAAATATATCATCCAATAAAAGTGATTTCTCGGTTATCATTGGGTGTCTGACACTCCTCCTGCAGATCTATATTTTCAAATTTATAAAAAAACCAATACTCACTGCATATAACATGCCAATTCTTTTAATGGGGTCACCTGCATTTAGCATCTTCAGGTGTAATTCCTATTTTGCGTTTGACACATGCGTTTGATTCATGTGATTGATGTAATGTGTCAGCTGCAGTATATATCTAATGCACGGTTAGTGGTTCGTTTGGGAGAGTGTTAGTTGATGTGCAATCTTGGTACTGAAAAGGCAATGTTAATCGGTGTGAGTGATTTGCTCTTGAATTAATTTTGTATTTAGAAGAAATTGAACAGGAAGAAATTATATCACAACTATGTGAGGGAAATGCCCTATTTTCAAAGCAATAATTAAGAAAGGTTATTTTGAAACATTCATCATTTATTAATCATTAATGATAATTTGATAATTTGTTGCTTTCTGTTTATATAACTTACTCAGAGATGCATTTTTAGAGAAGAATACCAAACTTCACTATGACCTAAACATATATAAACCGAAACCAACTAAAAATCTTTTATCACTGGCAAGGGGTGGTGGTTTCACCTACTGATGGTTTTCTGGAGAGATTTGTTTATAAAATACTAAAACAGCCGGTAGTATGGATAGCGCACTGGTATAGTTATCAAATTTCTTGGCTAAGATAGGATTTTGTTACGTCCTTTATTTGTATGAACATTTTTATGAATTATGAAATTTTAATGCAATTTTCACCAACTTTTTATCTTCCTCAAGTGAAAACAGTATGTTACAGTACCTTCTTCTTTGCAGCTGAAACTACAACACTTTAAAACCAGTATGACTGCAAATGCTGAATAAGAATTATACCTCATTATTCCTCTCGAATAGCACAATTCTTCTTCTTGTCAAACAAAGATTAACCAATTAATTATCTCAACAGTTGTATTACCAATTCTGAATTTTAAAAGAAGAAGACTTGAACTGCTGTCAATCAAGAGAATTTAAGGATTACGTCTGTCTCATCTCTCTTTCATTAAGTTCTTTCAGTATTGTCCATTGACTGTGAGAATATGATTCATATAAAATCAAATAAATAAAATGTTTAAAAATACTTACAGCAAGGTATTTTGCATAGGACGATTCTCTCAAAAGATCATCCTGAAATTTAAAACAAATTAATTTTACTACTTTTCCTTTTTAAATACACTTCAAACTGAATCACTAAAGCTATTACATATTTTTTGTTTTAAAATTTTTAGTGTAGGCTACCATATTATTCATTTACAAGTTTAAAAGTATTGATGAGTTACAAATAAACACTCACGAGGAAAAGAATATTGAATTTTTATCTTAAAGTTGTTATAAAATTAAAATAAAGAAACATATTTTTGACTTTTGTGGCATGAGATTCTATCCCTGGTATATTATACGCTGATGAAAGGCCAGAAAATTCCATTTCAGAGCACAGAACAATAAGTACCTAGAGATTAAAAATTCAAGTACTGTTGAATATAAGTTATGTTTTACTTCTGACTATTTTGCACATTCAAACTAATGTAGACAATAAAGGGTAATGGAAAAATAAAACATTAAACTGGGAATTGAACTAAGGATCCTCGACATAGAAGCCAGTAGTACTGACCTCTACACTGACTTAAATTTTTTTTTCTTATATAATCCCTAACATGCGGATGTTGCAATCTGTTCAATTTAAGAACAATAAGCAACTCATGACCCAATGAGATAAAAATGATATATATGACGTTTAAATGAGGTGTAGTCTAGTGTGAGAGAGTATCATTAATTGACCCCAAACCATCAAAATATATCGGTAATCACTGTCTGGTATTAAAACCCGTATATAAAATGATTACTTTTACTAGGATTTCGACCACAGAACCTTTCGACCACAGAACCTTTGTCTCCGAAAATCAGCTGTTAAACAGCTGATTCGCGGCAACGACTTTACCAATAGACTCTCCTAGTGGGTAAATGTTAACTAATCTTGTTAAATATCAAATAGCTCATTTCAGTATTTATGAACAATGACATCAAGCTGAAATCATCTCATTTCTTTCTTTTATCAGTAACATAAATTTCCAAAATATTATATAAAAATTAAAAGACCTTCATACGATACATCACACGATTAAGACAGTTCCTGTTTAGAAAAAAGAACAAATTTGTTTAATACATTTTCTATATGCATAAAAAGTAGGGAAAATTTATTCACAGCTATTTGAAAAGCAAGTTGAAGGAAAATTACAACCACATCAAATCACCTGGAATTTTCTAATGATGAATATTATATAAGTACTTCATAATTTTGAAGAAAACTTGAGAATTGTTGATAAATTAGAAAAAAATTGAAATTGGGGATAAAAAATTCATATTGTAAACGGTGCGATTATAAATAAACACATTGAAGAAACTAATATTACTTACCAAATATGAACCTTGAGACAATTCAGTTATTGTTGAAGCCTGAAAAATTAATCAAAAATTATAATAAAATAATGCTGTATTCTGGTGGTTTAGAAAAATATATATTTTTATAAAATATGCTTATAACAGGGAGGTGGAGTGTTGAATTATTTGCTCTCAATCTGCTAGTTTGAGGGCTACAAAGAAATAGTTCTGTTTCTTATCACATGGTAAGCCAAATATATGACTGAAGCATTTAAGAACAGAAGAGGTGGAGGTGTAAAAAACACTAGTCTTAGTTATCTCCTCTGAAAGTAATGAATTTCATTTTACAGACAGACTCTGTGATGAATGCAGTGAAGGTATCATTTTGCAGGGTGGAAAATAGATGCTTTTCAGAGGTAGCATGCTGATAAGCATGCTTTCCCACTCAGTGAGAAAGGTAATGGGAAACCACCTCACTCCTTGTTTTATTTAGTAAAGCTTCTAGAGGTTCAAACCAGCCTTTCAGCTGATGACCTAAACAACAAAGAATCAATGGGGAAGGGGCAAGTATTTCAGAAGTGATGAAGAGGTGAAATTTGCAGTGCACTTTTGGCTGCAATTATGACCAAAAGAATTCTGTGAACATGGTACTCATGCATTTCCAAAGCGGTAGAATATTCACGTTCAACGATATGGAGATTACGTCAAAAAATAGTACAGATGATTTTTCTTAATTTTTGCTATATAAAACTTATGGCTATTTTAAATTTTTCATTTGATATACCCTCATGTTTCAATAAATTATGGTAAAAATCTAAGTAAACAATACTTACGATTTTTGTTGATTCAGTACTTTCAGATACCACATTGACAAAGTTCTGTAAAAAATTATAATAATTACAAATTAAAAATTTGATCAAAAAACATGAAACTGGTTTAGGAGCAAAAGAGACAACAGCAAGCTAACTCCATAGCTTGCTTTTCAAATACATGAACATGGAAAGACTCAAGTACTTCAATTGGGGCAAAAACTAAAGAAAGAAAGAAAGAATTAAAAATTAACATGTAATAATATTCTGTTCTGATGAACTAGTTATTTATTTAAGTGACTGAGATTACATACCACTTGAGATAAAACTAGGAGCTAGCTCTATGACAAGTTTGAAAAAATTTTGACCACAATGAAGAAAGTGGGACAAGTCAACACGAGGTCTTAATGGTGACTGGAATGGTCATCTGAGGGTAGCTGGAAATGTGATCAGCAGTCCAAGACACCAAGACATGATGGAAAAATGAGTCAATAATGAACTCAGAATCATCAAGGGACTTACAGAATAAAAGATGGCAAGTATTCCAGTAATAATTTTAAAAAAATATAAAAACAAAAATATAAAATTTAAAAACAAATACAATAACGCTACTTTCATATCCTTCTTGTAGTAAATTTTACATCTTGAAGTGAATTTTACATCTTGAAGTCAATTAATAACGAATACTTAGCAAAGAATTAATTAACATTTGAAATATTTTCAAATCTGAAGAGTGAACAGAAATATTTTTTATGAAAATTTTAAGAGAATACAGTAATAAACAATTGTCCTGAAAACTAAATTTTGTGTCCATAAAAATACGAGGGGTGTACAATAATTAACAAGGCAAATCAATGTAAAGAAAAAACAGTAAGTTAATTCAATAACAATTAAACTTTTTAAAGGTCAAGTCCGCAACCATGGAAAAACTATGTCTCGTTAATTATTGAACTTGTCTTGTAGTTAACAATAAAGTTTAAATGATACAAATATACTCACTTGAAGATATGCAGATGTTGTTGTCTGAAATAAAAAAAGAAACAAAACAAATTATTTTATTAATTTCATTTATTAATTCATTAATTGTTAGAAAGTATAGCAACAAAACTATTAATACAGACTGGTTTGAAACTGAACAGCAATCAGCAAGCTGATTTTACAGCTAAAAAAAAACTGTAACACTTTTTTAGCTGTGCTTTATCTTAATAAATTATAAAACTTTATAGAGAAATATTTATAGTAATTACGTAGGCTAAATACAAAATTTTGATAAAAAATTTTTTACTGTTCAGAACCGTAAAAATTCCTGATGGAAAATACTGACCAGCAGAATAAACATGAGAGCTAACATAAAATAAGAAAAAAACTTGATTTTATGCTTTGATAACTTTAATATTTTACATTATGACAACAAAATTCTAAGTTCTACGGAAGGATGATTTATTACAATGGGCTCCTTAGAGCCACAGTGTTAAGAAACTGAAAGAAACATCTTATACTTTCTAAGTTATCACTCAATCAATCAATTAGTCAAGATTCTTAGTGACTATTTAGGGTGTTGGTGATGAAGAGGTAGGACTGGCTCACTCCTGTCTTATGCAGAACAGTGAACATATTATACCTTTCTTTTCTGAGACCATCAGTTTCCTTCCCTTAGTATTTTTTTGTGTAATTTTATGCTCATTGATTCTAATTATCTTTCCTTAAGTAAGAGGGATGTTCGGAAAGTAAATACCATTTTGTAAAAAAATACTTTTTCCAAGACAGTTATTTTACATGAACGATCATAGATCAAACGACTTTTCTACTTAGTTTCTACCATTGTTTGGGCACTTGTTCTAGTGAATGACCAGCTTGTCCACCAAAAAATGACAGAAGACTGTCAAGTCGCTTTGTTTCATGCACATCTGTGAGGATTTTGGAACCTAGTGGGAACACAGGTTGTGATAACCCAAGCAGTTGGCTACAATCGCATGCAAAACAGTCCTTGAAGTTTGCGGAAATTCATCTGAAAGCATTGTAATTATGAATCATCTGCTTCTTTGATTTTCTCATCCCCTCTTCTGACCAAGTCATCATTGACAACAGTAGGCTTCCCACTTCGTGGTTGTCCGTGGACATCTGTTCGTCCTTTATTGTATTGCCTAACCCACTTCCACACCATTTCATCACTCATTGAACTCTCACAATAAATCTCTGTAATCTGCTGATGAATCTCGACTGCCTCAACATTCCTTCCATTAAAAAACCGGATAACAGAATGAATCTCACAGTCAGTGAGATTATCAATTGTTTTAAATAAGTAATGTAAATGTCTTAAGTAAACATCTTCTCCTTCGTCTGCCTTTCAAGGATTAGGCATCTCTGCCTGTTCCGAACCTCTTAAATCTGTCCATCTCTTTCTCGGGTGTCCTCGTTCTCTTCTGCCCTCCGGCTTATAGCCCAGTGTCTTCTTAGGTATCCTATCCTCCTGCATTCTGTTTACATGCTCTAACAACTGCATTCTGTTCTGGGATACCTTGTTGTTTATATAGAGAAGATATTGAGTTCTTTTCTTATCTCGGTATTTCTGTAACAATCTTCTCTACTACAACCATATGTATGTCGAAGAAATTTAATTTCAGATGCTTGCAACCTACTCTCCTCTCACTTTGATAGCATCCAAGTTTCACTGCCATAGAGTAGGGTTGGCACTGCTAATGTTTTATAAAATCTCACTCCGTGTTTTTGCTGGTGCTATTTTTTAAAGTGTAGTCGATAGTTCCGCATTTTTGCTGAAATTGGTGCATCTTATTGTAAGCATCTTTAACCTGTTGGTATGTAATGTTGCAACCTAGATCCTGAAAGTGGGAGATCTGTCCAAAATAAGTAATTAAGTAAACATATAACTTTAAATTAATCAACCATGATAACATCAGCACGGAGCTAATAAACTAGAAAAAGTAAAGCACATCGCGGAGTCCCGACAGTGGCGCTCAGGCGGCATTAGAACGAAATAGTCCTTACTTTTCGGATACACTCGTATCTTGAGTTCAAAATAGGTAATCAGATTCTTCATTCACTGATTTTTGTTTTGAGAATATTCACAGCACTGGAAGACAAATTAACATAAACATTGCCTAAACTGCAAAGACTAATTAGGTACTTACAGCAATTGTAGAAGAAGATGATCTTTTGGTTACTGTTGAAGCACTTGAGGAACTTATTGATGATGATGAATAAGAAGATGATTCAGAAATATGGTATCGTGATTTAGCTATATTTGATATTTGAAGAAGAGATGCTGAATTTTGCTGGAAAAATAACAGAAGAAGTAAATACAATGAATTTAAAAATAATTAGCTTATTAACATATTTTTCTGCATTTCTAGTGTATTTTAAATTACATTCCAGGTATTTAAAATGATGTACCTGCTCTATCAGGTACCCATTGATTTCTGTTCGTGCGGTCACTGGGTAAAAGAGTTCGGAAGGATACCCAGTTGAAGTTTTACAAGAATCTGGCTGTTCCAGTATTGCTGTACAGTAGTGAGTCCTGGGTAAATGGGAAGAAGGTTGAATATCAGATCCAGGTGGTGGGTTCTTGAGAAGAGTTCAATATGTAGTTTGATGGATTATATTAAAAATGAGGAAATTTGAGCTCATTTAAATGTCTCTCCTCTATTAAAAACAGTTGATAAATACAGAAAGAAGTAGGAGGAACATTTAAACGCATGGGTGAAGATTGATGGGTGAAATGGGCATAAGATGCATACCTGCTTGATGAAGGGATATAGGTGGGCCGTGAAAAAGATGGGCAAAGAAGTTGGAACAGGTTGGAAGGTCTAATCCGTAGCAGGAAGAAGAATAATTTTGTTAAAATATGTAACCATAATAATTTTACTGCAATTTTAAAATATTTTTTTGAGGAAAAACATAGAAAGTACCAAATCATTATTTGGATGTAATTTTGTGTTCAGGGTAACATTTATAAAAATATAAACCATGCAAGTTGTCAATTCCCGTACTTCTTCCAGGACTCTTTGTCAAGTTTTATTCATTTACCTGAACTGTATACTCTGGAACTTCTTGATTCAGCAATTTTAGTGTTAGTCATGTTCAGGTGAATATCTTCTCTGAAGACTGACGGCTTGGTTAATATTGTTGTTAAAAAATATAGTTAACATGCGCTGTAGCTGCGGCTACAATTTGAATTGTCATTTGTAGTGGATGACGACATTTGATTTGTAATTCATTTTTATAATTCATTTGATTTGTAATTCATTTGTAAACTTGTTTATATGTATTTTGGTTTTTTTTTATATAATAACCACCATTTACTTGAGTTGGTGGTTATTTATTCCTAGTAGATAAGATATAATTTTGTATTTGTATAAAGTGGAATAAATAAATATTATTATTATTATTTAAAAAAATAATAACATACTGTTTGATCATAACACAAAAATTGTTAAGTACACCTTAGTATAATGAATATGTGACTTACTTGATGTTTGGCGATGTATTTGAAACTCTGAAATAAAAATAAACAGAAAATTTATTATTATAAGACTGATATTAATGGCATATTCAAATTTAAAAATATAAATTTTTGGAAAAAAATAAAATTCACTTTTCAATTTTCATGATTGACCGTTTCAGTACCTTTTTTTAGCCAATTCATTCATCAGTGAACATAAATTTCCTCCAAATTCCCTACATTTCTTTGTCTCATGAGCTGTATCCAGTTAAATTCAACGCTCTCTTGATGTCAACTTCCTAACTATGAAGAAAATTATACTTCCTTCTATTGGTTGAAACTTATTCCTTGAGAGGAATCAATAATTTCTGTGACTGGCTGTTGTTTGCAGATGCTGAGTTTGTACCTACTTTCTTTTAATACTAGAGTCAGATTTACAGTAACATGAGCTTGTGCTTAGCCGCTGCAATTGCCATTCTTCCAGGAGCAGTGTTTATGTTATTGCTCTATGGGAGAAGCAATAAATAATATATATCACAAATATATTACCTCAACAGTGTTGTTTTTATCCTTTATTTTAAAACATTATTAATTCATTTTTGTTGATTTGACCCACCGGGTTGGTCTAGACGTAAAGTTGTCGCCGTGAGTCAGCTGTTTAAAAGCTGATTTTTGGAGACGAAGGTTCCTGGTTCAAATCCTAGTAAATGTAGTTAATTTTATATGGATTTGAATACAAGACAGTGGTTACCAGTGTAACCACTGTTCACTTTGTAACCACTTTGATGGTTATGGTTCAATTAACCATCTCTCTCAGGAATGGTCGGCCTGCGTCTGTACAAGATTACACCTCATTTACATGTCATACACATCATCCTCATCTCATTGGATCTTATTGTTCTAAATTGAACAGATTGCAACGTACACACATTAGTGTATTATGTCTATCATTTGTATTGATTTAGTTGCGTTTCCTAATTATAATTGATTAACGATGAGATTTACACATAATTTTAATGGTTATCATGCTATTCAAACATTCAGAATTTACTTGATTTTTTTATTGGTGGGAATTTTTAAAATTGTCATCTATAATTTTCCTTTGTCCATCTGTCCATCATACCTAGATGTCAGAAACTACAAGACATGGCACCAAACGGTTTTCAGATTTGTAATCTACATCAAAAGTTAGCAGGCTGAAATTGGGTTTGAAGTTCCAGTTTCGACTGGAAAACCAGAAGTCAAGAAATCAAAGTCGGACTTTGGAAACAAAAATTAAAAATAGTTTCATTCGATTCCTGTTAAAGAGTAGTTACAGAAATCACTGGGTTTGAAAATTCTGGTTTCGACCTGAAGTAGTCCAAAACCGGAAGTCAAGAAATCAAAGTTGGAATTTGAAAACAAAAAAATAATGTCACCCGATTCCTCTTAAAGAGGAGATACAGAAATCACTAATGGTTTTTGCCATAAATCAAAGGTAAACTTTTTAAAAAATTTCCACCAGATATGAGACTCATGAAATTCATCTCATGAAAGGGACTTTTAATATATTTTGAGACGCTATTATTGTTTTTTTATTAGTATAAGTTATATTAACAACTACGATGGGATATACAACTGGAACTGTGAATTTTGACATGAAAATTTATAGTCTCTAGCTGAGAATGGAACCAAGGACCATCACGTGGGCTAGTACGTTGACCACTACACTACAGCCACAGCTATGATTTTATTTATAATTAAATACTTTTTGAATAAATGGTTAACCTTCATTTATCTCATATTCTAATGTTTTTAAAGCATCATCTTTAATTATTAGTTTGTTTATTATTCATTTATTTACTATTGTAAATAAAAAAATTGCAATTATAATTACTAATGTTATTTAATACTTACGCATGCAATCAAACGTGGTTTAGTTGCAATGGTCTGTAACACAGAAAAAAAAGAAATTAAAGTAAATGAAAATTAAATTAAATTTCTTGCATCAAATCCATTTGATTTTTAAAAATTCTCAAGAATTCACCAAGTAGCTATATTCTTGAGTTTCTTTCAGTGACCATTTGTTTTATGACTATGTCCTTATTGAATATGCCCATAAGAAGTAGGTGGAGTGTTAAATTATTTGCACTCTATCTGGTAGTTCCAGGGCTACAAAAACAGTCCTGTTTCTTATCACATGGTCAACCTATTATATGACTCAAGCGTTTAAGAACAAAACAGGTAGAGGTATAAAAGACACTAGTCAGAATTATCTTCTTTGAGAGTAATGAATCACTGTCACATGATTAACTAGCGCTAGTAAACTAGCTCGGTGTAAATCTTTGAAAACATTGCTAGTTACTAATAAGCTGTTTTCAGGAGCAGATGTTTAGTGTTGCAGGTGAAGTTGTCAGGCGAAAAGGAGCAACTAAAGTGGAATTCCTTTCAAAATTTTAAGTCACTCATCTACACTACAAGAAACTTGTATATTCTTTCGGATCGTCTTGAAGAAACCCCAAACTCTCCTCTTCTAATGACTCACTTTCTCAACTACTCATTGTGGTTTTTCTTTTTCAGCTCTCTCTGGCATTCCTTGTGGACTTCATCTTCAAAATTTGTCTTATTTTTTTTTTGGTTTACACCAACAAAAGATCTGTTAAAATAACGTTTACCTTGTACAGCAATACACGTTTTCATAGTTTCATGGAAACCATCACCTACATGCTAGTATATATTTTTTTTTTTTTGTTTAACGTCCAACTGTTCTGCAATTACTGCTAATGCAGACGGTGAAGGATGAAATGATTTTTGTAACGTATAAAAATATGCCGTGCCTGAATGGGATTCGAACCCAAGACCGCATGATGAGAGGCGGGCATGTTACCAACTGCGCCAATGCGGCCGGCGCAGTTGGACCTACATGCTAGTAGGTCCTGCTAGTACTAGCAGCTAGTAAACTCGCATTGTGGGAATTTGCCATGAGTAGATACAAAAGAACTTGATAAACAAACGATACATTTACAAAAATCAACAGTTTACTTACAGACACGACATACTGTCTCAATGCTGCCTCATTTCTATAATCTCCCTGTCAAAAGAAAAAACGAATTTGTAAAATTAAGTAACATTTTTATTCTTTTGATGTTCATCATTTTACCATAACAGATTTATATAAAAAAATCTGGTGTGAAACACTCACACAACTTTCTCTTGCCAATGCAAATAATTAATAATAAACCTAACATTATTAATAAAATATTAAAAATAAACAACAACTAACCTCAAAAACATAACCTTATTTTAATCATGAGTGGAAGACGCAAATGAAAATCGAACTCAATTTGGCTTAAAAAAAACGGCAAATCACACTTTCACGCTAAACTAGGCTCTGTAGAGAAAAATGCTCTAAACAAAAGTTGTAGATCTTTTAATTTTCTATAACTTTTATTATATACACTTTTGTCGTAAAATGCATACTAAGACCGAAATGTTAAAAAAATCGATTTTTCTCACGTTTTCGTGAGAAAAAAAACAGAAAATCGCAAATTACCGCTAAACTAAGCGTTATACAAAAAATGTTTGAAACAGAAGTTGTAGGTATTTAAATTCTCTACAACTTTTATTATATAAGTTTTTGCGCTAAAATTTATATTAAAGCCGTAATCTTAAAAAAACAACGTTTTTACGTGAAAACAGCCTCACCGAGAATTTCAGCAAACATGGCGCCTACCCTATCTTGTAGAGAATAAAAAATTGAGTAAAATAGGCGATTTTAAAAAAAATCGTAGGACCAGTTTTTGAGAAAATCGCAAAAAACTGAAAAATTATACGAATAAACTACTACTTCCGGTTGACCGATTTTGATGAAAATGTTCGTGTCGCGTCCGGTAGTGGTATGTAACTTAAGTTTCAAGTTTCAAGTTCGTACGATGTTCCGTTCTTGAGATATTCTGTTCACACACAGACACACACACACAGAGACACACACACACACAGACACACACACACACACACAGACACACACACACAGACCAATCGCTAAAAACATGTTTTTTGGGTTCAGGGGGTCTGAAAACGTATAGATCCGGTGAAAACTCGATTTCGAAAAATCGACATGAAAACAATACTTTCCTTCCTATATATTCATATAGGCAAGAGAAAGTAAAAATTAAATGACCTATACTTACATTTGATTTACTTATCACATATCTTATTGAATTTTATACTAACATCTGATAGTGATAAAAATACTTGTAGATTAACACGAAAGTAAATCATTTATGACTTTCCTGTATCAAAATATTTGTTAAAACAATTTATCTATCTCTTTTCTCTGGCTAAGAATGATCTGGTGTATGTACTAAATGTGATAAAAAAAACTGTGAATAATAATTTGATTACGAACAAAGTAAATAAGTTTACATCAAATTTTGATTAATCTCCTTCAAAATTCTCAACTTATGTGCACTATCCTTACGTTGATTCCAAAATTGGAAGCATTTTTTGAAGCGTTCTTCAGAAGGGGCTGCTGCTTTACTGCTTTGTGGTGAATCATGTCAAAATGTTTTCCTATCAGCACGGTTTTTTGAGAAGAGTCAAAAGTAGCGTAAGGCTAAATCTGGAGAGTAAGGCAGATGTGGACTTCTAGGAATCTTTTGTTCGGCCAAAAACTTGTGGATCAGAAGCAAGGTGTGACGGATGTCAAAAGTCTGGGAACAAATTTTGCACTTACTCGTCTCATTCGCAAATTATTGGTTAAAATTGTTTGAACAAACCTGTATGAGATGTTGAATTTTTCGATAAGCTCTCAAAGAGTCAATCACTTGTTTGAATAAACTAGTTTTACCATTTTTTTTGCATATTTTGTCTGTTTTTCAGGTCCAAAGATGTCCGAACCGTTGCTCGTCTTCAAACGACTTATTTCCACTTATTTCATACCCCACTGATTGACAATCTTCAGAATTACCACATTTTTATCATACAATAATTTTAAATTTCACATTTTTCAAAATCCATGATGCGCAACACATCTGGTAAACATAATATCACTCTTCCGGCTCTGAAAGCCTGCTGATAAGTCACAACTTGTTCAAACTTGACAGTGACTATCTTAAAGAATTAGACTATTTGACTTGTTAAATACTTCAAATGGATATAGTGTCAGCAGTTTGTTCACAATAAAATTATTCACTGTATTTCTTGATCACACCTTATAATATAATCACACCTTATAATAATTACAGAAAATTTTTGGCATGGTTTTTTAACCTGCACCTGCGTATGGTTCTGGTAATCAGATAATTACGTGGAACAATAATTCTCATAAAAAAAAATCAATTTTTCCATTAGTAGATCAAACATTCTTAAGTATACACTTCTATATTTATTTTTGTTATCAGTCACTCGACTGGTTTGATGCAGTTCTACAAGCTTTTCTATCTTGCGCAAGTTGTTTCATATCTACATACCTGCAACAACCTACATCTTTTGTAATTTGCTTTAAATATTCTAATTTTCCTCCTCCTACAAATCACTCCCTCAATATTACCCTCCTTTATTGATAGAGCAATACCTGGATGTCTTAAGATATGCCCCACTAACCTATCTCTTCTTCTGGTAAGATGTTTCCACATACTTCTTCTTTCATCCACATGTCTAACAACCTCTAAATTAATTATTTTGTCCACCCACCTAATCTTCAACATTTTTCTATAGAACCACATTTTAAAAACTTCTATTCTCTTCCTTTCTACAGCCCTTATCACCCACGTTTCACTCTGGTATAATTCTAACTCCAAACATAGTGTTTTAAAAAAAATTTTCCTAATCTGTAAATCAATGTTTGTAGTTGGTAAGCTGTTTTTAATTTTCTTCTTCACCTCTTCACACTTCTTTATGGAACACAATAAACCCTATAAAAATTAAAATTTTCCTTTCCATATTTTATAACAGAATTAAAAAACTAATTTATTTATTTGCATATTAAGTAACAGATTTGTAAATGATTAAATACGTTATTGTAATACTTACAGTATATCCAGTTGATCTCTGAAAAAAAAACCAATTATTATGGATTATTTCATTATAAAGAAATAGTACAACTTCTAGAATTAAAGACATGTATAAAAATTTTGTGTTAGCAAGTTCAACTTGCAATTTATATTATAATGCTAGAAACCCATAAATCTGCAATTGTGTTTTGAATTCAATAGGTTTTGTATTACGTATTAGTCAATATCAGTTGTTCTATAAAGATGGTTCTTAACACCGAACTATAGAGTTGTATTTTTGACCTTTTTATTGTTATCTAATCTATTTAATTATAGATTAAATTATTAATCATCTATTAATTAAACTAATTATAGTACATATTCATCAATTTTTATTATTTAATACCTGAATTAATCTAGCATTACATAGTTTCACATTTTATTACTTCTGGATAATTCTCAGGTTATCGTTTATTTATTCCTTTCTTGGTCTTGCTAGAAATTCTAGGGTGAGTACATAAAATAGAATATAATACATTTTTTGTTGGCTATAGTCCATGTAATTTCAATAGAAGCTTCCGTAATAAGTATTTTCACTCCCACACATGTAAAGTGGTTGCAGCAGTTTGTATAGTGTGCTGCAAAACGTACTACTACTTCCATACTACTCTTGATTATAAACAAATGAGTAATAGGCACAAATCACCATCTATTTTTAATTTTTTACTTTTACTGATATATTACTTTAATGTTAAAAAAATACTTTATAAATCAGAATGTCAAATTCTTTTAGTTAATTAATTACAGATTGTATTATACTCTGCAGTGTTTGCTTTTATAACTGTCAACACAAAATGTAAGGCTGTTTCTATTTTAAAGACATATATAAAAATGTACATAGTCTTGTATAAATGTATATGATTATATTATAGTTCAAATAAATTCACCAGTTCAGTTTGAGTTTCCGTTCAGTGCACAAGAGATTAAAGTGTACGCAGTACCGGTCAACAATGAGTGAAAAACGTGATTTACGAAGCCAATCTAAAAACTTTATTTACAGTGTGTATAATTACTTTAAAGAACTTCTGTATAGTTATCCTAGTTTTGAGGCATACTTTTCTAACAACCAGTACATATGCTGACTACTCGGAATAAATGGAGGAGGCAAGTAGAGGGAACGTGTACAGTGCGAGCTTCTATTAAAATTACATGGACTATGGTACCAGTACTAACTCAGATTGTCAATGAAATGAGTGGTGTTGTAAAGTGATAATTTCATTGACCAGTTTATACATTGTAACAAGTATTTTATTAAAGCAGGTTCACGTAGTGGAAGCATTTTGTATAATTGGTTATAGGCAAGAGTCAATTATTAAGTAAAATAACAATTTTTATTTAATTTAAGTTAGTTTATGCATTATTTATTGTAGTCAGATCCCAAACAAACCTAGGCTTAGGTGTTACAGTAGTTACTTATGAAGTGAAAACAATGACCTTGAAAAAGAAAGTTGCTATAAACAAAGATTTGGGCAAAGATCAATGAAAAAAGCCATGTTAAGTATTTCTTTAACAGACAGATAAGAAATTCGGTAATCCGAGGCAAAATAAAGGTAACTGATGCCATGGAAAATACCCTAATTGAGATCTTGTGAAGCCAGGAGAGTTGTTGGAAGACTACAGATCAGTTGTGAGGATGATGTCGGAAGGATGGATGGAGTAGGGTGAAATGTTGAGAAGAACTTACATTGGGAAACAGAAAAAATTAAAAGAGGCTTACATCCGGTATTGGATTGAGACAGGCGAAGAAGAAGAAGAAGAAGTACACCTACGGTGCAAAGATAAATGGTCCTTCCATAATTTCTTCAGCCTTAGCAAGTTACTTTCTCCCTTCCATTTTACGTTACTATTTCTTTAAGATACAAGTTCATGTCCATCTTTTCACTTTTTAAATTACAATTTTCTATAAAAGTCAGCTTTTGATTAAGGATGGTTCGATGTTACATCTCAACAGTGTTACAGGAGAGCTTTGACATTCAACAAGATGAATATCAGGAGAATAGATGCATTTGAGCTTTAGTTGTACAGGTGGATGCTAAAAATACCCTGGATGGATAAAGTACCCAACGAGACAGTCTTGTGGAAAATGTGAGCAGAAAAGGAGCTTGTTAACATCATCTAAAAAAGGAAAATGGAATATCTGGGTCATATTATGCACGGACCAAAATATGAAATGCGTCGCTTGATAATGCAAGGGAAGATTCAGGGGAAGAGAGATGTAGGAAGAAGAATTTCTTGGTTCAAGAATCTTTGTGACTGGTTTTGTTGTACCTCAACGAAGCTGTTCAGAACTGTGGTGTCCAAAGTCCGAACAGCCATCACGATTGCCAATCTCCGAACGGAGAGGGCACGCTAAGAAGAAGATAATTGTCAGCATATTATTAAATTGTGATCATGTGTCTAAATTCTTCTGCCTGTCCAATTTAGAGTACTTTTAAACACAGACTTAAAAAACACAGATGGGCGAATTTTTTTGGCAAGCTTCCATTGCAGTTCTTGTTTTTCTTTCGAAGACTACTAGAAATAGATATTACATAATAATTATAAGACATCAATTTTAGGAATACACAAATGTATCTCACCCGTAATGTCTTTCAACTAGGAGTGTTAAAAGGATGAGTTGATGACGTCAAAGAATAAAGTTTAAAAAAGTGATTGCTTGATACATGTTTGACTGACACAAGAAAGATTATATTATTAAAATGTACATCCGAACAACAGCCTTGAATTTGTACCAAATATTACATTAAATATCTTATAACAAACAATATTGTTTTCTAAAGGCTTAAAAATTATTTACTTACGGCAATATACTCAGCATAAGCTGTTCTCTTTAAAATTTTATCCTGAAAAAATTAAAATGTGATTATTAAAAAATGTCTTGGTTAAACCAGTTTAAAAGATTTGATTAAATAGAGTAATGAAATTGTAATAATGACAGCAGTTGAATGAAAAACATTCAATATGAATGAATATCAATATGAATATAAATATGATATAATATTCATTCATTATATAAAATTTATTATATTAATATTCATTCATATATACATTCATTCAATATGAATATGAATATCAATATGTATGAATATGAATATGAATGATGTTGATGAGTTGGCAGTTGAATGAAAAACATTTATTAAAATACCTTTACGTGTTGACTGAATTTTATAAATATATTCAGCATAAATTACTGGCTTCTATCCTAATTTTCTGGTTTGTCAGAATGTATCTTATTAAAAGAAAGAACAATAAAATTTGAATCCCAATAGTCATAGACAAGATTCAAAGAATTAACTTATGGATTAAATGCATGTGATCCTGTCCACCCAATATTTCAGAACAATAAGATCAGAGCTTAAAAACCTTGTAGAATAGTATACATAATGGTTATTGATAAAAATGAACTGATGTGTGAGTTTATAAGTACAGTAGACTCTCAAAAATCCGGATCGCGCTAGTCCGGACTCCGGATAGTCCGGACGATGTTTTTTTATTTTACTTTATTTTCTGAAAATTTACAACTTTTAAATTAACAACCAGTAAAAAGTTTTCATGGGATTGGCCCGATGAAATCAGTGGGGAGGCTTTATCGGCGAACAAAGACGCTGTTCCTGAATTTAAGACCTTACTTTTTAAAATCCTTGACGAAGAAGGAATTTCCGGTGACCAGCTGTATAATTGCGACGAGACTGGTCTGAACTATAAAATGTTACCCACGAAAACTCTCGCATCCAAAAAAGAAGCTTCAGCCTCGGGCTATAAAAAAAAGCAAGGAACGGGTTACGGTGTTGGCTTGTAGCAATGTGACCGGCAGTCATAAACTTAGGTTAACATTAATAGGAAAATCAAGAAAACCCAGAGCTTTTAAAAATTTAAAGAAAGACGATAAATATGTTGCCACTTTGGCATACAAACCAACAAAAAGCATGGATGAATTCTACAATTTTTAAGACTTGGTTTTTTAATGAATTTGTACCTACTATAATTACTCTATATAATTATAATTACTCTATAATTGAGACATATATGACACATTTTGTTACATGTTTGAAATCCGTAACTTGCAAATCTTACAAAGAGTGCAATCGAATCTTATTACGGTACAGTAGCGTTAAGTTTAGTCAATGTTTGTGCTTCGTATATTGAATATTACAGTACCAGTAGCCTACTGTAATTTATTAGGCCTACAGTGTTCTAAAGTTTTTTCATAAGCTCACTCTTATCATAGCTTAGTTTATCTTAGTAGATAAACGTTAATGCTTATTGTCATAATTATTCGCCATAAAGACGAAATTGCCAAACTTCGGGAAATCCGGATTTTTCGAAATCCGGACCGGCCGTCCGCCACATTAGTCCGGATTTCTGAGAGTCTACTGTACTTGGTTTTTTAACTTTAGTGGTTTGCTCATAAATTGTTGTTGAATCCAAAAAGTGATCCTATTCAACCCGTTTTACAGTATTTCATTTCCCAATTTCTAACCAACTTACTAACCAGTAAAGCGGAAGGTTAACAACAGAATACTTTTGTTCTTTTATATTCAAGGTTATCATATCTTATATTTAACTCAAATGTCTTGGTAAACTGTTAATGGTGTATTTATGTCCAACCAATGATGGTTCATTTTACGGGGGGTTACGAATCAAGAACAGTGGGTTTTCATTTGTGAAAATTTCCAGAATTGTGAACTTGTGAGAATCGAATGAACCCAGGACCTCCACACTGTACTAGGCTAGCGTGCTAACCACTATGCTACAGAGGTGTCAAAGATGGTTTGATAGTTTTTGGTAAGCTTACTGGATTTCACGTTGTTTTGTGTAATCAGTATTTTTGTGTTATTATACAATTTACTTCAGTTAATATAAACACTTGAATAAAGTGCTGATCTCTTTGGAGTTTAGAAGTAGATAACACATATTATATTATTATTATTATTTGCGTCAAGCTCCCAAAGTGGAAGTCGCTAAGTATTTAATTATGGATTGCTCTACTGGGTACCTTCCGTTTTTTCTCCACCCAGTATGCTTTCATTCTCTCCGAGAATGCCTTTTTCCTATTCTCAGTCCATCTAGTCCCGACTTTTTGATGTTTTTCCACCGGCTTGACCTCCCAGTCCTCAACGCATTTCCGGTATTTATTCCTGTCAGTAGTTATTTCTTCAGGAATTCCCGCAAGATTGAGATCCTCTTTAACCTTTTTTATCCAGTCTACTCCATTTTTAAGAGAGCTAACATATTCCACTATTTTCCGTGTTATCCTATTCTCGGGGAGTCTTTTAATATGTCCGAAAAACTTAAGTCTTCTTTTCCTCATGTCTGCTATTATATTAGAGTGCTTTTCGACTTCACAATTTTCTTCTGTAGCCTGAAACCATTCTCTGTTTCCCTCGGTCCAAGTATTTTCCGGATGATTTTTCTCTCCTCCTTCAAAAGAATGTCCAAGTCCATTTTACGATTAAGACTCAATGTTTCACTGGCATATATCATTGAGGGCTTAATAACTGTAGAATAATGTCTCAATTTAGAGTTTATGGATAAACATTTTTATTATAGATATTATGTACAAGTCCAAGATCTTTCCGGGCTTTCCGAATTCTATCGCTGTAGGCTTCCTTCTCAGATACATTTTCCCCCAGATATTTAAAGTTAGATACCTTATTTATTTTTCCATATTTGGTATCAAACTCTTTGACTTCCGTATTATGGCAAGTGAAGACAGTTTTTGTGAAGGAGATTTGTAGTCCAATTTTCTCGGCACACTCCTTCAGAGTTTCAATTTGTTTAATGGCCTGTTCTTTTGACTCAGAAAAAATTGCCAAGTAGTCCGCAAAGGCCAAATAAGGGATCTGTAAGTTTTTATTCTTTCTACCGAGATACATTGGACTCCAATGATTTTCCTCTTTCAATGTTTGTTCCCATGCTTTCATCACTTTGTCAAGGGCTAAGTTAAAAAGTAACGGAGACAGTCCATCTCCTTGTCTTACTCCGGTTTTAATGTCAAAAGGGTGTGATAATCGTCCCATAAATTTATATTATTATTTATATATATTTATATTATTATTATTATTACATATTTTTATTTAAGGCAATATATGGAGCTATTGATGCCGATATTGCGCATGTAGTGTACACAATGCCATATGTTAACTCCAGAGGACACTGGCTCTCAGACGATAAGGTGAAGACTCGGATATCTCCCCTAGCGAGATGCGTTCAAATTATGAATGTTGTTGATGGTTGCAGGGTTGATACATTCAACAGAAATATATCAACATTTTAGAGAAAAATTGTGTTATTTTGGATAGATTGATCCAGTTGGGACAGCCATATGTCAAGTTGGTAGGTGAACTGAGTAGCCTGCTAGCATTATTAAGTCATATATGACTCCTGTTTTGAGAAGTTATTTTACTTGTCTGTTAGCTTGGTGGTTTTTCTTGTTTTTAGTGTTTATATTCTTTCTCTTGTTATCTTTCCATGCTGTAGGTGTGGTATCATTGCCAATCCCTGCACAAGTTCTCTTATAGGCTTATCGGTATAAGTAGTTAGTTAAGTGTTTTTCTTTTAACTTCCCCTGGATTTACATCCCGATAGGCAAGTGCAGCGTTTTCAAGGATTTCTATCTGTTGCTGCACTTCTTCAACTCATTCAGGTCATCTCGCTTCCCTGTCAGTTCCTTTCATGGAGGTTGGGATGGCTGCAAAGGGTGAGTGGAGGCCATAAAAAAATTAATATCCAATTTAAAAAATTAATATTTAATTAATTAAATTAATAAGTAGTATTATACAGTATATAAAGTAAGTCAATACTTACCAAATAAGTAAGAGAACCACCAGCATTAATACCAATAAGCTTGTTAAGTCTTGCTTTCTGTAAAATAATACAAATTGTTTTAAAAACTTATGCTATTCTTTAAAGATTACGTTTTTAGCAAAAGTAAAGAAGGAGAAAGTATTGAAGTTAGTTCGCGTCTTTTCCGTTTTCTGTATGCCACTATCAAATCCGAATTCCCTGAAGGCTTGCACACTTGTTCATTTCTCTCACTTCCTGCCTTACTGAATACTCATAATGAGACACACTCACGCACGCGTACACACGTCGTTTTCAGTCCCAGTATGTAGGATTATGTTACACGTTCTGTCGTTTTATTTCTTATTTCGCTATTACTACATTACTATTACGTTATATATTTTAATTATTTACATTGGGAAGAGAAAGTCGTGTGAGTGTTTCACACAGACTTTTTTAGTTTTCACATATTCTGGGATTTTAACACCCTTCTTGAAGGAACGCTGCTGCATCTTCCTTCCTCCGTCCAAATATTATTAAGTAACTCTACAAAATTCATAGCAGACTGTGTAGTAACTAACTGTGAAATTGGAGTGGAGTTGACATTACGCAGGAATATTGCTAGTTAGATTGGCGCGCTAGACGCAGGAATCGGAGAATTGTGTAACTTTTCAGGGAATTCGGATTTGATAGTGACATACAAAAAATGGAAAAGACCCGTTAGTTCTACTTCAAAACAAAAGTTTTTTTACAAATATTTTCTTTCAATGAGTATGAATTAAAATCTGGATAAGATGAAATTCAAATTATATTAAATCCGGATAAACAAGATTTTATTATAATTACATCTAGTACAGTTTTTAGTATTTTTTACGCAAGGTGTATGATACATCATCATGATTAAGTTGTAAAGTGGGTCATTTACGTTCCTGCTTGCAGGTCTCCAAAGAGATGCAGGATAGTGAGTGCAGCTGATGGCCAGCAAGGCGTCCTGCATTGGGAAGCCAGTGGCATCCGGCATCATCCTGCTAGCTCTTCCCCAGCACATGCAGTCTGCCTGTTCACTATATGAATGTGTTGACGTCCAGCCAGACATCCTGTAGAGTGTTTTCTCCAGTTGTTTTTACGAGTTGTCAGTGTAATTTTGTTTATCAGTGCGTACCCTTTTAAAACTTTTTGCTAATTTTAAAATGGGCAACGATGGGTTGTCACAATTTATTGAAATATATAAGCAGAGCATTTGTTTGTGGGGTGTAACATACTCTAATTATTCAAATAGAAACATGAGAAAAGCTGTACTGCAAGAATTATTAACATTAAATCTGTAGTGATAGGTATAAAGGTCTTAACTATAAAATAGTCATTTTTCAGGATAAGCAAATGAACATTTTAGAATTTCTGATAAGTGTCTCTTACACCTCTACCTCTTCTGTTCTTAAATACTTCAGTCATATAATTGGCTGACCATGTGATAAAAACCATAACTACGTTTTTTTGTACTCCTGGAACTAGCAGATCGATTGGAATTAATTTAACACTCTACCTGCTTGTTATGAGCAACACTTATATGGGAAAAACCACTATAACTGCGTCGTATTAAAAACTATGTGAAAGGAAATAGCAGATGAATGTACAACAGGTAGTCAAAAATTTTCCTTCATCATGTCTTAAATCTGTATATAAATTATGAAATTCACCGTACTGTTTTCTTTTTTTATCAATGGATGAACGATTATTGTTTTTTAATTTAATAATATGGTATTTTGTTGTTATTGATTTGAATATCAGTATCAAATATTCCTCTGAAGATGATGATGAAGAGAACATGATCACATCAAAATCTAAACTTAACTGAACATAACTGCGATGCTTCGGTATGGCCAGTAGTGGTCCAAGGGCGATAGTCAAGGCATTGGTTGACGGTGAAGCGTGGTGCACCATTTTAGCAGTGGCCTAACAATATACGAGTATATAAAAACCCTAAATCTCCAAATGAGTAATTAAACATCTGAAGACTTCCAGATTTTTCAAAACGTTATAATTTCATCCAAAACAAAGAAAACGTTGGCAAACAGAGCCACCTAGTCTTCATAGAAGCTAAAAAGTTATTAAGCATGGTATTGGTTCTGTAAACCTTAAAAAACATGTTATAAAAATAAGTTAATTATCTACTGAGTTAATCAGTAATAACAATAATAATGGGTGATGGTTAATTTGTAAGGGGAGAGCTTCATTAAAAAAAAAGCTGATTGGAATCAAGTAGGAGCTGACGCCAAACTGGACAAGGAAACATCATCTCTTTAAACACGTAGATAATTAACCAGTGAATACGGTTTTTAATTTATGTAACAATGTAACTTATTAAAATACTTACAATGAAATGACTTTTATCATCTATAGATTTTAAATTGGCGAAGTTCTGAAAAGAAAATGAAATTGTTTACTTTTAAAAAAATATTACAAATAATTACAACAAACAAAATAATGTGGAAAATTTCTTACGACCATAATTAAAATTTTTATTTTTTGATAGGATTATTGTCATATCAACACCTAGGTTTTTAGTGACTTCAAATGGATTATGTTACATCATTGCCTATACAAAATAAAATTCAAAATTATACCTTAGCAAACTTGAGACTGCAGATGAAGGCGGAACATAGTGATCTAGATCACAGCACAGAGCGAATTGACTTTTGTTAATCGTATCCTGTGTAGTCATGTTGTGGTCCTGCTGTAAATGATAGCCTAACAAAAAGTCACCTGGAGTTCGGTGGAATAGAGTGTGACTTAGCGAAAGGGCAACCTCACACCCGACCTTGGCTGTTATTGACTAAATCTCATCTGCAGTCTTTCATTCGTTGGGGTATAATTGTTTAACTAATAATAATGACAAGGAATATCGACAAAATATAAAAATTTCATGAATAAAGAGTTACCCTAAATCTTGTTCACGATTTTAAACATATATATTAGTGGATTAATCTGTCTTAAGAATATTTAAGTAACATTAGAAAGGAAAACTCCAAAAGTTTTGCCTAGTTTTGTCTTTTGTTCCAGCCATACGAAACTTCATATCTCATTATAAATGATGAATAAGTGAGTGTCCATCTCTGTTTGTTGTTGTATGTATGTCTAAAATTATTTTTGGTGGCAATTTTTACAATTGGCATCTATCATTTTCATATATTCATCCATAACATACAGATGTCAGAAACTATAAGAGATAGCAACAAATGATTTTTGAATCAGTAATCTAACAGAAAGTTAGCGAGCCTGGATTAGGTTTGAAGTTCCGGTTTCGACTGAAGTGGCCCAAAACAAGAAGTCAAGAAATGAAAGTCAGAATTGGAAACAAAAATACCGTCATTTGATTCCTCTTAAAGAGTAGATACAGAAATCACTAATGATTTTTGTCATAGGTCAAAAGTAAGCATTTTTAAAAACTCACCAGCCATGAGACACGTCATCTCATGAAAGGGATTTTTCAAATATATAGGCTAGCTTATTTTGTTCTGTCAGCATCGCATGCGTTTCGATAATGAAGACTAGCTTTTACACAGCAGTAAGAATATCACAGAACATAAATAATAGACACTATCGCAACAGGCTTATTTTCTGCAGACTGTAAGCACATTTTAGGCTAAATTAATTTGACACCTATTTAATTAGACTTCTCTGTTTATTTTTTAGTCATGTAATAGTTGAAGAATATCTGAAATGCTACGAATCTAACTTGAATTGATAAATTTGAGCACTTGTTTTACTAAGATTTATATTTATATGTATTTTTATTGTACATTTTTATGTATTTAATAAGATTTATATTTACCTTGATTGCATAAGAAGTCCAGTCCTGAAAAGATAAAAATATTGCTTTAGTTAGAGAAGTTTAAAAAAAGTAAACTTTAAGTTATTAATAGGTACACTAAAAATCACTTTAGAGTTGTATGCAGGTGTATTACTAGCAAAAAAGGAATAAACTGCTCTATTTCTTTTCCATGTGAAAATACAGTGACATTAGATTTGCTGATGACACCGTGGTACTGGCTGACAGCTTGAAGGTTTTCAGCAATTTATGAACAGGACAGCACAATGCAGCCAGCGGTTTCAGGCAGCGGGTTTTTGGTTGGTAGGTGGTTGCGGCCTCCTTGGGGCTGAACGAGGACGCCTCAATTGAGCCCAACACTAATTCCTCCCTCGTGAGAGAGTGAACATAAGTTTTTCTCGCCGCCTCGGATATAAAAAAAAACCAGCGTTTTGGACTCAGTATCAACATTCTAAAAACTAAGTTTATGATAATTAGCAGAAAGCCAGTTAATGGAGCTCAACTTTATATTAAACAGAGCCGGATAGAGATTTTTTTTTTTTTTGTTTAACGTCTGACTGTTCTGCAATTACTGCTAATGCAGACGGTGAAGGATGAAATGATTTTTTTGTAACGTATGAAAATATGCCGTGCCTGAATGGGATTCAAACCCAAGACCGCATGATGAGAGCCGAGCACGCTACCAACTGCGCCAATGCTATAGTGGAAAGATTTTCACATATTTCTTCGTTCTCCTCAGAACTTCTCTATTTGGCATTCAAGGGAATGCCAAATAGAGAAATCTCTCTATTTGGATAAAGAGAGAGAGAGAGAGAGAGAGAGAGAGAGAGAGAGAGAGAGTACAATAGTATTGTTATCTGGGAACCATGATAAACAAGCAGTGGGACAATACACAGGGAATAAAATGCTGTATAAACAAGGCAAGATAATTTTTTAATGAAATAGGTCCTATTTTTAAGACCCACAACTTGACTCTTGCAAAAAATGAGGCATCTAAGGTGTTATATATTTTCTGTACTGCAATATGGTGTAAAGTCCATCAAAAAGAATTTGGAGGCATTTGAGATGTGGCTGTACAGATGGTTGAAGGACTGCTTGAATGCCAAATAGAGAAGTTCTGAGGAGAACGAAGAAATATGTGAAAATCTTTCCACTATCACATGTAGGAAGCTCCAATATTTTGAACATACCATGCGAAATGACTTACAATATTCGTTACTACAAGCCAACATGCAGGGAAAATATATGGAAAAAGAGGCTCTGGCAGAAGAAGGGTTTCGTAGCTTTAAAATATGAGAAATTGGTTTGGAAAAAGCTCAGAAGATCCATTTCAAAGTGCTATGAACAAAGTGAATATTACTATGATGTGATGGTCGCCAACATTCAGAATGGATAGACACTGAAGAAGAAAATTTCTTTTCCCAGTTTTACTGCATAGTATATTTTTTCTTAGTTATTGCTTAAAGCATTTTTCAAACGGTAGTCTTTTGGGTAGTCTTGGGTAACAAAATAGTATTGGCTGTGTAATTCTAAATCTACATTATAATAGCGTAAAGAAATAACATTTATTTATTTGTTTGTGTGAAATAATCTCAGAAAGTACCCAACTTACAGCTTCTAGATTTCAGATGATTTGTTTTTCAGTTTTTTCATCTACACATTGTTGCTAAATTTTTTTATTATTAATGACTAATTTTGTCAGCTGAATAGAATTCTCCTTTACAAAAAACATTTTGTAATTACCATAAATAACTAAGAGCTAGTGGTTGGTCGGGGCTAAACAGCCCATCTGCCTTTTCAAGCTAAATTACTATTGTTTCAATTAGATACGCAAAGACTAAACTCTTTACATATTTTTATCCAGCTCAAATATAAAGTAATCTAGATTGTCCTGTTTAAATTTTTGTTTATTCCTAATGTGTGAAGATTGCAATCTGTTCAATTATGAAGAATGAGAAAGTAACCCCAAGACCCAATGAGATGAAGATGATAGTATGACATGTGTAAATGAGGTGTAGTCTTGTACAGACTCAGGCTGATGATTCCTGAGAAAGTATGGTTAAAAATTGAACCTCAACCTTAAAGTACATCGGTAACGACAATCTATTATTTAAATCTGTATAAAAGTAACTAACTTTACAGATATCAGATGAATGAATGTCCCATAGCCGAGTGAGTGAGAGGGTGATATGTGGGATAACTACGCATGCGCCCAAAGGTCTTTACCGTTATAATCCAAATCTGAAAACATACTACAGTCGTTCCTTTTTAGTTTACTGCTTGCATAAACGCTTGCTCACAATAATGAGTAAAATTATACAATGTTTTGGAATAGCGCGTATGGCTTGTGCGAGTGAGAAAGTTATGCATTCTCTCACTCTCACGGCTAGGGGACTTCAGTTCATCTTAACACTGTACTAAGTTTTGAACCACGGAACCTTTGTCTCCGAAAATCAGCTGTTAAACAGCTGACTTTGGTGATGACTCTACTACTATTCCAAGCTGGTGGGTTGTTTAAAATTTTAATAAATAAATAAAAATAAATATAAAACTTTAACTTACCAGTCTTGAAATTTCTCTTTCTTGGATATGATATCTTGTTTTTGCCAGTGGAGCTACGATCAGTTTATCCTTCTTATTCTGTAATTTAAATAATAATACAGATAAACTTAAACAATACTGTTGCACATTTATTTAGTTACACAAACAATAAATCAAATTTAAATGTAAATAATTATATGACAAAGTAAAAAGAAGCTATTTAACAGAATAACAATGTAAAACATTTCCTATGTATATGCGCCAACTAATGACTGGGGAAAAGTACCCCTCAAACTGCCTCTATTGATAGTGGGAGGAGTGATGATTAACACCTGGATTGACAGTAAGGGAATAGTATCGATGCACAGGAGTGGGAGAGGTGAAAACATACAAGCAGAACTAGCCACGTCTTCCAATTTTTTTTTAAATTCTAAAAAATAAATTTAATTTTAAGTCTTAAGTTTTTTAGTCATTTGTGTACAACGTTTTTACATGAGTGATTAATGATACAACATCTTTTGAAAATATATTCATTTTAGTTTATTTAAAAACGCATCAAGAGCTAGGTTATTAGCGACTACGTTGGGTTTTAACTTGTGAACATTTCCAGACCCTAGTCAGGAATCAAACCCGGTACCTCTACATTGTACGCTAGTGAGCTGCCACAACGCTACGGAGGCGGCCTGAAAATACTATTTTAATCATCTCAATTGATTTAAATTTTAATGGCGTCCATACTTCTCTTTTAATTTCTTAATTTTTCGATTAACAGACTTTTTTCCAAGAGGATGATTTTGTGTTCTATTTTAGTGGTATTAATTGCTCCGGTAATTAAGGTACCAAGAATCTTGTCAATACAATTAACTGACTATCAAAAACGCTATAATCAAAAATCGCTTATTGATGTTCATTAGTTTGTTAATGTTTTCTTCCCACGAATAAATGAAAAATTGTTATGATCAGGAATCATTAGGAAATGTTTAGATCTATACAAAAAATCAATATGAGTACATTTTAAGCTGTGTTTCAGCTTAACATCATTGAAAAAATATACCATAAATATAACGGTGTCTGTTTATATACCTTAAGTTTAACGTTATAATTATTTCTGTGATCTCTGTGAAATAATGATGTTAACGTACCGGTTCATCATTGAGAGAGCCCAAATCTGAAGTATAATAATTTTTTTGTACTAAATTTTTTATAAATCTTTTATTACTCGTATTTATCGTACAATAAAAAAAATAATGTTTTTATCTATGAAACAAAAATTAATTATATTATTTATTATTATAATTTACCGTATTATAAATTATATTATTATTTTTTAAACGAGTAAAATTTTGATTTTTACACAATTTTTTAATTTTCAACCACTTTTTTAGTTAATAGAATTATTTTACAATGAATGGAATTCACATATTTTTTACGTATTTACGTAGCTATTATTTAATATAATATACGTTGAAAATGATAGAACTTACAAAATATCTTCCAAGGTATTTCAAACTCTGAAACAAATAAAAATAGCAAATTAAATCAACAAATTATGAAATAAATATGCTATCCAACTGTTTGTCTATGTTTGAACATTTTTTGAAGAGCTGGGAAGATTTTATTTTATAATAAAATCTGACATTTTTATAGTATAATTATTTTTAATTTACCAAAAAATTAGTGTATAAAACTATGTAAGATCTTGGCAATATAAACTTTTCTACTTTATGGCTCGAAAATTTTGACAGTGAGAAAGATACAAGTCGCGAATATTCAGAGCTCAAAGATGAAATTTTTGAGAGTTTTAAGAAGTATTATTTGAGGTAACTTGTTTCTACTTACTTCTAATTATTCCCTTCTTCAGTGTAATACTTATTCTGTTATTAGCTTACAATACTTTTGAAGGAAGAAGAGCAAAAATTTACAGTCAATTTTTCAAGAAATATTTTATTACAAAAAACTTCTCTGTTAATTATTTTATTTTTAAATGAAAAAATTAACAACTAATACAACATAAAAAATGAGCTAAATTTGTGGACAAACTTCTTTTCAAATATAAATAACAACTGAAAAACAGAATTTTAGATAACTTGCTCCTTCTAAAAAGGATATGAAAAGTTTTTACTTTTTAGTATCGTTTCGTTTCCTTACAGTTGATTTTCACTTGTTTATCCTCCAAAACACTTGAATATGTTGGGAGGCAATGATAAATAAGAAAATATAATTTTAACAGGTTAATAATTACCAAAGCAGCAAGACGTGGTCTTTGCTTGCAAACCTAAAACAGACACAACATAATAATTATTAGAATTTTTACTTGATGTGGAAGAAAGAAAAAATATAATTTAGAGGTTAAAAATTTATTACTGTAAGTTTACATGACTATTGCTGGAGTTATTAACATTTAACTATAAATTGTCAGGGTATTTAAAAAAAATAATACTAAGGTAGATTAAATAAACAAAAAACCTAGGGATGAATCTCTCAAATGATACTGGTAGCGCCACTATTTAAGGGTATCCGGAATGCCTATCTCCGAAATGTTAATGTAAGGAACATTTTCTCAAAAACTACTAAAATTATCCCATTCAATTTTTTTGTGGTTACTTTTCAGGCTATTCTACACCCACAGAATTAGTAGCATCTGTATATATATAATATATATATTATATTGTTAGAAAGATAAGAAACTGATTTTTGAAATTACCACTTTCGAAGAGCATATTATTTTGCCTATTTAAGTGGAAAATAAATATTTAAACACATTATTTTACTGCAATATTGACTCAGTACGTTTTAATTATGGTATAAAAGACTGTGCAAAAATTTCATTAAAATCCGTTCAAATTTAGCTGAGAAAATGTTCCTTATGTGTTAAAAATTGCTGTTCACGGGAAACAAGAAAAAACTAAAAGAGAATACATTATAAGTACTTCTAAGCAGTTACCTCTAATACATTCCAGGATCATAATCTGGAAATTCCTGAACTGTTACATTCACAGCTGGTCTAATGCCGACTTAAAGTTTTAAAATAAAAACAAAATTATGAGTTTATCATTTGTCATTCAAAAAATAGATGTGTTTATGCAAACTGATAAGTTTAGAAAATAACATAAGGATTCAACAAAATTTTTTTAGGTTAAAAATTGCAAAAACCCCAACAATACATAAATCGTTGGATGCAGAAAACTCTGAATTTTAATAATTTGCAAAAAACTGGATAAGTGAAAAATTTTAATTTTCTCGTTCCGGGTACCCTTAAATTTACAATTAAAGGGGTTTATTGTGCCGCTGTCCTTAAGTTTGTGCTGACTGACTATGACACTCGCTTGACGGCACGCCAGTTGAAACATCCACTAGTATTACTGATATTGTATTGCTTATCCGTGCACCGGGAAACCGGCTTAGAACCGTGAACTGTTCCAGAATTGAAAAACATCGCTCTTTGGAAGAAGACAGCAATCGAAACAATGGGTATTCCTGTCTTACCCCTTTCCCCCCAATCATCACAAGTAATCAACCTGCGAAATGAGGTAAGAGGCAACATTTTACTTAGGTCTATATCTTTATATCGCATTTTCAGGTAGGCCAACAGAATAAAAATTGTACTAGATGGTAAGTTAGCAGACTATGCATACAGTCCACTGCTCAGGAGCGTCCCGCGGAATCTTTCCTCGTTTGGTTTTTGTCACCAAAAAACTTGTGCAGGAAAAGTCACTAAAAATACATTTAAGTCATACCAAAAATAATTAATATTATCTCTATCTGATATTTTTATAATTATTATTATTATCGTTTAACTGTTTAAAACACAAAATATTTTAAAATTACCCTTGTAAAATGAGTTTGGAAAGCTCTGACATCAGTAACAGATCCCTAGAAAGAAAATAATAGCCAATAAATAATAATAAAATAAATAGTTAATGAAGTAAATAAAATAAACACACCCAAGTTTTTTTAAAAATTTATTTATATTTGGAACTATAAAACTCCTTCATACGACTACCAGATGGTTAAACAAAGATGTTTCAAGCAAACAAAAGAGAAGATGAATTCATGATTAAAGAAAAGTAATTCTCAATGGAATTCTTGAATTAACAATTTAAACTTTAGACACTTGCTGGAGTTGACTCATATTGTACAGTGATAATTTTCTATAAATTTTCCTGTATACACTTTTGTCGTGAAATGCATATTAAGGCTGCACTGTCAAAAAAAATTTGTTTTACTGATTTCAATGATAAAATATGGAAAGTCGCCAAACTGAGCATTGTAGAAAATAATCTTTAATTGTAGGTTTCATAATTTTCTACAACTTTGATTTTATACACTTTTGCGTTAAAATGCGTGTCAAGACTGCTAACTTAAAAAATAAAATTTTTTACTACAATAGCCCAGCCTCCAACGAATTTCAGCACAGTCCAAATCTAAGTCTTATAAGAGTAGGGCAGACACCCCTAGGGATGACGACGTCGTAGGATAACCACCTGGTCGCTAGGTGAACATGATTACGGAATGTTATGGGTTTTCTTATGAGTATATTACAGGAAATGGGTATCAGCAGACATGGTGCTTATCTAATCTTGTAGAGCACAATAATGTAGTAAATGAGCTGATTTCAAAAAAACAAAAACGTAGTCATCTTTGAGGAAATCGCAAAAAAGTGAAAATTTGCTCCAATAAAGTACTTTGTACTTCCGTTGACTGATTTCGATGAAAATGTTTACATACAGTATTTCATTATATAGATATTTTGTTCACACACACACACCATTCGGTAAAATCATGTTTTTTTGAGTTCAGCTGGTTTGAATACGTGTATTTCAGGAGAAAACTCGATTTGGAAAAATCAACATGAAAGCAACACTTTCTTTTCTTTCTTATAAATTCATATAGGGCAAGAGAACGTAATAAAAAATATAACTCTTTCTTGATACATATATCATTATAGAGCAAAAATATTTTATAATGTGTAATACTAATGGTCTGTCAAGGAAAAATATTAGGCTAATGATGTCTTACCGTGTATCCAGTTGCAAGCTGAAAAAAATCACGAAATATAAATAAAACAAATACACATAAACAAAATATATTAATAAAATATGTTAACAACAGAAACACTTAAATAAAAAACAATCAGTCTGGCCTACAAGAATAACATTTAAAGTAATTTTTTAAAAAATAATTTATATTATTTTTATAAATTTTTAAATTATTATTTATAGGAATAGATGATAAATATTTTTTGTGGTAACATTGGTAGTCCGATCCAGTAGTTTCCAGGCTTTTATTGGATCCATTGGAACAGCATTATGGAACAGTGTCTATAAAGTTTTGACAAGACTTTTTTAAGTTTTTTTTAAAATCACATCAACATCTTGGTTATCAGTGACTACATTGGATTAAGGAATGGTGGGTTGGAACTTTTAATAATTTTCCAGATTCTGGCCAGAAATCTAACCCGGGACCTCGGCTTTGGAGCATAGCATGCTAATCACTAGGCCCTGGAGGCGGCCTGACAAGATTTTAATTTGTTAAAATGACAAAATATAAATATTACACATATTTAGTCTCAGGCTGTTTGTCATGTTTAATTTTAAAACATGTAAAAAATACATGTAAAAAACATGATTTCGAATTAAATAAAGTGAGTAATTAGAATGAACTACTGCAATACCATTAGAGACCAAAAAGTGCTTCAAAATTGGACGTGAGTCCGAAGTTAAGTACAATTATGAACACCATGAAATTAATAAAAAAATAGGTTTGGTAGAATAATTAAATTAAAACATTTAAGTAGATAAATATAACATTTCAGTCTTTCCGATGTCCAAAAATCTTTTTTATTTTTCCGTGTCCAGTTTGTTTTCCGTGAATCCGTCCGGCTACTAAATTACAAAGTATACTTTTAAAATATACAATCTTTTAACAAATGACAATTTCAAAAGAAAGCAACAAAAGAAGAAAACAACTACCATTGCAACGGAACAGGCTGGGTAAAGCCTAAGCCGTATAGTTGATGATGATGATGAATATAACATTTATAAATAATAATGTCGTGTCTTTCTGGTATGGATGATGGCAATCATCATTTTGAGATTATCTGTTGCAATCCGGAAGAATTCCGTGGAGCTCGTACCGAACCAAGTCCTCAAATTTTCGAGCCAAAAAATTCTCCTTCTACCAGGACTACCAGGATTTCTTTTCCCTCTATCTTTTCCAACAGAATGCGCCGTAGCAGATCATATCTTTTTTGATTTCTTATAATTCTCGTATACCCCTGCCCATAACAGACAGGTGGAGTGTCAAATTATTAACACTCAATTTGTTCGTTGCAGGGCTAAAATAATTAGTTCTGTTTCTTATCACATGGTCAGCCAATTAAATGACTAATCATTAAAGAAAAGAAGAGGTAGAGGTGTAAAATACACTAATCAGAGTTATCTTCTCTGAAATTAATGAATTTCGTTATACAGCCAGACCCTGTGGTGAATGAAGTAAAGGTGTCATTTGCAGAATGGAAAATATGTCCTTTTCAGAGTGCATGACATGCTGATAACCGTACTTTTCCATTCAGTAAGGAAGGCATGGTAAACCACCTTACCCCTCGTTTTACTTAGTAAAACCTCTACAGGTTTAAACCAGCCTTTCGGCTGATAACCTAAACAACAACATAATATACCCGAGGTAATGCAGCTTACGACATAACAATTTTGACCAATTCTAGACCCTTGTTAATTTTCAACAAAACTTCAGCATTAGTGACTTTCTGCGTCCACGAAATTCTAAATAATATCTTATGCAATCACTCCTCCTATACAAGAACTGCGTACTAAAAGTTATATATTTTGAGCCTCCATGAAGTGTGTCTAGATATATTCAAAACAAATAGGAAAAACAGTCCGGTGAACTGAATCTAAAAAAAATAAATAATTCGGTTTATTATCAAGTCCATTTTCATTGGATTACATTCATAATTGTAACTCAGGATCTATTTCCTGAGTTAGTTAGTGTCGCCGACGGCCCCCAATATTAGGGCCTGCATGCGGTCCCAGTACCTGCCTGCCGCGCGGAGCGCTACAGACGCGCAGAGCCTGTAGTGCCACCCCTCTGCCTTGAAGTGGATTCGCCTGAGGGGGATTTAAGCAGCAGCATCGGCCCGCGAGACACACACTCCAGTCAACTCTCAACCGGAGAAGAACAAGAAAGAGCATCTCCAGTCCGAAGAAGAAGAGCCCAGCCGAGACCGGACGCACCATCCCTGGTCGCTACCGGTGGCGGACGCTACATTCCCTCACCAGTCAGCTGTCACCAACACGGAGAGAACCGTCTCGACCGCGCTTTCGGCAGACGGACTACGCCGACCCGACACTACGGGGCTCTGGGAGCCACCACTGTCACGCTGCAGTGGGGACCCAACTGCCGTTGAGGGAATGCTAGGCCTGAACCCGGTAGCCGAGCCGTCAATCTTCGGGCTCCGCTTCCACCACGCCGGCTCGCCGCTTCCGACCACCAACAGCGGCTCTTTTCAGGGCCACCAAACTAACAAGCAAGGTTTTACCACGTGTCGTCGGCCCCGGTCGGTGACATTACTTATGGGAACACTTGTTTATAGTGAGCGGCAACCTAGAAAACTGTGAACAACACAAGGCCTTAACAGTTCTTTCAAAGATAATTAAATAATTAACCAACTAAAGTAATTCTATGTGATCATAAAATATAGGTAATCATAATAACAGAACTTCAAATACATACTGTGAGGTACTCCGTGTATTGAGTGTTGGTAAGTATTTTACTCTGGAATTAAAATAATTATGATTAGTTTACAAATTCTTTAATAACTAGTTTATATATACAGACCTTGTACCTGAGTAGCATTTCCAACAAAAATAGGATTTTCATATACAGTTAAACTTCTCTTAACGACCACCCCTATTTCAGCGACACCTCTCTCTCCAACCAAATATTTGCGGAACCAATTATATTACCTGTATATAATATAGTATAATATATAATAATAGTGTTATTATTTTTATTAGAACGCTTTCTAATGTTTTAAATAGCCCTTGTAATGGCCTTAATATACATAATAAATGCCCAAGTGAAGAGTTACATGTGTGACCGCCGCTTTTCTGTCATGACAATAAAGATACTGGCGGCAATTATGCATGCCTACATCTCCCCACCCGTCCTTCAATAGTGAAGAAATTTCTGTGGGTCAACCAGTCTACCGCACCTGCAAGTTCTATGTACGTGTGTATTAGTAGTTTTGTATTTCCGATGTCGGTCGCTATCTATTTAAATAAAATTGTGAGTTTGCCTGTTCATTTTTTCAGAATGCCCCAAATTTTGTTTCTACGCCAAATCTACTAAGTAATCACCGAAAATAAGTTCAGTTGAATTTTCGTCTGTTTGTCTGTATGTTACGGCATCACGCAAGAACCGCTGCACCAAATTCAATGAATTTCGGTATTTAGGTTCTGGACATTATCAAAATGAAAAAAGGCTATAAATTTTTTCAATATCACAAAGGGATGGGGCATTCAGAGGGAGGGGTAAACAAAAAACTGCGAATATCTCCGTTGAAAGTCAATCTATCAAAAAATGTTATATAATCGAAATTACGAAACGTTTAAAGACAAATAAGTTTGATTATGCAAAGTGTTTAATTTTTATACATAATAACGGAGATATTACCAATTTTATAAAAATAAACGTAGCAATATTTTAGAAAACAAAATGAACAGAACAATAAACGTAGGTCTACGTTTGGTATACATTCCGAAGCTCTGCATCCTACCTCTCCACCACTACCTAACCTTACACGACACACCCGTTCTGGGTCACATTGCACATTATCAAAAACGAAAGACAGTCACCTTAGTAGTTAACCATCGTGGAGTGTTCCAATTGTGATTTACCTTTCATTTCAATTTTTATTACTCTGTAGCGAATAATTAAATTACCTACAGTTGAATTACACACAGATTTGTGTGAGTTAAATTTCAAAACATCAATTTTCATTGCTCTATATAAATAGTAAATTTATTTATTTATGTAAAATAATTAATTACGCTTCTGAAAATAATAAAGCGCTGTGTAACTTGATTTAAAAACACCTAGATCTCGCTTTTATTTTACGTCCAACTATTTTGTTTTGTCATTAATAATAATGCAGACGTTGAAAGGAGGTACGAATAGATAACAATGAATGATTTAAGAATATGAGACCTGACAGGGATCGAACTCGGTACACCAACAGACTGAACACAGCACCAAGAAAACCGTTTGAAGAACGGGCATTTTAGCTAGTTTTATAATATAACACAGTAAAATATAATATAGCACAGTCAAAAAGACTGTGTATATTTGTATTTTACATTTTTTTACTTTTGGGAGTCTTGTGGATAGGTACTAATTAGCATAACTTAGTAGTTTTTCCTCAATTTTTTGCAACTCTTCACTTATTCTTAAAGCCACGAGTTGCCACTGACTGATGATTTTGTCAGTCCATTCATACACAAATGAAATAATACTTAAAAATTATTTTATAAATAATCAATGAAATAAGTTTTTAAAATCCTGTTCTTCAATAACTCACCCAGTAGCTTTCATCATATTTAATAGCATTCAATACTCTATTTCCCTGTAAAATAAAATTTCATACAATGCATATAAAAATAATTAAAAAAATGTAATAAAAAATAAAAATAAAATGTATAAACGTTTAATGTAGTTATCTACATACGAGGTTTGATAAAAAAATAATGGAGATTTAGTTTTCTTAAAAAATCTTTATTTATTCATCTATATCAATTTTGTCCCCCTCAGTTAATCCCCCTCAGATATAATACACTTGTACCAGCGCTTTTTCCAATCTTGGAAGCACTTCTGGAACTCAATTTTAGGTAAAGCTTTCAGCTCCTTTAGTGGTTTTGTTTTTATGTCATCAATTCTGCCAGTGTGCTAACCACTACACCTCAGAAACGGTTTATTGTTATTTTATTTAGATTAGGAGTAACATTATAAAAATAATTCTACTATGAAACTTACCAATTCTATACTCTTTCCTTCATTTGATTTAAAATTAGCAAATTCCTGTAAAAAGAAATAAATTCTAATTACTATTAAAATTCTAATTTTAAATTTTTGTTTACAGTTATAGAAAAATTTAAACCTTGATTCTTCTCTATAAATGCAGCAACTTAAAATTGAAAATATTTGCAATGAAATCATTTTGTCTAATAAGTTTGCGCAACAAATTTTATTGTACCTTCCTTTCAGTAATTATAGAAGGAAAATTTTATTTTACTTAGCAAATATTAACACCATTTCTTCACAGAGGCTATTAAAAATTCTTTTCAATTATTATACCCGGAAATATAACAATAATTCATAAAATACATGACAATAACAGTTAAATTATAATTTATAGTTTTAACAGTTAATTTCTTTGTAGGTTTATGAGAGACTCTTATTGTACTTTTTATTGAGCATTGTACAGTATTGACAACACCAAATTTAATACTTATATTTATGAATTAAAGTACAGGGCGTTTGATAATGTACTTCGGGGTTACGAAACTTGAGTACAAAAAAAGTATTTCACTTATAAGAATGAAACAAGCACTGTACGAAAGAGCACTTCAAATAGTTTTTCCCACACATTCTGGGCAGTTAGTAAACCGTTTGCCCGTTCGGCGTAGACAGTACAGAAAATGATTGCCACGGGAAGCGAGAAGTCGTTTTGTATGTTAGAATTTCACGTGCCAAAGTCAGTAATTACTGTGCAACGTGCGTTTCGGTTGAAATTTAATTAGGATCCACCAAGTGACAATCCAATTCGTGCATGGTATAAACAATTTAGTGAAACTGGTTGCTTGTGCAAGCGGAAATCAACTGGTAGTCCATCAACCTGAGAGGCCAATGTCGAACGTGTCCGTGCAAGTTTTATTCGCAGCCCGTCAAAATCGACTGCGTCTGCCGGCAGAGAATTAGGAATTCCGAAAACAACGGTGTGGAGAGTTTTCCGTAAACGTTTATTATTCAAACCGTACCATCTTCAATTAATGTAGCATCTATCTGATGGAGATTAAACATGTAGGCTCAATTTTTGTTTATAGTTCCAGGAAAAGGTGTCGTTAGATGAAGATTTTCTGCAGAAGATAATTTTCAGCGATGAAGATACGGTACACATAGCGGCAAAGTAAACCGTCATAACGTACGAGTTTGGGGAACTGAAAATTCCACATTCTTATGTGGAACACGTTTGGGGTTCTCCGAAAGTAAAAGTTTGTTGTGCGATCTCTCATGAGGTAGTGTATGGGCCGTTATTTTTTACGGAAACGACAGTAACCATCATGATTTACCTGGATATGTTACTATTATGGCTTATGCCTCAGCTACTCGACGACCTCATTTTCCAGCAAGGTGGTTGTCCTGCCCATTTTCATAACGAGGTTCGACGTTACCTTAACACAACATTGCCTCGGCGCTGGATAGGACGCGCGTCTGAGAAAGACCAACACATTATGCTGTGTCCATCAAGATCACCAGACCTCACGCCATGTGACTTCTTTCTCTGGGGTTATGTGAAAGACAAGGTGTTTATCCCACCAATGCCGAACGATATCGCTGAGCTGAAGGATCGCAATATCAATGCAAAGAACTCTATCGAAAGGGACATGTTAGAACGCGTTTGGCAAGAGCTAGACTTTCGTGTTGATATGTACCGTGTCACCAAAGGAGTACACGTTGAACATTTATAAATGTTTAAAAATAACTGTTTGAGTATCAGCATCGGCCCGTACAACTTTCATTTAGGTAAGTGAAATAGTTTTTTTGTACTGAATTTCCGCGACACCGAACACCATTGTGAAACGTTCTGTATATGTGTAAAAAATAAAATAAAAATCTTTTCGTGCTTGAATATTAATCACTCAAAATTTTATACATGCAATAAAATTAAATGAATGTGAACTAATTCTTTACCTTAACTACGTATTTCTTCCAGTCCTGAAAAAAAATATAAGAAAATATTAGTAGACAACAAGGTTAAAATTTTTCAATTACAAACAATTTATTTTTTTTATTTATTTTTTTTTCTTAGCCCTTTTACAAAGCTAAAATATTATCTATGTAGGCCTCTTCATGACTCCTCCACTCTTCTCTGTCCTGCGCCGTCCTCCTCCAGCTCTCTCCAGCGGTTCTCTTTATGTCGTCCTCCCATCTTCTCTCCGGCCTTCCCCTTGATCTTCTTCCATCATATGGTCGCCAATCAAGGATCCTCCTTGCCCATCTCTCTGGTTCCATTCTCGCCACGCGTCCCGCCCATCTCCATTTGCCTCTAGCCATCGCCCTGCCAACATCCTCCAGGCCAGTCTGGGATCTTATCCATTCATTCCTCTTTCTATCTCTCAGCCTGACTCCCAGAATAGATCTTTCCATAGCTCTCTGCGTTTTTTGCATTTGGTATACAATCTCCTTTGTTAGCGGCCACGTTTCTGAACCATATATCATTACTGGAGTGATACACTGATTGAAGATCCTAGCTTTGTTTGCTCTGCTTATTTTACTATTCAGTACTCCTCTCAATTTTGCAAAAGCTGCCCATCCCAATTTCACTCTTCGCTTTGCCTCTTCTTTAACACCTCCCCGTTCAAGGCGTGTACTTTGTCCCAAATAAACATAATCTTGGACTTTATTAATAGTTTCCCCATCACATGTAACTTCATCCTGGTCATCTTCTCCGCCCATTATCTTAGTTTTCTGAAGGTTCATCCGGAGCCCTATTTCCTTTGATGCCCTATGCAGGTCCTCAATCATCTCCATCAGTTCCAACCCACTGCCAGCAATCAACACAATTTATTTTAAGTTTATTTAAAGTTATATCTGATTAGCACATTACATTATTACTCAATGTGCAAAATCAGGAATACACAGGAGTGTTGATTATCCGAACCACCATCGATGGAAAAAATACATATTTAGTCACACAGAGGTCTTATCTCTCCTAGAAACTGCAATGCTACGGTGCAAATAACAGCCTGAATTTAGTGCTGCTAAAGTATTGTTACTAAAAAGAATGAGAGATTTTGCGCAACTACAAAAAGAATTCCAGTTTTAGTTCAAAAGAAAATTCAAGATTTAAAAAAAAATTACTTTATATTTTACTGTAATTTATTCAGTTTTGAAATTCTGTATTTTTCCATTTATTTTTATAATCTTTAGTATATTACTCTACGTGTGCAATAAATTAGTGTTGTTTTTTTTAACTGAAGTTTATGTTAGCCTTTATTAACCATTTAAATATTTAGGTTATATTATAGTTGAGAGCTGCCCATAACAGACAGGTGAAGTGTCAAATTATTTACACTCAATCTGTTCGTTGCAGGGCTAAAATAAATAGTTCTGTTTCTTATCACATGGTCAGCCAATTAAATGACTGAATCATTTAAGAAAAGAAGAGGTAGAGGTGTAAAAGAAACTAATCAGAGTTATCTTCTCTGAAAGTAATGAATTTCATTGTACAGCCAGACCCTGTGGTGAATGAAGTGAAGGTGTCATTTACAGAGTGGAAAATATGTGCTTTTCAGAGGGCCCGGCATGCTGATAAGCGTACTTTTCCGCTCAGTGAGGAAGGCAATGGTAAACCACCTCACTCCTCGTTTTACTTAGTAAAACCTCTAGAGGTTCAAACCAGCCTTTCGGCTGTTGACCTAAACAACAACAACATAGTTGGAAGCTGACTTGTTTGCTAGTGCGGGGTGAAGGGCAAAAGGGAACTGGCGGCAGTGAGACATGATGTGGTCATAGCAACGGTTGCTTTAAATCCACATGGCGACGTGTGTACTGTACATTCTGAAAATATTTACTCTTTATATTTTTCAGTTGTTACTGTGAGACCATTCACTGTAGTGGTGTTAATTACGCTTGCGGCTCGTAAAGTTATTAATCTAGTTATTGTATGTAATTTAATGTTATACGCGGCCTATTTATAAACAAACTGATGCAAAATATAAAACTCGGTAGTAAAATATTAAAAACTAATAGATTTTTTTACTGTTTTAGGGTATTATAATAAATTTTTTTGTATACTAATAAAATATTTTAGAATATTATTGGCCTTCGGGCCAGCCCAGTCAGTCAGCTGGTCGAAAGTCGCTATTATTTGTTAAGTAACACCAGTTGGACAAGCGATTTTGTATGGTGACCAGCTGACAGCCAGCCATGAACAAACTCTACTGGGGGTCCCTGTTCAAACTCATGTCAAATCCACTTCAAAAAAAAAAAAATACAGCGAAAAGCAGCGATCAAGTTGGGTAGTTGTCAATAATGTACAGTTCCCGATAACAAATAAAAGCTAAAAAAAAAGAATATTTTTAGTTTAAAATGTTATAAAATATTTTGGTACTACAGAAGTTATACGAAATGGTTTGTAACTAATATTTTTAGAACAGTGCGTACTAATGGTATTATTACTACTACTAGGTTATAGGAGGAGGGGAATCGTTCAAACAACCTCTCCACCCGAATTCCTTACGCTAGCAATCAAGTGAGCTCCCATCTACACATTGTTCTGTTTACAGTACAGTGTATTAAATTACATTATTTAGCGTATTTGATTATCCGAAATATTTGATTATTAGAACCGCTCTGGTCCCAATTAGTTTAGATAACTGCTGCTCTTATAACTTTTGAACAAACAAAACCACATAAAGAAATCTCAACTCCAAAATTAGTTATTTAAGTTAAAATGTAACAGATTTTCAGAAGAAAATCACGGAAGTTACTAAATTATTATTGTTGTACTATATATCAACGTTTTAGAAAAATAAATTAATCACAAAAAATTACCAATTTAGCTTCAAATGAACGGCTCCTGATGTTGTATTTCTGTGAAGCAACTTTGCTTACAACCAATTTTTGTGAAGAGTTTTGCTGAAAAATAATTTTTTTATTAGTGTAATAATATTATTTAGTTACATTATAATATTGATAATTATAAAATAATAATTAAATATTATAAGTTTTATTTAGACCTACGCAAAATCTGTGTTTATAAATGGAAAAGCCGTCACTGGCCGTCTGACTCACTAATCAAAAATTCTCTTACTTGCACAGTGGCTAGAAAGCTGAAATTTGGAGTGAATATTCCCTTTAGGATAAATAGAAAAGTTAAACATAAACAATTCTGACATTCTGCCATTAAGAGGTTGTAAAGAATGATCAAACCTTAAATCTATATTTTCCGTTTATTAAGTTTGAGACAATATAGATGGCTGAGAGTATAAAGTAGTATGAGGCTTTCGGACTGATAGACGGATGGTGAAGATGTTACTTAAGTTCAACTACAAACATTACTCCTTAACCATTTCCAAAATGTACTTCTAAAAGGTTGAAAAGTGTTGTCCAATCCTTAAATCAATTTTTTTATTAACTAAGTTCCGGACAAGTTAGATGATTGAAACTTGGTGATGTTATCTTATAGTGCATCTAAAAAGAAATACTTTTTAATTTACAAAAATTTACCCATAATGGGTTGACAACGGTGTTCAACCAATATTTTTTTTTTTTGGTTTAACGTCCGACTGTTATGCAATTTCTGCTAATGCAGATGGTGAAGGATGAATTGATTTTTTGTACCGTATGAAAATATGCCGTGCGTGAATGGGATTCGAACCCAAGACCGCATGATGAGAGGCGAGCAAGTTACCAACTACGTCAATGTGGTCGGCCAATAACCCAATATTTTTTGTTTATTAAGTTCCGGACGAAGTAGATAGCTGAAACTCGGAGGAGGTGTCAAAATATATAAACAATGTCTGTCAAAAGTTCAAGATACCATAAAAAATATAGAATTTAATTTTTCTTACAAAGTTTTCCTGTGATCTTTCTGTAGCTTAAGTCACTTTTCTACATCCCACAATTTGCCACTTTACACTGGTATTCACTGACTTGCGGGCCATTTTCAGATTTTCAAGTAAAGAAATCAACCTAAAACTCGTTTGTAGTCTACTACACTTAACAGCATAAATGACAAGAAGCGGGATCAGTTATTTCGTCAATGCTATCAGCTCCTCAGATCCTGATTGAATAGCTATGGCTTTTTGAAATTAATACGGCGGTAATTACGAACACGAGCAAAGTTAGAAAAACGGGTATCTTTATCTGCTAACAGAGTTAAAAAATGATGCATTTTTACCCCATGACCAAGATGACATGTGTTTTTGTTAAAAAAGGAGGCTGGCCCAAAATGCCGTTCCTGCAAAGTCTTTTACCCATACCAAAATTCATTAGTCTGAGTGTAGGCATTCGAAACATAATTTTTTTGAATTAAAATTAAATTTGACTCTTTTGTTTAAACCGAAAAATACAATAAAATTAGTTCTATAGAAGAAAGAAAATTTGAACGTGTGCTGAAACAGGGCCGTTGAATAAGAGATTAACGTTGAATATTTAACGACCCTAGTGCTGAATTACTACTAATTATAAGGGCTATTTGGCTAATATTTTACATTGTATAGTTTAGCAAATATTTAAGGAAAAAACCCAATAATGTGAAAAGTAGTGGTGTCCTTAAACTTTTGACAGACTCTGTATAACAGATAATACCAAGTCAGAGAATATTATTTTTCATTTATTTATAAACCCTAATTAAAAATTATTGAAATAAAACAAAATTATCCCTTTCAATACAATCCCCTCTTACATAAATTTTCCACCGATCAAAGCATTGTTTGAAGTTATCTTCCGACAGCATGTTCATGATCTCTGTTTCTTTTTCTTTGACAGCTTAAACTGTCTCAAATATTTTACCATTCAGTGCAGATTTTACTTTTGAAAATAAAAAAAGTCACACGGAGTAAGATGTAGTAAGTAAGGTGGATGACCAAAAATGAATTGACAACCAATGCAATATGGGCCGGGGCGTTGTCCTGATGAAGTATCTATGACTTGTTTTTCCACAACTCAAGTCGTTTTCGTCTTACTCGTTCATGGAGCATAGATTTACATTTGAAAATGTAAATTGAGACTAGAATTTTATAATCCTCAGTTTAGAACACACCAAGTATTTGAATGAAAACGGATTTTTTTAATGGATTCCTTATGTATGATTTAGTCAGGATAATTTATTTCAATTTTCTATGTTAAACTATTCTTCCATAATTGAATTATAACACCTTACATCGCCCACTCTGTATAAGTTAACTATAAATGAGAATGGCGCAAACATATATTAGTGTGCTATACTACTAGTGCATACTAATGTGCATGTACTAGTGTGCTCTATACTACAGCTCACCAGGGGGAAACTTTCAGCAAAAGTATGAATTATATAAATTGAAATATATAAATTTTAGATTCTAAATAATAGCTGAATAGTAGTTATACTTACAATGTTTTTGGTTACGTATTTCAAACTCTGAAACAAAAAATATAAAATTTATATTTTAAATTTATTATTATCTCATATTACTGTGCCCACAACAGGCAGGCAGGTGCCCATAACACCAAGTGTTAAATTATTTGCACTCAATCTGCTAATTCAGGGCTACAAAAATAAGTTCTGTTTCTTATCACATGGTCCGTCAAGTCAAAAAATCAAAGTTAGAATTTGGAAACAAAAGTATAGTGCGGTTCCAAGCTCCGTGTAGTTGCGGGGTGAGGGGTACGGGTGAGGTATATTGAGTGACGGATGCTGGGAGAACGATTATTGTATTACTCTGATACAAAACATTCGTTTTCAAACTTTCCGTATTTAACATATTAGTTTGTATTTATTACATTTATTTATTTACATATTTTGATATAAATTGGTAAGTTAAATATTATGAATCCGACCAAGTTAATAATCCGGTAGGTATTTGTTAAATTAATGCGCCAGATAATAAGAATATTTTTTTAGTCTAGTTAGTACACGCTACCACTACAAAAGCATCAGCTGTGAAACACTACTAACTCATTCATTCTCCCACTACTATAAAAACACTGCATTCCTTCCAACTACTCGGTGCTGGGACTCAAGCAATAGTGTCATTCGTTTCCTCTTAACGAGTAGATACAGGATTTTTTTTTTTTTTTTTTTTTGTTTAACGTCCGACTGTTCTGCAATTACTGCTAATGCAGACGGAGTAGATACAGGAATCATTAGGTTTGAACTTCCAGTTTCGACTGGAAGTGGCCCAAAACCGGAAGTCAAGAAATCAAAGTTGAAATTTGGATCGAAAATAGTGTCATTCATTCCTCTTAAAGAATAGATACAGAAATCACAAAAGGTTTTTGCCATAGGTCAAAATAAGTCTTTTTAAAAATTACCACCAGCCATGAGATGCATGGTTCATAAAAGGGATTTTTATTGATAGATAATTAAAGACACTGTCCATTACAGACAGGTGGAGTGTCAAATTATTTACACTCAATATGTTCGTTTCAGGGCTAAAATAAATAGTTCTGTTTCTTATCAAATGACTGTGTAATTTAAGAACAGAAGAGGTAGAGGTGTACGTAAAAGATACTAATCAGAGTTATCTCCTCTGAAAGTAATGAATTTCATTATACAGCCAGACCCTGTAGTGAATGAAGTGTAGGTGCCATTTGGAGTGGAAAATATGTGCTTTTCAGAGGGTCCGACATGTTGATAAGCGTACTTTTCCACTCAGTGAGGAAGGCAATGGTAAACCACTTCACTCCTCGTTTTACTTAGTAAAACCTCTACAGGTTCAAACCAGCCTTTCGGCTGATCACCTAAAGAACAACAACAATTAAAGATAGACCATAACAGAAAAAAAACACAATTTTCAAAGTTCATGAACATAGTGAAGTTAAGAAAAGTTATAGTTTCTCAAAATTCAACAAAAATTAAAACACAAAAAATATATAGAATTTATTAGAGTTCTTTAAAACAATTAAATTTTGAAAAACAAGATATGTAGTTTGATTCACAGAAATTGGTTCATTTAGACACTTGTGCATATAATTTGGAATTTTTGATATAGTTCTTAGAATTTGTAAACCATTGCATTCTTCCAGGAGATATCTTATCGAAAAATTACAGTTATAAAAGTTACATTTGTCATAAAATTTATAAAAGTTAATAATTTGTCCATTGTCACAATCGGTTTACTTTTTCAATTATTTGTTTTTTACTGATACTACATAAAACGGCAGGTTAAGGGTCATGAAGATTTATTATTTTAAAGCCTGTGAATTTATTCTTAATATTTTCAAAGATTTTGTTCTTCTGGTGGAAATAAATCCAGAAAGTTATTTGATTGTAAATGTCCATATTTTCGTTTTAATTAAAATTAAGTCTTAAGATTTTAAAATATTTTGTGATCAATTTAGTTTGTAATTGGCTAATTCTTTTGCTGTAATTTACTAACTGTATTAATTCATGTAAGTAAATAATTTATAATAAATAAATTTGTGATTTTTAATTTGTATTTTGAGGGGTTCTAGATAAAAGTTGGCAATGTGTTAAACAAGAGTGTCCTATGCGTATCTTTGTGAGAGTGACTTCATGCTTCCTTGTATTGGTTAATGTCGGTTGTATTTTATACAATTAATTTAGAAAAATCTAAAAATTGCAGCTATCAAAACCTCAGTACATCAAGTAAACTTTTTACTTACGGTAGCCAAAAGTCTTGGTTTTGTTCTTCCAACCTAAAAACAAATAAAAAAAATATTAATTACATCATTTTTAAAGTAATAATAATTTTATTAATCCATATTATTTTAATGCTATTGAATTTTTATAAATGACTAGAAACATCTGTTCGATGCATTCACAGAAACTAAACTTAAAGTGTTTTAACATCTCTCACAACCTTACATGTTGAAAGCAAACACATGCTGTACAAATAAAACCAGTTAGTAAACTGGAAACAGGAATTTTGTTGACATTAGTATGATAAACATTAGTGGAAGTGGAGAAATTTTATAACCTAAGATAAACTCTGTAATTTATGTGCTAAGAAAAAATAAGTAAAATCACTTTCTTAAAAAATGGTAGGCCTACAATCTGAATCTGTTTAATTTTTGGAAGGTTTTAATAATTTTCTCTCGGGAAATTGGATATAAAAATACTTTTGGATATCTGTCTTATAATTAATTTTAAAAAAATTTTGAGAAACAGAAAAAGTAAAAATGATTAAGAATCACAAAAAGTGAAAAATCACAGGAATAAATTACTACTTCTGTTTGATTTAGTTGAACATATTCATGTTGGGTTCCCTTGTAGTATCTAACTTAAGTTCTAAGTTTCAGTACAATATTCTATCCTTCAGATATTTAAGCTCTAAGTTAAGTTCTTAAGTTGTAAGTTTAACTTAGTACAGTATTCTATCCTTCAGATATTTTGTTGGCCTTCAGGCCAGCCCAGTCAATCAGCTGTTAGAAAGTCGTTATTGTTTGTTAAGCAACACTGGTTGGGCAAGCGACTTTGTATGGTGACCAGTAGACAACTATTCCTGAACAAACTCCACTGGGGGTCCCTGTTCAAAAATTCATGCCAAATCATGTCAAAAAATAGAGCGTAAAACAGTGATAAAATTGGGTGGTTGTCAATAAAGCACAGTTCCCGATAGTAACAAATAAAAGCTACACAAAAAAAAATATATTTTATCACACACAGATAGAGCAAATTGATAAAAATGTTTTTTTTTTGGCTTTAGGGAAACCTAAAAACATGTATTTCTGGTGAAAACTGGATTGAAAAATTGACTTGAAAACAATATTTTCCTGCCATATATATGATTTTATTCTATAGGTCAAGAGAAAGTAAAAATTATGGTTTAAAAAAACTATAATAAAAATTTTATTAAAATACTTACTGTTTGTAAATGTTCAACAAGTTTTCTTGACTCTTTGTAATTTCCCTATATAAAAGAGAAACACAAAGATGTAAATGAGGATGAATATAAAATTTTCTTTTTATTAACTTTTTTTACATACTTTGGTAAACCCAGATCAGCCTCATTCACAGTTTGACTTAATGAGGTTGAACTGTACATAGAGATTACACAAATTTTGGCTAAAGTTTCAGATATGACAGTAATAAGTCATTATGACATTATTAGTTAGTGATTTATGACAATTTTATAGTACTAGTTTGTAATACATAGTTTATGTTTCTAAATTTAAAAAAAATATATACCATGACCCAATGAGATGAGGATAATATGTATGCCATTTAAATCAGTTTTAGGCTTGTACAAACTCATGCCGACTATTACTGAGAGATTATGGTCAATTAAACCTTAACCGTCAAAGTGAACCGGTAACGACTGTCTAGTATTCAAATCCTTACAAAAGTTACAACCTTTACTAGGATTTGAACCACATAACCTTCATCGGAATTTGGGAATTCTGTTGTCTAGGGAGTAAAATAACACAGGATGGTAGAAGCACAAGTGATATCAAAAGTAGAATTGCTCAAGCTAGAAAAGCCTTTGAAATGAAAAACAGCGTACTGACTACAAACATTGATTTAAAGATTAGGAAAAATTTCTTAAAACACTATGTTTGGAGTGTAGCATTATACGAGTGTGAAACATGGGTGATAGGGGCTTTAGAAAGGAAGAGAAAAGAAGCTTTTGAGATGTGATGTTATAGGAAAATGTTAAAGATTAGGTAGGTGGACAAGATAAGTAATTTAGATGTTCTTTAGGCGAGTGGATGAAAACAGAAGTATATGGAAGCATCTTACCAAAAGAAGGGAATGGCTAGTGGGGCATATCTTAAGACATCCAGGTATTGACCTATCAATAATGGAGAGGAATATTTGAGCGAATTGTAGGGGGAGGCAAAGGTTAGAGTTTATAAAGCAAATTACAAAAGATTTAGGGTGTTACAGGTAAGTAGATATATAACGACTCGCGCAAGATAGAAAGCTTGGAGAACTGCATCAAACCAGTCGAGAGAATGATGACAAAAAATAAACTTCATCATGAAAATCAGCTGTTAAACAGCTGACTCATAGCAACAACTTTACCACAAGACTGACCTGGTGGGTTAAAATTTATTTACTTGTAATAATAAAATTTTTTGTTATATGTTCAAAAATCAGCTGTTTGACAACTGATTTTTGGAGATGAAGCTTCCAAGATTCAAATCCTAGTAAACATAGTTATTTGTATATGAATTTGAATACTAGACAGTGGTTTTACTCAGTGGTGTACTTTGATGGATAGGGTTCAGTTTACCATACTTTCAGGTATGGTTGGCCTGAGTCTGTACAACACATTTCATTTATACATCATACAGATCATCCTTATTTCATTAGGTTGCTCATTGTTCTTAAACTGAAGAGATAGCAATGTATACACATTAGTGAAGAAAATTTTTTGTTATTTACATCTAAAATATAAAATACTATTTAAAATAAAATTATAATTATTGTGAAGATTTTATTACAATATATTATAATAATACCAAATTTCTATATTATTAACTTAAGAAAACTAAAGATCAGCTTACCCTGTATCCAGTTGAATACTGAAAAATAAAATAAATACAATAAAATTATTAGTAAAGTAAATTTTATCATCGTAAACAATTAGAATTAGGCATCCTGGCCTGTTCTAACTTCAAACTTTGCAAACTTTTATTTCATAAAGGAGTTGGAATACCCTTTTTTTGGAGGTCATCCAAGCAACAAATGACTGTATCATTCTCGTCTGCCATTTTAAGTAGTTGATATCACCCCTGACACATTAATTTCATGGCTAATATTTTAATTTATTTTACAATCTAACAAATTGATACACTGCTAAAATTCTTAAAAATTTCATCTCATCAGCCTCTATTCTTGATGTCTACTAAGGCAGATTCCAAAACTCTAAACCATATTTTAAAACTGACCGAACCAAGGTGTGATCAAACTTTGAAATAGTCGCTTTCTGCAATACACTGACTAGTTTTTTCCTCAAAGTGTATATAAGCCTTTGAAACTTTTCCAATTTCTACATTTACACATTTCTACATTACAGTGTTTCTACATTTACAATGAATTTACAGTGAACTTGAAAAAATGTCTTTTCAATTGAAGAGCTGAGCGGATGAAGATGCTATGTAACATTTTTTCAAAAATTTATTTTTAGTGGTTGCTGAAGGTGTTAATTGCATACATAGTTACGTAAATGATATAGAACCTTGAATATCTTCAGTTTACGGAATTACTAGGGGATTAATAAACTATGTACAGTTTAATTTTAAGGTTTGTAGAAGATTAAGATGTTACGATTATTTGACACCTTCTTTTACCAGAATTGATTACAATCTATAGACATCTTTTTAGAGTAATAACAGTTAAATATAATTAATATAATGTAAAAAATAATTAATTAATGTAATTAAGTAATAAATTAATTTAAAAATGTAGTTAATAAACACCTGTCATCATTATTAATATACATTGAGTGTTCTTTTCAAAATGTCTCTTATAAAGATCTTTACGAGTATTTTGTATTATTAAATTACCATTAATCCATTTATGAATGATACAGTGCACAATAAAAACTTTTAGTTGATGAAAGTGTTGTATGGGTGAGAATAATTGTTATGAGGTGTTAAATGACAATGGTAATCAATGCTTGATAAATCTAATTAAAAAGTGACTATGAAAAGTAAACTTTTAAGAACTTTTAATTGCATAAGACAAAATTTTCATGAAGGGATAGGGCTTAGTATTTTCATAGCAATTTCCTTTAAACTATATTTTTGTTACATAGCACCTTCATCCACTAAACTCTGCAATTATTTTTGACCACTCAAAGAATTCATACAATGGAACAGATTAAATTGCTACTGGTGACATCGAAGGTAGAAAATTTATTTTGTCACTTTGGGTTAAGGTGAGGTAAACTCATGTGGGTTAGCCTGTAGTTGCTCCTGCTGTCTGTAACAGGAGTATCTGTACTATGGCATGCAGCCCCGTGGGACACCAGGATCCTCTGACTCACAAGTATTCGTCCCTTTTGTTGTATAGGCAGCATGTGGCGGTACTCGGAAGCTGTGAGGTATGGGGAGCAGAATTTGTGTCTTTTCTGGGCATTATTGCCTTGGAAGACGGATGTTTAGTGTGAGTCTGTGGAAGCTTGCTGTTCATAGGTGGTGTTTGCTCATTGAGAAGCCACAGCTCAGGAAAAAGGAGATCGTGATACCCTATGGCACCAAGTTCATGCCTCAAGGTGGGTCCAGTGCCCATGATTGATAGTGGGGAGAGGATTTGGTTTGGGTAAAGTTCCACATTCCTGGTTTACGGGTATTTGAGGCCATTATGGTTTCCTCTCCTCTAATGTAAAAAAATGGCGAGATAAGGAACAAGTTTCTGTAAGTAATGTAAGAGTAATAGTAGTCACATAGAGAAATGAACATCGACATACCTATGTATTCTTTCCACCATAATCTTGAAAGCTGTCAACATATTACTTAATAATTCTGTTAGCATTCACGAATTTTCAAATTGGAAACATTGTATCATTGTATTATGTAAAAGTTTCAACTCAACTTAGTACACAGTTTTTAATAAGGTACATGAAATAGAAACTAACAATTAAAAAATTGGTAAACAAATCTCGTAGAAATGAATTTTCCTAACATTTGTTTGAATTGAACTCAAACAGTAGATGGAAACACCCTTATGTTTTCTACTATACTAATAATTTAGTAATTTTTCTTCTTACATTATGTTATGCTGCAGTATAACTTAAATTTACTTAGTCAATAAATTTAATTCAAATGCCATATTTAATCCAATTATACTTACAGCAAGGTATTCAGAATATGATTCGCTCTTTAAAATTTTGTCCTGAAAATAAAAGAATACATTATTTCAAGTGTAACGGTTATGGATAAAAATTTATTATAAGAGGGTGTTATCAAATGAAAACCTTAAAAATCCATAAGTTTTATATTGTAACAAAAGAAAAAAATATACATATTTTATTATTTTTTGATATAGTCTCCATATTGTTCAATACAAGTATTCCACTGCAAGTGCATGGATACCACGTTTTGAGAATTCTTTTGGTCGTGGCTGTAACCATGCATGCACCACAGATTTCACTCTTCATCACTTCTGAAATGCTTGTCTCCCATCAATTCTTTAAGCAGTCTCAACACATGAAAGTCACTAGGGGCAAGTCTGGTAAATAAGGTAGGTACATAAGACATTCAAATTTGATATCATGAGTAGTCTGAGCTGTCAAACATGCTTTGTCATGCTGTAACTATACACTTAAAGTCAAAAATTCTTGTTGTTTACTCCTGATTGCAGGGTAAAGTTGCCCTGAAATCAAGAGTACATCCCAGAAGAGATTGAGCATGAGTTTTCCAGCTCTTGGTTGAAAGTAAAATTTTTTACTGTCCACCATCTACAGAAGTTACACCACTTTTAAACTTTTTGCACCATTCATACTCTTGTTGCATTCTGCACTGTCATCCTATCATGAACTTCAATTGGTTCGATATATTCACTAATTCAAAATATTTAAATAAAGTTAAAAATGACACGAAGAAACTATTACTTCCGGTTGACTAATTTTTATGAAAATGTTTGTGCGGTTTCGCTCTCGATACTTAACTTACGATTGAAGTTTCAACTTCGTACGATGTTCCAGTCTAGAGATATTTGCTTACACACACACACACACACACACACACACACACACACACGCGTGCACACACACACACACACACACACATACACACAGATCAATCGCTAAAAACATGTTTTCTTTCAGGGGGTCTGAAAACATGTAGATCCGGTGAAAACTCAATTTCGAAAAATCGACATGAAAACAATACTTTTTTTCCTATATATTCATATAGGCAAGAGAAAGTAAAAAATCAATCATACAAATTGTTCAAAATTTGATTGAACTTTTAATGTTTTCATTTGATACACTCTCGTAAAATCACTTGACGGTGAGTACAGAATTTGGCCATGTTAGGATACATGGAGAATAATAATAGTTAATTTTACGTTTTACTAAAAACGTACTGTAGTAAAAAAAAAAATCAATTGCTAATTATGTTATATTCTTGTTTGTACTAACTCACCAAGCATGTATATCCGCCAGCATTATATTGAAGGAATTTCGACACTCTAACTTTCTGAAAATGAAAAGATTAATTGTAATAACACCTGATTATAATAAAAACAATGTAAAGGTGAAAATATATAAGAAGAATGAACAACTAGGATACATGATGGTCATCAAACTTGTGCTTGTGCACAAACCCTACTCATTTATGGTCACAGTCAAATAATCCCATCTTCAGCAATCAAATAATAGTCCATTAAAGAAAATTTACAATTAAAGAGTTTGTTTTATTGTACACAATTTGTTTTTAAACCAAATTTTTCTAGAGATTGAATGCCTTTTTATTATTTAAATGACATGTTTATATTACCGATGTTGTGCTAGCAAATATTGAATCTAGCTTTACTGTATACTTTTTTAACAATGGTAGAATTGTACAAAGAGCTTTTAAAAGCATATAATTTTTAATTGATTTAAAAATTATGATTAATTTTTCATACTTACAACTTCATCTGAATCATCATTAAGAGATTTAAGGGATGAAAATTCCTGTGAAATACAAAAAAATATATTTATACATTAGTAACAATTATAAAATTGAGAGTTTTTTGTTATTGACTCTTTGCTCTTGATTTTACTCTTTTCTTACAGTTATTTACTTCGCTTCACTGTGTTTTCAGCAGAAAAGGACTGATGGCGTCTAAATACTTGTAGCATAAATCAATTTTTTGTCATTAGTCTCCCGACTGGTTTGATGCAGTTCTCCAAACTGTTTTATCATGCGCAAGTCATTTCATATCTGCATACCTGTAGCTGCCTACATCTGTTGAAATTTGCTTTAAATATTGTAATACCTTTTTAATATTTGTTGCCTCCCACTACAATTCACTCTCTCAATTATTAATAGAGCAACTCCTAGATGTCTTAAGATATGCCCCACTAGCCTATTCCTTCTTCTGGTAAGATGTTTCTATATACTTCTTCTTTCACCCACTCATCTCAGAATATCTGAATTACTTATTTTGTCCACCCACCTTATCTTTAAAATTTTCCTATAACACCACATTTAAAAAGCTTCTATCCTCTTCCTTCCTACTGCCCCTATCACCCATGTTTCGCTCCCACATAGTGCTACATTTAAAAAAAGTTTTGAAGAAATATTTTTTTACTATTTTGCTATAAATCAGCTATCAGAAAGTTACAAATTATTTCTATTCTATTCAAAAATAAATTTTTATTTTGGTTACATCACAATACAATATTTTAAACTCAAGGCCCTTAAAAATTTAAATAAAGGAGTTAAATATTTTATATGCTTCACCATCTGCATTAATACCAAAGTGCAAAGAGTCAAAATGTAAAAACATGCTTATCCGAAATTTAACCAAATTACATTAAAAGTTAATTTAAGTATCTGAAAATAATATTTTTGTGAAAAACAATAAGCAATCTAAAACACTTACATTAATTGCATATTCTTCCCATGTCTGAAAAAGGGTAAAAAAATCATTAGTAAAATTAAAAAAATTGAATGCACATCAAACATCTGTATACCACCAAAAAATAATTACAAACACTGAGAAATCAATGTTTTAACTATTTTTGGTGGTGCTTGATTTGAAATATAACATATTTTTTCACCCTCTCAAAAACAGAATGTGCTTATTATGAAATAAGATAAAACACAGTTTAAGTCTTAGTGAACACAACTCAACAGTCCCAGCTGTCATTTTTCTATAAATAATGTTCATAATTTTGATTAGTATTTTTGGAAATTACTTATAACAAAATTATGTCCCTACTCCATCGGCAATGCAGACATCTGCAGGGATTTCCAGGAAGGTGTGGTAAGTTAGTATATAGATTACGTACAATTGACACAATCTAAAACTAAGTTTCTTAAGCAGGAAATTCAAGCAAATAATTACAAATTATATGACAGATGATTACTTCTTTTTATTAAACCAACTTGGACTTATCTATTGGTCTCGAATACAATAAAAATTAAGACTAACAGAACTTCCATTACATAAATTCCTAGTTCAATAGACTGGCCCAATTTTTTTTTAATCTTATATCAAACTTATGGAGATTAAAATTTTTTTTATACATGCCTAACTATTTTCTTACGTCTACTTTTCCAGAATTACTATCACAATTTTTGAATGAAATATTTTTTGGTCAGAAATTATTGAATTGATTAATCTCTCCTGCCATGAACCATGCGATTCATGGGCATTTAACAATTCAAATTTAAAACTGTGATCAGTTTGTTAACAAACTTACCTTAGTTACTGTTGTGGTAGTTGTAGTCTTTGTAATTTTCTGAGTAGTTCTCTTCTCAGTCAATGTTTTGGACTAAATTTAAAAAAATAAATAAAATTTTATTGTTACACAATTTTTATTTATAATTCAAGTTTAGGGATTGTGAAAGGGAAGGCTAAGTATCCGGCCTAACACGTTATGTTTAGTGAAGTTTGTATTTATTGATATGGTAGCACTATCCACTAACACTTTTCACATACTTTTTACAATAAAAGGATAATTTAAAGAAAAAAATAATAAAATAAGGACAATAAAACGGAAAATTAACAAGCAAAGGATAATAATACTATAATTTACAATAAATAACAATACTATAATTTATTAATAATACAAAAAGGATATTAAATATTGTACATTATAGTGTCTGCCCATAACAGACAAGTGGAGGGTTAAATTATTTGCACTCAGTCTGTTAGTTACAGGGCTACAAAAAATAGTTCTGTTTCTTATCACATGTTCAGCCAATTAAATGATTGGATAATTTAAGAACAGAAGAGGTAGAAGTGTAAAAGACATTAATCAGAGTTATCTCCTGTGAGAGTAATCAATTTCATTGTACAGCCACACCCTATGGTAAATGAAGTGAAGGTGTCATTTGAAGGGCAGAAAATATGTGCTTTTCAGAGGGCCCAGCATGCTAATATATATACTTTTCAACTCAGTGAGGAAGGCAATTTTAAACCACCTCACTCCTCATTTTACTTAGTAAAACCTCTAGAGGTTGAAACCAGCCTTCCAGCTGATGACCTTAACAACAACACATCATAGTGTATATTTATGTATGTTTGCGCTGTGTCGAGTAGGTTGTGCTGCCTCGAAAAGCCTCAGCTATTTTTTCATTAGCAATTATATTTCTATAAAAATCTTTTACCAATATTTCACGTCTAGTTAACACATAACCTAACTGTAGTTAACATATAACCTTAATGAAAAATAATGTGAATCTTTACGCGCGAAAAGTGGTAGTGGACCAGTAGTGCTACCACATCAACAAATACAACTTCAATAAACATAACGCGGTAGGACGCATATTATAATAGCACGAGGTTATGTAACTGCACATAAAGAAAACAATTTAGGCTGACCAGATATTCACTGGGAGCGACGACCAAGGAAATCTGTGTGGGAATCTTGACCAGGACAGCCGAAATTTTTATTACTAACTGAATATTTGACTATATTATTGTATCAGTGATTATCATAACGAAATGTTCACAATCACACCTTACCGTAAATACATCTTACAAAGTAATTTTTAATTTGAAAATAACAAAAATACAATGATGTAGTAACCAATTTTAAGATTAACTATATAATATATAAAAACATCACTGAGACATTTAAGGATAAAATTATGGAAAACTCGTAATAACCTTTCAGGAATATTGCTGAGAGTTTGTATTATTTGTACTTGTTTGAGTCGTTTACTGAACACTGTTGGTGTACGTAGTTTCATTTAAATCCGCTTGAAAGCGTGGTAATCTACTTTTCTGAAACTACAATGGTTTCTTCGTTTTAACTCCGGTCTTGACTTCCTTTGTTAAGATTCCTAATCAGTCCTTGGTCTATCTCTATTTATGGTGAAATTTTGAACACGCAGATTAGCAATAATCTATTGATGTAAATTCCAAAATTTTATTTAATCCCTTACTGTTTTTCGACGTAATATTAGACTATACGTCACTTTGTGAGAAGACGCAAAAATGGCCGAAGACGTAATATTACTAGTGTAGTTTTGTACGATTTTATTTCGTTTTGTGCCGAATTATTACGTGGATGATTATTATAGTAAGAGCCATTTCTTTAGAGACGTTTTGCTAAACACCGTTTCTAAAAACTGTTGTTTTCCACAGGCAAACAAATATCCATTTTTGACGTCCGCAGTCACATTGTGAAAATACCACTCTATTGTATGTTCAAAGACCACTAAGTACTTATGCTTCAAATGAAAATAACGAATCATTATATATCTTTGTTTTCGGATTAATTTGTTAACATTTGCTTCCACGTGTTCTTAAAAAACTTTTATTTTAATTTTATTTTTTGCTTTTAAGAGCTTTTCATGCGCGTTCGTTGAGGAGTAGTACGAAGTCAACAACTATAACTGATGTGAGATTTGCAAGGTAGCTTTTCCTGGTTTTTTTGTGTTTATTGCGTTCAGGAGAATCCCGAGGAAGTATTGGAAATGTCTAGAACTTATAATTTAATAGGCCTACATAATATTTAAATTAAACATTATCTACTACGGCAAGCTTTTACTACAATGAGTGTGTCATTTTCTAATATTTACGCAATAGTGCACATTTTTCTGAGCATTCGTTTTCCGTGTCTTTATATATTTTTTTAAATAAAATACTATTTAGAGAGATATTCTTGTACACTATAATAGGTCTCACCAATTAAGTAATTTTTCAGATTTTTTAAAAATGGATACAAATTAGCACAACATTAAAAAAAGGTTGCTGATTTATTGATGTAGTTTCTCCCCACATAAGTAGGTTTCTGTTCAAACAATTAACTGTTATGGTTCATCACGAAATAATCGTTTCTGTTTAATGAGTCTGGGTTTGTATTTTCTTTTTATTTCTAGATAATTAATTTGTGAATCTTTATAATAGAATATTAGACTATAAAACTGGTTTATGACGAAAATATGTTGCCAAAATGTTATAAACTTACCGAAAGTTTTTCTGAAATAAATTTTTGAGCTGTTGATGAAATCACTAATTGGTCTCTTGGATTTTTCTGTAAAAATAAGTAACTTCATTTATTTTTCATTTGAAAATAAGTATATTGTAATAAATTATTGAATATTTCATAGTGCATAAAGCTTTTAAATGAAAAATAATTTAAAAAAGAAGACAATTCTCAAGTTTTTCAGTATTCACATAACATTTTTTGCGTAATGTGTATACGATGTGTATACAATCTATTCAGTTTAGGAACAATGAGAAACCCCATGACCCAATGAGATGATGATAATAAAAATATGAAGTGTAGTCTTGCGCAGACTCAGGTCGACCATTTCTGAGAGAGTGTAGATAATTGAACCCAAACCCTCAATATACACTGGTAACCACTGTCCAGTATATCAATCTGTATAAAAGCAACTACTTTAACTAGAATGTTAATAACGGAACTTTCGTCTTTGAACATCATCTGTCACACAGATGACTCGTGGCGACGATTTTACTTCTAGACCAACTTTCCGGTGGGTTAATTAAAATAAAATGAAATTTTATATTACATGTGTTAAAAAAATGTAATATTCTTTGCTGAACCAATTCTGTATGATCACGTTAATGAACATGTATGCCGGAGATCATGTTTACTAGATTACTATTTGATGAATTAAAAATTTTAATATATAAATTTTACTTAGTAGATAATACTAACAGGGTAGAAATATTTTACCCGTAATAAAATAAAATTTTGAAAGTCTCTTATTTTCATTCACATTAAAATCCATTTTTAAGATTTATCTTTAAACTTATCTATTAAATATTATAAAAGAAATATTTTGGAAAAGTTCCGTTGATGTAAAGCGTGAAATGACTTACCAAATTTTTACAAATTGACCGGAAACTCTGAAAAACAAATAATTTTGTTAATCTCACTAGTCTTTTACTAAATTTGTAGGCTACTATAAAAATATAGTCTAATTTGATGTAATGCATTATAAAAAAACCCAAAAAATAATGGATTACAAGTTTTCCTTAGTTGTACTACTCGATTGTGATTTATTTTTGTGAAACAGAGCATCAAAATCAAATGCTAAGAGAACAGAGCTAACACTTATTTAAAAGAAATATTGTATTATTTTTTTAAAAATTTAATATACTTACCTCTTCTTCTTCTTCAGGTGCCATCTCCGCTTCGAAGGTTGGCAATCATCAGAGCGATTTTTATCTTTGATGTCACAGCCCTAAACAATTCGTTGTTGCTGCAACCAAACCAATCTCTTAGGTTTTTCAGCCAGGATTTTTGTCTTCTTCCCAAGGATCTCTTTCCTTGGATTTTCCCCTGGACAATCACTTGTAATATTTTATATTTTTCTCCCTCATGACATGTCCCATATACAATCGCCATGATGATTTATACTAAGGATATCCATAGATCTTTAATGCAGTAGTTTCCTATAATACTTACCTATTTTATAAATTTTATTTTGTTTAAGTTATATCCAGAAATTGTATCCCATGTTAAATTTTGCCCATAACAGGCGGAAGGGGAGTGTTAAATTATTATTTGCACTCGATCTGCTAGTTCCAGGGCTACAAAAATAGTTCTGTTTCTTATCACATGGCCAACCAATTTTATGACTGAAGCAATTAAGAACAGAAGAGGTAGAGGTGCAAAAGACACTAATCAGAGTTATGTTCTCTGAGAGCAATACATTTCATTATACAACCAGACCCTGTGGTGAATGAAGTGAAGATGTCATTTGCAGGGTTGAAAGCAGATGCTTTTCGGATAGTCTGGTATGTTGATAATCATAAAGCTACTCCTCCACTCAGTGATGAAGGCAAATGAAAACCACCTCTCCTTGTTTTACTTAGTAAAGCATCTGCGGTTTCAAACCTGCCTTTCGGCTGATCCTAAACGACTGTTAAATTAATTTTTTTATTAGAAGAAATATTTTTCTGGACTTACCAAAGAAACAAGGTTGGGGTACAGTTCGGAAGTCTGAAAAATTAAGTAAAAAATTAAATTATTATTTTTAAAAAAGTAATAGGAATACTAGGTGGTATCAGACAGTACTCGGATTGTACTCGTCACAGCTGTTGGATGTGACCGTGAAAACCGAAGTGCTAATTACGTTTGATTACGTAATACTTAATGAATCAATGTACCGAGTTTCGTTGCATTGCGAGGTTGTGTTCAATCTACGAGTTGTGTTTCGTAATCGTTTTTTAACGTTCACTTGCAAAATTTATGATGCTGATAAATTCAAGCAACGAGCTAGCATCAGGAGCTTTCAGCGGACATGGCGCTTACGCTACTGTGTATAACACAAAAAAAAATAGTAAATAAGGCGATTTTTAAAAATATCCTGGGAACCATTTTTAAGAAAATTGCAAAAAGTTAAAAATTGTACAACTAAATTAGGCTACTAAATAATTCCGGTTGACCGATTTTGATGAAAATGTTCGTATTGAGTCGCTTCATGGTAATTACCTTAATTTTTAAGTTTCAACTGCATCCGAATTTAATTTACATACACGCACACGCACGCGCGCGCGCACACACACACACACACACACACACACACACACACACACATACACACACACACACTCGTAGAGACGCATACAAACCAATCGGTGAAACGTGTAGCCTACTTGGTTTCAGGGGACCTGAATCTCTTCTTCATGTAGCATCTCCATTACGAAGGTGTGCTAGCATCATGGCAATCCTGACCTTGGAAACTGCAGCTCTAAATAGGTCGATGGATGATAAATTAAACCACTCTCGCAGGTTCCGTAGCCAGGAGGTTCTTCTTCTTCCAACCGATCGTTTGCCCATAATCTTTATGGGGGACCTGAATACGTACCTATATTTTAGGCGGAAACATGATTACGAAAAATTGATATAAAAAATAGGGCAAGAGAAAGTAAAACTTACTAACTAATGGAAAAACACTACATATCAACTCACCGTTCTGATGTAATCTCTGAAGTCTTTTTCGCTGTATGATGACTCCTACAAATAATTCATTTAACATTAATTTTTAGAAAATTTTACTTGAATTTATAACAATATTTTATCATTATTATCAGTTTTTATGAATGTACAACCAGGGATGAAATAGCTTACAGTAACTTATCGATTATCGAAATTTTTGACATTTCTTTCCTTTTTGCGCAAAATCACATAGTACATAATATAAATGGGGAGCAAAAAATTTATAATTTTTTAAACTTTGATTGTGAAATTTATATGTTATGAATAAGAAACTAGAAAACCAACACAAAGAAAATTAGTTTCAGGTAACCTAAAAGGTTTTAATAAAATTATTTTAGTAATTAAGTGCTTCTATTTTCCCAATAAAAGATCGATTTAAATTTAAGCATATTATTTCGTTAGCCAACCTTTAAACAATTTGTAATTTATCTGAGTATTAAATAAGATTTAACTTATTTTTACCTTGTGATGATCTAAAAGATAATACTGTAACATTGTACAGTGATGTTTTAAATAAGGCAAAGGGAATAAAGTGTTCATTGTAAGAAATTATGTATAATATGAAGTGTTGTAGACTACCATAAAGCGGCGTACGGTTGGTAGAAAGTGGGTGTGAACAGGTAAATCGTATGTTTTAATTTAAGTGGCATTGTATACCTTAGTCAAGTTTAGTTTTCTTCTTTTTCTCACAATCAAGGATTAGGGCTCCTGCCTGTTCGCCTCACAACTACGACAAAACTGTTGAATTAGTACCTTCTCTTGTGTGGCCTACCAACATCTCTCCTTGCCTCCGATCTGTATTACAAAACGTTGAGGGGATCCTTCCTTCAGGCATTCTCTTTAAATGCTTCCGCCATCAATTTCAAAAATTCTCCAATTTTCCCATTCGGGTTGTAAACATCCAGTTCCGTTCTTATGTCCTCATTTCTTAATTGGTTCCTACGATTGAAAACTTTCGTTCTCCACAGGAATCGCATCTCTGCCGCCTGTACTCTACTCTCTTGTGGTCTGGTACACTAATCCACGACTCACTTCCATAGAGTTTGTCTGTAGCAATCATCACCTTGGAAAAGGTCATCTGAATTTCTTTTCTTGTTTTCCTACCTAGGGTTCTGCTAATATTATCGCACACAGCTTGGAATTTGCCAGCGTTCTTTTCTATATCCAAATCTTGAACAAATTCGATGTTACAACCTAAATTATTGCATTGTGATAATTGTTCGAGAACTTGATAATGCACCACAATTTAAGACATGGTATGATATTTACCAGTAAATGCCAAGTTTGGTTAAAGTTTAAATTTGGTGATTCATCTTACTGTATTTGTTACTAGACTAATTTTTATAACTAAATTGTGTAAATAAATATTAATTGTTTTTTTGTCTTCAGTCTTTTGACTGGTTTAATGCAGTTCTCCAAGCTGTTCTATCTTGCGCAAGTCGTTTCATATTTTGAAGTTCTCGACGTTTGGATGTTCTTAAAGCTCTTGAAGACCTGAATATACTAAGTAAGCCTAACCAGAATTATAAATGAAGGAGTTTCCTCACGATAATTCAAGTCAGACAGAACAAGCTGTAGTTTACTGTTGCTTTCAGCTTTTTGATTGGCAGACTGATTGCCCTAAGCCACCGTCTGCCAGGGTGGAATGGTCAGCCCTTCCAGTTCCGTTCACAATGAGACGGTCATCGTGCTGATAAGCGGTCTCACACGATTACTAACAGGCCACTCAACGTGAATATATGGATAGGACACATATGGATAGCCTTCTATCCCGGCCAGTTCCCTTAAGCCTTTTGTAAAAGGAAATTAAGGGGTCTCCTTCCACTTGACGATAGAAGCACTTTATAGCCCTAATTGTTATTATAGAGTTCAATTATAAGTTTAAATAAAGTCTATTTGTTATTTATTAAACCCAGATCCTTAATGAACCTAGGTTTAGGTGTTACAATATTTTATAATATACTTACATTAAGCTATCAGTTAAATTCAAATCTTTATAAAAATTTAGTAATACTCTATTTTACCATCGAAGTATTTTTTTACATGTATAATGAAATGTAACTTACGGAGTACGAGTAGCCAATTGATCTCTGAAAAGAATAAAATAAAAATTTTCAATTTAGCTAGTCCTAATTACAGCAAATGATTATAGTTTATTATTTAAACTAAAATACTAATTAATTAATTCTGTTCCTTATCACATGGTCAGCCAATTATATGACTGAAGCATGCAAGAACAGAAAAGGTAGAGGTGTAAAAATCACTAATGTCCGCATCAAAAGTAATCGGAACCTGAGTTTGAAGCTCAATTGTTAAAAGAATATGGCATTGATTTAATAGCGAAACGGTTAACGTTTAACTATTTACTAGTATTTTACTACTAACTACTACTAACTATTACTAACTAACTACTAGTACTAACTATTTACTTTAACTAATTTAACGTTTAAAAATTTTTCGATGTATTTTATTTTTTATTTGTATTTGTATTATAATACTTGTATACTTACAGCAAAAAATTCTCTGTATTGTTGTCTTTTCAAAATAAGATCCTGAAAAAAATTAAGATTAATGATATTAATGACTTATGACATTTTTTAAAAAGTAGCTATTAATTTCCTTGATTTTCATAAATTTTTGCAGTTAAATTAAACAAAGTAAGTGTCTGTTCACAATTTGGTTTTTATCCCTTTTGTGTACCTTGGTACGTTAAAATCTGGTCAATTCAGAACAATAAGCACTCAATGAGATAAGGATGATGTGTATGACTTGTAAATGAGGTGAAGTCTTTTACAGCCCAGCCCGATCATTCCTGGGAAAGTATGGTTAACTGAATCCCAACCATCAAAGGTCGGTAACCACTGTCTAGTAGTTAAATCCGTATCAAATTAACCTTTGTTGGGATACTACGTTTACTAGGATTTGAAACAGAAACGTTTATCTCCAAAATCTGCTGTTAAACAGCTGAGTCGCCGTGACGACTTCATTTCTAGACCAACCAGTTTGGTCATTTTCATAGTAGGATGATATTTTCTTAATATTGTAAATAATTATGTTTCGAAACAACTTTACGAATGAACAGTAGTTTTATGTTAGTTTATCGTCGGAATTTTGTATTTTTGTAAAATAATTTTGCTTAATAACTTTTATTAAAATCGATTAGTATACTAGGCCTATTCCTCATGATGTGAGTTCACTAATGATAATTATTTTGATTGTTGACTTGCAATTTCGTTGATGGATCGGTTGTTTTTTGTCATCGGTTTCTCGACTGGTTTCATGCAGCAAAACTTTATATATATTTTGTTCTACCTTGCGCAAGTTGTTTCATAATTACCTGCCTGACACACCCTAAAATTCTTTTGTAATTTAAAAAAATATTCTAACCGTTGAACCGTTGCTTCCCTTAGCAATTAACTCCCTCAATATTACCATCCATTATTGATAGACCAATACTGAATATCTTAAGATTCGCCCACTAGCCTATCTTTTCTTTTGGTAAGATTGCTCCATATAATTCTTCATTCATTCACTCGTCTAAAACCTCTAAATTTCTTATTTTGTCCACTCACCTAATCTTCAACCTTTTCTAATAACACAGCGTTTCAAAAGCTTCTATCCTCTTCCTTTCTACAACCCCTATCATTCATGTTTCACTCCCGTATAATTCCGTCTACATTCCAAACTTCGTATTTTAAAAAATTCTTCCTAATCTGTAAATTAATGTTTGAAGTTTTTTTACATTCAAAGGCTCTTCTAGCTTGAGCAATTATACTTTTGATATCACTTGTACTTCTACCATTCTTTGTTATTTTACTCCCTAGATACCAGAATTGAATGGTATATAAAATTTATTAAAATAATATTAAAAGAAAATGTAACTATTTTACCAAAATTGTGCCGCTGTTAGCTTCATAATTCAAAATCGATTGGACTCTTAATCTCTGGAAATAAAGAAGTAAATAAGAAATTAAAATAATTACAATACTTAAATTTCATAGTCTGATATTAAAGGCAGAGTAAATAAATGTTGGGTATTTTACTTATATTTTGAAAGTATATTTTTAAATCTACACCGGTAGGACTACTATACAGCTTTCAACTTTTTGGCTTCCATTTTGGAATTAATGAATTTTGTATCAATTTTTATATTAGTTTTTCCCCTTATTCACTGATTTTGTCTTTACCTTTTCTTTATAATATGTCTTAATTTATTAATTAATTGTATTTTCGTTTTGTTTTTTTACGTCTGACTGTTTTGCAGTTTCTGCTAATTCAGACGGCGAGAATACTGTTATACTTTCATAAATTCATAATCATAGGATTTTTTAAAATAATATTTATGTTCAAATAGGCAAGATCAATATCATCTGTATGTTTAATTATTATAATAATTTTTAATATTATTTTGAATTACCTGATCTGCCTCCTTGTATCTTCCTGTTGATTTGTATGAGTAAAATTCCTATAAAAAACAACAAAATATAAATTTCGTGCCATAATAACGGCTTTGAATTCACTTTATAAAAGTATTTCAAATATTTTAAAATTGTAGGAGCAATTTTTTACCAATACATTTTACATGTTTATCCCAGCATTCGGTAAAACAAAACAAAGAAATCTTTACGATAAATATGGTGACGACATTCTTGTTCACAGACTGAAGTTTTCTTTTTAGTTTATTAATGTTAATTTAAATTCAGTAAATTTAGAGAATATATAATTTAATATTTATATACCATAAATACTGTAGAGCCAATGATAAATATTTGGCTTTTTCGGTTAAAGCAAAATGGATAGTTACAATTACTTTTCTAAAAATAGCACTGCATTTATTTATTTGATGTTATTGCTTATTTATATGTATTATTTTTGTACTTGTATTCGTATTCTTTTGTATTATTTGTATTTATACGTATGATAGATTTTTGGCAGTCGCAGGCTAATAATAATACTGATGGAACCTCTAACACAGGCATTGCCTTAGAGGACCTATTTTTCCTTGTTGTGGAATTAGTTTGTAGTTTTTTTTATTTTTATTTAGAATTGAATATGATCGGTTTTTAGTTTCCTGTAAAGATCTTTTATTATTTTTATGTTCTTTGTATTATTTTTATGTGTTAATGTATCTGTCTGCAACAAATACATTTTCTAATTCTCTCTTATTTATTATTCTTGTTATTTACGACTGTATGTACATACAATTAATAAATTTGAGGATTGATTTTGTGATGGTGGGTGAAAATATAACTTAATGGAGAACATTACTGAGTTGTAAGATTCCCGTAGATAATTTATTAACTTTTAACAAGATATTTTTCTAACTACTTCCAGGAAACTCCAAAGGGAGTATAGAACATGTCCAGATGAAATTAATAAGTCAAAATTTTTACAGTATATTAAATTTATACTTTACAATTCATTTATTATCACTATTTACTTGCTTGACTTTAATAAACATGCATCCAACAATTTTTATTAAAAAATACTTTTAAAAAAACATTTTGAAAAACAAAAATTTTTCATAGATTTTCCTTCTTATTTTATATTCTTTAGAAATAAATTTTTCGAAATCGGTAATACCTAGCAACTGGAACCAAAATCGAACGCACGTAGTCTACCAGATTTCAAATATGTAAGCCTTGCTCATGTTTATGAGGATTGTATGATAAGTGGATTAAGTCAGGAAGTTGAGTTTGATTTTATGTTTCTATGTAACTTATAAAGATTTTACTAAATATCTAAGAAATATGTAATTTTAGATGTTTAAATTTCAAGTACATTATTAAGTTATGAAGGTGTACTTACGTTAATGAAGTGTGTTTTCCAGTCCTAAAAATAAAAACATCGACCATTTTAAAACAATTCATGGTTGATTACTTTAATATTTATTGTTACTTACTTACTAAAAAAAAATAAATAAATATCATTTGAGTATTTTTGACGGAATTGATAAATTGACTTAAATATTAAAGAACATTTTTTGCAATGTGTATCTGGTATTTTAAGTTGGTAGTTTAAATTGTAATACCGGTATGGGAAAGCTTCAAATAATGTAATTTATATTATATACGTCCAGCAAGGATACATTGATCCCTGTAGTAGTTATGGTTATGGTAATCCAAAATCTTTTCAATAAAGGTTCTGTCAAAAGATTGACACTTATTAACAAGAGGGAGTCTGTATTGTTTCCTTCCCTTTATGGTAAAAACCTCAACCAAAATATTTTCTATATAAAAAGATCCTTTATAATGTTACCGCTTTTTTATGTCCACATCAGCTACCTTAATTTTTTCACAGGTTATAAAATGAAATATTAATATTTGATGATGATCATTATAAAAAATTCTTCTTTTTCTCTAGCCTTATTCCATATCATTCTGTATAATGTTGCTCAGGTCATCAGCTGAAAGGCTAGTTTGAACCTCTAGAGGCTTTACTAAGTAAAACGAGGAATGATATTGTTTACCTTGCTTTCCTCATCGAGTGGAAAATTATGCTTATCAGCATGCCCGGCTTTCTGAAGTGCATCTACTTTCCACCCTGAAATTAACACTTTTACTTCATTCACCAAAGAATCTGGTCGTAAAATGAATGAAATTCATTACTCTCAGAAGAGATAACTCTGTCTAGTGTCTTTTACATATCTACCTCCTCTAATAATAAAATGCATCAAAACTGATAGTTTTTAAAAGTCTAAACATTTTCTATTGATTCTTGATTATAACAGTTTTTCATTTATTCGTGGGAAGAAAAAATTAACAAACTTATGAAAATCAATGCTATTTCCATTTGGTTTAAATTCCATGAGACACCCTGTATAGTAATAACCAATAAAATGCAATATTAATAATACATAACTCACAATTCTTGTAACAGTTTTTTCTCTAATTCCAAATTTCCTTACAGCCAATGGTGAAATTATAAGTGGTTGTTGTGGATTTTTCTAAAATAAAATAGTAAACAAAAATTATTTGTAAATTATATAAATAAATTAGCAGTTAACTTACATAAATTAGCAAACATGTCAAGTTTTTCCAAATAAGAGTATTTTTAAAAGAGGTTTCCAAAAATTTTAATAATACCGGTAAAAGGCTAATGACATTTTTCGTTCGAGGTTTCCTGGCTTATGGACAACAATTTGTAAAATTTTCAATTGATCAGGAAAAATTCTACCCTCAGGATTGCAATTAAATTATATTGTAATAAAACAAACAAATTGTTTTTAATAATCGTAGGAAATAAACAAAAATTTCTGACGATACGGTAGACAACTCGACGGTGTCAAAGGTAAATTAAGCTTCGTCCCCACCGCAATTAAAACGCATCCAAACTGTAACAGCAATGTCGATTCCAGTGTACTGTAATAGCACAGTATGCAGAAAACGGTTTTTATAACTTTGCTATTTATATTTCTCAACGTAAAATATACTTAACATATATGAATAACAAAAGAATTTTAAAAATATTTCATACTTACCAAATTGATGGCCAACCGTTTAATACCCTAAAATAAAGAAAACAACTTGTTTTAATTTTTAAAGCTATTTTGTTTTAATATAACTAGATTTATTTAAAATACAATAATGTTTGCGTGGAACATAAGCGCCAAATTATGAAAGCCTGTGTAAGTTTTTAAATGACTTATTAAAATTATATTTATTGATTTTAGTTGCATTAATATTTGTGTGCGTATGTGTGTGTTTTGATTATCTTTGTGTACAAAGATAAAAAAGTACAAGGATGGATAACTCAGACATTTATTAAAGACAGAAATAAGACCTACCCTAAACGTCTCAATTTCTGACTTCATTTTGACTTTTGTGTGCGCATTTTTCCTCATTTCATCCTTGTTTTATAGTTTTCTTTCTCTCTTTTTTCTACTTAATGTGAGTTCATCTGAACTCTTTTGTCGACCACTTCATTCTTTTTTATTATCGTAAGTTTTGGGGAGTTGAAGAAGTTTCAACTTTTTTACTAGGAAATTAAATACTCATCCTTTAATCTTTTAACCCTAATACTTCCATATTCGTAGTACCATTCATTTGTTTACTATTACTATATCTTGCCTGAAGGAAACGTTTGATTCAGTTGTAAAATTTGACATTAATTATTTTATTATAGATTTGAAAATTTTGTTTAAAAATTAAAAAATCCCTAAAATAATTTTTTATATTTTGAAAATTTATTAATATGCGATTGTTACGGTTGTATATTATTGGACTTTCTTTTCTTGTAGGAACGTAAAATTTCCAATGAAGATGCGTTTAACACGGCCCTTACACGATTAACCCTTCTAATAAGGCGTGTTTTCATCGTATAATGAATGTTCAAATGTCAAAACACGCTCCCAAATAAATTCATTTATCTAATACCATTTTCCTGAGAGAAAATTGTGGAAAAATTACAGGCGTTTTATAAATCGTGCACGGTTATTTTTATTAAAAAAAACATAAAAATCGGTTGCGTTTGCTACCTACAGCGGGCGAAACACTTTGGCGCGTAAAAACTTTTGACGAAGAAAGAAAATGTTTACTCTCTCAAATGCTGCATACCACGAAAACAGTTGCATGTCGGAAGGAGAGCCTTGATTTCATAGCTTCTACCCGCCATTACGATTTAGTAGGAAGTTCTACCAACTTTACAGATGATTATTCCCTAAAATACATTGTCTTGAAGATCGTACGACTTCAAAAGTAAGTTAGAAACTTACAACCACAGTTTCAACCTTGCTATCAATTCAATTGTTTTTTATACAAAATTATAGAAACATTCAAGACGCGTAATTTGATTTATAAACCAAACAAATCGCTTTATAAATACGTTTTTTATAGGCTTTTAAAGGTGGTAACTACCAGGGTAACTGAGATTGCCTCTCGTAGCACAAGGGTTAATAATACTGACAATACCTTAGAATATTGACAATAACATTGATGTCTAAGGTACATAAATTGGATTGACGGTCAATATTGATGAAGTATTGACGGATATCCGTATTTCCTGATTTCTGAGCATCAATACTGAAAATTGGGGTGGATATTGATAATAGTATTGACCGCGTAAGGGTGGCGTTAGTATTTCCATCAATGCCCATATCTGTTCGCATCCGTGAAGAAGAAGTGGTGAAAATGACCGATCCATTTGCTGACAACATTGATGGAGATACTGTTGTGATCTTTCAATTTCCATGAGGAGAAATAACATGCTCTTTATTTCATCGGGGATCGTGAAATGTCCACCGAATGTGGAATCCGATTAATCCCTTGTATTCCAAAAAGGTGGCAAGAAATTCAGCGCTTGACCGCCTCATCCCTTTTTAATTAAAATATAGCTAGTTCTTAAACAATAAAAAAGTTAATAAAATATAAAAAATGTTATACATGATCAAAGAGAAAACTAGATAAAAAAATAAAAATTATTTTAAATTAATGGGAACTGTGAAACATTGACTGAGGAAAGAGTTGATATTTAGTTAGTTGATATAGTTAGTTGATATTTAGTTGGTAGGGTATGTTTATTTTTCAACAATGAAATTAATTAAAAATGTATAAACATTTTTCAATAGTCTGTAGTTATAATAAAATTCATGTACTTACCAATGCAACCAATCGTGGCTTCCTTCTAGCGGTCTAGAACATTTAACACAAAATATTTAATTTGTGGAAATAATAGAATGCAATTCAATTATGATTTATGCAGGAAGTTAATTGTAAACTTCTTGGTACATATTTTGTTTATTCATGAATTGGATAATTTTCTAGTAATGAGTGGATACAATTAATCTTTCGTAAAAATAATTTCATAAAAATGGTGAAAAGTATAATTAATATACGAATGATTTATGTCAAAAAAATTAGTTTTAATTATTTTATATAGTTTACAGTTTTCCAATACCTTTTTTGAATAATAATGTTAAAATAACAACACTGTAAGTGACTTATAAAATTTTATATAAGAATAATTTTAATGTTGATGATTTGATGTTGTTGAGGATGAATTTTACTGAAGTCGTATTATATTTATTTTAGTTACTGGGGGATATAAACTTCTGATTTCTTCAGAGAAAACAAAGATGACGGGTTTCAAGGGTACCAAATATCAAAGAAATAAAGTATTTACGATAAAAAAATTAAAATAGATAAAACTAAATTCATTTATTCCCTTTAGACATATATATTGTAACAAGATCCAAGAAAAGACGAGAATGTTTCACGAATGTTCCAGAATTCCATTCATAAAAATAGTTAAGAAAGAATAAAAATAACAATCCACAATAAGATCAGTTTTGTAAATGACAGTTGTAACCATAAAAGTGTGTCTATTCATTCATAAGGGTTGTAATAACTATCATAAAGTTTAGGTATTGTGTACAGCTATTATGAGGGAGGCAGGTTGTTTACGTTTTCTATTTACAATAGACCTTTTGTTGACCTATTAACAATGGATTTTTCTAGCATTCATAAATAAAGAGTTATTTTTGTACTTGAGTAGATTTCTCTACTTTGTTCTGGAACGATCTTTGTGAATGATTATAAAAGGAGGCCCCCGAGCGCGGTCCAGTCAGTATCCGTTTGATCTTCGACAAGTGATTACCGGGTTTGTTATAGCAGGTTAAATATTCCGAGCATTGTTTGGTCAACGACTGTTATACTGCCTTTGTTATGTGTGTATTGTGTAAAGTCTTTTGTGAGTGTATTGTAAAGTTAATGTGTAAATTTTGTGAGTTCAGTTTGCGTTTTGTATGTTAGTGTAATCTATAAAAGTGATTGTAAGTACGCTAAGTAAGTTATTAAGTTATTTATTGTTTGTTATTTATCTTAAGTGAATTATTAAAACATCTATTGTATTTCTTAGTTATAATTAGTTTAATCATTTATTTTGTAATCTTTTAGTGAAATAAATATCTGTAATTGTAAACTTTAGTGTATTAATTATTTAATAACCTAGATCCCGAAACGGACCTTAGCAATAAGTGTCACAATATTATGTCTTTTAAATGCCACCACGGGATGCAGAAATTAAATTAAAGTTTAAAAAAGTAAAGATTCTTCATACTCTGAGGAAAATAATTATTGGTAGAGCGGACGCCAAATAAGCTTGCCGGTTTTCTGAAGTGCGCAGAAGGCTTATTTTGACAATGGGGCGCTCGGTTGCATCAGCGAGTGTTTAGGGTCAGTGCTGAACTAGCTGTGATCAGAGTTAGAGAGCTGTAATCAGCTAACCTGAAAAAAATAGTCTGTAATGTGTTGTATGGCGTGATGGGCGTTAATTTTTATATAAAATGTTTACAACTGAATGTTTTTAACGTCGCTAATAGATAATAATTTACATAGTTTAGAACATGTGATGTAATAGGCAGTTCGGTACTATGACGCAAAATCTACCGACTGAATCCGAACTGTTTGCGCAGCTACAGCGGCGAGCTTATTTGGCATCCACTCTAAAGTGCGGAAGGAAACTGCTTTGAAATGTACTTACAGCTTGGTATATAGAAGAAAATGATAATAATAAAAATATATAACTAAGATAATAAAATATTATAATATAATGATAATAATAAAAAAAATAGTGATAATATTTTAATGTAAGGTCCAGAATGGAAAACCTAACTGCTGAACAAATGTCAAGATTAGATAATACTGAGATAAGATTGTTAAGATCTTTCCAAGATTATCGAGTGCAGGACAATAAGCAAAATGAATTATTAGGTATGAAATTAATGTGATATTAAGGGTTATTTGCTACGGATGTCAGACCATCGAATATCCAAATAATTGTTCACAGATAGGACAATGGGACAACGTGATATTAGATGACTTGTAAAAGATGACCATCCAAACTTCTTTCGAATATGGCAGAATAATAAGTTTTAAACTGTAATTGACTAGTAGTCTATATCATATTGAAGAATAATTGTTTTTTTAACAAGAACTTGAGGTTTCGCTCTCTGATTATTTCGTTCACCAATGCCGGGGCCTCCAATAAAATCCTATGCTCCTGGTCAAGTTTATTTAATATCATAAATTAGAATAGAATTCAATAATGTATTTATTATTGCCCATAATAGGTAGGTTAGTTGTTAAATTATTTGTACTCAATCTGCTAATTCCGGGGCTACAAAAAATAGCGTTCTGTTTCTTATAACATAGTCAGCAAATTTTATTACTGAAGCATTTTAAGAACAGAAGATGTAGAGGTGTAAAAGGTACTGATCAGAGTTATCTCCTCTGAAAGGAATTTCACAAGTCTCTAGGGGTTCAAACCAGCCTTTCGGTGGATGTTCTAAACGACAACATTTCTTATTAATTAATCGTCATTTGGCTGATACAAACTTTAATTCAGATCAAATTTTAGATAGCCAACTCCGTAGCGTAGTGGTTAGCGCATTGGCCTGCCACGCGGAGGTCTCAGGTTCGATTCCCGGCCAGGGTCTGAAAATTTTCACGTGTCACATCCCATAGTTAATGTTACATAATCCACCGAAGTCGCTAATGACCTAGAAGTTGATGGGACTTTAAATTAATAAATTAAAAAAAAAATTTAGATAATGTTTGACCCGGATTGGAGAGCTTAGAAAAAATTTCAAAACATAATATTTAAAGTTTTAATGTACTTGTACACGCTAAATGATAATTTATAGGGTTGCTAGATAAGAAGAGGGTATTTTCTAGTTTGCTTGTCACCCACGGATGTCAGGGTGATCACGAGGATGAGAGACTGTGAAAAAGAGAGGGGTTGTATTAAACACAACGATTTTAGTAATAATGCTATAAAATAACGTAGGCTACAAATTCAACCGTACTTACGAGTTTCAAGTGCTTTTTAAGTTCTTCGACTCTCTTGATATCTCCCTAAAATGAATAAAATAACCAATTAAAATACAAAATAATGAAATAATAAATTATCCTGAAATGTTCTCGTCTCTGGATTCGTACGATCTATTAATTTTTAACGGAAACGATTGTATAATTTGTTAATTTTGTATGCTGAGGTATCGATTTATAATAGAGTGCCGTACGTGGTTGGAAACAACCATGTAGTGATTAAACGTAAAAATTTGTTTTGAAAAGTTTATGTTAGTTTATGTTTTTCACCAAACCATAGATCAAAGCTCTATATATTCAAATCGGACAAATAAAGTATAGTAAGAGATGACTTGAAAGCTAGTGGGAGATGAAGTGGGGAACAGGAAAGCTTGTCCTATCAATTGAATGGACAATATTATTAATTAATTAATTAAATGGACAAGCTTTCCGGTTCCCACTTCGTCTCACACTAGCATTCAAGTCATCTCTTTACTATACTTTTCGATATTATCCCCTTGACGATTGAGGCATTTGTCCTATCTATGGACAAGCTTTCCTGTTCCACACTTCGTCTCACACTAGCATTCAAGTCATCTCTTCACGATACTTTTCGATATTAACATCTTGACGATTGAGGCATTTGTCCTATCAATGGACAAACTTTCCGGTTCCCACTTCGTCTCACACTAGCACTTAAGTCATCTCTCCACTATACTTTTCGATATTATCACCTTGACGATTGAGGCATTTGTCCTATCTATGGACAAGCTTTCCTCTTCCCTACTTCGTCTCACACTAGCACTCAAGTCATCTCTCCACTATAGTTGTAACAATTTAGTTTTTGTTTAATATGTAACTGTAATCTACGATACAGTAGAAAGTAGAGTCTTTAATCCTTGAGGCTTAAATACTTAACGAACATAATGATGATTTTTTTATTTATATCAGAAAATTATTTTTATGAAATACGTGTAATGAGAATCTATACGTTTTTCTAATGCGATGAATTACTAAAACTAAACACTGACACTGAATATTGCACATTTAAATGTTGCTGCGTTTTTTATAATAAGTCTTTGATGATTTTGAACTTGTTCGCTGTTGATTCCTTTGACTAATTACATACTTATTTGGCTTACAGAACAAGTAACTTACCATATAGGTATAGTCTAAATATAGTAATTCTAATAAAATTTCATCAAGTTATTGTACTCACAGAGTAACCAGTTGCATACTGTAATAAACAGAAAAAAAAAATTAATTTTTACATTATAATGTTCATTTGAAAAGACTACTAGGAATAAACCCAAAGTGAAAAATAATTAGACTTATTTATGATTTGCTAATCAATTGGTTATTCAATTGTTGTTATGATTAATTCAAATAAACAGTCATACCCTATTGAAAATTTTGCTTTAATTTTCTGTGATGTTAGATCATCGTGTTTCATGGACAGTTCAAAAAACAAGTGAGGTTTAATTGAGTGTTGATTCAGTAATGGATTTTTTTGAGATTGACAAGTTCAAAACATTGATATCATTTTACACATGTGCTTCAAGGTTACCGTTATCAACCAATCTAGTTTTTAACTGTTGAAGGATAAATTTATTTGCTATTGGCATTCAGAAGTTTTATAATTAAGGAACATGAGATATTGGGCTATTGGGCCTGGATTGCCATTTGGGGTACCTGAAAAGGAATATATAGAAAACGAGAGAGAATGATTTATATTTCAAGTGTAAGTCATCATTCGTTCAAAATTATTGAAACCCCTGAAGGATTGAAGTGAGTACCATTGACTTCGTTGCCGAGTAGATAAATAAGAGTTTTTCTTCTTCTGTAAACCAGGTCCCTTGAAATATAAATTTCAAATATAAATTTGAAATATAAATATAAATTTCTCCTGCAATTGAAACATTCACTTAATTCTACAGTTTCAATAAGACATTAGCTAAAATTTCTTTCAGAAACGTTTACGTTAGTTTGCATTTGCTCAGAGGGTTCAGTCTCTTTCTTACAAAGGAATATTCATTCCTCATAAAACGCTGTTTTACACTTGACTAGTTCTTTGCTTATTTCTAGTGGTCGTCCCAAAAAGAAATCTGAATACTCCAACAAAAATATGATACATCCGAACTGTGAATGTAATTTATTATGATGAATCATGAGACCAATTTAAGTTGGACATAAATCTAAAACAAAATAAAAAGTGACCAATTTAAGTTTAGTTTTGACCACCTTGGACTTAAGATGACCAACTAGTTTTGTTGAAAAAAAGTATTCACTTTCTTGAATAAGCTTTTCTATTGTTTTATTACCAGGTATTTATTGCAAATCATCATTAAAAATTTTAGAATATAATACTTACTGCCAAGTATTCTGCGTATATTTTCTTTTGAATAAATTTGTCCTGGAAAAAAATTAAATTATTTTAATAAAAAATCGACTTCTTAAACAATTAGGCAATTATTGTTACTATTGGAACAATACGATTGATTCTTAGCAAAACATTTCTAATTAATCGTTTAAAACTTTGTATACTAATTCTCGCTTATAATTTGATTTTAATGAGGCTATTTAAAGACTTTTATTTAAAAAATTTACTGTGTTAAGGGTCTTTACTCATAAATTGACTATTATTTTCCTAAAACATCGTGAATTTTCTATTTTGTTAACAATATTAACATATCAAAATAAGAAAATTAAACCATCTTTAAAATGTTTAACAATGGGTGGGACCATTTTATTTTAAAGTAGACTATTTTTACATAAAATCGTCAGGAATTTATTTCAACCCATTATTGTTCATGTACAGAGAAATTTTCAAAGAAGTCGGCTTTTCTAGCGACTTTACCAAGGTTAAAAATTTAACCAAGGTTACAATATCTAATCTAAGATAATTCTTTTCATTCTAATTTAAACAAAATACTTTTTCCTTTATTTTTTATGTTTTTAGACAAAGTATCTAAGGAACATGTAATAAGTTACTAATAATTATCTGAATACTTTTAAAAACAAATACTTACGAAATATGAACTGTCATAATCCAAAACACTTGTTACTCTGCTTATCTGAAACAATACAAATGTTGACATTGATTATTTTAACATACTAAAAAGGGGAAATATAATAACTGCTAAAAAAATTGGTTTTAGTAATTGTAAATTTTTATAGAATGGGTAGAAGTATTACCTGTGACAGGCTTTCAAATTGAAAAGATTTCCAGTTACAAACAAATTTTTTATCATCGCCATTGGCGAGATAAATTGTCATCAATTCTTTATTATCTATTAATTCTTTATTATTATCAATCAAAGAGTCGAGCCTCGTTTAGGCTGACAAGCTTCAGGGCTTTAGAAATGATTTAATTGTTTAATGTAGTTTATTTACCCGGTATTTTTGGTTATTTAGTATTTTTTTATGTATTGGTATGGATTATTTTATATTTTTGTTTTTTTATGTACCTATGTTTTATGTACGTTTGTCTTTCGGAACCGTTCTATGTTTGCAGACTGAAGTTTTCATATTGACGCTCTTTCTACCCAATTAAGTTAGGTACTTTCTTGTTTCTCTGTATAAGTTTATGATTAAGGTATAGTATATTAATTTATATGTAATATTGTTTCTATCATTTGGCCACTTTGGCGTGTTGTAAACAATTTAATGTAGTTAAATAAATAAATAAATAAATTGGAGTCTTTTAAAAATGTATGAAAACTTTAAATCGATACTTTTTAAAATAAGTAAAGTAAAACTCTCTTAAATTAACCAAATATCTTTTACTTACAAGTTCTCTGCTTCTACCATCAGCTGATTTGAAATTAATGAAATTCTGTAAAAAAAATAAATCACATAATTTTTTACAAAAATTTTTATTTATATTTTGGAAAGAAATTAAATTTTTCAAAAGTTTTAATAATACTTTCATATAATAAATTTGCGTTTCTAATAAAGAATAATTTACAGAGGGTTTCAAAGCAAACAGATTAATAATGATAGTTGTGTAAATTAAACGGAACAATTGTTCATGAGCATGCAGATAAAACATTAAGTTAATTTCTTTTTTGGTTTAACGTTTGACTGTTCTGCAATTACTGCTAATACAGACGGTGAATGATGAAATGATTTTTGTAACGTATGAAAAAATGCCGTGCCTGAATGGGATTCGAACCCAAGACCGCATGATGAGAGGCGAGCACGTTACCAACTTCGCCAATGCGGCCGGCACACATTAAGTTAAGCTCTTGAGAAAATGGTAGAAATGTATTTTGTTTTTTTTGTGTGACAATATTTATCTTTTGCTCTTTATTTTGAAGATGCATTTTTCTGCTTTTTATTTAATTTAAAATCTGCTTTGTTTATAAAATTGAACTGTTGTTTTTAACCAGGTGTTGGGAATGAATCTGGCTAAAGATTTCTTAAAATTTTTTTTATTATCCCTAATATGTATACGTTGCAATCTGTTGAATTCAAGAGCAATAAGCAAACCCATGACCCAATGAGATGAGGATGATATAACATGTAAATGATGGGTAGTCTGGTACATACTCAGACCGACAATCGCTAAAAAAGTATTGTTAATTAAACCCCAACTATCAAACTACACCGTTGATCACTGTCTGGGAGTCAAATCCGTAGTCAAATCAGGAACCTTCGTCTCCAAAAATCAGCTGTTAAAAGCTTAAAATACAAACTAATAAAAATGTGCTAGAACACTGATACAGGTAATGACTATACATCCAAAAATACGTTGTTTATTTGCACAATTGTATCACAGCTTCCAATTTGTTGAAACATGAGTCTAGTAATAATTTTATAATATTGATTTACTTTCTTGAAAAATTTACTCCAAATCATCACTGTTTTTTTTTAATTAGGCTATATAATTTATATCCTATATATTATAGAGTAAAAAAAATCTATACTGTGAGCACAATGCCTTGTTACTTATTGAATGATTTGGTTCAAAATAATTGAGAAGAGGCATTCTCTCAAATTACTCTGGGTAAAACAATTTCTGTTTATTTAATTTAGTACATACCTTGATCGCATATTGTTTCCAGTCCTGAAACAGAAATAAATAAAAGGTACATGTTAATTATTGATTTACATAGATAAAATTGACTTATCCTATGTCTAAAGTTTTGATTTTTGATTAGAATCAAACACTAGTTTTGGGACGAATGAATAGTTTTTATAATCGAATAATTTTTACTCGAACAAAAATATTTTATTCGAATAAAATTTTCGAAAAACTTCTAACAGCCACATGCTGCGTATTTATTATTTATACAATATAATATCATTCAGAACCCTAAACATACGGATTAGTCCAGTAAAATATGCAGTATACTTGTATTGTGGATACGCTAAGGAATACGGATATACGTGATGAGACTGGCATTTTTAGCCCAGATGAGAGAATGAAAATTCATAACAGGTACTGGTGCAGACATTTAGTTCGGATGAAGAAGGACGGCTTGCCCCGTTTAGTCCACAAGTAAAACCCATACGTAAGAGAAATTTTGGACACCCGAGAAAGAGATGGTTTTCAGAACAGGCCGAGCTGCCTAATCCATGAAGCAAAGAAGGAGAAGAAGAAGAAAGAGAAGAACTAGAAAAAGAAGCTTCTAAGACTCGTATTATAAACATATCGCTATGCTATCGACAACTGTCCGTTTTCTCTCTCCCTCTGTGACATTACATCCTCCACTGTGTTTCTCTGTACTTTGACACCCAAACCCCGCCCTTTCTACTTCTCTCTGTGCTTGAGACAGCGCGATTTGCGTCCAGTGCTACCCGTAAAATGGATAACAAACCATGAAATGACGGTTTATAGGCACATTAAACGGAGGTATTACATCATTAATTCTTATTTCATAGTACTCGACCATATTGTTTATTTATTCGATTAATTACGAATAGAAACAGTGTTTAAGCAATAAAGAACAAGCCTTAAAACGAGACGGGAAGCAATGCTAGCGCCATTCGAGACGCCAACCGAGAGAGCCACGCCGAAAGCACAACCGCACACGACACGACACAACTTACGAGTGGCCAACAAAGGGAAGAAGAAGGAAGAAATAGCAAAGAGGTCCACAAGACAGTGCAAACCCCGGTGCACAATGCCTTAACATAACCGCCCGCCAAATCATTGACAAATGATTTCCAAAACGACGAACAATAACGGGGCCGCCCGCCCTGAACCAACGCAGGGCGCGGAAACGAAGCAACTAAAAGCCAAAACGAACGAGAAGCCTAGCACACAAACAAAAGCCTTGAAAACCCGCCCGCCGTGGAAGTCCCACGGGAGGGAATAAGCGAAGCAGCGAAGAAGAAGCCTGGAGACGAAACGAAGCCTGATGACGAAGCCTGAAGACGAAGCCAGAAGACGAAGCCTGAAGACGAAGTAGCAGAACGGAACATTTTGATGTGGCGTGATGCACGCGCGGGTGCACCCGGCCGACGTCGAACGGACATTTTCCACAGCCTGCGCGGAGGCAAACGGAAGCGGAGTATCTTGATGTGATCACCAGCGAGGGCTGGCAACCAGTAACGACGCAAAAAACAAAAAAAAACAAAATGAAACGAAGAACGAAGAAAACAGCAGAAGAACGAAGAAAGCAAACGAAGAACGAAAACGAATGGAGATGAAACTGAATCTAATTGTCTGGTAAGACAATCAGTTTCGAGACGGGCCGAACGTAAATGCCCTGTACGGTTTTAATTTCAGCAGTGCGAATAGTGTTGTCTTTGCCGGGAAAAACGTTAGTAATTATGCCCAGTGGCCATAAAGCAGGAGCAGTATTTAAATTTTGCACAATAACTGTGCAACCGATTTTAACGTTGGCACAAGCGCGCGACCATTTGTGGCGCTGTGTTTGGGTATGTAAATAGTTACGAGACCATTGTTTCCAAAACGAGCGAACGAGTGTTTTGAGTTGTTCCCATCTGGATGAAGGTTGCAACTGGTCTGGAGCGGTGCCTTCGGGAGGTTGAAGTAATGAAGTTCCGGTGATGAAATGTCCAGGAGTCAGCATTAATTTTTCTTCGCAGGGATCCGAAGAAAATTGAAACAACGGCCTGCTGTTTAGTACAGCTTCGATACGAGCGAAGAGAGTAATATACTCTTCGAAGAGCAAAGGTTTATCGCCGATGAGTCGATTTAAGCAATGTTTTGCAGATTTGACAGCTGCCTCCCACAAGCCTCCAAAATTAGGTGCGGATGGTGGGTTGAAATGCCAGTTAACTTTCAATAAGGCAAGGTGATCGCCTATCGCAGTAGATGAGGCGCGAATTTGTTGATAGATTTCGGCTAACTTATTTTTAGCGCCGACGAAATTTGTACCATTGTCCGAGTAAATGTGAGAGGGCAAACCTCGACGAGAAACGAAGCGGTCTAAAGCCGCGAGAAAGGCATCTGTTGATAAGTCTGACACGAATTCAAGGTGTACAGCCTTAGTAGACATGCAAACAAATATACATAAATAGCCTTTAGAAATTGATGACTTTCGCAATCGATTATTTTTCACAAAGAATGGACCTGCATAGTCAACTCCCGTTGATGAGAATGTTCGGGCAACAGCAACACGAGAAGCAGGCAAATTAGACATAATTGGCTGTGAAGGGCGTCCGCCGTATCTGATGCAGCGAACACATTGGTGAATGCGCTTACGAATTACGGTTCGAGCTGATAAAATCCAAAATTGTTGAAATATGAATGCTTGCGTAGTGCGCGGCCCAGAATGTAATGAAAGCCGATGGAAATAATCACAGACTAGTTCAGTAAGATGACTGTGCTTTGGCAACAGGATAGGATGTTGCGCCGTTTTAGCAATATCTGAGCGACTTAAGCGACCGCCTACAACAAGAATGTCTTGATTATTTACATAAGGCGACAATGAAATGATCGATTTGCACGGCAGCTTGCCATTAGAGATTGCCTGAATGTCACTAGCAAAGTACCGAGACTGAGTGAGTTTAGCGCATAGAATTGCTGAGTTATTAATCTCCTCAGCAGTTAAGAACGGTGTAAAATTAACAGAAGGAGTTTTTAAACGTTTAATGAAACGAGCAACATAAGCTAGTACTCGCAGCATACGAGTATACGAAGAAAATCTGAATAATATTTCGTCGGAGTGCGAATGTTCGTTGGAGACGGCGAGACATATTTTTTCTTGCCGTAGGTCAAGTTTTTCAGCAGCGATTGACGGAACGACAGGTGCAGGCCAGCCAGTAGACTGCGTGCGATAAACAGGCGGACCTTGCCACCAAAGCGGATGATTTAACAAGTCAACAGAATTAGAACCGCGCGATGCGACATCAGCGGGGTTTTGATCGCTAGAAATGTGTGACCAGTGTTCTATGTTGGTCAACTCAAGAATTTTATGCACCCTATTGGCAACGTACATTTTTAAACGGTGTTGCGGCGTTTGTAGCCATGCTAACACAACACTGGCATCAGAAAATAGCCTAACTTCACAACAAGAAATAGAATTTTTAAAACTTGACAACGATTCAAATAAACGCGCTAACAAAAGAGCGGCACACAGTTCAAGCCTTGGAATTGTAACATTTTTTAGCGGCGACACTCGACTTTTAGATTTAAGCAAAAATACACTGACTGAGCTGTTTGTTTGTACGTGAAGGTAAATGCATGCAGCATACCCTTTTTCCGAAGCATCACAGAAGCCTAATAACCGATATTCAGCATGGTTGATAGAAATTAATCTAGGTAAACGGAAGCCTTGTAGCACAGATAACTCGGACGTGAATTTGTTCCAAGCATCGTCGAAAAGTGGAGGTAATTGATCGTCCCATTGCAGGTTACTATTCCAGAGTTGTTTTAGAAAGTGTTTTATCCAAAATGTAAGAGGCGTAAGGAAGCCAAGCGGATCGAAGATTTTAGCAAGATATGATAACACTGTTCGTTTAGTAGCCTCTGAATCGAATGGAATAACACGGTATGAGAAGGAATCGCTAGCAGGGTCCCATTGAAGACCAAGAATCTTGATCGCCGAAGTATCGTCGGAAAAGCTGATAGGATTTTCAAGATGATCGTTTGGAAATCGCCGTAGCAGTTCTGCGTTGTTTGAAGACCATTTGCGCAACTCGAAGCCTCCTCGAGCGAATAATTCAACTAATTGAGAAATAAGCAGTTCTGCTTCTTCGTAGTTAGAAGCGCCGGTTAGAATATCGTCTACGTAGGTATGCGATTGTATGGCATTTGACGCCAACGGAAAAGAAACGCCTTCGTCTTGTACTAGCTGAAGCAGAGTGCGCTGAGCTAAATACGCAGAAGGTTTAACGCCATAAGTGACAGTGTTTAATTCATACTCCTGAGGAGCGGAATTAATGTCAGAACTATAGAATATGTGTTGATGAGAGCGATCTTCAGGCCTAACAAGTATTTGCCTATACATCATTTTAATGTCCGAACAAACGACAATTTGATGTTTACGAAATGAAGTTAAAATCTGACAAATGTCCCTTTGTAGCTTGGGACCGGACAATAATTGATCGTTTAGTGAATTGCCTTTGGAATCAGAAAACGAAGCGTTGAACACAACACGAATTTTACCATTAGGGTCAGCAGTTTTAAACACACCATGGTGTGGTATTACATAGTTAGAAGGAGCAGGCGCGATTGACATGTGATTTAAATTAATATACTCAAGCATGAAGGCGTGATATTTTTGTTCAACAACTGGCTGTTTAGCGATTTTAGCGGTAAACTTGTTAGCAGCGCGTTTTACAATTTCTCGATTGGACTCTAATTTGACGGAATTAGTTTTGAATGGTAATGCAACCATATAACGTCCTGATTTGTCACGACAAGTTGTAGCGGTGTACAATTTTTCGCAGTGCTCATCATTCGGGTTAACGACTGGAGTGGTGGCAATTTCTTCCGAAGCCCAAAAACGTTGCATGATCTCGGGAAGCGATTCAACAGCAGCGAAAAGCGATGTACATTCTTGCATGGAGTCGATGGCGGACAAAGCCGGTAGTTTCCCGAAAATAACCCAACCGAATTCAGTAGAGATGGCCGATGGAGTGCCTTTAATTATGGCATTACTATGCGATAAGACAATATGCGGAAAGACTTCAGCTCCCAATAGAATTTCGATGGGACCAGAGTGTGTAAATTGGTCGTCAGCAAGCAATTTGTCAGAGAATAATTTGCCTAGTTTATCCGGTAAACATACGGAAGGTAAATTGTTGGTTATTTTCGAGATGACTAGCGCCTCAGTACTTAAACGGAAAGCCTTGTTTTTATTGGATGAAATAACAAGCTGAGTTGAACCTTGTATTTCCGCTGACGCTGCCGAAATGCCGAGCAGGCTTTGTCGGCACGGAGTTATTACAGAATTGAGTACATTAGCTGCACGAGTTGTAATTAAATTAGCCTCTGAACCAGAGTCAAGAACACAGCGAAGAGGTTTGTAATCACCATTAGCCGATTGAACTAAAATAACGGCAGTGCCTAGTAAAACCCTTTGATTGCCTGATCTACATGATAACGAATTATTATTTATTGTTTCAGTTGAAGTACTGTTGTTAAAAGCCGGTACAGAAGCATCGATGTTTGAACGGTTTGTTTGACAATTGTTAGCCTGAGGTGCAGACGAAACGTTAGGTTGACTTGGAAACGATGATCGGTTAGGCCTGTTAGATTGGCCAGTGGTAGCATGTTGTTTATTAAGTACAACAGCAGTGGTACTATTTTCTCGCACAGTATTTGCATTTGAGTTACTTTCGGATAAGTGCAACAGCGTGTGATGGTTAGCTGAATTGCACACACGACAAGTTTTAGTAGATTTGCAGTCGCGCCTCGCATGTTTACCTAAGCATCCGAAACATTTATGCATTTGAAATATGGCCTCGTGACGCGCATTGACAGGCATACCGAGAAACTCTGTACAATTGAATATATTGTGTGCAGAAGAACTACAAAATTGACATTTATTTACAGCCTCATTACTAGCACTTGAATTGCTGCCTACTAATAACGAGTGTTGACGCCTAAGCAAGTTAGGTGATGAGTTGTTTATGCGAAAGGCCGGTTTATGAATAGCCGGTTTGACAAGATTCGGTTTAGCGCCGTTTGAAACAATAGCGTCAATGTTTTGCGCTTTGTTCAGCATTTCAAAGGATTGCATTCTGGAAGTCACGAAATTTAATAGTTCAAAATAACTTGGAATCTTAGTAGCATCGTGTTGAGATTCGAATAATTCCCTCGTGGTATTATCCAAATTGTTGTATGCCATAGAAAACAATAGAAAGTCCGCTAAATCTATATTTAATAGCTGCAGAGCGCCAACGGCGGAAGTATGAACGCTGACATATTGTTTATAATTTTGATAGGATGGACTTGCGAATTTATCAAAATTACTGATTTGCGAAAAATGCATATGAGCGACACGCCTGTCGTTAGCGTACCTGTTGTTAATTAATTGGTAAGCTAATTGGTAATTTGCAGAAGTCAAAGGTAGATGAGATATTATTTGCAACGCCTCACCACGCAAGCTAGATCTAAAATAATGCAATTTTTGAATATCGGACAGTTGTTCGGATTTATGTACAAGTTCATTGTACAACGATATAAAGTTTTGAAATTCAGACAGATTTCCATCGAAACTAGGAATTTTTATTTTTGGTAGATATGTAGTTGGCGAAATTACATTAGGTTTGATGTCGATTAAACTGGTATTAGACATGCTAGTGATAATTTGAAAATATTTTGTTTCAAATTCGGTTTGGATGATAGCGATTTGATTTTCAAATTCCTCAGAATATGCCTTATTTAATAAATCCATTAATTGATTTTGCAGTGGTTGGAAATCGGAGAATATTCGATTAGCCTGAATCTTGAATGCATCGTTTGAGCCAGTACCGGATTGGACATGTGTTAATGTGTCCAAAGATCGGATTAGTTGACGACATTTTGTGAAAATTTGCTCAGCATTGTCCATATTGAAGAGCAAAGGATAACGACAAAGAATAAGAAAATAACGTGCAAAAAAAATCTTTAAACTGTGCAAAAATTCGAATAAACAACGTTGGTGCAATATTAATAATAATAAAAAAACAACAAACGTAAATAAACAGTTCGATTAAATAAACAGCTGACGTTTCAATGAATGAAAAATCCCCACCAATCAGATTGAGACAGCGGCCAGCTGATGACGGCACAGCCCACACTTACTACATGTGATAGTAACAACTGCGCAGTATGAACCAAAATTACAAAGATGGATTTGATTTGTAAGAAAAAATGGCTGCCGAAGTATGAAAACGTGCGTGAATTGGCGCGAACACAACGAAGCGTGGGTCCACCCCCCTCTCGCGTACTATACGAATACAAACACGAATGTTTAGCAATTTTAAGACACTGTAAAACTAATAATGCACTGATTTTATCCACGACCGGAGGACCAAAAATGTTTAAGCAATAAAGAACAAGCCTTAAAACGAGACGGGAAGCAATGCTAGCGCCATTCGAGACGCCAACCGAGAGAGCCACGCCGAAAGCACAACCGCACACGACACGACACAACTTACGAGTGGCCAACAAAGGGAAGAAGAAGGAAGAAATAGCAAAGAGGTCCACAAGACAGTGCAAACCCCGGTGCACAATGCCTTAACAAACAGTGAGATCATTTTACTTTATTCAACAACTAAATTTTTCGAAATTCGTAAACTGCGGTTTGTTACTACATAGGTAGTTTATATGTTCATCTTTATTCGAATATTTTTCAAAATAGACCAACTGTTGAATAAAAAATAATTGTTTGAATATGTCATCACTATCTATATTAGACACTCTTTTGAACAGTTACTGTATGTTTGAATGAGGCATAATATTCTATATTTTAGCCAGGAATCAAATGTAAAACTTTCCAGTTTATAGCCCACCAATTTACTCTGTGCCGATGAGACAGAATCAAATTAAATACTTTTAGTATTTTGTATATGTTGTTTTGTCTTAAACAGATTTTGCTACATGCTGAAAATGCTATCCAAATAAAACAATACTATCAGATAATGAATACGTATTTCTTTCTTTTCAAGATGAATGTTTCTTAATCTAAATTAGACCTTTTAGGATTACAGGAGTAATAGTCCTAAACCAACACCAAAAGAAACAAATTTAGTTTCCCCTATTCTATATATTATTATCTAATTCCTACGGACATACCTGTTTCACTTCAATTACTCTTTCGCCGATGTTGTATTTCCTCTTGGCTAATTTTGAGACAACAAGCTTTTCTTGTGAGTTTTTCTAGAAATAATGAAAGATTCTACAATTAGTATTACTTTTAAGAAAAGTTTTTAATCGGTAATAACTATTTTAGCAACCATGTGATAAGATCAAAATTTAAAAAATCTAACCTTCAGTTCATAAATAGCAGGTAGAGACTACGCTACATGAGCTTACAGTAAAATTGAATTTTACTTGACATTATTTCTTTGTTGTGCCTTCCAAATTTGATAATCCAGATGATTTTGGGAATTTTTTCTTCTACATTTGAATCACTTTTGCCATCAAACAAAGTTTGAAAGGGTTAAACCCAGCCAAATGTCGGTTTCGCACAAATTCAGCGGTAGGTTAATTATTTTTTTTTTTAGTGCTTGTTTAGCCACAAAGGACCACTTTAGTCAATTTGGAAGCTTGCAGTCTCTTTTCGGCGTGATTTTCTCTCATGTTCCGAGCATGCTTCTGTTTGGCTGCTTTTGAAAATTCCCTTTTCTTATACTCTATTTTCTGTGTCGTAAGCCGATGGTTGTGGCTCTTGATGACTTGTTTGTATTTGGGTGATTTTTCCGTTAGATCATCGTGAGTTAGTCCCAAGTTCTTGTAAATCCCTTTTGATTTCTTTGTGCCACATGTATGCGTTACCAGCGTCCGTTTTTCGTCTCATTGCATGGTAAATTATTCTGCGTAAAAGTCTAGTGTTTGGTGTTCTTAGTATATATGTCCAAAGTATTTTTTTTGACTTTATTTAAGAAAAATAAACTACAACTGTGTAACAATTTAACACAACCAGCAGTTATAATGTCAATAGTTTTATATAATTATCTTGATGTCACTTGTGTGAGGTAGTCGCCCAGCGGCAACCCCTCATGTCCAAAGTATGACACCGTTTCTTGCGAATGGCCACTGTTATTGGTTCTATGTCTATGTAGACTTGATCGTTAAGCAAAAGTCTGTAGTGATTGTCTACCTTGTGCTTCTTATTTTTGCAAGTTCTGAGTATCCTGCGTTCTACTTTTCTGCAGGTTTCCTTTGTTTAATACATCTTTCAAAAATATTTATACATTATCCATATTTATTTAAAACTCTTGGATCTTTTATGTCCTCTTTGGTGCAGACAAAGGCCAAATCAGTACTTTATCTATATATTTGTAAATTAGAACAGAATATAAAAACCGTGTTTTATTTGTTTAACATTTAGAATTTAGTTGCATGAATATTCTTTGACGATGTTGTTTTATCTGAGTTGAAATCAGAAGCCATCAGTCTTGTAGACAACTGCGTAATACACAAAAGACTGCACAAACTAATCCCTTCAAATTTATTTTAATATTTTCACTTTAAGAACAGCACAACAAATTTTTAATTTACAGTGATCACACTGTAAATTAAAAATTTGTTGTGCTGTTAATACCGCCTGGTATCAACCAGGCGGTATTACTCACTTATGATTCAGACTCAAAACACATTTACTCATTTTCCTATAAGAGATCATAGATTTAGAGAATCACAAAAAAGTTCTCTAAGTTTAATTCAGAACCTTCCGTTTAAGAAAAAATTATTATTTTAACCAAGCCTCTGAGTGAAATAGTTTTTCTCTCAGAGCATATGGCAAAATTCGTGATCCTACGTGGTTAATATCGTTATATAATGGTAAACGATTCTCAGGCATACGTAATTGGTTGCACAATTGACTTTTCTAGCACAGTCATTTATTCTCTTTAAAAGCTTGATATCAGTTGTCTGAATTTAAAATGTCTCTGTTCAACATTTTTTATAAAAATTGCAAAAAATTTAATTCGTAGTTTGGTATAGGCTAAGACTATACCTAATTTAATAACCTAATTTTTTTGATATCATAATTTTTATATTTTCTTTGTCGATGATTAATAAACTTACCATATTTCTAGAGATGCTCTTGAAGGCCTGAAAATAATAAAATTATCTAATTAGTACGGTTTGTTTTTTTAAATATTATCATTAAATTAAGAACTGAAAAGTTGTTTTAGAACAAAAACCACATTAAAAATGATCTTTCATTTTTCTTTAATATTTTTTTAAATTCCTAATATGTGTACGTTGCAATCCGTTCAATTCAGAACAATAAGCAACTCCATGACCCAATGAGATGAAGATGATGTGTATGACGTGTAAATGAGGTGTAGTCTTGAACAGACCCAGGTCGACCATTCCTGAGAGAGTATGGTTATTTGAACCCCAACCATCAAAGTACACCGGCAACCACTGTCTAGTATTCAAATCCGTATAAAAGTAACTACTACTAAGATTTGAACCAGAAACCTTTGTCTCCAAAATCAGCTGTTAAACAGCTGACTCACGGTGACAACTTTACCTCTAGATCAACCTGGTGGGTTTTAAAATTTAGCTAATAAAAGCTTGAAGGAAGGGTTAAGAATAATGTATTTTTAAACACTTTGTACATGCACCAAATTTTTAAGATGGGTATAAAATACTGATCAACAATTAATTCTTTGTGTGTTCTCCTCTACTGAAAGAGCAATTATCATATTTTTTTAGTAACCTGTGGCTTCTTGTAATTACTGTGTGGCAACGTTTTAATTGCCCTTGCGGAGAGGAGCAGAATCGGCCCGCTACTAGTCTTCTCAATAACATTTCATTATGTACTACTACTAACTAGTACACTGGATTTGGTACATAATCAAGTGTTATTGAGAAGGCTAGTAGCGGGCCGACTCTGCTCCTTTCCGCAAAGGGCAATCAAATCTTTGCCACACAGTATATTTTGTAGTCTGATTTAATATATTATTATGTAAATCCAACATTTTCCTTAACTCTCAATTATATTATGAATTACTTTTGAGCTTTAATTCTGAAATGTTTGTTTATTGTGTAAATTCCAATTATAACATTTAAAAAATAATAATGAATTGTACTCACCAAAGCTAAAAGACGTGGTTTTGATGCAGCGAGCTAAAAAAAAGAAGTGAAAATTATAACCTGTATATTTAAATGTGAAAAAAAATAGCTTGATTGTATTGTCTTATTCATAAGAGACATCTACTAGATTTTTCCAGAAAATATCGTATTCACAGTATTTAATTGAACCTACAATACAGTCGTATCAACTGATTGGAACGTCTCTTGGGACTGAACCCAGAATGGCTAAATCACAGACATTTCACTCTAATTAAACGTTTGAAGACTATTAACGAAAATATCCGCCAAAAAAATCGTTCCTACTGGTAATTATGCGGATATATCCGCATACGGTTTTGAAAGGTCTTGGTTGTATAGAGGATGTATCCGTACATATAAAAATAAAATAAATAAGATATTGATTAAAATTTGTTTTCACAAAAATTAAACCAAAATATCTAAGTTATCTAGGGAATTTGTGCGTAAAGTTTTGAACGTACCGTGTGGTACGTTCACGCAATTTAATCATAATACTTTTTTAAATAACCTATATTTATTTAATTTAAAGTCGCATCAACTTCTTGGTTATTAGCAACTACGGTGGGTTATGAAACAATAACTGTGGGATTTGACACGTGAAAATTTCCAGACCCTGGCCAGGATCAAACCCGGGACCTCTGCGTGGTAGACTAATACGCTAACCACTACGTTACGGAGGCGGTCAAACAATCTTTGTACTCATAGAAACTGTTTTCTTGTTTTATTCTGCAGTTCCATGTACAAATAATTGTTTCTATTTGTATTATATTTTTTCCCATAATGGGCAGGTGCAGTGTTAAATTAATTGCACTCGATCTGTTGGTTTCAGGGCTAGAGAAAATAGTTCTGTTTCTTATCACATAGTCAGCCAATTATATGACTGAACTATTTAAGAACAGAAGAGGTAGAAGTGTAAAGACACTAGTCAGAGTTATTCCCTCTGACAGTAATGAATTTCACTACATAGCCAGACCCTGTGGTGAATGAAGTAAAGGTGTTATTTGCAGGGTGGAAAGTGGTTGCTTTTCGGAGGGCCTGGCATGCTGATAAGCATACTCTTTCAACTCAGTGAGGAAAGCAATAGTAAACCACCTCATCCTCGTTTTTACTTAGTAAAACCTCTTGAGGTTCAAACCAGCCTTTCGGCTGTTGACGTAAACAACACATTTTATTTACGGTCATACCCGCATACATCACGCCATTCAGGACTAAATACGGATAAACCCGCATTCATTTTATTATTGACTGAAGAGAAATCATTTTAGAGACTGATTTCATTTTATTATTGTGAAGAGAAATTTGCGTGGATTCTGAGTCTTTAAAACAGTTTTCTATCCAGGAAAACACATTTTTTTAAAACATAAATTTTTTACCCTTACTCAAAATTAAATGTGTCTGTGACATGAAACTAATTCCGTCCACGAAGGGTTAAAAGTATATTTTATTTACTTTTTTTTCTATAGCTCTTGATCGCTATTGAGAGCATTTACTACGTTTATGTTTATGTTTTGTTAAAACCTTTACAGAAATCTTCTCTGTCAACCTCTGTCATGATGTACTATTTATTTACTTTACAGTTTAAAGCAGAAAAATAAAAAATAAAATAAAAAAACCTGACAACATCTACGATAGCCCATATTCACATTACGAACTCTGCCGTTAAATCTCGTTAGCCGATTACGTACCTTTCTCTCTATACATGGAAGAACATTCAATAAAAGAACGGAAGATTCTTTTAGTTCTACAATGAAAATACTGCTAATAGCTCTACCTCAGCAAATCTTTTCTAAAATGTATTACCTGATGTTAACCATCTGTTGTAAAAAGTAAGGAAAAATATTTTATTTTTAAAGTCAATGATATCTTTGTCAGGTTAAATATTCTAATATGAAACCCCACTGACTATTTTCCTTAATATTAATTTTGAGTTTTTATTATTCGTACCAATATTAAATGTAATATTATACATAAAATACCAAAACAGTATTTTGTAACTTCATTAATAAGTTTAACAACTGTTAAATATTAAACAACCATTGAATAAGATGGTGGATGAAAGAATAAATGACATAACATGAGTGACGTGCATGGAAGGCATCGTCCACTGATAGGTCTCCGACATTTTATTTATTTCTTACTACCTAATTTATTTATTTATTAATTACATATAATAGTTTCTAAAGCAGCAGATTCCTGCTTCACTTTCTTCTTTGAACACTTCGCCTTCGAACATTGTTAGGTAAATGACGGGAAAATATATTGCGTATCAGTTGGTTTAGAAGAATGAAAAATCTGTTGTGGAAATTTCGATAAATTTGGATAAAATTACAAACTTCAGTTTGTAATTTGAATAAAAAGATTTTTTGCTAATGGCTGTGGCTATATTGGTAAACAAAAAATTAACTTTAATCTATTGTTAAAATGAACTTGCACACTTACCTTGACACAGTACGATTTCAAGGCTAAAGAATCTGTAACTCTACCCTAGAATTATTAAAAAAAATACATTAAAACGATAATTAATAAAAAAAATTAGTTTTGTATTTTTACATTCATTATAACATGATTTGATACATATTAACATTATATTTTGACACTATTTTGTCATTTATTAAATTACTGATACTTTCATTAAGGCGTATATTAAAGCTTAACGAACTAGAGACTGCAGATGAAGGCGGAGCATAGTGACCTAGATCACAGCTCAGAGCCAGTTGACTTTCGTTTATCGTATCCTGCGTTGTCACGTTGTGGTCCCGCTGTGGATGACAGCCTAACTAAAAGTCAGCTGGAGTTCAGTGGAACTGAGTGTGACTTACCGACGGGCCAACCTCACAACCGACCTTGGCTGTTATTGGCTAGATATCATCTGCATTGGCATATAAGTAAAATATCTTAAAATTTTTATTTACATCGTAAAAAATATGACATTTTGTTTATGAATATTAAGCATAATTTTATTAATTTTCAATATGTTTATGATAAATATAAAAATGTTTAGAAATATTGTGACTAATTAAAAAAATTATTGTGAAACATTTACATGACTTTCTCTTGATAATGTAAGTAATGAACAATATAACCTATGTTTAATCATGAGTGAATGACGTAAAATGAAACTCACTTGTAAATGTGGTTATTAGTCGTGTACCTTTGTTTTGTGTATGTAAACTGGCGAGAATGTGTCTTTTTTGTTGTTGTAAATTAACTTTTATTATAATCGATTAGTTGAAATATTAATAAATATCGGTACTTACGCTATAACCAGTTGAAGCCTGAAAACAAAAAAAAAACATTAAATTTCGCAATAAATTTATTTATTATTAAGTAAAATTCTTTGTTTTAAATAAAAAATGTAGGCCTTTATTAATTCCAGGTTAAATTTTAGAATTAAAAAAATAAAGATAAAAATATTATACCAACAAAGTATTTTTCACTTTCAAACTACATAATATAGTTTGAAAATGAAAAATATCGGCGTTGAAAATCAAAATTACTTTACAGGATAAAAGTTTCATAGACGTTGTGGAATTGTAGTTGAATAATTTTTGCATTTAAAGATTTTCAATGAATGCTTCTTTGTTACAAATGCGTACATTTCCGAAAATTAGGTGTTCTCTGAATGATCTACAGTTTATTATATCTATTTTTTGAAATTTTTTTATTAGTTAAAATGTTTATTATTCTTAATGTTTACTCACTATTAATACAATGGCTTAAGTGTCACCGTCGCCTCCTTTTATTAGGTACTGTGCTGCCGGCTATCAAAGGTTCCGACGTAGTGACAGAGGGAGCCGCCAATAGTTCCGAGAGGGGCGATAGGCTTGTGGCGGCGTACCGACAGAGGCCTTTGTCACCAAGGTCAAGACCAATAACCGCCTCTACGACAGCACTCTCGGCGACTATATAGAGAGCGCTCCAGTAGACCAGAGAGATTCAATTCCTACCCAGACAGCAGACAAGACATCCACCATCGGCACACGCCTACCAGACTCCAACGTAGGCTCATCGGCGACCCCGCAAGAGAGAAGATGATGCTTCCGCTCATCGACACAATAGCGTAAGCCGTCAACCGGACCGTCATCGCCCGCTGCCGCGAGCGATGCCCCCAACGGTCTTTCGATCGAACCTTACGCCCACCGGATCCGACGAAGCTGTCATCAATGCACTACTGCGAGGGAAGAAGATGACGTCTCCGCTTGACTACGACACGCCGCGACCGCCACGACGGTTACGCTCTACATCTCCGATGAAGATTGACCGACTAAATCCACGAGATAAAGAAGGAAGATGCTCTGGGACTTGCAGCAGCCGTCGTCGCGCTCTCCAGCCACCGTAGCCGCAGCCACGCGCTGCCTACGCCGGTCTCCTTCCAGACCAGCACAACGGTCCTTCTGAGAACCAACTCTTTACGGTTTACACCGGCCCTTTTCAGAGCCATCAACCACTTCTGTCCGTCCCGACGGACACATACATAAACGGCCCTTTTCAGGGCCACCAAACAAATAAGGTTTTAACTTGCCACTTAATGTCGCCATCCGGTGACATAAAATATATTTATAGCCGTCTCCTTAGCGTAGCATTAGCGAGCTAGCATACAAAGCAGAGATCCCGGGTTCAATTCCCGACTAGCATCTGGAAATTTTTACAAGTTAAAACTCACTGTTGTTTAACCCTACCTAGTCGCTAATGACCGAGCTGTTGATGTGAATAATTTAAAATAACTTTCTTTGTACATTAGTGTTTTTCTATAAGTTATTTTTTATTATTCCAGTTGGTTTTATTCAATTTAGTATGAAACCCACCCGTTTGGTCTAAGGGTATAGTTGTCACCGTGAATTATTTATTAACGAATAATATGGGTTACGAAACAAAATCTGTCTTGTAACGTGTAATAATTACCAGACCCTGGCCGGGGATCAAAACTAGCACCTCCCGCTTTGTAGTGTGCAGCACAGTTGGCGTACTAACCACTGGAGCATAAATACAGCCTAGAAGTGAGTTTTGCCCGTTTTATTTGTATATTTCACTAGAAAATATCTAACTCGGAATGTACAAAAAAGGAGTTAGTACTGCATTAAAAAAAAAATTATTTTATCATTGAATTATTTTACTTTAATTGTAAACGTGTGTATAATAACAAGTTAAATCTTCATTGTGAATTGAAATAAAATTTTATAATCTACTAAAATTTATGGTTTGTTTGCATTCCTTCTTTAGACGTTACGTTTAATCTCATAAAGAGGTACAATTTCATAAAGTTTCAGAAGTATTTGGTAGGAGTATTAAAACAATGAAGATTGGATTCCACAAAATTTACATTTTATGAGGTTTAAGGTTAAACATTTTGAGATGCTTGGTAGATTATTATTTCCTTTATTTTATTTAAATTTAAATATATTCGGCTAAAAACGTATTAAATTTATTCATAAATACTTCAATACTTACAGCAAGAAATTCAAGATATTGTTGATTTTTGGAGACCTTTTCCTGTAAAATAAAGGTATAATATTTATATGTATATAAAAATATATAAAACATAATGCATTAATTTTTTACAAATATTTTTATCGGTATCAAAATAAGTTTTACGCCTCTTCTTCTGTATTTGGATAATAGGGTCACTTTTACATAATTATACTAATTATATGCATTTTTGTCGTAAAATGCATATTTAGCCCGCGATCTTTAGAAACCGATTTTTACCATGAGAGCACAGCCCTTATGAGTTTCAGCAAACATGCCGCTTACACTATCTAGAGCAACAAAATGTACCAGATAAGGTGATTTAAAAAAAATCATAGGAGCCCGTTTTGAGAAAATTACAAAAACGTAAAAAATGTACGAATAATCTCGTATTTCCGGTTGACTGATTTTAATAAAAATGTTTGTGTAGGGTCCCCGTGTAGCCTATCTAAACTAATTTCCAAGTTTCAATTTTTTACAATATTCCGTTCTTGAGATAATATTTTGTTCACACGCACAGACGCACGCACTCAAACCAATCGGTAAAAAAGTTTTTTTTTGGGCTCAGAGGGCCTGAAAACGTGTATCCTCGATGAAAACCCGATTCCGAAAAATCTACATGAAAATAGTACTTTCCTTTCCCTTCCCAACATATTCATATACGGCAAGAGAAAGTAAAAACCTGTTATTGTGTACTTACCCAGTAAGTGTAACCATCAACAACCTGACTGAAGCATGTGCTGACCTTATCTTTCTGTAAAAATAAAAATTTTATATATTAAACAAAATCAATAGATCTTTTTTACTGATTTACTTGATTAATATTTAACTAAAATAAAAATTTGAAAAATATAAATGTTTCATCTCTTTTTCAGAACTGGTTACATAGTTTAGTAATTATTTTTTGAAGCCATACTTGTTTAAGATGTGTTGAGTAAATTTGGAAATGAATAAATCTGTCATTTTAAAAATATAATATTTTCTGTTAATTTTTTTAAATTTTAATATTAATAATTGTCTACCTGACAGACAAATAGTTCGTCACAGGGGTATCAAGGAATTATCTAAAATCCACTGTAAAAAAAATTTGGATAAAAGGTACAAAGTAAAACAGAGATACCAATGTGTAGAAAACTATATAACTAAGGAAAACTCAGAATTTAATACAGGGGCACGATACAATTAAAAAGAAACTAAAAGGTTCTTGAAAATTTATGCATGGGTATAATTTAGAAAAAAATTCTAATAAACTGTCAGTTGTACCCATCACACACGTCTAAAATAATAGTTAGTATTTGATAATATTTTATATTGCATTATCGTATAAGATATATAACTTAATAATTTTTATTTCTAACACTTTCCATAAGATCTTTCTATAACAAACATTTTAGAGTTGTATTTTTTGAAATGTTATATTATCTGATTGTTATGCACATTAACGTTTAACGAAAAAATGAATGGTAATTGTTGAAAATGAGTGCTGAAAAATTTCCAGATTTGACAGGGAATTAAACTCAGAGTCCTGGCATAAAAACTAAATGCGTTGACTAATATATCAACAGGCTTTCCAGATGAATTAGAGCTGGTAAAAGACGAATGATGAAATATTACTAAGAACAGGATGGGACATTGAACATATTATATAGTTTGAGAAAAGAAAAGCGATATATATTGGGAGCGCATTACAAGACCATCAACCCAATGGTTCATCAGTCCAATGATTTCATTGAGAATATTGCTAATAGTAAGATGACTAGGTAAGAAAGGTGAGGGGAGGGTCAAAAAGCTAAGCATGTAGACATGAAATGAACTGTTACAAAAAAAAACTGGGCTCAGGTGTTATAATAATATAAGAATAATTATTATAATAATATTAGAAAAATGAGAAAAAGAATTCAGGAAAATAGTAATGATCTGTAATAAGAATATGAATAAGGGGAAATAAATAATTTTGCGTAATTAAAATGCTTACCAATTCTATAGATTTCAGTTCAATAGATCTCCAATTTGAGAATCCCTGTAAAATACATATTTATGAATTAGTAGGGATAAAAATATAAAACCAATTAAAGTAAAAAGTAATAGTTTACAATTTTATCGTTTTGTGGGACCACTGTAAATTTGAGGTAACTCCAAAAACAAAAGTAAATGAAGTTAACCATTCTTTTGTTTAAAAGATTTAAAATGGGCTAATCACATTTTGTCGGTTGATCAAGCTAGATAATCAAACCCTTCATTTAGTGTCTATAGTCTATTAAGCGAATCTAGAGACCCGCAGTAAACTAATGGATCACGTGATAGCTGTTGGTTGAATGCATAACCAAGGTCATTATGCATTCTTCTAACACCAGTCTTCGTTGGATTATCCCTAGTGTAATACACAGTGCGAGTTATTTATAATGACATAAATCATGAAAATTTGTTAAATTTTTAGAAAGAAAGAAAGAAAGAAATTAGTTTTACGTAAGCGAGGTTCATTATCCCATAGCCGGCGTCAGTTAGGCAACCGGCAGTACTAGTATCACGTGAACAACGCGTGTATTTGTTGATGCATGTCTCTAGACTCGGTGAATTCAGTATTAAGCCTCCCATCTAATCACTAAGCGGTCACTCGTAAGAATTTACACTGCCTATATTCGTCCAAAATTGGAATATGTTGTGGCACTGTAAAGTCCTTGCATTTTGGCTGAAGTAGACGGGCTGGAGATGCATGCGTATTCACCTATCCGTTGCCGGACACCCCTCGACCAGCCACGCCCAATCCGAAGGAATTTAAGCAGCATAGTGGCTCCGGAGAGCTACCCAGGAACCCACAGCCCCTGAGAGGCCAACCCAAATGAGTGGGTGCGGTCACGTCCGCAGGGCGCCCCACTCCCCTCAGTACTCGTGTAAACGTTGGACGAGTCACCATCAAGCTCGCAGCTAATGCTTTGCACGTGGCTCTACCACACAAGGATGTTCTGCGCACAACCGTGTACTACGAATAGCACACAGAGGTGCTACAGCCAGCGCCCGTTACCTCAAAGCAGTGAGGATTGAGTAGCTAAACTGCAGTTTTATGGGCACGCTCTGTGTGGTCCGGGGCGTGCCCCCAACCAACTGGAGATAGTGGAAGACCGTACGACATAGACAGTGCTTTTTATAGATATTTGACTCCTTACTTATGAAGAGAATCTCCATTCTCAAGGGGCCGCCTTGTGAGTTTAACCAAACACAAAAAAAATTGAAGCATCCTGATTGGATTATGTTAACCAATCAAGTTAACGCATACTGATGCACTAGTGTTCTTATTCGTTGAAAATCGTTGATCATGATTGGTTGATATGATATGGCTTTGAAGTCACATTATAGAAGTGCAGTATGGTTACAGTGCTTGTGTCTTTCGAATCACAAAAAATTGTTTCTTATTAAGTGTGGTACTGTATTTTTTTAACTTAGTGAAAGATAATACTCTACTTTAATTATTAATCATATTACGTATAATAGATTTTTCTGCATTGTAGTAAAAAATCACGAATTTTAATACATCCAATAAGTTTTTGCATTGTCAAAATTAACATTCTTATATTGAATAAGAATGTTAATACCACAAATTCCTAACTTTCGCTGTATATTTATATAATTGAAATGTTTTTTATACCAAGAACTACATAAGTGTTTTATTTCGCAATTATTTATTTACGAAATTTTTTAAAAATTTACTTTGTTCATAAAAACTATTAATTTTACAATAAATTTCGTCTTACCTGAACGAAGTATTCCTGCCATGACTAAAATTAATAAGAAAACAAAATAATAATATTAATTTTGATACACATCCCTATTTATCATTTTCTTAAAATATTGTGTAACTTCTTTCTATCTCCATAGCATAGACTACCTTAGTCTCTTCCGGAATGAAAATATTTTTTTTATTTTACATACATAGCTGTGATTACAATGAAACAGTCCCAAATTTGTGAAGATCTTACCAATCTTTTTTTCTCAGTGTTTTATTCCAGTACCTGTTTTGGAATTCTGCCTCCCTTTGTTTGTAGGTGCTTGCAGATGCCCTATTCATTCATTGCAATAATAACAATTACACGTGTTGTGGGTATCTGTTCTGTCACCATTCCAAATTCTGTGATCCTTCGTACCGTTTACCTTGCGTACAAAACGTATACCACCAGGTTTCCATTTCTGTTTCTTCCTCTTTTTAAAGAGGTAAAAGTTGGAACTTCTATTAAGTAACAAAATCACATCAAAACATATTTTGTGAGCCTTGTTCCCAAAGAGATTTTTTCTGAATTTTATGATAGTTTTACTAATTTAATTTTTTTTATGTTTACCTTAGTATTAGGTTGTACAGTAAAGTTTACCTCAATGCTTTACTGTTTTCGGATAATTTATGGATTGTGCAAGAGAGTGAGAATGAGCTTTAAAGATCGGTATATGTTTTAAATGAATTATGCAAAAAATATAATACGAATGTTTCCATAAAAAATTAAAATTATTGGCAAATTACTGGTAAATATCCTACCAGGTCTTTGAAAAATTGTGGTAGATGGTGTTGTGCTCGAACAAGTATTACAATGGAATTATTTAGGTTGTGATATCAGGTTCGATCTAGATTTGGATACAGAGAAGAAATTTGACAAATTCCAACAATTGTGTGGCAATATTAGTAGAAGCCTAGTCAGGAAAAAAGAAAAGAAACCCAGATAAAGTTTTACAAGGTGATGGCTGCCCCACGAATCCCATTCAGGCACGGCATATTTTCATACGTTACAAAATATCATTTCATCCTTCATCGTCTGCATTAGCAGTAATTGCAGAACAGTCGGACGTTAAACACGCAAAAAAATGCCACAGTCCTACTCTATGGAAGTATGTCGTGGATTAGTACCAGACTACAGGAGAGTAGAGTTCAGGAAGCAGAGATGCGATTCCTGCGAAAAACAAAGGGTTGCAGTCGTAGGGCCCAAGTAAGAAATGAGGACATAAGAATGGAACTGGATGTTTACAAACTGAATGGGAAGATTGCAGAATATCGTAATCGAGCACGTAGATAGATGCCTGAGGTAAGGATCCCTCTCAATATTTTGCCATACATGCAATGGTGGGGAGGAGTGATGTTGGGAGGCCACGAAAACGATGGCAATAATTCACTAGTTTGTCACTGTTGTGAATCGGAACAGGCGGAAGCCTAATCCTTGATCGTGAGAGAATGCTTACCTTAGTGACAGTTGTCTCAATAGTTTCAACCTTGGTAGTTTCAGTTGTGACAGTTGATGTTTCGGACTTTTGAGATGCTGTTGCTGATGATCCTGCTGATCTCCTTTCACCCCGTCCACCCTGGACCTGAACAATAAAATAATCATGTTAGTCTTTTGTCTGAATGTGACTTACTTATGAAATTTAATTTTTTTGTATATCTTTTTTTGAAGTCTTTGAGGGTCCAAGAATAGGGAAATATGTCTGTACATGAAAATGGTCAGATCATTATCGTATTTTAATTCAAGTCAAAAATTTGAATTTTATTGTACTTTTTGGTTTTTCAGGTTTTATAGTTCAGATCCTGAATTAAAATTTTAGTTAATTCTAACGTGCGACTGAAGTTTAGTTGAAAAGTCTTCTACATTTTTTGGAAAAAATTACCTTTAGTTACCATATTTTAGCTAAAATACTAAGTCAATGAATGGTTTTACATAAAATGTATAAAACGAAAGGGAAAGGAAGCTCAAATTGAGAAACGTGTAAAGAGAAGAAAAAGGTATAGCACAGAAGAACCTTCAGTACCGTAGCTCTGTCTTTCTTTATGAATTTCTAATGAAGATATCTTCATGATTATTTCTTTCAATTGAAATCTGTCTGATGCTTACTAATTCGTAGTATTGATTTGTCGAAGGAAAAAGTGAAAAAAATGGACATTAACATTGTTTTATTTTAGGTCATCAGCCAAAAGTCTGGTTTAAACCTCTAGAGGCTTTACTAAGTAAAACGAGGAGTTGGTTTACTAATACCTTCCTCACTGAGTGGAGACGTATGCTTATCAACACACCAGGCTCCCCAAAAAGAATCTATTTCCCACCTTGCGAATGAAATTTTTACTTCATTTACCCACAGGGTAAGGCGGTATAATGTTAAATTCATTATTTTTTGAGGAGGTAACTCTGACTGGTGTCTTTTACACCTCTACCTCTTCTGTTCTTATTCTAGTCTTATAATTGGCTGACCAGATATAAAAACAATTATTTTTGTAGCAGATCGAATACAAATTTAACACTCCACCTGCTTGTTATAGACAAAATTTCAACATTGTAAACTACAAATTATATTGAATTTTAGCAATATGTATACCAACTACAAATAAATTTATATACCAAATTTTTTTTGTCAATTTGACATATACTTTAACACAGGCTGTACGCATTTCACAAGGTATTAACTATTAAGGTAATCATTTTTTGTAGGGATCTTGTCCTAAAATATCCTTAAGAAAAAATCTGACATTTTGTTATTCAAATCTTCTCATTTGATGACTCAGAAGTTTTGTTACTCTTTAATCAAGATTTTAAAGGAGACTAACATCATCTATGTAAATTAATTTCTGGAAAAGTTTTTCAGTGGGCTCGATCGAGTTAGGAATGAAGAAATTTTAAGGAAAGTTGGCACGAAATTATTTCAAAATTTTCTCCATAACTCGTCTTTTACTTTTATCTTTAAAGAATGAAGGAGGAATGTTTGCCACAGAAGATTTGGGTATGGATTCTATTTAGGCTTAAGGAGTAATGACGACTCTGGAAGAAGTGAACGATTGGGATTACAAGAGTTATGGAGACGATGGATTCTAAAGACTAAAGGACATGTTCCATAGGAACGAATGGGGTTTTGAGTTGTGGTAAATATCCTAAAATGAAAAACCAACTCAATTGAGACTTCTAGAGAGCTACTTGTTGTACCGCCTCCCAGATTCTCTCATTTAACCACATCAGTGTTGTTCCCTGTATTTTCGGTGAAACTCGATTTCGAAAAATCGAAACGAAACCAATACTTCCCTCTCCTATATATTTATACAGGACAATAGAAACTAAAAATAAGTAAGTTGTATATCGTGATTATTACTTACGGAAATGCAAAGGCAGGCGGCAATAACGCCGAATAATATTGCTTTAGCTAATATCATCGCTACCACAGATTGAAATGGTCGCAATACAAAAATCACCGAGCTTTTATAAAAAAAACCACTTCCTTGTAACAATATAAATCTTTTGTAGAATAGGTAATAATTGTCTATTTGTTTATGTATAATTAAAACATAATACAGATACGGGAAAAAATGTATTTAGTTCAAACATCACTGATTATGTTGCATTATGCAAAAAGTTTCTTGTTATCGATGACTTATGATGTCTATTGATTTTATAAATTATTTTATTGTTAAGTTCATATAAATTAATTAATATTATTTTCACTATTTATTTTAGTGAGTTAGTCTTATGTCATGAGTTAATCATAAAAACATAAGAGATACTTTTTATTATTTTTATTTTTATTTAATATAGTATCTTTTGTGATTTATAGTAAGCTTATAAATTGTTGTTTAATTAAATTTGTTATATTATAGTTAAATATTAAATAAATAATTTTAAATTTATTATTTTCTATTTTAGCGAACTATATAAGAAAAAAATATTCCTGTGTTTTTCTTTTGGTAACTGTAAAATTTGGAAGGCTGATAATGAAATAATTAAATTAGTGAAAGCGTTTATTTTTCACGGTTAGGGCTGCAAGAAAAATTAGCCAATTGAAAACTAAAGTGATTTTGGTCATTAAGATTCTTTCAACTCGATGCGACTTAATTACCGAAGACCACCACGCTGAGCAGTTTAAGAAATTTAAATATTTACGAAGATTTGATTACAAGAGATTGAAGTGAAAGCTCGAATTTAAATGGCTAAGCTGGCATTTTCTGAACATGACTGATCTGTTTGTCACTTTCTATGAGGTATAGGTTTTCAAAGACATATATATACGTCCTGCTCTACAGTGAGGAAACTAGGAAAACATAGACTTTGAGTATGCAGTACACGCAGCGTTAAGATTAAAAGCTTTCGGAATGTGTGTGTTTAAAGGAATGCTCCGGATTTCGTTGACCGGTCATGTTTCTATCATGATGTTTTGAGACGAGTGGTAAATTTGATGAGCATAATCAGAAGAAGAAAGACTGCCTTCCTCGGTCAATTAATACAGGATGAATGAAATTTAGGTATGAGTTTCTCAGACTGATTATTGAGGGTAAAGTTTTAAGGGCAAGCGCAGGTTTGGGACGAAGAAATGCAACCATGAGGTTGAAGAACATTAGAGATTAGAAAAACTTAAGTAGCCTACGGACAGTCTTTTGAGGGTGGTTCAAGATAAAGAGCGATTTGAGAGTGTTTTGGTTAATCTTCAGAAATGGAGTCGGCAATGAAAGGAAAAGTACTGCAAGGACTATGCAAATACCTATAATTTATATAGGGTTTGTTTATTTGCATCTCTTTGGAAGTTCTTTAATCTTTCAGACTGGTTAGCTCTTAAATCTTCTGCTAGTTCTTTTCGGTAGAGTTTGGGATTTTGGGTTGGGGTTTAATTAACCATACTTCTCAGTAATGTTTGGCCTGAGTATGTACAAGACTACACCTCATTTACACGTCGTACACATCACCTTCATCTCATTGGGTCATGGGGTTGCTTATTTTTCTTAAATTGAACAGATTGCAGTGCATACACATTAGAGATTAAAAAAAATTGGTTATAGATACACGAAAACTAAACAAAACAATATGATATTATAGTGAATATAATAAGGAAGCGTGTGAAAATTCTATAATTACTCCGAACATGGAGGAAAATCTTTTATTAGGAAGTTCAGAAGAAAGTTATTTCCCCCTTAAAGTAATGCCTGGCGGTAGTACCTGGGGGGAAACGGGAAGCAGGGTTCAGTAGGTAAGAGCTAGGTGAGTCCGATGTATTGCGTATGCAAAAATATTTCTTCATCTTTATAAAAAACCAAGTTTTCCCGGGTCGGGCCCGATACAAATTCTCTTTTCTGTAACAGCTTACCTCTAAACCTCTAGAATGTCTAAATCTTAACATCTTACCTGTAAATTTATTGAATGCTATTCTGTATTGGGTGATGGAAATCTTATAACCTTCAGAATAACATTTGTTTTCTGTGTATAAGAATAATTGTAACTTAAATAAATTACTGTTAACATGCTGAAATAACTTTTAATTTTATCAGCGACCGCTTTTTCAGGTGCTTGAAGTTCCTTCGGAAAGTTAATGCAGCTTAAAGGCATGTTGATCTTATTAGGGATAATGCAGGACTGGGAAGCGATTTATTATGTTTCTTCTACAAAAGATCTGTTAACGTTATAGTGACAGAAAGGTGGTAATATCTCAAGGGCCTTTTACACAGTTGGTCATCAACCTCTATTATCCTGTTCACTTTAAAAGTTGAATAAGTATCAACATCGTTGGGCTGAGATGTCTACTCACTTCATCAGTAGAAAATTGTTTTGTACATGCAGAGAGTAGATGTAAAGTCACTGTCAGACTACTGTCCTTTTCAACTATCCCCATGCACAAGCTCCTTGTTGTTGTTTAGGTTCTCAGCCGGAAGCTGGATTGAACCTCTAGAGGTTTTACTGAGTAAAACGAGGAGGTTGTTTACCATTGGCTTTCTCACCGAGTTGAAAAATATGATTATCAGCATGCCGGAGTCTCTAAACAGTACATATTATTTTCCACCTTGCAAATGACACCTTCACTTCATTCTCCTCAGTGTCTGGCTGTATAATGAAATTCATTACTTTCAGAGGAGATAACTCTGACTAGTGTCTTTTAGACCTCAACCTCTTCAGTTCTTAAATAATTCAGTCATTTAATTGGCTGACCATGTGAAAAGTTCCATTGCCTTGGAACTAACAGATGGAACGAAAATAATGTATCGCTCTACCGGTTTGTTTTAGGCAAGATACACGAGCCCCTTACCGAATGTTAATATCTTACCGATGTTTGTTAACATTGATTGATCGAACATTATTTAAAAGGTACAATTTAAATAAATCAATCTTTATTAGGTACTGATGCGTTTATTTTGTGTAGTTATTTTTATAAACAATTGAACATTTTTTTAAAGTTACAAATTTAATAAAAAAATTAATATTGAAACATAACTGCAAAAGTTTCTTTAGCAATTTTTAAAATAGTAAAAACATTGTTGCGGCTGAAGCTTGATGAATTAGTTTCTGAAATCATGGAAAAATTCAAATTAATTAAAAAAAAGGTAAACATATTATAAATTAGTGGATAGTCTCCCAAATTATTCGTGAAACTTCATAAATTCGAGTTATCTTTCTTTTCTTTGATCACATTCAGTAATGTTTTGTAATTTTATTAGTACACTCCTTACATAAATTCTTGTTGATTACGATATTTTCTGTGAAATGTTTCTCTATAGCTAGAAAATTATATTAGCGTTGACAAAAGTGTCAAAATGTGGAAAATGTAGGGGGATCTAGGTTTTCGCCGTTTTGAAAAGAATCTTAAAAACTTACTTTTCTAATACCTCTTACATTGACGCAACAACGAGTAAATTTATTATACATTGAAGTTAGGTTTGAAAAATCTTTTCCAGTTACCCATAAGTTTTAGATAGATTTGTTTATTTTATTTCAAGTCAATTGCTTAGTTAATAGTGGGTTTCAGAAAAATGTAAAAATTTTCAAAGTGTGGACGTCTGTTGGAAAATTATGTGAGACCTTTCCCTTGCAGTCAAGCAAAATTTAGAGAATATTAACACCATTTCTTCACAGAGGCTAGTAAAAATTCTTTTCAATTATTATATCTGGAAATATAACAATAATTCATGAAATACATGACAATAACACTTAATTTATAATTTATTGTTTTATGCAGTTAATTTTTTGTAGGTTTATAAAATACTCATATTATATTTTTTATCGAGGATTGTACAGTATTAACAACACGAAATTTAATACCAATATATTTTAATAAAGTACAGGGCATTGATAATGTAGTTAAAAAATTGAGTGCAAAAAAATGTATTTCACTTATAAGAATGAAACAAGTACTGTACGAAAGAGCACTTCAAAAAGTTTTTCCCACACATTCTGGACAGTTAGTGAACCGTTTGCTCGTTAGGCGTAGACAGTACAGAAAATGGTTGCCACGGGAAGCGAGAAGTCGTTTTGTGTGTTAGATTTTCACGTGTCAAAGTCAGTATTTACTGTGCAACGTGCGTTTTTAGTTGAAATTTAATAAGAAACCACCAAATGACAATAATTGTCGCTAATTGAATTATTCAATTCGTGCATGGTATAAAGAATTCAGTGAAACTGGTTGTTTATGGAAATCAACTGGTCGTCCATCAAACTCAGATCCCAATGTCGAACGTGTGCGTGCAAGTTTTATCGCAGCCCATCAAAATCGACTGCGTCTGCAGGCAGAGAGTTAGGAATTCCGAAAACAGCGGTGTGGAGAGTTTTTCGTAAACGTTTATTATTCAAACCGTACCATCTTTTAATCCGGCATCTATCTGATGGAGATAAAAGACGTAGACTCTATTTTTGCTTACAGTTACAGGAAAGGTGTCGTTAAATGATGGTTTCTAGAGAAGATAATTTTCAGCGATGAAGCTACGTTCCATATAAGCGGCAAAGTAAACCGTCATAATGTAAGAGTTTGGGGAACTAAAACCCACATGCTCATGTGGAACACGTTCAGGATTTTCCGAAAGTGAACCTTTGTTGTGCGATCTTACGTGAGGCAGTGAATGAGCAGTTTTATTTTTACGGAAACAACAGTAACCGGCATGATTTACCTGGATATGTTACGAGTATGGCTTATGACAGCTTCTCAACGACTTAATTTTCCAGTAAGTTGGTTGTCTTGCCCATTTTTATAACGAGGTTCGACGTTACTTTAATCATTTAAGAGAAAAATAATACAAAAGTGATTGTACCACATATGGTACAGTATGCAGTGAAGGGTTAACACAACATTGTTTCGGCGCTGGATAGGTCGCACGTCTGAAGATGACCAACAAATTATGCTGTGGTCACCAAGATCACCAGACCTCACGCCATGTGAATTCTTTCTCTGGGGTTATGTGAAAGACAAAGTGTTTATCCCACCAGTGCCGAACCATATCGCTGAGCTGAAGTATCGCATAATCAATGCAATCAACTCTATCGAAAGGGACATGTTAAAACGCGTTTGGCAAGAGCTAGACTTTCGTGTTGACGTGTGCCGTGTCATCAAAGTAGCACACATTGAACATTTATAGATGTTTAAAAATAACTGTTTGAGTCCCTATATCGGCCCATACAACTTTTATTTAGGTAAGTGAAATAGTTATTTTGTACTCAATTTTTCGTAACCCAATTTTTCGTAGTAATGTAAGTGTTGTAAATTTTCGTAACCCTGAAGAACATTATGAAACGCCCTGTATTTACGTAAGTTCAAAAAGGAACTCCGAGTGACATTTTTTCATATGTGATATCCGGCTGATTACCATAAGTGTCAGCTATCCCGATGGCCTCTGTAAAAGTTATATTAATTATTTCTTGACTCAACGGTTTGATCTAGTGGTAAAGTCGTCGCCGAATCTGCTTACTTTGGAGACGTAGCTTCCGTGGTTCAAATCCTAGTAAAGATAGTTACGGATTTATACGGATTTGAATAGTAGACAGAAGTTATCGATGTATTTTGATGGTTGGGGTTCAAATAACCATACTTTCTTAGGAACGTCCGGATAAGATATAGGTACTTCATTTGCACGTCATACATATCCTACATACATCTTATTGGGTCATGCGGTTGCGTATTGTTCTTAAATCGAACATATTGCAACGTGCAAAATTATAAATAAAAAAAAAATTTCTTATTAAGTTATATGCGTTACCTTTTATACAAAGCGATGGTCATTGAATTTCAATCAAAATCAACCAAGTATAGCTCCTAAAACTCCACCTCGTCTGCCTTTTCTTTTACCACCGCATCTTTTGTTGGTAGTGGCTTTTGATAATGAAAAGAATTTAGAGAAATATTCATTATGTCTCCAAGATCTCCTGCCCCAAATATTTTTCTTACTTCTGTATACGTTCAAGTTAACGGTCATATAGTCATCAAATTTATATGTTGTTCTCTAAAATTAAATAAATCAACCAATTAAGATATTTGGATTTCTTATAATTACCTAGGAATAAATAATTTTATCAAGTAGTAGAAAACTGGAAGATCTAGCCAGAACACTGGTTAATAAAATAACAAGAATTAATGGTTACCTCCGAGAGGTGTGTACCGTTGTAAATTACAATTGTACAAATAATGTAAGTTATGGTAATTGCTAATTACCGTAACTTCCATGACTAAGGTAAAAACCCATTAAATAATGCATGGGGGAAATGCCCCTTGTTAGAATTAGGTATATTATAGCAGTAGTTAGACAATAAGTTGTAAATATAGCCAACTGTCGATAAATCTGATACGAGGTAACTGTCATTAAGGGGACGTATTTCTCTCTCTGTGTTTTTGGGTCTTTCTTCCAAGTACCAACTTGCAGCCAATCATTGGGATGGTTCTCCTTCAAATTGGCCCTTCAGGTTGGTTAAATGGTTGGTGGGAGAGGGAGTCTTGTCAACTAGAGTTCAGGGTTCGAATGCATGAAATTAAAATAAGTTCCCTTGGGACTTAAATTTGGAACAGTTGGTCAAGAGGGAGCAGTATTTGAAGAAGTGACAAGAAGAACGAGGGTGACCAGGAGAACAAAGAGAAGAAGAAGAAAAGGGAAAATATTTAATTGAGGTAGGAGGGGCTTATGCCAGAGTAAACCAACTACAAAATTTTCATTTTTGAGTTAATACCATGACTAAAATGTAAAAGTAGTTGATTTTCATATGCCATAATGAACGAAGAGAAAAGTAGCTTGCAAGGAAATTTTTTACGATGGTTTTTTTCTGGTAAAACGGGAATTTACAATTCTAAATTAAATTAAAATGTCCAATACTGAAGAACTATGAATTTGCACATGGTTCACTCTGGCATAAATCCCTCCTAAGGTTTTGTTAAGTTTTGTTTTTGGTATTAAAGTCGGTCGTAGAAAACGGTTGGCTATGTTTAAATAGGTCAAGGTACTTTAAGGATAAGGTTGTTAGTAGTTAATGTATTAAATAATTTAGTTCAATGCAAAGAAACATAGTTTTATTCAATTATTTTTCTCATGCTCTACTGATAGAGCTAGCGCCCAATGTTTTATTATCTTTTTCAACTCATAGTAAAGTCTTTGCCCACCGGTAAAGTTGAAGGTAGTGCAGGTGATTTGGAAAAATAAATTTGTTAGGGCAAACCAAACTCAGGATTTGTAAGATCTGTGTCAGACCCATATTGATATTTTCAACCAAGGCAAATACAGACACCAATATAACTGAACAAATTATGTGAACAACTAAAATTAAGATATTTAGGACGATTAAAGGAAGCAACACTTAGAGCTGAGCTAAGAAACAATAATATCTTGGCATACAACGTATTGTAGGATGGAAAAAACCATGCAAATATTTTGGCAAGATAATGTTGACAGAATGATTCTAAACGTTTGACGAATTGGGCTAAATTTTGTAAATACTGGAAATAAAAATACCTAAGGGTAGATCCTTAAAACGATAGGACAAGATATCAGTATCGAATTAACCATAATCTGACGGATTAAACAAGACATACAGTAGTCTTACCTAAAAAAGTTTTTAAAATAATATTCATGGGTTTTCTATTCGTACATGATCAATTTTAGGCCACGAGAGGTGATTTTAGCCTTTTCTGGAAGCTCATTTTGCAGCCTACAATCTCAGCATTCGTTTACTTGTACGCCTTTCCCTTTTTCTGTCATCCCTGTGTTTTATTCTATTCAATAAAGCTCATAAGTCCGTAATTAGTTGTCTGAATTTGGTTCGGTTCATTAAGTTTCCTCGATTTATTCCGGTTTTCTCAATATCCTTTGTGACTTCGTTAAACCATTTATCCCACATTATTGGTTTATTGTTTAGTATCTTAAAAATTTGTTTTGTCAACCGATTGCCATCCATTCTACACAGGTGTCCGTAAAATTTTAGCCTTCTTTTTCTAATCGTTTTCATTTATCGTTCAATCTTCTTGTACAGTTTTTCTTGACCTCGTAACTTGTATTGCCTGTATTGTAAAGGAGAATCAATATTTTTTGAAATATTAATACCTCTGATATTTAAGTTTATATTATATTTGACTCATACTTGTAAACAAAATCATCTTTAACAGTTTGTATGCTATTTGTTATATTATACTATTGTAAATTGCTGCACTTACCCTAGTAAGAATATGTCTTAGCAACTGTAATAACAAAAAAATTAAATCATTTAAGACAAAAAAACATTAAAGGAAAATAAAAAGTTTAAAGAAATGTATAAGTTTTTTTACTACCTACTGAAATCTAGTCTGAGACTAATGAACAATATTTTTCTAATCTAAATATTACTAAAATAATAATCTTAAAAGTTAACAGTTTATAATGTCAACTATTGCTGTGTTCCTAATATGCACACTTTTATACTGTGCACGACACTATTTTTAACTATAACTGTACGCTAACTCGAAGTGTTTGTTCCTCTTGAGCTAACGCGCTGCATCTAAGTTGTCGAGAAGTTTTATAATTCGATGTTCACATATTGATGAAGCGTTGAATCATGTTTCTGTCCCGATCTCCTTATGTCATTTGAGGCAAATTCTGCCTTCAGGTCTTTATGAAGGTCTGCATTTGTGACCGCCCATGGAGCATTGACAATGTTCCTCAGTACTTTGTTACCACGGCGGATGTAGGTCAAAAGTCGGTCGAGATAGAACCGGCCGGAACGGCAGGGCATCCGGCGGCGTAGTCGATTTCAAATGAGGGAAAAATGGTTGGGGAAGGCTTTGCTGCTGCCTCAAAGAGGAGCGGCCGCTGGCAAGCGAGTATCGTCTCTACTGCTGCCTAAAGCTCCTGAAACCAGAAGCGGTCACCGACGTGGCGTCATCTTTTGCTGCTGCCTCACTAAGAGGGAGCGGTCGCTGGTGTGGTGAGAGGGATCGTCTACACTGCTGCCTAATGAATAGAAGCGGTCACCAACATGGCGAACACCGTTAACCACTGCCTTCAGGAGGAGCAATCGCAGGTGAAGCAAAGGTAAGGGAAGTGGTTAGTGTGGAGGAAGGAAATACTCAAAGTTGAGTGATCGATTCTTCTCCGTATCAACCTTCTCAAAACGACGATCGATACTGACTGTTTTCCTACAACTAATACCTGGCCCAGTCATTCGTGTATATCTTACCCACTGGCACACGCACTGCGAGAGGTTTGCTGGCTGCGCTATCTACCGGCAGCAGAAGCAACCTCGTCACAGCGCCAACAGCGGGCAAAACATATAAAATATAAGTAAATAAAAAAAATCAAGTTCTTGTTAACTGATAAGGTTTTTATTGGTTAAAAATTATCATAGGCAACTTTCCGTGGCACAGTGGTTTACAATGTGCAACGCAGTCTGACGTAGTTAGTTTTTTGGGAATCCTTAAAAAATACATTCCAGTGGATAATTTAAGAGTTGACAAATAAAAATAAAATTAATAAAACTAGAGAACAAACATGAAAAACTGGATAATAAATAGTCTACCTATTAATTAAAAGTTTTAAAAGATAATACTGTATGATAAAATAAAAGTATTTTTGTGAATAATAACAATAAAAATTAAAAAACAAATAAATAACAATAAAAAATTAAATAACAATAAAATAAAAAAGCACAGAAGAAAAACTGAGAAATCGCGGTCCTTTGTAGGCCATAACGTAAATAATAATAATAAATATGGAAATTTTTTTTAGCTTTGTAAAAATTGTTGTTTATTTTACAATAATTAGTAGATCTCTGACTCCATTTTCTTCGTAGGAGACGGCGTTGTTGCTGTATTAGAGGATTTATTGTGGTATGTGAAATTTTTTGATATTTGGTTTCAGCATCTTCTGTTACAAATGGAGTTTTTAAGTCGGAATTAAATGTTAATAGGATTATAATATCTAAATATATGTAGAGTTTCTTACCAGAAGTGTTCCAGCTGAGTTCCGTTTATAAGACTGTAACCAAACACATTAAATAATTGAATAAAACTTTTAATAAATCAATTAATTGAAGAATTGTGCAGTATATAATAATAATGTTTTTCATTAAGAAGTTTGGTGGAAATTATGAGCAAAGCTTCAAAATTGAAAACAATATGTAGGCTAGATCATAAAAAATTTGATAAATTCTTCTATTTAATTTAACTGATTTTTAAGAAACGTTAAACATCTCCTATAGTACATTTGTTTTAGGAAGAAGCTTGTAAGGGGAGGGCGAGTACGTAGAGTAGGGATAGTTTCAAGGGGCAAGTGTTGTCTCTTTCTCACTTAATGATCATTCCCTCTCTTTCTAACTGTATACTACTGTTACAACTACAAGGTGCTTCCCCCACCACTAAACTGAACAGCTCAGCGGCACAGAGGATTGGAGGGAGAGCTTCTAGCTAAAACAAATGACCTATACAATTTTATTGTAAGTATTAATTTTAGATTATTTTTAAATTAAATGATTTGTTTTTTATTATGCTAATATTACACAAATCATAGACGTCCACAACTTTACTTTTTGTATATGCTGATAAAAATTTTGTTTATATATTGAATCTTTTTTACTTTTAATAATTCAATAAATTATTAACATGTCACTGTCACCCACTTTGATTAAGTACTTTGCTCCTGGCTGACAAAGTTTCCAACAAACCGACAGAAGGAAGCTGACAATACTTCCGACAAGGCCGGCAGACCTTTATGGAGAGGGCTAGTAACCGTTCTTCTGGTTATTATAAATAAGACGCCCTGGATTTAGCCCGAGCATCATTCCGCTCCACTCTACAGCTCCGATAAGTCACCGATCATCAGCACACGGCTACCGGACTCCGACAAGACGCATCAACGACCGGACTAGAGAAAAGATAATGATTCAGCTTGCCGATCCTACTCCGTAACCGCTACGGACAGGGACCGTCATAGCCCGCTGCCGCGAGGGAAAAAGATGACATCTCCATTGGACGACGAGATACTGAGTCACCCACCAACTGATTCTTCCCAACAATTACTTTGATAATTCATTTTGTTTCTTACCTCAAGTAGTCTAGTTTTTATAACCGCTTCATCTGCTCCCTGTAATAAACGTGTAAATAAAAATACGATTATATTTTTGAACTAATTTGCTTACATTTAAAAAAGTATCTAGTTGCAGTTGCCTCTTCATAAAGAAATACGGGTAAAAAAGTTCTGTTAATGCATTGCCAAATAGAATTAATAAGTGACATTTATAAAACTATTGTTGTTCATTAAATCGATTTATATTTGGTTAAAAAAAATTCCCAATAATTTGTTAGAACTTTTTTGAAAGTGTGTATCAGTTTAAGTTCGGCCGACTGGTGTAGAGATCAGCGTAACTGGCTTCTATGCTGAGGTCCTGGGTTCGATTCCCGGTCAAATCTGACATATTTTTATCTGTACATCACCTCATATCATTATCGTTACATAAGCCAAGGGTTATGTAAGTATCATTACTCAATTATTGAAAAAGAAAAAGTACTCCTAATTTCTTTTTAGCTTTATTACTTTTCATCGGGCGCTGGTTTATAAAAATTAACCGCCCTATTCGACTGGGGCTTATGCTAAAAGTGTATCGCGTGTAAATGAGTTGTAGTCTTGTACAGACTCCATTCATTTGTACATTGATCATTCATTTGTACAGTCTTGTTCAAGCTGCCATTTCTGAGAGAGTATGGTTAATTGAACCCCAACCATCAAAATACTCTGGTAACCACTGTCTAGTGTTCAAATCCACATAAAATTGGATAAAACTACCTTTACTATAGTTGATATCACGTTCAGAACACAGTACGGGAAGTTCATAAGCAATGTATTTCATATGGAAGTTTGAGTGCTACTAAACTAAATAAACACATCGACTCCGCGCCGCAACACAACACGTTCTCATTTACAAACTCCTAATTGAATATAGTAATACAAAAATATACTTAATATCTGTATGGTTTTAAAGATCAGGTACCGACAAATTATTACAGTAATGGAATTATTTATCAATTTTATTGGCTTTTCAAAATGTATTAAAGAAAAGATACCTAGTTATTGTTTAAATCTTGGTAAATCTTTAAATATTGTTTGAATAACAATCGTTAGTATTTCGGAAAGGTCAAAAAATTGTAATAAAACACTCCTGGCCCGACAGTGAGGCACACAGTGAGGCTCACAGTGACAGTGAGGACAGTGAGGCCGAAGAGAAAGACGTCATACCCCTTTCTCTTATACGTACCTATGGTCTCTTATCTAAATATCGGAATATAATAATATCATTTACAGCATAATAAAATACGATTTATTAGAAAGCGAAAGTTCTTTTTTTCAGAATTGTTTCATTAAAAATGAGCTTGTTAGATCGTGGTAAGCGAAACTCTAAATATTTTTGCCCGTGGCCTTCGGATGGTATCAGTGGAGAAGGGCTGATGTTTTCCGTACGCTTGATAACACAATGGATTCTCATAAGAGCTGTACTGCATTCTGAACGTGAAATAGCGTATAGGATTTGAATCACGGAATCTTCGTCTCCGTACATCAGCTGTCAAACAGATGACTCGCTGTGACGACTTTACCACTAGATCAACCCGGTGGGTTTAAAGTTAGAAATCAAATGCTTAATTTCTCAAATACCCGGTATATGTCTTCTTAAACCGACTTTCTCCAAGTTGACTGGCTGGATTAGTTCAACGCAGCTCAGCCTTGAGTTTTAACTCGCCCTCTGGATCGGAAACCGAGTAATTTTCTACTTGAATGATAAAAAGCAAACCACCAGTTATCATAAGAATATATTAAACTTACAGAATATTTAGACGAATGGGTGGACAATGAAAAAAGGGAATGGCTTTCATCAGCATCTTATTCATTGTATTGGTTGATAAATAGGTGGGTTTCATCTGAAAGGGCGTGGCAATGTTTGATCCAAAACTAATTTTTTTCTAATAATTACTAAAAGTAATAGTTTGATTTCAACATTTTATGTTTCTTTACTACTAGCAATGACTTTAATATCTGATTTATTTTACAAGGAGAAATTATATTTGAAATAAATAATGATTCTCGCTGTGTTTGAGCCTCGTCGTCCGATTTCTTATTGTGTGAACTAAAAATGTAATTAAATTTTATTATCTAGTAGTTATAGATTTTCTTTATACTTACGCAACCGAACACAATCTGTAAAATAAAAATAATAGGCTAAGAAATCAGTCAATTCATAAAATACATATTCATTATTATTTTTAATTACCTACTTACTTAATTCTACAATAAATTTTGGTATATTTATGACAAATAATTCAGTATACTAATATTCATAACAAAAAACTTTCCTCTCTGTTTCAAAGGAAAAACAATTTAATAGGAGGACCACTTTTATTTATTTTTATTTAAATTTAATTGTCTGTAACAGTCTTTCGACTAATAATGGGAGGAAATAAATTTTATTAATGGCACCTTTCAAAACCTACGTAATAAAAGCTACTAATATTGTCTAATCTTACAGTATATATTTAAAAACCGGGCAAACAAAATTTCATGTATTTCCCCTTTGGTAATTTCCCCACCAAAAGATTTTCCTCCTTTTCTCTTCACCCCTATAAAGATGAGTTAGAATAAATTATTATGTTCATAGGATTAACGATTAGGTAATGAGAGAGGTGTAATATTAGGATTTGGCCTAGGTAAGAAGGCTAGCCTTAATTATTTATTAATAACATGTACAGACTTTTGCTGTTTACAACAAAGTTTTAAAGTACTACATGATAATGCTAATAATATTACGTGAACACAGTTCCGTAAGTTTTTAATTAAAATTATTAGGCTGCTTTAAGATTAACTTATTTCTAAAAAGTAGTGTAGTGGTCAGCGTAACTGGTTTCTATGCCAGAGGTTGGATTCACGATCAGGTATGGCATATATCCATTATTACGTCACCTCCTATCACCTTTACATAAACCAAGACTCTTATATAAGCATCATTACCCAATAAAACAAAATAATCTTAGGAATGCCTCATTCACCACTTGGTAATTATGAAATTAAAAAACTGGGAAATGTTTTAGCTCTTTTAAGAGAACAATTTTTTTAAAGTAAATAAAATATAATTTTCAATATTACACTATTTATTTGTCATCAGTTTCTCGACTGGTTTGATGCAGTTCTCCTACCTTTTCTATCTTAGACTAATCGTTTAATATCCACATACCTGTAACACCCTACGTCTTTTCTAATTTGCTTTAAATATTCTCACTTTTGCCTCCCCATACAATTCACTCTCCTAAATAATACTCTCCATTAATGATAGAGCAAAACCTGCATGTCTTAAGATATGCCCCACTAAACTATCCCTTTTTCTGGTACGATGTTTTCATACACTTCTTCTTTCATCCCCTCGTCTAAGAACCTCTAAATTACTTATTTTGTTCACTCACGCAAAACCCTCACAACACCCTCAAACACTCACGCAAAAACGAAACACTACGAAAAATATTTTTCGTTCTGTCACAGAAAGTTAGTTATTGTTATTGATATATTTTTTTAAATTTTCTTTATTCAAAAAATTCACAATCTGTTAGATACTATCAGTGAATGTGATAACACAAAATATGAAAAAATTAACATGATAAAAAACCGTGTGTGGAGACACAGTCCAGTGACAGAACTCCGACGTGAATAGATAAGTGCAGCATTTAGAACACTGTAATGGATAGTCAATTACAGTTTTACGTTAATTGGTGAGAACCAGGCTCCATCAACGTTTTAGTCGTCTTATTGGATTTTTTGGGAGAGTCTGCGTAGACAGATTTGAGATCAATGGGTTATTGATATCGTCGTCTTATTGGATTTTTTGGGAGAGTCTGCGTAGACAGATTTGAGATCAATGGGTTATTGATATCTACAATTATTTTTGTAAGTTTTCTGAACGTTTCTTGAATAAGTATTTTATCATATATACAAGGCCTACTATATAAATTACAGAACTTACAATGTTATATTTATTTTATACTTACAGCAAATTGAGATCTGTACGTTTTTGATTGTGCTAATGTTGTCTGTAAAAAATGATTGAATATTAATTTAAAATCTCCACCATATTGTATGATATTAAAAACGAAGTCAGACAAAAATACCTAATAATTATGGTACTTTTAGAAATTATTTTTAAGAAATAAAATATAAATTGGTTGAACAGAGGAATCATTCCTTTAAAATATTATTAAAGATCTTAGCCACCTTATAAGGAAGGTTTTTCTTTCTACATCTAAGACTCCTGTTCCATTGTAATATGAAAAGATGGAAAAGATGGATTTCAAATTTGTCGCAGGTTCCAGATCATACGTAATAGTAGTTGTTGAGCAAATCTGGTGTGAAACACTCACACAACTTTCTCTTGCCAATGTAAATAATAAGAAACATTACCTTATTTTAATCATGAGTGATTGGTGTTAAATGAAAATCAATATCTGTTGGGCTAACAGATAAAAAATATCACTAACTATTGGTGAACTTAGCACTGTGAAAAATGCTCTGAATAAAACATGTAGGATTTTAATTTTCTATAACTTTTGTTAGTCCATGTACACTTTAGTAGTAAAATGCATAACTAAGACACAATCATCTTAAAAAAAACATATTATACCGATTTTAATTAGCAAAATACAGAAAATCACTAATTCACGTTTAACTAAGCGTAGTTAAATAAAATGTTAAGAAGTTATAGGTTTTTTTAATTTCCTAAAACTTTGATTAAATACGCTTCTGTCCCAAAATTTAAAATAAAACAGCAATTAAAAAAAAATGTTTTACTGCTAGAGCACAGCTTCCTCAAGAAGTTTAGCAGTTTTGACGATTAACCTATCTTGTAGAGCACAAAAAAATGAGATGAAGAGGTGGTTTAAAACAAAATCGTAGAAGCCGTTTTTGAGAAAATCGTACAATAAAACGTCTACTTTAAGTTGACTGATTTTGATGAAACTGTTCATGTCAGGTCTTCTTGTGGTACCTAAATTAAGTTCTAAGTTTTACTATTGTACCCTATTCTGTACTTGAGATATTTTGTTCACGCGCACACATAAAATTGCTTACAACAAGATTTTTGTGTACAGGAGGCTGAAAACGTGTATTTCCGGTAAAAATTCGATTTCAAAAATCAACGTGAAATAAAAATAGGTCTACTTTCCTTCTCTATATACTCATATATTCGTGTACAAAAATCTCATATGTCAAAAAAGTCTCAAATATTCATAGACAAGATGCAGCAATAACTAGAAGACTTACCACGTAGCTTTCTTCAAAAAAGTCTGATTTCTGAAAATATTACAAACACCTATGTGTTATTATGCGTCTTAATTAAAATGTATCTTTTATATCAATTATCAAAGAACTTCAGTTATTGTCTTCCTGAAAAGCATTTCTAATCACTTGCTTTTAGTTCAGAACCTCCTAAAAAGTGACACAAATCACGCTCTAGTGACTTCCTTTTTTTAGGTTAACAGCGAAAAGCCTGGTTACAACCAACTGAGGATTTACTGAGTAAAACAAAGAGTAAGGTGTATAACCATTGCCTTCCTCACTGAGTGGAAAAGTATGCTTATCAGCATGCCAAGCTCTCCGAAAAGCACCGACTTTCCACCATGCAAATAACACCTTCACTTCATTCACCGCAGGGTCTAGGTGCATAATGATGAAATCCATAATTCTCAGAGGAGATACCTCTGACTAGTGTCTTTTATATCTCTACCTCTTCTGCAATTAATTTAACACTCCATCTGCCTGTTATGGGCAAACTTTCTTTATAAAATTCTATTAAAAGTACGCAGTATTTTAAATTCCTTAGGTAAGATACCTTATTAACTTTTAAAACTAATCAATCTGGAAGGCAATCTGTCACATAAGAACATAGCAAGCAATCTCCAGTACCTTTTCTCTGAGAAGTACATTAAGAATGGGGAAATCAAATAGGTTCTTTTAACAGCGTTAAAGGACTATAAGAGCCGATACCATCCTTCCTTCATACATCAATCAATCAATCAAGCAAAATCCAGAATTTTCTAAAATAGAAGTTATAATATTTGTGAAGTATGCGGTATTTTCTCTTGTAGCAAAGCAATTCCGTATGTGTTACAAAGCCTTTATGTGTTTCACTTAAGGATATTTATGTTAACTTATTAAGACTAGAGTACAAAAAAGTCAACTCCGAAAATTATTTTGGAATTTTCATAAAGATTCTTTTCAAAAAATTAAATATTTGTTTTAAGAAGACAATTCTTGTTAGTCATTGTGATAAGAAAACATCCACCAATCCTGTAACCGCGAATGATAATTCATGTATAATACTGTAAAATTATAATAGTATTATTCAAGAAATAGTTTAGTATTACAAAGATAATGGATTGCGACGAATGATATGTTTTGAATAGGAAATCCCAAAAATCAAAACCAGTAGGAAAGTTTATTTTTATTTCTTCTACCATGTTCCAGTCAAGCGAAAAAGTGTTAAAAGGTTCTTGATCGTGTGAGGAACTATCGGACAGCTGGTATAAAAACAATTATCGACTTTATAGTGAGTTAGTATTTGAACTGTCAATAGAATTAATAGTGTTGGGCCATTTGAAATAATGTCGTTACGAGACCGGTTCTGAATTGCATTAATAGTGCATATGCATTCGGGTGGTAAAAAGTGGTTGTGGACAGGTAAATCATTGTTTTGATTGTTCAGTGAAAGTATCATTTTTTTAGTAGAGTTTACTTTAAACTTCAAGTATTTTAATTAATTTAATTGTAATTTGTTGGTAGTCTAAGCTTAAGAGTAAATTTTAATCTGTAGTCTTGTAAATGAATAATTTCTAAAAGTTTCAAAGAAGTCTGTTTATTATTCATTATACCCAGATCCCGAAAGGACGTTAGCTTAAATGTTACAATACTTTGATAACCATTGATGTCTTTATTACATTTCCAATATTATTCACTACAATATTCGTACATTCACCGAAACTGTCTTGTTGCTTTGGCAGGATTTATAGTACCTTATCAACATGTATCTAATTGAAAGGCACTTATAGTCTAAATTATCTTTTATATTGTTTTTAAATTCTACTTACAAATGAGGAAGAGCTCTGTAAAATTTCTGAAGACGTTTTTGAAATAACGAAATCCTGAAAAGTTGATAACGATTAAATTTTATTATTGCCAATTAAAGAATAAAATTGCTTTTTTACATTAACGATACGTTAATAATGTAATAAACAGCTCTAAAAATATTTTGAAGTAATGAAATATCCTTAAAACAGTTTTTGATGAAATCTAGAAGATAAAATGTGTAGCCTACGTTTTACATTACTAATACATTTATTTACATAGCAGTATACGTAAATAGTAAAACTTTTATAGATTTATTTAAATACTGACTCAATATAATGATTCCTTGAAAAATAAAACTACTTACAGTATTTTAAATAAATATTTGTTCGTTTTATTATCTCACTTTAATTAATAATAACAATATTCACTGATGACAGATTTTATGTAGGCTATAGACACCACATTTTTACTCAGAAAACTCATAAAAATATTAAATCAGTAATTACTTACCGCAATTTGGTTCTTGAAGATCAAAGGCTACAAATAACAAAATTTGATATTAATTAACTAAATAAAACAAATTCAATATTTTTGGGTTTAATACTTTGTGTATATAACGGATGCTCAATTGTTGTTATTCCCGAAAAATTTAGGGATTTTATTTTAATTTAAATAACTCATTTTCATAGAAACATTGCTTTATAATTATTTAAAAATGAAATAGGTATTAAATTGTAACTAATTAAATAAATTCAGTAATTATCTAAATTAGCTGATACAATTTCTTTACATTTCTCAATGACAACAGTTTTATATTATTAAATGAGAAGAAATATTTAAAGTTTTCTTATTTTTATTTAGGTTACCTGATGTACGGACCGTTGACGATTTTATTCTGATCTGGACAGTTTAATGGAATTATCTCAGAAACGATAAAAACATCTATCTGCAGTTTTCATCATTGAATTTTACTTGAAAATTTAGGTTGAAATCGTGTCTCATAATGGCCATCATTTAATATAGGCTAATGAAGTTAAATCCAACATGGCAAACCCAATAACGTTTTACCCAGAGTAGCTTTTTGGTAAAGTTATCAACTAGAAACATTCTAATTTTCTAGTCACCTTCAAGTTTTTATAATTCATGTAGTTCCAGGTATTTTGTACTCCCAGTGTACATGTGGCTGGGTTTAGCTATTGTTTATTCGTTTATTTTTCAATCCAAAATTGTTTACTATTTTAAAACAATTTTACAAGTATAAGAGTGATTGAGCGTGATACTATACTGTTTCTACGCTTGTCCGTCCTTAGAAGTTTTCCTGCTATTGGCGCTGCGAACGTTGTTACTTTTGCTGCAGGTAGATAGCGCAGACAGCAAAACTTCTCGCAGCGTTTGGGCAAGTGGATAAGAGATACACGACGGACTTGGCCAGTTGGATAGTTGAAAGAAATCAGTCAGTCAGTCAGTATCAATCGTCGCTTCGAGATGGCGGAGAGATCGATCACTTCTTCTGGAGGCAGCGAAAAACGGTGTTCGCTACGTCGGCGACCGCTCCTTTTTGTTAGGCAGCGGTGTAGACGATCCTCGCCTTACTAACGGCCGCTCCTCTTCCTCAAGGTAGCAGCAAAAGTTGACGCCGTGTCGGTGACCGCTCCTAGCTTCGAAGTAGCGGTGTAGATGATACTCACTTGCCAGCGGCCGCTCCTCTTTAATGCAGCAGCGGAGGTTCCCCACCCATCCCTTTTCAAACTCAGCTATGGCGCAGGATGCCCTGCCACTCCGGCCGGTCGTATCTCGACCGACTTTTGAGCTACGTCCAGTGGTAACAAGCGCTTACCTTTGAACCAATAATTTTCCAGGCCATATGGAGTATTTGTTCTTCCATACCAGTGGTTGAACTTGTGGATTTCTTTAAAATATCTTTGTCGTAATCCAGTTTATTTCTATTGATAGTTAACATCTGAATTATCATGTAGGAATAAATAGCGATGTTACCTATTAGCTCAGAATAAACAACCTTGAACTAGATTTTCTTACAACTTTACATAACAATTTTAAAGTGGTGAGCCAATCATTAATGTAAACGAACGTTTACATTTCTGTGGTTTATTTAAAAAAAATTAACGAATATAAGCTTTTACTTTTTGTAAAGATAACAATAACCTCGTCTTTTCTACATTGTATAATTCCATCATTCCTGCTCCAAAAAATGACTTTATTTTGCAGACAATTCTGTTGAACGGCTCTTTACAGAATAAATTTAAAATACGTTATACATAATGAATAAATCTGTTTAACAATTCTTTTAGTATTTTAGTTATGAAAATAATAGAAAAATATACTTACATGTCTTGCGAACAAGCCAACAAGCTGAAAATATTATGATTATATTTTGTTTATTATACTCTGAAATTTTGATTAATTAAAGCTAATTGTCATTTAGTGATAAAAAAATGTGATAATCTTTATTACTAGGAATGTTAGCATAGCTTATTATATTCCACAACAGGCTTCCTCAGTACAGTTTAAATTTTATTACGTACATGAGATCAAAGACAATTAAAAGCTAAGTTCCGTCATTGATCATCAATGGAACATTGTCAAGCAGTATTTACAAATTTTAAATGAAAGAATATGACTCCGAAACTAAATAAACGGATATAATAATTTTCATTGAATGGAATCATTTCATTTATTATTAAACAGCTGAACTAGTTCTTCAGGGTTGAGCATATTATGAGGTGCTAAGTTGGATAGCTCAGAAGCTAAGAAGCATTTGTTTGATGCTTTGGCTGAGAGTATACTGCTTTACTTGACAGAAATATGGGAATGTATAATATGTATGCAAATCAAATTGAAAGAGGAGAGTTTTATTTTATAAAAGATTATTGAAATAACCTATCAACACTCCTAGCGCTTATGTTCGCATGGAATCTGGAAGAATCCATACCTTTCTTAAAATCTTTAAGATAATGGTTAACTCTTTATAGATCTTTGGTAAGTATACTTACCACTGGTAATAAGGTCGATTTTATTCAAGAATAAGCTAGCAGTTGAACCTTAATGGCTTTTTATGGTGTTAAAGATGTTTTTTGGTAAGTAGGCTATCCACATTTTGAAATTAGCACACAGCGAACATTTTCTTCGTGAGTTGCACGAATGTGGTAAGGATTCATAATAGCGTACGCTACCGGTTTGTTTAGTTGTTACTTTTGTATAGTGTTTAGAAAATTCTAGTTGTCTAACGGAAAAGCAAGTATTCATGCTAATATAAAGTTAAGATAAGCTATTTTTCACATTATTTTGTTATATAGTACTTTAAGTTTTTTTAATAACCATGCTTACCACTAAATGTGGTAAAAATATGTGAGTTCCTTTTCAATTAACGTTATTTGGTAAGTATACTTACCAGGGGTTAACATGAAAACAAAGAAATATCTTACTGTTCTGGCACTAGAAATACATTTTTGAAGTCCCGGTACTGCAAATTTATATTTCACAACGTTTATAGTTTCCCCCAGAGTACTGCCCTATAAAGGGTTAATTCGTGGATGAAGCTGTTGTCAATGGATGAAGACAGACTACCAATATTTTGTTTTTTAGACTGATGCAGATGGATAGTGAGTTAAGGTTACTTTTTAACTGGTATGCTTGTTTAAAACAGAATTTTTGTTTGATTGGATCTGATAATCTTCTAACTTGCCATATTAATAAAATTTTGTTAAAAGACAGAAAGCAAGTTAATACTGTCATATGAGAATCATCTGTTTAGTAAGGACGTAAATTCTATTTTGAGTTTTTCGTTTAGTTTACATTGTAGATTGTTGTTTAGTTATAACAGCTCTGGAGAGCTATATGTTCATTTTAAATGTCACATAGAAAAAAATCTGGTGTGAAACACTCACACAACTTTCTCTTGCCAATGCAAATAATTAATAATAAACCTAACATTATTAATAAAATATTAGAAATAAACAAAAACTAACCTCAAAAACATAACCTTATTTTAATCATGAGTGAATGACGCAAAATGAAAATCGAACTCAATTTGGCTTAAAAAAAAAACGGAAAATCACACTCACGCTAAACTAGGCTCTGTAGAGAAAAATTCTCTAAATGAAAGTTGTAGATCTATTAATTTTCTATAAATTCAATTATATTATACACTTTTGTCATAAAATGCATACTAAGGCCGAAATCTTAAAAAAATCGATTTTTCACACGTTTTCGTGAGAAAAAACAGAAAATCGCTAATTACCGCTAAACTAAGCGTTATACAAAAAAATACTAGAAATAAAAATTGTAGGTTTTTAAATTTTCTACAACTTTTATTATATACATTTTTGCTCTAAAATTAATATCAAGCCGTAATCTTAACAAAACACCTTTTTTACGTAAAAACACCCTCACCAAGAATTTCAGCAAACATGGCGCCTACCCTATCTTTTAGAGATTAAAAATTGAGTAAATGAGGCGATTTTAAAAAAAATCGTAGGACCAGTTTTTGAAAAATCACAAAAAAGTGAAAAATTATACGAATAAACTACTACTTCCGGTTGACCGATTTTGATGAAAATGTTCGTGTCGGGTCCGGTAGTGGTATGTAACTTAAGTTTCAAGTTTGAAGTTCGTACAACGTTCCGTTCTTGAGATATTTTGTATACACACACACACAAACACACACACAGACCAATCGCTAAAAACATGTTTTTTGGGTTCAGGGGGTCTGAATATGCGTCTTTCCTCAAGTGATAAAAGATTTAGGCTTGTTTACAAATGAGACAAAAATATGAATTCGATCCAGAAGGTGTGTGCAAGTTATGTAACTGTGGAGAAAAAGATGATCTATTTCATTTTCTTTTGGAATGCAGAGCTTTTGAAGATTTCATGCAGAAGTTTTTACCTAGTTATACGTATAGATGAGGATTGTTACTCGATGGAGAATATTTTGGTTGTAAATGGTGATTACCAAAAGTTGAACAACTATTTTTGTATTTTCTTTCAAATTTGAAATTGAGAGGGTATTATGTTTTAATTTGTATTTTGGTATAGGAAATGCATTGATATAATATGCGTTGAAATAGGTTTTCACAAACTGCAATTGAAATATTATATTTCGTTTTATATATAGTGTAGTTTACATATGTATTTAAATGTAATCTTATATTTAATTGCTTATATTTAATTGTTCTGTTTTTTATTTATATTGTAATTGTATATGAATTCAAAAATTTGTAATTTTTTATGAGCCAACTCCTTGCTCTAAGTTTTATTCTTAAAGAAATAAAGTAATTCTATTCTTTCTATTTAACAGCGAATATGTCTGGTTTTTTTCTGCCAGCAATTTTATAATCTCTTCAGATTTTAGTTCTCTTCCTTTATTAATGAATGTTCTACAATAGTGCTTAAATAATTCTGTGAAGTGATTTACTTCACGGTAGAACTTAAAATAATAAATCTGATTTTTACCATTTTACTTAGTTGTACCTTAAGTTTTTAATATATAGCGTTCCTTCCAAAAAAATGGATTTAAATTTGATATAATTATTCTTTGGTTAAGTAAGGAGTTAGTTTTAAATATAGGGTGATTCAAAAAGAGCACCGGTTTTGATATATCAAATTAAGAGATTTATTTTATTGAAAAACTGAAAATAAATACATCAACAAGTTCATCTTACCTTCCGATTTCATGTATGAAAAATGATGTCATGCATGTGTCCTTCTCTACTGCGCTGGCACGCATCAACTCTGTCCATGAAATTGGATATTACTGCACGACAAGTTTCGACTTCCATTTGCCCGATAACCCGTCGAATTTCCTCCTTCAAGTCATTGATGTTTCGGGGTTTATTGGCATACACCAATGACTTCAGATGACCCCAAAGATGAAAGTCACAAGGCGTCAAGTCACACGACCTTGGTGGCCATTGATGGTCGGAATTACGAGAAATGATGCGATCCTGGAACTGTTCACGGAGCAACAACATTGTTTCTCGTGCAGCAACTGAATTTTATACGGGTGATATTGGAGATCGTACCGAAGAATTCTCCGTACAGAAGAACATCGTAAACCCAATTGTTGAGAACGGCGACGTATTGATTTTGCTGTGCTAACAGCCACACTGTCACGAACCAACGCAACGTTCTGCTCAGTTCGGCCAGAACGACGACGTCCAGAACTTTTAAGGTCGACTGTTGAACCCGTCTCAAAAAACTTTTTCATGAGCCTGCGAACTGTTGATTCATTCGGTGCTTCATTACGTCCTAGAGTACCGCGAAGTCGCCTGACAGTAGCCGCATAACTCTCTCCACTCTGGTAAAATGTTTTGACGATTAACACTCGTTGTGCAATAGTAAACTTCTCCATGGTTAGACACAGACTCCGAGAGTACTACACTGCGAACAAGAGAAACTACAACTGAATCGTCAATCGGAATGTTCTCCGAAATAGAAATGAGGTCTAACAATGTTGCCAACCGATAAACAAAAATTTACTAGCCATTTAAAAACCGGCGCTCTTTTTGAATCACCCGTTAGAATAATTTAACTTATAATAATTTCTTTAAATTTACGTACCTTGAGTAATGTACCAGGGCTTTCTTTGACAAGCTGTAAAATACGAAATTAATTAATGTAATAAGTTATATAGTTTTTGTTATTATACAATTATATTACACAAAATATAAATATAATGAAAAGTAGCTGTAGAATTAATACAAATGCAAAAGTAAAGAAAATTAATAATAATTTGTTTAGTCATATTTATGTAGGAATGCAAATAATAAAAATTCAGAATTCAAAAATTATTATTATTGTTTGCTTATGAACACATATTATTGTTATAATTTACTTATATATAACAATGTTTTTACATAATATATAATATTTATTTAATATAAACAATATTTTGATTATTACTTCTGTTATTTACATTTTTATTTTGTTGGTAAAACTACATAGTCAATCAAAAGCTGTATTTCGTTCTTTCCTTTTAATGATTCGATGTTTTTATTCTACCTTTTTATCTTGTAGGTAGTTTTATTTTATGAATTTTTGTATATTTATGTAGTTATTGATAATTAATTATGATTTGAAATCCCCTTTGAAACTGCTGCCAGTTTGGGGGTTTCTAAAATGCATTTTGTTTCAACAAGAAAATAAAATAAAAAAAGTATTAGTAGGTGTAGTATTATAAAAATAGGAGTTTTTGTTAAAAATTTCACAAAATATTTCTGCTCAGATCAAAATAAAAAGGATTGACTTATGTAATATAAAAGTAATTATTAATACGAATGAGTCAATAAAAACATAACACGATCATTAAAGAATTTTACTCACCCCATAAAACTTTGTATTGTAGTCTGCTTCATCCACCTACAAACCGAAATTAACTTATTTATTATTTTGTTTAAACGTAATTTCCTCTAAATTTTTTATGTATAATTTAAAAGTAAGTTATATGTAAAACAATATATTCACGACTAAACGTCAAAAGATCACTTTAAAAAAATAAAAAAGGACCATTCAATGGCGTAATAGTAGAACTAAAAAACGGAAGTTATCAAGTTCGATTCCCGTATATGATCTAGGAAGTTTACTTGGTGGCAAACCATATTAGTTACTAACGGCCAAGCTTTTGATAAAACTATCAATATAATATAAAAAAAAATCTGTTATGAAACTCTCACATGACTTTTTTTGCCAGTGTAAATAGAGAATAATATAGCCTATATTTAATCATAAGTAAAAAATGTATCAACAATCATTAATTAATGTATCATTAATCATGAAAGAATGTTGCAAAAGTCATATAAGAATTTTTTCATATATGAAACAAAAAAAAGTAAATATTTATTTACCTGTATTCCTGTTTATTTTATTTCTGTGTGCAGTGTTGTGTGTGTGTTTGTTTCCATATGAAACAAATTTACAATATTTTTTTCTGATAATTCCATAAAAAACAAACTTTATTAATAAAATATAATTTTAGTTGTGATTATATTTTTGGAATTTATTTCTTCTAAAGTTTCTTAGATAGCACTTACAATCATTTTAAGTAAGATAGAAATACAAAATTAGTAATATAAAAAAGTATAAATTTTACCCGTATTCCAGTTGCAGCCTGCAAAACACATAATAAAATATTACATTTTGAAAGAATATTTAAACTGTTTCTAAAAATACTAATGAAAAATTTGTTTATTTAAAAACAAATATTGTAGGTTATATGGCTACAGGGCTCTTACACTCTCCTACACCCTGTCGTCTTCTCCTACAGAGCAGTGTGCCGGGTATGGATGTACGTCAGCAAACAGCCTTAGTATACTTTCTAAATATCTCATTGGATCATTTTAACCTCTTCATTTTATGTATTTTGTATTAACATTCCTCTTTAAAAGTGTTGTTCACTATTATTATTACAATTTCTTACATTATAAAACCATATATCCACAGATATTGATATTGAGCACGAAGATATGAAGAACATGGATGTCGATACATAATGTAATACGCAGGTACAAAGGGCTTGAACATGGAAACATAATATTAACAGATTTTTATAAAAATTAAGCACTTCTCTGTAACTCCGTCCTAAGATGCCAATTTGTGAGTTAGAAAGTCTACCTCATTTCCAATGTCGTTCGCAATATCAACACAACAGGCAAAATGGAAGTCATATTTAATACCATTAGAGTCAGCAAACAATCTACATCTTCTCACTGATGGAGGGAGAACCTTTTAACCCAGAGTAGGAACGTCACTATGCAGGTAACTATGCTTATTGCAGCAAGAGGTTTATTAAGAACGAAAATTGTGTTTTTTATGGTTGTTGACTTGAGAAAGAGAATCAAAAAAGTCCTATTTATCTTTCGGAGTTTTTGAAAAATCTAGAGTAAAACGGATATAAAAAGGTGTGAAATCCCCTTTTTATGATTGTTGTACAATAATTTCTTTAAATAGACAAACACATAATTGTTTTAGTAAAACTTGTAGAAAATTTAATTCTGAGAAAATTGACGTAAATCAAGTGAACTACAGAATAAAAATAAGTAAGTAATGAAATTTTAAGGGCGTTAGTTAAGAGCCAAAATTGTCATTTTTTATGATTTTTGACCGAAGAAAGAGAATAAAACAGGTTCCATATCGGCAGGAGTTTTTGAGAAATCTCAGGTAAAACGGAACCAAATAGGTGTAAAAACCGCTGTTTTTAAATGTTTGTTGTACTATAACTTCACTAAATTGACAATAAAACATAATAATGGTTTTAAATAAAACTTGTATAAAATTTAATTCTGAGAAAAGTTTGATGTAAATAAAATCAATTATAAAAAAATAGTTGCCGTAAGTAAATTTTATTACCAAGATATTTAAAACTTTACTGGAAAAACACGTTAATTTCTATACAGGAAGAATTGAGACCGGTTTTATTTGTATTCCAAGTCAAAAACCATACGAAATTAATATTTTTGTCTTATTAACGCCCTGTAAATTTCATTACAAACTTATTTAATGGGGTAAGCCAAAATCGGGGTGAAATCTTTCGCTAGTCGTAAAACGCTAACAAAGCGTTTCCGGATTTATGTTTATATGAATATTTTTTTTATTTATTGATTTAGATTTATCTCCCGAATTTTTGTAGTTTCTTCGTGAATACGTATACTTAATAAAATACTTAATTAAATAGAATAAGGTTTTAAGTATACCTATATGTAGTACTTACAACAACATAATTTCTGAAGCAAGTATTCTTCGTGTATAATTGTGACTGAAAACATAGAACAATATAAAAATATATACAAAATTAACAAACCCATTTAATTTTAAAAATTTTAAGTTTCATTCAATAAATTTATCTGACTAGAGGAATAATATAATTGGGATTTATTTTTCATTGAAATACAATATAATATCTGATACTATTGCCGAATTAGTAACGGCAAATAAGCCAAATGTTCTGTACAATAGACTAATCACGGAGGTTTTTGTGAAAATTTGAAAATGAATTTATAACAAAATAAAATCATAAAAATTCTCTACGAACAAATCAACTTAATCGGGTATTTCTTATTCATTTTCGTGTTTGTATATAAGAAAAAATAAAAAAAAATATATCAGCTCAGAACTCAGATATTTTATTATTAAATATTTTTACTTTGGCATTTTCTAAGGGATTCATATGCACAAATCTTACATTCTGAATTTAAAATACTACTATCCTTTTAAACAGTAGTATCTTCTTCTAAAATTGATTTAATTTTTTTTTCAAAGATGTTTTGAAAAGATAATTACACCTTTATTTGTTAGAATCCAAGAAACAACTGATTTCTCAAACAATTTGTTAATCTTATATCCAAAGAAGGATGCATTAAATCAATTGATTATCGTTTCTCCAATATTCCCGGTTTAACTCCGTACACTCTACTTTTTCGATAGATAGTTGTTTGTTCTAACAATTTTAACTCATGAATTTTTCTCAAAATCTTTCATAGTTTATCTCAAAAATATAAAAAGAATTACTTTTTCAACTTCTGAGGCTTATTTTTTTATATAACTAAAGCGCCTCCCCTCCACCTTGAAGTGGACTCGCCGGAAGGGATTTAAGCGAAACCCCTGGCCCGTAAGAGTCACTCTTCAATCAACTCTCAACCGGAGAAGACCAAGAAACAAGAGCGGTCGGCGACAATCTCAAACAAAATTTTACATACATATTTAAACATACCAATAGTAAAATATGAAATATTAACACGATCAACAAACCAGGACTATTCTTTAGTCAATGCTAAGAAATTTGCGGAACAAATCACATGTTTATGCCAATGGTAGTAGAAATTTTATTAACATAAAATACTCCTCAATAATATTACACATTACAAAAACATCCCAAATTTTTGGCATCTATTCATAAGACACAGTGAGTAGGTTGTATGTGGCTTTTGCATGTGTATAGACCAAATTGAAACTACTTGCAAACACGTAACATCAAACTAGGTTTTTTTAAAAAATGTTTATAATGTACATTATATGATATTAAAATGATAATTTGACTTACAAAAGCACTCTGGAAGTCGTATGATTGGCCTTGTTGTTCAATGAGCTGTAAAAAAATAAATGAACACGTTATTATAATATTCAAGTTTTTAATATATAGGTATTTCCATTAATAATCTTTTTATTTATTGTATGAGAAATCTTAGATAATATTCTCTGAACATACACTACAAACTTAGCCAGAAGAAACAAGATAAGGTGAACTTAGTTGGAATGTAATATTATGATCTTGAAAAAAAGAAACGTTCAAAAGAAATTTTAGTTTCTGAAATTGATTACTTACAGTTTTACTGATTTGTCTAGATTTATAGGTTGATTCCAAATTACAGACGTCCTGGAAAGATAAGAGTACCTCATCAATACGGCGAAAGTTATATAAATAATAAAATAAATACAATAAAAAATGTAATATTTAAATATTGAAATTGTAATCTTTTTGTAAAATTGATTTAATTTTTTAATGTAATATAAATAGATTTTGCTGTTAAACTTCCAATGCAATTATTTTTGTTATATCATTATTAGTCGCCTTGACGGGGCTGCGGCAAAATTGTGTTTGCAAAAATCGCTGGCTAAATAAAAATTACTAATAGTATTAGAATAAAAATTACTGAGTTCTTGAATTATATCTTTTTGAATTCATATATCAATTAGATCATTTTTCTTTAGCTGCCAATTCGATTTCAAATGGTGGCGTTCATCATCACTATCTGGCACCTTATACGTTGAAATTCCGAACAGTTCCGCTGAACTTTTGTCAGACCAAGTCCTAAGATTTACCAGCCAGGATATTCTTCTTCATTCTGGTGCTCTCCTTCCTGCGACCTTACCATGGAGTATTTTCCGAAGCAAGCCGAAGACGTGCTCGCCTCTTATCTTGCGGTCTTGTGTTCGAATCCCATTCAGGCACGACATATTTTCATACGTTACAAAAAATAATTTCGTCCTCACCGTCTGCATTATCAGTAATTGCAGAACAGTCGGACGTTAAACCCAAAACAAGTATGACAGATTTTGGCATTTCATTGTGTTGACGAGTTACAAGTTTTTTTTTTGATTCGTCGCAACGCTTCCATGTTTGTCACCTTCTGCGTCCACGGTATCTTCAAAATCCTTCAGTAGAGCCACAGTTCAAAGGCTTCAATCTTCTTTGTAATTATTTTATCGGAAGTCCACGTTTCTACCCCACACAGAAGTACCGAGTATACATAACCATCCAAAAGGTATAATTTGGTTCTAAGCGTCAAGTCCCGTGTCGTAAAAACTGACCTTATTTTATTAAATAGACTCTAGCCTTTCCAGCTGTTCTACAACGTATTTTTGAGTATTATCTCATTCTTCGTTGATCATTGTTGAGATTTAATTAATATATTAGAGGATACGAATACCAATTTTAAAAACTACAGTTTCTTTTGCGAATTGTATTTAGGAGATTTTATTAACAAAAGTTGCAGGACGAGTATGATGATTAGTTTCCCCAAACTTATGTTATTCACGTATGTACAAAGTGTGATAAAAAAACGGCAAATAATTTTATTAAGTACAAAGTAACAACGTTGCATCAGATTGGAATTAATATTTTTCAAAGTATTCTCCTTGGTCAGAGATGCACTTATCCCAACGTTGATTCTATGAACATTCCAGGAAGCAGTTATGGAAGGCTTCTTTCAGAAGGGCCATTAGCTGCTCTGTCGTAGCCACCTCAACGTCGGAATTGGTGTCAAAACCTTTTCATTTCAGCGTGGTTTTTAAATATGGGAAGAGCAAAAAGTCATATGGTTCTAAATCTGGAGATTAAGGAGAATGTGGAGAGATAGTAATTCTTTTTCAGCCAAAACTCGCGGTTCAGAAGTGAGGTGTGGCACAGGGCATTGTCGTGATGAAAAGTCTGGGAAACAATTTCACACACACTCGTCTCATTTCCAAATTATCGGTTAAAATGCCTTTTATTTAAATTACTTATTAGGTAAATCACCTTGAACAGTTTTTCTTGGTAGAGTTGTGGCCAGTGCTCCTCGTACTGAACAGTTTTTGTGGTAGTTGTTGTAACAGTTGTAGTTTCCTAGAAAAAAAACATAAAAGAAAATTAAACTTTAGTATATATAATTAGAAATTGGTTGTAAACTAATTAAGAAAAAGTTAACAGTTTCACCAACATTTCAATATATCATTTAAAATATTTCTCATAAAGCATTTTGCAAAATTATACGTACATAAAATATTTTATTCATAACGCAACATCACTTTTATTAATTTTTATAGTTCGTAAAATACTCAAATGTGTAGAAGTTTATTTTGAAAAGAAATTAAAAGAAGTTTAGAAGAAAAGAAATTTAAAATTACTTTTCATGGCAAATATTTTCTTTTATCTCAAGGTTTCTATTTGATTTATATCTTTTAAAACCTATAATCATATTATTAATTTTTGAAATTATAATTTTCGTAACTACAAAGTAAAATTGTGTTATTGACTAACCATGACCGTGAATAAAATTAAATAATAAACCGGAATCCCGGGTGTGATTCCAAGTCTGGTAATTTTTTTGTCACTCATTTCATCTATATTCCAAATTCTGTATTTTCTATACCGTTAGTGTCATCAAAAGGCGATATAAATTCTAATAATAGATACTTTCATGGAATTATAAAGTTACTTTACTTACTATTCTTAAATTTTTATATATTTTATCGATAATAACACTTGAAATAATTTATATTTTTCCCTTACCACCACTGAACGTTTTGCATATGCACCTCTCTGAAATTAAAAAAAAAAAAATAAATACCTGGCATACTTTTGTAATTAATATATTTGTGTATTAATATATTGTATTTATGAATTAATATATCTGCTTAAAAACTAATTAAAATGTCACGGATCGTATTTACCTATTTGTGGAAACTTCCTTAATAATTCAAGTCGGCAAATCCTGGATATCTTACAAAAGGTTCACGAGTCGGTTAAGTTACATGATTTTCCGTAGTAAATGTGTTTAAACTGTCTATAAGTTGTGATATTTGTTTACTTTGTTTCGGATATAATTAGTGAGTCTGGTATTGAGATTCTACAACAATTTCAATCAGAACACCAACGAATACTATAATAGTAACATATATTTTGAAACCAACAATATTTAATGACCTTAATATATTTTTCTGCCCATAACAGACAGGTGGAGTGTCAAATTATTTACACTCAATCTGTTTGTTACAGGGCTAAAATAAATAGTTCTGTTTCTTATCACATGGTCAGCCAATTGAATGACTTAATCATTTAAGAACAGAAGAGGGAGAGGTTTACTGTGACACTAATCAGAGTTATCTTCTCTGAAAGTAATGAATTTCATTATACAGCCAGACCCTGTGGTGAATGAAGTGAAGGTGTCATTTGCAAAGTGGAAAATATGTGCTTTTCAGAGGGCCCGGCATGCTGATAAGCGTACTTTTCCACTCAGTGAGGAAGGCAATGGTAAACTACCTCACTCCTCGTTTTACTTAGTAAAACCTCTACAGGTTCAAACCAGCCTTTTGGCTGATGTCCTAAACAACAACAATATATTTTGTTATCATTAATTTAAAAAATCATCAAGAATACTTTACTGGGTTTCATAACAGAATTTTAAACATAAGACCTTGCCGGGCGACTTTCCTCTATTTATCATTCAAGACAAGATAGGCTAATTTATGATAAAACATTTTATATCATCTGTTTTAAAATAATTATTACTGAAGTAATTGAAGACACTTTACAACTTAGCCTTGCTAGTTATATATAATAAAAACAGTTTGAAAGCTTGAAAATTCCGTGAAAAACTTACGCTTAAGTTTGATGATGATGCTGCACCTACACTTTCAACCGCACTTTTAGCCTGCAGTGGAAAAGAAATAATTAATTGTTCAAATAGTTTACTTTTATATTTTAAACTAAAATGATGGATTTTAAAAATAAGTATATCCTAAAAGTATCTTAAGTATATCTTAAAGTATCTTAAGTATATCTTAAAGTATATTTTAAAAGTATATCTACATATGGACAAATTATATCTATTATAGAACGCGGTTAGTCGATCGCAGCTTACGCCATCTGGAACTGTTCCATTGTCCATCTTTCCTTCAGTCAAACAGTATCTCTTCCTCCCACTGGATTCGTGTATAGACGAATAAGCAGAGCAGGAGAGGAAACGCATTTCGGCCACTCGTAGAAATTATTTTTACAACGAACACACTGTGAGCCAAGGGAGAGTAACGAGCACAGTGCGAACCAACACAAAACACCGCAGCATCATGTCTTCAAGCGATGAAAATTATACGATCTTAGGAAAATTCGTGCGGCTTAAGTGACAGCCAGTTTATCCTAGAAGAAGAGGAAGCAACGACGTTGGTAGGACACCAACCTTTATAAAAGACGCTCTGGTTCGGAGCTAATGTTAGACTTGAAGTCTCAGGAAATAAACAACCAATATAAAACCGAAAATAAATAATAATAAAAAAGTAAAAATAATATAAAAACAACAATTAATACGAAATTGAACAATAAAAATATTTTAAAATCATTATTAAGCGATTGGAAGGTCGAAAGAGATTCATCAGAGGCCACAACGTCTGATAAAATATGAACTAGCGAGTTCCTATCGTGTTAGTTAAGAAACTGACTGGAAAAGAGTCATCACGAGCGGATTACAAACCATTTATGAGCATATTGTGAGCACCGTTCAAATATAACAAACAACTGTGCGAACAACATTCATGCGTCTATACGCACTTTAAGATATCTCGTCAATTATCTTTGTACTGCTTAAAGACACTACTTAATTCAACATAGAGCTCTGATTTTATTATGATTCGTTCCTGAAGTAGTCTTTCCTAAAAAATATCCTCCTACACTTCTCAAAAACATCATCTCAGCTACCTAAATGTGAAACATATAATCTCTACTGCTGATCCATACCTCACGATTTATACCAATACAGGACTCGTTAATTTTCCGATTTCTGAAAGAAAAAAATACATTTATATCTAATTATCATAGACCTAACCCAAATGGTTACGGCGAAAAATTAATCTTAATAGAAATTTGTAAGTTGTTTGCAAAAATCCATTTCCCCAGACTCAACGGTAAAAGTGACCAACTAGGGAATTTAGAACCAAAATTTCAATATTAACTTCCAAATTTTGAGACGAAACACATTACTTTTTTTCTTATACTATTGTATGTGTGTTTTTATGAGATATTTCTCTCAGGTTTAAAAAACAACCGAAGATGAACGTTAGTTTTTTAATTTATATTCTACTTTAAATGTTTAATAAATAAATGTTTTTTTTTGGTTCAGATCATCAGCCGAAAGAGTGGTTTGAACCTCTAGAGGATTTACTAAGTAAAACAAAGAGTAGGTGTTTTACAAATGCCTTCCTGGATTGGAAAAGTATGGTTATCAGTAGGCTAGACCCTCTGAAAAGCAAATATTTTCTACCCTGCTAATGAAACCTTCCCTTCATTCACCTCAGGGTATGGTTGTATAATGAAATTCATTACTTTTACAGGAGATAACTTTGACTAGTGTCATTTACACCGTTACTTCTTCTGTACTCCAAAGTTTTAGTCGTATAATTGGCTGACCATGTGATACGAAACAGTACAATATTTTGTAGCACTGGAACTAGGAGATATAGTGCAAATAATTTAACAAACTCCACCTGCATAATATGGGAAAAAATTAAAAGTATGAAACGTAAAAGGAATTCTTACCGATGTTTGTTTTACCGACTGAGATTCTGATACACTGCTGGATCTGGCGGCACTGTAAGCGGCTGAAGCATTTTCGGCACTGGCGTTGCTAATACTGCTTGATTTAGATTCAGTTTTGGATTGATATGATTGATAACGGCTGTAATATTCATTGTGCTTCCATGATTTTTTTGACCATAATGATGAACTACTTCTGTAAGCCTTATAATTTACACCTATGTAATCGTTGGCACTAAGAAGTTTTCTCTGTAATACATAAATACAACATTGTTAAAAGCAATGCTCGAACCTATAAGTCTGGTGTTTAGAATAGTACAATGGTTACTGAAGGTTCTAACTGGTAAACTTTAGTGTGATTAAAGCATTTGCAGGAAAGGGTTAATAGGAAGAATTTTGTGGAGATTTTACAGACGGATGAACCGGGTATAGTCGCACAGTTGGTGCAAATTCAGTAAACTACTTGACGTAATTGCGGAATCTGCGAATGTGGAATTGTGAAAAAGATGGAGGTGTAGAATTGACGTTCCGGATGCACTTGAACTATTGTTTCCATAGAAATTTCTTGACTGGGAGAAGAGATTATGCATATCCATGATGATAGACAAAACACGGAGAGGATAAGGCAAAAAAAATTTTGTTTTTACATCCGACTGTTTTGCAATTACTGGTAATATAGATAGTGAGAATAATGATAAATGAAGACGGGTAATGAAAAAATGCCAGACCAGACCGGGAATTAAATTCGACACCCCCGCATACAAACCAGCTGCGCTAAACACTTCACCAACAGGCCGGTCTAAAAAATAAACTACGTAAAGGAAGAAGAAGTTAATAAAAGGAATACAAAGAAAAAGGTACTTCTTTTTTCTGATATCTTTTATTATTCTAGAGGAGGAGGAGATGTAGAAGAAAGTGGCTTAAGAGACAAGAAGCAGAGGACAACAAAAATAACATAAAAAATGAGGAAGAGAAGTAGGAGAGAAGAAGGAGGAGAAGGAAGAAGATGGAAGGATGAGGAAACGTAAATGAAAAAGAAGAAATAGAAAAAAGGAGAAGTACAAGGAAAAAATGAAAAAATAAAGAAGGAGAAGGGAATTGAAAAAGAGGAGGCAGAGATATTTAAGGAGGAGTAGGAGGAGACGTATGTGATGACGCAAGTACTTAAGACTATTTATTAGAATCACTTGACGTAAACAGCGTTAGTAATCAGAAAATAATGACATGAGATTTTCATATGCTCTTTATTCTTTATTTATTTATCTATATTGAACATAAATATTTGTTCAAAACAAAATTTAAATTATATTTTAAAATAATTAACCTAAATATTAATTTGTTGCACTTTACAGTATTTAAATTCACTTGCGTAAAATAGCAAAAGAGCTCCTCACTTATGTTTATTCTATTATTTTATTAGTAATCTTCTCATCGTGAAACTGAACAGGTTTCTAAATGTCTCAATTGGTTACCTCAACAATTATATTGGTATCCATGTAGCATATGGACAGATGATTAATAAGTAAAAACTAAAGTGGGAAAAGTGTTAGAAAAGTCCCGATTGTTTAATAAACTATCAGACCGCAGGATAAAACCAGTTACCGCTTTTGTAGTTAGTTAGTTATTACTTGCACAATGAATGGAATTATTGCTGACGGGCCGTTTTGAAATAATTTAGTTACGAACCGGTTCTGAATTGTTTTAACCCTTAGAAGTCAGATAGCCCATACTTGGTTGTTAGATGACGAGTGTGTAGGTACTCAACAGTTTGTGTGTAGTAGTGAAGGTCAATGTACGCGCACACCAGTAAACATTATGGTTAAATTGTAGCTGAATGTATGAGGCTAAAAGTAAACTATTTAGAAACATAATGAGGTTTGTGGGAAATTTTCTATTGATTTGGGAGTGTTGAGATACCACTCAATTCCGGGTTTTCTTTAAGAAAACCGTGTAAAGCCAATATAATATAACATAATAAATATAAAAATAATATAATATTCATGTGTCATATAAAATTACTGTAGGAATGGGTCAATGCCATCAGCTCAAAGAGAGAAATTGTTTCGGTCTACATATTAGCACAGAATCCATATACACTTGACTCTTACATACGCTTGAATGGTCTTATAGTGTGGTAAGCGAGGGCGTTTGATATATCAATTTTTTTGCTAGACATTTTTCTATAATACCAGACTAAAAAAATTTAAAAAAATTAATTGCCAAATTTTGACAAAAGCGAGCAATTTTGCATAAATTACAATAATTTTTTTATAAATTAATTGTAACTAGCGTAAAAAATCGGACTTTCATGTTTTTTTTTAAAACATCTCTCAAATTTTTCTTAATGTCTCATAAAAATTTAATTTTTTTTTGGATAAAGATGGATCAAAAAGCCATGTCTATCACCGCGATCTCGGAATCAGTGTTGAAGAGTTAGTATTCTAAAACCTATCTGTCCCAGAAGGGGTAATATTGTGTGAGCGTACAGTTGGTAGTAAGTGGTTTTTGAACAGGTAACTCATTGTTTGGTTGATAAATAATGGCATATTATTAATAGTTGAGTGTAAAGAAAATTTGTTTGTTATTTATTATAATCAGATCCCAAACGAACCTAGGCTTAGGTGTTACAGTTTAATTTATAACTATTATTATTATTTACAAAACATATGTTTATAAGATAACTTACCCTTGTAAGCACATGTCGCAATAACTGAAAATATAAATATTTTATTAACATTTTGTTGTCAGATTTTTTGGATTATATTTATTTGTAAATTACTATATGTATGTTTACTGTAAGTAAAATGCTTAAATAAAGAAAATGAAATTTGATAGACATAACGTTCACTGGCGTAACTCCGAAATAAAAATCAGATTCGTTGTCGATCAGGTTAATTTTAAATTTCTTTTTTATAATAAGTACAACGTAAAAACATTGTTGCTTTATTTAACGTATAACTTCTTTTGTATAAACACTTCTATATATTTCTTTTATAAAAATAACTTCTTTTATATAATTTTTTTTATATAAAAGCACTACCAAAAGTTTTTCGGTGTTATTCGTCACTTCTAATTTTGAATATTACAAGTGTGGTAAGTCTAAAATTTTGAAATATTTATGTGATACTGCCCATAAAACGAATTTCCAAAAGGATTAGAAAATAATTATATTAATTTTAATTTTGTTTTATTTCATCTTGAAATTTATATAGAAATCATGGTGAATCACGTAGCCGGTTTATGAAAAAAGGGGAATCGGTAATAATTCAAAGCATCTTCGATTACAGACGCTGTAATCGATATATTTTTTGTGAACTTGTTTAGTTTATTCGTGTTATAGAATTAAAATTAGGAGACTGAATCTTAAAAAGTAGGTATAAACCATTATTTATTTGTTTTCTACTTACCAAAAGTGTTCCAGCACTGTTTCTTGTGAAAGCCTGAAAAATGTGTTCACATTTTATAATTATATCGATAACGTCATAAAACAAATTTAATTATACAATAAAAAAACAACAAAATTAACGCCGGAGTACCCCAAGGAGCAGTACTGCCCCCATTTCTGTATAGGGTATATACATCGGATATGCTTATTTTGGATATGAGCTAACCTCGACAAATGCTGACGACACGGCAATCTTGTAATGAAAACGACCGTGGATGAATATTCCAGTTTGGCGCAGCAATATAGATCACTATCGCAGGACTGGTTTATCCGTGACGTATTAAGGTAAACCTTAATCAACCCAAGTAACGTTCACCTTATGGCGTCAAGCTTGTCTACTAGTGATGCTCCAGGCAAGAATGGTGCGATATCTTGGCTTAAAGCTTTAGAGGCGACTAACTTGTAAGCATCATATGCGTAGAAACGTTTAGAATTTAATCGTCACCAGACTCTACTCTTCTGTTTAATTTTAACTTTGATCGATTAAACCTCCATTTAAAAATTTTAATTTACCCCTATTGAGACTTATCTGGACTTAGGAGTCCAGCTTTTGGAACAATGGCAGAGAGTAACTTAAAGTCGATCCAGGCCTTTCTGTTAAAATTCTTAAGATTTGCTTCTGGTGCTTTTTTTTGTGTAAGTAAAATAACTCTCCACGACGATTTCAAACTTCCGACAGTAAAGGAACTACACATTCTTCTGTTGTAAATTTCATGAACGAATAGGTAACCATCCCGACCAACTATTGTGACCTAGCTACTTGGAAATTCCGAACTGTACGACGTTTAAGGCGAAAATGAGCAGAGACCTCTTGGTCTGAATAACGGACAACACCCATAATTCTAAACGTAGAATGTTCCACTGGGTAACTTTTCTGCTGAAAAATTCCTCACAGTTCATTAAATATTTGATACATATTATACAAAGAAATTTTGCAACTCGCTGTGCAATACCGCAATAAAAAGGAAAAACAAAAAAAAATGAAAAAAGTAGTTTACATTAATAAACTCTTAAGGTGTGAAAAGAGAAATCTTTGCAATATTTTAAAATATTGCTTTCCATATTTTTGTATAATTCTTTGTAATAACTCATTAAAAAACCAGTTTTCCTAGTTTTTGTTTCTTTTTTAAAACTTATAACAACAACAACCAGCAATTCATATTTTTCCAAAAGTGATTTTTAATAACTGTTATATCTTGTTGATTTATTACTACAAGTAATATTTTAATAGTAAAATACTTTGACAAATTGTGCAAATAATATTGAAACAATTGTTAATTCTGTAATTTTTTTACTTAAGGATAACTTTAATTGTTATTTTAAATTTCTATAGTAAAAAGAAACTTACACTGCGAATTGAAGAAAGTAGTGCTGATTCATCTTCCTGTAATAAATTTACTATTTAAATTTTGTTTACCAGACTATGCTATATTGTAAATTGCCGGTTAGGGCTAAGGGTTACTGGATTGAAGCAAATCAATATAAACCTAACCTATTTATCTAACCTAACACATTTCTTTCTGTATACAGTTCTGTATTCAACCCCCAGACAGCACCCTGTTGTTGTATACTGTTTTAGTTGTTTAAGGTTGTGTTTTCGTGGCAAAACAGTTCGGTTTCTTTTATTTTACTGGATTTAGAGTGTGTTCTAAATATATTAACATGATTTTATAAATTTTGTTCATTGAATTTAAACATTGTACTGATAATTTGGCAGAAACAATTTTTCAAAATGAAACTATGATAGTTTTGTAATTGGTTTAATTAAGTCTACCCTTTTTTAAGTTTGGTGTGGTAAAGTCAGTAGGTTACTTTTGGCCTGTTATATTTTTAATTTTTGTAGTTTATACTTTGATCTATAATTTATTTTTAGTTATTGTGTATTTATTTTGTGTAGTTGTTAATTTTAATATGGGTAAAAATCAGCCAATTGCAAAAAGTCAAAAGTGTTCTTTTCGTCCAAAAAAAGTTAGGTGAGTAATGTATTTTACTCTTTCTACTTTGCACATCGTTTCCCGTAACTTTTCATGTATCTACTTTTTCAGAAAATCGTAACTTCGTTAGTTTTTAACATAGTCTAAATGGACAGTTCAAATGTTCAGAAAAACATTTTTTATAATCTGTAGTATAAAATACGAATTTTGCTGTTAATAGAGAATTAATAAAAAATATCCAAGTTGATTAAACTGGGTAAAAATGATAAAATTTGTAATACTTTTTCAAACGTTATAATAAAATTGTTATCAAAAGTGCATACTACAGTTTATAGATTAAATATTAGCTACATTTAAAAAAATCAGATGTTTCGGTCAGATACCAAAAAATATGATATAATTTTTTTGAAATTTGTACTATTTTTTCAATGTCACCCCCGTATAAAGGGTTGGGGTTGAAATTTTGGTTTTATTTCCATGTAACAATATAAACATGTATGTATGAGTTATCTGCCAAAATTACAACTCTATTGCATTTCAGAATAAATTTTTTTAACATAAACTTGATTACTCCCTTAAATTTGAAAATGTATGTTTTAAAAATGTTACGTTCTCATCAATAAACATACGTACGATTTTTGTTTACAATATTTTACATCTTAGCTTTTTATTTTACTATAGAAATAAATGTTAAACTTACGGTCTCAAATACAGTCTGAAAACAAAGAAAATTTTATTAAAATAATATGAAATAATTTAGGCTGTTAATATAAAATATAAAATTGGGTGTAAAACACTCACACGACTTTCTCTTGTTAACGCAAATAATTAACAATATAACCTAATAATAGAAATAAAATATGAGAAATATACAAAAAAACTAACCTCTAAAAACATAACCTCATTTTAATCTTGAGTGAAAGATGCAAAATGAAAATCAACCACAGTTTGGCTTAAAAATACGGAAAATCACTCTTTCACGCTAAACTAGACTCTGTAGAGAAACATGATTTAAAATACGAAATTATAAATACAATTTAAAATAAAAAAATTATTAACTAATGGAAAAGTGCAAATTATTTTTTTATCTTGACATCAAACGTTCAAACAGTTCCCATCCTGTATAGATTTATATATCGTTAACAGAAAAACAGTTTATTTCAGAACGATCTTGATTATAAACTCCAAAATATTCTGGTATCCTTGTTAACTAAGGATTGCTAAAAATAAAACATACTAGATCTATTAAGAATTTAAAATCAATATTCGTAACTCAAATAATTTTGCGTAATTCAGTAAAACAACTTTTTAGACTAGATTGTTCCTCAGTATATAATAAAAAATAAGTAACAATAAAAGTGTAAGGTATTTAACTGAGTATAAATAAAAATAATTATGGAATATCCTTTAAATAAAACAAAAAAAAAAGAATTAATACTAAATTAGCCAGTGATTTTAAAAACGATAAAGTATACTTACAGCGAAAATTTTTCTGTATGTTTTTGATTGCAATACTGTTTTCTAAAATAAAAAAAAATAAAAGTTTCATATAGATTTGATTAACATCTCTTTCTAATTTTATAATAAAATAATGTAAACTAGACTTATGGTTAGGAGATGTCTTTTTTCTTCCTACGAAGTCCTATGAAATCAGATTTCTAATCTCTCACAGTTTTATTTCTTCTTTACAAATTTATAACCTGATTCTAAACGGCTGATCATTCGAAAAGAAATAATTATAAAATGGTTTGCTACAAGATTAAATGTAATGTTCTCTGGTATTTTCAAAAAATAACTACAACTATGAACAAATAATTTTCCAGCAGTATTTCTTTTGTCATTATTTAGATACAACTACAACTGTATTTATATAACTAGCAGAGCGTTTTATGATGTAAATGTTATTTAGAATACCCTTATTTAGAATACTAACTCTTCGTTCTCGTATTAAATTACGAACTGAAATAATATCTATACTCTTGACCAGATAGGTAATGCAGACGAAACTCCAGTCTATTTCAATATGCCTAGAAAATACATGGTCAATGTGAAAGGTACTAAAGAAGTACAATAGAAAACTACTGGGTAAAAAAAGTTGCGAATAACAGTTATGTAATACACAACAGCCGATGAAAACAAACTTCATCCTTATGATACTCAATCAAAAAAGTGAATTCAATAAGTTATTATTTCTATGAATAACGTGTTACATTTAATTCTGTTTTATCGCCCATTTCAGGTAATATAATTTCACTTTATATTAGAAATAAGATTTGGATGATTTTTCTAGATTTTTTTCCAAAATTTTTACTGCCAAAATAAGCTGCGTCTAAAATTCAAGGGCGTCTTAGAATCGAGGATATGCGGTAATATTATTTGCATTATTTACTTACAAAATTTTCTTCATAATGGGTAAATTTCTGAAATAAGAGAATAATATAAGTTATTTAATATAAAAGAAATAAAATTTTTAAATTTAATTTTTGTTATATTAAATTTAGGATCTTTCTAGTTTATATAGCTAAAGAGAAAGGGTTTAAGAACTGGAAAAACCCTAATATTTTTGGTTTTAATTTGTAAACACGCAACGAAAATTGTAGATATAAAATTGCCAGAAAAGACTACGTTATTTAAAAATCTTGAACAATTATTATTCGGAACCACTAGGTTGGTGTAGTGGTAAAGTTGTCGTTGAGAGACAGCTGTTTAGCTGATTTACAGAGACGAACTTTCCGTTGTTCAAATCCTAGTAAAAGTAGTTACTTTTGTACAAATTTGAATACTAGACAGTGGTTGCTGGTGTACTTTGATGGTTTGAGTTCAATTAAACATTTTTTTTAAGAATGCTGCATGAGTCTGTACAAGACTACACTTCATTTACATGTCGCAAATATCATACTTGTCTCATTAGGTCATAGGGCTGCTTATTGTTCTTAAACTGAACAGATTGCAATGTAGACCTAAACACAATAGGATTGAAGAAATATAGAATAAAATCTTATAAGTATAAAGTAACCTATTATCTGTTTGCAATTAAAACATATTAAATGCTAAAAAATAAGGGAACTTACATAAGTCGTTGAAGAAGTGGTTTTCAAAATTTCATCGGATGATTTTAATGCAATTCGCTAAACATAAATTCAAAAAATATTAAAATCAACCCAGGAATGTAGATTTTGTTATTACAAGCATAATGAAAAGACAAAAACATTAATTCCAAGACATGTAAAAAAAATATTGCGATGTTGCCATCGCATGTTACTAACTACATGGGCAATGTATCCTAAACCGGCTCACCGTAAATATTATTGCAACTACGCTAAAGTGGTAGAATAATTAGATTGGTTGATGTTTAATAGGGCGTACTCTATTTTCAGGCGGGGGTGGGAGCCACCCACCAATCTCAGTTTCAGTGACGTCAAGGCCAACTCAGTATCTGTACTTGATAAAATGTCGCCTAACTATTAGTTAATTTTAATTCATGACAAATATTTCTGTAAATCTTACTGATTTTCATGTATTATAAAAAATAAATAATGTTGTTCTTTTACAATATTTTAACAACTATTAAAAAATAAATATTCAAGAAAACTTAATGTTTTCTATTTCGGCAACTACCGACGCTATTTCCTTCATAAACTTTTGTTGCCTTATAAATGTTTTTTTTTCAACGAATACATTATTTTTCATTTTTAGTTATGAGATAATTGTACGTTACCCAAAACATTAGTTGTTACTTTTGACAAAACTGACAACATTTAACCGAACTACAAGCACAAGTTTTATTAAAATAAAATAAATTATTATGTTCATCTTCTTGATTACTAAATTAAAATCAATAATTACTTAAAATCAATATAATTGAAAATTTTATCTTCCTTGACAATTTGTAGCGCATGGTTCCGCTTCTTTGTTTTTTTTTACCTCAATCTCTTCTAAATTATACTGTTTAGTTGGTTTTTTTACTGGTTAAGGCCTACATCAAGATCTACGTCACTATTTCTATCTGGGGAGATTAGAAAATTTAGTCAGGCAAGAGTCGTACATAAACTTTGGTCAATCCGATCCAGATAGCGGAAATAAGGTTCTTGAGAAGGAAGGGAATTAGTTTGATGGATTAAGAATGAGGAAATCTGAGTTCGTTTAAATAAGTTTCTCTCTAAGAAACAGTCGGCAAACGCAACAAGAAATGGACGAAACATTTAATACAAATGAGTGAAGATAGATGGACGAAAAGGGCATTAAGATACCTGATGGACGAAGAAATGTACATATACCGCGAAAAAGATGGGCAGAGAAGTCGGAACAGGTTGAAAGTCCTAATCCATGACAGAAAGAAGATATGGTGAGAAAGTTAAAGTGTCAAGTTCCTCCACTACGTATTTTTGTATTGTGTTCGCTATGGTGAGTTTTTAACTTAGTTCTGATAACTTCACTATCAGTCATCTAAAGTGTGAAATGATTTTATTAAATTAATACACCTAGATTTATAGTAAGTTTTCTGTATTAAATTCTTAACCACTTAAGTGAAACATAAAAATTACTGCATTGTTCTTTTTAAGAAGGTATTTGTCTGTTTTTAACACGTTGACTGCCGCACTAAATTTTATGACACTTTGTAGCATAGCAATCTATGTACATTATGGTTACATAAAAATCACGATAAGTATATAAAAATTTATATATATATATTTGGTTGTGTTCTGTTATTAATGTTTTGTTTGTGTAGTTAATAAAATATTGTAAAGTTGTTTAGCAGCATACATTTCAAACATTTCGGCCACATTTTATGACATTTAAATTTATAAAACAAATTCAAAATTTAAATTATAATTTTGGTTAAAGGAAATAAAATAACTAATTTGTAACGATACAAATAAATCAATGACAGCTGGCTCTGTTTATTTTGGTTTATTAAGTTTGAATATAAATAAATGCAGCTGATTTAAATTAAATATTCAAAATTATTTTTAACATTACCGTAATAAATTTAATACAAACAAAATCTAGTTGCTAAGCAACTAAGAAGAAGAAAGTAGAAGAAATTATTGTAAAAAAATAAGGAGTGGGCTTTGAGATCTAAAGGGGAACAGTATGTATGATAAAAATAAAATAATAATCATATTTTCTTGAAGATTTTATAAATGTATTTTATTACAACTTACAGCGGGGCCATTGTACTTTTTTTATTTTTCACATTTTATTTATTTTTTTCTTATTTTACTTCATTTATTAATTAAAATAATAACAGCTATCTTTTTTTTGTTAAATTAAATTGCGCCACACTTTTGGGTCACATGGCCTGATGGAATGATTTTACATTTCAGAGCCATGTGACCCATTTTTGCGTCACAATAAAAAAAGTAATAAACATAATTTTGTTTAGTTGCAAAGTATTCTAGACTATTTCTTTCAACCAAAATAAGCAAAAAAATAATAAAATGAAAAATAATAGCAACATTCTAGTACAGGACAACAAGGAAAACTACCTGTATACGAAATATCCTATTATTTGAAAAATACCAACTATTTAAACAGTCTTAAGTGTATAATGTCACTCTCTGAAGCTGTGGCTTTTGAAGCCACAAAACACGGCTTAAAAATCAGTCATGTACTGTGACTCATTTTTGATGCACGTGGCCCATTTTTAAAGACAAGTGTGACACATATTTGGGTCACGTAGCAGTCAACGTGTTAAGAATGGTGAAGGCCTGCTCGAGGCTGGATCTATTACATTACGAGGAAATTAGATCTGAGTGGGGTGTACTGAGCTTCAATGAAAAAGTGGAGGAGTACCATAATCAATGGAGGCAACATTTGGAACGGATACCAGAGCAGAGAGTACCCTTAAAAGTGACGGAATATGTTTCAGTTGGAAGAAGGGAGGTAGGAAGACCTCGAAGAAGCTGGGAATGGTCGAAATGTACGGGTTGGAATATCTCGTGTTTGTGTAGAAGTACAGGATAGTTTGTGAGTTCGGAACAGGCTTATGCCTAATCCTTGATAGTAAGAAAACGAAGAAAACGAAGTTCTTTTTAAATCAATAAATAAAATATTTCAATAATAATAAACAGAAACTTTGCAATGAACTTCGTTTATCCGAAATTCATATTTTTTTAAATATATAGTCAGTCTTGTTAGCGTGAAAAAAATTAAATTGAATTGAACCTTTGAATATATTTTTGGTGAAAAGTCATCAAAAACACTGTTAATTAAGATGTCTGTGGTCAAAATAAATTTATTTCATTGTAAGTTTAATGTGCATGGAACTTGTGATCAGTAATTTAAGTAAAAAATAATAATGAGAGTAACTTACCGCTAACTGACTTTTGAAGATTGTTGGCTGAAAATAAAAACATATATCAATGAATTAATTTTTACCTCTAGTAAAAAAATCTTTTCAATATAAATTCAGGCATACGGTTTGCATATATTCAGCGTATTTTTATTATTACAAACCCAAAGATAAAAATTAATAAATCACATTTTAAAAGGTTTAAGAACAACTAAAAATAATTGAGAAAAATTAAAACTTACCCGCAGAATAGTTTGTTTTAAAACATTTTTATTTATACATATATACGTATACACCAATTTTTCCATATGTGGAAATGGAAAACCACGTTGAGGAAAGTTATACAGAACAGTTCCTTACATTAGATTATATTTTTTGAGTATTACTTTGAAATATATAAATTTATGAAAATTTAACTTACATGTCTTGCAAATAGATGAACAGACTGAAACAAAATATATTAAGAATTAATTAAATATATATTTTAAAAGGGAGTTTTCTTCAGTATGAGTTATTGCACGTACTAATGTTCAATAGTTTTCTAAAGAATCAAATTTCTCCATTGATTGAATCTATATTATCATATTTTGCTGAAATTCTTTATTATTTACTCAGTACAATTTGTCCTTCACATATAAAATGCTTTTTTGAAATTGACGGTTCTATGATTAATGCTTCTTGGATAACTTAACGCAATGTCTAATAACAAAATATATAGCTGAGATATCATGAGAAATTAATTTTCATTTAATTTTAATTCTTCTTTGATCCAAGCAGATATTTAACTACATATTTAACTATCTTGAAAGCTGAAATTTCTTTGAAATGAGATAGTAAAATAGTTGAACAATTGGCATCTAAATACAATTAATTACAATTTCTAATACTACAATCATTGGAAAATATAATTACCCGCAGCAATTGTCTTGGGTTTTCCCGAACGATCTGTGAAATAATAAATAAATCATAATTTTATTATCATTTAACAAATATATATCCAATTATTACACCATCTTTTGTGTATTTAGAAAAAGTATTGTCAACTAACGTATAAAAATTCTTTATAATTTGCTCAAGTTGATAGTTTAACATTACATAATTTCTTTCTTAGGGCCAATTTTAGACCACGTAAGATGACTTTAGACGTTTATGGAAACTCGCTTGCAGCCCAAATTCACGCATTTGTTCAATTTCGGCTTTTTCCTTTCTTTTGTCTATCCGTTGTTTTGTTTTGCTCTTCATGGAGTCCCCTAAAATCGGTAATAATTATAGCTTAATGAACTAGAGATTGCAAATGAAGGCGGAACATCGTGACCTAGATCACAGCACAGAGCCAATTGACTATCGTTTATCGTATCCTGCGTTGTCACGTTCTGGTCCCGCTGTGGTGACAGGCTAACAAAAAGTCAGTTGAAGTTCAGTGTAACAGAGTGTGACTTATCGAAGGGGAAATCTCACACCCGACCTTGGCTGTTATTGGCTAGATCTCATCTGCAGTCGTTAGTTCATTCTGGTAGAGTTGTCTGAATTGAGTTTGATTCATTAAGTTTTTTTTATTTTTTTTTTATTTATTTATTTAACGTCGCATCAACATCAAAGGTCATTAGCGACGACGTTGGGGTGCAACTGTGTGTAATGAGGATGAAATGATTATTTGTAACGTATGAAAATATGCCGTGCCTGAGTGGGATTCGAACCCAGGACCGCATGATGAGAGGCGAGCACGTTACCAACTGCGCCAATGCGGCCGGCTAAGTTTTATTTGTTTATTCAAGTTTTCTCAATATTCTTTATTGATATTTTCACAATATCAACTTTCTAATTTTTCGTATTGTGTCCTCAAGTGACGTGAGGCTGTTTTGATGTTCGTTTTGTTTATATAATAATAAAATGCATATTGATGTACGCTATATTTTTTATATATGACCGTCCATAAGAAAAGGGACCTTATCTTCAATAAGCGAAATTTTCAGAGAGCAAAAAACTGAAATTAGGCCAAAAAATGACTTATATATTTTTTTTGTTTAAAATATTACTTGTTCTTTTCTGTGTATAAAAATAACCCTATTTTATTTTATTTTGAATTTAAAACCTGATTAAATTCCCAAAAATAGACAGTATGTCAAATAGGGAAACCGGACCTTAGCTTCATCAATGTTTTTCTTATTGGTGAAGTTAAGAACCTTTTTCTGTTGGATACAGAAATGAAAAACTAAAAGTTCTGGCCAAAAACATGAAAAAAGTAAAAGAGCACTGGAGAATATCCTTCCAAGAAAGTAGTCAAAATTGATGCCTACACACGTGATATGAAAATCAATAAAATTCTCAGAATGTCAATTTTTAGTTTATGCCTATTTCCAGTATCATTTCTTTCATTTTATTTTTTTAAAAATTAGTTTCCTTAGTATTATTTCAATTTCAATTTGATAAAAGTGTAAATATATTTAGTAATGTTTTATTTATAATATGTTGTATGTTAAAATTACAATAAAATTTTTCAATTTGTTGGCCCATCCGTGAATTTTTACGTATGCCATGTTCTCAGAAAATCTGCTACAGGATTTTAAGTATTTCAATTATAAATTTATTTGAAGACGTCTCTGGTTTTCAGTACAAAATTTTATATAAGTAAGACAAGATATCTGATAAAGCTAAGGAAAGTAAATAATAATGGAAATATACTAATTGAACAATATTTAAAAATAAATATTAAACAACTTTAATTGCAATTTACTGAAAACAAGTGTTTCATAAACTTCATTTTTAAAATTCTATAACGTTTTTATAAATAACGATAAAAAAATAAAAAAATCATTGTTTTCAGCATTAAATTCTCAGTAAGAAACAATTATAACCTCACTTTTGACTTGGGTGAAGATAAGGCCGCATTTCCTACGGACGGTCACTATAATCGCATTAACAAACATAATCTTTTTGTTGTTTTTATTATGTTAACTATTAGGAATATTCTGTTTGAAATTCCCGGGAAGGCTAGCTTAGCAACTTATACATAGTTGTGCACTACTCAATTCAAAGTTAGTCTTGTTCAAGAACTTACATTATAATGTTGAATAAAGTTTTTTGGCGATACCTTATTATTTTATGATAACGAATCAACTGTGACTTTAACAAGTACGCATTATGAATAGTGTAATAAGAGATAGGTATCCGAAAATTATCCTACATCTAGAAAGTAATATATAAAACACTTACAGAGAAAAACTTTCGACGCTCACATTCCTTTTCGGTCTAAAAACAGTAAAAATGTTGCGATTAATTAATCTGTATTTATATGTATTAAAAACAAGTGTAATGTTGATGTGAATTTACTTTACGTTAGAAAAAATTGATTTTCAGAGGGTATATTATAATTGTATGTTAGGAACGTTTGTGAATCATAATTGAATCTATCTGTTATAAAATCTAATATGACGTTTAAAAAATCTGGTGAGATACACTTACACGACTTTCTCTTAGCAATGTGAATAATTAACAAATAATCTACTTTTGATCATGAGAAAACAATGTAAAATAATTGTTATTTTTCTAGAAATGGGTAGAATTCTATAATTTATTCTCGATAATTCTATTGCGTTTAATGTGCATTTATTTATCCTGAACTCTCTTTACCGTACTAGAATTTTATAGGTATTATTTATAAACGCAGCCGATTCTATAGTAAAAGTGGTCAGTAGTAAATCGATTATTATCCCATTGTTATTAGTATGTTAGTTTGTGTTAAAACCAGTTTTATACATAATAAGTCATGTTTGTTGAACTTCTCCATAACGAGGAGTTGGTATATAATTGTTTGGTTTGAAGAAAAAATGTATTAATTAATTCTTTGATTGTAAATGGTCGTAATTCTTTTACAAAAGTTTACTTTGAGTCTTAAGTTTTCAAAAAACAATAATCAATTCAATATTAAGTTTTGTAGTTAACTGAAATTTACTAGTAGTTATAACTATAGTAATATTAATTAATTTGTTAATAAATAATTTTTATACGTAAAAAAAAGTTTAATATATATGTGAAGTACTAGATCCTAAAATGAACCCGAATCAAGTATTACAATACATATGTCATGATATTTGTTACAGTATTAGTAAGATTACCTTAATCGTGAATTATTTAAGTTTAAAAATATGCAATAGTTAATTTAAAAAATTTGTAATACACCTTAACAATTCTTAGCCTAAATATTTACCTCTACAAATGCATAGAAACATCTCAGCAAAATTTATTTTAACTACAAAATTTGCTTATTGACTTACCTGAATACCGGTAACCGACTGGAAATGAATAAACAAGTATTATTAAATTAAATGGTTAAATATATAATTTATTTTTATAATAATTTTATTTTATTTCATTATTTTAGACGGAATCTAATGTCAATTAAATTTTGATGAAGTTACTTTTTTATGTTACCAATCCTGTAACGTCTGTGCGAATGTCTAAATCAATTAAAATTCTCCACTCTATGTCCACTCTAAATCCACTCTATGTCCAGTGTAATTTTTTTTACGTGAACTAAGAAATTGTACTCATGTATACTCATTTACGATTCTTTATAAAATGCTTTTTCTGAATATGATCTTCCGTTGTCTTTAATAAAGTTTTCAAATAAACTTCAGACCTCTTCTTAGTTTTCTGGAAGATTATTATTATATATTCTCTTTACAAGGCTGAATAAATCTACTACTGTTTCATAATCATAGACACCCGAGTTTGAACCCTTGCATCTCCAAAACTATGAGTCGGATTTCAACATATTTTGCATAAAAATTTAGCGCATTTTATTCTGCGTTCATATAATAAACGTATAATTTTAATTTTATTTTATAATTGCCATATCAAGATTGGAAGACAAAAGACCCGGTGTTTTGCTACCGCAGCAAATTTCATGCGTGTAGTGGCGTGTAACTCAATTATTATTTGACCGAAAAGTTTTAAATTTCAACACAACATAGACAATTATATTCTTACAGCGTGTACGAAATTTCAAATTTGTACATTATTTAAATTAAGATTTATTAAAAATATTCTGAACCCTTGCTATCTCGGTAACCGCTTGATCGTTCGGCGAGGGCAACTATCGTTTTATGCAGCGTAAAAAAACTTAGTACAAATATGTTAGTAACATGATATATTGATTGGCCAATGTTGCGGTAGAATTTTTAAAATTTTGAAAAATAGACTGGATAATGCGGGGGGCTACTATCCATGTTGCCAGGTTTTGTACGTGAAATCCTGTCGGAATGTCTACCTCAAGACAGGCTGCATTGTCAATTGAGACAGTCAGATTCAGGCAACATGGGTATTAGCGCCCACTCCCCGCATTACCAATCTATTTTTAAAATTTTTAAAATTCTACCACATCATTGGCCAATCAATATTTCATGTTATTAAACATATTTTTTTTGTGCCAAGTTTTTTACACTGAATAAAACGATAGTTTGCCCGCGCCGAACGATCGAGCGGTTGCCGAGATAGCAAGGGTTCAGAATATTGTTAATAAATCAAAATTTAAATAGCGTACAAATTTGAAATTTCGTACACGCTGTAAGAATATAATTTTCTATGTTTTGTTATAATTTCAAACTTGTCGGACAAATAATTATCGATTTACACGTCTCTAAATGCATGAAATTTGTTGCGGTAGCAAAAAACCGGGTATTTTTGTCTTCCAACCTCGATATGGCAATGTTTAAACAACACAAAAAATATACGTTTATGATAGGTCAACGCAGAATAAAATGAGTAAATTTTGTTGTAAAGTGTGTTAAAATCTGACTCATAGTTTTTGAAATGCAAGAGTTCAAACTCGGGTGTCTATAATTATGAAACCGATAGTAGGTCTGTATTCCTTACAAATATATATAATATGTTGAATTTCAAGGAAATTTCTGTCACTACGAGCTGCCAATATTTCTGCCAATACGAGCTGTAAAAAATTTTCTCGTGTAACCCCGGACAGATTTCTGAAATATTGAAAAATTTGTCTTTTCTTTCAAAGTGCAAAATGTGCTATATTTTTTTTTTGTAAAAAGCATGGCATCGTGCTATTGTTATACATGTGATCATTTTGACAGAATTCTTTACTTTTTCTATCTTTACAGCTACCATAAGGGAAACTTCTTTTCCATTTTGCATAAACTGTGTGTTTTATAAATACAAAATATATTACAAAATTATTTTATCAATTTGACTTACGTATATGTATTTCTTGAAGAAATCATTCTTTGTATATAAAGTGGCCTGTAATAGAAATTGAGTGTATGTGATACTGTAAGTACAAGGTGTGGTAAAATAAACTCCCTATTTTAAAATTTAGGTAAAACACAATTTTTCTCTATACATCAGATTTATTAATTTTGGTTACGTTTCTGTGACTTGGGAAGTTTGTTCTACTTAGGTAAGGTATAAAGGGTATCGGACAAGTGGTGTCCTTAATAGCCAATACATTGCTGTAAGTGGACTCTGAAGATCTCAGTATCTCTCTGCAGCATGGCTTCAGGTATGCGATAAATTTCCTCGCTTATTTATTGTTTCAGGTCTTGCAAATTCCTAGGGTGACGTTTGAAAACCTCTAAAGTATAAAACATTTCCAAAATATCAACCGACCAGGAAAGATTTGCTTCAACAGGTTTATTGATATCCAGGATGTATGGGCTGTGGCACCATCCTGTGGAAACCAGACTTTCTCACACTTTTGTGGTGCAGGTTAAAAATCTCTTCAGTCATGTTGGCATACCTGTTCGAGTTAACAGTAACTACTACACTTTCTTCTTCAAATTAATGGTGTCCGATGCTTCCAAACCGTGACATTGCACACCATACAGTACAACGTTTACTGTAATGAGACCTTTCGTGGATCTCTAAATAGTCTTTTTACACCTATACCTAAAGTTTTGTTCATTTACACAGGCGGAGAGGTGAAAATATGCCTTACTACTAAAAACAACTACGGCGTCTGGTGGTAGACTGTACAGGATGTTTAGACATGCTCCCATACGGCTTTGTCAGTGACGTTTTAAGAGTTCTTAGACGAAAATCATCTTAAACTTCCCTCTTTCCTCCGTTGATTGCCACTTTCCCCATTACTTAAAGTTTTTTCCACTACTCACTGCACAGCAATAAATATAGGTAGGTTGTTTGGCCTCATTAGAGTTATGATAAATTAAGATAAATTATAAGATAATCGCTATTCCGATTGATTCATTTACTAAATCCAATTAATAATGTAATAATAGAAATGACTTCCAATTTGTGTTATTCAGTCTCAGATTACTGAATATAAAATTCTCAATTTTACCTTAAAGTACAAAAACAAACCTAAAAAACGCTGTAAAACATATCTTTTATTAATTGTAATAAAGTGTTATACTTACGAATAAATTGTCATAATCAAAATTTTTCTCTTTTAATCCAATTGCCTGTAAAAACATCAAGAAATTTCATGATAATGGCATAAGCATCTGTGTTTAAAAATTTGATGTGAAAAACTCACACAACTTTCCCTTGCCAATTTAAATAATAAAACTTTTATAACTATGTTTAAATATTAGTAAAATGAAGAAATTTCATTTATCTCTGCAGAAATAACAAATATGAAAAATCATTAATTGACGCTAAACTAGGCTCTGTGATAAATATCACATGTGGTAAGGTACATTACCAAACGGGTTGTATAAACGATTAGAAAAGTTAAAGTAGGTATTCTGTTTCACAGTTACGAAAACAGATTAAGCTAGTGGTTAAAATTCTATCTGTTCAACTTATCCCTAATTGGTAATAATCAGGGCAGTAAAACTTTCTTGTCTGAAATAATCCTAAATAATTAAAACCAAGCTTGTTCTTATGGTGGAATGAATTAGAATTAACTAATACCTGTATTTTGGGTCATGAATTTCGTAGTAATCTATTCGATTGTTCTAAGTTCTTTACACTATCGATTAATTTTGATTTGACATTATTCTGTACACATACAGCGTATTGCATGTGGAAAATTGTCAGAACAGAAAATATTTCAACATCTAAAAATATGTTTTAAAAGTTATGGCAAATACTCCAAAACCACAATGCCTTACACAATTTCTTCAAGAAACTTCTAACTGGTTTGATTCTCTATAGGCTTTACTAGGTAAAACGAGAAGGTTTACAAATGCCTTCCTCACTGAATAGAAAAGTATGCTTATCAGCATGCCAGGCCCTCCGAAAACCATCTACTTCCCACTCTGTTAATTACACCTTCACTTTATTCACCACAGGGTCTGGCAGTGTAATGAAATCCGTTACTCTCAGAGGAGATTACTGTGACTGGTGTCTTTTACACCTCTACCTCTTCTGTTCTTAAATGCTTCAGTCATATAATTAGCTGATCATGTAACAAGAAACAAAACTATTTTCTAGCAGATCGAGTGCAAATATTTTACACTCCACCTGCCTCTTATGGGCAAAAATGTCTAAATATAAATATAGAAAAACACCCAAATCGTGGGTACGTCCGGACTAAAATAACGGTTGTTTAGAAAAAGACGCTTTTCGTTAAATAGCAAGTTGCGTTTATTTACTGAAACCAATGTTTTCTTTCATGTAAATCTAAAATTGCAATAAACTGATGGATTAAAACACATTCAATGCGGATGTCGAGTTTGGTATGCGACCTACTGACGGAATTATTTTAAATTATTTTAATAGTTAATACTTTGTTTTTTGTCGTAAATAATGATGTAGTAATCAATATTTAAAAAAATATATATTATTTTTGGTGAGTTTTGGGCTGGAGGTAATATTACCTCCTCCATAAGTGGGATTGAAATTGGGTATGCAACCACGCAATACACGTCCGAATTCAATCAAACTTACTGAGGAGGAGACATTTTCGGTTGTGCGAAAATGCATTGAAGTTATTATTTAATTCTGAAAGATCAAATTGTTCTTCAAAATTTTACGAAATTTATAAAAAAATAAGTAAAAATAAGTATAAAAAATGTTGTTCGACATAATTTATGTGACCTCCATTTAAGGATTAATATAACTTACCTGTGTATTTTTGCCAGTATTTGTTTATAGAACAAAAAATAAATTAGAAATTGATCTGTCTTTTAAGTGCATGAGTAATATATTGTATTTATAGAATTATGCAACAATTTTATTAATTATTAATAAGTGCCAAATAAAATAATATTGTAATATGATAGGCGAATAGTATAAATTTAAAATAGTTTTAATAGTATTAAATTAAAATCCACGTAAAAATATAGTTAAGTAAAACGTTATACTACGTTACTATAAATATAACCAACTACGGTGGCATGCGGGCCGCACATGCGCAGTAAGTAGCTCCCCCACCACAGCGTCGTTGCCTGATACCGGCTGCCTCTAAAGTAGTACTCACTACTCATTGTGTTGTGTTCATGCGGTAATCGTTGTGACATTGGTGTCGCTGTCAAAAGCCACACCCCGTCAAAATTAGTTGCGCGCGCACAAAATACGGGGAAAATGTCTGCGATTCATTTTAGGGTAATAGGCAATAAGTTTTTTTCTAAATGATGTACCTTCCATAAGTTTTGACAGGTTCAAAAGAAAGTTACGTCATAACCTCATTCTGTTATTTACTATACGGTTTTTTTTGTTAAAATGTCAAACAACTGATTTTGTGCGTGTGTAGTTGATTTCTAAAATTTGACGTATGTTTCGTATAAAATTCAAAACTATTAAAATTGATTCAGCTTCTTGGAATATTAACAGGAAGGAGACACCAGACACGATGATCTATCTTTGACTGCCCTTCAAAAAGTGATTTTTTCAAGCTCGTTTATTCTTTCTCTTTCTGCCCTACGTACATCAAATTATAGATAAAATTTTATAACAAAATAATAAAACGCATATTATGTAATCCTGGAAAAGAAGTTATAGGCCTATTAGCCTACGTGATACGCAAAAAATGCGATGAAATTTAAACGTCTAACTTTGTACGAGCGTATTATTATATAAATATCAGAGTATAATAATAACATTTTTAGTGTAATAAAATAAGATCCATTAGGAAGCGAAATTAATATTTTCAGAATTTTTTGATGAAAAATGAGCTTGTTAGAGTGTAGTTAGTGAACGAAACTGGCCGGCAGAGTGCCCTACCGTACCGCGTATTGTCACTATTGCGCTTGAACACCGTGCACTGATTGAAATGAGTTGAGGGAACGGCGGACGCAACACAATCTCTCTCTGTCCCGCTACCCTCCCTACATGCCGCCGTAGTTGGCGAACAATATACTATTTACGGTGAAAATAGTTACGTTCTCAGAACAGCACAAAAATCGTGGAAAACTGTTATGAAAATGTACGACTTATAACATCCTTTATTCTAGACAATGAAAAATAATCCAATGAAACTTAAATGAAATATTTGTTTATGTAGCAGTTATGATGCATAGTAAATCTAAAACGTATCCTTTTATCAATAATTATAATACAACAAACTTACCGATGGAGTAAGTCTAGCCGATTTGTAACCCGATCCTAGTTGGCAAATGTTCTGTAAAAATAAAATCTAGTGTGAAACACTCGCACTACTTTCTCTTACCAATGTATATAATTAAAAATATAAGTTGTCTCTAATAATGGGTACGCTAAATATAAGTTGAAAACATTTTAATCACGTGTGAATGACGCAAATTGAAAACCAACCTCTGTCTGATTTCAAAATACAGAAAAATCACTAATTGACGCTAAAATAAGCTCTGTAGAAAGAAATGGTTAAAATAAAAGTTGTAGACGTTATTATTTTCTTTACTTTTAATTATATACAATTTTGACGTAAAATGCATACTAATACTGCTATCTTAAAATATTTTTTTACCGATTTTAATGAGTAAAATACAGAAAATCACTAATTGACATTAAAGTAAGCGTTGTAGAAACAAATGTTTAAAAGTAATAGTAAAGTATAATTATTGACATTTATCGTTCCTTAATTAATGTACTCTTTTTTTAGTACCTAATGAAAAGTCTATCATAAACTTAGTAAATAATGAGGATTTTATATTACCCTGAAAGCGTCAACTTGGTAAAGATCTGGCCATTGTTCTTGATAACTGATCTTTGTAACTGCTTGTTGAGATAAAACTGACTGTTCTGACGATACTGATTGTTTTTTACTCTGAAAAAGTACACCAGAATTTATTAATTTGACTGTGTTTTTCCCTAACTACACCATGAGAGAAATATTAACAACCGAAATAATTTCTTTATCAAGAATTTTGTTAATGTGTTACACATAAAGCAATTGAAGAGTAAAATAGTACATAAATATTTAGGAAATTCTAGGTATTAAGGTTTACATGTAACTGAAATTTGTTAAAAGAGAAGACAGAATACTCGATTACTCGCGGAATGATACGTGTTGATACCACAACCTCGTCAACAACTTATTTCCCATCAAAATTTCACAGGGTTTTCTAATTTTTGGAATCAAGTTTTAAGTAATTGATTGACAGTTTCAAATCACCATTGGATGCGAAGAAATGAGGATAGATGGACGAAACGAGCATTAATTTACATTCCTGATGGATAAAAAGATGTGAGTAGACCGCAAAAAAGATGGGTATTCCAATAGAAGTTGGAAAGGTACGAAGTCCTATTCAAAAATTAAAAGTTAAAAATTATCGTTGTTTTTAACGATCTAAAGATCGTTAAAAATAACTCTAAAACTAACTCTAAACCCTCTAAAGAAAGAAAAAACTCTAAATATAACTCTAAAACGTTAATAACGATCTAAAGATCTTTAAAAATAACTGATCTCCTCGAATCGACTTGATTTCGTTAAAAATAACGAAAGTCCAGCTAAACCTGGACTTACGTTATAATTCTTTTGTCTCTCTCTAACCATTACTCTTAAGGTTGGGGGGGGGGGGGTGATAATTAATTTGGCTGAGATTCCAGATTATTTTGTGGAAAGAATCAGTCAAGTGATTTCTTTTTCTTTCTTCTACTTCTTTTTTGACTTGATTTACTCTTCCTCCTCTTCCTCTTCCTTCTCCCGTTTCTTCTTTGCTTTCACTCCTACTGCTCTATATCTGCATTTTCTTCTGTAAACTAGGAAATATGAAAATGTAGGTGGTATATTTTGAAAAAAATTAATTAAATTTTGTTTGGTCATCAGTCCTTATGACTAAATTAGTTGAGTGGTTAATTTTTACTTGCATCATTTATTAATTTATTGAAATTACTTACATACGATGATGAAGATGAGGATGATGACGCACGTTTTGCAGCATATTTAGATTCAGAACCATATTTACTTGCAGCAGCTACAGTTGCAGCTGCTGATCCCTCATTACCACTATACCGGCCACTCTGTTCAGCACTATATCCAGCTGCCGCTATTTCTGCTTCACTGCTACTACTAGATGAAGACTCTTCTTGAAAACTACTAGATTCACTTGATGATTCCTCGTATGATGAAGATTCTTCAGCTTTAAATTCTTCACTTAATGCCTGTAAAAATTAGTCTAAATAATTTTTGGACAGGTTAGTTTTAGTAAATTTATTCAAACACTAAGGCCACGGTCAGCCAGGAAGCAGGTTGTAGCAGCATTGAGCGTGTAACCTGGTTGGAACAAACTAATGTTATTTAATAAGCGTGGCCACACCATTAGCAGTACCTGCGCTACTGTTCTACTTCTTACTGCTCTAACCTGCTCAAAAACAAACTAGTTTGATTTTACCAACTTACAAGCTCACATATCAATTGAGTTTCCGTTCTGTTATTGCGTATATTAATTTTTCAATCATGGATTTCGGTACACAATTACTAATATCTGTTGTATATAAATGTGCCATTTTGTGGAATGTCTTGGAAAAGGATTTCAAAATAATAATTTAAAATTTAAAAAATAAAATTTTATTTGCTTTACTAATTTTTTATATAAGCTGCTATCACTTTTATTTAATTAAAATCACCTTAACGCTTTCGGTTTAATTAAATAAAAGTAATAGGAGCTTAAATGAATAACAAGGTGACCAAATAAAATTTTTAATTAAGTTACATGATGCAATTCTGTAATGTTTTTGAGGGTAAAAACGAATAATACGTACAATATAATTAGTAAACACTAAAATAGCGTGGGAAGTACGATAAGGAATTAGACCCATAATAATTTATATTATTAATCAAACCTAAAAAACATAGAAATGAATGGCGCACTATCCTTAAAGTGGCTACAAGTCTCTCCACTGGTTGAATGCTTTCTCTATATATCCATTTTTTGAATTTTTGTTGCAATTTTTCCAAAAGTATATCAAAAGTCCCGATGGACATGCGCACATATTCAAAAAACTTTATTCCGTCATTTCTTAATTCGTCATACAGATAATGGAATACAGTTCATGACGTCATAGATTTATTGGATGCGTCCACATTCGTTGACATCCAATTTCTATTAACATAGGGAAACTTTCACTTAAAAGAAATAACTTCACAAACCGAGACAAAACAGGAGGCATGACTGAACCAAGTGAGATGCAGATGAAAAATGTGTTAGAAGCTGACTGCTTTCTGTATGGCCACGGTACCAGCTCAGCTCAATGCTGCTTCACTGCTTGAACCCGCTTGAACTGCTAGCCTGCTCTAACCTGCTAGCTCTCTGGCCTTAGATGTATCAGTAAATTAAATTGTCGAAATGGTCTGCGCTTGCATTTTTGATAGTTCTTCCAAATAGACATCTTCGGTTTACACATCAATACGCTTCTGGTAGTTTAAAGTAGAGAATAAAATTATTGTAATTTTGTTCTCATGATGGATCGTTACTATACTAATATACAGTATCCTGTTGGTATGTACTATACTACTATAATCATGCATAAAATTCGAGATGTGTTCGGAAAGTAAGTACCGTTTCGTTTTATCGTCACCACAGCGCTCCTGTCGGCGCTCCGCACATGCACTCTACTTTTTATAAAGGGTGATTCAAAAAGAGCACCGGTTTTTAAACGGCTGGAAAATTTTTGTTTATCGGTTGGCAACATTGTTTGACCTCATTTCTATTTTGGAGAACATTCTGATTGACGATTCAGTTGTAGTTTCTCTTGTATGCACAGCGAGTGACAGTTTGGTGCGGCTTTTGGTCGGGCGGTGTCATCAGCCCTTACTTTTTTGAAAATCAAGAAGGACAAGCCGTGACAGTAAATGGAGACCGATACCGTACGATGATTAGGGAGTTTTTGTGGCGTCATTTGGACGGAATGGACATTGACAAGTTGTGGTTTCAGCAGGATGGTGCCACCTGTCACGCTGCAGGAGAAACAATGTTGTTGCTCCGTAAACGGTTCCAGGATCGCATCATTTCTCGTAATTCCGACCATCAATGGCTACCAAGGTCGTGTGACTTGACGCCTTGTGACTTTCCTCTTTGGGGTCATCTGAAGTCATTGGTGTATGCCAATAAACCCCGAAACATCAATTACTTGAAGGAGGAAATTCGACGGGTTATCGGGCAAATAGAAGTCGAAACTTGTCGTGCAGTAATATCCAATTTCATGGACAGAGTTGATGCGTGCCAGCACAGTAGAGGAGGACACATGCATGACATCATTTTTCATACATAAAATCGGAAGGTAAGATGAACTTGTTGATGTATTTATTTTCAGTTTTTCAATAAAATAAATCTCTTAATTTGATATATCAAAACCGGCTCTCTTTTTGAATCACCCTATAGTTTACCAGCTCCATTGATATTACGGTTCTTGTGTTTTATAGTTTCTGACGCCGTTTCCAATGCTTAAAACAATTGATAAACCCAACTACCGTGAGATTCTTTCTGTTAAGCGATTTTTGAATGCAAGGAACGTTAAGGCGACCGAAATTGATCGGTAGATTACAGATATTTACGGTGAAAGTGCATTGAGTAATGGAATGGTACGAAAGTGGGTTAAGCAATTTTATGCAGAACGGACAGATGTTCACCAGTAATCAGATGTGATAAACCACGAACTGAGAGGCCTCTGTCAATAGTGCCTTGGTCAGGAGAGTGGAATGAAAATAAGATCAGTTTTCCCCTTTTAAGCCCAGGCTACTGGCACCATCTGACTACCACTCTTTCCTGCAATTAAACGCGAACTTGGTGGTAAGCGCTTTGAATGTGATGCGCAAAAGACGCTGTAAAGTATGGTTGTCTTCACTGGCGGAATTTCTTTTAAAGAATGTTTAGATAATCTGGTCACCCGTAACAAGTGACTGAATAAAAGTAGAAACTATGTAGAAGAGTAGTTTAAGGTATAAAGTTTCATGTAAAAATAAAATTTTCTCAAAAAAGAAACAAATTTTAGTATTTTTTTCACAACGATTGTTACTTTCCTTACACGTCTCTTACATTAAAATCTTCGTATGAAATTGGTCTGTAATTTTAACGAAGGATTCATATTACAATGTTTGATATGAAGCTTGCAAAAATGATTTTAATACGAGTACACACAGAAAATAATTCATACACGTTGTAGCTATTTTCCATAAAGAAATAACTGGAAAACATTCCTCGTTTTAAAAATGGTGTGGTGTGTCTAGTTTGGCGGTGTTTATAATAATACGATAATTAGTGAATCACTTCACTTAAGTAGATCATATGGTGTGTTTTATGAGATGGATTAAATAATATCATGAAGGAAGAATACTTGTATCGTCAGCAAAAGAAGCTGTGACAATAATTGTCATAGTTGTAAATGTTGATTGTATTGATTGAGGTTAGTAAATAATTATTGCTTTTACTTTCTACAATTTATATATTGTTTGGGACTACATAAACTTTATGTCTAGTTATTATTCAATTCATCAGTTTATTTGTATGCATTTATAAGCTGTCATATATCAGTCTTAACCAATGAGGATTCATTTCTACTTGCACTTACTAACTAGGTAAGTATTTAACACGGGAATTTAACAGGATAGTCGCCCGCTAACTAGATACGCGAATTGTTGCTATCTTGTTTTAACTTTAACGCTTTTTTATCTGGTCATATCCGCGATCGTTAAGGCTACACTTAAAAAACCCAATAACTAAAATTGCTACATAGATTGACATTATTTCACGCGTCGCAATATATTTACGCGCTGGGGACAATCCAGAAAACTAATGGCACAAATACAATCCACTTCTTCAAGATCTTCGGCAGCTCAACTCTTATCGATAAGCCACTGGTACCAGCTGGTAAGTGTAAGGCAACGGGAATCATTTTCTTCTTTACGGTCAGTAAGCTGCCCTGTACGCTCAACCACTGAACCCAACCATATGTGTGGTCCTCCGGGCCGGTTGACTAAACTTCGGATGGTCTCCAGCCCATAAATTTATTGTAGCGCGTGAATTAATGTTAAGCTGTGTAGCAGATATTATTATTATTATTGCCTTTTTTAAGTACAGCCTTTGCTATCGCGGATATGACTGGACAGTCCCCCGCTAACTAGATACGTGAATAAACGCTCTCTTGTTTTTAACGCTGTTCTGACCAGTCATATCCGTGATTGCAAAGGCTATAATTAAAAAAAAAACGCAATAATAATATTCCGCTACACACCTTAACATTTATTCATGCACCGCAATAAATACGCTCAGGAGACACTCCAGGAAACTAACCGTGCAAATACAGTTCACTTCTTCAAGATCTTCGGCAGCTCAACACTCATCGATAAGCCACTGGTACCAGCTGGTAAGTTTCAGGACATCTAAGGGGTGAGTGGAATCAACTTTTTCTTTACGGACAGTAAGCTGCCCTTTACGCTCCACCACTGAACCCTACCATATTATAGTCTTTTTTTTTATTCACCTTGAGTATATGACTAAAATTTTCCATATTTTGACAAACGCAACGTCAATCTGTAAACTTTTACAGAAATCATTAGTAAGTCTAGAGAAAATGTTAAATGATAAACTCATTCTAACACTTTTTCTGTCTATAGGTACTACTTATTGTGGAAAAGTTTTAAACTAAAAAATGTATATTTGAAATAGCTGTACCGACAAGATTAGACTACCTATACGACATTAAATATATTACCGCTACAAAATTTTCACTTGCTTCCTTCTGAGCGTAACCTATCTGGAAAAAAATCAAAAAATAAATAGAGTTTATATTACAGAGAATTGAGTTATGTATTCTATCATGTGTCTAAAAATTTTGTTTGTGTTGTCAGATTCTGAGAAAATATTGGTATATTTTTTAAAAATATTTATGTATTTAATATAATATTAAGGGGAGTGTGGAACGAAAAAATAAAAAAATAATTTATTTCTCGTTTTCTCGTTAAAAATATAGTTTGGAATGTGCATTTAAAATTGCGTTAGAATCATGTTGCTATGCCAACTAGAAAATATTTTATTAATTTTTTTGTGATTTTATGTTTAAGCTGATTTTGCCATCCGTCACAAAATTTTACAATATAATTTTCTCTTTCGATTAATATTTTACTGTGATTTATTATACTATTTTTTCACACTGCCGTCTCTCTGTTATTTATTAATAGGTTGGCAGTATAACCTAAAAGTTTATAACCTGCATTATTTTCGCTGTGGTCTGTCTTTGTTTACACTCGTGTTTTAGTTTCTCAAAGTTTTAAACGCGAATATCTCTAAACGTCATTTCTATAACTTTATGTAACTTTTTCTCAGCTTCTACGAAAAGTACAAGAATTAAATTTTTACGGAGTATCCAGTTATATTAATTGAATGTGCCGTTTTGAAAAATATTGAAAATTGTGGGAGAAAAAAATTTTTTCGGTGATTTTTCGATGAAAAAAACGGACTCTTTTTAAAAAAAATTGAAAATCAAAATTCTTACCAGAATTAAATTCTACCATTCTAATTATGTACCAAAGAGTGGCCTTTCATACAAAAAAAAAATTGTCTCTAGCTTTAGTGTTTGCTGAGAAAAAGGTACAAACATTAACATTGCTTAGGATAGAGATTCACACTCCGCTTAATATTAATCACTTAACGTGTAATGTTTGCTGAATAAAATTATAAAAAATTAATAATTTGATTTTTTATAAAATGGGGAAATTTTTAATCGATAAAGCACATTAAAAAAATAATATAGTAATTCAAGCGATAACAAATTAATTTCATAAATTTAATTGACAAATTCTTCTTCATTATCTTCTTCTTCTTCATCTACTTCTTCTTCTTTGTCTATTCCTACGGCCTTTCATCATCTGGAGATCTTTAAATTTTCCAAATTAGGTTATGAGTACAGTACTCGAGCGGAGGTACTCGTTAGATTTATGTAAACGGATTGGATTTGAGGTTATTTTGTTCTGGCACAGCAAAAGCGTATTTTGCAACTAATTTCTAAAACACTCAAAGTGGTGTAGAATCGTCAGGTATTAAGACCACTGCTAAACCATTTTGGGAAAGAAAACCTAAAGAACGAATCTTCCATCCCCAAACACAAATCTACTGTATTTACCAATCCACTGAGTTGCTTGACTTACAGAGGTAGGCATACATCTTACAAGTTAGGGCTGCAGTTGTTACAATGAACATACACAATTCAGAAAAAAGTAATTTAATTAAAGACATTTTTTGAATAAATTAGTTAATGTTTTTTTATATAAAAAAATTTGAATATAATAAGTTATGGGTTTCCAGCTGGAAAAATATATAAGATAAATCTAAATAGATACAATTGTAAAAGAATTGCCTTAAGGGCGCCAACATAAAAAATATTTTAATTTTTGTAAAACGTGAATTTACTTATCTGCAGACATATTTTAGGTAAAAATCTTGTAACTGGAATCATAATTGCATAATACATCATATGAGTGGAATATTCATCGTATATTTTAAATCATTATAAAACTGCAAAAATACAAATCATATAACTGGAATATTTATATCACTGCAATCATAATATTACTGCAAAATACATCGTATGACTGGAATAATCATCGTATAACTTAAATCATTATATAACTGCATCCCCTTAAAAAGGGGAAAAAGAAACGAAGAACATAATTAAATATTTAAATTAATATTTAATATTTAATTTAAATTAATATTTAATTTAAATTAAGTAAGGCATAATTATGACAGTAACTACATCATGAAATTTAATAAATGTGTTTTTCATTAATAATATTTTAATTTATTTAACCAAAAATAAAATCATCTTGATCAGAATAAGGTATATAGCATACTGTCACAGAACAATGAACGGACGGACGAAAGATTAGCCAGAGATAACGGCAAGGGCAAGGAGCGCCGAAGAGATAAGCGAACGTTATCTATCGGTCGCGCAGGAAAGGCAGAAAAATACAGTACACAGTTTGAGTGTTAGAGGCTAAGAGAAATCTTAGAAAAGGCTAAGAGAAAATCTCTTGAATATTTTCTTACATTTTAAGATGCACATAGAAATGAATTACCAAATGAAATTATGTTTGGTCTAATGATGTATATGTTGTAATATAGTACTTACTCCGGCCACAGAAGCGCTGAATCCTTCATGAGTAACCTGAAAAAAGGATAGATATCTTTGCTATAACTTATCAGTATCACCAAAGTGTGGCTTAGTTGTCTAATGAATTAGATTACGTTGAAATTTAAATTAGACGCCTCGAGTTTAAATCTTGGTAGGGTTCAAAAATTTTTACTTGTTAGAAACATGTGGTAATGTTCTGTAATATTCTATAATCACTCTAATGACCAAGATGTTGATTAAATTGACTAAACGTAACAAATTATGCAAAGGAAACTTGCTTAGTTTATGCAGGTAGTCGATCAGTTGGTACAAAGGTGCTTGATTTTTGAAGTTACCACAATGTGGTGACTACTTAAAGATCAAAGATGACCGTCAAAGGTGAAAATGCTAAAACATAATTGCAAATACATCCCAAAACTTATCTTTTTATCCTATAGAAACCTGTTAAAAGTATCGGTTTGGCCTTGAGTGTTTAACCTTCCATGAGCATCGACAAGATATTATATCCCAAATGCAATTTAATGGATAGTTATCTGTTTCATCAAACTTGGCCTTCTTCTTTTTCTTCCAAACAAGGATGAGGCCGCAGCCTGTTCCGAACTCACACACTAGATGATCTATCTACATCTTTTTCTAGGTCTACCGACATCCCTTTACCCTTCTGGACCATACCGGTGTGCCTACTTAGGTATCCTTTGATCTGACATCCTTTCCATGTGTTGTCTCCAACTTTGGCAATAATCCTTTATCTTTTCGATCAAATTGTAAGTACTCAATTCTAACCTTATTATCTCATTCTTTATTCTGTCCAAGCGTGTATACCCCTTTGTCCTTCGCTGAAATCTCAACTCTGCCGTCTGGATTCTCCGCTCTTGGATTCTGTAGTTGGCCATGCCTTATTTCAATACAGAATAACTGGAGCTTCCATAATTTTATATAACTTAAGTTGTGTGATCCTTCTCGCTTTATGTATTTTCCAAAGTCCTGCTTATAGTCCCGCATATCCTCTATTCTTTTTACAGTTTCTATGCATGTTATCGTAAGATGTTAACAAACAGAAGCAACATTTTGCACTCAACTACTTGGCTAATGCGATTTGTTTTAATCAGAAATCTGTTGAATTAATTGTCATAACTCATTAAAAGTTAATTAGCGTACAGTTATCAATTATATTATCTCTTAATAGGCAATTCATAAAAAGGATTTGTTTCACTTCTTTGCCCTCATATAACTGTTTCTTGGTTTTTAAATGGGTGATTGATGACCCTTGTAGAATTAATTAAATGAATAAAGAATTATAAATGAAATTTGAAATAAAAATAAAAATATTAAATGAAACGAAAAATTAAATTGAGTTAACAAAATAAATTGATGTTACATAAAAATTGAAACTGTTTTAGTAATTATTTATTAATGACTCTTTTATTGTAATAGACTACTCATTATTCTAATGAATTTACTAGTATAAATATTGCAATTTGTTACTGTGAAAAATCTTTAAGTTTGTTTAATCATTTTTTTAATTAGCTCAGATATAATGAATAAATTTATAATTATGAATAGTTCTGGACTGCTTGTAGTCCTCTAGTTTCTTGTTGTCCATCCATCGGGAATCAAAGAGGGCTACAATTTTTTATATTTTTGTTATTCCTAAATTCGTGTAAATTGCAATTTGTTCAATTTAGAACAATAAGCAACCCCATGACCCAATGAGATGAGAATGAAATGTATGATGTGTAAATGAGATGTAGTCTTGAACAGATCCAGGCCGACCATCCCTAAGAGAGTATGGTTAATTGAACCCCAACCATCAAAGTACATCGGTAACCACTGTCTGGTATTCAAATCTGCATAAAAGTAACTAACTTTACTAGGATTCGAACCTGGAACCTTCATCTCCAAAAATCAGCTGTTGAACAGCTGACTCGCAGCGACGACTTTACCTCTAGACCAACCCGGTGAGTGGGGCGTCGATGCATTGTTGCACTTGGTTTTATAGTCTTTGACGAATTGATTAAAATTTTATCTGCATATTTTAAAATAATGAAAATGTTTCCATTTGGTTCCATAATTTAATTGAATCTTGATAATCATGTAATTTCTTTAAATTCTATTCTAACTGGTTCAAATTATTTATTTAATATCTTTTGTTTTCTTGCTTTAAATTAAGATAATCCAAATTCAGGCTTCTAGAATAGTTATTTAAAATATTATAATTTATCTTTATATATTTAGTTTTTGATTAAGAATCATTTTAATTTTAATTAGAGTTTGTTTATTTTTGATTATTATTTGTGATTGTTTAAAATTATTTCTTGAATTTTCAACATACGATTTATTAAGCTGGATCTTAGATCGATGACATACTGGAGCATGGACTGCTATTCTACACTCTGATGGATACCATTTAAGTTTTATCAACAAAAGAGTTTGTTCATGAAAGGGTTAATTAAAATAGTTGTCTATCGCAGTGGTTACCAACCGGGGTGCCGCGCCACCCTGGGTTGTCGTAAGCAAGAGCTAGGGTTATTGCGTTAGTCGCTGACTACGCGACAATTTTATTAAAGTCGCAGCTAATTAAAATAGTCCGTAAGCAGATAAAAAAGATAAAGTATTAATGGTAATAAAAATTAAGAAAGTGGACGCAACGTTTAACTAACCTCTTGAATCCGATCCAGAACTTCCCAAAATTTTCAAAAAGATTTAACGAAAAGGTTCTAATTATTTAAATTACGAGTAATTTTAATTGAAGTACTTATAATTCAAAATTATTTAAACATTTATTTATACCTTATCAATTTATTAAACTCTTCTTTTAAAAAACAAATAGCTCATTAGGACCTAACAATATAATTATACGGGTATTTGGGTATCGTTATGAGTTAATTCAATTATTGGTAAGGGTGTAATGTGGCGCATTATTGGTCTAAAGTACAAATAATTTTATTAGTCAGTTCTATTTACGGATACGTCTCTCAGAACTAAAGACGGATGTATCCGGATCCATTATAATTGAGTATATGTGAAGAGAAAAATATGTAATGAAACTTACGTGGATTCTAAGATTTAAAAGACAGTTTTTGTATCCAGAAAAACACTATTTTACCCCAACCCATAATTAAATGCGTTTGTGACATGAAACTAATTTCGTCCAAGGTGGGTTAATATAATAATTTATAGCCTATAGTCGATTAGAAAGAAAATAATATTAGTAATTATTAATTAATTAATTAATAATATTAGTTTTATGTAGCTGCAATTATATACGATTAGCACCAACGAACAAACGTGTTTATGCTGGTGTTGATCGAAACAAACATTTTAACAATAATTAATTGTCAAAAAGTTTTTTAATAATGTAAAATTACTTATAAAAATTTCGGGGAAAGTAATTCAATTTTATTATTATAATAAAAATAATTTTATATTACTACTTACAAAAAGGAGACAAAGTAAACCAAATAATATAAAAAATTTCATTGTAATAACATAACCTTGCTACGCTATTGAGTGGTAAAGATTTGTATTTAATATTTTATTCTTTTATATAGAAGAAACTAAATGAGATAAAATTACGATTGTAATAAAGTTTATGGATATTTAATTACAAATAAGTATACTAAAGTACGTTATAGCTGTTAATTATGGAAGTATTAATTAATATATAATATATTTATGATTGTAATTAAAAATATCGATTATAATTTTATCGTCTATCAGTCTGTCTAATTGACATAATATTTTATTTTTAATACAAGAAAATAATAATGAAAATCATTATGTTTTTAAATTTATTTAGTAAATAATAAAGTGATTATGGTACAGATAAGACAGACGTTGTAATAAATTGAACAGGTTGTAACGTAATTGTTTAATGGCTTTCACGTCTTTTTCTATAAGTAAATTTGAAATCTAAAGCATCATAAAATCATTAAAATAAAATGTTTAAGTTTTTTAATTTAGGCAATAAATAAACTTACCTAAAAATATTTAAAATAAATTAGGTTACTAATATTTTAAGTCAAACTTTATTATCGGCCTGGTAATTAATTTAAGTTAATAACGAAAGGCATTTAAATTGTTTACAAAGTATTGAGGATTTTCTTTTCAAATAAAATTGTAAATGGATTGCCACCATAAATATACGATGTTGAGAATACCGGTGCACTATAAATGGAAAAAATATCACTGTTTTTCTTGCTCTATATGAATTATAGCGAAGGAAAGTATTGTTTACATGTCGATTTTTCAACTGAATTAAAAGATTTCAGGACCCTGAACAAAAAAAAACATGATTTTAGCGATTAGTGTGTGTATATGTGTGGACAAAATATCTCAAGAACGGAATATCATATGAAATTAAAAATTGGAACATATGTTAGGTAGTACCGCAATGGCACCCAACACGGACATATGTATCTAAATTGGTCAACCGGAAGTAGTTGCTTATTCGTAAAATTTTTCACATTTTTGCGAGTTTTACAAAATTGGCTATTACGAATTTTAAAAATCGTGGCATGTCTGCTGAAATCCTTGGAGGGCTCTATTGTGGTTAAAAATGATTTTTTTAAGATTTCACCCTTAATATAATATATTTTAGGGGAAAAGTGAATAAAATTAAAGTTGTAGAAATTTTGAAAAACCTACAACTTTTATATAGGCTACTTTTTTTTCTAAAGAGCCAAGTTTATAATCAATTACATATTTTTCGTACTTTGAAATTCTACAGAGGTCGATTTTTATATTTCCTCACTCACTTATGATTAAAACTAGTTTATATCTTTTATTTTACATATTTTACTAATGATTAATATAGATTAAATTGTTTATTATTTGCACTGGCACGTGTGAATGTTTCACACCTCGCTTTAGGTTTTGGTTAATTCCGCTTAAAAATGGTGGTAAAATTGTAAATTTAATTTGTTTTAGTAAAGGAAACGAAATTTCTCTTGAAGCGTAACGTTTCTTCTGGATTTTCCATGTTTAATGTACATTTTCTTGTATTATTTGGCAAGTATTTTGTACGTCAGAAATATTTTTATTGTGTTTTTATAGGTGTTGGTCAACCTGATTCTATGCTTTGCAACGAACACTCCACAGCTGCGCTAATTAATTTTTTTAGGGGTGTGTATTTTCATTTCAGCAAAGTCTTTGAACTGTTTTTTTCATCTAAGATTTAAAGTTTCCCGAACACCGGTATTTTTCAGCTACATTTACAAATTGTTCAGTTGCTCTCTAAGATTTTCATTCAAAATTTTCAGGTAGTCTAAGATTACTTATACAGTTATTCTGTTATGGATTATCAGTTTTAATAAAATTGGTTAGGGTTGAAAACAATGAAATTTATAGTTCTTTTTTAGCTAGACAGATAGACTTTGTTTTAAAAGTTCATGAAAACCGTATCAAGTCAAGTAAACTCTATAGGACACTATAAAAAATCAAGTTTAATCGCAAATTAATTTGAAATATTGTTATAGACTATAATTATTGTACAAGTATGTAACGTCTTTTGTCAAGAGTTACATTGTTTTGCTTATTTTTATATTTTGGCGCTTTTGTTCTACTGGCTCTTTCTATCGGATGGGAAATGCACTCCTCGTAAAAGTGTGTACGTGACTTTCAGCATGTACTACTAAGTGGGTGACGTCATGACTACCCCCGATTGGCTTGCGGTAAGCGAGTTTCGGTTTGTCGTTTTCGTAGCGTGATGCAGTTGAGATGTATCTATTTTGCAATCATGTAATCTTACATTGAAATATTATTTATTTTATTTAAAAATGTTTTGAGTTTTCTTCTTCCCTTTTTTAAGGTAAGCTCTTTTATATTTCGTTTTATTTTGGCGAAAGTTAGCGTTGCAAACTTTGACACAATCTTGTAAAATTTTAACCACTAAATTTGTTAACTTTGTAAAATCATTTCATTTATATTTTATTACTATTTTAAATTTGTTCTCCTTTCATTTTTTTTTTTTTTAATTGCTTTTACGTGTTTTATTTAAAATAATTAAAAGGTGGACAGTGTTTTCTGTTCAATTAACTTTGTAATTACAATGCTTAACCTCAAAATATAAGTTTTTTGTTCTAGAACTTTTTACTTTATGCTTTGCTAATTTATGCTGCTCGATTTTGTTATCTTATGTAAATTTTGACTTGTTTATTGTAATTTTAATTTGTATTTATCACCCATTGTTCTGTATTAGATGCAAAACTCGTTTTACTATACCTAAAGCTTTAGTTTCGCCAAAATAACTAAATTTTTAGATTTCTTTAATATTTTTTTTGTTTTTTTTACTGTATTATGACTGTAGCTCGCTATAGTCTTCTTTCAATATTTTTGTGGCTAATTACTGCCGTTTGTCTTTTTAAGGGCTCAAGTATTATGGCTCCAGTATTATGTAAAACAAACTCAAGTATTATGTAAAACAAAATTCAAGTATTAAAATCAAGTCAAATTATGGTTAAATTATGGTCAACCTATCGCCAAACATTCTGTTATGGAATTTTTTGAATTTACAAAGCTTATTCAAAAGAATCGTACTCAATCCTGAAAATGTATGCAGTGGTCTCAACACCTAATCAAGCTAAGAAATTACTAATCAATATGGCTATATTCTGATAAGTAAAATGTTGTTTAATTCTAACCAGGACAAGCAAGGTAGGATTCTATTTAATTAATTTAACACCTGGAATTTATGGGACATCTAAAAAAATTTTTAATGAACTTTCCTGCTACTTAGTGTTTGGTTTCTACAAGAAATTTTCCTGCACTAGTTCAATCTAGTTTACATGGTTGAATCTAGTACTTTATTGTGATTTTTTTGGACTTTAATTTTATTAACTTTTAAACAACCTTGCCGTCTCAATACTTAATAAATTTTATCCGAAATTGCTTAAAATGTCTTAAAGAAAAAAATGTATAAAAGTATTATTTCTTAGTTTAAATATTTTTGTAGATTCAATAGAGCAAATCATTGAAAAATCTTTTATAATAACACCAAATTATTTTATTTAGTACCATTTGAGGATGCATCCAAATCAAAATCCATATATATATATATATATATACCAAAAATTTGGTTACTTAATTATTAATTTACTGGCCAGTTATTACTTAACTACTTAAAATAAATTTGTACTTACAACCAAAATTTAACTAAAATTAACATATCATAATTTATATTTTTATTTTCATTTATATTTTTTGAAAATGTACAATTAAATCTTTATGCAATTATTATTAATAGTTGCCCAAGCAGAGTCATTAACTTTTGGGGTTAATTTTTATAATTTTTTTGGAAATTTAGCTAATACTTATTCTTATACAATTTATTATGGTTACGAAACTGGTGATTTATTCCCATTTATACTTAAATTTATTCATTTAATAATTAATTAAATTTATGATATTTTTGAACTTTAATTTATGTTTTATTTCTTCCTTGGTGTCACAACCTACTTTTATCGTTACCTCATGACCATTTGCTTTTGGAGGCAACTATTTTACTTGTTGCAAGCAAGGGGTAACATAATTTGGTCGAGCAGAACGTGGTTGTTCCATAAGTATAGCAGTAGTCGTTGTTTTGAGACCTTTCTGAAAATATTTTGCTTGATTCAGAATGTGTTTATTTAATTTGTTTTTTTTACTGAAGTGGTCCAGTTTTATCTTAAATCTTATGTGCTGGTTGTGATACAAACGGAGAAAATTAACTGTACTTGTATTTATAAATTGTGTCGATTTTGCAACTTTTTCTTTTATAAATTTTTTTTCTTTCGGGGTCGGTCATGGCTTCAGATAGTGGCGTGGTGTGCATTGACTATTTGATGAAAGACGATCTCATGTTCGAATTGAAGAGTAGGGGTGTTACTGTTGGGGGATCTGTTTCAGAATTAAGAGTGAAACTTAGAAAAATTATTGCTCAGAACATTGTGCCCTCTGGTACATATCTTGATGCTAATTCCTTAGACCAAGAACTTAACCAATTTACCTTACGACTACATAGCTTTGTTGATGAGCTTGAAAATGTTGAGCCGCCGATCACAATAAGATATTTTAAGGGTTTGTGTGGTAGATTGACTTCGGTCAAAAATCGGCTCAATATTCTAAAAAGTATATGTAGTGAGGAGTTGTTGAATTCCAACAAAATTAAGGAATTCAACGATCACCTGAATGATTTAGATAGTTCCATACAGGCAATTAAAACGATGTGTATCGATGAAAATCCTCCTCCCCCTGATAATCACAATCCCAATTTGTTTAACAATAACAATGATGTTACTCAGGGTACAGGCAGAAATAATACTGTAGGTGATTCGTTAAATCAGAATTCTGCTGTTTTGGAGAGGAGTAGTCAACCTTTCTCCTTATACGGCAAATTACCCCATCCAGCCGAAAAAGTTTTATGTAAGTTACCAAATTGCAATGGGTTTAGTGTTGATGATTTGTTGAAACTATTCCGTATAGGGATAAATTTACTTGAATCTTTTCCCGATATAAGAAACAGCATTGTATCACTATTATTGCCTTATGTCTCATGTCCTCTGCGTGATATTTTAGTGAAGCACACTAATTCTCAAAATTTTTATGAGTTTCAACGAGAGGCTATACTTACTTTTATTCCAGCTAGGCAATTTGTTGAATTGAAACAAAACTTGTTCTTCAGAAGTCAAAATATTGGGGAAGATTTGCACAAATACATTTCTGACATAAAAGAAGCTGCTGCTATTCTGCAACTAGGTTTAGGGGAAGCCGAAGTTGTTAATAACATTGTTGATGGTTTGTCACCGGAAACTAGGTCTTGTCTCGTCATGAGCAACAGACCAAACAACTTCACAGATCTGAATTTGTTGTGTGTTCAGGTTATGAATACACTGTTTACGGATAATAGACGGCGAAACCCTGTAAACGAAATCAATAGATTTTCTGCTCAAAATAAAACCATACCTATTTGTAACTTCTGCCATAAACCTGGGCATGTAGTAACTAATTGTTTCAAGAAAGCTGCGGTCGGAAGGAATTCTCCTTCCCACACCAATAGTAATCAACATGTCCCAAAAAACTAGTTTCTAACGGGGTTGAATTAGTTAGCCTTCCTCGTTATTCTCTTGTCAAGCCTAACTATCATATTAAATTTTCTCCTACTTGCTATTTATGTAATGCTCGCGGGCACTACATTTGGCAATGTTTCCGTTTTATGCGTGATTATACTAAAAGTTTCCAGCTCAGGCGTGAACATAATAAAAATGTTAAGTCTCCTGAAAAATTTAATTGTCGTTTGGGAAATAGTTATTCTCAATCGATCCGTTGGCCTAAATCTGTTGATGGTGTATTGCGTCCCTGCCGCACGGACGTTATTAATGTTTGTCCTGTTAGGAGTCGACCTAGGGTCAACCTCGTCTTTTATTCTCAGGAGATCCCTGCACTTTTAGATTCCGGATCCGTGAGATCTTTCATGAGTTTAAATTTTTTTAATTCCATAAATTGTTCCCGTAATATTAAAAATATTAGGGATTCCGATGTGTTGTGTTCATCTGCTACCAGTTCCAAACTGAATGTCATTTACGAAGTCATCTGCAAAATTAAAATTGATCGTTTCTCTTGGAATTTTCCTGTACTTGTGGCTAGCAATCTTGCTTGTCCTTTCATTTTAGGTTCGGATTTCTTTATTCACACCGGACTCGTTCTCGATTTATCTGCTTCGTTATTTTATTTCAAGTTTCTCCCTAAATATAAATTACCTCTTTATTGTGATTCTGCTTCTCCTGTTGTTGAAGACCATCCCGTGGAGTCTCTTGACTCTGATGGCCTTGACTGGCGCAATTTATTTTCTCACTTAGATAACGAGCAGCGTAAAAGTGCTGTGCAGTTGTTCAATGATTTCTCGGACGTCCTAACGACCCGTTTGGGTCTGACTCACCTCGTGGAGTATGACGTCAAGTTAGACAGTACTACCCCTGTTAAATCACACCCGTATGTCTTAGCCCCACCCAAAATGCTTCTTCTACGTGAACTTGTTGACAAGTTGCTCGAACAAGGCATCATTGAGCCAAGCAACTCGTCATACGCCAGTCCTGCGTTTGTTGTCACGCGAGATGATCGAAAACCACGCATGGTCATCGATTATCGTAAGTTGAATCAACACGTCGATATCGAAGCCGTCCCCCTCCCTAATTTACATTCCTGTTTCGATTGGTTTGGTAAGGCCAAATATTTTACGGTACTTGACCTAAATTCTGCTTACCACCAAATTCCCCTTTCCGAAAAGTCTAAACACGTTACCAGTTTTTGTACCCCCTGGATGTTATACCAGTTTACGCGCATACCTTTTGGTCTAGCTACTGGTGGTCAAGTGCTGTCCCGTCTCTTGGACAAAATCTTCCACGACGTTAAATTTAAGTATGTTTTTAATTTTCTGGATGATGTGTTGATTTTCTCTGATGATTTTGATACGCATATCGATCATGTGCGCGATATTCTCCTCCGTCTTTCCAATGCCGGTTTGACGGTCAATCCTGAAAAGGTTAAATTTGCTGTGAATGAGGTTGGCTTTCTCGGTCATCTCATTTCCGCTGGTGGTATTAAAGTGAATCCTGAACGTACTGTAGCTATTCTAAATTTTCCTCAACCTAAAAAAGCCAAGGGAGTGTCAAGGTTTATTGGAATGGTGAATTTCTTTAGGAAATTCATTCCGAAGTTTTCGGAAATCGCCGCACCTCTCAACGCCCTTCGTGGGAAAAGGAGTACCTTTCGTTGGAGCAACGAAGCTCAATTGGCTTTCGACACATTGAAGAGTGCAATCAGCAATCCGCCTGTATTACGAATACCTGATTTCGAGAAAAGCTTCATATTGCAGACGGATGCAAGTTCATGTGCATTAGGTGCTGTTCTACTCCAGGAGATAGACGGTTCGCGTCAACCAGTAGCCTACGCATCTAGGAGTCTGAGTGTTCAAGAAAAAAAGGCATCCGCATACGAACTGGAATGTTTGGCTGTTGTGTACGGTATGGAGAAGTTCCGGCCATATCTGGAGCACCGCGAATTCGCCCTCGAAACCGACAATCAAGCTTTGTCATGGCTACTAGCGAGACCTAGATCTCTAGGTAAATTAGGGCGATGGATAGCCAAAATAATGTCGATGAAGTTTACTGTTACGCATATAAAAGGAACACAAAACGTAATAGCGGATACCTTGTCAAGAATGTTTGAGGAGAATGAAAATGCTGATGACCAGGAAGATGTCGACTGTTTTCCAATCCTTAATAGTTTTCCTTTGGCTTTTGCCGATATCGCTTCCCACCAAATCCAGGATCCCGAATTGTCTTCCATTATTACTTCCTTGAAGGACGGCTTTCCCTCGCCGAAATATTTTCTTTCTAAGGGTGTTTTGTGCATCAATCCTTTAGGTCGTTTTCCTTCTCGTGTTGTTATTCCCCCTGCTTTAGTGGACATGGTTTTCGCGTATTTCCACAACTCCTTATTAGGAGGTCATTTAGGATTTGTTAAAACCCGTTATAAAATTTCCCAATTTTTCTACTGGCCTTCCATGTCCAGGGATATAGAACTTCGCATTAAATCTTGTACTATTTGCGCTACTAGCAAACCTTCTAGGAACACCAAGATAGGTCTTCTGGCTTCCACTGTCCCATGTCGTCCTTTTCATGTTTTTCACATAGACTACGTAGGCCCTTTACCCCGTACTCGCTACGGCTACCGTTACATCTTCGTCATTGTCGATTCCTTTTCCAAGTTTACCTGGCTGTGCCCCACACGCGATGCTACTTCTGCCAATGCCATCAAAGCTCTCAAGGACTATGTTTTTCAGAGTTTTGGTTTCCCTGACATTATCATTTCCGATAATGCCTCTTGCTTTACTTCTAACCTCTTCAGGAATTTCCTTTTTTCGCTGGGTATTCGGTCCGCTACTTTATCCCCTTACCATCCCCAACCTTCCAATGCCGAAAGGTTTAATAGAAACCTCAAGGCGGCTTTAATCGCCTTTCATTCCGATTCGCAATCCAATTGGGATCAGTCCCTTACCTGGTTACAACTGGCATTCAACACTTCTTTTCATGATTCCATTAAAAACTCGCCATTTAATATTATATTTAAAATTTTTCCCTCATGTCCCTTGTCCAATCTCTGGAAGATAAACGATCTGTTACCACAAGATACTGTTTCAGCTACTGAAGTGTGGAAAAGCGCAAAAGATAACTTGATCAAAGCCAGAAAGCGTTACGCTGAATACTACAATAAAGGAAGGAAAGATAATGAATACAAGATCGGCGATTTGGTCTGGTGTAAGAAGCACAACTTAAGTTCAGCTATCAATCGTCAAACAGCTAAACTCATGACCCGATGGTTTGGTCCATTTAATATTGTGAAATTTCTCACGCCTGTTACCGTCGAATTGGCTCGCCCTGGCGATTCTACGTGCGCGAGAAAAGCCCACGTTTCCCAACTGAAGCCCGCTTATGGGCCGGTTCGTAATTTCGATATTCCCTCTACCTGTGATGACGACGTCTCCGAAGAAGAGGTTTTGGATAGTTCGTCTGTTTAATTTGTCCTGTTTCGTCCTAAATATAGGATTTACCTGTTTGGTGCTTGGGATTTGGTTGTTGTGCCTTTCCCATGTTCCTGATTTTCTGTGTTCCTTTTAGGAAAATTTTTTTTCCCTGTCTTTTTTCATCTTTGTGATGAGATGTCTCTGTTTGGTCTTTCTTTGGGTCCTTGGTACCCAGTCTTTGGTGCTTTTGAGGTTTTCCTCCTGTGCCTTTTTGGGGTCTTGTTCGGGGAGACGTCCTCGGTCCCCAGATTTTGGATCTCTGATCCTTTGGCCTGTTTGGCTTTTCTTTGGGTTTTGTTACCCTGTCGGACATAGCGAGTCCTTGTTTTACTTAGGTTAGTTATGTTTAGGTTTTGTTTTGGGTATGGCTCTAATATTTGGTTTTCTTTGGTTGAGGTGTGGTGTTGGAGGTGCTGTGTCTTCAGCGTCTTTCCTTAACCGGGCGGACCTGCAGATGCAGTTACCATGGACTGGCGAGGCTCCCCGATCTTCTGATCTCTTCCCTTAGTTGGGCGGGTATTAGAGGATCTGGGAAACCTTTCCAGCCCCCTTTGTTGTTGGTCACGCGAGGGTGATGACCTTAACTACACCCGAGGGGTTTTTGTGTCGCGCCTGGAGGACGACGTTAAATACCTCCTAGTTGGGGGGAAATGTGTCGGTCACGCGAGGGAGATGACCCTAACTACTCCCGTGGGGTTTTTTGTGGGGGGGTACTTGTCAGTCGCGCTTGGGGTCGACTTTAAACTCCCTGTTCTTTCTCTCCTCTCGGCTGGGGCAAACCAAACCATTTCTTGGTTTTGTTTGTCCTTGGCGGGGGGAGTCTGTAACGTCTTTTGTCAAGAGTTACATTGTTTTGCTTATTTTTATATTTTGGCGCTTTTGTTCTACTGGCTCTTTCTATCGGATGGGAAATGCACTCCTCGTAAAAGTGTGTACGTGACTTTCAGCATGTACTACTAAGTGGGTGACGTCATGACTACCCCCGATTGGCTTGCGGTAAGCGAGTTTCGGTTTGTCGTTTTCGTAGCGTGATGCAGTTGAGATGTATCTATTTTGCAATCATGTAATCTTACATTGAAATATTATTTATTTTATTTAAAAATGTTTTGAGTTTTCTTCTTCCCTTTTTTAAGGTAAGCTCTTTTATATTTCGTTTTATTTTGGCGAAAGTTAGCGTTGCAAACTTTGACACAATCTTGTAAAATTTTAACCACTAAATTTGTTAACTTTGTAAAATCATTTCATTTATATTTTATTACTATTTTAAATTTGTTCTCCTTTCATTTGTTTTTTTTAATTGCTTTTACGTGTTTTATTTAAAATAATTAAAAGGTGGACAGTGTTTTCTGTTCAATTAACTTTGTAATTACAATGCTTAACCTCAAAATATAAGTTTTTTGTTCTAGAACTTTTTACTTTATGCTTTGCTAATTTATGCTGCTCGATTTTGTTATCTTATGTAAATTTTGACTTGTTTATTGTAATTTTAATTTGTATTTATCACCCATTGTTCTGTATTAGATGCAAAACTCGTTTTACTATACCTAAAGCTTTAGTTTCGCCAAAATAACTAAATTTTTAGATTTCTTTAATATTTTTTTTGTTTTTTTTACTGTATTATGACTGTAGCTCGCTATAGTCTTCTTTCAATATTTTTGTGGCTAATTACTGCCGTTTGTCTTTTTAAGGGCTCAAGTATTATGGCTCCAGTATTATGTAAAACAAACTCAAGTATTATGTAAAACAAAATTCAAGTATTAAAATCAAGTCAAATTATGGTTAAATTATGGTCAACCTATCGCCAAACATTCTGTTATGGAATTTTTTGAATTTACAAAGCTTATTCAAAAGAATCGTACTCAATCCTGAAAATGTATGCAGTGGTCTCAACACCTAATCAAGCTAAGAAATTACTAATCAATATGGCTATATTCTGATAAGTAAAATGTTGTTTAATTCTAACCAGGACAAGCAAGGTAGGATTCTATTTAATTAATTTAACACCTGGAATTTATGGGACATCTAAAAAAATTTTTAATGAACTTTCCTGCTACTTAGTGTTTGGTTTCTACAAGAAATTTTCCTGCACTAGTTCAATCTAGTTTACATGGTTGAATCTAGTACTTTATTGTGATTTTTTTGGACTTTAATTTTATTAACTTTTAAACAACCTTGCCGTCTCAATACTTAATAAATTTTATCCGAAATTGCTTAAAATGTCTTAAAGAAAAAAATGTATAAAAGTATTATTTCTTAGTTTAAATATTTTTGTAGATTCAATAGAGCAAATCATTGAAAAATCTTTTATAATAACACCAAATTATTTTATTTAGTACCATTTGAGGATGCATCCAAATCAAAATCCATATATATATATATATATATATACCAAAAATTTGGTTACTTAATTATTAATTTACTGGCCAGTTATTACTTAACTACTTAAAATAAATTTGTACTTACAACCAAAATTTAACTAAAATTAACATATCATAATTTATATTTTTATTTTCATTTATATTTTTTGAAAATGTACAATTAAATCTTTATGCAATTATTATTAATAGTTGCCCAAGCAGAGTCATTAACTTTTGGGGTTAATTTTTATAATTTTTTTGGAAATTTAGCTAATACTTATTCTTATACAATTTATTATGGTTACGAAACTGGTGATTTATTCCCATTTATACTTAAATTTATTCATTTAATAATTAATTAAATTTATGATATTTTTGAACTTTAATTTATGTTTTATTTCTTCCTTGGTGTCACAACCTACTTTTATCGTTACCTCATGACCATTTGCTTTTGGAGGCAACTATTTTACTTGTTGCAAGCAAGGGGTAACAAGTATCATTAAACTGATATCGTTTTTCTACAAAAATGGAAAGGATAGTTTGATAGTTTTTTTCTACATTATTAATAATTGAAACCACGAGAATAAACCAATTTACAACAATTATCAACGGAGATAGATAATGATGATTTGTGACGTCACTTATTATAATAAATTATAAAAAGGGAGAACAAGGGCAAAATAGATGATTTTTGATTTCGTAAGAACAATTATAACAGAGGATTTATTAAATGAATCTCACTCAGGGAGAGAGAATGGTGAAGTGTCAATTTGGTACGTTCAAAACTCATTTAGCAAGTTTTAATGAATCATTAGCGAGCGAAGAGTGAACAAGTACGGTAAGAGAGGAATTTAGGACAAGAAGAGTGTTTACGCTTTACTCTTGAAGATTTCAAGTAGATCTTGTCGTTGGAATGGTGGCAGTATTGGGATAACTTCACTCCCACAAGTTTGGTTTGTGTGTGTGTTGTAGCGCATTCTGTCGGTGTGATTTGGTGGTTGTAGTTTGACTATAATGATTCTATTCCCATTAATGAATCTCTCTCTATCACTCTTTGTGTTTTTGTGGTCTCTTCATTACGTTTAATTGATGAAAACTAAAACTGTTAAATTGAATTAATAAATATTTCATATGAATTTAAATGATTTATTTAATGATGCATGTGAATTGAAGTGTTTGGTAATACAACGACGTAACAAGACGAAATAGTTGATGCGACAAATTGCGCTAACTTATTTAAAAACCTTTAAAATAAACCATTTTTTCTTGTAGTAATGTTTTAATAGATCTTAGTGTTCATAATTTTTAAGAATTGTGTATTAAAAAATTCCTTTAATGAGGATAACGCGTCTCATTGCTGGTGATCATTATTAAAAAAAAACTTTGACCTATGGCAAAAACTATTAGTGATTTCTGTATCTACCTCTTTAAGAGGAATCAAATAACACTATTTTTGTTTCCAAATTGCAATTTTGATTTCTTGATTTCCGGTTTTGGGCAACTTCCAATAAAAACCAGAAATTCAAACCCATAACTTCTGTATCTTTTCTTTAAAGAGAGACTATTCTTAGTATCTCACCAATGTTAAATTTCCTGTTTATAGGTAAATTTTTCATTGGATTGGTAAAAGATGGGTGAACGTTTCAAACTTTACACACTTTACAGTTGTCGGGTTTCTCTAGCTACTGACAGTTTTACAATTTAATCTGTTTGACCATAACATCTAAAAAAAAAAATGACGAATGCATAAGATTCTTACAAATTTTTTTTTATGGTTTTTGCATATTACTAATTTTTGGAGCACCTGAGGAAGTCATAAAAAATGTCGGTATGTGTGCTTGTAGAAGTTAAGTAACTCGTAAAATTTTCAGCCTGGTAGGATTAGTGGTTTTTGAAAAATATGTAGGCCTACCTATGTGTTAAAAATTTTAATTTACGGGAAAAGACAAAAAAACAAAAGGGTACAAATCAAACAAAATTTATACAAACAGTACATTTTCATCAACAAAAGTTGGTCTTCAACAAAAAAGTTGGTTAGAAAACTGAACCAACGGCTGAAATTATTGAAATCAGTAGTGCAGATAATTTAAAAAACTAAAATTCCCTTTGAACTAAAATAAACAGTAAAAAATTATGAAAAATATTTGTTCTTGATGACATGATAATTTTTCTGGGTAAACCTGATAAAAACTTCATTTTTGCATGAAAATAACTTTTTTTTACTAATATAATGTTTTCTGGTAGATATAGGAGTAAACTGTTGTTGTTGTTTAGGTAAACAGCCAAAAGGCTGGTTTGAACCTCCAGAGGTTTTACTAAGTAAAAACGAAGAGTGAGGTGGTTTACATTTCCTTCCTCACTGAGTTGAAAGAGTTTGCTTATCAGCATGCCAGGCCCTCCGAAAAGCACTCACTTTCCACCCTGCAAATGACACCTTCACTTCATTCACCACAGGGTCCGGCTGCATAGTGAAATTCATTACTCTCAGAGGAGATAACTCTGACTAGTGTCTTTTACACCTCTACCTCTTCTGTTCTTAAATAGTTCAGTCATATAAGTGGCTGACTATGTGATAAGAAACAGAACTATTTTTTTTAGCCCTTGACCAAACAGATAGAGTGCAATAAAAATAACACTCCACCTGCCCGTTTTGGGCATAGGAGTAAACTATAAAAAACATATAAAATAAAATAATTGAAATTTTCAGTCAAAACCATTATACGACCCCCTTAAGAGGAACCGAATGACATTATTTTTATTTCCAAATTCTAACTTTGATTTCTTGATTACCAGTTTCAGGTCACTTCCGGTCGAAACCGGAACTTCAAACCCAATCCAGGCCTACTTACATTTTCTGAAGATTACGAATGCGATAAGGGTTTGTTCCTATCTCTTGTAGTTTCCGACTTTGATTTCTTTACTTCCAATTTTGGGCTATCATTGATCAAAACCGGAACTTGAAACCTAATTTAGGCCCACCAACATTTTATGTAGATTACGAATCCGAAAACCGTTTAATATTAACTCTTGTAGTTTCTGACATCAGCATGTAATCTACAGACGTACAAAAAGAAAAGATAGATGACATTTTAAAAATTGCTACCAATATAAATTATTTTGTTGTTAGTCGTCTAAAATTATTTAAGGAAATTAATTGTTTGTTATAAGAAATAAAGTATATTGTAACAAATTTAATGGATGGTCAGTGAATGAAATGTATTTGAAAGGAGTTCTTGGAAGCGCGGTTGAAACTAGTTTGAAGTACAGGAAACGGGTTTCATTTCTACCATTTTTTTGATTATTCTGTAAAGCGATAAATTGTTAGAAGTGTCTCAATTGTTTCAGAAACTATCAGACCGTAGTTCAAAAACCAGTCCTTTTTCTGTTCTTTTTTGTAGATATTTAGTTGGTAATTTTACTTTTTCTAAGGTCTAGTTGATCACCATTAAAATTCAAAAATCATGTTAAGAAAAAGAAAAAAATAATTTGTTGTGACAACGAGAAATATTACTACCAATTGAAACACACAACCTTTTATTTATTATAAAACATCGTTACAACGTTTGATTTGCAATACTCATTATAATACTCATTTAATTTTATACATAAGGTTTTAGACGGTAAGGAAAAGAAATAAAGCAACACGAAATGTTTTAAAAAAAGTTCTTGTCGTGATCTCCAACTTTCCTGATTTCCGCTAAAATAAAAAAATAAAACAAAATAAATGTAAACGAACAAACAAACAAATGAAGAAAATAAAACAGAATGAATAAAACTTAAAAGTTTAGAAAAGTTTAATAAAACTGTTTCTCACATCAGAGACAATTGCTTGAAAAGACAAATTGCATTTGCAAGTATAAAAAGATGTAGGTTAGAAAATATTTTCTTTCATATATGAACATATTGTATGTATCTAGCTTTGTTTGACAAATATTTATAACAACACTTTTTAATATACACTGAAACAATAATGTAAATCTAACAATATACAAATTCGATAATTATTCATTTAATATATAAAAATCTGGTGTGAAACAGTCACAGAACTTTCTCTTGCCAATGCAAATAAATAATAATATAATCTAACATAAGTAATAAAACATTAGAATTAAACAAAAAAACTAACTTCAATAAACATAACCTAATTTTAATCATGAGTGAAAGTCGCAAAATAAAAATTAACCTCAGTTTGGCTTATACGGAAAAATCACTCTTTCACACTAAATTAGGCTCCGTAGAGAAAAATGCCACAAATAAAAATTGTAGATATTTTAATTTCCCATTATATTTGATTATACACTTATGTTGTAAAATGCATACTAAGGCTGAAATCGTAAAAAATAGATTTTTTACAAGTTTTCGTGAGAGAAAACAGAAAATCGCTTATTACCGCTAAACTAAACGTTATACAAAAAAATGTTTGAATTAAAGTTGTAGAATATTAAATTCTCTACAACTTTTATTATATACAGTTTTGCGTTAAATGAATATTAAACCCGCAATCTTAAAAAAACAATTTTTTAACGTAAAAACAGCCTTTCCAAGAATTTCAGCAGACATGGCACCTACCCCTTCTTGTAAAGCATAAAAAATTAATTAAATGAAGCCATTTAAAAAAAAAAGTCGTAGGAGCCGCTTTTGAGAAAATCGGAAAAAAGTGAAAAATTACACTAATAAACTACTACTTCCGGTTGACCGATTTTGATGTAAATGTTCGTGTCGGGTTCTCTAGTGGTATCTAACTTAAGTTTCGAGTTTCAACTACGTACGATGTTCCGTTCTTGAGATATTCTGTTCACACACATAGATACACACGCACACACACACAAACCAATCGCTAAAAACATGTTTTTTGAGTTCAGGGGGTGTGAAAACGTGTAGATCCGGTGAAAACTCGATTTCGAAAAATCGATATAAAACAATACTTTCCTTCATATATAGGCAAGAGAAAGTAAAAATTGTATGGGATACTCACACGACTTTCTCTTTTCAATGTAGATATTGAGCAATATAACCTCTGTTTAATCACGAGTAAACAATGTAAAATGAAAACATAACCTAATTATAATTAAGAGTGGAATGACGTAAAATGATATAATTAACTTCTGTAGAAATTGCAAATACGGAAAATCACTAATAGGCGCTAAACTAGGGTCTGTAGATAAAAATGTTTTAAACAAAAGTTGTAGATTTTTTAATTAACGATAACTTTAGTTACCGATATTTACATATTATGTAAAATGCATACTAAGGCCGCAATTTAAAATCCCATTTTTTACCTATATTGTTGAGCAAAATATAGAAAATCACAAATTTACGCTACAGTTCAGCCGTCCCTAGTTTGCTCCTACTGTCACCAAACCAAAGCCAGCTACTACAGGGTGCACGCTAGGGTCTACGACTTTATGGATGTTGTATTCCTATTAAGTTAACCATGTTTTAAATTATAAGTACTTGAAGTACTTAAAACATCAGTCATGATAAATGATGTAGGCCTAACAATTTCATTTATAAAAATACTTTTAACAGTAGCCTATTCGTATTTAAATACTTTTGAAAGTATTTTGTTGTTACTTTTTAATCAGCGTGTACACATTTTTATATAATGCGCATGCTCACTGACATCATTATTTGTTTACAGTAGGAGCAAACTAAAAGAGGTTGGGCTGATCATATCTGCATACGTTTTCAACCTAAACTGCATATTAAGGTCACAATCTTAAAAGAAAACAATTTTTTGCCACGATTGCACAGCCCCTAGGAATTTTAGCAGACATGGCGGTTACTGTTTAATGTACTAAAACATGTTGTAAATAAGGCTGTTTATTATAAAATCATAAGAGGTGATTTTGAGACAGTCGCGAAAATGTCTAATATTTTCACATGAATAAACTGTTAGTTCTGGTTGATCGATACTGATGAAAATATTCGTGTCGGGTCCCCTTGAGATAAATAACTTAAGTTCAACTTCGTACGTGAATTCGTTTTTTTAACAAACACGTACACACGTGCGCGCTCACACAACGATCACTAAAAACCTCTTTTATGAATTCAGGGGCCTGAAGAAGTGTATTTCTGGTGAAAACTTGATTTTGAAAAATCGACATGAAAACAATACTTTCCATCCTTGTACATTAATATAAGCAAGAGAAAACAAAAATAAATTCACAAATATTTGCTGAATCAATCTTAACCATCCATATGATTTCAAACATTTATTTGAAATATAGATGTGAAAAAATTTTGTTACCATAAGCTAATACAAAGTGCAATACTCAACAACGTTGATTACCAAAACACATTGAAACCGAGACCTGATCGGATCATACGAAAAAATAATGCTTATTAACAAAAATTACCGAAGAATAGCTAAATTTAATATTACATTTGTGTGATGTTATCGACACACACACACACACACACATACCAATCCCGAAAACCATGTTTTTGGGTTATGGGGGCCTGAAAAGTGTATTTCCGGTGAAAACATGATTTCGAAAAATCGACATGAAAACAATACTTTTCTTCCTTATATATTCATTCATATAGGGGAAGAGAAAATAAAAATTCAATAGTAGATAATAAAGAATAGGTTTCATGCCATTCATTACCGTTGCTTGTTCCACCATTTCAACGCAAACTCTCTCACATTGAAAAGTGTAAAATGTGTGGAATCCAAGTACAATCCAAATGCTTTTGCCTTTTGTTAACCGATTGAGAAGGTTCCCTTTCTCATTCCAACGTATAAATTCACCCTCTCTTCATTTCATCATTCTTTCTCCCTCCACGGTTTCTTTACTCTTCGAGGAGGTTTCTACAAATTGAAGGTCGACAAAATGGGATTCCCATGGGAAGTCATTCTGATGGATTGTAGGTTGCTATGGGACTTCACTTATCACTTTGTCGGAAAAGACATATCAGCGTAGCCCAACCCAGTTTCTTTCATTCTACTGAGTACCGTGTCGTCCTTATTTCTATTGTATTCTTCACCGCAAGTATATCTAACAAACTAAAAGGAAAATCCAGCGCTACTTATCTAATTCCTGAATGACTTGTACTTATTTCTTTAATAATAATAATAATAATAATAATAGTAATTACTTTGATTCCACATAATACGAGTTGTGGCTATTAAATAACGAGACTGACGTTGTAAACATTTTTATTTTAATTTTATACATAATCACTTACTGTCACCTTCAATATACACTCCTTCTCTATTCCTACAATGCTCCATGCGAATTTTCCATTGTTGGAAACAGTGCTGGAAGTCATCTTTTGTCAGCTCCTTCAGGACACGTGCCGCTTTCTCTTTTACAGCTTTCACAGACTCAAATCTTGTCCCTTTTAATGCAGATTTCACCGTAGGGAACAGGTAGAAATCACATGGTGCAAGATCTGGTGAATAAGGTGAATGTTCTAACACTGAGATGCCTGTACTTGGCTGGGAATCTCTTGACAGATAATGCGGAATGAGCTGGCGCTTTGTATGGTTTTGCTGTGTAAAACCATCGGTATTAACAAAAATTCAGCGTTTTCAATCAAAGCTTTTGCGGAGGATAGTTAACGCCCGCTATTATGTAACCAATAAAACGCTACACTCAGACCTAAATGTACTTTACATAAATGACGTTTTCTTAGAACTCTATACAAAATTTAGGAAGATACTCGTGAACCACCATAACCCATTTATCTTAAATTTGGCTGCACAGACTCTCCCAAACAATCCAATATGACGACTAAACGTCGATGGAGCCGGGATCTCATCAATTAACGTAGTACTGTAATTGACTGTATATTACAGTGTTCTAAATGCCACACGTAGTGCTACACTTATGTATTCACGTCGGAGTTCTGTCACTGGACAGTGTTTCTGGACACTGGACACGTTAATTTATCTTGTTAATTTTTCCAAATTTTGTGTTATCACGTTTACTGATTGTTCCCAACAGATTGTGAATTTCCTAAATAAAGAGAGAAAAAAAACTTTTTAAAACATTTCAAAAATGAAAATCAATTTGTAGAACTTAAAAATAGGGAAAATCGCATGTAAAGGTATTTAATTTTTTTCCACTCAATCTGTTAAATGCAGGCTACAAAAAGTAATTTTGTTTCTTATCACATGTTCAGATAATTAAATAACTGAATCATATGAGAACAGAAGAGGTAGAGGTTTAAAAGACACTAGTCAGAGTTATCTCCTCTGAAAGTAATCAATTTCACTACACAGGCAGATCCTGTGGTGAATGGAATGAAAGTGTTATTTCCAGGGTGGAAATTATGTGGTTTTAGAGTGCATGGCTTGCTGAAAAGCATACTTTTCTACTCACTGACGAAGGCAATAGTAAACTACCTCACTCCTCGTCATATATAAACTTAGTCTGTTTATAATGTATTATACCTAGATCCCGAACGAATCTAGGCTTAGGTATTACAATATTACTCAGAAAGCTCTGAGTATTCTAATTGTGAAATTTCATAATTGTAGTTTCTAAGATTATGCCGTACAAATAAACAAACGGTCACCGTCGTCCCCTTTGATTAAATACTGTGCTGCCGGCTACAAAGCTTCCGAATTAGTGACAGAGGGAACCGCCAATTGTTCCGAAATGGGCGGTAGGCCTTTGGCAGCGTACCGACAGAGGCCTTTGTCGTCAAGGTTAGACCAACATCACAGAGCTTTCGGTGACTAAAACAAGAGCGCTGCACTGAGCCAAGAGATTCAATTCCGATCCAGACATCAGACGAGACGTCCAATATCGGCACACGGCTACCGGACTCCAACGAAGGCTCATCGACGACCCCGCAAGACAGATGATGCTTTCGCTCGCCGACCCAACAACGTAAGCTGTCGATCGGACCGTCATTACCCCCTGCCGCGAGCGATTCCCACAGCGGTCCCTCGAGCGAGCCTTACGCCCACCGTATCCGACGAAGCAGCCATCGACGCACTACTGCGACGGAAAAAGATGACTTTTCCGCTGGATGACGACAAGCCGTGTCGTTCAGCCTCCGACCGCCACGAAACGACGCTTCTCCAAGACGACCGCCGCTTAAACGGTCCTTTTCAGGGCCACCAAAAACTAAACGTTTTAACTCGCCACTTAATGCCGTCATCCGGTGGTAAAACCAACGTTAATTTTTTATATTGTTATAACAGATTTTATGGTCATTTAGTTTCTTTATAAAGGTTTTTCTTAACGTATGTTATCACTTCAAAAATGTTAACCCAATGGTGGCAGATTTGGAAAGAATACAAAAAATAAAATAAAAACCTGAACTTCACTTTAATATTTCGAGGGAGCTATTAATTAACCCTATAATAATTACTAATTAACCTAAAACTAAACCTTAACTAAAACCAACTACCTAACATTAACTAACTAACCTTAACCTAAAACTAATTAACCTAAAAAATAACTAATTAAAAAATAATTATAAATGAGAAGAAAAGTGAGCAAGGGTGCTCGTCGACGTCTAAACAAGAATATCCGATATTATGTTAAGTGCTACTATCTGATGTTGACAATCGTAAGATATGCACTTCATTACAGCTAACATTATTAAACGTATTCTACTTGTAATCATGTGTCAATTCAAATGTATTGTTACAGAATCAATTGTCTACATAATTATTTGTTTACCGTATCTCAATTAAATATAAATTAAAGTTATTCTTGTAAATAGTTCAACCATATTTCTGCCTATCAATATAAAATCGAGTAATTTGTCATATCACAGGAAGTTTTAATATTAAAACAAATATTTACTAATTCTTGATTCAATTGAATGCATTTTGATGTTCTGTAACATTTTCACACAGATGTTTTACAACGTAGAGTATGAGTTGTAATGATTGTTATTGTTATGGTTTATTATTATTATTTTATAGTACAAGGTCATATGTTATTCCAATTGTTGCAAAACATCAGGTTTTACAGACGATCCATATTTTATATTCATCTACATATTTAAAAAGCAAAATGTGAACCAATGTATTTTAAATGGAGATTCTGTTTGTTCTTCTGTAAACATTTCCCTTAAATATAATACTAAACATACAACATAAACACATAATTATCTTTTTATATTCTCTTCCTCAATATGAATATTGTGACAATATCTAAAAAGAATGTTTTGTTTCAGAAATCTCTAGGACGTGGTTCTTAAACAGGGAAGGTGGCGTAGAAGAATTTAAAGGAAGGTGTGAGTGTATTAAAAAAAATAAATAAAAATCTGGTGTGAAACACTCACACAACTTTTTCTTGTCAATGCAATATAATATAACATTAGCAATAAATATTTGAAATAAACAAAAAAACTAACCTCAATAAACATAACCTACTTTTAGTCATGAGTTAATAACGCAAAATGAAAATCAACCTCAGTTTGGCTTAAAAATACAGAAAATTATTCTTTCACGCTAAACTAGGCTCTGAAGAGAAAAATGCTATAAATAAAAGTCGTAGATCTCTTAATTTTCTATAAATTTGATAGTATACTTTTTTCGTAAAATGCATACTAAGGCTGAAATCGTAAAAAATTGATTTCTTACACGTTTTCGTAAGAAAAAAAACAGAAAATCGCTAATTACCGCTAAATTAAGCATTATACAAAACAATGTTTGAAATAAAAGTTGTAGGGTTAAATTCTCTACAATTTGTATAATATACATTTTTCCACTAAAACGCATATTAAAGTCGAAATTTTAAAAATACAATATTTTTACTTGAAAACAGCCTCTCCAAGAATTTCAGCAAATATGGCGCCTAGCCTATCTTGTAAAGTGTAAACAATTTAGTAAATGAGGTGATTTTAAAAAAAACTTAAGAGCCGTTCTTGAGAAATTCGCAAAAACGTGAAAAATGACACGAATAAACTACACTACTTCCGGTTGACCGATTCTGATGAAAATGTTCGTGTCGAATTCTCTAGAGGTATCTAACTTAAGTTTCGAGTTTCAACTTTCTAAAATGATCCGTTCTTGAGATACGCTGTTCACACACACACACACACACACACACACATACACACACACACACACACACACACACACACACACACACACACACACACACACACACACACACACACACACACACACACACACACACGCACACACACATACACACACACACTCACACACACACACATACATACACACACACACACATACATACACACACACGCACGCACGCACGCACGCACACACACACACGCACACACACACACACACTAGACCAATCGCTAAAAACATGTTTTTTTGTGTTCAGGGGGTCTGAAAACGTGTATCTTTTGTGATTTGCTTTATGAGCTCTAACCTTTGCCTCCTCCTACAATTCATTCCCTGAATAGGACCCTCCATTATTGATAGCCCAATACCTGGATGTCTTAGGATATGCCCCACTATCCTACCCCTTTTTCTGGTAAGATGCTTCCATATCTGTACTTCCTTTTTCATCCACTCGCCTAAGAACGTCCAAATTACTTATCTTGTCCACCCACCTAATCTTTAACATTATCCTTTAACACCACATTTAAAAAGCTTCTATCCTGTTTCTTTCTACAGCCCCTATCTTCCATGTTTCAGTCTCGTATATTGCTACACTCCAAACATAGTGTTTTAAAAAATGTTTCCTTATCTGTAAATCGATGTTTGTAATCAGTAACACGTTTTTCGTTTCAAAGGCTTTTATAGCTTGAGCAATTCTACTTTTGATATCACTTGTGCTTCTACCATCCTGTGTTATTTTACTCCCTAGATAGCAGACTGTCTAACTTCCTGTATGTTTTCGTTGCCTACTTTTAAATTTCCCATCTTTTCTAATCTCTTGCGCTGTCACTGACCAACACTCACTCTCTCACTTTCATTCATCTCTTTCATCACCAGCTCAGGAAATTAGTGTGCCTATTTACTTAGATCGGGACTGGATTGATTTACTGTGGGAGAGGGCGATCTCGCTGGTCTCCTGATGTCTCCTCCCCCCCAGCAATCGCCCGTTCACCCTCTCCGTAAACTGAGCGACCAACTTCCAGCTCTCCTTATCCCACAACGTTGCTCCCCGTACTCTCACTGGGGTCCACTGTGCAACGTCCTATCTTCTCAAATGTCTCCATTCTTTCGAGGCTAAAATAGGGACTTCTTTCAAAAATATGCTCAATGGACTCCTCCTCTTCACTGCCTAGGGAGTATAAAAACACAGGATGGTAGAAGCACAAGTTATATCAAAAGTAGCATTGCTCGAACTAGATGAGTCTTTGAAATGAAAAACAGGTAGCTTCTGTAAAATTTTCAGATTAAGACAAATTACTTGAAACACTATGTTTTGAGTGTCTATTAAACAAGAGTGTAACGTGGGTGATAGGGATAGGACAGGGATAGGGCTGTAGAAAGGAAGAGGATAGAAGCTTTTGAAATGTGGTGTTAAAGGAAAATGTTAAAGATAAGATGGGTGGACAAAATAAGTAATTCAGTGGTTCTTAGACGAGCAGATGAAAGAAGCATATGGCAACACCTTCCCAGAAGAAGAAATAGGCTAGTGGGGTGTATGTTAAAGCATTTATTGTTCTGTCAATAATGGAGGGTAGTATTGAGGGAGTGAATTGAAGGGTGAGCCAAAGGTTAAAATATTTAAAAAAAATTAAAAAAGATGTAGGGTGTTACAGTTACGTAGATATAAAATGACTTGCGTAAGATCAAACAGCTTGGAGAACTGCACCGAACCAGTCGAGAGACCAATGACAAAAAAGAAAAATTAAAAAGTTGTGTGTTTCACGATTAGTCAAACAACTGATGTGGTTTGCCGAAAGTAATTAAGAATGCGTATAATATTTTCTTACCTAAATAAATGAATTATTTAAATAAGCTAATTGAATTTTAACGTTGAAGGTAGAAAACAAATCTATTAACACAAGATTGAAATTAAATTTTATTACTGTTTGTATAAAAGCAATAAATGTAATAATAAGTCAATTCAAGTCAGTCAAAAACGTACCTGCTACTAACAAAAAGTTATTAAGATAACAGAAAACTTTAAATTCGGTTTGGGAATCTTCTTTCTTTTTAAGTTTTAAAGGCGAGAAAATGTTTAAGACATTTTTGAATGGGTTTTGTAATGACGGAAAAAGAAGAAGTAAGAATTTTAAAATAAGAAAAAGATTTCCACCTTGAATTTCTTTTGGTGAAAAATGGGAGAGAGAAAGATAGTGGGATGTTTAGGGGGAAAAGTTTGAAAAAGGGAAGAAAACCGTGAGAGGGAAAGGAAGGTATCTTAATTTCATTCAGAGCTTATAAAATTACAAGTTAATATTTATTCTTACCTCCATTAAAAATCCTATTCGAAGACAATTATACAAAACTTGTTCTTATTTTTCTTGTAAGTCTTCTTTTTGCAAAAATACTGAAAGATAGAATGAAACGATGTGGATTTTTTTCTTGATCGGGAAGGGGAACAGAAGAGTAAGACGAGCGGTGTCGGCGGGCGGTAGCAAAAGTTACTCTCGTACAGAAGGCGCGCATTTTATTAAAAAGAGGGGAAGAAGAAAACGTAGAAGATGAAGAAGAAGCTGAAAAGTTTATTGAAATTATTTTTCAGTCTATAGTCCTTTTCATCAGTGCTTTACTCCGTATTGTATACGTGTTGTAGTGTATAACTGTATAAAATACAGCAGAATTCACCAAGTTAGTTACTTAGTAATAAAGTAAAAAATATCTTAAAGTCAAAATATTCTTACTTCTTTTGTATTAAAAAACAAAACAAAAACAGATTCTTTTATTGGTCGTATTGTAAACGTTCATCTATCAAATTTACAAAATTGATAAATTTTTTTTCTCTTCATTAACAATATACTAACCAGTTTGGTTTAGTGGTAAAGTCGTCGCCGCGAGTCAGCTGTTTAATAGCTGATTTTCGAAGAGAGCTGATTTTCTATCTGCGGTTCAAATCCTAAAGATAGTTACTTTCATACGAATTAGAATGCTAGACAGTGGTTGACGCCTGGACGCAGGGAAGTGTTAATACGGAATCTGCAATATCTCGGTCGTATCATGCGAGATGATCGCAGGTATGAATTACTCCAACGCATTCTGGAAGGAAAAATCGACAGTAGAAAGGGACCAAAACACAAAAGAATTTCATAGACGGCCAATGTAAGATTATGGTTTAACAAAATTTAGAGGAATTGTTTCCGATAGCTGCCAATAGAAGAACCATCGCCATTATAATCGCCAATTTTTGGAACGAAGAGCAACTCTGAAAAGAGAAGAAGAGAGTAATTACCGGTATACTTTGATGGTTGGGGTACACTTAACCATACTCTTTCAGACATGGTCAACCTAAATCTGTACAAGACTACAACCTCACTTATATGTCATACATATTATTATCATCCACACATCTTTGGGTCATGTGATTTCTTATTTTTCTTAAATTGAATAGATTACAACATACATACATTATGGATTAAAAACAGCTTTCTCTTCTATAATATGAAAACTGGATGATAACCAGTCGACACAAGTTTTTAAAACACTAAACAATAGACCTAATGTATCGTATAAATGGCTTATAGAAGTCAGAAAGGACATTGAGAAAACCAGAATAACCCGATAAAACTTAATGAACCGAACCAAATTCAGACAAATAATTACGGATTTTAAGGGCTTTCGTGAAGCGTAAAAACAGAACACCGGGTGGACGAAAGGAAGAAGAAAATTCTACAGTGAGAAAATGCTGAGAATGTGAGCTGCAAAAAGATCTTCCAGAACCATTTAAAGTCACCTCACGTGTTGGTTTATGATGCTTCACCTTTGGTGGTTATTAGAAATACATAAAAGTATGAGGCCTAATACTCGTCTGAACCGTATAAAAAATAATAACTGGTTAATGAATAAATCAGGTTTATGTTACTTACCTTTTCTTTAATTCCAGACGGATTTGATGTAATAATTATTTATTACACTTAGTATGTTACTAAATTTCCCATTACAGACAGGTGAAGTGTCATATTTATTTCATTCAATCTGTTCGTTAATGGGCTAAAATAAATAGTCCTGTTTCTTATCACATGGTCAGCGAAATGACTGAATCATTTAAGAACAGCAGAGATAGAGGTGTAAAATACACTGATCCGAGTTATCTCCTCTGAAAGTAATGAATTTCATTATACAGCCAGACACTGTAGTGAATGAAGTGAAGGTGTCATTTGCAGAGTGGAAAATATGTGCTTGCCAGAGAGCCCGGCAGGCTAATAAGCATAATTTTCCATTCAGTGAGGAAAGCAATTGTAAACCACCTCGCTTCTCGTTTTACTTAGTAAAACCTCTACAGGTTCAAGCCAGCCTTTCGGCTGATGACGTAAACAACACAACATAATACTGCATTAATATAGTTTACGTTTATTACTTTAACAAAATCGTCTGGCTATTCTTATTGAACAAAACACAACTTTACTGTTTAACTTCTAGGACTTAGGTCAAATATAAAAAGTTATTCTTCTTATAAATAAACATTTAAACAATGAATATTTGAAGATGCAAATCGATATTAAATCAAATAATTATAAATGAAAAAATTAATAAATAATAAAAAAAATTAATGAACGAACTATTAATTAATAAAATGTAATTTTATTAAATTATAATTTAGATAATTAAAACTTAAATCATTTAACGATCACATATGTATCACTAAATACGAGGAAAAACTGAAAGCTAATGTACCGTTGTAAAAGTAAAAATTGTACAAACAATGAAAGTTATGGTAATTTCTAATTACCATAACTTCTATTATTAAGGTAAACCAAAACAATATGCTAAAGGAAAAAACCTATTGTTAGAATAAGTTACATTGGAATAGTAGTTGGACAATACGTTGTAAATATAGCCAACGATCAATCATCTGATATTCATTAGGCCGGTGCATTTCTCCCTATGTGTTTTTGAGCTTTTTTTCCACCTACCAACTTACAGCCAATCATTGGGATGGTTCTCTGAAGGGCCCGTTGGCCCTCCAGATTGGTTGGACGGTTGGTGGGAGAGGGAGACTTGTCAACCAGAGGTTTTCTGGTTCGGAGCTAAGAAAATTAAAAACAGTTACCTCGGGACTTAAGAGTGGAACAGAGTGGTTTGTTAAGAAGGAGCAGTGTTTAAAGAAGCGACTAGAAGAACGAGGTGAAGAAGAAGTGAAGGGAACATATTTAACTGAAGGTAAATTTTTCCGTATATTTATTATGGGTTTGTTAAGATTTTTTGTATTAAAGTCGCGGCAGAAAAAAGGTTGGCTATATTTTTAAATAGGTTAGAGATTATTTTGTTAGTAATATTATATTAGTGTTGTTTAGGTCATCAACCGAAAGGCTGGTTTGAACGTGTAGAGGTTTTACTAAGTAAAACAAGGAGTGAGGTGGTTTACCATGCCTTCCTCACCGAGTGTAAAAGTACGCTTATTAGCACGCCGGGCCCTCTGTAAAGCACATATTTTCCACTCTGCGAATGGCACCTTTACTTCATTCACCACAGGGTCTGGTTGTATAAAGAATTTCATTACTATCAGAGAAGATAACTCTGATTAGTGTCTTTTACATCTCTACTTCTGCTGTTCTTAAATGATTCAGTCATTTAATTGGTTGACTATGTGATAAGAAACAGAACTATTTATTTTAGCCCTGTAACGAACAGATTGAGTGTAAATAATTTGACACTCTACCTGTCTGTTATGGGCTGTTCATATTAGTATTCATTAGTTTATTATTCATTAAATATTTAGTTTAAAGCAATGAGAAATAGTCTTATTTATTTATTTTTCTCATGCTCTGCTGATAGAGCTGGCGCCCAATTGTTTTATTAATTATTTTTAAAGTTTATATTAAAGTATTTGCCTACCAGTATAGTTGAAGGTGTTGCAAACTGGTAAAGAAAGTTATGTTTTCTTATCAAACTTTCGAAATTTTGAAATTTTTAAACTTTAGTAATACACTTTTTTTATGTGAGGCTAGATAAGTAAAAAGTATTGACATAATAAATTAAAAGATGTTTTAAGCAAATCATTGGGATTATAATGAAGTATTGCTATAAATTTAAAAAAGTGGAGATATAACCTACTCGTATAATATACAAACTTGTTTGTTTAATAATTTATTTAGAATTGTTAAGTTTTTGAGTGACATTGTTACCGGGGAATTCTTTTACTTTTTGAATAAGGGCGATTTATGATACGGATGTTAGTAAAGTTGTGCTTTTTATGTGGATTATGGGTTAATGTTGATGGGTTGTGTAAAGTCGTGGCAAAGAGGAAGGTGTAGATGTAAGAATTGGTGGTGAGGAGAAGGAAAAGGTTGAAGGTAGGTGCAACCATAGAGAAGTAGAGAATATGCAGTATGACGTTTATTGGAACTGTCAGAGTTTGTGCCGTGAAAGCTTCCGACACGGCACTTAGTAGGGCAGATATTGGTTTTACTATCAGCTTTTCAATATCTCTACCATCAAGCAACATAACCTACCTCTCCACCCACTCCAATATCTCTCTTCCTCTTCATCATAACCACGAAACACCATCTCTTCAATGCTTCATCGATGCTACACACACTACCGCTACAAAATACCACGGTGGTAAATAAAATGTGGTGGTAGTATTTTTCCCTTGACTTGTACACAGAAATATAACACCTTTAGAAAATTTTTCTTTCCCCATCTTCTTAAGTGATGTACTGTACGTGTGTACATGTGTTATGTGTATTTTTTACTTGTGTTCGTAGTTTTACCTTCCATCGTTTTTTAACCTCCTTTCTTGAATCATCTATCCTTCTTTTTTTTGCTTGTTCTTTTACTTCTTTGCACTTAAGTGCTTTGTGGGTAAGAATGAAAATCTTTTAAATCTTTGATAAAGTAGCTTAACTTACATAGTTTTTCATGTAGTATTTGATATTTAACTTGTATTTAATTTCATCTGTTTGATATTGAATCGTTCCACATACTAAATTCGTCTTCTCAAAGTTCCAACACTTAATAATAATACATCAACAAATTACCAGAAGCTTTATAAAGCAAAGTTAATTTATATTTTTAACAAATTACCACTTGCTTTAAAAACAGAATATAAAACTAAAAAAAAATGTAGATTAAAATTTTGATGGTAGGCACGATTTGCAGTTTTAGTTCTATTCAAGCCGCATCAATAGTTTGGTTATCAGAGACTACGGTAGATTATGAAACTGAAAAAGTGGGTGTTTAGTTGTAATAATTTCTGGACCCTAGCTGAGAATCGAAACCGGTATCTCTTCATTGTAGGCTATGGTATTATGGTACATACGGTACGAAGGCAGCCACAATTTTCTTTTTAAATACGTTTTTAAACGCATAAATTTTCTAAGTTAACGATGTAAAACGGTGTTTTATTGTTTTACTATTAGATGATATTTTTATTTAAAGTAAGATGAACGTACAAAATAAGTACGAATACTTCATTTGGTAAGAAAGTAAAGAATCTGCTAACAATTCAAGAGCTTTACCAGAACATAGTAGAACGTATCAAAACAAAACAAACATTCCTACTAATTTAAATTTCCGAGAATTCCTATTAAAACATTTCATCGCAATCTATTATCCTTGCACAATACATGACACGTCTTAATAAAATACAAAATATCTTACAATGAATAATTTTTACCTTAGTCATTTATAGAATAACACTATACAAAGTCACAGGTTAAAATAATTGTGAAGATGTAAGGTTTCACAGTTCTAGCTGGAATTTCCAAGTTTAAACAATTCTTGTTGGCAATTAGATTGTTCACCTTCATAAAAGGAGTTCTTGGCAATTGTAACCGTGAACTTATTTATTGTGTTTGACTGAAAGTTTTATTTATTTTGGTTCTCAAGTTTTTACAGGAACTGTTCCTTAAATTTGAGTGTTGTTAATTTTGAAACGTGCTGGAATTTGTTGCTTTGGAAATTAAAGAAGTAAAAAAAGGTTTCAGAGTTTATTTTAAAATTTCCAGTAGAAATTACTAAGAAAGCAAATCTTCACCCGTTAAACCTACTGCTGCTGCTACACGTTCAACCACATTGTAAACCCTTCCACGATGATTTAAAAATTCCGACAGTAAAGGAACTAACCGTGTCCTTTTATAATAAATTTCGTTAACGACAATCCCAATAACCATAGATAGATGACCATCCCAACCAACTTGTTCGTGACGTAGAAACAAGGATCCTCCCAACTGTACTTCGACTAAAGCAAAAATGCAGCAGAGATCTCTTGGCCTGAATAATGGACAATGCCCACATTACAAACAGTGAATACCACTGGTTACCACTTCTTTTAAAAGTGAGATTACATAACATACACGGAAATAATTGTGCGGCCATTTTACAGTACCCTAATGAAAATGTATGACAGAAAATCCTCAACGGAACAAATTTATCGGCCTTCAGATGTCTAGAGAGGCGCAACGTTGTTTTTTCTTTGCGGTACTCTTATCAATGCAACTAACCTAATACCCGTAATATTATATTGTTAATTAGCTATTGGGTTTTACTAAAGGTTAAATAAAATTTACAAAAAGTTGAAATAAATGTTTAAATAATTTTTGTTGTATTTTTAATAAAATTACTTGCAATTTAATGAGAAACTTGTCCTTGATATTTTTTTTAAAAATTCGGAAATTCTGGATCAGATTAATTGAGAGTCTCAAACGAAAGTTATCTTCAAGAATTGCTGGAAGTTACTTTTTGTCTCATTTAGTTTTGGCATTGGTTAGTCCAGAAAATCCGTCCTCAAAAAGCACTGCTATTTGAGAATTGTAGTAACACAGATATAGATTTTCTTGAGATCCGTGAGAATTTATTTTTAAGTAAAATCTAAAACCTGTTCAGTGAAAATTCATTAAATTTGTTATTAAGCGTATCATTGTTATTAAGGGATCATTGTTTAGGTCCATCAAATTTTTCTGTTCCTGAAGCTCCAATCATCATTATCTGTCAAGGATTAGGCTGCATGGTCCGTTCCGGCATCTATCTCTTTTTAGGTCTTCTCAAGCCTCGCTTCTTTCTAGGTTTATATTTCCATGATCGCAGAGGAAGTCTGTGAGTTGGCATGCAGAGTAAATGGTTGCACCAGTTTCTCCTATGCATCCCCAACGCTTCCAACAGCGACCGAACACCCAACGCGGCGCGGACAGCCTCGCCATGCAATCCATCCGATCGGGCACAACCACTGACTCCTCGCAAAAATCTCATTTCAGTAGCCTGGACAATAGACTCACTCCTCTGTAATTACACCCGTGCTTCACTCTCACATTCCATGAGTGGCAGAGCCATTGCTCCATAAAACTTCACTCAGGCGTCCGAACCGCAGACAGCGCTAAATTTTGGCAGTTTTTCACTCACGTCATCATCCCTGTCACAGGAAATCCTGCATCCCAACCACTTAAAGCCTCGAACCTGTTCCGAAATTCGGTTGCCAAGTATAATTTTTGAGCGAACCGGCTATCTTCCCTTGAATTCCACAACCTTTGAATTTTTCGGTAATATTCCCATGAAAAATTCTGTACTAATGTTTTGCAACTTATAAATGGCATATTGGAGCCTGTCTTCTGTGTCAAAAATGATAACAGTGTCATCTGCGTACAGCAATGAATTTAGGAATACATTATTCCTAAGCTGAATGCCTGAGGCAACTAATTGATTCCAAATTTATAAAATATTATCAACGTAAATATTAAATAGTGTCGGAGACATTGAACAGCCTTTTCGTACGCTTTTATTTATTTTCCTTTTCTCTGTTTTCTATAAAGGTTTGAAGCTCCAAATCATCTATATTCTCAAGGTTTCCAAAAAAGGATTTCGGATGCAATAATATTTTAGTTTAATTATTATTTATCAAACAATATTGTTACCTTATCTTTTTTATCTGCTTACGGACATCTTTTTAATTAATTAAAAAGCTAAGCGGATAAAGGTGCTGTGTAACAATTCTCAAAAATGGAGTTTTTGTGATACATGGAGACGCTAGTGTATATTTAGTTGTACAGATGACACAAAATACTCCATCTCCACACTCTAAGAAAGTGGATTTATGTGCTATGTAGGCCTGCTGCTTAGTTTATGCTTTTTAGTTAATATGATGTTATGATTATCAGCAATTTTTCTTCCTTCATTATCCAAAACATTTTAATTTTAGAATAAACCATTAACGTAATAGATTTATCTTTATCAGTAAAAGTGTGAAGTAATGTTTTGTTTTGTAATTCTCTTATAAGAAATTTTATTTAATGTGATTTACAGTAAATACTGTTCATCCTATCTCATAGGAGATAGTGCGCAATACAAATTTTTAATGGTTGAAGGCATTACAGTCATAAGAACGTAATAAAAAAAACAGTGAGAAGTTTAAGATCTTAAATCCAATAAGATAAATTTCCACGAAGGGGCAACAATATGCAAGTGCCAAAATGAAAGTCCGACAATTCAAAAAATGATGGGATTTATATAATTTGATCATATTTTTCTGAAAATTATATTTTTGTTACAAAGCACCTTCATTCACTAAACCCTTCAATTGCTTTAACAAAATTATTGCTTAGTCAACGACTATCGTGGCACACCTAGCTCTTACGCGTGATGCTCCACGGTTGCGAACCAAGGTCTAGATGACCAGAAAGTTAAATATACCTATAGTGATTAGTGAGAATGTCAGTGAAAACCTTTGTATTCGTATATACCAATAGTTGCAATCGTAAACTTTCCAAACGTTTTTTATTGATTTTTATTTAATATTCTGACAAAGTAAACTACAACGTTTTATTGTAGTGATCCTTTGTTACCGTTTAACAAAAGTCACGTGCCCTGATAGTATATCGAATGATATTTTAGAAAATAAATAAATAAAAATACAAACAAAACTCTTATCTTCCTCTATTTTCTAAAAGGGCTATTTTAGCCATTGTTTTTAATCTTAACGGTTGATAAGAGGACAAGAAATAGCAGTAGTTCCCCTTCTTTACTTTCTCCTTCCCTTACACAGTAAAGGAAATAACTATTTCAACCCTAAATAACGAGCGAAAGATTGCCTCCTGCATTCGAATTACCTCCTCGTATAGAATTTTAAGTGCTGGGAATCGATGTATTTAGAATAGCTGAGACGTATCTTTTATGGGATAGAATATGTGTTTTATTTTCAAATTGTATACCCCGTTTGGAAATTGGTTCCTCAATTCATATTTATTTTATTCACGTTACAAAAATTTGATGGGTGATTACCCAGTTATGATACATCTGCTTTTTATAAACCGGTTACACCAATAATCTGTGATCTCGTTTACCGGTCCTATTATCTAAAAGCAGCTTATCTTGGTTTAATTTTATCTCATATCAGGTACACCACATTAGTATGGGGTAATTCACCACAGTGTAACATGGAAAAGGTTTTTAAAATACAGAAAAAAGCTGTCAGGTGTATGATGGGAGTCAGCCACCTTACCTCATGCAAATCACTATTTAAAGAGCTGCAATTGCTCACAGTTCCTTTTTTGTACATTTTTAAAGTGATAATGTACGTAAAGGAAAATACCTTTTACAGAATTTAGATGTTCACAACGAGTCCCCTTCACAACCACTACACAAGAAACAGAATCGATTATTAAGCGGCTAACCCCAACACTAAATTGTTTGAACAAAAGCCAACTTATGCAGGTAGAAAGTACATCAATAAACTGCCAAAAGGTTAAAAAAGTTGTAACAATTTGTCATTTAACAAAAAGCTAAAACAATACTTGATTGATGAAACATTTTATAGTGTGCACGAATTCCTTTCTAAATAGTTTTTGATTGAAAAGTAATTAACTTCTAATTAAACAAATATTGTGTAATATTTGATACAAAGGGGTTCATGACACGTCTACTGAGTAAAGCAGTAGTGGAAACAGATTATGGTAAGTGATGAATTTATCATTGTGTTTAACTTTTTAATTTTGTGTGCTATTTGATACAAAGGGGTTGATGACAAGCTTACTGAAGTAAGCAATAGCAGAAACAAATTTTTGATGGTAAGTGGTAAGAGAACCGCCTCGGCCGCGCTATCGGCAGACGGTCTACGCCGACCCGACACTGCAAGGCTCTGGGGGCCACCACTGTCACGCTGCAGTGGGGACCCAACTGCCGCTGAGGGAAGGTTAGGCCTGAACCCGGTAGCCGAGCCGTTGCTGTTTGGACTTCACTTCCACCACGCCTGCTCGCCGCTTCCAACCACCAATAACGGCCCTTTTCAGGGCCACAAATTTTACAAGCAAGGTTTCGCCACGTGTCGTCGGCCCCGGTTGGCGACACCTTAAACGTGGGAAACCATAGTTGGGTAGATAAGTTTTTCCACCATGAAGTTTTCTGTTACCAAATTGTTTTTACGTTGCAATCTGTTCAATTTAGAACAATAAGCAACTTCACGACCCAATGAGTTGAGGATGAAACGTATGCGTGAAAATGAGGCGTAGTCTTGACCTTTCCTGAAAAAGTATGGTTAACTGAACCTCAACCATCAACGTGGTAACCAGACTATATAGTTTTCAAATCCATATAAAAGTAATTACATTTCCGTGGATTTTAATCACGGAACCATGAAGTTTAGATTTTAAGTTATAAAATATGTTGGAAAGTAAATTAAGTACGTATGTATTGTAATAAATATTATTAAGCAATGGTAAAATAAATAAATACATATCAGGTATTTATGTATTTTGATTTTTTTCTTTCGTCATATTCATACCGAAGTTGAATGAGGGGCTCCACCGTAAAAAGTGTTTCTTTACTAGTTGGTTTGTTTCATCCTCATAAATTTTTATTATAATTTTTTTTTAAAGAAAATAACAGAAACTATTTTATTTTTTATTTTCTTGCAACTCTTACAGGTGTTGTGGAAAATACATACAAAACTTTACTCTCAAATAATCAACTCGAGAGGTTAATCATAACTTGTTCAAAAATACTATTGTTGCCTTCATTCAAAGGAAGACCGGTAGAAGCAAGTTATTCATGCATTTTTTCACGATTTCCAATTTTGCAACTCTACCTTCTCCGATTTTGGTAAAAATTGCCTTATTTACTACAATTTTCTCTTCTAAATGATGTCTGGGGAAATTTCTTTGGGCCTGTAATCTCTTGGTAATTTTATTTGAAAGATTGAAATCTTAATAGGTTAATATATTACTTTCTCTTGCCTATATGAATATATAGGAAGGAAAGTATTGTTTTCATGTCGATTTTTCGAAATCGAGTTTTCACCGGATCTGTACGTTTTCAGACCCCCTGAACCCAAAAAACATGTTTTTAGCGATTGGTCTGTGTGTGTGTGTGTGTGTGTGTGTGTGTGTGTGTGAACAAAATATCTCAAGAACGGAACATCGTACGAACTTGAAACTTGAAACTTAAGTTACATACCACTACCGGACCCGACACGAACATTTTCATCAAAATCGGTCAACCGGAAGTAGTAGTTTATTCGTATAATTTTTCACTTTTTTGCGATTTTCTCAAAAACTGGTCCTACGATTTTTTTAAAAATCGCCTGGTTTACTCAATTTTTTATTCTCTACAAGATAGGGTAGGCGCCATGTTTGCTGAAATTCTGCGTGAGGCTGTTTTTACGTAAAAACATTTTCTTTTTAAGATTGCGGCTTTAATATGCATTTTAGCGCAAAACGTTATATAATAAAAGTTGTAGAGAATGTAAAATCCTACAACTTTTATTTCAAACATTTTTTGTATAACGCTTAGTTTAGCGGTAATTAGCAATTTTCTGTTTTTTTCTCACGAAAACGTGTGAAAAATCTTTTTTTTTAAGATTTCGGCCTTAGAATGCATTTTACGACAAAAGTTTATTAAATAAAATTTATAGGAAATTAAGAGATCTACAACTTTTATTTTAAGCATTTTTTTGTAAAGTGCCTAGTTTAGCGTGAATGAGTGATTTTCCCTATTTTTAAGTTAAACTGAGGTCGATTTTAATTTTGCGTATTTCACTAATGTTTTTTGAGGTTAATTTTTTGTTCATTTCTAATGTTTTAATACTAATGTTAGGTTTATTGTTAATTATTTGCATTGGCAAGAGAAAGTTGTGTGAGTGTTTCACACCAGATTTTTTTACATATTTTCATACTTTGGTTTTTAAAATATTAATATGTATAAAATTATGAAAAACAAATAATAGACCTACTAATTTCAAAAAAATACTTACTCTGCCATTTTTGAATGATGAAGAATTTTTCTTGGTATTAATCAAGCAGTCAACATGATTTGGCTCAAAATAAAGTGTTGTTCATACCTTTAAACTTGTTTGTAATTTTATTAATGTAAATTTTACTTTGAAATCTGTACTTCATAAATTGAAAATTGTTTTACCGTCAAATTACGTTCCAACTTTTAACTTGATTTTTAAGAACTGGTATAACTACATATTTTTTTATAAAATAGAAAATGTAAAAGGAATATCAACGTAAAATATTATTACAAAAGTCACATAATTTTTAATAAAAGTGAAAAGTAATTTAAAAAAGAGAATATAATCACTGCTTCCTAAATTAAGTACCTTACACTAAGTCAGCATATGATATATTTTTCTCCTATATATCCTATAATATCATGAATCCAACAGTAAAAGTATGTTATTAAAAGTCCCCTCCGTTAAAAACGAATTCATGCAACTTTATTATGTAGTCAACAGGAAAAGCTTATAATACTTTACGAAAGACAATATTTTTCACAAACTAATTTTTCCAGAGAATTTCCTTGTCATCTTCTTTCCTTTTAATTTTTTCAGCTTTTTTATAAGAGATTTTCACTTCTGTTGTTTTTTTATAGAAAGAAAAATAAATGGGGAACAACGTGGAAAAACCTTGGAAAGAGTGTTACGTTATTTCAGAAGATCACGTACTTATTTAACTCTGTGTCAAGATCACGGTTTATATTTCGTTTTATTTTTGTTTTTATATCTTTTTATTATGATGAGTTATTTTGTTGTTTTTATATTTTTACGATTATTTTGTTTTTGGTCATAACAATTTTGTAGTTCATTATATTTTTGATTTACGTGTACTCCAAATAAAAGCAAATACCGACTATTGTGTAGGGTGATTCTGGAGCAAGGGTATAATTTGACAACTGATTGTTGACAGCTAAAAATAAAAAATTACAATAAAAATAAAGCTATAATAACCTGGCTCAGAAAAATTCAAAACGACATGAAAGAACTCAACCTATCCATGGAGGACCTAACGCAACGTACACCTTGGTATAAACACCAAATGGGAAATCACAAAGTTTGATTAACCACCAAAACAGTCAACCGCACAATTTGGGTTTGTTCAGATGAACTAAGGAAAATAAGATCTGAAAATATGAAAAAGTTTTGGAACAGCAAGAGGAAGAAATTTCAGAAGAACCATCCAATATGACAAAAGTGATCCTATGTAGTTGGTCATAAAAGAAAAAAAACATAAGAAACGCTTTATTTTCGAGTTACATCTAGCGAAAGATTTCGCCCGGATTTCTTGTACAATAGTAAACATTATGTAATACTAAAATTCCAGGAACCCAAATTAAAGCGTTAATTTGATGGTTTTATATGTGGATTTTAAACCGAGTTAATATGGGTTATTATATGGTTTTTTAATTGAAAACAATTGGTCCTAGAACTGTAATTTAAGTAATTTTGAATAAAATTGAAATAAAACACAAAATTTGGAGTAAAAAATCTCATTGTTTTAGGTTAGGCGTAAATTTACTTTGCTAAATTGTCAATAAATAAATAAAAGTTTTCGTCAATATTTGTACAAAATTTAATTTTGAAAAAGTGAAGTAAATAAATATTTTTTTATCCTTAATGAGTATACGTTGGAATCTGTTCAATTCAGAGCGATAATTAACCCCGTGACCCAATAAGATGAGGATGATGTGTACAGACCCAGGCCGACTATTCCTGAGAGAGTATGGTTAATTGAGCTCCAACCATCAAAGCGACACTTAATGTCGCCATTCGGTGAGAAGTTTTTTAAAAGTTATGATAAAAACGGTTTTTTACAGCAATATCACGCTATCGTTTTATAAGAAGTACGTCTGATGGTGAAAATTCCTGAAACTGTTCAACAAACCGTACGGCAACCTAAAACAAATTCCAAAAACGAGTGCCAAAAATACTGAAACCGTAGGCCTATATTCATAACATTATTTCATTGGACACTGTTCTGTGCCTTAGCGATGTTATGAATTTAAATTTAAATTCAGTCCTGTGCATTATTCGCTCTATTGAAATACATTATAGCAATAACCAAATTTTAAAAAAATATTTGGTCCGTTTCGGTTAAGCGTAGTTCGGATAAGCGGGTTTTTACTGTTTGTTACAGTATTGGAATATATGCTGGCTGGACAGTTTTCTTTTCTTATACATTCATAAAGGGCAAGAGAAAGTAAACTATTTTTTTTTGTTTTTCGCTTCAAAGTATTATTTATATGGAATGACAGAATGGATTCGAATGAAATGACTACCGGGTTTATATGATAAATGAATTATTTTACAGATGTCTTTTATTCAATGTCACCAACAGATACAATTGTATTGAGAAATCTACTCGTGCCTGTCAAACTGAAAAATTTAAATTCAGAAACATACAAGCAAAATGAGAGAAATTTAAAAGGTAGAGGAGAAGCGAGCGCGATTAAAATTATTTATAAAAGATCAAAGAAAGAACACCGCTTTTAGGAAAATGTTAGATCTACATATCTTGTGTATTTTACACTCTGACTGTATACGGATGTTTGCATATTGCAATGCTAAAGGAATATTTTTGTGAAAGAGCTTTCGTCGACAAAGTGAAAATGTATTTATAATATATACGGTTGATGTTCATATAAACATACAAATATATCAGCAGGTAGCAAAGTTATATTCCTTGTCTAAGGCATAACTTGTCCTGTTTTACTCCTGAAAGCTTAAAAGCCTAGACTGACTTTTGATACTAGACGTGCCCATTTAAATTGCATCAGGCTTGTTTAGAAGCTACACATTCCTTTTAATTTCTGTAACAATTTTTTAACGTTACTTTCAATTGGTAGTACTTCTGCTGTTTGGTATCTTGTTCTAAAGCCATACGATATCCACTACTGTTAATCCTCGGTATACAGAATTAGTTTCATGTCACAGATATATTTAATTTATAAGTTGGAGTAAAAAACTGTGTTTCTGGACAATAACTGTTTTAAAGACTCAAAATTACGAAAATCATATATTTTTCTCTTCACTTTTACTCAATAAACATGTATGCATACCACGCCTTTGAAAAGTTTTTAATTTCCACTTAACCAATGAGACCTTTACTTCATCACCTCAAAATTGAGCTGTATAATGAAATTTATTATTCTCAGAGGAGATAACTCTGATTAGTTTATTTTACACCTTCATCTCTTCTGTTCGTAAATGTTTCAGTCATAAAATTGCTAGATTATGGGACAACAAAGAGACCCAAAAAAAGAGTCCTGGAACAAGCAGATCTAGTGCAAACACTTTAACACTCCGCGTGAGTATTATGGTAAAATCCGTATATATAACTGATAAAAACATTTGTGGTAGCGAGTTGGTGTGTCGCCCTAAGTGGTGTATCCCTAAGTGGAGACAAAATTTTTTGGCAAAGATCCTGCAAAACCCTCCTGAGTAGTGAGTTTTATGCGTATCCTGATAATGAGCATCTTGCAGAATTTTTATTCAGTTAGCCTACCCAAAAATGCGATATGAAGAAATACATAAAATGTCGCCTCTTACCTCCTTGCGTGATTACTCGTGATGAGTAGGGGATACCCAAAAATGCGATATGAAGAAATACATAAAATGTCGCCTCTTACCTTCTGGCGTGATTACTCGCCCTAAGTTGGTGTATCCCTAAGTGGAGACAAAATTTTTTGGCAAAGATCCTGCAAAACCCTCCTGAGTAGTGAGTTTTATGCGTATCCTGATAATGAGCATCTTGCAGAATTTTTATTCAGTTAGCCTACCCAAAAATGCGATATGAAGAAATACATAAAATGTCGCCTCTTACCTCCTTGCGTGATTACTCGTGATGAGTAGGGGATCAAAGGGGAAAGCCAGAAATATAGGGATAGGTCTACCCACTGGGTTGATTGGTGTATTCTTCCCAGAAGCGAATTCTTCACTTCAGGGACGGTTGTAAGCCGTTTGAACGATTTACTCGATAGTTTATTTCAAAATTTATTTTAAGATTATTTAACTCATTGGGTTTATCTAAAGGCAAAGTTGTCACCGCGAGCCAGTTGGTTTTTTGGGGAAACTGTTTCATCATTCAAAATCTTATTAAAGATAGTTACTTTTACAGGAATTTGAATATAGAGAGTAGTTACCGGTGTACATTGGGTGTATCGTTGGGTTTCAATAAACTATACTCTCTCAGAGAATTATCGGTCTGTACAAGACTATACACCTCATTTATACGTCATGCATAATATCCTTATTTCGTTGGGACGCGGGGTTGTTTATTGTCCTTAAATTAAACTGATTGCAACGTGCATACATTAGAGATAAAAAAAGAAAATTGAAAATTAGATAAAATATATAGGTCTATGTACAATTAATATATAAATATGATAAAATAGATTAATATACATGATATATTATATAAATGATATATATAGATTAATATAGACTAATAAATATATGTATCCAAGGCCACCAAGTGGGGGATGTACCTCCAAATCTGCACCTTACCGGACATCTCCGGTAGAAACATTTGCTAGTTTTGATCGCTCAAAAATCTTTTTGGGTGCAGGAACATGAAACCCCTATTGTAAACATTCATGTTAGTATATTATAAACTTCCCAAAAATATGTTTTCAACACACAAACTGTACATCAACAATTAAAATATATTTATGGATGCGAAACGAAGCGAGGTGTTGCTAGTAATTTTATGCAATCAAAGTTTTATTTACCTTCTACAAGTCTTTGTGTAACAATTCTAATATAATTTAAATAGAATATTTGTTTTGTTGTATATTTAATTTACGTAATCTAAAATCTCTTTTACATTTTAGGCAATTCAGGTCTTTACGTATTATTCTGCAATTCAAATTTCCCGCTTTTGCTAAACTCGTTTTTGCTAAAACTATATTATGCATTCTGGTCTATAACTGTTAATGAGTTTCACTGCAATCGGTAATGAATTTTAAAAACCATCCATTTCTCCCAACTCTAGCTTTCAAGACTTATCTCCTTTTTTCCTTCGTTTACTTTTAGAAGGCTTGTTACAATTTTTTTGTAACAGATATATCACTATAATCTGGACTTTAAATAACTTTAAATGAATCTGTTAAAATTAATTATCATGAAAAAGTTTCTACTAGTGAAGAAACTTTTAAAAAGTAAATACAGTTTACAGGTTTATATTAAAATATAGATCTGATTTCATTTTTACTTTCTCTTGCCTATATGAATATATAGGAAGGAAAGTATTGTTTTCATGTCGATTTTAAGAAATCGAGTTTTCACCGGATCTATACGTTTTCAGACTTCCTGAACCCAAAAAACATGTTTTTAGCGATTGGTCTGTGTGTGTGTCTGTGTGTGCGTGTGTCTGTGTGTGTGTATACAAAATATCTCAAGAATGGAACATCGTACGAACTTGAAACTTGAAACTTAAGTTACATACTACTACCGCACCCGACACGAACATTTTCATCAAAATCGGTCAAACGGAAGTAGTAGTTTATTCGTGTAATTTTTCACATTTTTGCGATTTTCTCAAAAACTGGTCTTACGATTTTTTTAAAATCGCCTGATTTAATACATTTTTTATGCTCTACAAGATAGGGTAGGCGCCATGTTTGCTGAAATTCTGCGTGAGGCTGTTTGTACGTAAAAACACTTTCTTTTTAAGATTGCGGCTTTAATTTGCATTTTATCGCAAAACAAAATATAATAAATATTGTAGAAAATTTAAAATTCTACAACTTTTATTTCAAACATTTTTTTGTATAACGCTTAGTTTAGCGGTAATTTGCGATTTTCTGTTTTTTTCTCACGAAAACGTGTGAAAAATTGATTTTTTTAAGATTTCGGCCTTAGTATGCATTTTACGACAAAAGTGTATATAATTAAATTTATAGAAATTTAAACGATCTACAACTTTTATTTAAAACATTTTTCTCTACAGAGCCTAGTTTAGAGAGAAAGAGTGATTTTCCGTATTTCTAAGCCAAACTGAGGTTGATTTTTATTTTGCGTCTTTCACTCATGATTAAAATAAGGTTATGTTTATTGAGGTTAGTTTTTTGTTTATTTGTAATGTTTTATTACTAACGTTAGGTTTATTGTTAATTTTTTACATTGGCAAGAGAAAGTTGTGTGAGTGTTTCACACCAGATTTTTATATATTTTTTTCTTTTGAGACCGCAGTGGATCACTTCGAGTCAATTTCTGGGCACTCTGTTTTTCAGATCTTCTTTTCCTTTCTATTTCTGAAAAGATCACTTTCCTGCTTCCTCTTTTATCTACTTTTCCTTGGAATCCAATATTATTATCTTTTAATAGTTTTAGTTGTTCGGTTGTATTTTCTAGATCATCGAAGGTGATGCCTATGCCTAATTCTTTCAAATTTTTCTTGATTTCTCTTTTTTTTCCAATTCCTAAATGTGTACGTTTTTTTTTTTTTGTTTAACGTCTCACTGTTTTGCAAATTGCTGCTAATGCAGACGGTGAAGGATGAAATGAATTTTTTGTAACGTATGAAAAAATGCCATGCCCGAGTGGGATTCGAACCCAAGACCGCGTGATGAGAGGCGAGCACGTTACCAACATCGCCAACGCGGCCGGCAATGAGATGAGGATGATGTGTATGACGTGTAAATGAGGTGTAGTCTTGTACAGGCTCAGGTTGACCATTCCTGAGAGAGTATGGTTAATTAAACCCCAACCATCAAAGTACACCGGTAACCACTGTCTAGCATTCAAATCCGTATAAAAGTAACTACTTTTACTAGGATTTGAACCAGGAACCTTCATCTCCGAAAAAAAATCAGCTGTTAAACAGCTGATTTTGGCGACGACTATACCTCTAGACTAACTTAACCATGTTACTTCTGTCTTTTTCTGGTAGAGTTTTTTGAATATTTGGTTTGTGATTCTATCTTTGAGTGTTCTGATTATATGTCCAAAGAAGTATTTTCTCTTTTCCTCATCGTTTCTATTACCGATTCGGTCTCCTGGTAGACCTGTTAATTTGGTAGTAATCTCCATTCTCCATCTACTTGGTGTCTCTTTCCGACGCAGGTTCTCAGGATCCTCCTTTCAAGTTTTTGGATCTTATCTATTCTGTTTTCCTGGTTTAATTTGATTAGAGTTTCGCACCCATATGTTATTTCTGGTTGTACAACCGTTTTGTAGATTTTTATTTTGGTTTTGAATGATAGGCATTTTTTATTGTAGGTTTTTTTGGTCATTAGTTGTGATGATGTTAGTTTCTTGGTTCTTTCCTCCCATATTTCCTTTTCGTTGTTGTAAGTGATGATTTCTCCCAAGTATTTAAAGGATTTTACGCGTTCCATATTGGTCGTTAATTTGAATCTTGTTTTTAATACATAGCGGGTCTGTTGCCATTATTTTGTTTTTCAAATGTAATTTTAAGCTGGTTTTTCCTGCTATTTTTCCTAGCGTTGTAAATAAATAATTTTAAATAATTTATTATACTATGTAATAAATTTTATTACAAAATATAATCTAAAGGCTTATTCCCAAGATGCTTGTACTAGCGTTTAGTAGACTAGCAGCTAGCAAATTAGCGTAATGGGAACGAACAACTAGCAGCTAGCTGGTTTAATTAAAGCGCTAGTATTTACAAGCGCGCTAGTGACTTTGAACGCGTTTGATTTTACTAGCACTAGTAGGGGTGAAAAGGTTACATGATTGACAAGCGCTAGTAAACTAGTTAAGTTATAAAATTCAGTTCATGACCCATCACACTAAATAAGTAAGGAGTGATGCAATTATTTAAAGAAAGTGAATTGTTTAAAGTTCAGTTGCAATATAACATAACTTTACTGAAAATAATGAATTATGAAAACCTTAAAAATACAATAACATTTTGAAATTAGCGTAAAACTAGTATTACTCACGATAATAAGCTCGCATCGACGGAACTCATGGACTATCGTCGTCTATCACTACAAATGTCAGATTGCAGTAATTCAGTTTACTGCTGATGACCAAAAAGGATACTAAATATAGCTTAGGTCTAGTATTATGGCTTATTTAGAATGAATGTTTATTATTTAGGATTTATTATTGGGATGTTTATAAAACGATATAGTTGCAAATACAATATATCAATGTAAGAGTAAAACTACAACATGATGTCATGGTTAGAGCTGTCGCTATGATGTATTTACAAAAGCACATATGGTAGCACTTCCACCCCCCGCATAATCAAGTCTTACTCTCGCTGACGATCGTCTACTTATATTGCGTTTACCAGTATTTCATAATGTAGCGTGCATCTTAGGTGATAATTTGTTACTTTCTTTCTAAAAGATCCTAAGTTTTAAAACATTTTATGAATAATTCAATTTATTATTAAATTGATCAGCTTGGTAAACAAAGATAATGGCTTTCGCTGGTAAAAACCCAGTTTGCTCGAAAATAGTGCTTGGTAACAGGATTTCGGAACAAGTTTCCTATTTCATATACCTGAGCTGCGGTGTCACATACGAGGAGAATTAAGAAATTTTTAAAAGGTAAATGAATTTCAGACGGTTTGCGGCTTCATGAACAAGATCTTTAGAAAGAAAACAAGGAAAGATACAATAATATGTGCGTATGACGTCAAGGCAGTTCCCTTGCTGTTATATGGTTGCGGGTTTTGGGTGCTAAGAACAGCCCAATTAAGAAAAGTAGAAGCCGCTGAAATGAGATTCAAGAGCTCGGTGAAGACGCACTCTGATATGTGTCAGATTCGTAATAGTGACATCAGGAGAGAAGTAGATAGAGAAGAATCATCCTAGAGAATATAAGCAGTGATACGGTTCAAGCATTGCATTCCTCAATTGGAAGAAGAAGCTTGGGTAGACCAAGGAAAAGGTGGTTTGAGGCTGGAATCGGCGTAGCGCCTAACCCGTAAGCGGCAGAAGAAAAAGAAGATTATTAAATATAAGTATCTGGATTTCAGTAATTTTCTTGATCTGATAACTGTAATAATAACTTTGTAAATAAATATTTCTAATAAATTTAAGAAGATTTATTATTTAAAACGGAGTAGATACATGAAGAAGTGGGAATGAATACCCAATATAATGTTTACGAATGCCATGCAAAGCGCTTGGGGTTACTGGTATTTCTTTAAAATTTGCAGTGGTTTCTAAACAATTTTTATCAATATAATTAAAGTTTTTTATTGTAATTAAAATGTAAAGGCTAATTTTCTGAGAGTGCTAGCATATAAAATAGAGATGTGAAAGCACACTATGCAGTGTGAGTTAAAAAAAAAATAGAATAAAATTAAAAAAATAACGAGTGAAACTGCGGGGAACATGTAATTAAAGTTTATGGAGAAGCAGTTCGTTGTTGAACGATGGAGTTTAGGTATAGTAGTCGTGGTGGGTTCAACCAGTCGTTGTACGCCTATTTTTTAATCAAGCTTCACCAAGCAGGAATTGGTCATTTGGCAGTGTTTCAATTTGATCAAAAACTGTCGACGTACGAACGGATGAACACGTAACTAGTTAACTGCTACCACACGTAGACAAAGTATACCTAACCTCACCTGCCCATCTATCGTTTCTGCGGAATAAAGTGTTCGTTCCTGTTTTCATTCCTAATGAACATGGATGATATCATCACCCTCATCCGTAATAATCTCTTTTGCTTTTCTCTGTATATCTTACATAATAATATTTAATTTCAACTATATTAGAACAAGTATTGAGTATAGAAATAATTCTAATAGACTAAAGCAGCGGTTCCCAAAATTTTTATGACGAGACCCACCTTGAAGTAGTATTTTTTCCCGACCCACTAACTACATTAGGCAATAACTCTTGCACCACCTTCAACTTCAACCAGTGGGAAAATACTTTAGTATTAACTAAAAAATAGTAAAAAAATTGTTGGGCGTCAGCTCTGTCAGCAGAGCATAAGAAAATAAATAAAAAAAACTATATTTCCTGGTTCTAAACTAAATATTTAATGAATAATAAACTACTAACTAAACCAACCAACTACTAACAAAATTATCCTTAATTACCCTAACATATTTTCAAATTTTATTTATTTCCTTTATTACTCCTCCAAAAGAGCAAAGCCCGTTCTTGGAGGAGGATTACTCTACCTACAAAAAATACATAGCACAAGATTAAAACTACAATACAACAATAATAGCACTGATAAAAAACAAAGAGAAAACAGTTAATACCAATAAATCACTTATTGCATAAAAAATAAGTCGCTCAACAGAGAAAATTATCAAATTATATTAAAAAACACGTTAGTATAATATAAAAAATAAAACTTAAAACAAAATTAAAATGTTAATAAACGATAATACAAACATCAGCAAAGTTATGAAATAGCATGAATAAAATATTATAAAAAAACATCTACCAATTTACTTCAGATTATTTTAGAGAAAAAAAAATGAAAATAAAATTTAACCTTAACTACCTGTCATAAATTTAACTATTTCTTCATACACAAATACAACACATAATATTAGCGCAATATCAGAAACAAAAAAACTCTATTAATACACATATATAACTACTGCTAGTATATAACTAATATTTTAGTGAGCCAATAGACTTAATACCCGCCTAACCCTAGTGGTGAAGAGAAATCACAGACTCCACTTGAGAGTTCTGCCCCAGCTGAATTAGAAATCTTTTGAACAAGAGTTTGAAATTCTTATCACAAGACCTGTCTCTAACGTACTCCGGAAGCAAGTTGTAGAACTTAGGTGCCAGGAAGTCGAAATGTCTCTGTACTGCAGTTGTATTTTTCTTAACTTCCCGTAAAAGGCCAGCGGCTGCTCTTCTGGTTGTGTTCTGCCCCGATAAGGGACTGAAATCGTTAGCCCTAAATATATGCTTGCAGATAACAAAACAACCAGACTCGAAAAACAGTGTGTTACAGTACACTCATGAAATCAGAAATACTGATGAGAAGAATGGAATTACGAGTTTTCTATGTACGTATGACAAGTGATAACTAACCATAAGTTGCAAGGAGGCTATAGAGCTTGTAAGGTTGGGCATAACTAGTGAATATATGACTCACTGAAATTTGTGCAATGACGATTATGTCGCCTTCACATTGTACTGTAAATAATATCTTTATTATGACTGATGTGTGATTACAGTTGTTTATCTGTCAAAATGTTTACTACCTCTATCCTGCCCATTATCTTATCTTACCGCTTAGAACCACGTGTTATTCGTCACTGGTCTGTAATGGTTTTAATAAAACATATATATTATGTACATACATCAGATTGGCCCCAATAAGCGGCATTATGGACCGAATAAACGGAGTACTTATCAACGTAAAATCCCGTTCTGTTTTTGTTCATTAAAGAACTGTTCCAAAACTTGGCTGCCCCAATTAACCAGTAGACCAATTATCCGGAATCGATTATATACATTTATTGATGAACACAGTTTTTAAAACATTTTTCAGATTAAGCGAAGAGATTTATAAAGGCACTGTGATTTAAGACACTTTTTAGTTGTTAATATTGTCTATATCAGGGTTAATTTTAGCTGAAGATCATTCTAAATACGAAGTCGGTTCCTGTATTTTTTCTTCTAATAAACCAGACTGGAAAAGGCAAGTTCCCCTAGATTGATAGTTGTGAACCACATAATTATGTTGCTTCAAATCTATTTTACAATCGGCAACAACTGGAAGTAGTTTATTCGTGTCATTTTTCACTTTTTGCGATTTTCTCAAAAACGGCTCCAACTTTTTTTAAAAATCGCTTCATTTACTACACTTTTTATGCTCTACATGATAGGGTAGGCGCCATGTCTGCTGAAATTCTTGGTGAGGATGTTTTCCCGTAAAAAAATTGATTTTTTAAGATTACGACTTTCATATCCATTTTGGTGCAAAAATGTATAATAAAAGTTGTAGAGAATCTTAAAACCTATAACTTTTATTTATAAACGTTATTTCTGTATAACGCTTAGTTTAGCGGTAATTAGCAATATATGTTTTTTCTCACGAAAACGTGTAAAAAATTAATTTCTTTTAAAGATTTCAACCTTATTATGTATTTTATGGTAAAAAAGTATATAATAAAGTTTCTACGAAATTAAACGATTTACAACATTTAATTAGAGCGTTTTTCTCTACAGAGTCTAGTTTAGCATAAAAGAGTGGCTTTCCGTATTTTTAAGCCAAACTGAGGTTGACTTTCGTTTTGCGTCTTTCACTCATGATTAAAATTAGGTTATGTTTATTGAGGTTAGTTTGTTTGTTTATTTCTAATGTTTTATTACTAAGGTTATATTGTTCATTATTTGCATTGTCAAGAGAAAGTCGTGTGAATGTTTCCCACCAAATATTTTTTTGGATAACGCTTAGTTTAGCGGTAGTTTGTGATTTTCTGTTTTTTTATGAGAATTTGTAAAAAATTGATAGTTTATTAAGATTTCAGCCTTAATTGGATTTTACGACAAAAGTGTATATAATCAAATTGAAGTTTCAACTTCGTACGATGTTCCGTTTTTGATATATTTTGTTATCACTCTCACAGACACACACTTAGACCAATCGCTAAAAACATGTTTTTGGTTCTGGGGGTCTGAAAACATGTATATCCGGTAAAAACTCGATTTCGAAAAATCGATATGAAAACAATACTCTCCTTCCTATTTGTGTTTATATCGTCAAGAAAAAGTTAAAATAATAAAAATAACTATTGTATTTTTAAACCAAGTATTTATTCAGTTGAAAATTAATGGAGTTTAGTTTTATTTTAGCTTTTAATTTGTACAACAAAATTGTATTAATGTAAGAAGGTATTATTTAAAGTTGTATAAATTAGTGACGACTTTTTCCCGAACTTGAATTTTGTAAGTCATTGACTTCATAATTACTGCCTGATGACGTAGTTGCACTATCTGTATTAACATTTTTAATGTTACCATTACGTTGGACATTATTAAAACCAGCGTTATTATTTGCTCGCATGTTGAAAAAATATTGATGAGGGTACGGTTCAGCAGATCGTTTACCGATTCTTTGGCCATATTTATAGTTTCCATAAGATTTCTTACTTTTTTCGGTTTCTTTTAGTTCTGAGTTCTGTAAGTCATTAACTTCGTATTTACCACCAGCTGATACTGTAGGACTGGCAATATTTTTGTTATCAATTTTACCATTTTGGTTATTATTAAACCCAGCATTATTGTTTCCCCTTAAGTAAGAAGAATAACTGCTTCTAATACTTGAAGGCATAAATGGGGATCGTTTACCTCGTCTATATCCGAAACCGAAACCGTTATTTCCAAAAAGTTTTTTCTGTTCAGTTTCCTGTGCTTGTGAATTCTTTAAGTCATTGATCTCATAATTACTACCTGATGATGTAGTTGGACTTTTTGTATTAACATTTTTGATGTCACCTTTTTGAACATTATTGAAACCTGCGTTACTTTGTTCTCTCATATTGTACAAGTATTGATTTTGAGAAGGCGAATATGGTACAGCAAATCTTTTACCTCTCCTATCTGTTTTGTATAAACTGTACGGGTTTAACCATTTTTTTTCTGACGAAATCTTATGGTTGTGGTTTTCTGAATGCTGATGATCTACTTCTGTTCCGTAATTTATATCTTTCATAGAGTTATCAGCTCGTATCGGTACATTAACTGTGTTTCCCTCATCAGAAGTTCCAACTACATTACCTGAAGCGTCGTTAGCCCTTAAATTATAATATGTGTAATATCCATAGCTTGGGGTAAAACGTTTACCTCTTCGAAATTCATTTGCAATATCTGTAAAATAACAAGAGCATAAGAAAAATTTTCAACAAATTTTTTACTTTTTCTTGCCCTATGTAGGGAAATATAGGTAAATGTAGGGAAATAGTAAATGTAGGGAAAACATATATTTTACATGTCGAATTTTTGAAATAGAGTTTGCACCAAAAATAGAGCTGCATGTTTTTAGGTTTTCTGAACACATAATGTATGTTTTTACTGAGTGATGGTACCAGGCTGAAATTTAGAACTTAGGTACCATAAGGGGTCCCAACTCGAACATTTTTATTAAATTTGGCCTACTAGAAGTTAGCTTATTCGTGGAATTTTTCACTTTTTTCAAAATATTCTCAAAATCTACTTTTAATCAAAAACATGAGATTTTGATTATAATTTCTTTATATACTGAATTTTACAGGACGTTTTACATGATGGCGTAAGCGGTATGTTAAAGGTAATTCATAGAGCGGTGTTGAATTCTTATGGAAAATTTTAAAATTTTGGCCTTAATATGGATTTAAGAGCAAAATTATATATAGCCTGTAATCAATGATATAAAAAATTAAATAGTTAAACTAAAATTTCAAGCGTTTTCTTGTACGGAACTTAGATTAGCGACAATTAGTGATTTTTTATAATTTTCTCATTAAAATTGTAAAACTAATAGTTTTTTGAAACATGACAATATTTTTTTATAAAGCTATGTTAAGAAATATGCCATCCTGAATTTACTGTGTTATGAATTTAGTACTAATACAGATAATAAAAGTTTTTGAAAATAAAAAATTCAACAACTCTTATTGTTGAAACATTATCTTCTGTCGTTCTTCGTTCCAGTTTAACGAAGGTTAGTTTTAATTTAGCAGCGTTCAATAATTATAGTAAGTTATTTTTTAATGATTTACATGTGTAAGAGATAGTCATATGAGCGATTGACAGCGGAATTTTCATTTGAGGTTTTCATTTTTGTAAGGATAAGTGACACATACTCGTACATCTGCCCATAACAGACAGGTGGAGTGTCAAAATATTTACACTCAATCGGTTCGTTGCAGGGCTAAAATAAATAGTTCTGTTTCTTATCACATGGTCAGTCAATTAAATGACTGAATCATTTAAGAACAGAAGAGGTAGAGGTGCAAAAGACACTAATCAGAGTTGTCTCCTCTGAGAGTAATAAATTTCATTATACAGCCAGACCCTGTGGTGAATGAAGTGAAGGTGTCATTTGCAGAGTGAAAAATATGTGCTTTTTAGAAGGCCCGGGATGCTGATGAGCATACTTTTCCACTCAGTGAGGAAGGCATGGTAAACCACCTCATTTCTCGTTTTACTTAGTAAAACGTCTACAGGTTCAAACCAGCCTTTCGGCTGATAACCTAAACAACAACACTCATACATTTGCGATACCTTATAATGTACTTCGTTTGTAAAAGAAAATATATTTTCAACCTTAGGAGACTTGAATACCGGTAAATACGAAAATATGCTTTTTAAAATTTGCATTCCGATTGCTAGCCATTCATTTCATTAAGGTACTTATAAAATCATACATACTTAGTGCGAAGTTTCTTCCTCGTTTATCTTCTCCACCAATGTATGATTTCTTTTCAGTTTTCCTAATATAATCATTATCTTTTTCGTAAAATTTATGATTTCGTTCTGTTCCGTAATTGATGTCCTTTAATGAATCGTCAGTTGTAATTGGTACATTAGTTGTCCTTCCTTTTCCATCAGTTAGAACTAAGTTTCCAGCTTCATCATTAGCTCTAAAATTATAATGATTGTAGTATCCATAACTTGGGGTGTACCGTTTACCTCTTTGCAATTCCTTTGCAGAATCTGAAAAAATAAAAACAAATTAGAATTGTACAGCATTTGACGTTTTTAAAATTGAATTAAATAAACACGTATGATCAGTGTGGTGTGCTTCCGGAAGGCAAAGTAGAATTTTGAAGAATTAAGAAATTATTTATGAGACTAATAAGTTCCGTTTTTAATCCAATTGTACTTTCCATCCTATCACACATTGCGCAATATAGTCCTTTACAAAAGGCATGATGGATGCCTGCTTAAGACTCAAAGATCCATGAAAAGGATTATTTTGTTATTTAAATTTATATTCCGAGTAAAAAATGAGAAAAATCGGCAGAAAACTATAACAATTTATTAAAAAGGTACGTTGCATCACTAAAATGGTGATGAGCCGGATACACAAAGCCGGAGAATAAGGGATTTAGCAGTGGAGGTCCTGGTGCGTAGGAGAGGTAGAGGTTTCCACAAATATGGTTAAGGGACGACTTGAAACTGGTGGTCGGTTTATTTGAGCAGATGCAGAAAAGGGAACTTTGGAAGCAAACAAGGGATGATAAGCTGATATAGTTGAAAAAGAATTGTTACATGCTACTATGGGATTGAAAGGGTAGTATGGTTGTGTACTTTCATACCCTGAGATTTGTTTTAGAGCTAGCGAGTGAGCCTAAGAACGAATGGTGTGTAGGGGATCGTCGTAACTAGCGCGTACTATATGCACCGCAGATAATTGATCATCACCAAACGAAGGAAGTATTAGATTTTTGTCATCGGAGATGTTCCTGTTGATGAGAAGCAGGCCCATCTCTCCATTTTCCAATCCGGAGGACCATAGTTTTAACAGAGTTTTCTTCTCTTAGCCTTTGAAGAACCTACTCTAATAATGCAAGGCAGCATACGTTGATTTTGGTCTATCCTGAGTATTTATTTTTTCAGTCACCAACATAACTGGTAATCTTCCCCTCTCCGCCATCTATGGAGGCCCCGGATGGGAAATTAGTAGCTCCACATGGGTCATATTGTTTTATTGCTATGTAGGGAAGCTCAAAGTTTTCCAAGAGTGAATAATTTTTTCAAATCGGTTTGATTGTTTTTGAGATTACCTCGTACAAACAAACACTATCTTTTAAATGTTAGTGAAGACACGTACTTGATATGAATCTTCTAAATCTTCTAATGGTATTATATCTCCCAATATACGATTTCTTTTCATTTTTCTGAACGTTCTCTTTATGGGACTCAGAGAACTTATGGTTGCGTTCTGTTCCGTAATTTATATCCTTTATTGAATCGTGAGCTGTTATCGGTACATTCACAGTATTACCTTCTCCATCAGTTGCAACTATGTTACCGGCTTCATCGTTTGCTCTTAAATTATAATAATTGTAACGTGCGTTCGGAAAGTCGCTGTGCACTGGAATTGTGACTATGGATTTATGAAAATATGTATAAAGAAATGACTAAGCATTTTGGAAAAAAATTTATTCAATACCTTAATTACATTGTTAAACCGTGATTACATTGTTTATAGAAGGTGTTCGAAATGACCTCCATTGGCATCAATACAGCATTGCACTCGTTTCATTTTGTTTGCAAACACCTTTCGCAACTGTATAAAACGTTATGCAACGTGTTTGGTGAACGAATAATTTCAAAGAATTTGTGGCCTGCAAGATCTCCTGATCTGACGCCCCCCGATATCTTTTTATGGGGTGCGGCGAAACAAACTGTGTATCGGAACAGACCACACACGATTGACGAACTTAAAGCCGCAATAACGGCATACATTCAAGGAATCACTGTTCTTCAGTTGCGAAAGGTGTTTGCAAACAAAATGAAACGAGTGCAATGCTGTATTGATGCCAATGGAGGTCATTTCGAACACCTTCTATAAACAATGTAATCACGGTTTAACAATGTAATTAAGGTATTGAATAAATTTTTTTCCAAAATGCTTAGTGATTTCTTTATACATATTTTCATAAATCCATAGTCACAATTCCAGTGCACAGCGACTTTCCGAACGCACGGTAGTATCCATAACTTGGAGTGTATCGTTTACTTCTTTCTAATTCTCTTAAAGCTACTGCAAAAATAAAAGTCTGGTGTGAAACACTCACACGGCTTTTTCTTGCCAATGTAATTAAGGCAAAATATAGCCTGTGTTTAATCATAAGCAAACAATATACGTAAAAAAAACAAAAATAACATAATTTTAATCATGAGTGAATGACACAAAATGATAATAAACCTCTATTAAACTTTAAAATACGTACAATCACTAATTGCCACAGAACTTTTAAAAAGTATTTAAAATAACAGTTGTAGAATTTTATCTTCTATAACATTGATTATAATCATACATGTTTGTCGTAAAATGTATACTAAGGCGGCAATCTTAAAAAATTTTTTTTACAGCTTTTGATGAGCAAAGTACAGAAAATCACTAATTAACACACAACTAAGTAAAAAAAAATGTGGTGTGAAATACTCACACAACTTTCTCTTGCCAATGAAAATAATTAACAATATAACCTAACATAAGAAATAAACAAAAAAACTAATCCCAATAAACATAACCTAATTTTAATCATAAGTGGAAGACACAAAATGAAAATCAACTTCAGTTTGGCTTAAGAATTCGGAAAATCACTCTTTCACGCCAAACTAGGCTCTGTAGAGAAAAGTGCTTTAAATAAAAGTTGTAGATATTTTAAAAATATCAAAAAAATTAATTAATTAAATAAAAGTAAGATATTTTTTGTAGATATTTTCCTATAAATTTTATTATATACTTTTGTCGTACAATTCATGCTTGGGCTGAAATCTTTAAAAAATCGATTTTTTTACGTTTTCGTGAGTAAAAAAACAGAAAATCGCTAATTACCGCTAAACTAAACGTTATACGAAAACAATGTTTGAAATAAAAGTTATAGAATTTTAATATCTCTACAACTTTTATTATATACATTTTGAGCTAAAATGCATATTAAAGCCGCAATCTTAAAAAAACAATTTTTTACGTGAAAACAACCTTACCACGAATTTCAGCAAACATAGCCCCTACCCTACCGTTTAGAGCATAAGAAATGTAGTTAATGAGGCGATTTAAAAAACAATCGTAGGACCCGTTTTTGAAAAAATCGCAAAAAGTGAAATTTTTACGAAGAAACTACTAATACCGATGAATTCCATTAAATAGTAGGCCCTACCTACTTAAGTTCCAAGTTTCAACTTTGAACTATATTCCGTTATGTTTATCTTTTATCTTGTAGAGCACGAAAATTGTAGTAGATGTGGCGAATCGTCAAAAAATCGTAGGAGCCATTTTTAAGAAAATTCAAGAAAGTATAAATCAAATAGACTACTACTTCCAATTGACCGATTTTAATGAAAATGTTCATATTGGGTCTTTAAGTGGTGCGTAACTTAAGTTCAAAATTTTATTTTTGTGCGCTATTCCGTTATTGAGATATTTTGTTCTCACGTACACACACACCAATCGCTGAAACCATGTTTTAAAGGATCACAAGAGGTGAAATTTATTATTTCACGAAAATTTGATTTCAAAAAATTTACATTAAAACAATACTTTACTTTTTTACTCGTATGTATTTATATAGGGTAAGTAAAATTGGACGAGCTTAGATTTCTAGAGAAAACTGAAGAAACCTTCAAATTGCAAAACTGGGTAGAAGAAAAATAGAAACATAAGAGACATATTGAATGATTTTTTAGAAAAAAATAATTTTAAACTCAGCTATGATTCTTAGTTGTCAGTACACAAATATATAAATTTTATTTTAATACTTGAAAAAAGAAATTTTTTCACTAACCTGTTTCACCAGCTGCAAAACTGAGTACAGTGACTAAAAGCAAAGTTGTTGACAAAAACTTCATCTTCCCAACTGTATAAAGGTCCATAATGTGTATTAAGCTACCCCCAGTGGAACCATAAGAAAATGTATTTAAAATTATATTGCAATGATCTATATATATTTCGAAAATATTATCACGCGATAATTATTTCACTCCTTGCAATACGGATAATAAGGAATAAAATGATAAAAGTTTTATCTTACATTCATTTTTTATGTTCATGTTCAAATATCTTTTTTCTAGAGTAATTATAATGTAAATTTTTTTGTGTGAAATAATTAGCTCTTAATTAGTTTTCTAGGGTACATTATCAGATGGAATAAGGAACAAGATAGTGAATTTTATTTTTTCTTATTGTTATAAGTATCAAACGTATAATTAGCCAATTAAGTATTTTTTTAATAATTACCTATAACATCGGTTTTATTAGTTCAAAAACTGTTAAACTCCAATTAAAGGTATTCAAAAACTATATTTTGTTTTTGGTTCTGGTCGGTCCTATTTTTAAGTTCCCACTAAAATTGTGAATTTATTCTAAAAAATATTGTGGTAAACACTTGCCAATATTAAATTTTAAATATACAAACTTCTTCTGTTTTTCTTTTTTTCTTCCTCATCTCCTCTTCCTCCTCCTCCTCCTGCTTCTTCTTTTTCTTTTTCTTCTTCTTCATTTTAAGGTTTAGGTTTAGTGAACCTGTTCCGGTACCCACCTCTTCCTCAGTTCATCAACCTCTCGTACCAATTGATTTAAAATAATTTTGAGCCTCTGTTGGCATTCTCCCTTATCGCATTCTATTCAAGTGACTGCACCAGTTTCTTTAATTCTTTAAGATCTTGTCAGGTAGTGATGGAACAGACAGAACTCTTCTTACTTTATCATTCGTTATCCTGTCCATTCTACAGCATCCTAACACACTACGCAAAGATCTCATCTTTGCAGCTTGGATCTTGCTCTATCAATGTTCTTTGTATGTATCCAAGAATTACTACCATACAAGAGAGTAGGAACGGCAACGGTTTTGTACAATTTGATCCGCGTTTCTTGTCTTGTTTTGTTTTTATAAGTTCGTATGAATATTGCCGCATATTCTCTGAAACTTTTTTATTTTATTTATCATATTTTTATCAAAGCCATTTGCTATGTCGTTACCGAGGTAATCAAAGTGTTTCACTTGCTCTATCATTTGTCCTTTCAATTCTATTGTACTTCTGGTTGTGTGTTTCCTGAAAGCCATTGATTTGGTTTTTTACAGTCGAAATACCTAAACTTTATTCCCCAGCTACTCTGTCCAACATGAATAATGCTTTCTTTAAGTGGAACAGAAATATATAATCAATTTTGTATAATTAGTAAACAATGTAAAATAAAATAAAAACATAAACGAATTTTAATCATGAAAAATGACGCAAATAAAAATTAACTTTTGCAGAACTTAAAAATATTAAAATAACTAATTGACGCTAAACTGAGCTCTGTAGAAAAACATTTTTGAAATAAAATTTGTAGATTATTTTATCTTCTACAGTTTTGATTACACATTTTTGTCGTTAAATTTCTAACTTATATTTAAAAATTATGAAATAGACTAACACTGACTGTTGCTGCTATATAAAATATTGATTAATTTTGACACAATTTTGTCGTACAAGGCCAATTTAGATCACGTAAAGTAACCACGTGTAGATATTCCTGGAACCTTTTTTTGCATCCACACTTTCAGCAGTGTTCACTGTAAGATTTTCTTCTTTCTCCTGCCTATCTGATGTTCTGTTTTTGCTCTTTGTGGATTTTTTTCAATTCAGGATTCAATTTCAAAATTTGATTCAGTGAATTATTTTTCTTGAACTATATCAGTTTTCTCAATACCTTTTCTGACTTCTTTTAACTTCTTATTCAACATCTTATTTCTAATCTTTAGCCTTTTTTTAATATTCGAGGTGACGAGAAAAACTCATGTTCACCCCTTACAATGGGGAAATAGTGTTTGACTCAATTAAAACGTCCTCGTCCAATATACAAAGGAAGACAATACTTTCCTTCCTATATATTTATAAAGGGAAGAGAAAGTAAAAAAAGGGATAGCTTTGCCGTTTTTATATCTTACAAAGGTAAGAACGAATATTCGCTTTAATTTAGGTACCTTAATTTTTTGCCAGGCTGAATGCAAGTTTAGTCCTGAACTTATTTATCTTTACATGATGGGCTACACAATTAACATAAAGAACACAACGACAAGAATCAATGAATGACTGATCTTTTTTTTATTAATTTATTTTCAACCATTACAAATAATATTTAAATTTTAAGGCAAAAATAACAGCATATCGAATACGATCGAGCTGGTAGAAGATTAATTTCTGATAGAAGTTACATTGATGCTGGCTTTGTTCCACGCTTCAAAATCTTCTTGTTAAATTATCCCTTGTCTTATTACTTAAGCTCAACGCCGACCTGAGCCACTGTTGATCCCTTTTGTCTGATTGTCTGGATTGTAGAATATCTGTCTACAAGTTACTACTTGTCTGCCTGTTTAAACAATTGGTTGTCATGTTAAACCTTTTCCTATTAATAATTCACGCTACAAACAATATTATTTTTAATTGATAACAAATGTGATATTTAGTAAAATTTTAATCTATTTTTACTTTCTCTTGCCTATATGAATATATAAGAAGGAAAGTATGGTTTTCATGTCGATTTTTCAAAATCGAGTTTTCATCGGATCTACACGTTTTCAGACCCCATGAACCCAAAAAACATGTTTTTAGCGATTGGTCTGTGTGTGTCTGTTGTGTGTGTGTGTGAACAGAATATCTCAAGAACGAAACATCGTACGAACAATGTACGTAAAAATATAGAATTTACTTTCAAAAATTTGTGTAAGTTAAATCAGCTTTAAGTTTTTGATGAAAAAATTGGTGTTGAATTAATTTCAAACTTTTACATCACTCTTTCTAATTTTACGTATATTTAAGAACAAATTACACATGGAAATGACACTTTTTCTTTTTTAAAATGCTCATGTTTGACTCTGTTGAAGGTTCTTTTACACTGAGTGCCTTCACTTTTATTTAGAGGTTCTGCAACTGAGTCCGGTAGGTCAGATTGGGGCTTAGGATACACATTAGAAGGTATCAGCATTCTTCTTTACCAAATATCTTGATCTTGTTGAATAGATATTTTTTTATTTCGTAGTGATTCCTACAGAAGTAATTACATTTAAAATATAATCGGACAAAATAAATTATAAAAATCTACAAGAAAATCCTCAAATATCTGTGTATCGACCCTAACAACTCATTTTTTTCGACAAGAGGTCTCTTTTCGCTTTCCTCCTCACCTTTTGTTTTATTTAGATTATGAAAATCAAAACCCAGAGGAGTTTGGTTTTAAATTAGCGTGATTCACTCTTAATTAAAATAAGCTAATGTTCCTCACTATTTACATTGGAAAAAGAATTTTTCTGAGTATTTCACACCAGATTTTTGTTATTATGTACATTTTTCGTATAATAAGAACAGGTTCTGGTCCCAATTTGTTCGAATTAGCGGGGTTGTTGTGTACATGATTATATATTTCATCAAGTTGTTCCAGTCCAATGATAATATAATTTTTCAATTCATACCTTAACCTCTAGCATTTTATTGAGGAATCTTGAAAAATATCAAATCGTTCTCATTTGTAAACATGCAGTGCAATCAATTTCGACTATACGTGTATAAATTTATATAATTTAAATATCAAAAATATAACAATGTTTTATTCATACAAATATTTCCTTAGAAAAAATTATGAGCAGAAAAATATTCTCCTCTTCACTCCCCTCATCTTCTACATTATGAAAAAAATCACTTAAGTTATTACTTGTTTAATGTAGCAAGATGAATCACATTATCGTTGACCGTTTTCACCATTTCGGAGTTCCTTCGAAAGTACAAACTAAGACAAATTTATTAACCGAATCAAAATATCTGTTGGTTTAACACCTTTATTTTATTACAAACTTAGCAATAAAAAGTTTTTCAACGCACTCGATCAGAGTCATGCAAGTTACTTATCAAGGGGAGATGGCACGATGGTGTTAACTCAAAATTTAGATTTTTGGTTTTTTATGTTTTTCAATTGTTAAGGCCTAGATCTACCAGAGAAAATATTAAATTACGTGAAAAAAACAATTTTTTATGAAAAAATTAAATTTTTATCAAGTTTTACACAGAAAAATTATCATGTTACCAGGAACGAATATTTTTCACATTTTATACTGCTCGTTTTAGTGCAAAAAGAATTTTAGTTTTTAAAATATCTGCATCTTTGTTTTTTGTATTTTCAGCTGTTGGTTCAGCTTTCTAAACTATTGATGGGAAATTCACTTGTTCGTGTACATTTTGTTTATGGATTGTGCCTTCTTGTTTCTTGCGTTTTCCCGTAAATTTAACTCTTTTTTAACGCTAGGTACATTTTTCTCAGAAACCAATAAACCTACCAGGCTGAAATTTTTGCCAGTTAATTATTTTGTATATGATATATCTAAAATGGTAATATACCGACATTTTATGACTTCCTCAGGTGCTTCAAGAATTAGTAAAATTAAAGTAGTAGCTAAAAATTCACGACCCTTGAATGTGACGCTCCCGCCAACTTGCTTGGGATGGCCTGACGAGACATACCCTGCAGAAAATAAATGGTTTTTATTTAACTCTTTCTCATCATTTATTATGAGCATAAAAATAAAAGAGATTATGAGTATAATAAACTTTTATTGGTACTTTGAACGTTGCCTTTGGGTTCATTTGTTTGTACCGAGGAAAAAAGCGACACACGTTGAAGTTTTAATTATTTTTTATTAAATTATCTCTCAAAGTTCTGTGAATTATAATTATTAATAATAGTAATAATACTTTATTGCCACTAATATCAGACCTTCATGCTATACTTATCAGGTACTACTCCATTTTCATTCCGAATGAAAGCTCTCCATTCCGTAGAACTTTTTAACTTCCTTACACTTCGCATTGAATGTGATTTCCATTGAAAATCATATTTTGAAATCATTTTGACGGCGGATTGAAAGAAGGAATGAATAAGTACACATTGTTTGGATGTAAACATTTGTTCAGAAAACAATTGACTAGATAAACAATTTTACATAAAATATTATTTAATTTTAATAAAATATTAGTACTGTTTTTTACTGTTCCCTTGCCCTATATGAATTTAAATAGGGAATGGAAGAATTGTTTTCTTAACGATTTTTCGAAATCGAGTTTTTCAGGATATACACGTTTATAGTCTCCCTGAACAAAAATTATGTTTTTACCAATTGGTCTGTGTGTGAACAAAACATCTCAATATGGAACTTGGAACTTAAGTAAGGTCCTACAAGGTGATCAGACAGGAATATTTAAATCAAAATCAGTTGACAGAAATAATTAGTAAAATTATTTGTTTATTCGCGCAAATTTCCACTTTATGCGATTTTCTTACAAACGACTACAGTCAATTCCGGATGATTGGTCCACTGGTTAATTGGGACAGCCGGTTTTTTGGGACAGTTCTTTAATGAACAAAAACAGAATGGGATTTGACATTGATAAGAACTCTGTTTATTCGGTCCCTAATGCCGCTTATTGGGGCCAATCTGATGTAAGTACATATATGATTTATTAAAACCATTACAGGCCAGCGACAAACAACACGTGGTTCTAAGCGCCAAGATAAGATAACAGGCAGAATAGAGGTTGTAAACATTTCGACAGGTAAACAACAGTAATCACACATCAGTCATAATAAAGATATTATTTACAGTACAATGTGTAGGCTACATAATGGTCATTGCACAAATTTCAGCGAGTCATATACTGTAGTTCTGCCCAAGCTTACAAGCTGTATTGCCACCTTGCAACTTATGGTTAGTTATCACTTGTCATACGTACATAGACCAATCGTAATTCCATGCTTTCATCAGTTTTTTGTGATTTCATGAGTGTACTAAACACACAGTTTTTTGAGTTTGGTTGTTTTTTTTTATTTACAGGCATACTTTTTATATTTTTTTAAAATATCCATTCGTTTCGCACATTTTGCTGATATTTTTATGTACAGGCTTGCAGTACAGTACCTACTATCAACGTCTTTGCGAGTGAAATTCTACGTAACGATATGACTGTGTGAACGAATAAAGCTTCTCGACAAAATAAAAACGTATCCACCTAAATTAAGCCAATGTAAACTATCGAAACTAACCAGTGTACCGAAAATTATGATAGCTTGTATCGTGCTCCAAGAAAAGAAAATACGCCAAAAATGGGCATTAAACGATCATGGAACATTTTAAAAAAGAAAACGTGAAGGAAGGATCTACTTGTTGAGAAGCGTTGAACGAATGGTTCGCCATTGTAACTTCGTAAGGTGTTAGTGTCAATGGTCCAATGCTTTAAACCAAGGCAAAAGATTTTACAAAAATGTTAATCATTTTTCTGATTCCCTTTTATTTGTGTATGTTTTATTTGTGAATGTTTTATTTGTATATGGATAGTACTTGAAAGTAAAATTTATGTATGTGATAATTTTAATAAAATACAGTATCGTATACGCCGCAGTTTACGAAATCGTTTATTAGGGCCAGCCGTTTAATTGGACCAAAATTCTCTGGTCTCGATGTGCCCCAATTGTCCGGAATTGAGTGTATTATGATATTTAAAACATTTATTCATTTTACTACAATTTTGTGCTCTGGATGATGAGGTACGCGACGGGTCAAATGAAATTCCTGGAAAGGGCTTTGTTCTCGTAGTAAATAATTGTTTTTTATTAAAGAATATGGCCTTAATATACCGGGTGAGCATAAAGTCTTGCCCTGATTATAAAAATTTATTGCAGAATAACTGTTTGACATAATAATTTAAATTTGATGCTGTTACATAGGTTATTGTTAGTAGATTTTGTGACCAATAGATGGCGCTAGTGCTCCTCAACAATGACATGGTCTGTTAGTTCACGTTAGTTGCTGGCGAAATGGCGTTGAAGCAGGAGAAAGCACAATGTGTGCTTTGGTTTCACGAAACGAAATCGCCCATCAGTGTTCAGCGTAATTTTCGGGCTTTTTATGGACGCAGCCCTCCTGATGTTAAATCAATAAAGCGATGGTATGAAAGGTTTAAAGAAACAGGCAGCGTTGAAGATCTTCCTAGAAGTGGCAGGCCTAGTGTGAGTGAAGCAACTGTTGATCTTGTTCGGGAATCGTTTCAACGGAGTCCGTCTAAATCAACTCGTCAAGCATCACGTGAACTTCAAATACCGCAAGCAAGTGTGGTGAAAATTCTTCATAAAAGGCTTAGGTTGCATGCTTATAAAGTTCAAATCGTGCAGGCCTTGCAACCGAATGATTTGCTGAGACGTGCAGAATTCGCAACTGAGATTCTCAACAGGATTGACGGCGCTAACGAGTACTTAAATCGCATATGCTTTACCGATGAATCCACCTTTCATGTCAGTGGAATGGTAAATAGGCATAATGTCCGTATATAGGGATCAGAGAATCCACATGCTACTGTACAGTTACAGCGAGACAGCAAAAATGTGAATGTTTGGTGCGGCCTCATGCATAATAAGGTTTTCGGGCCGTTTTTCTTCACGGAAAACACCATTAACGTTAACATTTACTTAGATGTTTTGCAACAGCTCATTGCACCACAGTTAGAAGAATATCAACCATGGATAATTTTCCAGCAAGATGGGGCACCGCCCCACTGGGCTTTGATAGTGCATAATTTCATGGATGAAACATTTCCGGATCGGTGGATTGGAAGGGATGGTCCAACACCCTGGCCACCCCGCTCTCCAGACATTACCCCCTTGACTTTTTTTTCTGGGGCTATATCAAGGATAGAGCCTTCGCCACACCAGTTGCTGACGTTGACGAACTGAAGGCTAGGATACAAGCTGCTGTGGATACTGTGACAGAACACATGTTACAAAACACCTGGCGGGAACTGGAATACCGCTTCAACATTCTTCGAGCTACCAAGGGGGCACACGTTGAAGTTTACTAATGTAAGTAATCTTAAAAAAAACTATTAACACTAACCTATGTAACAGCATCAAATTTAAATTATTATGTCAAACAGTTATTCTGCAATAAACTTTTATAATCAGGGCAAGACTTTATGCTCACCCGGTACTTCTTGGGGCAAAAGCCATAATCAAAGTTGTAAAAAATTAAAAACGTACAATTTTTATTTTAAACATAGTTTTTCTACAATGCAATATCAGCGGAGTAGTATTTTTCACTATGAGATTTGAAAAAATTTTAAGGGAGCACTTAGTCGATAAACTACACATTTTTGTGCAATTAATAATGTAATTGTTTGTAAGGAAACATTAACTTAAAGAAAAAACAAGGAAAACACGTATGTAGATAAAAGTTGTTCTTACCTCACAAAATCGTCATCAATAGCCTAAAAATGTTATGTTTCGTGTTAGATACATCGTAAGATTTTGATAAATGTGAATTGGAGGCTCAAAGACATTCAGTATATATTATTTTATTGGCCTACATTGATACTAAAGAGATAGCTTGGGTATTGATAAGAACTTCATTATATTATAACAAAATGAAATTCCTTTTAGCGATTGTGATATTTATTGGTGTTTTTTATTGTTCAACAGGGGAATCAGGTAAATTTTTAGATTATTTTTAATATTCAGAATTATTTCTAAACTGTATAACATACAAAATCTATTGATTTACTATTAATTTTTTCCGTCTAAGGACAATTTTAAATCACGTGAAATGACTTGACATTTCTGGAAGTTTTACAACCCGAATTCTCAGCTTTCGTTCACTTTAGGTTTTTATCTTTTCTTTCGTCCATACGGTGCTCTGTTTTTGGTCTTTATGGAACCTCTTAAAATCAGTAATCAGTTATCTGAATTTGGTTCGACCAATTAGGTTTTGTTTTAGTTTATACCAGTTTACTTAAATCCCTCTGAGTTATTTGAACCACTTATAACCTTACATCGGATCTTTTGTTAATATATTAAGAATTTGTTTTGTTAACCGTTTGTGATTCAGTCTGTAAAATAGCAGTCTATGTTCCAGTACGTCGTTGATCGATGATCTAATTCAATTAACTAATAATTATTGTAAATTCAATAAGTAATTTCAAAATAATCATATATAATTATCAAAATTGAACAATTTCTAATTAAAAATCTAAATATTCTAAACAGTTATTAAATATATCAAGATGAATTATTAGAAGAAAATAAAACATTCAAAAAAAATTAATTCCAGAAACCATATATATCAGATTAAACCAAGAAAACAAAAGATATGTTTCGTGTTAAAAATATTGTAACATTTTGATAAATGTTACAATAAAGGAAATTTAATTAAATAATTGTTAAATTAAATAATTTTAATTAAATAATTTGAAATAATAAGAAAATAAGGAAAGGAAAATATTATAGTAACAAGAATCTTATTAATTATGGAACCAAACAAAATAAATTTGATTATTTTAAAATATGAAGAAAAGATTTAAATACAATTTATTAAGATTATAAAACCAACTGCAACAATTACTCGACGCCCCATTTGATTGCCGATCAATAGATGGACAAGAAGCAAGAGCAAGACTCCAAGGATAATTAATTCAAGTAGTAACTATAAAAAAAAATAAGAAATTTGAGCTCATAGTTTGTATAAAATTAAATATTAAAATTAAGTATATATTAAAATTCAAATAGATTTTGCAATAAATAATTTTATTATATTCATTAAAATACTTAGTTTTATAACATAGTATCGTCACTAAATAAAATTAAACATTTAATACTTTTTGTAATACATTTTTCTTTGTTAATTTTTCAATTTCTTTTCGTTTTTCATCAAAAATCGTTTTATTTTTCATTTCAAATTTGGATTAAATTTATTTCATTATTATATTTATTTTTATAATTACATTACAAGTCATATAACATTGTATCATATATAAATTATTTAATTGTAAGATATTACGAATAAGATTTAATTTTTGGTCTTGAATACCAGTTTCAATCCTGAAAATTTATAAAAATAGCCCGCTCAATTCCCAAGAAGTTCTGAACGTCACATAATGATAGCAGTAATGTAGACAGAGGATATAATTTTAGGTAAGGAAAGAATTGATGTTGATGTTGAGTTGTTTAGGTCATCAGCCAAAAGGCTGTTTTGAACCTCTAGAGGTTTTATTAAGGGGAGCACTAAACCTCAAAAATCGAAAAAAATCGATTTTTCAAATTTGAATGCCATTGCCTTTTGTATCTTTTTCTTTGTTATTACATATAAAAATTATAACCTGTACGATAGAAATTACGGAAGCTATGCAGTTTTTTGTTAAGTAATGTTTTGACCAGAATTTCTTTTAATTGAGTTAATCGAAGGAAACAATTAAGAGTTGCGATATTCAAAGAACACAGAAAGCTGAGAAGGCAATGGAAAGTGTGTCAAAAGAAGCAAGACAAGAGAAAAAAAAGGAAATTATTTGAGGAAAAAGAACAGTCTGAACGTGAGTATCATTATTATGGTGCAGGCTGATTTTGGGGTAAGTAAAACTTTACAGCTCATTTCCCGCAAATTCACTTTTTTCCATAAAGGTACAGTTTTCTCAAAAACTATTTGACTTTGAAGGTTTCCATTTTTTGAGCATGTTTCCCAGTATAATTTTGACATATGGTACTAGAATCATTGCAGTATTATTACCAAGTTCGGAATAAAATAAAAAATTCTACAAAAAAAATTCTCAAAATGGTATCGCTAGCTCTGTATTAATAATTCTAATACCAGAGCTTAAAAAGATGTCATAGAAAAGACACAACAAAATTAGAGCCCTAACTCTTAACGGTTTCTTAGAAACGTGTACCTAAAAAGAGGTAATTTAACATGGGTTAGATAGGAGGTATAGTGCTTCCTTTAAGTAAAACGAGGAGTGAGGTGGTTTACCTAATTGCCTTCCTCATTAAGTGGAAAAGTACGCTTATCAGGATGCCAGGCTCCCTGAAAAGCACATATTTCTCACTTTGTAAAATTACACCTTCACTTCATTCACCACAGGTTCTAGCTGTATAATAGAATACATTACTTTCAGAGGAGATAACTTTGACCTCTGCCTTTTACACCTCTATTTCTTATACCTCTTCTGTTCTTAAATACTTCATTAATTTAATTGGCTGACCATGTGATAAGAAACAGAATTTTCTTTGTATCCCTGGAACTAAAAAATTGAGTTGAAATTCAGATTGAATTCACTAATAACAACATCACAAAAATCTTTGGACGAGGCATTAAAATTTACAAATTCGAAAGTTTGACAAAACTAGTTCACATGTGATAATGTTTTCGTATTTATTTTCTTGTTGATATGAAACAAATTTTATTAGGCCACCATCGTGGCGTAGTGGCTAACGCACTAGCCTACAAAGCGTAAGGTCCCGGGTTCAATTCCTCGCTAGGGGCGGGAAATTTTAAGACGTTTACAACCACAATTAATATACTAAAACCCACAGTAATCGCTAATGAACAGGGTGTCAATAATAAACTAACCAATTTAAAAAATGTTATCAATAAAAACATCGTTTTAATGAGACGACATGTCTCGTAGCTAGTGGAAATTTTTAAAAGGTTTACCTTTGACTTATGCCAAAAACCATTAGTGATTTCTGTATCTACTCTTTAAAAGGGGAGATTGCACGATGGTTTAACTCAAAATTTCGATTTTTGGTTTTTATGTTTTTCAGTAGTTTAGGTCTAGATCTACCAGCAAACCATTAAATTACGTCAAAAAATAATTTTTTATGAAAAAATTAAGTTTTTATCAAGTTTACACAGAAAAATTATCACGTTAGGAAGAACTTATATTTTTTCATAATTTTATACTGCTCGTTTTAGTGCAAAGAGAATTTTAGTTTTTAAAATATCTGCATCACAGTTTTTAATGTTCTCAGCTGTTGGTTCAGCTTTCTAAACAACTTTTGATGGGAAACTTACTTGTTTGTGTACATATTGTTTTTGATTTGTGCCTTCTTGTTTCTTACCTTTTCTTGTAAATTTAGATTTTTAACGCTAAGGTACATTTTTCTCAGAAACCAATAAACCTACCAAGCTGAAATTTTTAAGAGATATTATTAAGAGATATTATTATTATACTATTTAAGAGATATCGAATGACAGTATTTTTGTTTCCAAATCCCGACTTTGATTTCTTGACTTCCGGTTTTAAGGCCACTTCCGGTTGAAACCGGAACTTCAACCCTATCCAGGTCCACAAACTTTTTAATCCGAAAATTGAATCTTTGGTTTTTGATTAGGCCTACTTCCAACCAAAAAATTAATTTCAAACCCAATTCAGGCCCACAACATTTTTGTGTAGATTACGAATCCAAAATTCGTTTGTTCCGATCTCTTGTAGTTTCAGACAATTGGGTGTGACGTTTGGGCGGATAAAGGAAAAATGTCAGATGAAATTTTTTAAAATCGCCACCAATAAAAATAGCCTATCATTTCGTCTACAAAAATTTGCTCTACGTATAGTAAAAATCATGGTTTGGAAAATTTTCAAAAAATAATTGAAATTTATATTTTTTTAAGATATTCTTAATTTTTCAGATGCCGAAAATGAATTTGAAAGACAAAAACGGTACATTCACTTGTATTATGGGAACAATCAAAATTACGATATGAGAACCCAAGATAACTCTGGTGCCTTCAATGCAAACGACGGTTCAAATGTTGTGTATGTGCCAATAAGCAGTCCATCATCATGGAAGGATATGGATTTTCAAACAACTAATGAACAAATTTTGGCCAGACAACAACAGAAGGGTTTATGCCATTGCTTTCCTCCAGAATCGAAGCCCTTTCCACGACCAAAGTTCTCTTCTCAACCGAAGAAACCTTTAGTTACCAACCCTAACCCTAACGGATCAAAACAGCCTATACCGTTAACAAAAAAAATGTAATAGAACATTGAGAACATTTATGTACAAGCCTAATGTAAGATTTGTTAAAGAATAAAGTTTAATGCATTTGCATAAATATTTTGTATTAAAATTTTTCAGTATTAATAATCGTGTATGATTTCCTCACAAAATATTCCCAATAAATACACTAAAACAATAATTATACAAAACGGTTTTTTCAATAAAACTGTTATTTTATTTTCACAAATTGTAACAATTGAAACATATTATAATAAAAGTATAAAAACGATTACTTTATGTTACTTACTTACAGGAGGGAACCACTCAGTAAAAGTTTTCCATATGTAAATAAATTTTACTATACTATTTTTCAGCGTTGATGAGCTCAGAACGTACGAATTGCCCCCTACCGTACTCATAGCTAGCCAATGATTTGCCGCCGGCCGCATTGGCGAAGTTGGTAACGTGCTCGCCTCTCATCATGCGGTCTTGCGGTCGAATCCCATTCAGGCACGGCATTTTTTCATACGTTACAAAAAATCATTTCATCATTCACCGTCTGCATTAGCAGTAATTGCAGAACAGTCGGACGTTAAACAAAAAAAAAAAAAAAAAAAAATACAAAATGATTTGCCAGGCCAGCAATATTGTCAATACTTGCTCTCGTAGTTCTGTTATACGAGGTGAGGCTATTAAATAACGAGACTGACGTTGTAAACAATTTCATTTTTATTTAAACATAACCACTTATTGTCACCTTCAATATACACTCCATCTCTATCCCTACAACACTCCATGCGAATTTTACATTGTTGGAAACAGTGCTGGAAGTCATCTTCTGTCAGCTCCTTCAGGACACGTGCTGCTTTCTCTTTTACAGCTTCCACAGACTCAAATCTTGTCCCTTTTAATGCAGATTTCACCTTAGGAAACAGGTAGAAACATGTGACGAAATGTGGTTTTTTACTTATGATCCGGATAAAGAAAGAGTGTATGTTGAAGGTGGCAATAAGTGATTATGTACAAAATAAAAATATAATTTTTACAACGTCAATTTCTTTATTTAATAGCCACACCTCGTATATTTCGTCAGCCATTTTTTCTTGGTCTTTCGATAACAATTATAACCTATAAACATACAACCAGCTTGATTATATTATTATAAACTATTCCATGTTAACGCGCTCTGTAATCAAAGTACGAGATGCAAGACACGAGTGAACTACTATGGCTCTTATACGCATGCGAGCGTAATGTTTGTCATTCGTACCTAAAAAACATTGTTTTAGTTATGTGATTCCTACAATCTGACAACACTGGAAAAGGTTCTGATTGTTTTAAACAAGCAACGGAGTTCATGAACGGTGAAAAGCATTATAGGAAATTTTTTTATTTATATCTAACCTTAATTTTTATTTTTACTTTCTCTTTCCTTATATGAGTAAGCAAAGGAGAAATATATTGAATTCATGTCGATTTTTCGAAATAGTGTTTATTCTGGAAATACATATTTTCAGGCTCCGTGAACGAAGAAAATCTGATGTGAAACACTCACACGATGTTCTCTTGCCAATGCAAATAATGAAAAATATAACCTAACATTAGTAATAAAACATTAGAAGTAAACAAAAAACTAACCTCAAAAAACATAACCTTATTTTAATCATGAGTGAATGATCTAAAATGAAAATCAACCTTTGTTTTGCTTAATAATACGAAAAATCACTCTTTAACGCTAAACTAGGCTCTGTAGAGAAAAATGTTCATATGTAAACGTTCAGAAAAATGTTCAATAGGGTAGGCGCCATGGCTGCTGAAATTAATTCTTGGGGAGGGTGTTTTCCCGTAAATTTTTTTTTTAAGATTGCGGCTTTAAAATGCATTTTAGTGCAAAAGATGTATGTAATAGAAGTTGTAGAGAATTTAAAATACTACAACTTGCATTTCAAAAATGTTTTTGTATAACACTTAGTTTTTTTTAGCTTCTTTTTGTTATCAGGAACTGTAAAATATTGACAACTTCCCAATTTGATCGCTGCTTTTCGCTGTATTTTTGAAGTGGATTGGGCATGAGTTTGAACAGGGACCCCCAGTAGAGTTTGTTCATGGATGGCTGTCAGCTGATTACCATACAAAGTTGCTTACCCAACCGGTGTTACTTAACAGATAATAGTGACTTTCTACCAGCTGACTGACTGGGCTGGCCCGGAGGACTAACGCTTAGTTTAGTTGTAATTAGCGATTTTTTTATTTTATTTATTTGTTTTTTATTTATTTTATTTAGTAAAATATAGCTACATTAAAATTACAATTCATGACTATACTAAGCTATGTACAATATTTTAAACTAAATATACTTATACGCAAAAACTCTTCTTCACAAAGAATTCTGTCCGCGCATAGGAGTATACAGAACAAAAACATTAATTCACTTAAATACTTATAACGACTATAAAATTACTAAGTTAAATTACTACTGGTAGCTATATTATAATAGCGATATTATAATTTTTATTTTATAACTATAACTACTTTACAATAATATATTTTAATTAATACAACTTAAATATTTTAACTTTATACGAAATTAATTCAATAAATGAGCATAAAGAGACAGTTAAACTGTCGCAAAGAGAAAATTAATAACTAATAAAACAGTTATTTTAAGACCTGGAAAAGTTTCTCAAGTTCTTGCTCACAGATCGATATTATATGATATTTTAGTTTATGTTTTAATAGATGTGATGACATAATACTGTGTATTGGGGTGGAAGTACGTTAACGAATCGCCTCTCAAAATAGAGAAATGACTTCTGAAAAAATGTACTATTTGGTTTTCTAGTCTTAATTTTTCCAGCGTTCCTAGTACCATAATTTGTTTTATTGGAGTCAATTATTACTTCACGGTTACCACAAGCCCAAAAGAATTGTATCAGAACCTTGAAAACAAATAAATGCCTTAAAGGAAGAACTCCAAATTCCTGGAACAGGCTCATACGATCGCACTTTTTGTAACCATTAATAGTGTATAGAAAAGATTTTTGTAGATTAATCACAGATTTAATGTGAGTAATGTATGTACTACCCCAACATGCAATTCCATACGACAACCGTGAGTGTACAAAAGCAAAATAAATTTGCTTCAATAAAGATCTGGGACACATATATTGTAAATGATAAAACCTATGTAGGAGAAGACGTAAGTATTTTTTGAGATTTAAAACATGCGCTTTCCACAGAAGATCATCTTCAGCTAGAAGTCCAAGATATTTAACCTTATTTGATTGTTTTATTAACCCACAATTACACACATTAGAAGAACATTCCACTTCATGATATTGCAGTGGTTGATAAAAAACGAAAGACCGTGAAAGACTAAAATTAAGGTAAACAGTTTTTTCTAGATTTAAATTCAACTTATTAAAACGAAACCAAAGTGCCAATAGCTGAAGATCATGTTGCATATGGTTGTTCAAAATATCCACGTTTTCTGCCCCATATGAGAGAGCTGTGTCATCTGCAAAAGCAGTTATGGAGCCTTTAAAAGGTCCTAAAAACAGATCATTAATAAATACTAGAAAAAGTATTGGACCTAGAACAGAACCTTGAGGGACACCACTGTATATGTTACTCATTGAACTAGTAGAGTTACCTATTTTGACTACCTGACACCTCTGATGCAGATATGACTTAAACCATTCTAAAGGTAAGCCCCTAATGCCAGCGGCTTCCAGTTTACTAATTAGTATTAGATGATCCACAGTGTCGAAAGCTTTTTTGATATCAAGAAACAAACCTGCTACTTTAGTGCAATTTTTATTATTAATAAATGTATGAATTTCTGATATAAATTTACGTAAAGCCAATTCTGTACTAAGACCTTCTCTGAAACCGAATTGAGAATTTTCAAAAAAAAATTGATGAATGTAAGAAAGAAATAAGATGGGATTTTATTAACTTCAAAGAGTTTTGAAAAGATAGAAAGCAGCGAGATAGGTCGATAATTCTGAACTAACTTTGGATCTCCCTTCTTCAGAATTGGGATCACTTGGGCAACTTTTAGTTTGTCTGGAAAACACCCTCATCAAGACTTTTATTGAAAATATGACACAGAACTGGACTAATGTATATGCTTATATTTTTAACAAGGAACGAAGAAATATTATCAAAACCGGGCGACATTGCATGTGGAAGTTTACTAATGAAATTACTAATCTCATCAGATGTAATAGGGGTCCAAAATAAGGATTTGGTACAGAAATTCAATTTAAAGTTGTCACGGTACTTATGTACGTACTTGTTTGAAATGGGGCAGGAGTGCATGTGTTTGGTACATCAACAAAATAGTTATTAAAAATCTCTGCTACACATAATTCATCTTTAACCATCCCAGCTTCAGTGGTAAGATTGATCTCTTTCCCTTTCTCCTTAGGCCTACCTATCAAGTTATTAATAATTTGCCACTGTTTTTTCGAGTCCCCATGAGCGCTTGCAAACAGAAGAGAATAATATCTGGATTTAGCGTCATTTACCCATTTCTTGATTTTATTTTTGAAAGTTTGAAATTTTTGTTTAGCTGTGACATCACTTGGATTTTTTATCATTATTTTATAAAGTTTATCCCTAACATTAATGGCTTGACATAAGCCCTCAGTCATCCAAGGTTTTAAATGCCTGTGTTTATGATTTCTGATATTTAATTTTGTCCTAAATGTAGCTTCTTGCAACAAGCCCAACAATATATCATGAAAATTGTTAAATGCAGTATTGGCATCACAGTTATTGTGCACTGAGAGCCATTTCTCATTCTTGAGGGCATTATTCAGTTTCATATAATCAATTTTCAGTTTTTCAATTTGCTTTGACTGCACTTTGTCATTAAGAGTTTTACGCGGAATATACAGACAGACGGCTTTATGATCAGTTATTAAAACATCAATCACCGCTGATACAACTGATGATTGCGATGATTCTCTGAATAAAACATGGTCAATACAGGTAGCAGTAGACTCGGTAACACGTGTATTTTTCGTAATTAAATTTTCTAGTCCAAAACTTGAGACAATTTGTAAATACTTATCTGTGACTCGATCAGATACATTAACATCAATATTAAAGTCACCGGTGCAAACAACCATACCTCTTTTAGCACTACTCAAAAGATCGGCAAAGCTTTCAAGAAAAGTGTTTACATTATAGTTATGCCATCTGTAGATACCGATTAACGTAAAACTGAGATCGCCACAATCACAATTCATTACCAGGGAGTCAGCACCGTACAAAGAGCTTTCTACCAGATTTCATTGAAAGTTATTTCTATAAAACATTACTATACCACCACACCTATTATCAGTACACGAGTAAACCTTATCGTATCCACATATATTATAAAAATTTATGTTGGAATCGGTCTGAATCCAGGCTTCAGTTAATACAATAAAGTCAGGTTTCTTAACGAGATTGTTTATAATAGCAGATCATCAAAATTTCTATTAATACTTTTTATATTCATTTGAAAAACCATTAAATTATTAACCCTATCTAAAAATACATTATTGAGCTCATCTATTGAAGAAATGTTCCTACAGTCAGTATCAATCTGCTTAGGGAACATAATGATATGTAGACTATCAAATAATAATAATAATATTTATAAAAATAGTTGTAGTAATAACAATTATAATAATTTTAATAGTAGTAATATAATAATAATAGTATTAATCATTATTTTAAAAGTAGTAATTTAAAAATAGTGGGGAACAATAGCTCTCCTGCATATAATTTAATTAAATGAACATGCACAAAATTAAAAATGGTAAGAGTCTAAAAATGTCTAACTAACAAAGGAACATTGCATTTCGTACGTCTTAAGTTTACAAAAATTATTACAAAAGAAGAATATAGGAATACATAATTTTATAAAGAAAAGAAGGGTTGAAAAGAAAGTGGTCTTAAAACGAAAAGATAACTGTTAAATGAATTACAGGTTGTATCACCAGGTATCGCCAGGTAAGTGGCGTACGGGTTTCTTATACCTGTACGATTAGTTAAAATTTTATTTATATACGTAATATGCGTATACATTATACGAATTTTGCATTCCATTAAAAGGTTTTCTATAATTTATTACAGTTGTAGAGAGCTCAACGAACTGATATTTCGGGAATTCTGTCGGCAAGCCATTCTGTCTACCTGAGTTTAACAATGCTTTACTAGATTCAGACAATGTGGGTAGGGCTGTAAATAGGATACCTAGTGATAAAAGTTTTTGAGTGTCCTAACTGTACTGTTTAGTGCACATTATTTGTTTTTCCAATAAATCGATATATCTACCTAAATTACTTTCCTATATAAATTTAGAAAAAAAAAATTTGTTTGGTTTATATTAGTACTTTATAAAATTATGTATGAAGATAGAGACTTACCTAGATAAAGAGCCAATTATACAAATACCTATCGTAAACACTTATAATTACTGAAAAAACTCGAAATTAGAAAAAAACACTGAGATAAAATTGATAACTAAAGCATTTAAAAATGACTAAACTTTAGCACAAACACAACACACTATACACAATTAACTGAAGCCGTTTATAGCTGAGAACTATTTGTCACGGTAACCACTTTCCCGTTTCTCTTGAAGTTAATTCGGCCGTCTCTTGTCCAAACGTTTCGGGAGCCGTGTATACCGATCGCCGTGTTCAGAACTTCACGTCGGTGCATTGTAAGGTCCTCTCTTATTGTTATGTTTGACCCTTTCAGCATCTTCTTTGCCGCGAATACTGCCTCCTTCGTACGATATGAAATAAACTTAACTATTATCGGTCTTGGTGTTTTAGTGTTCATTTTCGGCTTTCCCACTCTGTGTGATCGGTCAATGTCCTTGACCGAAATAGGTACCCGTAACTTTTTGGCGAGATCAATAATTTTGTTATCAGTACTCTCCCTGATGACTCTTCAACACCAAAAACTCGAATATTTGCGCGTCGGGAGTATTGCTCTAGCTCATCTTATTTTAAAAATGAGTTAGTTTTAGTTACTTCTAGCTCTCTCCGACAAGAAGCCAGCTCTTCCTTGAGTTGTTGACATTCTTGACTTAAACTAAGCAACTTGTCTTCAAGTTTAAGTACTACAGTACAACTAACCTTTTCTGCTATACTATCCACTAATAGCTTCGTGAAGGATTCATCCAGAAGGCATTTTTTAACTGGGTCTTCTATTAAATTAATCTGCTGTTGCGGTTGCTGGATCGGCTGCTGCCCTTGACTATTACGGGATCTGGTCGTGTTTCTTCCAGTCATTTTATATAATAGTTGAATTTAGTAGAAAAATAGATGAATAGAGTAAAAAATAAATAGACTGATAAAAATTGTATTATGGTAGCAATAATATACCACTACAAGATTCCAATTTTAAAACTGATTGATGTTCAATCGCTAAACTGTGTAGTTAACCTAGAGCAGGTAGAAACGCAGGGAGCTGTCAACACGTCTAACCCCTTTGACTCGTGAAACACTACTGATTATCCGTTTCTTTTTTCATGAATATGTGTATAAAACATCTATTTTTTAAAGGTTTCAGCCCTAGTATGCATTTTACGACTAGAACGTCATAATAAATAATAATCAATAATCAAAGTAATCAATAATCAGATTTATAGGAAATTAAAAATTTATAAATTTTAGTTAAAACTTGTTTCTTTACAGAGCCTAGTTTAGCGTGAAAGAGCGATTTTCTGTATTTTTAAGCCAAACTGAGGTTGATTTTTAATTTGCGTCTTTCACTTATGATTAAAATTAGATTATGTTCATTGAGGTCAGTTTTTTGTTTATTTCTTAAATTTTATTACTAACTTTAGGGTATATTGTTAATTATTTGCATTGACAAGAGAAAGTTGTGTGTGTTTCACACCAGATGTTTACTATTTCAACGTACATTAACTTCCGAAAAAATTGTTCAATTAGCCTAGAATTTTCTGGCAGGTCACATTTCTGCTTTTTTGGACAATAAAAGACAACTTTGTCAATCGTGTTTAAAGTTTTTCAAATTTTTCCCGTTTAAACCAAAACGCCTTCATTCTATCAGTTTTTTCTTTTTTTCATCTGAAAACATTTTTAAAATCTTATTCTTTGCTTACGTGTACTGTTATATCCCTGTTTTTTAAACTCTCTAAAAAAAGTTTTAAGGGATTATTAAAACAAAATATGGTTATTTTTTTATAAAATAAATTTTAACTCGAAGAATAGCAAAAAATGAAATAAATTTGAGAGAAATTTTATGTTGTTGTTTAGGTCATCAGCCAAGAGGCTGATTTGAACCTCTACAGGTTTTACTAAGTAAAACGAGGAGTTTGGTAGTTTACCGTTGAATTCCTCACTAAAATTAAAAGTATCCTTGTCAGCATCCCAGGCCCTCTGAAAAGCACGTATTTTCCACCCTGCAAATGACAGCTTCACTTCACTACTACAGAGTCTGGATGTATAATGAAATTCATTATATTGAGAGCTGATAACTCTGACTAGTGTCTTTTGCACCGAATCTCTTCTGTTCTTTAATGATTCAGTCTTTGAAGGGGAGATTTTATGATAGTTTTGACATCAATTTCGATTTTTTTGTTTTTCGGTAGTTTAGATATTGATCTACCAAAATTAAGCAAAAACATTAAACATTGAATTAAGTTTTATCACGTTTAACCAGACAAATTATCATGTCACCATGAACGAAAATGTTTCATAATTTTATACTGGTCGTTTTAGTGCATAGAGAATTTTATTTTTTTTAAATATTTGCGTCTCTTTTTCTAATATTCTCAGCCGTTGGTTCAGCCTTCTAACCAACTGTTGCTGGGAAATTTACTTGTTTGTATACATTTTGTTATTGATTTGAACCTGCTTGTTTTTTTCCTTTGCCTGTAGATTTAAATTTTTAACGCTTAACTTAAGTACATTTTTCTCAGAAAGTATTAAACTTACCAAGCTGAAAGTTATATAAATTATTCATCTTGTACATGCACACATACTGACATTTTATATGCCTTCTTCAGGTGCTCCAAAAAATAGTAATATACGAAACACTTACAAAAAAATTGTAACAATTTTATGTTATTCGTTATATTTTTTTAATTTAATGGTAAAATTAAAAAAATATGAGTGGCTAAAGAAACCTGACAACTACAGAGTGATTTTTTAGTCCTGTTACCCAACTGTTAATGTCTGGTAATTTTTTTCTAAGGAAGGAAATTATATTTTGTAACACGAAGTTGGTAGCCTTACTCAACTTGTACAGATACGGCAGTGTGAGTTGATTCTCCTTGAGCTGTGTAAAATTTTGTGCTGTTTCCGGTCGTGTTATGAACAGAATGCCTTTTACCCTAGAACAACGTGTTTTCATTTTTATTTTCTCTTGCCTATATGAATAGTATATAGGAAGGAAAGTATTGTTTTCATGTCGATTCGGATCTGCACATTTCAGATCCCCTGAACCCAAAAAACATGTTTTTAGCGATTGGTTTGTGTGGTGTGTCTGTGTGTCTTTGTGTGTGAAAAGAACATCTCAAGAATGGAACATCGTACGTACTTGAAACTTGAAAGTTAAGTTAGATACCACTAGAGGACCTGACCCAAACATTTTCATCAAAATCGGTCAACTGGAAGAAGTAGTTTATTGGTGTAATTTTTAACTTTTTTGCGAGTTTCTAAAAAACGGCTCCTAAGTTTTTTTAAAACTTGCCTCATTTACTACATTTTTTATGCCCTACAAGATAGGGTAGGCGCCATATCCGTGAAATTCTTGGTGAGGCTTTTTTCTTGTAAAAATGTTTTTTAAGATTGCGACTTTAATATGCATATTGGTGCAAAAATATCTTTAATAAAAGTTGTAGAGAATTTAAAATTCTACAACTTTTATTTCAAACTTTTTTAATATCGCTTAGTTTAGCGGTAATCAGCGATTTTCTGTTTTTTTCTCACGAAATCGTGTAAAAAAATCGATATATTAACGATTTCAGTCATATTATCCATTTTACGACAAAAAAGTATAATCAAATTTATAGGAAATTGAAAAATCTACAACTTTTATTAAGAGGATTTTTCTACAGACCCTAGTTTAGCGTGAAAGAGTGATTTTCGTATTTTTAAGCCAAAGTATAGTCGATTTTCATTTTGCGTCTTTCACTCATGATTAAAAGAAGGTTATGTTTTTGAGGTTAGTTTTTGTATTTTGTATGTTTTATTACTAATGTTAGGTTGTATAGGTCATTATTTAAATTGGCAAGAAAAAGTCGTGTGTGTGTTTTACAACAGTCGTTTTTTAACAATATTTGGTACGGAATCGTACGCTAGTGTGAAAGAATTTCAAGTTAAATTTGTTGGTGTTCCTCCAGCAGAAAAACGTCAGTTTCTAGGCTAAAAACCGATTTCTAGAGACAGGTAGTGTTTGCGACAGAAAACGTAGTGGTCGACACACTTTCTTTACAGATGACGATTTAGAGAATGTGAAACAAGATTGCTCAATTCTCCACGGAAAAGTTTACGAAAACTTTCCTCGCAAATTGGTTTGTCATCAATTTGAGTGTTCAGGAAGCTGCTAAAAGTTTGAGTTGTATTGTATTAGTCCAAGAGCTTTAGCCTCCAGATTTACACAAGCGATTAATTTAAACGTCTCGATCAAGAGAGTTGGTCAACCACTACGTTTTCTGTCGCAAACACTACCTGTCTCTAGAAATCGGTTTGTAAGGCTAGAAGTGGAAATTTATCTGGTGTTGGAGCACCAGCAAATTTAATTTTAAATTATTATTTTACTGTCGCATACGATTTCGTAGCAAAATATTGTTATAAAATGAAAACACGTTGTTCTAGGGTAAATGCCCATAACAGACAGGTGGAGTGTCAAATTATTTACACTCAATTTGTCCGTTGCAGGGCTAAAATAAATAGTTCTGTTTCTTATCACATGGTCAGCCAATTAAATGACTGAGCCATTTAAGAACAGAAGAGGTAGAGGTGTAAAAGACACTAATCAGAGTTATCTCCTCTGAAAGTAATGAATTTCATTATACAGCCAGACCCTGTGGTGAATGAAGTGAAGGTGTCATATGCAGAGTGGAAAATAGGTGCTTTTCAGAGGGCCTGGCATGCTGATAAGCATAATTTTTCACTCAGTGAGGAAGGCCTGGTAAACCACCTCACTCCTCGTTTTACTTAGTAAAACCTCTAGAGGTTCAAACCAGCCTTTCGGCTGATTACCTAAACAACAACAACTAGGGTAAAATACAATCTGTTCATAACACGACCGAAAACAGCACAAAATTTTACACAAGTCAAGGAGAATCAACTAACACTGCCGTATCTATACCAGTTGAGTAGGGCTACCAACTTCGTCTCACAAAACATAATTTTCCTTTCTTAAAAAAAAAATTACCAGACATTAACAATTGCGTAACAGGACTAAAAATCACTCTGTATAAGAGTGTAAAAGTTAAATTTCCCAATATTTTACCAATCCTACGAATAATGTACCTAAAAATACCAAATTTTACATTGGCCAGATACTAAGTACAGTCTCCCCTTAATTCACTGATCATGTGGTAAGAAACAGGATTACCTTGTGTAGTCAAGAACTAACAAATTGAGTGCAAATAGTTTAACACTCCACCTGTTCGTTTTGGGCAGAAAATAATCTTATCAGTTTATATTTTACTTTCTCTTGCCTGTTATGAATATACTATAATCTTTTTTTTCTTCCAAAAAATGATTGGGCCGCAGCTTCTTTCAAATTCACGCACTATATTATTTATATCTCCATCTTTTGCTAGGTCTACCGAGATCCCTTCTACCTCTTGGAGCATACCAGTGCGCTTGCTTAGGTATCCTGTGATCTGACATCCTTTCAATTATGCTCCCTCCAACTTTGGCGGTAATCCTGTATTTTTTTCGTTCAAGTTGTAAATACCCAGTTCTGACCTTATTTACTCATTCTTTATTCTGTTCAAAAATGTAAATCCCTTAGTTCTTTGCAGAAATTTCATCTCTGCCATCTGGATTCTCCAGTCTTGGGTTTTTGTTGTTGTTGTCCATGCCTCACTTCCATGTAGAATAAGAAACAGAAACAATATGAGATGGATAGACTATAATATGGAAGGAATACTATATTGTTTTCATTTAGATTTTTGAAATCGAGTTTTCACCCGAAATACAAGTTTTTAGGCCCCCAAACCCAAAAAAGATATTTCAAGCGATATTTTTAAATTGATAAATTGAAAGAACTAAATAAATTTTAAATTTTGGAAAGAATTGCACAGTGTTTTATGAAATTATTGATTACAACACAAATAATTAAAGTAGGACGTTGAAATTTTCAGGAATTGTTAGTCTCTTTTGGTGGCTTCAGAACTAAAAAAATAATTATAGGATAATAGGAATGTTATAATGGAATTTGATATAGCCACCTCAGTCCCCCTGTAAAATTGGTTCAATGCAATGAGAATAAAACTTCACATCATAACTCTCAAAAATTATATTTAATTTGATAAAACATAATAAAAGCGAACAGTTTTGAGTTATTGAAACTATGAACGGTTCCCATATGATTTTGTTACCATATTTGTTGTAATAATTCTGTTTATTGGCCGAAGCTGAATTATTTAAGCCTTTTTATCTCATATGTACTGCCAGATGAAGTTGTAGGGCTTTTTTATATTTATTCACAAGCTCTCCTTATTGGACGTTATTAAATACAGCATTACTTTGCTCTCCCATGTTGAACAAGTACCCAAAGTTATACGCCATTCTTCTACCTCTTCTACTCGCAGAATTACCGTTGGTAATAATACTCTTCTTATTTTTAGTTTCTTTTAATTTCGAGTTCTTCAAGTCATTGACTTCAAATGTACTACCTGCTGTTACAGTAGGACTCGCTATATTTTTATTGTTAAGGTTACCTTTCTGTACATTATTAAAGCCAGCATTGTTGTTTTCCCTCATGCTATTGGAGTAGTCATCAGAAGTAATAAACCTTTTGCCTCTTCTGTTTACAAATAGACCATCATTATATGATCTGTGATCAACTACAGTAGTAGATTTATCATGGTGATGTTTTATATGATTGTCTTCATTTTTTATCGAAAAATCCCAGTTGTTGGCTACGTCTGGACTAAAAGCCAAAGCTTTGGCAAGTTCACCATGATTCGCGCTAAGGAAACCACTGTTGTCATCGTTTCTCATGTTAAAATATGCACGATTCTGATTTACTGGAACAAACCTTTTACCCCTTCTGAATCCGGACCAAACACCTAATATTCTGTCATCGTCTTCAGAACCAATTACATCAACATGTTTGTCATGTTCATCTCTTATATGATTGTCTTCATTTTTTTGATCAAAATTCCAGTTGTTGCCTACATCTGGACTCCAAGCCGAACCTTTGACAAGTGTACCATGATTCGCATTTCCCCAACCATTGTTGTCATCGTTCCTCATGTTATAGTGTGCACGATTCCAACTTCTTTGTAGAAACCTTTTACTCCTTCTAAATCCGGCCCAATGACGTAATAGTCTTTCGTCGGGTTTAGAATTTACTACAGTGTCATCTTTGTCATGATCTTCCCGTATATGATTGTTTTCATTTTTCTGATTAAAATTCCAGTTGTTGGCGACATCTGGACTTATCCACGAAGCTTTGGCAAGTGTACCATGATTCGCATCCAAAAAACCACTGTTATCGTCGTTTCTCATGTTATAGTGTGCACGATTCCAACCTCCTTGTAGAAACCTTTTACTCCTTCTAAATCCGGCCCAATGACGTAATAGTCTTTCGTCGGGTTTAGAATTTACTACAGTTTCATCTTTGTCATGATCTTCCCGTATATGATTGTTTTCATTTTTCTGATTAAAATTCCAGTTGTTGGCGACATCTGGACTTATCCACGAAGCTTTGGCAAGTGTACCATGATTCGCATCCAAAAAACCACTGTTATCGTCGTTTCTCATGTTATAGTGTGCACGATTCCAACCTCCTTGTAGAAACCTTTTACTCCTTCTAAATCCGGCCCAATGACGTAATAGTCTTTTGTCGTGTTTAGAATTTATTATAGTGGAATCTTTGTCATGATCTTCTCTAATATGATTATTTTCATTTTGTTGATTAAAGTTCCAATTGTTCCCTACATCTGGACTAAAAGCTGATGCTTTGAAAAGATCACCATGATTCGCATCCAAGAAACCGCTGTTGTCATCGTTTCTCATGTTATAGTGTGCACGATTCCAACCTCTTTGTAGAAACCTTTTACTCCTTCTAAATCCGGCCCAATGACGTAATAGTCTTTCGTCGGGTTTAGAATTTACTACAGTTTCATCTTTGTCATGATCTTCCCGTATATGATTGTTTTCATTTTTCTGATTAAAATTCCAGTTGTTGGCGACATCTGGACTCCATGCCGAACCTTTGACAAGATCACCATGATTTGCATCCAAGAAACCGCTGTTGTCATCGTTTCTCATGTTATAGTGTGCACGATTCCAACCTCTTTGTAGAAACCTTTTACTCCTTCTAAATCCGGCCCAATGACGTAATAGTCTTTCGTCGGGTTTAGAATTTACTACAGTTTCATCTTTGTCATGATCTTCCCGTATATGATTGTTTTCATTTTTCTGATTAAAATTCCAGTTGTTGGCGACATCTGGACTTATCCACGAAGCTTTGGCAAGTGTACCATGATTCGCATTTCCCCAACCATTGTTGTCATCGTTTCTCATGTTATAGTGTGCACGATTCCAACCTCCTTGTAGAAACCTTTTACTCCTTCTAAATCCGGCCCAATGACGTAATAGTCTTTCGTCGGGTTTAGAATTTACTACAGTTTCATCTTTGTCATGATCTTCCCGTATATGATTGTTTTCATTTTTCTGATTAAAATTCCAGTTGTTGGCGACATCTGGACTTATCCACGAAGCTTTGGCAAGTGTACCATGATTCGCATCCAAAAAACCACTGTTATCGTCGTTTCTCATGTTATAGTGTGCACGATTCCAACCTCCTTGTAGAAACCTTTTACTCCTTCTAAATCCGGCCCAATGACGTAATAGTCTTTTGTCGTGTTTAGAATTTATTATAGTGGAATCTTTGTCATGATCTTCTCTAATATGATTATTTTCATTTTGTTGATTAAAGTTCCAATTGTTCCCTACATCTGGACTAAAAGCTGATGCTTTGAAAAGATCACCATGATTCGCATCCAGGAAACCACTGTTGTCATCGTTTCTCATGTTGTAACTTGCACGTATCTGATCTGCTATTACAAATCTTTTACCTCTTCTTAATCCGGCCCAATTACGTAATAGTCTGTCACCGTGTTTAGAATTTATTACAGTGACATCGTTGTCATGATCTTCTCTAATGTGATTATCTTCATTTTGATGATTAAAGTTCCAGTTGTTTCCTACATCTGGACTAAAAGCTGATCCTTTGACAAGATCACCATGATTTGCGTCTAAGAAACCACTGTTGTCATCGTTTCTCATGTTATAATATGCACGATTGAAACCTCTTTGTACAAACCTTTTACCTCTTCTGAATCCTGACCAAATATTTAATATTCTGTCGTCGGGTCTAGAATTAACTACATTGATATTTTTATCATGGTGATCTTTTATATGATTATCTTCATTCTTTATAGAAAAATCCCAGTTGTTAGCTACATCTGGACTAAAAGCCGTAGCCTTGGCAAGGTCACCATGATTCGCATCCAAGAAACCACTGTTATCATCGTTTCTCATGTTATAGGTTGCGCGATTCAAACCTCTTTGTAAAAACCTTTTACCTCTTCTAAATCCATAAAAATCACCTAATATTCTGTCTTGCGAATTAATTACTTTGACATTTTTGTCATGGTGGTCTCTTATATTATTTTTTTCATTGGTTTCAGAAAAATCCCAGTTGTTGGCTACTGATGGACTGAAAGCCTTAGCTTCGGCAAGTGATCCATGTACTGCATTTAAGAAACCGCTGTTGTCATCGTTCCTCATATAGTTGTTGTAGTTACCGTAACGGCCAGTTGTGAATCTTTTTTCTCGTTGTGCAGGTTCTGAAATGAATAGTACTGGTTGGTTAGGAACGAGTGTTAGATACTACTATTTACTACTTTTTATAATAACAATAATTTTTATTATGACCATTTTAACTTATGGAATTAAAACTTGTAGTGGGACTTATTATTTATTATTTTTAAACACATAGTGAAAATAAGAAATTTTGTTATCTCGAATGTAACAAAAATCAAACCTCCTAAATATTCGTCTGAGCAGCCTTTTACTGATTTATCAGCGAATTTGAGGTAATTTTATTCGAAGAAGTTATATTTACAGGGCGTATAAATATGTTATGTTTATACCTACAGAACAGAGCCTGCAATTGCAACACTAGAAACATGGACACTTGATATTTCAATAATTAAGGACTTAAAATGGTAAACGATGAATGTGCCAAAAATTTAAAAATTAATTTTTATATATATAAATAACATGAACGTGGCATGCTTTGTAACATGGTATAAATTATAAAACTGAACTTGATGCGTGATGAAAGTGCCACGGTTGAGTCTAACGCCATGATAGTTTTTTTTAGTTAGTCACTTGCAGTCGCTTACGTTATCGCTCGTAGAAAGTTCTCATAATCGGAAAATTATCTTAGTTAGGTTTTTATAAATTTTACGAGAATTTCTTGATATTTCTTGTGAAATATGGTAATTTTTAAGGTTCTCAGCCAAAAGGCTGGTTTGAACCTCTAGAGGTTTTACTATAATAAACGAGGAATTTGGTAGTTTAACCTCGAATTCCTCGCTAAAATTAAAGGTATGCTTATCAGCATGCCAGGCCGGAACACAAGTGTTTGTAGTTTGGATATATCGATGTATGCTGGGACTATCGTGGACCGAAAGGATACTGAATGAGGTGGTTTTACATCGAATGCATATAGAGCGAGAGATTGTGGATACTATAAGAGGTGGAAGCTTGCATATTTCAGACATGTTATGCGTAGAGATAGTTAACGTTTGTTGCAATTAATTTTATTATGCAAGATAAAATAGCGTGGTAAAGAAGTGTAGGGAGAAGGAGAATGACATGGCTGAGTAACCTGCGTGATCGGTACCACTTCTTATCTGTGGATTTATTTAAGGCTGCGGTATCAAATATTGGAATAGCCTGTACTATCGACCTCTATTGGGAGACGCCACCCAAAAAAGAAGAACGGATAATTAATATAGAGAGAGGAAAGATAGAAAAGTTGTTTACAAAATAAATATTGGCCTACTTATTCAATTGTAACAAAGTAGCGTCCCGTGATTAGTATGTAAATGGTGAAGGGAATAAATGTTTGTTGTAAGAGATTGTGTATTGTATGGCGTGGAGTATGTTAAAAGAGCTTAGTGAACTGCGGTGAATGACATTTTAAATAGGAATTCTAATAAATCAAAAATAGTAGAATCAGTCTCTTGCCTATATGAATATATTGGAAGGAAAGTATTGTTTCCATGTTGATTTTTCGAAATCGAGTTTTCACCGGATCTACACGTTTTCCGACCCCTTGAACCCAAAAAACATGTTTTCAGCGATTGGTGTGTGTGTGTGTGTGTGTCAACTGAATATCTTAAAAACGGAACATTGTACAATTTTGAAACTTGAAACTTAAGTTACATGCTAATACCGAACCTGACACGAACATTTTCATAAAAATCGGTCAACCGGAAGTAGTAGTTTATTCGTGTCATTTTTCACTTTTTTGCGATTTTCTCAAAAACTAATGATACGATTTTGTTAAAAATCGCCTGGTTTACTAAATTTTTTATGCTCTACAAAATAAGGTAGGCGCCATGTTTGCTGAAATTCTTGGTGAGGCTGTTTTTACGTATAAATATTGTTTTCTTAAGATTACGGCTTTAATATGCATTTTAGCGCAAAAATATATATAATTAAAGTTGTAGAGAATTAAAAATTCTACAACTTTAATTCAAACATTATTTTTTATAACGCTTAGCTTTGCGGTAATTAGCAACTTTCTGCTTTTTTCTCACGAAGACGTGTGAAAAATCGATTTTTTAAGATTTCGGTCTTAGTATGCACTTTACGACAAAAGTGTATTTAATAAAATTTACAGAAAATTAAGAGATCTACATCTATTATTCATAGAATTTTTTTGTACAGTGTCTAGTATAGCGTGAAAGAGCAATTTTCCGTATTTTTAAGCCAAACTGAGGTTGATTTTAATGTTGCGTCTTTCATAATATATGATTAAAATTAGGTTATGTTTATTGATGTTACTTTTTTGTTTATTTCTAATGTTTTATTACTAATATTAGGTTTATTGTTAATTATTTGCATTGGCAAGAGAAAGTTGTGTGAGTGTTTCACACCAGATTTTTAGTTTAAAGTTAGCCTGTCTATTATTTTAGGATAGTACCCAGATCCCGAACGAACCAGGTCTAGATGTTACAATACGTAGTATATTTATATTAATTTATTAGATTATATTGTTTATATTTTTAATAAATTCTGTACTTTAAGATTAAACTTTATTTTATAATTTTATGCGTATAACCTAACAAAATTGCATGGCTGTAAGGCCCAATATTATTTATTTTCCCTTTTCTGTACAAAAAAATCTGGTGTGAAACACTCACGCAACTTTCTCTTGCCAATGCAAATAATTAACAATATAATGTAACATTAGTAACAAAAAATTAGAAATAAACAAAAAACTAACCTCACTAAACATAACCTAATTTTAATCATGAGTGAAAGACGCAAAATGAAAATCAACCCCAGTTTGACTTAAAAATTCGGAAAACCACTCTTTCACGCTAAACTAGGCTCTGTAGAAAAAAATGCTGTAAATAAAAGTTGTAGATCGTTTAATTTCCTAGAAAGTTTATTATATACACTTTTGTCGTAAAATGTATAGGCTACTATACCAAAATCTTAAAAAAATTATTTTTAAGGTAAAAAACAGAAAATCGCTAATTACCGCCAAGCTAAGCGTTATACCAAAAAATGTTACAAATAAAAGTTGTAGCATTTTAAATTCTCTACAACTTTTTGAGCTAAAATGTATATTAAAGCAGCAATTTTAAAAAAAGTATTTTTTTACATAAAACAGCCTCACCAAGAATTTCAGCAAACATGGCGCCTACCCTATCTTGTAGAGCATAAAAAATTTAGTAAACCAGGCGACTTTTAAAAAAGTCGTAGAACCAGTTTTTTGAGAAAATCGAAAAAAGTGAAAAATTACACAAATAAACTACTACTTCCGGTTGACCGATTTTGATGAAAATGTTCGTGTCGGGCCGGTAGTGGTATGTAACTTAAGTTTCAAGTTTCAAGTTCGTACGATGTTCCGTTCTTGAGATATTCTCTTCACACACACACACATAATCGCTTAAAAAATGTTTTTTGGGTTCAGGGGGTCAAGAACGTGCTGATCCGGTGAAAACTAGATTTCGAAAAATGGACATGAAAACAGTATTTTCCTTCCAGTATATTCATGTAGGCAAGAGAAAGTAAAAATATCATTACATGAATCGTATCACGACAAAAAATATACTATTATTAAAGTTATTGAAAATAAAACAATTAAAATAAACTAATAAAATTTTTGTTTTATTCAGAGTTAAGTTTAAGAATTAATTTATGTTTTTGAATATTTATAGTCAAAAAAGTGGTGTATTTTAAATAATACTTAACGTAAATATTTTTGATAGTTAAAACTGTTGGATTTTTAAGAAGAAAAAATTAGAGACTCACTGAATGTCTAGAAATTTAATAGTTTATTTGTATTGTCTGGCCTAAAGCCAATATTATATATTATTATTATATTACATTATAATATATCTACAGCTGTTGTTATTTACTTATTTTTTCAATTTTTCACTTGTTTCAAAGTTTTTTGTTTTTGATAAAAAATGTATTATAATTTCTTTTTCCTAAGGACAGAGTATTAAAACGGTAAAGCTGTTATTTACTTTAGAATTTATTATTTATTTATTTTCTATTATTAAATTGTTTTGTTTAACAAATTTTTTGTATTCAGAGTTAATTTTAAGAATTAACGTGTTTTTGAAAATTTATTCTATGTAAATTTATTTCTTGTATTTTTTTATGTAAAATGTATACTTAATGCAAAAAAATATGTTTGATTGTTAAAAACTGTTGGATTTTTAAGAAAAAGAAGTTAGAGATTTATTTTATCCTGGAATTGTAAGAATTAATTTGTACTGTGAGATCTATCATCATTATATAATTATAATTTATTTGATTCCAAAGGAAGTTTAATTAAAATGTATTAACTTAAATGAGTATTCAATTATTATTAAGAACTAATATTATAGAAAACTGAGAATACCTAACCAAGGTAATAATGTTTATGATATATTAACATATATTAGTAAATGGCTTTTAATTTCATATAATTTATAATACAATTATATAAATTCATATGCTTTTCAGAATATTAAGTTTATCAACGGTGTAGGTTACATTCTGTTAATAAGACAAAATTATCTATATAATAGAAACATATTAAAATTTTATAATGATACAATGAATATCTTTATCGAGTAAATGTTTTAGGATACTTTAGGTTAAAAAGAATAAATTAATTTTTATATTTCCGGTTACAGGATATTTTAACTTAAAGCTATTTGGCGTATTGTGGGAGTCTGTAGCATAGCAGTCTATGTTCCAGGACGTCGTTGATCAAAGATCCAACTCAAGAAATTAGCTGTTGTAAATTCAAGAAATAATTTAAAAATAATAATTAATTGTAATCAAAATTTAACAATTTCAAATTAAAAATTTTAATATTTAAAACTAATATTCCAGAAACCAAATATCTGAACTTAAAGCAAGAAATCAAAAAGATAGTAGGCTATAATTTTTATTAAATAATTTGAACCAGTAAGAAAATAATTAAAAGAAATTATTAAATTATCAAGAGTCAATTTAATTATAGAACCAAATGAAATACGTTTGATTTTTTTGATATATGAAGATAAAATTTAAGTGAATTTATACAAGACTATAAAACCGAATGCAACAATGCTTCCATCACCCATTTAATTCCCAGTAAATGGACGGACCACAAGAAGAAAGAAGATTCTAAGGAATAATTTCAATTCGTTATTATAAATTCAATAAAGTGAGCTGAAAACTAGAACTTATTAAAACTTGAATTAACAAATATTGAAATATCTAAGTATAACGTTTAAAGTCAATTAAAATACTTAGATTTATAGTAAAGTGTGATCAATAAATCAATAATTTCAATCAATTTTGTCAATGATACTATTTTTGTCAAATTTAAATTTATTTTATTTCATTAAATCATTTTTCAATTTTCTATCTTCAATAAATTAATTTCATTACATTATAACCACTTAACCTTCAAGGAGTTTCAATTAAAGTTACAGTTCCTTTTTTGTACACATTTAAAGTTTTTTTCTGTTTTTGTTCTGCAATTACTGCTAATGCAGACGGTGAAGGATGAAATTATTTTTTGTAACGCATGAAAATATGCCGTGCCTTAATGGGATTCGAACCCAAGACCGCATAATGAGAGGCGAGCACGTTACCAACTACGCCAATGTGGCCGACACATCTTTAAAGTGATAATGTACTTAAAGCAAAATAATTTGTTACAGAATTAAGTGTCCACAACTACTAAACAAGAAACAGAATTGATTTCTATATTGCTAAAAAAACAAAATTATTTGAACAAAAACCTACTTATGCAGTAGAAAATACACCAATAAATTGCTACAAACTTAAAAACATTTCGATAATTTAAGTTCTTCAAAGAAGGAAAACGATAAAATATTCTTGACTGATGAAACATTTTTCAATGTTACAAAGCTACACGAACTCTTTTCTAAATAATTTTTTGTTGACCAATATCAAATAATAACAATTAGTAATTTACGACATAAATTTTGTATAATTTGATACAAAATGATTGGATGTCAAACGTATTGAAGTAAGCTAGTTAATCGTGATAATAAATTATCAGTAACATAATGAATTTAACATTTTGTTCAAATGTAGACTTTTCAGTTTTACTTTTACATAACTCCCTTTTGGAGTCTTCTGAATACAGTTTGTATATATTATATTTTAAAAAATAGTAATTTCATATTGAAATCGGTTTGGTTCTAAAATGTTTTATTTACTTAGAATTTGAAAAAATAACACTAATTATATTTACCATTATGTGAAGCCACAAAATTAAGCAAGAATGTGAAGAGTATCGTTTTTAGTAAAGTCATCTTGGCCAGCGGATGAACGGTCCGTATAACAAGTATAAGCTACCAGTTCATGTATCCCCTAGATTTATACCCAAGTCAGTAATGCCTTTATATATATTATGAATAGAAAACAAGGAAAAACTTTAGTGCTTCTATCGATAAAATTTAATCTAAGTGAGGAAAAAACTTTGATGTAATTGTTTTAATACTAAATAAGATAATAAAAATTCTTGTAGAATTGTTTGTTGTCATAAATAATTGTGATTCTTTAACATGTTAAGAGAAATTAATGAGGCTCACTTTCCTTGTTTTTCCTTCTAAAGTACATGAAAAGTGACCTAATTATATGAAAAATATATTGTTTTGTTGTCAATTATACAAATTGATAATGAGACTTTTAACATTACTACATAAGTTATTGTATAACAAGCAAATTTGCCCTTCAATTCATCCACCGGTTTTTCAGCTGTTGTAACAAAATAATTATTAAATTAATTACAATAACAATATTCAAAAAAATCGAATAAAATTTACAACTATAACTTAAGTTCAATTTTATCAACAGATATTTTTTAAATGCACGTGTTTTTTATTGTTTGATTTGCAAATATCTCGTTGGTGTTAAACCTACAAAGTAAATGAATTTAGAAAATGTAAATAAATAAATGAATAAACTACTAGAATTTAAGGAAATGATTAAAATATTTTACCAGAAGCAATTAAAATGTTTGGGCAATTGCAGAGGATAGCGGATGGTAGGTGCCCATAGAGAGAATGGGATTGGACGCCAGCCGGTAGAAGAAGGAGGGGTAGACCAGAAGTGACATGGTTGGAGAGATGTAGGAGGCATTGTCTTTGCTGCGGTCCTGTAATGGTGACTGACGAGAAAAAAAGGGATGGTGCTTAGGAAGCAAGATACGGCTAGGGCTGTAAATCCTCGCGTGACTATATAAATACGAAGTGTGGCTATTAAATAACGAGACTGACGTTGTAAAAAGTGTTTATTTTATTTTATACATAATTACTAACTGGAATCTTCAATATACACTCCTTCTCTATCCCTACAACGCTCCAAGCGAATTTTTCCATTGTTGGAAACAGAGCTGGAAGTCATCTTCTGTCAGCTCTTTCAGGACACGTGCCGCTTTCTGTTTTACAGCCTTCACAGACTTAAATCTTCTCCCTTTTAATGCAGATTTCACCTTAGGGAACCGGTAGAAGTCACGTGGTGCAAGATCTGGTGAATAAGATGAATGTTCTAACACTGAGATGATGTACTTGGCTAGCAACCTCTTGACAGATAACACGAAATGAGCTGGCGCATTGTCTTGGTGGAGAGCCCATGATTTGTCCTTTCACATTTCGGGATTCCACATTTTTCCTTACTCTTTGGCGTAGTTTAGAAAGTACCTCAAGGTAGTAATATTGATTAACTGTTTGACCTTCAGGAACCCAGTCCAGGTACACAATCCCATGGATATATATACAAGTTATTAATATGCCACATAAATATGGCAATAAAAAGGAAAATCGTTGAATAAATAATCAAATTAAAAATAAATATGATACAAAGATGCTTATCAGTAACACAAAAGGTCGGTAGGTTCATATTAAAAAACAAATAAAATATGGATAATCAAAAGCTATAAATTTGATAGAAAAAAATTACATAATAATTTGTTAATAAAGGTTTCAAATACAGTAAGAAAATAATTATGGTGTAAAACACTTACCCGATTTTCTCTTGCCAATGTAAATAATTAAAACATAACCTATGTTTAATCATTAGAAAGCAATGTAAAGTAAAAAACCATTATCTAATTTTAATCATGAGTGAATGACGTAAAACGAAAATCAATCTCTGTAGATTTTGAACATTTATGAAAATCACTAATTGACGTTAAACTAGATTCTCTTGAAAAAGTGTTTAAATTAAAGTTTGTAGAATTTTTAATTTTTTATAACTTTAATTTTTACTCGTTTGTCGTAAAATGCATACTAAGGCCACAGTCTTTAAAAATTCCCTTTTTACCGAATTTGATGAGTAGAATATAGATAATCACTAATTGACGCTAAACTAGGAGTTGTAGAAAAAAGGCGCTTGAAATAAAAGTATGTTGTAAGATTTGTAATTTCCTATAGCTTTAGTTTTATACACTTTTTGTACGCTGCTTTTTATACACTTTTGACCTGAACAAATTTACCCTACACCTAGTTTAGCGGCAATTAGTTCTGTACACCGGAGGTAAAGGGCACCAAGTCACAATTTGCTAATTTTACAGGAGAGCTGAATGAATGTTTTTTCCAAGTAGGTTTATCTAGCTTTATCTTTTGTAATAAAACTTAATTCATGGGATTTTATTAATAATTTAAGGCTCTTTAATACCCATTTCTTAAATTTTTAATTTTTCCATAGTTTTTGAATTAGGTACTGTACTTGGTGTCTTTTACTTCTGCAATAAATGTTTTTTAAATTATTCATGCCTTTAAAACAAAGCACTATGTCCATAAGTCTGTGAGATGTTTCGTGGAATCATACTACAATGTAGGAGGTAAAAAGCACTACGTGGACATGGTGCTTGTGAAAGTCTAATAACCATTTAGGTATTATTTTACAATATCAGAGGTATAAAGCACTATGTGGACATGGTGACAGAGAAATTAATAATTGTGACTTGGTGCCCTTTCCTACAAACTAAATCATGTATTATTAAGTGTAGGACATAGTGCTGTATACCTCTGAGAAGAGCACAAAAAGTTATGTACAACCATGTAAGAAGGTCAATTTTGGAAAAATGGACTTGGTACCTCCGGTGTCTGCCCATAACAGACAGGTGGAGTGTCAAATTATTTACACTCAATCTGTTCGTTGCAGGGCTAAAATAAATAGTTCTGTTTCTTATTACATGGTCAGCCAATTAAATGACTGAATCATTTAAGAACAGAAGAGGTAGAGGTGTAAAAGGCACTAATCAGAGTTATCTCCTCTGAAAGTAATGAATTTCATTACACAGCCAGACCCTGTGGTGAATGAAGTGAAGGTGTCATTTGCAGAGTGGAAAATATGTGCTTTTCAGAGGGCCCGGCATGCTGATAAGCATATTTTTTCACTCAGTGAGGAAGGCAATGGTAAACCACCTCACTCCTCGTTTTACTTAGTAAAACCTCTAGAGGTTCAAACCAGCCTTTCGGCTGATGACCTAAACACACCTCCGGTGTACAGAGTTATTTTCTGTTTTTTTTCATCAAAATCGGTAAACATATGGTTTTCTTGAGATTGCGGCCTTAGTATGCATTATACGACAACGTGGTTTAATCAAAGTTATAGGAATTTTGACAATCTTCAAATTACATTTATAGCATTTTTCCCTACAGACCCTAGTTTAGAGGCAATGACTGATTTTCGGTATATTTAAGTTCTACAGAGGTTGATTTTAATTTTGCGTCATTCACTCATGATTAAAATTAGCTTGTTTTTCATTCACATTGTTTACTCATGATCAAACATAGGTTATTGTACATTACCTGCATTGGCAAGACAATGTCGTGTGAGTGTGTAGTACAAACTGAAACGTTACTATAATTATGAATAACACATAAAAATTGCGGAACACAGCTTATCCAAAGGTTATTTACTTTGTTAATACATTTTAATCAACTGTTTCTTTTGCTGGTACGACACGGACCAAAGATGTCACATTGTTCGTGCAAAGTCAATTTTAATTTAGTTATATGAAAATTAAAAATACAATGTTTTGACAGTTACTTTAAAAAAATGAATAAAATATTACACCATAGTAATAATCTTTTGAATTCGCTTGGAATTTGAAATTAAATTAATATTAAGAGTTTTGAAATTATAAATATTATTTTACAGTACCTTCTAAATCAGTTAAAAATTATTCGTTGATTTTAAATATTATTTACATAAATAGTTATTTATTAAAATTTATTTAAAAACTTAATAAATTTAAATTGGATTAATGTTTTTAGAATTGAAAATTTTGAAAAGTAAAATACCTGGAACTGCAACTGATAGAAGATAATTTAGACAATGTCGTGGGAAATACCACGTGATCGTTGGAAGATAAATGACGGGACTAGGTTTCTTTAATGAAACATTTCGAAAGGATGGTAGGAAGTTACATTTAGTTTCAGATTCAGAAAAACAAGCGGGACTAAATACCAATATATACATCTATAAAAATACAACATATAATACTGTATACGTTATAATATAACATATAATTATTACAAAACAATTACCAGATTTTCCGAAATATTAATTTATAAATCAATATCACAGAAAATCTGGCTGGGCAGGAAGGACTAACGTTGATTATACAATCATTATGTTCAACTTACGCTGAATGTCGTGTTACTACAGAAAGTCATGGAATGGCAATTGTCGGATCGTCACTAATGGGTGCGGTCTGGTATGGATGCTCTAATGGCGTCAATTTCTGAAGTCATTCCGGCGTCGTGGAGATTTTTTGAGGTGTTTCGGATGTAGTCCTGGATGGAAGGAAAGAGAAGCTGATCAGGGATAATTAAGTTAGGAATTAGATAGTGGAAATTTGCAAAGAGGCGTAGGATGCGATTTTGAAAGGCGCGAAAGGACTCTTTATGTGAATTGGCTAGGAGTGGCTACCAGACCGGCGACCCGTAAAAGACGGAGGAACAGGTAATGGCAGAATATATGAGGAGTTTTACAGAAGTGGCGATAGATTTGGAGCGGAGAATGGGGGTGAGTTTGTATAGAAGGATCCTGCCCTTACGAATTTTGTCATTGGCGTGGCCGGCGAAGGTAAGCCTCTTATCCAACGTGACTCCAAGGTACTTCACCCTGAAAGCCCAATTGAGCTGGTGGTCGTCGATGGTGAGCGGTGCTGGTTGTTTAAATTTTTTCGTTAAGTTGATCGCCTCACATCTTTGGGGATTGAGGACAATTTTCCACAAGGTACACTATGCGGTGATCAGCGTAAATCGATCTTGGAGGCGAGATCTATTCAGACGTTAGGCTTGGCTGTGTCGGTATAGAATGATGTCATCTGCATAAATGCCTACACGGATGGAAGGAAGGAGAGGAAAATCGTTGGCATAAATGAGGTACCGGATAGGGCCAAGGATAGAACATTGAGGGACACCGGTGCGGATAGGTTTGGTCGAGGAGGTGATCGAATTAAACTATTGTGAAGGAGAAGAGACGAAGAAGGTTCTATTTGTGAGGTACGTATGTGATATAATTATTTGAAATACATTTGCTAATACTTTACAGGAAATTGTAAATCACCTTTTCTCTTTTTAAATGAATATACAATGTAGTTATGTCGTAAAATTTGATAACTACCACAAGTGACTTACATTAGATTTCTTATAATGAGAACAGGAAATAATACGTTACTGTATTTAAGAACTTTGGTTGGCTTTCTAATAACAATAAATATTTTCCTATTTTCCTTGTTATAATCATGTATATAATTGTACAATATTACGCTATAGTTAATGAGATGAAAAACTTTAGCGATAACTGAAATTTTGGCTTGGAGCCCACTATAATAGTAAACTAAATAGTTTACTATAATAGTAAAACTCCAAAAGGACGTTATACGCCGACTTTTAATTAAAATTTATGATTAACAATGTTGATTTCTAAATTTGAAACCTCAGAAGAATAACTTGATAAGTCAATTTTTCCATTTTTGAGATTTTTTCAGCTGATTTGTTGCTTTGATTTCATATTTTCTATTCAGTAAATCAGTCAGGAGAAGAACTTAATATTGTGAAAATTATCTGTAAGGTCCGTGTTTGGATCAGGGTAAGTTAAATAATTAATAAACTATATTTTAAAACCACAAACAAATATTTATTAAGTACTTCAAATTACAATTACTACAATAGAATTACTCAAAATAAATACGAGGGTTGTCTTTTATATTTTGGGAATAGGGAACAAATAGAGAAATAATTCAACGTAAATGACTTTTATTGTTTTTCAAAATATTCTCCATGATGATTTATAAACTTTTGCTTGCTCTTGAACCAATTTTCGAAGCACTTTTTCTACTCCGATTGAGGTACCTCCGAAACACTCATTTTGAATGCATCAACTGCTTCTTCAGGCGTCGAAAATCGTTGACCTCTTACTTTATTTTTGATGTACGGGACAAAAAAAAGCCATTAGGAGCCAAATCAGGGCTATTGGCGGATGACTCATCAATTCGATGTTTCATTTCTTAATAAGTCCATTGTTTGAGCCGACGTGTGTGAGCTCGCATTGTCCTGGTGGAGAATGATCCGCCTTCGACGATTTGTTTCCCTTGTTTTTCCAAAAAGTCTGGCAAACAAATGGTTGTATACCACTAAGAATTAACCGTCCAACGTTCCACTAGTGATATAGTTGCCACATGTCCGGTTTTGTTTTTAAAAAAGAGCAACAATTTGCTAGGAAGTGCTTCGTGTGCGAACAACTTTTGTCGGATATGGATCGTCTTGAAAGACCCATACGGTCAACTGCTGTTTACTTTCGGGTTCATAGGCGTACCTATATCCACGATTCGTCAACCGTAACGGTATCATGAGCGTATTTTGAAGCACCGCTGTCGTACTTCATGAGCGTTTTTGAAGACCAACACGACCCTTTTTTTGAGGAATTTTCAAATTATGTCGGATCCAACGCGAACATATCTTTTTGGTTCCCAAAATGTTCATGCAATATTGAATGTATGTTGATCCTACTAATTCCCAAGAATGCCTTAATCTCACGTTATGTTACATGACGATCTTGCAAATCAGTTCACGCACAGCGTCAATACTTTTTAGAACAACAACCGATTTTGGACAACCTTCACGAAATTCGTCACATAGCAAATCAGGGCCACGGTTGACTTCCGTGTACCAACGATATACAGTCGTTTTTGATAGTGCTCATCGCCAAATGTCGAATTGAGTTCATCGATGAACTGTTATTGAGATAATTCACATCGAAATTAGTAAACATAATCGCACAAATATGTTCGCGACTTAATTCCATTTTTGACCGATATAAATATAGCAAGTTACTGGTTTTATGTGTGCTAATGTACAGAGAATAAGCAACCATGGTCGAATAAAATGATCATGATACGTATGACGTGTAAACGAGGTGTAGTTGTGTATAGACTTAGGCCGACCATTCTTGAAAATGTATGGTTAATTGAACCCCTAAGTTGCTAAACACTGTCTAAATTTAAATCCGTATAAAAGTAACTAGCTTTACTAGGAATTTAACCACAGAACCTTCGTCTCCGTACATCAGCTCTCAAATAATTGACTCGCTGCAACGATCGCTAGACAACTCGTTTGTGAAATAAAATGAATTTGAAATAATTGCATCGTTTTGAAAAATAAATTTTTTAATGTTAATAGTGTAATATTTTTTTGAGGAAGCGTTTAGGCGTTTTATATTAATTTACAAAGTCTTGCTTACAAAATCTCTTAAAATCAGTTTTGTTTTAAATTAAATAACTATTTCAATCAGGAAAAAGCAACGTTTACTGATTTATTAGGGTAGGGTGAAGTTAGACTCATAAGCATTTGTGGCAAATTTGGCACCTCTTTTGATACGTTCTGTAAATGTGCCGTAGTAAATTGGGTAACAACTTCTTTTTCTTTTCGCTATCAAGGATTAGGCTCCTGTGTACTCCGAACTCATTTTCTATTTGTACTATTATCAGCGAAAAACTATTTTATTTTTATTGATTCAATTCTCCAAGATTTATTTAAATAGTGCCAACTATTTTGTGACATTCCAATATCTTTTCGTCCATGGGGTCTATAGGATTTCATTTTCAAATATATTCTCTATTCCAGCATTTTCTTCAGATGCTGTCTCCATTTAAACGATTAACTTTTATTTTTTCGTTCAAACTATACTTAGGGTAGACCGGGGCTAGTAGGCGCAGGGGCAAATAAGCGCACTCGCGATAAATCTTTTGTTTGGATGTTGTCAATCCTAAGACTCTGATTACTGTTTCCGCCAGTCACTGTGACTATTTTGTTGTTTTGAGCCGTTTGTGAAAGCGTAACAACGTTTCACAGTAATTATTTGTTTTTTACCACAAGTAAGTAAAATTTCGGTTTCTGTGTTATTAATTTTTATAAAAAAAGTGTGGTTAAATAACCCATAAATATTTGTATCATTAAGTTCACCAGTTTTTTACGGTTTTTACTGTGCCAAGTATAAATAAATTGATTGCGTAGTTTTTTAACTACGCCATCGTTTATCCTAAACGGTGAGTCGGGACTAGTTGGCGCAACAGTCCCAGGGCAAGTTGGTGCATGCGCCAAAAAAAAAAGAAAAACGAAGAAAACCAGGAGAGCCTTGGATAAGGTGCACTTCATGTTGTATGTGGTGGTGGATCAATGAAACATGTGCAGGAGAGCCAAAAATTCTCTTTAAGTTTGCTAATTGTGATTCATGTAATGACATTGAATAGTCTCTAAGATGGCTAATGATTAGAGGTTACTACAACGGTTTAAAGTTTCCTAATGTTCATTACTGTATCCAAAATTAACCCAAATAATATAAAGTAATCTAATTTTTTAAGGAGTTTTATAGTTCATTAAAATGAGTAAACCTATTTAGACCTCTGATAAGTATTAAAATACAGATTTCTAAAGCTGTAGATTCCTGAAAAGTTAATTTTTCTCGTTACCAGTTCTAGAATTTCAGTTTTGTACTAGTTTATCAATAATATTCATTAAAATAATGTAAGTTTCAGCTGTTGTTTTATTTTATTATCAACGCCACACACCCATATAACTGATAATGAACAATAACTTGCGCCAACTAACCCCAACGGTGGGGTAGGTTGGCACATCGGTTTTAATGACTTGAAATGTTTATACCCACAAAATATTTAAATTTAAAAAAAATTAAAAAGAGGACTTTAAGGCTAATAATATGTTAAAATATGTTATCAGCTAAAAATAAAATCGAAAATACTTTGTAATTAGCAGCAAAAAAAGTGAATGTAAAAAGTACGCCAACTAGCCCCGGTCTCCCCTATATTCCTAATTTGGCTCTAATTTATTCATTCCGTATTATATTCTAATTTTGTGCACTCATTTGTTCTTTGTAGGAACCTCATCTCTGCCACCAGAATCTTGGTGTCTTGTGACTTTGCAGTGACCCAAGACTCACTTCCATAAATAACAACAGGAGTTGTCATCACCTTATAAAATTTAAGTTTTGTCTCCCTTCTAGCCTTATTTTGGAGAGCTTTGCTGATGGCACCACACAGCTATAACTTGATATCTTCATTTTGATTCCAACGATGTGATAATGTGATACCTAGTATTGGAACCTGTTCCAATACTACATCATTTACAATCATCTTTGTTCTAACAGGCCATTTTCATCTGAATGCTGTAACTTTGGGTTTAAAGCTATAAAATTGTAACTTTTTCATAACTCATTTAGGGCATACTGATTTTTGTAGTTTTTCCTCGTTTTCGTGGACTATCTACATATCCTCTGAACATTAACAAACAGTAACTATTTCAGGGAATTAGTCATCCTCCCTTTCTTTTGCTTCTTTTATTGAGTAAACCCCATATAAGCTCAAATAAACCTGTTGGCTTTTGACCAAAATATGAGACAGTTACTTTACCAAAGTGGGAAAATTATTAAGATTAATTTTGAAATAATTTAAGTTAATTTTCCAGTCCCTTTTGCTCCATATATGAAAGGAAAGGATGTTTTGAGGAAATTGATACAAAATATTTATCAGTAAGTGGCTGAAACAGTTCTATTTTCTTTCATTAATGCGTTATTATTCCTTCAACTCTAGATTTTGGAATCGGCCTTATACACCTTTTTCACAAATTTATTTTCTGCAGGTTTTTCTTTATCGACTGTTATGCTTTTGTTCCTAGTGAAAGATTTTGTTATCCGTAATATAAGTAGGTTCAGTCAATAGAACTATAGCTTAACGAACTAGAGACTACAGATGAAGGCAGAGTATTATAGTGACCTTGAACACAGCGCAGAGCCAATTGGCTTTTGTTAATCGTATCCTGGGTTGTCACGTTGTGGTCCCACTGTGGATGACAGCCTAACAAAGAGTCAGCTGGAGTTTGGTGGAACAGATTGTGACTTAGCGAAGCGGCAACTTCACACCCGACCTTGGATATTATTGGCTTTATCTCATCTGCAGTCTCTTAACTCGTCGGGGTATAATATGTTTTTATGCTTTATTCTCATTTTTTCACGATCTTTCTTAGCTTTTTCTCATTATTTATCACGGATTTTAGGTCTTGTTTACTTGTGAATACCTTCAATATAATTTTTGTAGAATTACTTAAAAAGCATTGTATAAAAAACACATGTTTCTATAAAAAAATAAGAACAAACTTTAAAAAAGTTAAATAGTTTTAACATTTTGAGTTAAATTATAAAACACAGGCGTAATTAAAATGTAAAACACTGAAGAAATAAAAATGCATATGAAAAGAACACCGAAAGATAAACAGCAACAAGGAGAGAAAAAGTGCACTAAACACGACTGAAGGAAGGTAGCGTTAGGTGGTTTGAAAATGTATAATGAGTAGTTATGAAGACCGCCGTTAGAGTGCAGTGCAGTATTAGGATACATGTATCACATTTCTAGAAGAAATTAGATTTATATTTTTTCATAGTTTTTCTTAACCCTAATGTTTGTACATTGCAATCTGTTCAATTTAGATTAAAAACGAACACTAAGCTTCAATGAAATGATGATATGAATGACGTGTAAATGAGGTGTAGTCTCGTACACACTCTGGCTGACCCTAACCATCCCAACCATCAAAGTTTATGGTGGCGTAACCACCGTAAAGTAGTATCAAATCCATATAAAAGTACCTTTACTAGTATTTTGACCACGGAACCTTTATCTCCATACATTAGCTATCAAACAGCTGACTCATGGCGATGACTTATCACTAGATCAACCCAATGAGTTGTAAACAATATTGAGGAAAATTATTCAAGTTTCCTTACCTTACGTCACATTTTCTTTCTATGACTTCTTCTTTCAGACACCTTTTTAGGAGGAAAACTTCGGATGTTTTTCTTGTACTCCACGTTTTAAAATACATTATTGGTGATTGTTTTGATGTGAATTTATTGTTGTTGGTTCGTTATTATTATTAATTTCATAATTTTTTTTTTGGAATAGGAAAAATTTGGAAATGCTTTTACGTTTTCTAAAGGCAGCAATGAAATGGTTTTTAGTTTCACAGTTCAACTTTTAAAGGATACAATAAGTTTTTAATGTTTTTCAAATTGTTTATTTTCTTACTTTGTTAAAAACTATTATTTTATTTAAGCCTAGGAACAGCTAGCTCCTCTTAAGGGGATGTAATGAAATTAATTTTAATATTAAGTTTTCATTTAAAATCGTTTACAAACAATGTTTGTGGGTTTGCTGTCCTGTTGCAGCACAGTGAATTAGCTTTCTGCCCTTCGAGCTCTAGGCAATGCGAGATAAAGTTGCTATTTGCTAGAATACCTGAGTATAGACCGTTCTGATTCACTATAAGTGAACCAAAACTTCATCTTGTGGCAGTGTGTACTGTGCGCACACACATGCCATAAGATGAAGTTTGGCCGCCAAAGGTGTGGATGGATAATAATAATTTCATATAAAAATGTTTCAAAGTGTAACGAAGTCAGCGAGTAAACTTCGTTGTGTTGTGCGCCCCAGTTTAGGTTTACCGATTATTTGGGGATTGAATTTTGTAGATTTTTAGGTTTCAAGAGTGTGGGTTTGAGGTTGAGATTTCAGATTGTTCGTCCTAAATTTTCACAAAAGTTCCGGGTCATGCTCACAGAAATCTTTGTCTGGAAAACATTTTGTCAAAAAACATTTCAGCCGAAACGTTTTTAGACGAAAAAATGATCAAACATTGCCCGAACAATGTTGTAAAAAACATTCGGAAAATTATTTCGAACGAAAAAATTTATGCGAAAAGTTTCTGATCCATTACATGTACTGCACTCGCCATTCATTTTTATTATTATACAGTATTATTTACCTTTTACAATCTTTAAATAAATTTAAAAAAAATATGAATAACTTATACGATTTCATAAATCCCTAACCGGTTCTCCGTCCGTAGTAATTACCATTCATCTTCTTCTCTTTTTTAGAAGTCGGTTGTTTTTTGTACGAAATCTCTTCTGTCTGGATATTCGAATTTTGTGCATCATTAATAACGTTCTTACCACCAGCCGTTATTGTTGGACTTGCTATATTTTTATTGTCAATATTGCCATTTTGAACATTATTGAAACCAGCATTATTATTTGACCGCATATTATCGCGGTAACTACTAGAGATGTACATCGCATGTCTTTTCCGTCGATAATCGTCCAGAGTATCACTTGTAATAGGAATCACAATGCTGATTTTCATTTCTTGTTTAGCATCAGACAAGTTGAACTTCAAATTATCAAATTCCACCCAATTGATTTCAGTTCCATTAGATTGGTTCCCTTGATTTGCGTCATCAACTCCTGATTTATCTTTTTGTGTCATGTAGTGATAATAACGAAATGGAGAAAATCGTCTATTTCTTTTTAAATCACCTAATAACATGTAAAAACATCCTATTATTATAGTATAAAAGTTTATCAATTTTCTTTTTATCCATTTAATAATGATATTATATATATCCTTATATGAATTTAAGGATATATAAAATATCCTTATATGGATGTGAGGTGGAAAGCGAAAAGGGACCTCTTGGAAGAAAAATGAGTTGTTAGGATCAATACACCGATATTTGAGGTTCTTTCTTGTAGAGTTTTCTAATTTATTTTGTCCGATTATATTTTAAATATGCCCAGAACGGGCAGGTGGAGTGTTATTTTAATTGCACTCTATCTGTTTGGTCCAGGGCTAAAAAAAATAGTTCTGTTTCTTATCACATAGTCAGCCACCTATATGACTGAACTATTTAAGAACAGAAGAGGTAGAGGTGTAAAAGACACTAGTCAGAGTTATCTCCTCTGAGAGTAATGAATTTCACTATGCAGCCAGACCCTGTGGTGAATGAAGTGAAGGTGTCATTTGCAGGGTGGAAAGTGAGTGCTTTTCGGAGGGCCTGGCATGCTGATAAGCATACACTTTCAACTCAGTGAGGAAGGCAATGGTAAACCACCTTACTCCTCGTTTTTACTTAGTAAAACCTGTAAAGGTTCAAACCAGCTTTTCGGCTGTTGACCTAAACAACAACATATTTTAAATGTAATTACTTCTGTAGGAATCTCATCGCAATAAAAATAATATCTATTCAAAAAGATAAAGATATTTGGTAAAGAAGCATGCTGAGACCTTCTAATGGGTATCCTGAGCCCGAATCTGACCTCCCGGACTCAGTTGCAGATACACTAAATAAAAGTGAAGCCACTCAAATTAAAAAAACCTTCACTTGTGTCAATTATTTTATCATTTTTAAAAACAATTAGTGTAATTTGTTGTTAAATATGTAAAATTTAGAAAGAGTGATGTAACAGTTTGAAATGCATTTAACACCAATTTTTTCATCAAAAACTTTTAAGCTGCTCTAACTTACACAATTTGTGAGAGTAAATTTTGAATTTTGCATCAAATTGGTTAGAATTCAATGGTAAATTTTAAAGGGATAACAGTTCATAAGATAAAATTTTCGACAAGAGGTCCCTTTTCAGAATCCGTAAACTTCAGTAGAAAAGTAATACACATTTTTAGGGAGGTAATAGAAATTAAAGAATGATTGAGGTAATATCAGTTCTCTAATACACGTAGTTAGACATTGATTAGCTGTAACATATCAGAAACCTACAGGGAATATGTAGTCAGTTTTGACAAAGAGCAACTGTGGCGCTCGCTACCTGAGAGGTCAACGCACGTTTTTTGGAACTATTCTTATGTAAACAATACGGGAAACAAAATAGGCTACTAAAGAACTGTAACTAAAACATTTTTTGATAAAATAACGACTCAAAATTTAAAGATACCACAAAAACAAAAATAAGTTTAATGAATAAATTACTAATATACTTCCAATAGTATATATTATACTGAATTTTCAGTAAAGTAAAAAAACACTTCATTGTCTGACACTATCACTTACATTTGATCCGTTTTCAAGGCAAATATTTCATTTAAAAATATTCAATTTATTATTTGACGTTCAAATTCCTTTGCTGACAACATTGCTCTTTTTGACAAAAAATAAAATTTTGACTTTACAATTTTACTGCTATATTGACATCTCAATTTGTAGATTTCATATGATTTTTCGAAACGTAACCTTATGTGATAGTATAAATGAATCTTGCATTTTCAAAGCGTTGTAAGGTGTAACAATCGTGCATTTGGAAGACGTTGTAAGACGTAAGTGCCAAAAACAACGTTTTATAAGAGAATAAATTTGCGTTATAATGTTTTTACTTGCACAGAGATGTTTCTTAAGTTCAAATTTTTGTCTCTAGGATCAGTAGTAGGCAGACAATCTGCTGCATCATTGGTAAACACAACAGATATAACTTTTTTTTTGTAATAATTCTCATTTTACCCAAAGTGGCAGTTAAACCGCTTTAAAAAATGCACGATTTAAATACTAGTTTTCACTTAACATTAGTAAATCATTGAAATTTTTTATATTTGTTATTGCTTAATCTGTAAATAATATACGCTATGACGTCAATAATTACCATTACTCCAGGCTAGAGAGGTAATATCAGGGCGTACTCTATTTCCAAGCCATGAAGTAGCTCCCACCAAGATCGCTAAATTGACGTCAAGGGGCCAGCCATCTCGGTATCTGAACATGGTAAAATGCTGCCTAACCCTTGTTTAATATTAAATTATGACAATAATATTTTATTATTCTTACAGATTTAAATGAATTACAGAGAAATAAAACTTTACTGTTATGCAACTGCATTTCTTTAAAACTTTCCTATACAAAAACAGTAACGTAAAAATAAGTTTTCTTACCTGAAATGATGAAATTGTCTCCTAAATAGAATATTTATCTATATATGTCACTAACGTAACCTAAGCATAAAAGAAAAAATTACAACTTATTCACAACACACTAGTCTAACCTATACCTAACCTAACCTAACCTAACCTAACCTATAAATGTCAGTACTACAAATTAATTGGAAAATATTTTACCCTTCAGGTGGCCAAAAAGTCACAATGTTTTCTATAATTTGTTGAAAAAGACCGGTGCCCTAATAAGTTAAGAAATAATATTGATTCCATGGCTTCATTGGACATATTGAATTCACAAATTCGATTTACAAATTTTGAATGAAAAAAAAGAAATGTTATATAATTGTATTACTGTATTTGTATAGAAAAGTTTTAAATATATGTGTTCGTATAACAGAAAAGTCCCGAAATAACTTAAATTACTCATATTATTTAATAAATAAATAATTTTACAAAACTATTTTTGATATTAAATCAAACAATATAAATGAAAACATTATTAAAATAATATAAAAATAATATAACATGGTATTGGAAGAATTTGGAGAAACGTGGAATTCCAATTTCTCTAAGAAATAGTATATTATTTAAGTTTGAAGTTGGAGGACTAGGAGGACTAATAATGCATATCGTTTATGTGACAATAAAACAAACTTTTTCTAAAATATTATTTAACTCAAAAAATTACAATTAAAGACTGCCATAGATGAGGTCTTCTTACCTAACCTGATTTCAAAGAATTAGAGATCTCAATTTCTTTTTTGGTGTCCCGAATCCGATCATAATTAAACATGATTTTGGCTCAATCATCTGGTACAATAAATTAAAACTAAATTGTTATTTTATTTTTACGTATTTATTAAATAATTTACCTGGTCGACTGGCTGCAAAATTCAGAATTATAGCAAATAGCACAATTTTCACAACCGATTTCATTTTATCAAACCTTATATAAACAATCGGTATGAACGATAAGATAGGAAATTTTTGGTGTTTGTATTCAGCTGTTTAATGAGGAGAAAAATTCCTTTTTATTTTAAAGAATACTAACGCCATTTAATACTAGAGAAAAAAAAAGTTGTTTTGTAGCAATGTTGGTGTCCCTATTATTTTTGTTAATTAGGTATGTTAGTAGTAACATTTTTTATAGGTAATTAACTAAAGGTTTTATCTTGTTAAAAAGCTAAAATTTGTAGTAATTATCTTGGTGTTATTTTACCTATCTAAAAATTTGAATGTTTGAAAATAACTCAAATAGCCTATACTTTTCAGTAATATTGTTACAATAGGTATCTAAAAGGAATGTATTAGAAAATTTTTGAGGACCGAGATTTAAAAAATGTTAACGTTAATAATAAGAGTGATTTCCAAGAAATAGTTAAAAATTATTGGTACCTATTTATATAGTTGGCGTTGTTTGATGCGGTAATCAAATTGTAGTATGATTCCTACATCCAGCTTGAATTCGTTAAGGTGGTTGGATCTGTTACAACCGGGAAACAAAAGACGCGATGTGGCTTCGACGCGCACATTAGGCGTAATGCTTGGCTCGTTAAGGAATAAGGAAGTTTGGATATTAGATAGGAACATATACATGGGATAAAACTGCAATTAGTAATGATTTAGCAGTACTTACTCGATTTTGAGTGCGTAAATTTCCCAGGATGCTTCGATTAGGCGACACCGTTGTAAGAAGACACTAAAATGTTCGATTAGATCTGTACAGATTTCACACAATAAACAAAGGCACGTTAAGATAGACATAAAGCACTGCTAACACTTGAGTAATTGCAGTTAGGAAAACGGTTTACAGGTTCAAGACACGAGGTAACACAAATTTCACAAAGTCCGGTAATCAATTGAATAAAAACCATGAGTAGTTCGTTGATTAATTGTAAGCACGTTTTACACCGAATAGCTCGTTGCTTGGGGCCGTAACTAAAATATTAACGGCAACATGAAGTTGGAATGTCCAACACGTTACATGAAGTGACGCCAGCACTAGGGGCTGAGAGCGTCCGTTGAACCGTGGTGCGTTACACGACCGACCCGTTCGATAGTTTTACTTGCAGTGGAAGAGAATCGGGAAGGAAGGAACAATGGCGAGGTGAGCACAAGAAATTAGTCGAATTTTGCTATTGGCGGAGATCGAGCCACGTGATCAAGGATCACACATGCGTAGAACTAATTAGTGAGGTAATCAATGCAGAATCAATATTGGGGTTTTATTCGAGCGGGAAGATCATATTCTAGAATGATCGGCTGCGCGGGGTATTTGAAACTATTGTAATACTGAACAGGCGTTTTTGTATCATTTTTTATTCAATTCAAATTTGTGTCACCAGATAGCGACATTAAGTGGCGAGTTAAAACCTTTAATTATTGGTGGCCCTGAAAAGAGCCGTTTAAACGCCAGTCGTCTTGATGCGATTCCTTTATATAGTTGCCGAGAGCGCTGTGGTAGAGGGCGGTTATTGCTCTTGGCCTTGGTGACAAAGGCCTCTGTCGGTACACCGCCATAAGCCTACCGCCCCTCTCGGAACTATTGCCGGCTCCCTATGTCACTACGTCGGAAACTTTGTAGCCGGCAACACAGTACCTAATCAAAAGGAAAGATGGTGACATTTGTTTAGTTTGTTAAGATTTATATCCAAAAGCCGTCAGAAGTATATTGTGTTTTTATTATTATATCGAAAATCTCTGTCCTTCTCAAAATCTCATTAGATTCACCTATATAAGCAAAGCAATTTATTTTGAGTCAGTCAGTTGTTGATTTTTCTGTGATCCAGTGAGCGAATTGCATAGTGCGAACAGTGAGTTAGAAAAGGTCAACGTTAATGTGAATTTACTGTGTATTGTTTAACGTTATTTCTGTATCTTTTGTAAGTTGTCTTTCGTAAATTTGTTATTTTATTTATTGTTATTAATTAATTATATTTGGTTTATTATTTATTATAAGTATTTAATTGTAATTTACTTGTAGATTTTAAACACTTAATTTAATTGTACTTTTTTAGCTGTAATAAATACTTCAATTTTAAACATTAGTGTCTTAATTATTTAATTCACCCAGGTCTCGAACCGGACCTTAGAGATAAGTGTCACAATATTTAACTTCCTAGATAGATGAAACTTCGTCCTGATATGATTAACAGGTTGATATGATTGAACAGTTTTATTTGAAAAATACTAAAATACTTTTAAAAGTATTTTGTAGTTACTTTTTAATCAGCGTGTACACATTTTTAATCAATGCGCATTCTCAGTGACGTCATTATTTGTTGACAGTAGGAGCAAACTAAGGAAGGCTGGACTTTACGTTTAATCATTAGTACACAATGTAAAATGAAAAAAAAACATAACCTAATTTTAATCATGAGTGAATGTGGAAAAATGAAAATTTATCTCCGTTGGACTGAAAAATACGGAAAATCACTAGTTAATTGACGCTAATCTAAGGTCTGTAGAAAAACACCTAAAAATGAAAGTTGTATATTTTTTTCTTAAAGCCTAACCCTGATCATATTATACAGTTTATTCATAAAAAATTGTCCTAAAACCGCAATTTTAAAAAAATCCATTTTTTTACAGATTTCGATGAGAAAAATACCGAAAATCACTGCCTAATTGACACTGAACTAACCGTTGTAGAAAACAATGTTTGAAATTTAAACTTACCAAAGTTGTTGGTTTTAATACACTGGCAAGTATTTACATCCGTATAAAAGTAACTATCTTTACTAGGGTTTGAACTACGGAAATTTTTTTCCAAAAATCTACAGTTAAACAGCGGCCTTGCGGTGATGACTTCACCTCTAGACCAACCCGGTGGATTATGTAAGCTTAAAAGGATTTTTTTAAATAAAAATATAATAATGATAAAATAAAAAGTTGTAGGCAAAAATTCTCGATTCCATAAGCAGTTCATTTACAAATAAGAGTAGAGTTTTCATGAGATTTCCAGTTGTACAGTTGTGAATAAAAAAGGTTGAAGTCAAAATATAAACAGATAAAATATAAATAAAAAAAAATTAAACTTAAACATTTTATTACAAAGATACGCTACTACTTAATTCACAAAACGAACGTGAAATCTCTAAGAAAGTTGATATTAAAAACATCCCAAAATTAAATCTAAGCAGAAGAATGTTAACTTTATAACAACTCATGTAATAACATTGAGACATCAGAGTTTCAAAAACAAAATTCGCATTTGAATTATAAATGTTCTGCAATTTTCCTTTTTTCTGAGAATTGGATGTTTTTTAGTTTAAAACTGATGAGCAGACATTGTAAAATAAAAATTTAAAATTCGATTTTTTTGGAGCCATTTGTGATTTAATAATTAAGTTGCTGATATCAAAGAATTTTTATCCTCTTCGAAATCCAAATGGCATCCCGTTAAACATTTTATTTTCAGTAGTTACATCTTCATCATGATCATCATCAAAATATATCTCCGAATTGGTTTCACTAAAATCCCAGTTATTTAATACTTTTGGGCTGAACAGTGATCCTTCAATAATTTTTCCTTTCATTGCACTTAAAAAACCAGAATTGTCATCGTCCCTCATTGCATAGTATTTTTTGTAATATCTATTCAAAGGAATATATCTCTTATCTCTTTCTGTGTTACCTGAAAAATTTACGAATGTCATAAGTTTGCAGTTTAAACAACAAGCATTTTTGGGAAAAAAATTTTGTATCACTTTGTAGCCCATACAAAATGAAGCGTGCACATCCCGTGTCATAGAATTATGTGATTTTGACCAGTCAGGCTATTAGTCAGGATCATTTTACGTTTCCATAGTTCATTATGAACGATTCAGTTTCAATTTTATGCTTTCGTTTTTTGGCTTTTACAACAACTGTGTTGTTAAGGTCATCAGCCGAAAGGCTATTTTGAACTTTTGAAAACTTTACTAAGTAAAACGAGAACTGAGGTGATTTAGCATGCCTTCCTCACTGAGTTGAAAAGTACGCTAATCAGCATGGCAGGCCCTCTAAAAATCACATATTTTTCCCATTGCAAATGACATTTTAACTTTATTCATCATAGGGTCTTGCTGTGTAATGAAATTCATGACTATCAGAGGAGATAACTCTTGACTAGTGTCTTTTACATTTTTACCTTTTCTGTTTTGAAATGCTTCAGTCGTATAATTGGCTGACCATGTAATAAGAACAGAACACTTTTTTTGTAGCCCTGGAATTAGCAGGTCGAGTGCAATTAATTTAACACTCCATCTGCCTTTAGTAGCAACTACAACTGTATATTGTTTATACAAACATCAGTATTTATAACGTGCGTGTTTAATATCCTGTTTTCGTCTTGATTGAAAAAAAAACACTCATTAACAAAACCTCGTCGCTGTTTTATAAAAGAGGTATTCCAGCATCGTTTTTATCTCCTTTGTAGGTTTGAGTGTATAAAAATGTTTGATTTATTTAGAACGGAAATGAGTGTATAATTTGTTAATGGTCTATATACAAGGTCTACATTGAGATATCAAAGTATGGCAGAGTTCGTACGGAGTAGGGGCTGCATATGATTAAACGTAGATATTTTTTTTGAAAAATTTGCATCTTATTTATATTAGATAATTTCTCCGAACCATAGATCAAAACTCCTTCTACAGTGGTTAAGTTGGGTTATTCGAAATATAGTGTATAAATGGTTAGATATAGTATACGCCTATTGTTGTGACGGCTACCTGAGAGGACTCAATGTGTTTACTTCCAGAATCCGACAGAAAGACTTTGTATTTTTTTACTGTTATATAAAATTCTTTGTTCTGGTAATTTTAATAGCTTAACTTAGTCTTGATCTGACATTCAGTAAATGATTTGTGTAGTTGAAGCCAATTGGGTACTGTGTAACTGTTACGTTTGTGAGAAGGTCCAGCGTACTGTAAACATCGGTATAAAATTTAAAAATGTTTACGAATTGACAATTAAGGGGTACGATAATGAGAGTGCTCTAAGTAAAGGTGTACGACAAGTTTGTTCATTGTTACCACTACTTTTTAACATGTATAAAGAAGAGACTATACTAAATGAAGTGAAAGAGAAATTCAACACAGGAATAAAAATTCAAGGAAAAACAATAAAAATGCTGAGATTCCCCGTTGATATAGTAGTATTAGCCGAGACAAAGAAAGAACTTGAGGATATCATAAATGGAATGGATGAGATCATGAGAAAGGATTACTTCATGAAAATTAATAAGAACAAAATGAAAGTGTTTTACTGCAGCAAGAGTGGTTTAGAAGAGATGAGAAATGTAAAAATCGGCAACGAAACCATACAGCAAGTTGGAGAATTTTGCTATCTAGGAAGTAAAATAACAAAGGATGGTAGAAGCACAAGTGATATCAAAAGCAGAATTGCTCAAGCTAAAAAATCATTTGAAATAAAAAAAAACAGCTTACTGACTACAAACATTGATTTACAGATTAAGATAATGTTCTTAAAACACTATGTTTGGTGAGTAGCATTATACGGGAGTGAAACGTGGGTTATAGGCGCTGTCGAAAGAAAAGGGATAAAAGCTATTGAAAGATGGTGTTACAAGAAAATGTTAAAAATAGGAAGGTGGAGAAAATAAGTAATTTAGAGATTCTTAGGCGAGTGGATGAAAAAAAAAGTATATGGAAGCATCTTAGAAGGGATAGGCTAGTGGAGCATATCTTCAGACATGCAGGTATTGGGCTATCAATAATGGAGGGTAATATTAAGGGAGTCAATTGTAGGGGAGGCAAAAATTAGAATGTACAAAGTAAATTACAAAAGATGTAGGGTGTTACAGGTACGTAGACATGAAACGACTAGCGCAAGATAGAACAGCTTGGAGAACTGCATGAAACCAGTTGAGAGACTGATGACAAAAAAAGAGAAAACACACGTTAGCTAGTAAAAATTGGAGTGGAAGAAGTAGGTAATATAGTAGTAGTAGTGGGCGGTCCCAAGAGGTTATAACTTACTATGCTCTCCGATTCGTCATGTGATAACTACAGACTCACTTTCAACCTACTCATTTACTTCGTACAAAGTTATTACGGAAGTATACTACCTATAAAGGTACTTTATACGTATACTAAACTTGTAACATTACAAAATTTTGTTAATGAAGCAAATAAGTAAGTATTCGTTACAAAAATTTTTAATATAGGTTTAGGCGCTAATGAACATGCTTGTCGTACCCGATAAACAAAAATAAGGCTTATCAATTTTTATCTTGACATAGCTGATACTCCTCCTTTGGAGTCTCTTGGATTCAATTAATGAACGGACAATTTATCGTATTTGCGGAGAATAAAATAAAACAAGAAAATTAGTTTCGAAAAAACTTATTTTCATTTCGTGAAATATACACATGACATTCAAAACACCTGGGCGTTACCAATCTATCATTTCAGAACGTAAAATATGGCACAAAATAAAAATTTTACCAATTCACATTCCTTCTTTCAAAAGTTATTTCCTTGCACTAGCATCTTCTAGGGAAATATTTTCGAGTAAAATATATTTTAAAAAAAATATGATTTCCATTAAATCACGATATAAACACAAAAAAAAAGAATTATTCTCTTGTTCAGAAAATAATTAATTTTAATTATTTGCAAAAAAATAACAAAAAATATCTAAAAATTACCATTTTGGGATCTAATTCAATCACAATAAATAAAGATAAATTTAATCACAATTTTAGGAATTACAGTCTTACATTTATTCCGGATAATAAATGTGCATACTATAGAGCATTATAAAGGAATTAATATTTCAATAAAAAAAATGACGTAATTTAATTTTTTTGGCGTTAGTCTCCAACTGGTTTGATGCAGTTCTTCAAACTGTTCTATCCTGCGCAAGTCGTTTCATATCTACATACCTGTAACACCCTACAACTTTTGTAATTTGCTTTATATATTCTAACCTTTGCCTCCTCCTACAATTTACACCCTCAATATCACCCTCCACTATTGATAGACAAATACCTTAATGTCTTAAGATATGCTTCTCTAGCCTATCCCTTCCTCTGGTAAGAAGCTCCCATATATTCTTTTTTCAACCACTCGCCTAAAAACCACTAAATTACTTATTTTGTCCACCCACCTTATCTTTATGTTTACTTATAATACCACATTTCAAAAGCTTCTATCCTTATTTTTTCTACAGCATCTATCACCTACGTTTAACTCCAAACATAATGTTTTAAGAAAGTTTTCCTTATCTTTAAATCAATGTTTGTAGTCGGTAAGCTGTTTTTCATTTCAAAGGCTTTTCTAGCTTGAGCAATCCTGCTTTTGATATCACTTGTGCTTCTACCATCCTTTGTTATTTTACTACTTAGATAGCAGAATTCCTCAACTTTCTGTATGTTTTCAATGCTTACTTTTAAATTTTACATTTCTTCTAAACCACTCTTGCTGCTACACAACACATTCGTTTTGTTTTTATTTAATCACAAAGAACATAATTTACAAGCATACAAAAAGATTTATATTATTTTTGCTCACCTGATGTATTGATGACTAAAATGTTAAGCATAAGTGTAATTATTATTAATGTATTAGAAAACATCATAGTGTCTGTTAGGTGAGTTGGAAATTCGAAAATGTACAAGCTATCAAAGCTTTCTTTCCTTAAACTAAAACATAATACTAACTTAACTTCATTCACTTATCAATTATTTTTTAACTAAGAACACTTATCACTCTTTTTTTTTAAACGAACAAGAAAGTTTTTTTTATTGTTAATTTTTTTGTTTAAAATCTAACAAAAGTTCTGCGGAGGAAATAGTAACTTGCTACGTCATTATTTTTATAACACGTATCAATATTCTTATCAATTTGTTATAATAGACGTTCTATTTTATTAAAATTGTTATTTCCCCTTAACAGGCTAGTGGAACGTGTTAAATTATTTGCACTCGATCTGCTAGTTCAAGGGCTTCAAAATATTATTTTATTTCTTATCACATGGTCAACCAAGTCAAGAAAGCATTAAAGAACAAAATAAATAGAAGTATAAAAGAACATAGTCAGAGTTATTTCCTCTGAGAGTAAAATATTTTTCTATATACAGTCAGACCCTGTGGTGATTGAAGTGAATATGTCATCTACAGGGTGGAAGATAGATGCTTTTCAAAGGGCCTGGCAAACTTATAAGCATACTTTTCCACTCAGTGAGGGAGGCAAATGCAAACCACTTAACTTCTTGTTTTACTTAGTAAAGCCTTTAGATGTTCAAACCGGCCTGTGGGCTGATAACCTAAACAACCGTCAAAATGTTTATTTGTTTTCATTTTATTTGTTATAAGCATGGCCCGAGCGGCTTCGGATGCGAAACACGTGTAGGACCTAATCAATTTTTAAAAAATAAATATGTAACAGAAATTGTCTAGCTGCTAGATCTACTGTATAGTCGATCTAGAAGTATCTACGGTCAAGTATATTATTATATAGGCTACACCAACGCACACACATACACACGCACACACATACACACGCACACACACACGCGCGCGCGCACACACACACACACACACACAACGTTTGATAAATTAAACGTCTCTTGATCATGTCCCCTTTCAACTATCTACTTTAACAATAAGTATACACAGATACGATGTTTTGTCTTTCGTAGTCTTTCGTCTTCATCAAACCCCTTCATCTACGCCAACAGCGTGCCTACCGACATGTACACACACACACACACACACACACACACACACACACACACACACACACACACACACACACACACACACACACACACACACACACACAAACACACACACACATACATATTTATGAAAATCTTCATTAGAGCCCTTAGGGTTACTATTTTAAAATTTAAAAATATAATGATGCTGTGAATATAAATACGAATATGCTGTCAAAATTTAATGAAAATCTGTTGAGTAGTTTTTGAAATTACCCAGCACATAAAAAAACACGCTTTGTCTTTATAGTATTAGTATAGATTATTTTTCAAATCGTCATCATGTCTCTAATATGAGTAAGTCTTGTAAGAGGAAGAGCGGGTGATTCAAAGAAACGGGAAATTTTTTAAATTAAATAATTTTATGAAAAAAAATTTGTTTTAATAAATTTATTTTCGTCATTAAATAGTAAATATAGTGCCATTTACCAATACATATGATGTATTCCCATACGATGTAAGTTGCAAATTAATTTATTGAAAATGACATCTTGCAGGAATTTTTCCATAAATTTTTTCAAACCATGCACAATAGTATTGTGCATGGTTCGACGTAACATCTCAACAGAAACTTCGGGATTTGCTTCTCGGATCTTGGCTTTTAATTCTTCATCCCTCTTCATCGTCGTAGCAGTTCGACTAAGATAAACTTTGTCTCAACAGGAACTTCGGGATTTGCTTCTCGGATCTTGGCTTTTAATTCTTCATCATTCTTCATCGTCGTAGCAGTTCGACTAAGATAAACTTTGCATTTAAGGTGACCCCACAAAACGAAATCACAAGATGATCAGGGGATCTGGGAGGCCATGAAATATCACCATATCTCGAAATTACAGGTTCGCCAAACAATTGGCATATGGCTACCATCGATATTCGTGCAGTGTGAGATGTTGAAACCAGGCGGTGTCAATAATTTCTGGAAATGGCTATAGGTTTTGCGCAACAAAAGTGTCAAGTATTATGTTGATGGAATAAGATCGTGGTGACCTAAATAAAAATGACGGCGGAATTCTCTACGTGCCGCTTCCACACTGTCGTTGTTCTTGTAAAAAGCTTTAATCCCAACAGCATGTTGCGCACCATTCCAAGTATCCATGTTAACCAAATGACAAGGTGTTGTGGACAGGCTGGCGTAAGTTATTTATTGTTAACAATCACCAACACAAATTGAAAAATTTCCCATTTCTTTGAATCACCCGTTAGAAAAAAGGGCTCAATCATTTAAAATTCCCTGATCTGGTCCTAATAGCAAAGAGCTTTAACAAATTGCAGCCCATGTCGATGGAATTAAAGAACAATTTCAAAAGTATATGATTGAAACTAAACAGATACAAAAATTATGACCAATAAAAATGAAAAAGATTTATTATCGTAAATGATCCTGTCGTACAGCGTACTGAAGAATGATGTGCAGGCCCAACGTCCTGCTCCCCTTTCAGAAGGCTAAATAAAATCTAGAAGATTCAAAACGTTCCATAAGGAATGCCATTTTTAATCAATGTGTACATCCTAATGCCTATACGTTACGATACGATAGTCCTTTACAAAAGGCATGTTGAAAAGCCTAGCCAAAACACAAATATCAAAAACAACTTTTTTATAACTGCATCCAGGGTGTAGAATAGCAGTCATAGCTTCAGTATATCGTTGATCTAAGATTCAGCCTAATAAATCAATTGTTGAAAATTCAAGGAAATAGTTTTATATAATCATAAATAATAATCAAAAAGAAATAATTTCTAATTCTAATTTAAATTATTGTAAATCAAAAACTAAGTACATCATGATAAATTGTAAGAAGGAAATATAAAATTTTAAGCAAATATTCCAAAAACCAAATATCTAAATTTGAAGCAAGGAAACAAAAGATAGTATAATATTAAATAATTTGAACCAATCAGTAAAGAATTAAAATAAATTACATGAATATCAAGATTCAATTTAATTATGGAACCAACTGAAAAAATTTTGATTATTTTAGAATAAACAGATAAAATTTAAATCAATTTGTTAAAGGCTATAAAACCAAGTCCAACAATGCATCGACGCCCCATGTGATTCCCAACCGATGGATGAATAAGAAGAAACCAGAGGACTGCAAGCAATCTAGAACAAGTCGTAATTGTAAAATTATTCATTAATAACTGAGCTTATTAAATATTATTAATATAAACTTAAATATTTTTCAGATTAACAAATTGCAATATTTAACAGTACATTTATTAAAATAATTAATATTATAATAAAAAAGTGTCATCAATAATTATTAAAACAATTTCAATTTTTATGTAAAATCATTTTTTGTTAATTCAATTTAATTTTCGTTCGTTAAGTTAAATGTTTTCATTTCATTTAAATTTCAAATTTTAAATTCTGTATTAAATATTAATTTTATTAATTTTACAAGGGTTGAACACCGTTTTCAACCCTTAACTGAAAATTTTTGGAAATGGTTAAGGGGTAATTTGTAGTTCAACTAAAAGAAAATTACATTTCCACCGAGTTCCAATCATTAAGCCCGCCCTGAAATTTGTAAACGGAAAATATTGAAGGGTTGAACGCACTTTTTTTAACCCCTTAACGGTGGAATGTCGAAATTGTTTATATTTAAGTTTTCTTTTTAACCTAATGCGAATTCCTTCCAAACTTTATAGCTATTGAGCTAGTACGAGAATCAGTGAGTGAGTCACGGCTCAGTAAGTAAGTGAGGCCTTTCCCATTTATCTGAGGGAGGACCCAACAAACCGGATTTTTGTTATAAAAAATGTATTTATTACATTTTCTACAAAATTTCTTCAGTCACTTCAATGTACTCTCCATTAGATAAAGTCTTGTCAAGTCTTTTATCCCACGGTTTGAAGCACCTCTAGGATTTTCCAACTTTGATATCGTTTATGGAGCCTTTTGCTAAGCTGTTTTTACTGCCTTCACAACACCGGTAGGGAGGAAAGTATTGTTTGGAATCTTCGTCTCCGTACGTCAGCTGTCAAACAGCTGACTTGTGTTGACGACTTTATCTCTAGACGAACGTTGTGGGGTAACGAGTAAGATACAGCTGATAATGCAAACGCAGGTGAAAAATGAAACGAGAAGAAGGTGTTATGGTGGGGGCAGCGCCGAACCGCTCTAATGTGCGAGTACTAGCTGAAGACATAGGCTACTTTCTGAGTGAATGTATTGTGTAATTATTTTGCATCAGTTAGCTAGTAGAAATTTTTTAATTTAAAACATTCAATACCTCAAGTATACGAAATAGAACTTCATTATTTTAAAAGATTTAAAAATTTTACATGTTTTGTAAGACGTATTTGGTCTACAACGCTCAGGTTAGAGATAATCTGTAATTATCTCTAAAAGAACGCCATTAAAATTAGTCCGTTCCTTTTTGAGTTGTTCCTCATTGTTGAGAACATCTAAATTACTGTAGCTGTTGATGCTACAGCATGAAAATCGGTCAAAAAATGAGTGAAATGTACTGCTTGAAGATCTACAAAATGTTAGTATGGTTTGTCTATCCTTTTCCTGTGTTTAATAAATTTTTGCTTTTCGCGCAACTTCGAGATGCAAAAAATGTGACTATTAGTTGAATAAAATAAGTAGGCATATTTGTACGTAATATCTTGCTTATCACAAACCATTTTGAAACAACCCTTCTTTAACTTCAATTATTTAAAATTGTTTTTTAAATAACAACAGAAAAAACTAATTAAAACCTAATTATTTTTTTTTGCGTCAAACCTATCCAAAAACCTAATTAAAGTTAATAACAAAATATTTTTAGATTTTAAAATAAAAATAAAATATTTTTACGTGACCTTTCCTTGTTTCATGTAATTTTACCTAATTTTTCATTCCAATATTGCTTATTAGTAAATTTTAAAAAATTAGTAAAATTTTATATTTATGGTGTTTTTTATTAAACCTAATGGTCTCTTCATGATCTTGAAGAATTCAAAAGAAATTTCTTGATAAAAATTATATATAGAATTGATAAGGTATTGGATAATAAAACTGTCTTCATATGTTATACTCGTACTTCTGTGAATGAAAACATGATTCTTTTACATTCTACATCTCATTCTTTTCTTTACAGTTTCTTCTTCTACCACTGAAGAATTAGGTCCCAGAATCTGTTCTGACATCCACCTAGGCTCTAGTCACTCCGGATCAGCGTTTAAATTGGTCTGTAACTTTGGACCAGTCTACGAATTCTATGCGGATATATTCTTTGAAGATTATAGGTCCATTTCCGCAAGTACTTCGTAACTATTTTCTTAAAAGAACCAACAGCTGATTCTCTCGCCGTATATCCTCATTTATGAACCGTTCCAATGTTTTAAATTTCTTAACGCTTCTTAAAAAGCACATAGTTAGGACTGGATGAAGTTCTTAAAATTCTTCCACACCCAGGCCTCATAGCCATATCTGAATGTTGGAAAAGCCAGTGACATATAGAATTCATCGATGTTTGAACCTTTTCTTTCAAATGCTGACTTATCGTACAAAACCTTCTGTTAAATCTTAACACTGTGGCACATAATTGTTCTCTTCATATGACACTTCATATCCAAAATTGTCTGACAAGCTCCAAAATTACTCCATCAACTGTTCTGAATAAATATTTCCATCAATTAGACCATTACTTCTGTTTTTGTCTATTTTTTGAACATATAAGCTTTCCTTTGCGTAAATAACTATATAATATTTTCTCTCGGAAATGATTATTCATTTGATAAAAACAATTCTGAGCCTTGATTTGGCTAAAACTTGACTTTAATTAGCTCAAAAGAAGAGTGGCTTTTGAAGACATATAAAAATACACACATGTTTGTACATTCACACTTCGTCTCCAAAATTATCCAATAATGACATGTTTGGACATACAAATGCATTGTATTTTAACTACGCATAGATTCCACAAACAGTTACTGCTAAGTATCTTGGATTACATTTAGACAAACTACTAAATTAGATAACACGAATTAAACAAAAACGAAAACAGCTAAATTTAAAGTTCAAAACCATTCCTTTTGGCAACTCGAATCAATATTATAAGTTTTCACTCCAGAACAAACATTTAATTAACAAAACCGTTCTCAAACTATTCTGGGATCTTCGGTATTCAGCTTACAGTTTTTTCTTTATACATTTTTGAAGTAATAATGTACGTAAAGCAAATTATTTTCTAACAGAACTTAAATGCCCACAACCACCACACAAGAAACATAATTAATTACTATGTTACTAATCACAATACTAAATTGTTTTATGCAGGTAGAAAATACATCAGCAAATCACCATAAGCTTTAAAAAGTTATAGTAATTTTGAGTCTTTTGTATCACTGTTGTCTAAAAAATCAATGTTGAAAAGTTTTTGTGATATTTAAGCCGTTTCTCGTGATGATTTGTTGATGTATTTTCTACCTTAATAAATAAGTTTTCTCAACAAATTTGGTAGTGTGATTAGAAACATAGTACTGAATTCGGTTTCTTTAATGGTTGCAGACTTATAAATTTTGTAAGAAGTTATAGCTTAACGTACATTAACATTTCAAAGGTGTAAAAAACGGATATGTAAGTTGAATACCGTAGGTCCAGACTGGTTTGAAAACGGTTTGTTAATAAAAATATTATTTTGGATTGATAATTCTAATCCGAGTTGTTAAAATATTTTTTTGAATTTTAAATCTTGTTCTTTTGGTCTCTGCTTAAAGTCTGTTCTCCAATGTAGTCTTAGAAGTGAGTAAAATATTTGTTAAAATATATATTTTTAGACAATTTTGATAAGGGAGTTTGAATGTGAGTTTTTCATTTTTTTTCAAAAGTTAATTAATTTATTTAGGTGGTGTTTAAGTCTTGTAATTACCCTAGTAGAATCTTCGTGAATGAAAGAATGGCGGGAACATGTAAATTGCATTTTTTTAAACGTAAAAAGTTTTAATTGACTACATAACTTATTACTCATTGTTACAATTATTCAAAGTAATTGTTACATGTTTCTATGAAAACATAAATTTTTCTTAGATAATGACATGAATAAATAGTTAAATTGCATATTTAAAAAAAAATGTAATGAGTTGTAACTGATAACTCAGACTATAAGAGTTTTTTCCTCAATTCGCATGACCTACATAAGCGAATTCTTTTCATTAAGGTACCATTTCACTCAGCAACATCAAACTGGCTTGTTTATAAATGATAAGCTGTTTGAAGGTAGCTTATAGAAATTCTATATGGACCGTGAAATAAATTTCAAATAAAAATGATGTCTGCAATTCATTTATTGCTACTTATACTTTCTATATCTCATTTTTCTACAAAAATAGGTAAGTCATTTTTATAATTTTAACCAAATTTTCTCTTGCCCAATAGGAATAAGTTATATACGACAAAGTGGAAACTTGAAACTTAAGTTAGATACTACTACGTAATCCAATACAAAAATTTTCATCAAAATCAGTCAAATTGAAGTAATTTTTTATCGTGCGATTTTCTCAAAATCGGCTCTTACTATATTTTTAAATAGTCATCAACTTTTTTTTGAGATAATTTATGAGAATGACTATAATAAGCACGATAAATTTTGATGGGTGGGAGTTTACTGTGTGCTCTTCCACTTTCTCACCTCACCACTCCCACTAGTCGAGCCATTTCTCCTCTCTTATTGCTCCTGATAACTTGGAAATTATACCTTCTTTTAATATTTACTTCACCCTTTAAGCTCAAAAAATGTACTCCGCCTTTTTTGTCATCACTCTCTCGACTGGTTTGGTGCAGTTCTCCAAGCTGTTCTATCTTGCGCAAGTCGTTTTATATCTACATACATGTAACACCCTCTATCTTTTGTAATTTGCTTTATATATTGTAACCTTTGCCTCCCCTACAATTCACTCCCTCAATATTACCCACCATTATTGATAGACCAATACCTGGATATCTTAAGACATGGCCCACTAGTCTATCTCTTCTTCAGGTAAGATGCTTCCATATACTTCTTTTTTCATCCACTCGCCTAAGAACCTTTAAATTACACAAATTTTGTCCACCCACCTAATTTTTAACATTTTCCTATAACACCACATTTCAAAAGCTTCTATTTTCTTCCTTTCTACAGCCCCTATCATCCACGTTTTACTCCTGTAAAGTGCTACACTCCAAACTCCGCCTATAATATTTAATAAACATCAAGTAATAAATTTAGCCTATTATATTTGTGACGTATGCATTCAAAAAAATATTAAAAAAAAGAAACATTTTAAACTGTTTTATTTTCTTGTTTAAAATTAGCTTATCGTATTTGATTCTACAGGACTGCTGCACGTATATTTTATTACCTGTAAAGTTTATTATTTCGTACGAATATTAAAACAAAATGTAAATTACATTACAATTTATACGTAAATACATAAAAAAATTATTTGTACCTTATTTTTATAAATATACTATCCAACTGCAGTAAATAAATACAATAAATGAATCGTCTAGTTTCAAAATCAGATACATCCAAAAATTTCTAATTTTATTTTTTTGCATTTTCTAACAGCTTACAACCTTCTATATGCACTGTAAAAAGCATTTGTTTGAGGTTATGCTGTATAATGGTAGGATGTTGCAAAGTGTATTTTAGTACAAATTTTTCTATTTTATCGTGTTGTGTTAAGTACTATGTTGTTGTTTAGGTCATCAGCTAAAAGGCTGGTTTGAACCTCTAGAGGTTTTACTAAGTAAATCGAAGAGTGAAGTGGTTTACAATTGCCTTCCTTACTGAGTGGAAAAGTGTGCTTATCAGCATGCCGGGCCCTCTGAAAAGCACATATTTTCCACTCTGCAAATGACACCTTCACTTCATTCACCACAGGGTCTGGCTGTATAATGAAATTCATTACTTCCAGAGGAGATAACTCTGATTAGTGTCTTTTACACCTCTACCTCTTCTGTTCTTAA